>BSDF01000004.1:10931911-12181911 GCA_027925045.1 Hypotaenidia okinawae
TTTTTCGGTCAAAATTTTCCCTGCAGTAAAGAGATAAAACTACTCACTGTTATTCTTGTCATGCTCCTACAAAATTAAGCTGTAAAAGTGTAAAATAATTCAGTTTTCCCAGATGCTAGTGAATATAATTACTACACAAAGGTTTAGAATACTAAGTTGTCTGATATTAAATTTTAACAATAAATAGAAAAATGACAAATATATTACCCAATATGTAATTAAGAACATTTAAAATGCAACTGGGTATATAAATTATGATTGTTCCTTCTCTTATCAGTCTTTGTTCTGTACAACTGTTGGGTTGGGGGTTTTTTCCTCCAATTCTAGCACAACAGTAAGTCAAGGTACAAACAATACTTTACCTGTTTGACAGCTACATTAGACTCTAATTTCACTGTACAAAATACCTGCAATGCTACAGCCACATTTGGGAAGAAAAAACCAACACCATTACACATTTATTTTGCTAAAGAACTACAATTCTTATCTATAACTATTCTTTGTTGCAAGCACAATAACAGACATTCTCCAGTTGCACATTTGTAACTCAGCTACAAAGAGTAAAGTCCCAAAGACCAATGCCAAACACATTTAGCTATAAAAATAAGGATGTAATTTGGCCTAGCCTAATAGTAGAAAGAGATTCCTTTCACAATGGAAACACCAGAATAATTTTGATGATGCATGACTGCTTTATGCAGCTCTGTGTGAAGCTATGAAAAACCAGAACACTACACCATGCACATATATACTTTTGATTATACAAAATCTTTAAAAAGACCAGAAAATCCAAATAGATGTGACCCAAGAATCCTGGAAATTAACAGTTCACTAGAAAAATCTCTTTCATAGAAAGCCCATGAAGCAATCTTGGGATAGAGATATTTACTTGAGAACAACTGTCTACATTTGTAACAGTAACTCCGGTTCCCAATCAAGGATATTTCAAAGGGATGTGGTTTCTCAGAAACGCTGAACCAACTCTTTTAACAAAGCAGCAATACAGTTCCCTTGCTATTTCAGGCTTTAGTTCTCAGTTTTTAACACTTGCATGACATAACAGTGTTGCTGCTTAGCTCCTATCACTGGAACAAACATATAGTTTGTCCCACTGTAGATTGAAAATACAGACTAGAAATGGGCTGCAAAAGTGGCTCAAAGTCACTGTCAGGCCCAAAGAAGAGAGCTCAACAGCCTTAAGTATAACTGGCAAAGCAGCTATGAGTGGCATTTCTCAAGGCCAGCAGTGGAATCAGTATCTTTAGGTTCTTCATCAATAACCTGTGAAACTGGATACAGTGCGCACTGGCAACATCAAGTTGGAGAGAAGGAAGTGGCAACTCACATGCTGGAGGGATGAGATGCCAGTGGGAGTGACCTCAACTGGCAAATGCCTCAACCAGGGTAAAAGGCAAATGCAAAGACTTGTAACTGGGGCAGAATAACTCCTCACCCTAGTGTGGGCTGGAGGGCAGAAGGGTAGCTTTGCAGAGGAGAAAATGTGATGCTGGTACATGAGGCTGAATGCAAGTGGCCCATCCACACAGTATGCTGTAGACGTCCATCAAATAAAAAGACTGGTACAATGAAGCATCACCTTCCAGCAGTGTTATTTTTGGAAGCAGACTCGACATCACAAAAATTCTGCTGCTCTATGTGCATCCAGCCAATCTATGTGCATCTTTGAAAGGCACAGGATAAAAACAGCTTTGCAGCGGTTTTTTTTTGGTCGATGGTGGGTTGAGGGTTTTTTGTTTTCTTCTGCAGAAATAAAACCCAGAGCTGAGCCACACAACTACAACGTGCACCAGCTCTCTGCTCCGGACAATGAGTGTACCAGGACTGCAGCACTCAACAGGCAACATAAACCCAGCTGTGGTTTCTAGCCTGGCCTGACAAAAATCACACTAGCACGGTCTGCTGGAAGTCCCGTAGCGTGCCCTCACACAAACTCCATAAATTTTCCCCTTGGAAGAAAACAAATATTGTGAAATTGGGATATATTGCTGTTGGAGACACTTCCTGAAAACAATGCCTTAGGACACCACGGGGCAAGGTTCTGACATTCCCATTCTGAAAGCCCTATTAAAATAGGAAACTACCCCATCATGTGTCAGTAACAGACCAGTCTGTGTTGGGGCCGGGGGGGGCGGGGGAAAAACAAACAGTGCTCAGCTGCCAGCTGGGGCTAAACCACAGGAAGCTTCTACCATTTAAGTACTTTTTGAAGAGTAATAACCTAATGTATGACTGAGAAAATATTGCAAGAAAAAAAAAGGTAACTTCTGGAATAGTGTGTTCCTCTAAAAACAAGACAGACATCACAAACAAAATGGAAGCATGCTGCTGGCACTTAGAATGAGTCTGGCCTGTAAGGGTTAATAGATTGAGGAAGCAAGGAAAGCTGCTAAATGCAGAACCACAGATGATTTAAAATGACAACTCCTCTAGAAGTGAGATATGAATGCTTTGCTTAACCAGTTTAGACTGGAAAACTCTAAATTGGGGGTGTGATGCGAAAACTAAATAGAAAACATTATCCAGGACTGCTCATGAATCACAGGGTATTTCAATTCACCATCTCTGCAGGAACAACGAAAGGGAGAGAAACACCATTACTAGGGTTAAATTTAAAAGAGGAACTAGAAAAACATGAAGTTGCTTGCAGCTTGGTTTCTTTTTAACAAAAAGAGTAAAGCCTTTGCTGAAAGACAACAATTAAAAGACAACATACTGATATTTAAAATAACTTCAGGCAATCAGAGTTGGAAGGGGAGCTATTGGAAGGAAAATGGTATTTGTATACATTTAAATTGTGATCAAAAGTAAAAACGAAAAGCTTTGAGCTGTCAGGTCACAGCAGTGTGAGGTAAGGAAGTCAAAGCACGGTAACATCACATTTGCCTTGTTTCTGCATTTTTCCCTAAGCTTTCATTACTGCTTGCTATCAGAGGCATGCTGCTAGCACAGACTGCATTTCTATTTGATCCAGGGCAATTGTTTTTATATTCACACTTTGTATACACCACGTGCTGAATGTGAAACACAAGGCTTACTTGGGAAATGCATACAGACTGAACTTGATGTTAAAGCATTTTTCAGAAAAATATGCTGATTCATGATATCAGTGTTGGGTTTTGGTTGCTCAATGTGTTCCAAAATTTTATTTAGAAACAGATTGAAAAGAAAACAACCCACCACCCAACAAAACCCAGATCTCCTCTCCAAACTTGTAACATGTAAATTTTGCTAACCAGTTTTTCTAGCAATGCTTCAGCCAAGCCGAAGAAAAAGTAAAATCAAAGCACAGTAGTAACTATATAATTAGCCCTACATAAGTCAATGAATGTATAAAATTAAAACTGTTCAGAACTGATGCTAATGATACACTTTTAGCTGAGATTAAAAAAAAAAACAATCTTTTGTTGATCTCACAAATCTGATTATTAATTCAGCCAAGGCAGGTACATTTCTTACTTGATGGAATGCTCCAAAACCACCTCATGACCACACATCCTACCATTTCTTCCATCACACAAATATCCAGCCTTTCTTTTTCTTATATCTAAAACAGAAGGCCAAGTTTCCCTCCCTGAGGAGGATCCCATAGAGAGAAAAATTATCAGATTTGTGTTTTATCTGATGGAGCCCCAATAGTGATATCTGCAACACAGACCAGACTTTGCCTGTGGTGGGTTTAATAATGTGTCACCTTCTCCCACAAAAGACAGACATTAAACTTCATAGAATAGAAAGAAAAGTATGAATGCAAAACTGAAAACAGGTCAGCTTGCAAAAGCAATCCAACACTCGTCTAGACTATGTTCACCATGGGCTCCTGGCATGCTGGGTGAACTTCCAGAGCCCTGCAACATTATTAACTTTTGCTTATTTATCTATTTTTAATATTTACTTGGAGCTTTCAAATGCAGTTATAGAACACTTTTATTCAGTCAGACATACTAAGTTAACTGAGGCTTCTAGGAGAATCCAGAAAACAAGTCCTTTGCACAAGCTGCCTAGCACTTTCCACTACAGCTGCAACAGCAGCAGCTTTCTGAAACTACCAATTCATTTGGATTTTCAGGAACCTCAGGAGAATGGAACTCGTACACTTGCCAAGCTTATATCAAAAGGGATGTCCTCTAGCACCTCTAGCATTCCCTCAAACTCTATACATCCTACTTGCAGGTTCAGAGTTCAAATCTTAATGTTAATGCACGACTAGAGTCATTAAACATCAAAATGCTTTAAAATTTTCTTTCAAAAAAGGGAGAAATAATCATAGTTAATTCAACAAATATCAGAATTCTTAATATTTACTTAGGTTGCAAAATCAAGCACTGAGCAATTAAAATATGTCCAAATGCAGAATAATTGTGCATACAGACATAAACAGCAACTGTTTCAGCTGCCAAGAAGACAAGAAATTTTTAGAATTTACTGGCAAAGAATGTTCAGGAATTAGAGAAAAATAATTTTTGTACCTAACTATGTATCCCACATACAAATACATGTTTGTTCTCCCACAGTAAGAGCTATGGTGAAGGACTACACAGAACAGACTCAGCACCCATCAGCTCTTATACACCAGGCAACTCTGATATACCTGTCAGACACTTACAGCCCTCAGGAAACTGAACTGATCAATGTTAAATGCATTTAAAAGACTATTGTTAAAAGTTAATTTAGTTATATTTAAATTTATTTTTATCTGTTGTGTATACTCTGAAATAGAGGCATAGCCTGTCTTCACCTAACCCTTATGGTTGCTATAATTCTTTATTAGGAAGTTCAAGTGACAGAATAGACAAAAACCCAGAATAGGTTCATAAGCCCCAGAAGCATTATGGAGCCACAAACGCCAGGATTCACACTCCGTAGCACAGCCTCACCACAAGTGGGAAGCAACCTTAGTAGAAGACACAGGCACAACTTGTTATAAAGTTACACCTGAGCATATAACAAAGATGTTAGCTTACTTTCAAAAAATACTACATGCAGAAAATAAAACTTCACATACAAAGATTTATTGCCATATTACAAAAACACACTCCAACATATATTTTTATATATAACACTGCAAAGTCTAAATTTAATTTCAGATCACTGGAGTATTGTAAAACCTGTATCTAGAAAAGCTCCCTCAAACCAATGAAACTTTTAGAAGAGCATAACCCTTTTTAATCTGAGCACAGAGTCAATGTGCAGAAAGAGCAAATCACAGCAAGTTTCTACAGGAAAAAAAAAAGAGAGCAATTTAAGAAATAAATTTTTGATACCACTGTTCAAAATTACTTCAGAGACTATGTGATTAGAACTTTCACATTTCAATAAAATATAATCAAAACTTCATCTTCACAATTGATATTGCATTGGCTTACAATAAGAAACTAAATTAAGGAAAAGCCTTACACGTACTTCGCATTCTCAGCAATGTTCCATGTGCAGCTACTTCTGTACTTCTGTTTTTCCAGTGTTGCTTCCTATTTATCTTAGGCATGATTTTTGTGGAGATGATATTTTCACACACTTCTCTAGCTTGAATGTATTGTATTTAACTAATAACTCATAAGTGAATAAGATGACATTTCAAAACCAAGATTCATCCAGCCATAGGACTCGATTCATTTTTTTTAAAAGCACCTCAAGTGAAAGGCACACAACAGTGCTAGGAACAGAAGAGAGAGTGTTATTTCATTGAATATCTATATCTTGATACTGCATACAGTTCCTGGCTTATCTCAAAGAGTATACAGTACAATGTATACAAAGAATATATGTACATGCACAAGAATTTTTCAATGTAAAAGTTTATACAGGATAGGTTTCATCAGCCTGCAATAGACAACTGAGGACATAATCGATTTTAATTATTTTCAGTGAAAATAGGAGGCTGCAAAGGAAGTTATCAAGTGACACATTAAAAAGAGAACTAATAGTTTTTAATAGAGAATCCTAGACTAGATACACCTTTTGTATCAATTATGTCCAATTTGCATATTAGAAAAAATTCTAATATACAGTCTACATAATTTTCTGTAATTTTTTTCCTAATTATATAGTATATAATTCAACATATAACTGCTCAAGAGAGACTGCATATAAATAAGGACCAGCACCCCTTACCAAGCAACTACTACACTAGGGAATCTAGTGGGAGACAGCAGCAAAGATAAAAAGAATCTTTTCCAAGTGATGTGCAGGAATTTGACCACAATGGAAACAACAGTGAGAAGTTTCAGAAACTGAAAGGGGAAAGAGAACAGATACAGACTTGCAATTTTTATTCAGCCACAACATTGCAGCATGCCTGGGTGAGGTGTTCCATTGCCACCAAGGCGACCACTGTTTAAAAGCTAGAGATGAAAAAACCTGTCAGGGAAAT
Source organism: Hypotaenidia okinawae (assembly GCA_027925045.1). Lineage (NCBI taxonomy): Eukaryota > Metazoa > Chordata > Aves > Gruiformes > Rallidae > Hypotaenidia > Hypotaenidia okinawae. The sequence continues at coordinate 10,938,300 of BSDF01000004.1, forward strand.
TAACTACTTTAACCAGCTTAACAACCCCCAGTGCAGGCTCAATTCAGTCATCCAATGCATGCAAATGTCTCCTCGTTCACTGAGTGAGAACACGGGGTGCTGCACTGTGGTAATACTAGTGACCATATTTCTCACAGCAACACACCATCAATTATCTCAGCACAGAGCTGTTCCACATTAGATAGAAGCTAATCATCCTTTCACACTGCTTCTCAGCTTCATGTTCCTCTGCTTGCCTCTCTTCAAGCTGTTTAAAAGACAGAACACTCCCAAGATAGTAGGTGGATACAGGCAGGGTTTTTTTAACTGGGTGTTTGACAGAGCACAGAATAGATTCTATTTTTGTGAAAGAGATATTACAGAGGTATTACAAAGCGATGTTTGGGTTCTAAAGCTAACCCCTGAAGAGCTAGGAAATACCTGCTTCATGGTTATTGATGTGACTAACTTTAGTTACATACTCACTCTGTGTGGTTAAAGCCATAGATGAAGAATCTGCACACGACCGTCTAACTAGAAAGTTTCTCATCAAGCACAGAGAGAAGGTTCTACAGGCAATCAGAAATTCTTGGCTTTTCAAACTAAACAGCACTACTAGAGAGAAAAAAATACAAAAAAACCCCACCACTCTTACTGGTTTAGGGACTTAAAAAATGTCAGTTCAAACCACACAGTTCCACATGAAATAGACGTTTCTGTAACTGGAACAGACCAACAGTTGTGTCTCAGACTTCTAACAGGGAGGAAGGATTGAGAGCCGGCACAATAGCTTTGAACTCAAGATAGCCTTGAAGAGCCAACCCACTATTACAGCCCATCTTCAATGAATGTCTTCTCCTAGTCTGCGCTGCACACATCCACATCAAACACATCTAAACTGGCAGTTCAGGTCAAGCAATTCTAGTTTTTCATGCAAGTCTTCTCTACTCACCACACATGAGGTCCTTCCTGAAATTTGCACTCATCAAATACTAAACCAGAAGCCATGCTCTAAAGGTTGGGACAACCTGGGGGCACACCAGTGCTGGCCTACTGCACGCCAATGCAGGGATGAAAACAGCAGATGGATTCAGGGAACTCCTCACCTTGTTACCGCATGAGAAGGGTGCAGACACTTCCAACCCAAGAGAGCACGTTGCTCCAACTCCTCAATGTATGCATTCAGTTATTTTAGCACACCATGATTTAAAAAAAATAGTAAAGAACCTAAAGAAGGCAATAATTTATGCCTCAAACTGCCACATGGAGGGGTGAACTGGCACACCAATTGTCCACACAGTCTAAAGGACATTACTACACAAAGATTACCTTCCTCTCCATTTCTGAAGGCATTTATCACCACAAATCTTTTGTGGTTTGAAATGGTAAGCACAGGAAGCTTATTTGTTTCCCTAAACAATATGGCATTTCAGTATTTAGACTATAATTCTTAAAACAGCTTATTACCAGAAAGAGTGAATCTCTCTTAACAAATCAGCAAGACTTATTAAGCTTATGTAATACACGGCACAGGGCACCTTTCTTCCATTTAAATTGGCCCTTATTTGTTGGATTAATTCTGTCACTTTATTTTTCAAATTTTTAAATTGCAATTTTCAGTTTCAAATCATTTTATCTCTTTCACAAAGAATATAAGGGAAAGTAATCATCGCTGATAAATAAAACAAAGGTCAGGTTTGTTAAGTATTACCTAAACATACAGAAAACTCCCAAGTCAAGCTTTTAGTGTTCCTCTCTGTACGCTGTTATATACATCAAAGGCCTTTGCCCTGAAGACCTTGCAATCCAAATGGACACGAGACAGACAAAAGGCTATCACCGATTCATTAACTGTAACCAGTGTTTACTATAAGACTTATCTTTTGTGTGGATAAAATCGCTTGAGGCTGCATAAACTAAGCAGTAGCATTTTTAAAGTAAGCTGGACTGCTGGAAGACAAAGAACACCAGACAACAAGACAAGTGAAGTAAGAGTGAATTGGGGAAAAAACTAACCAAAGAAAAAGGGTAAACCACTAGTCCATGAGCACAGAGCCAAAGGATCTAGCAACAGCTACAGCATGTTCTCTTGGGACATGAAGGCCACTGCTGTAGCAACTTCAGCATCTGTTCTTATTTGCTAGTACCTCCCGCTGACTGTACTACTCGTGCCAGACCTCATGGCAGCATTTAAGAATAGCTGTAGCCACTTCCATTAGCTTAAAAATAAGTATGTAATATCACTTGTTACTGATTTGAAGGGAACATTTCCATAAACCTTTTAGTTCTAGAGAAGGTTCTTCAACATATCACATTCTTGCCCACTAGGTACTGGTTCCACCTATTGAAATGATGATAAAGTGACAAATTAAAGTAGATGTTTGTTTTAATACACAGATGGTCAGGGATCTGCTCATTGCACAGTTACATCTGCTGGTCAGCAGCCCAGAAACTGGCCTGAGATGCAGAGTTCCTTCAAGCCCTGTAACTACAAACCCCCTTTTTGAGGAATCATACATTGACACTTGGGAAAACATTAATGACAATTACATCTGTCAAGGGAAAAAACCCAAACCACACACACCAGAAACCAAACATTTTAGCCCTGTAACAGAGTAAAACTCCCCCTCACCTAAAGCACCATGCCTTCTCCAGATAGATTAGGCCTGGTAGCAGATACTTGTAGGTAAGCAGCAAACAACCTGAGGTTGGAAGAATGATGAAAAGTCAGACTATTGGACAGCCACAGAAAAGCAGAGAATTCAGAAGTCTCTCCACACTGTCACATAGAACTTATATCACAAAAAAGATCTAGCAACATCTCTGCAGTTGCTGTGGAATTCTAGCCTTCAGTCCCGATTCAGATAGCTTTTTCACTTAGGGCACATTTCAGCTTTAAATGCTGACCTTCCCAGTAAAATGAACATATACTTTTGAATCAACTCCAGCAAAGCTTCACAAATCAAATAAGGTACTTCTTGTGAACAAAACAAATACCCCGTTTTTCTTATTGGACAAGGTTTTGCAATGCAATTCGTGCTCTAAGTATTATTTAACAACGGGGGCAAAATGTAAGTAACAAAGCAGAAATATATAGCAGAGTTCCTTAGATCAACTGAAAGCAGGAGTATCTCAGAGGTTAAACATCCCTACTGCTCCAAGGCAGAAAAATAGCCAACATAATGGCATATTTAGTTTTGATGGATGCAAAATACAAAAAGTCAATAAATTACACATTTCACGTTTCTTGCAGGTCAGTATTTCAGATAAGGATATAACACATTTTGGCTTTTTGTTATTTGGGTTTCATTTGGGGTTTTTTTGCTGTTGATTTTTTTATTAGATTAAGATAGAAGATTAGATTAAGATATTAGTGCCATTCTTCATAATGCAATTCTTTTACGCATGTAAACTAATAATTCACCATTTTAACTTCAACCCACTGAACTGAGACTCTTCCTACCATGTCTCTAATACCAAGTCTCCTTACCAGGTGTTCTTACTACTGGCCTTTAGCAAGAAGGCCTCAGATAACATACACAACTCATTTTCCGCTATCCCAAGAGCTGGATGTGCTGCTGAGAAACCACCGTGGGCAATTTTCACAATTACTTGCTTATCAACTGCACTGCTTCCAGAGTATGCACCTCATGCATTTCTGAGCATAAACACTACCTGCTCCCCCAAAAAACATAATTTGAGCATCTCTTTGTTCAAATCAGAGTAAGTCATTACTGCAAAGTCACATGCTTTTCAACATGTTAGATTTCTAGAACATAATCTGCATTTGGGATACTCACCAAATATAAATGTTATTTTCTTAAGTGTTGCTATTCATTTACCTGCCATCACTTTAATCAACATTGGTATTACCAACAAACCAACTAATTCAGGCAGGAAAATATAATTTGTTTAGAAGCATGTACTATAAAGGCAGGAGAGTATTATACAAATACATATTTAAAAATAAATTAAAATATAAATATCTATAAATATAAACACATATGCATTAAAATTCTCATGCAATTCACATTCAATATTAAGCTGCAGGGTTTGTTGCTTTTAATCTGTAATCACATAAATTACTATATACCTTAGAAGCACCAGAAATATGATATTTTAAAAATCAACGTCATACAAGTAATGCTACGCAAAGGTATCTTAACCAAAAGGCATGTCTCCTCCCAGCCCATCCCCTCAGCAAACATATGCACGAATCACAATGTGGGAACTCTGCTCTGGTGCTGAGATTGTTATTGGCCATGACAGGAGGGCTCCTTCTGAAGTCACACTGAGAATACACTGGTGTTACTGCTCAGCTGTATAACAAGGTAGCAGGTGGTGAGAAAGGATACATTTCGAAGTTAATATCTTTACAGGCAATCATTCACCTACATATAATTGCTTGGCGGTTCACTCAAAATTAAAAACTGGGTATCAAGTTGGTTGTGACAGTCATAGACAAGTAAACCTGATGGTGCCACTATATTTATCCAGAGCAAATAAATTGTTTCTTGAACTGTCAGTCTCATACCTTTCATATTTACTAAATTAATGTTTTTTAAAATGTTCTTAAGGGGGGGAAATTGCTAGACATAGGCTGACTTAGTTCAGCATGGTGATAGAGCAAAGGAACCTATCTTTAAAAAAGGAAAGAAAAAACACCAAAAAAACAAAGACAACACACAAGTCTTCAGCTAAGCAGACAGTGATTACACCGATGTGATACACTCAATTACTTAACTGCCAGGGGGCCTAACGTGGCTTACGCAGTGAGAAGCAAAATTACAGGTTAATAAAATGATTGGAATATTCAATATGCCTCTTGATACACCTCATGATATCTCATGACCTGTAACTTTATTTCCTCCTTGAGCAGCAACACAAGACCTGTTTGAACAGCCAGGAGACAAATTCAGTGAAATAAGATTTTCTCAAGAGCTGCAATGGCATGGTTAAGAAAAGATATGACAAACATAAGGTCAGAGCTAAACAGAGAGGTATTGTCATTATGCTTTTAGCTCAGCAATAGCTTTTGTTACTGATTTTAAGATGCCCCAAACACGCTACAGTATTTGCAAATACTGTACTGGCAAGCCATTACTCAAGTTAGATGTAAACTATGGCCAGATCTTAAACAAAAAATCCCAAAGTATTTTTGATAAATCAATGGCAGTTGTTATTTAACACATATCTATCTACAGTGTACTGAGAACTAAAGTGGTTTTACTGATATAGTGGTTTTGCTGATTTTATTGACAGAGTATTATGGATTTGTGATGATGCTGTAGATCCTGCTTGTAAGGGTCTGTGATATACAAATCATTTACATTAAGGTTTGTTAGAAATCGGGGTTTAAGTGTTTGCTTCAAGTACCACAAAACCAAATTTCAGAGTCACTGGCTTGGAACAGAAAGTGAAACAAAGATTTTTTGATCCAACTCTCATCTCCCATGCCTCAGCCTAAATCTATACCCTTATCCATGTAATGTGAAACAGCAATAGCTGTTACCAAAATGTCAGTAAATAAAAGACCAGCAACTGCCTCAGAGGCCATGATCTTTCATCAAGCTCCCTGCCATACTGATACTCCGCAAAGGATGCCCATGATTCACCAGCACAATACCATTTACCCACTTGTCAGAATTCTACAGATTAAGGCAACACAAAAGACTACAAATCTTTTGTTTACAAGCCTATTTTGAAAGGCATCTAAAAATTGTATTTCACAGGATTAATTTGTGAATCAGTGCTACATTAAAGCAGGGTTATTATGAGATGGTACTATTTAAATCATTTTTTTTAGAACAGCAGGCAATATTGCTATTTTCGTCAGAGACTGCCCTTAAACATCTTCACACAGTCTTTCATGAGGAAAATTCAACCCTGACAGTGATGGCTGGGCTCTGCTACATTCCAAAATCTAAACACAAGATGAATGCAGACAGCATTTACTCAAATGTGTTGAAATTCAAAATAAAATAACAAAAAAATTAAACCCAAAATGCAATTAGTAATAATTAGAAACAAACACAAAATATGAATCCTTGATGTACCTGTGTTAGGATAGAGAAAATGTGTTGTTAATAATAGATTACCTATTATACAATGCTTCATTTTTAATGCTGTAGTTACTGAATATTTATAAACAAAAGTGACCTACTATGTTGCCAAGTACAGTTTCATGCTACTACATGGAAAACAATCCACTACTTCACTGAATCTGGTTTTATTGTCATCTTATGCTTCTACTATGAAAAAAGGACACATTTTACCTATCCCCACTCTGCATTGCACATGCATCTCACGTGTCAGGGAAAACCTAATAACCCACAAATCATTAGCAGGCTTGCTACTGTATACAGAAATTGGATTTTCAAATCAGTTCTTCACAAATTCTACACCCTACAAAACCTAATATATCACAGAAGAATGAGCACATCATGATTTAACTGTCTGCACAAATGCAGCCCACAACAAAGACCAACAGAATGAGTATTTGATAGACCAGGAGTACAGGATTGTCAGAGATGGATAAGGTACCACAGTGGGCCGTCTCATATTCGAAACAATAAAACAGCTATTCATAATCCATGGGGAAAGAAAAGCCACAGAACAAACCAACCAAAAAAAAAAAAAAAACCCAAACAGAATGGAATTAATTCAACCAAATAACATTTTGGAAAGCCACTACTACTCATGAACAAAGGATGCTAGAGTCTTCATAGGATTTTACTATAGCACATAACTCAAAATGATCCATTTCCAGCAGCTACTCCAGCAGCAAATAAATCCAGAAGTACATCAGAGACAAGCCAAAAATATACCAGAGTCCCCGTGGAAAACGTAGATTTGTTTTCTAGGAACTGTCTCCAAGTTTACTTCACCTAAAAGCCTGTCTAAATGCAGGCTCACGCTCATATCTGAGCATTTACCAACACGGTGAATAATACATCAAGCTCCGACATGCGTTCTGCTGGATGCGCACACATCCCTCTCTTACCCGCACTTGTAACCATCTTCCCGCTGAGCTGGGACGAGGGACCTACAGGAATACCCCAGGTAATAAAGCTTCACTGCGAGGGATCTGACACCCTTGAAGGTACGAACCAACCACACACCAGGGAGCTCTTATTCCCCAGAGCTCGAGGTAAATAGCTCCTCTCATCTTGCACACCCTCTTCCAGACACCGTGTGCGCGCACACGAATCGCAAATACTCCTCTTCGTGACACGCAGACACACGGAACACAACGCCTAACCCCATGTGAATGCCCCTCACCCCCGAGCCCCCAACACACGCACACTGAACGCACAACCTTCCCCTCGCTGCACAAGCGCTGGGATGGGAACCTCTCCCCGCACCGCGGGCAGGCATCCCCGCTCTCCCCGCAGCACAGGCGCCCTTCCCCATCGCAAAGGCACACAGAGCACAATAACCTTCCCACCGCACACACGCACTCAGCTGTGTGTGCACGCACACGCGGACGGGGCTTAGCGGGAGCCCCCCACCCCGCCGAGCCCTGCCTTGGCACAGCCAGCAGCTCTCCGCGGGGGAGCACGCTGCTGGGGTACCCCCGCCCCTTGCACCCCACCTCCTCGGGCACAGCGCAGGAGCACCCCTGCCTTTGCACGCACACGGCAGTAACAAGGTCCGCCCCGGTGCGCAGCCCACCACCACAAACCCATAGAACAGGAACGCCCCCCCCACGCCCCAAAAGCACACAGAGAGGAAGCAACCCCCAGCGCACGCACACGGGGAGCATCCCACCACCGCACACCCCCCGTCCCGCTGCACGCAAAGGCTGTCCCGCTCCTCATTGTCCCGCCTCCCCCCCAAAACGTGGAGCCTCCCCACTACCCCTCCTGCCCTATTGTCACCTCAGCAGCCCCCACACGCACTCCGAGACACCCACTGCCACTACAGCGGGGGCTCCTTAGTGCACTCCCCACTGCCACACCAGCCCTCCCTCCCATCTTGCCCGCTGCCGCCACCGCAGGTGCCCCGCACTGCTCCCCGCGAGGCCATCACAGCGGATCCCCTGGCTGCATCGCCTCCTCCAGCTCTCCCCCCAGCACCCCCAGGCCCCCAGCGCAGGCCATCCACTCCCAACCGCCACCACTGCCCACAACCCCCACAGCCCTCCTCTGGCACCACAGAGGACCCCTTCGCTGCCACGGCAGCACAGCCCTCGCACCCCACCACCCCTCGCCAGCACAAGGCCGCCCTTCCCACCGCGAGCCCCTAGCCGCCACCAGAGCGGGGACGCCCTCCCCGCCACAGCGGGCCGCCCATCCGCCCAGCACGATCCCCGCAGCCGGGCCCCCTCGGCAGGAGGCCCCGTCACCCCCCACAGCCGGAGGTCCCCACACACCTGCTTGCGTGGTGTCGCTGAGGTCGTAGCCGCTGCCGGGGAAGTCACGCAGCTTCCTCCCGCTGAGGCAGAGGATGCCCGAGCTGCCCGCCTCCTCCAGGGCCCGGTCCAGGCTCCGCACCGTATGAGGCTGCGGCAGAGCCACCGCGCCCCAGTGCGGCCCGGCCGAAAACGAGAGGGTGAGATGAGCAGGGATCCCCGGGATCCCCAGCCCCCCCACTCCATTGCCGTTGCCATTACCGCCGCCGTTGCCGCCGCCACCGCCCCCCTGCCCGGCCGCCATCTTCGCGCGGCGCAATCCAGCCCCACAATAACAACAGCCAGGGCCGCCACGCCGCCACTGCGCAGGCGCCACCCGGCCCGCAGGGTAGGGGAGGGGGGCCGCGGGAGTGAAACGGGGAGGGGGCAGCTGTTGGAGTGAGGCGTGATTTCTCTGTGCTCCTCAGCCGCTCTCTCCAATCCGCGAAGGCATGGAGCGAAGGGGTGTGGTTTCTCCGCTCCCCTGCCTCCCCCTTCACCAATCCGCGGCGGCGGGGGCGGTGAGGTGTGGCTTTCCGAGGCCGTGCTTGCCAATGAGGGGCCAAGGCGGTGCTTGCCGATGTGGGGCCGCGCGAGCACCGGGCCCTGAGGAGCTGGACGCGGCCGCTGCAGCGGGCCCGGGGACCGGGGGTCCCGCTGACCCAGCGAGCGGTGCCTGGCGAGGAGCCTGGGAGCGGGGCGCCTCTAGCAGCTGGGCCGGGAGAGGGCGCGGGTCAGTGTCGGAGAACATGAGTGGGGAGGGGGCTCAGGGCGGGGACCCCTCCGCAGCGCAGAGGCGACGTTTACGTGACACGGAGAGCGAGTGCTCGGCAACCGCCGCGCCGGCGGGATGGCAGCCCTGCCCGGCCGGCCCCGCACGCCGGCTGTTTTCCCTCCGGTGGGCCTTTGCTGTCGTATCCATGGCAACGCGGATGCTCGGTTGGTTAAAAAGCCACCGAAGGTGCACCGGGCACCGCCTCTGAGTTGTCCGCTGCTGACGAGCAGCGCCTGTCAGTAACTGCGGGTCCTCCTGAGCCGCGCGGGTAAACAACCGGCGAGGAATCTCCCACAGCAGAACAATGGGGAGCGGGCCTGGGGAGCAGGAGCAGGGCTGGGGAGCGGGAGCAAGGCTGACGCTCAGAGCGGGATGAGAAGCGTTCAGAGGTGCTCGTGCTTTTGGCTCAGGCCGTGACAGGGGAGTGGTGGAGCATAAACCAGAAGCTACCTGCAACATCCGAGGCTTTGGTGTATTAATAGAATGCCACACAACTGGTGGAGTACTATATGAATGTGTAGTTGTCTCTATTACCCTGCAATCAGTACTCATTAGGTGCTGTCAAAAATGACTGGAGCTGTAATTAAGAAATGCGAAATAAAGGCTTATAGACCCACCTTTTAATGCAACTGCTGCAGCTTTGATAAGCAGAATCTGCTGCTCTGTTTTGATCCTCCAGAAGACCCTTAAATCGATTTTTAATTTTTTTTTTTTTATGCATCATGACTATTTTGATCTCAGGGAGATTCCTTCTGTAAGCAGTGTGGAAGAGCCAGTAACGTGTCAGTGAGAGGCAGTTGCGCCATTATCAGTCAAAAGAGGAAGAACAGCCTGAAATGATCTGGGGGTGATATCTGGCTGAAGTTCAACAGAACCAAATCAGCCAGGATCAGTAAGAAGGTACTGATTAATCCTTCAGGGCAGTATTGTGTGGGCTTTGAGACCACCGTGTCATTGCAAATAGCTTGGCTTTCCAGCAAAAGAGGCCTATGTGCAAGATGTATGTGTGGTGGGGGAAGGGCTCCCATTGTCACCTGAAAATATGGTGCCTGCCTGCTTCATTTATCTCTAGCTGTGGTTACTTTTGTGGGCTGTGGGGTTAAAGCTTACGGGTCAATATCTACCCGTCAGTCTGCCTGGGCTAGAGCCTCAGCTCTTGCCCTCAAAAAGCTAATTGTTCCCTGGATTCACAGCAGGGAAATCAGATAAACCTGCATAAACACCGCTGACTGCTGCCCTCGATCAAGTTTCCAACCGGAGAGGGTGGAGGTTGAATAAACTCACAGACTGATGTGGGGCCAAGCGTGTGTGATCGTTTTGCCTGCAGACGTGGAGCTGGAGGTACCGTGGCTCAGCAGCTGGCAAGAGCAGCAGCCAGGACCAGCCCCAGTAACAAAATGTTAGTAAATGTCAGAAATAGTTGCTCTGAGTTTACAAAGCAGGAGGTTTGGCGCAGGGCCAGCGCAGAGATGCAGCTTTGCTCTCCTCCCTCTAAGCCACATCACACTGCCACTTGCTATTTAGAGCCTCGCCGATCTCTGTGAGGTTACACAGAGGAAAGGGTTCAGTTTGTGTTGTAAGAAGTAGGTCTGACAAATTATCAAAGGACTCAAAACGCCATTTAGTCATGCTGGAGTTCTCATGTATGAGGGGCCTTTTTATCTTTAACAAAATACTCCCCGTGTCTGCAGGTGTTCCTACTGAGAAGCAAACCAAGCACAGCTCAGTCTGCTCAAGCACACACATCATCAAATGCCTTGAAGTATCCAACAGACTAGAAACAATGTCTGAGACAATTTCTAACAGCTAAAGGAAAATCCCCGATCTGCAAACTCTGTCTTGAACAAATTGCTGCTTACTCAGCAAAAAGCTTGGGAACTGATTGCACGTTCCTAGGGTATAGCTACGTGGAGATTTACCTGTGAGGGTCATTTATCACCTCAAATAGCTACACAATCAGTATAGATGTCTGAAATGCTAAAGTCTGATTCACTTTATTTATACTGTATTTCTTTCTGCCCAGGCCCCCAGCTGCTCTTTCTTTTTAGTTTCACAAGAAATCAGTCTAGTGGCTGAAGGCTCCCAAAATAAAACTTCTTGTCATAATGTAGTAAGTTGTAACTGTGCCATCCTTCAGTTTCTTCTATAAAACCAAGATGACAGCATTTTCCTGTTTATTAAGACAGTTAAGATGAATAAGGAAGAAGTGGAAACACTCAGATGTTGTAACAGCACTGCACCAGACAAACCTATTTCCTTGCTGTCACACCACAGACGAGGTCTATGTTTCAGGAGACTGAAAACCACTGAGAATTTCCCACTTCCATGAAGAGCTTCCACTTTGAAAGTCTTTGTGGTTACCCACATCCACATCCTTTCTAGCTGAGATAAGAATAAAGATATGACGTTAACAAACTTTAAGAGGCAGTGTTAATGCCTGCAGGAATGAGATCCAGATAAGGCTTTGATCTATCTAACTTTCAACATGTATTGCAAGATCTGGTTGGCTCACAAGCCTTGCAATGACACATTTCCTGGCATGGCAAGCCCAAGCCATGCTCGGAGCAAGTGCAAGAGCTGCATGCCTTTTCCTGCAGCAAGAGCTGCATGCCTTTTCCTGCAGCTCAGCCTCTCCTGCTCCCACACCTCTTCTGACTCCTGCTCAGCACCATTGCTCACTGCTCCTCATTTCCTCAGAGCGCTGTGTTCTGGAGAGAGCCACACAGTTGGAAATGCTGGTGTAAAATTAGTTGTGAGAGTAGGGAAAGCAAGAGTGGGGTCCCTTAACTCTCCTGTACCTTCATGATGCTCCATAATATACTGCAGGCTCTGTCCCAGGTCAGGTGAGTGCATGTGATACGAATATCAAAGCACAGTAACAAGGGCAGGAGCTGATGCCTGGGATGATATCTGTCATCACACAAGTTAACCATGGGTTTGTATTACAGTGGCTCCACAATTAAGAATGATAGTAGATAGCTGCTAGCTGGTTGTTAAGAAAAGGATCAAAGGGAATTTTTTAAAGGAACCTGTAAACTAACTGTCCTGGAACACCAAGAAGGTCTAATGCACACACAGCCGGTTTGGCAGCAAAACCCCAAGCCTGGGTGTCCCTAACTGAGCTGCCTTCAGTACAATGCCAAAACCATCACCCACAGGTCAAGAAGCCCCTTGGCCAGGAGAAGCCCCTTCCTCCACATAGGCCCAGTGATTGAAGATGACACAGCAGTGATTACAATTACACCTGAATAATTCATAAATCTGGGTCACTGGGACCGTATTACTTTGTAAGGTTTGTGTGTAAGTGTAACGAAAGGGACTGCTTTGGGTGTGCTTCATTTGTGGTGATCCACTGAGCAGCTGGGCCTGGACAAGAGCCGTATCCCTCTGCGAGTGAGAACTGCCCCTGCTGCACAGCGGGTGAGGAACCCGCTTTTCAGACAACACTTTGGGGTGACTCAGATGGGACAGCTGTGACAGGACTGCCATGACGCCTTGCTAGCTGCTGGTGGAGGAGATGCTGCTCGCTGGACTCCAGCACGCGCCGACCTTTTGATCCAGGACTCAGCATCCCCCCAGCCGGAGAAGGTAAGTGGTATGACAGTGCAATGCTTGCTGTAAGAGATATTGCTTACCTGGTTACTATATATATATATATGCACATGGGAGGTTTAACAGGTATTCATATGTATTTGGACAGTGAGGACTGGAGTATAGGAAACCGTAAAGGTTTTGGTAATACGTGTATACGTAAGGGAAACATTCATCCACATTTGGACAGTGGCGACTGAGGTATATGAAGTCTTGATTTAGAACACTCTTTGTGGGAAAGGATATGGGTGCCTGGCAGTCAGCATTAACTCCTTGCTCCCCATTAGTCTGTATTTTGAAACAATGGAGCAAGTTTGGCAGGGGTACCCTGACAAAAAGAAAGAAAATTATGGAATATTATCCTCAGTGGTGGCCAAAATATAAATTGGAGGATGAAGAAAAATGGCCAGAGACAGGATTATAATACAATCTTAAAATGACCTTTTTTTTGCAGAAGGTTTGAGAAATTTGGTGAAGTACCTTATGTTGATTTATTTTTCTCATTGAGAAATGATGGTGAGATGCAAAACCAATGTAATTTGTTTTCTGATTCAAATGTAATTATGATGATGAAAGATATGAAGAGGACACAGAGCTATTGCTCTGTTTAAAAACTAGAATACCACTAGAAAAAGATCAATTTGTTCATTGTAAGGAAAAAGGAAACTGGAAAGATGAGTGTTCAAAAGAACAGTCTAATTGGTCTCCTGCCACAGCCCTGATACCAAAGGAATTGATTGAGGTTGTCAATGAAGACTAAGATTGATGGGGACCTAGGGCTGAGAAAATGAAATCCCCAGATGAACTCCTGGTTGTTTTTAAGCTGGGGGACTAAATAGGTTTTTTTTTTAGTAGACACAGGGGTAACCTATATTAAATATCTGTAAGGTACCTGTGAGTAAATATTAAATGTCTGTAGTTGGTGCAACAGGAAAATGAGAAGTTAAGCCTTTTTTTCAACAGATGAAATGAAAAATTGGTAATAAAATGTTTGTGCATGAATTTTTATATATGCCAGAATGCCCTATACCTCTAATGGGAGGGAAACAAACTAAGGGCACAGATAACCTTTGACAAAAGCAAAATCAGAGTTTATATTCCACCAAATAATGTTTAAGAAGCACAAATATGTCTAATGCAGGAATTACCGAAGACTACAGAAACCAGAGAAAAAATAGTACCAATCAATTCTCTTTCTGAGGCAGACAACACAGTAACCCCTTTCATATGGGCAATGGAGAAACCTGGAAGAGCTAAGTCTGCTGAACTGGTGAAAATAGAAATGAAGCCAGGAGCTAAAATGATAAGATGAAAACAGTGTCCTATGAAATTGGAAGCCTATGCTAGACTGGAACCTATTATAAACAATTTCCTTAAATATGGATTATTACAGGAGTGCCAGTTGAAATATAATACCCCTACTCTACCAGTTAAGAAGACACAATTACAGGAATTGGTACAAAATTTGAGAGCTAGCAATCAAATAGTAGTGGATGTCCATCCAGTAGTGCCTTATCTCTATATTTTGTTAACTATCATAATCAACTCCAATGTTTATTTTCCAGTATTGAGCTTAAAGAATGCTTTCTTCTGCATTCTCTTAGATGAACAAAGCCAGAAATTGTTTGCCTTTGAATGGGAAAGTCCCACAATGGGACAAGAAATGCAGGGTGATGCTTCCCTAAGGACTGAAGAACAGCCCCACAGTTTTCAGTATTATACTGGCAAAGGAACTGGAACAGTGGTAAGGTAAGGAAGCTAATGTGACCTTGTTATGGTATGTAGATGGTATACTGCTGGGGACAGACACGGCTGAAGAATGTAAAAAAAGCAACCTTAAGTCTATTGAACATTTTGAAGCTAGCAGGATACGGAGTGTCAGGGAAAAATGCACAAGTCATTCAAACAACTCTGATTATTATCATCACAAGGTAACCTTATAAAATACAGGAAAGAAATTTTGACATTGCTCGAAACAGTCAACAGACTGAGGGAAGTGTTGGTGACACACTGCAGAGCACACCAGTCTGGACAGGCTTATACAATCAAAGGAAACCGAAAGGCTGGTGAGAGTGCAAAGATGTTGCTCTGTTCATGAACATAGCAGCCTTAGTCCCTGAAAGGATTTTTCACATTAATATTCATAAATATACTGGCAAGGAAGATAAAATGGTTGAGTTTCTAAAGTGTATAAAGACCTCTGAAGGATAGTGGAAAACCCTGGATGGACAATGCATAATTACCCCTCAAATAATGAGGGAGCTCCTGAAACAAACTCATAGTACAACTCCTCTGGGAGCTGAAGCCTTAGTAGAAAAGGTGAGAACATAGGCAATAGGCATTAATATGTTAAATGTCACTAAAGGTATCACACGAGGTTGTGAGACTTGTTTGAAAAATAATCCCAAAATTCAGAAAATACCCTTAAGAGGAGAGGTAAAAAGAGGCTCTATGGCTGGGAATCACTGGCAGATTGATTTTCCAGAGTTACCAAAATGCGAGGGGTATAATATTTACTAGTAATTGTTGATACCCTTTCAGGCTGACCAGAAGCTTTTCTGTGTCACCAACAAAGCCAGGGAAGTAGTAAAAAGGCTTCCAAAAAAAATAATACCAATATTCAGGGTCCCTATAGGAATCTCATCAGATAGAAGACCCCAATTTACAGCATAAATCATTCAAGAAGTATCTACATTTTTACAGGTTAAATGGGATTTGCATATTTCCTGAAGACCAGTCTAGTGGAAAGGTAGAGAGAATGTAATTATGTCAGGAAACACAGAGGAAAGGAACTGAAGTTTTACCACTGGCACTGCTTAGAGCAACACCTAGAACAAAAGAGGAAAATAATCCATCTGAGATATTATATAGAAAGCAGTATGTTGCAGATTTGACAGAAGCATCTGAAAGGTGAACAAATTTTATGTGATTATTAAAGCACCTTTGGGCAATCCATAGATACATCCAGGTTAAAGCTCCTGGATTCACCAGTCTGTACTTTCAGGCCCAGGTACAGACCTGTGGATGTGGAAGGACAAACCACTCACAGAAAGGTGAAGAGGCCCCTCCCAGGTGCTGCCAACCACAACAACTGCAGCGAAGCTCAAGGGCATCAAGTCATGGAATACTTGAATAAAGAAGATGCCTGCTTATCTGCAGACATCCACATATAGGGGACCTTTGAAATTAAGGCTAAGCCGCACTTAGTGAGTTGTACTTGGAGTAGTGCTGAATCATTTATCCAGTCAATTAGATTGTATCCAGGGAAAAATCTTTTTCAGATAACAGGGGTGTCCTGTGGTCCAATGCTCCCTCGACACCTGCACTGGTCTTGCAGACCTCTGCCAGGCGACACAAGCTCTGGGCACCTATAGGCCAAGCAACAGGGATTGCTGAAAGCAGAGACACCCCTGAAGCTTTCAGTGATCCTGAATTAAATACTTGAGCTGAATACAAAGCCCATCTTTGTCAGTCTAGATTGCCATTTGCTGTGAGAAATTGAATCCTCCTGAGATGTCAGCAGTGGACTTTTTTTCCCTGCATCCTTTAGAGACTTTCATGCTTTAAGCAATTAAACACCAGAGCCTTCATAATGTTCTTACTATGCTTCTTTATGAGTAGCCTCAGTCCTTCCACATCTGAGGTACTGAAATAACACATTCCCTGTTATTTCAGCACTCACATGATCCTTGTGCCATCTCCTTGATTACTCTTCAATTCCTTCCCTTTTACTTTGCATATCAGTGCATGCTCTGTTTCTAATTGATAACTACATTTCTTCTTCAAGACCTGCAAGTGTCCACAGCTTCCCCCAGGGAGTTAAAATAATCTCCAAATAACTGGATTCAAGATTCCTAGTAAAATGAAAGCAGAGCTAGCAAACCATATATTCCTGCTTAGGTCAAAAGGTAAACACTCTCCATGCTAAAGGGTGGTGATTTATCTGAAACACCATTTTAAAAGAGCCAGAAATAACTCAAAATACTCCAGTGTCTGATGGCTGAATAGAAAAGAAGCCAGCAGGATTCCATCTAGCTGCTTTGGTGAGCAATATCTGTTCTTAAAAGTCTTTTTGTGCAGACCACAATAAGACTGCAGATATATTAATGAAAAGATTTCTGGTCCCTTTTCCATTGGGAGCATCTGATTAATTGTACAGCTAGCAATGCTTCACTGAACACCAGAAAATGCATTGCTGAAGGTGGGGGAGGGTGGCCTCTACCCTCAAAGATGCAATTTCAAGTACCACTTATTACAATTAAATATTACAATACCTCATCATGGTCCTGCAGAGGCCTTTATCCTTAACTGATGGTTCTAGTGTCAGTTATAACAGGATTGAACCTTTTATTCTATTTTTAACATCTTGTTTCCCATGCAGTAGCATACTTGCCTTGCTAGTTTCTTGGTAAAATTAGGAACATAGCCCTTTCAGTGGAGGCTTACTTTATTATAGAGAGACCCTGTGAAGCAACATAAACAAAACTACTCCTACACTGCAATCACAAGCCAAGCAGCATGGTGTACCTGTGTATCTCAGTTGACTGGGATGTTGCTAGGTTGGTTACAGACTGCGCTGAAGCTACAACCCTGTCATCCTGCTCTGTGCCATTGAGCCCAAGCTCTTGCAGTTGCAATTATCTTCTATCAAGCACACCATGCATTTCACAAACCACATCTCAAAAGATATGTAAGATAAGCAGTAACTTAAGCAGTTGTCACCTTGTCCCAGATAACTGTACACAGGATGATCAGTTGTGCTGTGCTTTAACACCAATGTTAAATCATCCTGCAGATCTCCAGCCCTTGATATGCATTTTCATGGGATGACTTTAAGGATGTTCTGCATAGTCCAGAGGTGTAGCTAATGGGTATTGTAAGAGTAGCTTCACACTTACCAGGCTGAGATCTTGATTTTAATACAAATACAGAGAAAGACAGAAAAAAACTCAAGAAAACAACCTTTCTCTAAATACCATGCAGTCGTAGAGCATACAGCCTGCACCTGCCAGATATGTAAGAAGAAAATCATGGAATTTGTCATTAACAAGAAGTTGCTGACCTGTCAGTGAACAGTTGTTTTTCACTGAGCAGAACACAATGATATGAGCACCTCAGCTACTTTATTGCATCCAGTCAGAACTTTGGCATAAAAACTGAAGTACTCTAGTCTTCAGTGTAGCTCCCATTCTGGGAATGGCTAATGTAAAGAAATATTGCCATAATCTGGAGTTTTCTCATCATGCCTGAAGAACAGTTTTATTGTCTTCCATCTTCTTGAGACGATTTTCAAGTAGCAACACATAATTAAAAGGCCATGTTCAGCATCTAACAATAAAACATATGCGGTGGTGCTCTGATTTCGAAGCATGCTAACAAGGCTGTACTGCTACCAGTGTTCCTTATTAAGAGCTGAGAATTATGCTCCAGTAGTTCTCACCAATTAAAAGGCCTAAACACCCCCACCTTGTGGGAAGAATGCAAAACGTCACAAAAGCGATCAGATTTTTGGCCCAGCGAGATGAGCAATTTTTAATGCTTTGAGCAATTCTGATACAGGGTGGAGTGGGTCCACGCTCACAGATACAGATGTATGCTTGCAGATGTGAAACATTTCTTTGACAAGTATTCCTACAGTGTACAGTAAGCTCAGGCTTACTTCCCAAGGAAAAAACCCCATTCATTTGCAGTTGCATCATATAGTTTTGGGTCCCTTTCAGTCCAAGGGAACAGCCACATTTTTTGTAATTTTGTATTAAATAACTGTGATAAGACAAACCCCTGGGAACAACAAAGTGGTCAGCATTCCTTTTAAGATACGTATTTTTATATCACAATGTAAGATTTATTACAACACCAACTCATCACAAGTTATTTAACATGCAGAAGATCCACTAAATCTACTAAGAGCCTGAGAAAACCTTTCAGATAATGCAAGTGATTGAATGCTGGCATGTGTTCCCTTCTCCCACTGAGTTCTATTTTTATTTGTTTTTAGCAAAAAGCCTTGTAGGGTTCCTTGGGGTTTGACAAGAAGAGCACCTGATAAATCAAAATGTTTAGTGCTCCAAAATAACACTGTCTCTTTGTGAAAAGGTTCATTATGTGTGTGTCCTCCAGGGAAGGAATACCTGGCATCTGCAGCAGAGGTGCCCCAGTTTTCTTTGAGGGCTTAGCTTGATGGCTCGCCTCATTGCCACAGTATCATTGCAGTCAATGCAAAAGCAGTTCTAGAGGAAAGCACAACAACAACAATATATATATATATTTTTTTACATGCCCACTTTAACCTTTAGAAAGTCACATTACTGACATTCCTTTCTTAGGATGCAGCGGTCAAATCTGTCAGCCAGACATCTGCAGTCCTCTCCAGGGCAGGGGGACTGTGCTTTAGAGGAGGTTCTGGCTCTTAAGACCTTTTCACCAACTCCAGCATGTGTCACCTACACTGTTAATGTGATAAATTACTCAGAAATGAGTTAATGGCAGTGCTTAGACATGCTAAGTAAATGGGACACTTGCCAATATGTTAAGAGGTCACAGACTGGCAGTTGAGAGATAACAGAGCATCAGCTAGGAAAGGTTTTATCATTGCTTTCAAAGCTATGCACTTAGAGCAAAACAGATAATTAAACCTCTCACCTGGTGAAGTTGAATTTCTGCAAAAGCTGTGCTGTAGTGAATAAAAGAATCTGTTGTCATAAAATACCTCCAACACCCTCACTTGCACTAGAAAATGACACTGCTACAGACCTCCCTGTCCATTGCTGAAGGCTTAGCTTATATGGTTGCTTTCAACTCTTTCCCAGCAGCTACAGTATCCCTGGCTGCTCTGACTCAATTCCTGAGGAATTCTAATGATGTTCTTTGATGGCAACATCTTGGACCAGGGGGACATTAGAGCCGCGGCTCCCCAAAGAGCAGCAGCACGCTTGCATATCACAGAAAATTGCTAACAGGTTATGATGACTTCAGTTCCTAACATTTAACATTAAAATGCTTTAAGGATCATCCTGCAGTGCCATTGCAAAGGACAGCTAAGATTATTTGTTGTTCTCTAAACACTGTTCTGTTCTTTTTTTCATGAAAGAACAGCTCCTAAACCAACACTTTCGGAAGCACTTGATCTTGCAAAGAGCTATACACATACCAGGAGGCAATCTTTGCCCTGATTTATTGGCACAAAGAAATTTCTCTCTCATTTGAAGTGCAAAGTGGGAAAGAGAAATACTTGGAAACACAAGAACCTGCCTTGAGAACTCAGAACATGCAGACTTTGTTCTGAGATTTATGTGACCTTTATTATGGATGTGGTATGGAAGATTATTTCAGAGCATTTATTCTATAGAAACTTTAGGAAAAAAAAACCCACCATGCTATTTACCTACTGCACAATAGCCCTTTGGAAGAGAAGTGATTGTTCTCCCAGCTCTTCCATTTGATTAGGTTCTGTTTGGGTTTTTTATGTTTTAGGGGGGTTGGTTTTTTTGGATTTTGTTGGGTTTTTTTCATCTTGCTTTAAAATTAGATGGTTTAGCTCACCTTTTGTATTCAAACTGTAGAATAACACCAGTGCCACAACCAATGTGACCCACAGACTGAAGGATCCCCTGAGGAATCTGACTTTGGGGGTGGTGTGTGTGTGTGTGTGTGTGTGAGAGCAAGCCCAGTCGATGGTTCCTTCCCAAGAAGCTCACAAACAGACTTCATGACGAGTGGCTCCGTTTCTAGATACATTGTTCTTCTACTCTTCAAAATGAGGGGAAGTCACTCCTTTTACAGCACTCAGAAATGACTGATGGCTTTTTCAGGTGCATCTGCTCCTGGCATAAACCTCAGATGAGAGGAATTCGGGGCAGGAATGAGAATAGGAAGAGTGTTAGCACAGAGGCTGGGGAATGGTATCTAGGAGAGAAGTGCTGATGGGAAGGATCCCCCGAATAAACAGGGAGGCTGAGGGGGCGACTCCCGGGGTGCAGAGGGCAGGGTGCCAGAGCAGGGCTGGGCAAAGAGAGAGTGCCCCGGGGCGCAGAGGGCAGAGCGGGCCGGAGAGAGCGGGGGCTGGAGGGGATTCCTAGGAGCAAGCTAGCGGGATGCTTGGGGAGAGGGTGGCTTGTGGAGAGTCAGCTTGCGGGGAGAGGGGGTCTCCGTCCACAGAGGGCGGGGTGCGATGGGCGGGTGCTGGGGCAGGGCCGGCCGGGGTGGGTGCCGGGGCGGCGTGCCGGTGGCGGGGCGGCCGCGGGTGCCGGCACATTCCGGGCAGGCGCACTGGGCGGCGCGGGGCGGCGGCGGTTAACGCTCGGAGCCTATGGAGGTGGATGAGCCGCAGCCGGAGCCGGGCGCCGCGGCGGGGCCGCAGCCGGGAGCCGAGGAGATTGACATGTCCCTGGGTAGGTCCGGCGGGGCGAGCAAGGGTCTCTGCCCGGCCGGGCGGGGGGTGAGGCGGGGCAGGACCGAGGACGCGCCGGGAGAGAGGCCGGCCCGATCCGACCCAGGGCTCCGTGCTCCCCTGGAGCCGTTACCGGCGCGAGGCTCCGTGCTCCCGGCTAGGCCCGGGGCTTGGTTTGTGCCTGTGTGTGTCGTGGCGGCGGAGGTGGAGCCGGGCGGAGGAGCGCGGCGCGGCCGCGGTGCTGCCGAGCGCTGTACGCCTGCACCCGGCTGCGCTGGAAGGGGCAGGGAAAGGCGCGGAAATGGCGGGGTGTGTTTGTGTGTGTGTGTGTGGAAGGAGTCCCGGCTGGAAACCGGTCTCTGTGCTTTGCTGGCGACACCCAGTAACTTCAGAGGAGAGAGCGTCCAGCGCCGCGGGTAGCGAGAGGTTCCATAAATGAGCTCTCTATTGGAATAAAGATATGAGACATCTCCTCGGGTGTGCAGGCTATTTATAGCAGCTTGCTCGTGATGCTCGCCATTCCCCTGGCACTGGATATGCGAACTGTGCATAAACAACCGCCCTTTTATTAACTCTGAAGGCCTGGGCTCTGCTTCTTGGATGACAGATCTCGGTGGCTTACAGTGTTGACGTCTCTGCTGTGGAAGGAAAGTCCACCAGCACCTTTTATTACTGGGTCAGCTTCCCAGCTCATTTCTTCCCAGTGATGAGACACTTGTCAGGAATAGCAGAACATTTTCCACTGCAGACTCAAACTGATCCCCTGGCTGATGCACCCTTACTTTAACAGTGCTATGAGGGTTTAGAGCAAGAGTAGGTCCCTGATCTTTAGTTTAGCCTTTTCCCTTGGTGCTGCACAGCCTTTTCCTGCTTTCTGACATGAAACACTGCCTTTGCTTTTGCTTTCCCTTAAAGCTTCCCTCGGTCAGGCCTCCTGGAGTCCACCTCTGTATTCAATCCAGAATACACCCTACTCAGGAAAACAAGAACCCTGGTGAAGAACTGATACTTTTACCTTCGGGCACTTGTTTCTGTGCTTTCATATACATCAGCCCTCACTTGAGTTAGCAGTCACAGGACACTGCAGTGGTTACTCCAGCAGCCCTGATAGATCTAATTCTGTCTGGAGGGTACTAGGGGTACCTTAAATGACCTCTCAGGATCCCTTCCAGCCTTACTTAGTACTGCATTAGCTTGCTCTATCAACCCCATCATATTTATGAGCACAAAAGACAGACTCACACACCGAAAGGTGACAGACTGGACACCTGAGCATTCACCTCTTCCAGTTCCCAATGAGCTCTTCCTCACACTGTAGCTAGCCCACCCTTGGATGCCTGCAGAACACGTAGGGGTGCTGTCAATATACTTCAAAGCAGCCTGTGCCCCAAATAGCACATGTCCCAGAGGCACACTTAGCTGAGAACATTAGCGCATTCATACCACGAACATTGCCCAGCCTCTCCCAGCGTGCTCTCTTCCTGGCAGATTTGATAGAGAAATCACAAAAGCAGTCACGCAGCCCCTATCCCTACATCTGCTCGTTTGCTTTCCCTGCATTTTGTATTAATTTGGACACAGGAGTTTTGTGATAGAAAATGACAGATGACAGGTGCTGGAGGTACAATGTGCTGTTTGTGATAGTCACCCATGAAAGCTAATGGTACTTCTGTGCTTCCACTCCAGTGATTCTTAAGGAGCTGGAGTAGCCACTGCCTGGGAAAAGGCCTGACTTGAACACTCCTTTACTTGCTACTTTGTTAAGCTTGGGGCTTAACAGCTTGAAGCAAGAAGATGCCCTTGATGCAAACCATCTCATTGAGAACTGAAGGGGCTTTGAGCTGTTTCTTTGTAGGGCTCTGCATCTAAAAGCAGTTTGTGCATGGTCCAGATACCTCAACTTCCAGTGCTATCTTTTAAAAGAGTTAAAACACTTGCTCAAGATGACTCTGAGCTTTCAAAACCCTCTCAGGTGCACTCTGGGTACCACAAGTGGATCATCACCTTCCTCTGTGTCCCTTGTGCTCTCTCTGTTGTAAAACACAGCACTCAAGGGAACATGTAGCTGGTTAGGGCAGCAGTGCCTGAGGAAGCACCTGTGATGCTTAGCTGGGTCTGAACTGGTGAAGCATAGTGGCAAATTGTCTTTGGGATGAATTTTGTGTCATCTTCTCAGTGCTACTAATACAGTTTTAAACCAAAAAGGTCTAAATCACAGGAAGAATAATTGGCTGTTTCATTCAGGCTCTGCACCTTGGGAACTGCATTTGGATGGTGTCTTGTGAAGAAAGCGAGAAACCTATCACAGCTGATGGAAGAGCTGAGCAGAGTACATTTTCAGAGCTTCCTCATATAGTTTGGGTGAGGGGAGTCCTGGGACTGCAGCAGCACAGGAGCTGGTTGGTTGCCCTCCCTCCTGCCTGCAGAGAGTTGGGGAGGGTTCCTAAAATACCTTGCTGCTGCTGGCAGTGGGGTGACCATGGAAATGGAATTGATGTGTTCAACTTGCAGCGCGAGGGCTGGTTCCCACAGTGCAGCACAGACAGGTCTATACAGGAGAACCCAAGTTTTGCAGAGGAGAGCAGACATCCCCTGAACAGTCCTCTTGTATTTCAGATATTCTTGTTCACTTCACCAGCTAATGGCAGAAGCTGAGAAGTTCTTACTTCGTAGTTGATATATCCTCATCCAGCTGTTTCTATGTTACCTATACACCCTCCTTGTGTCCCATGCGTGGCAGGAGAGCCCTTAGAGCAGCCAGTACAGCGTGGGTGCATCCATGGGTGCTTCTGCACATTCTCCCCCCTCGCTGCTCCCACAGCCTCCCAAGTCAGACCTCATCTGACCACTATCGAGCTCTCAGTGCCCCTGCAATAACCTATTTCCCTATCCTTGTGTGAAATCTGCAGGATTGGGACCCTCGGTGGGACATGGGTCTGAAATCTCTGTCCTGCATATGGTGAATACAGGCTGTATGGGAGCACATTTTTAAATAATTTGCTGCACTCTAATCTCCAGCCCACAGGAGCTGAGTAAATTGATCCTATACTTTCTAAACTAAGCTTAATCTTTCATTGTCCGGTCAGTGGAGCTCACAGAACCACAAGCTCCATATTTACTGCAGATGATTGTAAGCACCAAACCCAGGAATCACTGTCAGTAGAAAGGGTAGGTTTTTCATGGGTTTTTTTGCCATTTTGATCTAGATGACATCATAAAGCTCCATAGGAAAGAGCAAACAGAAGCCAGCGATCTGGGCGACAGACGAAGGCAGCAGGTCAAGAACAGGAATTCAGCGTATGGGTATGGGCGACCCCGTTTCCGCGCCTGGATGCAGAGGAATTTGCAAGGTACGTGAACACCTTGGAGCCGTGGGGGCCTGCCAAGCTGCAAAACACATTCGTGTAACAAAATACAGCTCTTAAATCCTTCTTCTGTCTAATTCCTGTGTGTGTATAAGATGTACTCAGGCTCTGAATAGCTTTTTTCTCTGCAACAATTGATATCAGGGCCCTTTCAGAGCATAAATCCATCCATTTCTCTCTCTTCCAACCTCTCATGAATTACTAATTCAAAGTGACTTAGTATCTATTCTCTATTCCCTTTTGGCTTTGCATATTTTAATTATGCCTCTTCCTAATCCTCTTTTTCCCAGAACACACTTAAATTACCCCTTCAGTAACTGTCTTTGATAGCTCAGTTATTGGAGCTAATTTGTCACTTTTGCCAACCATGCTATTTTTATGATGAGGGTTTTTTTTATAATACCAAGCGATCACACACTAATCCATGTTTGGTTCCACTAGCTTTTATCTGCAAAACCAAAGCGATCTGCTGCATTTCTATCAACATTTTGCTTCCTTTTTAAAATTATGACTAAATCACTTCATTGAAGATTTTAGTGACATTTTGTAGCAATGTCTTTGCAGTCTTCCCTTGGAGTGTCAATGGCACATCAGGACAGTGGGGTTGCTGGAAGCAGTCCTGTTTGTCTCCAGTCTGCCTCCCACTTTGATGTTCTTGGTCTCTACTACATAGTGCCTTACCAAGAATCATTCCAGTTCAAAACAGAGTGATGATAATTGCCGTTTGCAAATCGATTTTTCTGTTAAAAGCCTGGGCTTTGATATTCCTTTGCACTGAAGCGACTACTGCCTGCAGAACCAAATAAATCAAACAAGATTTTTGTTAGCTATTTCTAACTTTTCTGTTCATTTGTAGAATTATTTCTGCTAGTCTTAGTATTTCAGAGGTTTAGAGTCTCAATTCAGCCCTGCCAAGTGCAGAGAATCACCATGCTGTGTGGCGCTGATGCCAGTAGCAATTTTGGGAAGCTCAGCACGACTGGGAATTTAGCCCATAATTCTTCAGGGGCTCATTTCACTTTGGTCCCTGCTGAAATGCAGTCCCTTCTGGGCTGAGACGTGATAACCATTATCAAAGTGACGATCAGAACAGCCCAGCTCTGTAATGACACAGGATGGAGAAGGGTATTATGCTGATTAAACCAGCAAGAGAATTCATGCAAGTGAATTGCTGTTATCCTTCCTGGAATACGGCTTAAACCATCTCCCCAGTGGAGAAAAGATGGTTTTTAATGACAAGAAATTAGAATTTCAAATCTCCTCAGAAAAAAAGAGTCTGTCAGACACTGTGGCTTCTTCCCAGACTGGACTTGCAGGGCAGAGGTGCCTCTCAGCCAACCTGGGTGCGCTCAGCACCAGGCTCTAAATGTGCACCCAAACACAGGGAGGGGGTTCCTCCAGCTCCTGCTGCTGTAGGGTTTTGTTCATGTGTTCTTTCGTTAATAAATATCTGCCAGACTTCTGCAGAGAAGGAGCCTCCTGTGTGTCACACTTCAGAATGCGCATGACAGACCAGGCCTTGGTGCCCAGCTGGTGTACAGGGGGTGCCCCTCAGGGGCTGATGACTCCGTCATTAGTTATTTGCGCTGGCTGAGGCATGCCTGAGTGCACCGCTGAGCACAGGCTCTCTAATATGAACTGACTGGCAGGGGCGTGATTTTCTCGTCAGGGCTGCCTTTTGTATCTGTCCCTCCCATTGCCCCAGTGAAACACCCACAAAAGGCAGCTGAGCTCTGTCTGGCAGCAGAGGAGATGCCCTCTCCAGGGTGCAGGAGAGCTGTGTTGGGAGGCTTGGTGGCCCGCAGGAGAGTGGTCTGGCAAGCAGGCAAGGGCAGGGGATACAAGTACAGGGTGGTTGTTGAAGGGAACAAGAAAGGGAAAAACAAACTGTGGAGATGGATCCAGGAAGGAAGAAAGGGCATTAAGCACAGCAAGGCCACTCCTGCTCAAAAAGACACATATTGCCAAAGTTCAAGTGTTTGTTGGAAAAGGAAGATTTACACACCTGCTCTTCTGCAGTTGAGAGGGCATCATTTGCCCTGAAACCAGCTACTGCCCCCGCAGAGCATGAGAACAGCTTTGCAATTTTATGTGATCCCAGCCAGCACTTCTGGCCATAGGGAGCAGAGCACCCCTGCGTGCTGTTCCGCAGGCATGCCCTGTTCAGAGCCAGGGCAGCTCAAATCATCTTCCTTTGTATTGCAGTGTAACCAGCCCATGCTGGTGCTGACCAGTGCTACGCCCTGGGGCTGAAGCCTTCATTAATCACTGCAGCGGAGGCCCCTGATGGCGACGTCACTGCTGCCTCTGAACACTTCATTTCTAATTGCTCCAAGTCATTATAAATTGCTGTGATGTAGGAATCAATGGTATAGGATCGATACACAAGTCTTAACTGCTGTGGTTTGTATCAGGGAGGTTCTGCTATGTGGTCCAGAGTTTAACTGCACTCCTGCTGCCCTCCACCATGTGCTGCTTTAGGTCTGATTTACACACCCCTCTGAGTATGTGTGCACATTTCATGGGTATAGCAGCTTGGAAAATGTCTACTTCATTATGACTACAGGAGTTTATCATGTGGAGTAATTGGGCTTTAATGCACTTGGTTTCTGTCTGACAGAGTGCTTTCTTCTCGCCCAACACTTCACCACACTTCCAAAACATGAACAGGTTTAGGGGAAAGCATTAAATGTGACATGGGCTGTTGGTGTGCATGTACTGCATGTACAGTTACGTAAAACAGCAGTGCCCCCTTCAATATATGCAGTAAATAAGGATATACTGAGCTTAAAAAAATACCCAAACCAATTAAATTTAAAAAAAAAAAGTCTAGTCTTCACTTATCAGATGCTATAATTGGGCACTCAGAGCTGTTCCAGGCTGCTGTGGGGTTGGCTTCCGGATCCTTCAGTCACTTGTGTACCTGTATCAAAAGGCTTTTTCTATTTCATAGATAATTCATAGCAATGTGAGCCCTAACATCAGATTGACAGGTTTCCTGATGTTAAGTGCTCCTGCCTTTATTAGGAACCAGTATTGTAGAAGGTTTTTCTATAGTCTTTCAAATCAAATAGTGTGTTTGTTAGTCCTACATATAAGAATGTTAGTGAGACATTGGAAAGATAAATTATTTAATAGTCTGCAAGACTAATTTAATTTTCTGGAATAAACGATGTGATTCTTGCATCAGTATAGTACTTCTATACCTTATTAAGTTAACCTCATAATCCATTTGCAAAACTCTAATCATAAATCAAATTTTGAAGGATGCTAAAGGAAGAGTTTATTTTCTAGGACCTAATCGTTTTAGAAGAGGGTTTGGACAACAACAATACAACCGGAGACAATTCAGGAATAATATGCCCGGTCCCCAGAGAAGAGCAGCTGCCCCATTAAAGGGAGTGAGCCCTTTAAATCGCCCAGCATCATCTCAGGAGGTAAGGTGGTAAGGAAGGTACAGCTGTTCCAAATGTCATCTAGAAATCTGCTGGATTTTATGATCCCGGATCACCCCAAAGAACAATTTACATTAAAAATTTACAGGTAACATCTTTTATATGCCTGTGCACAGCATTTGTATGCATAGGTGAGTACAGACACATGTACATATAAAAGAGTGATTTTCCAGTTGGTTTTATGAGCTTATGACTTATTATGGCATAATTCTACTCATCTGTTTTCATGGGGTTTTTTTTACAAAGGAAACCTGAGCAAAACTATAATGCTCAGCTTGTGTGAGATTTTTTTTTTAACCAAAACCCCATGAGAACACATCAGTAGAATTTGTATCAGCTAAAATCAGTAGAAAAACCCATGAGGTGTTATTACAAACCCATGAGATGAGTTCTTAAAATATTTCAAATTCCATTTCATGTCATTTTTCTATTATCATTTTAGAGGAAGTATGTCAAGATTCACTATTATTTGTCTTCCACCCAGAGCATTTTCCAAGGTCCAGTGAAGTCAACCTACAGATTGTTACTGACTCTGGTTGGCTTTCAATCAGAGACACACTTTTCACTAGCAAGTGGTTATTCTCCACCCCGAGACCCAGATTCCCAATACTGTGACAGCCATGGGTCAGCTTTCCCCTTTCTTGAGTTTAAATGTTTAGGTCTTGTCTCTGCTCAAAATAACTTTTAAAAAAATGTAAATATTTTCATTTGGGTTTTGAGTTATTTTTAAGACTTGGGAGATGTGCAGGAAGGTTCACGTTCATCACTGAAGTAATTCTTACAGCTTTCTTCTGAGTACTGCTCATATGAAACCTTCTCTACAAGGTAAAAATCAAGTGGGTAGATACTTCTCTGTGAGAGGGGGCTGTTTTTTTCCTGCACTGATGGAAATCCACTCAATTAGGAGGTCACGTATGCTCAGTAAGCTTTCAAAAATACCACCAAAAAGCAGTGAACATGATGGCACATTTAATGGCTGTGTCCTTGGGGTATAAATAAGAGAGCATGCATCTGCATGGAGTGTGGTTATTCCTGAAAATAAAGACTGTGGTGACTCAGATATTGAGTGTGGCTGGGTATTAACAGAAGGTAATAAGCGGTTGCTAGGAGGCATAATTCTACAACAGCTTCCATTTTGCAGAAATAAACCAAGTGGGAAGAATGTGGAAACACATCCCAGTTAGTGGGTAGTAACAGTGACAGTGGTTGTCCCACAGAAACAAATGGGATAGAGTCGGTGAGAGTGGCTGCAGGAGGATCTATGCTACTGAGGAGTCTTCTAGTGAGCTTTGTGCTTCAGGTCTTGGCTCAGGCAATGTACATGTCCAAACAAGAAGGAGTTAATGACTGAAAAGAAACCTGAGCAAAGCTATAATGCTTGGCTTGTGGGAGATTTGCACTCCAGGGAGTAAGTGTTTTTTGGGTATTTCTGCACCATTAGAGTGAAACGTTCTTCCTGGTTGTTGTAGGTTCATGCCCAGGAGCTGAGGCTCACATACTGACTGTTGACAGCAGTGTATACTAAGCCCAAATGTTGAGACCATAGCAGCACCTCTTGGTAGAAACATTCTTGCCATAGATGCCAAAGACCACAGAAGAGACCAGCTTTTAATAGATTTAGTGAGGAATCTGTTTCCCATCAAGAAAATATCAAAGGAGGAAAAAAAAAAGCACTTCTAGAGCAGGGCAGTTCTGTTGTGAGACTGTAGAAGTTGCAAAGGAAAAACCTTGGGAATGAGAATCTGGGGAGTGCAAAGGGAGTGCTGAGCCCCCTTTGAAGCACTTGCAAGTGGCACTGAATGTGTCAGAGAGCAGCTAGGAAGCTGCTGCAGTGTCAGCACTCGCCACCTGCATTTTAGGGCAGGGTGGATTTCCTCTTCCTGGAGCCTAGGCTCCCCTAGACAGAGCCAAGAAAATGCCAAATAAATGCACTGGCTTCCCAGGCAGCAGCAGCCGGCTGAGGGAAGAACAGTCGTGTGCTGTTGCTTGCACTCTCTCCCTCTTCATGCACCCAGGGTTGTGGCACAGGTGGCAACTGCTGAGCTCTTGCTGGTCTTTCAGGGCAACGAGAACGATGCCTTCACCAAAAGCAGCAACAGAGGGCAGCTAGAAGGACAGCGTCGGCCACCCCCAGGCCCCAGGAGATTCCGAGCAGCTGCTGCCAGCACCCACGCCCCGGGGAGAAGGTAAAATCTTTTGTAACAGGGCTTTTTGAGTTGTCAGTGATTCCCTGTGCAGCTTCTGGGGCTCTGCACTTAGTCTGTGCCAGCTGGGAGTGGCTACAGCCCTGTGCTCATGTGGTGTGAAAAAAATACCCCCGGGTATGTTTGGAAAGCACCTGAAAATAAACCAACCTCATGCTGATAGTTAATAATTCAGGTATTACCTCTGTTGGTTTATTTTAGAAAGTGCAGACAATGTGACCAGTGACCTTTGGGTTTTTATTAAACTTTTCCTCTGTCAATTTGGGGACATTTTTTGAAGGGCAAAATAGCATTTATTTTCACAAAGGCTGGAGATACAGATCCAGCTGTAAGGGATAGGCAGGGAGAAGGAGTCTGTCCCAGCAAGGGGTGGTAGGAGCGGATGCTGCTCCCCAGGAGCTGTGACAAAGACAGGCTGCCAGAGGCCAGGCACAGACTCGGTGCCTGTCTGGTTGTGGTCCTTGTGTTCTCTGAGCTCAAGAGGAAGCTCTGCTGCAATCCCATCTTTCTCTGTTCTGAGTAGAGCAGAGACTGAATGACCTCCAGAGGTCCCTTTTGATCAGATTTTTTTTCTATGGTTTTCTTCCGTGAGGGTTTTTTTTTAATGAGCAGAGTTCAGAACAAACACAAGCTGTTTTTTCATTTGAGCAGAAAAACAAGTTCCTCTGAAGTCCTTTGCTGGCAGAAAAACCTGTTAGGCTTAATTTGGTAACACACAGCCTCTTTTGATTCTTGTACTGCTTCTTAATATCACACTGGGTTAGGTATTTCAGCAACTTTAGGAGAGACCCAGCATCATATTCACCTCTGTCCTTTTCTTTCTCCTCCTTTACCAACAGGTCTTTCCTGCTGAACAGGGGACCAGCCTTCCAGCAGAAGCGGATGATGCAGCAGCGGTTCTCCAAAGCCAACTTTCAGAGAGGGGTCAGTATCAAGATGCTTTTTCCTGCAACCTGCTGATGGTGACAAGCCTTCAGTTTTACTGGCCTTTGCCCAGTTGTGTCTGCTTCCAAAAGAAACTGGGAGAGATGAAGGATTTTGCAATTAATATATATTCCTATGAAAGTAATAGCAATTTTTAAATGCAGGCCAATATTCTGGCAGCTGGTAAATAAAACCCAGGCAGGTCATAAAAGTAAAGCTTGCAGCTTATACAGCAGCACAAACAGGGCAAAGTAAAGCCACCCCATACAGATCACTGTGCCAGCAGGAAACCCAAAATTAGCAGATATCTTGACAACAGGCAAGGAAAAAGCTATTCAGATACACCAGATAAGTACTAGAAAAGGAATAATTGTTTCTGAGAGCTAGTTCTGTAAGTAATTTTTAAAAACATGTATTTTGCAGCAGGTGGATGCTAATGGAGAAGGAAGACCACTGAGGATGAGAAGGTAATTGGAGAACAAAGACATGCTGCAAACATGACATTCTCCTTCACTCTCAAATCGCAGCTGGATACATCTCCCTGTCTCAGCAGGTGGCGAGTGAAACCCAGCCCTGGAGCAGTTCTGACGGTTTCTGTGGCTAATCCCCAGGCTAGCCAGACTGGCACGTAAGTAAATGTGATTTGTTAGGATGGGAGCCCTACAAAAGCCGTTGCAAATCCCTTTAACATTATCAGAACTTCATTTCTCTAACAAGTGTGCAATGAATGGCTCAGACCCAACATGGTTAGCAAATGATCTCTCATTCTTGGTGTATCTGAAAAGAGATGGTAATTACCATGTGGTTCATTTATTATCCAGAGTAAGGAGAAATGGAACTGGCAGCAGCGTGTGGGAGGTGGCTGGCTGGTTGTGTTTGCTTTGGGGTGTTGTAGGGGAAACACCGTGTGCCCCAAAAGAACACTTCTCGCTCGCTGTGTAAGAGAGGTGTAGAGGCTGGAAGGCAGCAGCTTCACCCCTGGGCTGAGTTGGTGTAGCTGCAGGGCCCAGCATCCAGCTAGGGGCAGAAGGAAGGGTGGGTGAGGGCACTTGGCATGTCCTGGGTACAGAGCACACCCCATGATAGCCTTGACATGATGCATTCCCCAGTGCTAGAACTCAGCCTGCAGGGCAGCTCTCCTGGCACCCCTTAGACTTATCCAGGCTGCCACGAGACATGCCACAGGACATGGGGCAAGTGGGTGTCTCTTTGACTCCTTACTGGTTAGCAGACAATAGGAAGTGAGGTGCATCCTGAGTGACTGCAGATCTGTGCTTTCCCCAGGTCTAGATCCAAGCGCCCATTCCTGCGAAGCCAGAGGCCCCCACCACGGGCCACCAAGCCCCAGCCCAAGGGGGTGATGCTGAGATTCAACTTCCGCGCGATGGCCAACCAGGTAGAGGATTGTCAACGGGACAGGCGGCGCCTTGAACCCTGCAGCAACCCTGCTGCTAAGCTGTTATCGTCACGCTCAGGTTTTTGGGGCTGCCCGTTGGGTTTATCTAGCATAACCCAGGAGGAAATTCCTGTAGCCATGTTGGTTAGGTTGCTAACAAAACTGAAGGCACCTGAGAAGACTTCAGCAACTATGGACAGCCCAATTTTCCCGCCCCTCCTGGCTCATCCATGTGCTTGCTCAGAGTGGGGAGATGCTGCTTGTGAGCAGTCCTGGCCGGGAGGGGACCATTTTGCTGTCAGTGCTCCCCACTCCTCAGAGACACGCAGCACTCCTGGGCTTTGCTCTCTCTTTGCTTTGGTGACCCCGGTGCCATGTTTCACACTGAAGTATGGTCCAAGAGCCCCCAGGGCAAGTCAGGAATCCTGCTCTACTTTCTTCATTTCTTGTCTGGACGGTTTGGTTTTACTTGATGCCTTGTGCTCAAATGCCATCTGCTTGCTCCTGTTCCTGCTGAGGACACCTGGTGTCTCTGGGCTGGGCGCTGCTTGGAGGTTTTCCAGCCTCCCACAGTCTGTCAAGCTCCTTGTCTCCGTGTGCTGAGTGATGTAATTGACTAACTGGCTGTGAAGCACCATCCTGACTGATGGGCTCTAATCAATACCGCGCTACAGGTTTGGCCACGCTTTGCCACAAGACGCGGGACTGACTTGCTCTCCCTTTCCCCTGCAGACCAGCCTGACGCTGGATGAGAGGTTCTCTGGTCTGAGGAATAGGAGGCGCTTTACAGCAGCCAGGAGTGCCCGCCGGACAGTCACCATGCCTTAGCACCACATGCTCGTCACAGGGACTGCCCGTAACAGTCCAGGCCCTGTAATGGGCAGCTCAATAAAACTTGATAGATTTCCTTTGAGATAGCTACTTTGGCAATGCGCCGTCTCCTTCCTTACATGCAGAATGAATGAGCGATTGAGAGCAGGGATGAGGCAGGAGGAGAGCCGAGACTAGAGCACAGGGCAGGTGGGACATAAGCAGGGAGGTGGAGGTGGATAAGCACAACTGGATTTGCTGGAAGTACTCTGCTAGGGAGCCATAGGGCTGGTGCCAGCCCTGTCTCCCTACCAGGGCACCCTGTGCTGCCCTGGGTGACTTCTACAAGAGGGAAGGGGTCCCAAACCATACCTGTGAAGCCTTCCTTCCCTGTCTTGTCCCATGGGTAGGATAAGGGTGAGGACGCTGTGCCTGCCCACATGGGAGACAGATCAGGGAGTGGAGCATATGCGGGCCTGAGGGACATTCCCCAGCAGACATGCTCCAGCTGTCCACATTCCCCAGCACCCATCTAACTGCCCCATTTATTGTGTGTACAGGCATTCCTGCCTGGAATTTTGCAGCACAGGACCGCTCCATCCTGAAAGTGTATTGCTCTGCCCTGATAGTCAGACCTGAGCACCCTGTATTTCTGTTTGGTTTGCTGTGTTGTTCTGACTGCTGCTGCTGGCCCAGTTGCAGGGATGGGGTGAGATGTGCTGCTGGAGTGACTGTCCTTGGCATGGACCACAGACAGGCTTCCCCAGCCCACTGCTGCAGGAGTTCTGCATTAGGGATTTTGTAGGTGCAGCTCCACCCATGCTCAAAGCACCAGCATAGTTGAACTGACAGCTGCAGGAGGGAGGTCAGGCTCTACAGCAGTCCCATAAACACTGGCTGCGATGTTAATGAGCTGGGTCTAGGCATTTGTTAATGTAGCCCTGCACCAGCCGTGAGTCACTGATCCATTATTCTCCATCCACTGCTGCAACCCAGCACCAAACGCGCTGGACACAGCCTGTTACTGGGCTCTAAGCTGTACTTATTAAAGTAAGTATTTCATAGACTGCCTTACATTTTACACCAAGTGTCTTTGAGAAGAGACTGGACTCCGCGTTGGTTTGTAGGAATGTGTGAAATGTTGTTGGTTGACAAACTGGTGATGTATGAGTCCAATGCACTGAATAAAGAACTAACTTGTCAGGTGTCACCTCTGGTTATTTCCCATCCTTCAGCTGGCTTTTGGTGCAAGTTCAGCCTCTCAGCCTGGCACAATACACATGGCCGCATGGACTGCTGCCTTGGCACTTTGGGGACAGCCATGATCCCCATTGGTGCCCACCTGTGGGCAGGGCTCTGGCCACGAAGGCAGTTTACTGTTCACAAAGCTGGCTCCAAAGCACAGCCAAAGCAGGGGGACGTTTTCAGTAGGTATTTTGTAAAACCTTTGCTATGATCACTTTTGCCTTTAACATTACTGGGAAAACGATCAGAGCAGACCTAGCTCAGAGTACATCCAAAGTGAAACGAATACAAACTGACTTCCAAGATAATGAACTCAAGAGAAGACATCACCCCTTCATGCAAATAATCCAAGTGGCATAGAATCACAGACTGCTTTGGGTTGGAAGGGACCTCAAAGTCCATCTAGTTCCACCCCACTGCCATGGGCAGGGACACTCTCCACTAGACCAGGTTGCCTAAAGCCCCATCCAATCTGGCCTTGAACTCTGCCAGGGATCCAGGGGCAGCCACAGCTTCCCTGGGCACCCTGTGCCAGGGCCTCAGCACCCTCACAGGGAAGAATTTCTTCCTCCTATCTAATCTAAATCTGCCTTCTTTTAGTTTAAAGCTATTGCACCTCATCCTATCACCACATGCCCTTACAAACAGTCCTTCTCCAGCTTTCCTGTAGGCCCCTTTAGATACTGGAAGGCTGCTAAAGATCTCCCTGGTGCATTCTCCAGGCTGAACAAGACCAACTCTCTCAGCCTGTCTTCATAGTAGAGGTGCTCCAGTGTCCTGATCACCTTCACAGCCTCTTCTGGACTCATGTCCTTCTTACATTGGGGACCCCAGAGCTGGATGCAGCACTGCAGGTGGGGTTTCACTGGAGCAGAGTAGAGGGGCACAATCACCTCCCTTGACCTGCTGGTCACGCTGGTTTTGATACAGCCCAGGATGCAGTTGGCTTTCTGGGCTGCAGGTGTGCATTGCTGGCCCTTGTGGAGCTTTTCATCAGCCAACACCCCCAAGTCCTTCTCCTTCAGGTTGCTTTCAATCCATTCTTGGACTAGCCTGTAATTGTGCTTGGGATTGTGCTGACCCATGTGCAGGACCTTGCACTTGGCCTTGTTGAATTTCATGCAGTTCACACAGGCCCACCTCTCAAGCCTGTCAAGGTCCCTCTGGATGACATCCCTTCCCTCCAGTGTGTCAACCACACCACACATCTTGGTGTCATCAGCAAACTTGCTGAGGATGCACTCAATCCCACTGTCTACATCACTGACAAATATGTCAAACAGTGCTGGTCACAGTACCAGCTAAGGAACTCCCATTGTTGCTGGCCTTCACTTAGACATCAAGTTGTGGATTCCAACGTCATGAGAGCTGAACAACAAACACTGTCACAGTACCCCTGAGTTCAGTTGCACCTTCACTATAAATATTGACAGAAGATACCAGACTGGCTAAGAAAACTTGATAATTTCTTAAACCAGGTTGCAAAGGGATGGAGCCGTTCGGTCCTGAAATAAGGCTGAGTGTACCGAGCACGCCCTCAGTGTTCAGAGCACGCCCTGATGCTTGTTTTTCAGCAATCTCCACCTTATTTTTTTGTTAAGTAGTTCTTAATTTAAAACCAAGGGCTTAATGATAAAAAAATACCCTTTTTTAGCTAGATTAATTCCCTCACAGGGCTGGGTGATTTTTGCGGGCAGCAAGAGGCGAAATGGGCTTTGCACAGAAGGGCACTGAATTTATAAGTAGGCAGAAAAGCACAACCATTCTGCTAAAAACATACTGGGAGAGGGCAGAGAGTCAGTTCACTCTGACAAGCACAAAACACCCCTTTCTGCTGCAGAACTTAAACCACAGAATTGTTACCTCTAAAATTACCCTCGTGCACAGGGCGAGCCGCTGCGCGCAGGCCGCTGCTCTTCGGGAGGGGCGTTTGCATGACGCAGTTGAGCACGCTTCTTTAACCACTGCCTGGGAGTATGTTCTCCCAGTTGGGCTGCTGCTGCTGGTTTCCAGTGTCTGGTGCCGCACGGGCGGTCTGGCGATCCCCCACCCGGAAGGTGGCAGCAGCCAGCTGTTGGCTGAGCCCCCCAGGCTGGCTGCTCTCGGGCTGGGGCCACCAGGAAGGCCTAGCTGTGCAACTTGGAGCACACCATTGCACTACTTCAGGTCAGACAAAGCCATCTCAGGAATAACACCTCTGATGGTGTCTGAGAGGTTTAAAGCTGTAGGAGCAGCTGCCCATGTCAGGAGGCAGTGCCTGTACTGCGTCCCAGGGGAGGGGGACACCAGCACATGTGTGTGGCCCCGTTGGTCACTGCATTGGACCCACAGTACCAGTGATTGCAGCTGGTATCACGAGTGAATATTCCTTCTTTTGTGCCCTTTGCAATCTATAGATCCATGCTGTGCTCTCCTTTGCTCATCTGCTTCCTAGGAGAAGTGCCTCGGTGCATCTCCTTGCCCACTGCCTGGAAGCTGATCCATCCCTCTGATCTCCTTTGTAACTTCTCTAGCTCTGCTACAGCAGGGCTGAAGCAGACATGGTATCTTGAGATGGATTTTTAGGGAGGATCTGCTTTGTTTTCTGTTCCTCTCCTAATAATTCCTAGCATTCCAGTTGCTTTTTAACCCAGAATAGCCACTTGGAGTAGGAAATGGTTAGGCACAATTATATTGGTTTAATGAAACACATGCCCACGGAATACTTTCTGCAGGAGCTGGTCTCACAGTCCACATACTGGTGGTGAAGAGGGCACCTTGAAAGACTGGCTGTGAGAGGATGTGCCCAAAAGTCCACGTTCCTATTTAAGCACTGATGTTTGATGTTCTCTTAGTTGTTTGTGGGATGTCTGATTTGATGCTAAAAGCTACCTTTAGTGAGCTTAACAGATAGGGAGTAGAAGGCCCGTTTTCCCTGTGAATTTCTCTGTTTCTCAGTTCCTGCAGGTTTTATTATACTATGACCAGGGGGAGATGTGCATCAGGTTACTCCCCAGCATTTTGGAGCATGATTATTGCCTGGCTAGCACAGGGCAGGGTCCTGAAGCGGTACCCCAGGAGCATCACGGCAGGGTGGGCCTCAAGAATAAAAGTGTGTAGTTTGGGGCAGACCCACTGATCAAATCCATCCTGGGAACAAAGCATCAGCCGAGCCATCACACACGGGGTGGCAGTCTCTCCTGCCTTGCACAGGGGTCCTCGTGCTGGCATGTGTCAGACTGACAGCAACAAGGAGTCAGACAGGGCATGACCTCACGGCCAGGACTCGAAGGTGCACAGTGAAACATCGGTGTGGGTGGAGTCTGCTGTTAGCAGCAGGAGTTGTTAGTTTTTGGGGGTCCTTGGAGGAAACCAGAGTCAGAAACAACAGTAAAATATTTAAACAGAAACCTGAGATCTAAACAGTGTCTTGGCACTGTGGTTCCCTCAGGGCTGGGATAAACTGAGCTATAAGTGGAGCGTTTGCCAGGCAGTGACCCAGTAGAAAAGAGTCAAAACAAGCTGAGAAAAGACACAGAAACCCCAAGACTGAAGTGTAAAGGGTGCCTCAAACTGGACCCCAGACAGCAAAACAGCCTGGAGGGGGGAAAACACTCTGTGGAAGTACTTTATCATCTTATTTCCAGAAATACCGTATCATTTCTGAACAAACCAGTGTGCTGCCCCAGCACAGTGCCAGGTGAGAAAGGGATGTAGGAAAGTGCTATAAACAAGAAGGATTTACCCCGATTTTCTAGATGATCAGAAAAAAATAACAGCATCCCTCCAGACAGCACTAAGCAATCTCAGCCCCTCCAGCTGAGATTTTGCAAAGGGCCGGACGCCCCATCTTCACGGCTAGCCCTGCTCCAAGTCAGCATTTAGCTTCCCCAGGAGCCTGTGCCCTGTGCTAGGTGGAGAAACTTGTGTATGCTTTGTACCCAGGCAAAGGAATAGACTCTTTCAGAGTTCCAATCAGTCTTAAACTATTTTAAATTATTTTAAATTATTTTTCCCCTTTGCAAGCTTTGTTCACAGAAGTCTTACTCCCTCTGTTCATCTGGATCAACTCTGACCACTTTTATAGGCAGCATACAATAAAGTGGTAAAATGTGGAGGCAAGAGGAACAGAAAAATCAGATTTGGGCTTTATTCACTCAAGATCAGAGGTTTAGGATTTAGTATTAAGCCACATCCTAAGGCAGATCCTTTCTAGCTATGTCAGGACTGCTGCCAGCTCTCATGATTTTACTAAAAGTCCTGTGAAGTTTAATGGTGCAGTTAAAACCCTGGTTCCTGGAGGCAGGTCAGGAGGTGAAAATCTCAGTTTGCCTGTATTAAAAAGTCAATTTGCAGTACTTTGGCTGTATGTGGAAGCCCATGACCCAAGAGTAACTTAAAAGCTTGGGTATCAGATGCCAAAAACCAAGAAACCTCTTAATTTTTTATTTTTTATTTTTTTTTATTTTAATGTCATGTTTCTAAGTCAACCTCATGATGTTTGAAGCTTAACTTATGACTCTGAAATGCTCAAAGCACACTGCTGGGCCAGAATTGTTCCACAGTCATGCCCCATTGTGAATGGGAATCTCTGTGCCACTGCCAGAATTTGGAGACCTTTGCCCCTGCATCCCCTATTGCAGCAGCACTTTGTTGCTCTGCAGTCACAGCCCCAGCTTGTTGTAGGAGCATATATGCCTGAGAAACATGAGATCTGCTCTTTACATAGGTCAAGACTGGGGAAGGGGATGTTTATCTCTAAATCCCACCAGGCTCCTCTTTCCAGGTTCCAGGAGGAAGATGACAGGGTACAGGCTTCCCACCCCGTGCCCTCAGATGAGCAATGGCAGTGTCACTCTCCAGCCAATCATCCCTGGGTGCTGAGGATATCCCTGACCCTGGCCGTGAGTCGACAAGGTGTACTGTGGAGTGAAGGTGGAGTGTGGTGATTGTCACGACCCCCAGGGAGAACCTAGGCTGGGGTGGGGTGGGAAACAAAGCCAAGCATCGAGGAGGGAAAGGTGTCTGCTTTGTGTTTTCTGTGAGCTTATTTGCAGCTGGTAATGTCTCCCCTCAGCTGCCCCAGGAACAGAAATTTTTGTTATTCTTGTTGGGAGCATTCAGAGACCTTGTGGAGCCCATGGGGTTACTAGCAATGCCAGGAACAGGTGAAGCTCTGCACACATTTTGTCCTTGAAGCAACTGTCACTGGAGAAGTAAGGGGCTGCCAGAGCTATGGGGTTTGGCAACCCACAGGCACCCACAGGACCTGGGGCAGGCAGGCTCTCCCTTTTTCTTCTGCCAGGGGCCATCTGGCACCCCCTGCTCTGAAGACCCTTTCTAGCTTCAGTTTTGCAGCCTAAATGTGCTTGTGGCCATCTCTGCCGGTTAC
Source organism: Hypotaenidia okinawae (assembly GCA_027925045.1). Classification (NCBI taxonomy): domain Eukaryota; kingdom Metazoa; phylum Chordata; class Aves; order Gruiformes; family Rallidae; genus Hypotaenidia; species Hypotaenidia okinawae. The sequence goes on from BSDF01000004.1 coordinate 10,978,196, forward strand.
TGAGTCAGCCTTATCGTCTGCTGAAATGGCTCCCCCTCCCCGCTGTGTCCCCCCGGAGTATATAGGCTGAAGTGCCTTCCCGGCCTGCATTTTGCTGAGCACTCGCAGTTGCTTTCAGCACAGCTCTTCCAGCGCTATTAAGAGCCCTTCCCAAAGCCTTCCCAGTCCTAACATTCTGCCCTCAAATGCACTGTGTACAGTGTGTAAGTTGCCTTATCTATGAGGTATGAGGAAGGCTACTGCTGTTGATGGACAGCCCTTCAAGTTTTGAATTTTTCATAGCTTCGTGCAAAAACCCCACCCCATGGATGCTCTGGCAGAGCACTGAGAGCTTCCCTCAACAGTCCTGCTGCCGTGCAGAGACCTCACACCACTTCCATGCCATACCATGAAGCTCAGCTTTTCTTGGGAGCACAATCACATGGTGTTATCAGTACAGACAGTGACATTTACTACCGGCTGCTTCTTCATGACACTAAGTCGGCCTTGCCTCTGCAGAGGCTTCCGGGTTTCACCTCCTCTAGGCCTGCAGAGAGCACACATCCTAAATTCAGATTTCCCCTGCCCTAGACCCAGCACAATGATTCATCTGTTCATTTGCTTTAAAGGATTTCACTGTCAACCAATCCAAGGTTTCTTTGTTGACCACAGCTAATTTTGGTATGCAGAAAATGCCTGGGTAAAGACAGGAATCTAGATGCAGTTCCAGTGCCCGCGAGCTGCCTGCTATATATTAACAACAGACTTAAACAGCTCTCACCAGTGGAGTCCCAGTTGCCATCACTACAGTTCTGAGGTTATAACGCGTCTGTGGGATGGAAAATAACTAGTGAAAAACCTCACCTGAGGAAGGGCTGAGCTGAAACATCCTTAGAGGTCTGGGTCTTCTCTAAGAAGTATATAGTATATATAGTATGCAGGAGCCTGGATTCAGCTTAGGGAAGAAAACTTGGTCTGCCATGCAACACGTTTTGGCTGTAGGATATGTGGCATGGCTGAGAGGTTTTTTCCTTGCAGGAAAGACTGAGTTAAAATACCTTTATTTGCATAGTAGTGGTGATGGAAGTTGCTGGTGTGCGATGAGAAGAGGATAATCAGAATAGCTAGAGACTAGAGCAGGACTGATTTACTTTTTTTTTTTGGCATAAGCCTATAAATTGTGCAGAACTTGCTCCTTTTTCTGAGAAACTGCTATCATCTGCAAAAAAAAAGACTAATTCCATCTCAACACAAGAATGACGCAGAGGAGGCAGATTCCTCAGAGGTCCTGGATAAAATAAAATAAAAAAACAAAACCAAAAGTCTTTTAGGAGTTCACCAGCTCTACATGAGGGAAAAAAACCCCACATTGATTTGTTCCTTTTGCTGATAGTGATGAAAAGAGAAAGGACTGACAGAAAAGTGCCATGCTTGGACATCAGGTGACAAAGGTTGGGGAAGGTGGAAAGACTGTGAGAGGAAGCAAAAAGGACACAAAGCCCAGTGAGAGCTGCAGACATTTCTTTTGCTCCAGGGAGGACCCTCTGCTTACTAGCACAAAGCCCACCCACCTCTGATGCATATCTTTGCTCCCTTATCATCTCCTCCAAGGCTAGGAAACCCTGACAGTGGTAAGGAAGTTGGTGAGACAGCGGCATATTACACCCCATCACAGCCATGGAAGGCTGGAGTGTGCATCTGGGTGTTAGCTAGTGCCAAAGACACCTTTGTTCCCAGATCCCCTCTGGCAGGGGTCCCCAGCACTGCCCAGGCATTTGGGTGACCAGCACCCTGCTTGCTGCAGCTCGTGGCTGCAATCCCTGCTAAGCAACCCCAGTGGAGAAAAAACGAGCAGTTTAGGTTATGTTTCTACTGCAATCCAGAACCACACCAACAGCCCCAGGTATGGCTGTGCCTGGTCTGAGTTTGGAGCTGCCCTGGATTTACTGACAGGCACGTTGAGCCTCGCTGGGTGCAATGGATCCAACACTGCATTTAGAAGCGCTTTGATTCATGCTGCTAAATATGCCTGCTCACTAATCTAGGATGCAAATGAACACCATAGCACTTCTGGAAGGAAAAGAGACTTTTGTGTACTGCATACAAGATGTTCTGATGATGTATTTATATCAGGTTCAGCAGTGTTCATTAAAATAGACAGTAATTGCAGCGCTTTTAAAGCAGAGTGATAACAGCATAGCCACAAACAGAATGTGAAAATGTAGCAATTTCCACCCAGCATCTGACTTTAAAGCAAAGCTTTATTTTCTAATTAGAGTCCCTGATCACACCTTTCTAGGTGTGGTTGTCTTTGCTTGAAAATAGGCTAGGTGGTACAGAGCATATGTATTTAGAGAAGCTAAACAAGCTGGTTGTCTGCTGAGATGCTCCCTTACTAGAGTCAGCCAAGAAAAAAAAACCTCAAAATGTCATTATTTGAGGGCTTACTGGTATACTGGTGAGGTAGGCAGGATTTCTCCAGGCAGCCATGCAGAGCCTGGGGCCAGGGCAGAGTTTTTCCTCTCTCTGAGCTGTCTTGCCACAGTCTGTGTCAGAAACAAGCCCTGCACAAAGCATGGTGTGTATGCATAGCGTATGCAGCTGCTGGCCACATTTCACCTCCTTTAACTAGCTCTCCACCTTCTCCTTTGCTCCTGATCCATCCCCATGTATGCTGTGAGCACCCTGACCTCTTTAGCTATGCAGCAGCTCCTCAGTCCTGGGCAGAGTGCAGTCCTACTCCAGCACAGTGCATGCAGTGTCCTGGCAAAGGCAGAATCAAGGTCGTAACATAAAAGCTCCCATGGCTGCTGCCCACCCTGGTCTTGTCAGACCCATGATCTGCCAGCCAGACCACTGCCACATAGGGCTTTGCTGTACTGAAGCCATCAGAGCCCTACTCCATCCTGGTTCCATGTGCAGAAGTTTCAGTCTAGCACTTGCTCCATCTAACCAGAAATCTGTTGTATACTTGCCTGGTTGATGATTTATAGTTGGGTAATCTTCCACTCATATGTCTTGCTGAGGACTTTAGCTACCTCAGGGACAGAGAAAGATCCTCTGTTATCTCAGCTGCTGGTGTTCTGCACTCCTCAGCCATGCACACTGGCAACTTCCAGCCACCATGGAAAGCTGGAGGGATGTGGAGCTGAAAGAGCCTGGAGCTCCTTGAAACCAGCTCATAGTCACGTTTCCATCAGAGACAGTCAGCTGGAGGCTATGGGATGTTACTGCATCCCAGACCTACACCACTTGATAACGTGCAACAAACTGCCAACAAAACAGTGTTTTTTCTTGCATGTCCTCATGTGGATCCCTAGCAGCAGCTAGAAAGCATTCATCATCCATATAAAAAATCCTTATGGATGAGTCAACCAGAAAAAAGAATTCAGGATTTCATTCAAATATAAAACCTGACATTTTGGTGGCAAAGATTCCGCACCAACATGCGGAGAAACTTTTTCACAGTGAGGGTGCCAGAGCCCTGGGACAGGCTGCCCAGGGAGGTGGTGGAGTCTCCTTCTCTGGAGATATTCAAGACCCGTCTGGATGCCTATCTCAGTGAAATGTCCTAGGGAGCCTGCTTTGGCAGGGGGTTGGACCCGATGATCTCTCGAGGTCCCTTCCAACCCCTACAATTCTATGATTCTATGATTCTATGAAAGATGGGCAAATTACATTCCCAGCCGTTCAGGTGAACTTCCCTCTAGCTTTTGATGAGAACCAGAAATGGTTTCATGAAATGCTGTGTTTCATCAAGAAGCTCTCACTGCTAGGAATAAAGGAGGTAAACGTTTTTATAGGTGTTATTTATTACACACCAGTGTCCTGACAAGATAGGGGATATTCAGACTTTTTTCAGTTTCTTCTGTGCAAATTAAATCAAGTCCCAGAACAATTCAGCAATTTATGGTCTCCTTTCCACATGGTATCAAGTCTCTGCAGATTCTGTTATAACAGGTCTCCCTTCCAACAGCTGCTATTGTTTGCATCCCTCTGTCCTCTCCTTCCTGATAGCTTCTGGGGCTGTGAGCTGTAACTCTGTGTGCAGCAGAGAAAAATCTCTAAAAGGTTTTCAAAGAATGTTAAGGAAATTATAGGGGTTAATATGACCTGTATGGCAGGGTCGGATGGGCTGAGCGAAGCCCTGCTTGGAGTTGAATTTCATCCTGCCTGAACTTGGATGAACATCTTGGTTACCACAAAAATGACCAATGATTCCACCTGCAGCTACATAAGCACTGTGTTTTCCACTACTCGGACCTAACCGTGCACTGCTGAGTGCTGGCTGGCCCTGTGGCCAAGCTGCTGCACTGTGACCCTGCGGTGAGGGGCTCCCTTGGAGCAGGGGAAGGATGGGGACACCACTGATGGTAGGCTGGGGACCAAGGATCATAGCTCATCTGCCATCTCCCGCATCTGCTGATCTCAGTGATGCAACACAGCTACAGCCACCAGTCCCTGTGCCTGCTGCTCCTCAGGGCTGCTTGGTACCTCACACTGATGGAGGAGCTGCAGGTTCAACTGCTTCACCCTGCTAGCAGCTGATCGGTGAAGCACCGTGCGACTATGCAGAGGAGCAGGTAAAAAGGGACGTGCAGAACATGTTTTGTGCCAGACACTTGAATTTTAAACTGGCTTTTGCTCTGCATTCCTTTAAGCAAAAACTCTGTTTGCTCTGCTTTTCCACTAGGAGTTGTATTTTTTAAAGGTATTAAGATACATCTGACCATAAGCCCAGATGTACAGACAATAAGAACTTTGCATATGTCAGGGTTTCAAGATTAAATAATTTTTTTGGCGTCATTTTAAGCCATTTTTAAACAAAAAACATTTCTGAATATCAACTGGTCAATGAATTTTCTTTGGGTCAGCCTCACTGAATTGGATTAATCGTATTTACTAAGCTCTAGAAATGCTTGATAAGTTTTTTCTCTCCTCCCCCCTCCCTTTTTTAAAAACTCAGAATTCCCAGAAATTGCAGTTTGCATTCTAAAACAACTGATAAAGTAAACCCCACACAAGGCAAGGGAACCAAAAGAGAGCTCCACATGTTATTGTGCTCAGTTTGCTAAATTACGTTAGCACTGTCAATAAATTTCTACTCCCTACCCTAAAAAGTTACACCTCAGCCCTTTGTGTTGTTGACTCACATATTTTTAGGTAAGAGGAAGATCATTTAGGAACAGACTGTGCACAATGCTGCGTCCCCTGCACTGGACTTTACGCCGCCTTTGCATTGAGTAGTTTAGCAAGTGTGTGCTAAGTGTTATCATAAGAGCTGGATTGTAAAGTGGTGAAGTCATCTGGACGTGCAACAGGCCTCAAGGCCACGGCACAGGTCACGTCCATTAGAGCAAGCTCACTCACAAATATTCCCTTGGTATTTGCCAAGAAAATCTGTTATTTTCCAGCAGACCCAGAGGCAGAGAGCTGAAAGGGAAGGGTAGTTCTCATCATTAGCTCCTTGTGTTGCACATTCTCACCCAGCCAATACAGAGCCCAGATTGTCCATCAGCATTAAAGCAAATGGGATGAGAAGATTTTTCAGGCTTTTAAAAAATTAAATACCCGTTAAGGCAAAGACCCTCTCTGCTTCTGCAGAGGCTCAGGGCCATGGGGCAGCAGGAGGGGTGCAGTGGGTGCTGCAGGGCTTGGGTGACTAGCACCTCCCCCTAACTTCCCCTACGGCTCTTTTCCCAGTCATCAGCCAGCTTTGCTGCTCGGTCACATCTTCAGAAGTGCAATTCATTGTGCAGGAGAGGCAAGTAACAGCCCCGTGTGTGCAGCCAAATAGTTTGTCATCTCTTTTCAGATCATTCTCTATCTTCTGCTGCCACTGTGTGCTGTACTGACAAGTGCAGTGCATTCATTCATGTTATCCCGATAAACTTGTCAGCAGATTTGAGAAAGCAAATTTGTTTCTGCTCTGCCAAAGCCAACCGATGCATGCCTGTGTTTTCCTTTCAACACAGAAGTGTGGTTTGCTGGGATTTACCAACAGTTACTGAGCAGGATTTCCGTCCCCATTCAGATTCTGTCTATTTTTGGATCTAAAATAGAATGATAACATTTGGTCAGCCTTGGATGTCTGGCTGATTTTAGCTAAGAAATTTCTTATGCTATCTATTAGCAGCAGAGCATTTCTTTCTCATGATTGCCCCCTGAACCATGATGTGAGTAGTTTTTATATTGTAAAATTTACTGTGTATCAATATCTTCAAGATCTACAGTGTGCATCTGTTGACACAAAACTGCCTTTATATCTGTATTTTATCTTTTACAGCTAATCCAGAATAAAAACTGCAGGTCTTCATATTGCACCACTTAGAAACTGAGAGCCCTCCTGCCCTCCCCTGCCAGCACACACTGCCTGCACCAGCCAGAACTGACATCACTGCAGGGAGAGGAGGAGATGGCCTCTCCCCCAACATGCCCTGGAAACGATCATCTAACAGCCCTACTCCTGCCCAAATCAGATCAGAACTGCACACTCCCGATATAACACTGAAAGGCATTTTCTGCATTGTTCTGTAATAAGATGTACCCAAGGGACTAATTAGCATGGTTTGGGCACTAATTGCTTGGCAGCCCTGTTTGCCTACAGACACGTTGTTACAGCAGTTGCACGAGTATTTGTTTCACCTAATCAATGGAAGGAAGCTGGGTAGCAGCCAGCCCTGCCAGGAGTGGCTTCAGCCCTGTAGCACCCAGGGCAGAAAATAATGCAGAAGCTGCAGGGCTGTTTCCTTGACTCTGATGCCAAGCACCTTCCCTGGCTTGCAAATGGCATTTGGGACCCATGGAGCTGCAGTTCATGGCGCGGGACCTGCCAGGCACAGTTTGGTCCTTTGCCATGGGGAATATGACATCCAGTAGATCGGGTGGTCCCCGAGTCACCCTCAGAGACCCACAGACTGCAGCTACATCGACAGTTAGGCTTGGAAGAAGGTAACGTGGCATGAATGATAAGGAAACTGCATGAGTGGAGATGTACAATCTTAAATGCATCGTTACTGTGGAAGCTTTGTTTAAAGCCACTAAGTCTTCCCCTAAACAGAGAGACTGGAAAGGTTGAAATGTCACATTCCTGTGGGAGAGAAACTCTAACTTTCCTAACTCTGCCCATTATCTCTGTGCAAACTGCAGCACAGTCTCTTACCATGATGCAAAGCTCTGGTTTCCCAACACACGTGGATCATCATGTTTGAGGTTTCAAGAGGCAGAGCCATTTGGGCTTGCTGCTCTGCCTCGTGATCAACGCAGAATAAAGCGGGCTCAGTGTACTTCTCCAGACAGCACATTCTTTCTGAAGTCCATGTCCTGAACAAGCTTATTAAGGACGACTTCACATCGAACCCAGGCAACTAATCACTTGGGATTAGACAGCGTGCTCCCTTCCCCCATGCCACTCGCTTCTGGGCAAGACCAAATAAATACCATGGCTATATTTCCAGACCATCAGCTCCTCCAGGGAGGCAGCTCCATCTGTGCACAGCCTCTTGACTGTGGCCATGCCATGTGCATGCCTGTTAAGTGAATGATTTTAGATGCTGTGTTAGCTACACCTACCATGTTTCTGCTGCTGCATACTACAGAATTTTTAGCTGACATATGCCACAGAAGGTGACTAGGTAAAGGCTAATCTCCTGTAGCAAATACACCTAGCCAGAGAAGTATGCCAGTGTCCTCATTAATTCTCTGGTACAAGAGTTTGAGGGACTATAATGACCAGAACTGGGTTGCTCAAAATATTTTCCTTGGAGAAATCAGTGTGTCTCACACTAACATCTACCAGTGCTAGTGTCCTGTGCTTACTGACTTCTTGTTCCTCCAAGACCTGCATCTGCCATCCAGCAGCACTCACAGTTACCTGATGGAGAAAGGTACCCTTAGTTAGGTCATGGGAGGAAAGAGCTGCAACTGAACAGCTTTAAGGAATTCAGGAGAATAAGGAAGCCCAGGCACTGAGTGTTGAGCTGAGTCAGGGCTAGCTGAAGTTCATTTATAATAACCACTAGCAATTTCCAAATAAATAATAATTCTTAGGGGATTTGTCCCGTTTCTTGGCTAAGGAGTGAATAATTGGATCTAGTCCAAATATTGATCCAGAAAATGACTTGCTTGTATTGAGTAAACACAAACATGTTTTGCTGGGAGGCCATGACTAAATTATCCTGTAACTTCTCTTACAAAACCCTTTTCCCCAGACTTTGCTGGCATTTGCTCTCAAAAAGGAAACTAAAGTAATTATTCTAAACAATAGAGTTGCTAAACGTCATCTTAGTATAGGATTTTGAAATTCAAAGTTTGTTTCTGAACTTTCTTGCCAAGCCAGGCTTATGGTTCTCTGACACAAATGCCACTTCCAGGGGTTTTTTTCACACTTTTGAATAAGAAATCCTTCCATTTATCTGCACAGGAAAACACAAGCTTCTCCTTAAAAAAAAAAAACAGTATCTTTTCTGCAGTAGTGGTAATTTTTAATTCCTGCCACCAGGAAAGGCATCATTAGCTGTAACACACTGCTCAGTCCAAGCTTTGGCTGGGTGAGGAGCTCTGACATGAGACACTTTCCAGCGAGCTGTGCCTCAGAGGCCACACAGATGGAGCAGCAGGACTCACAATGCCTGACCTGCGTTTCTGTAGCAATTCTCAGCCCCCTGTCTGTGCCTCTAAAAGAGTCACCAACCAGCACTAGCATTTGCCCTCACTTTGCCGCTGAGAAGCCTGACCCCATGGTCTAGGATAACACCCCTACACATGGCCGTAAGCTTGTGTCACCCCACCAAATACATGGGAATAGCAACACTTGAGGATTAAAGCCCCGATTGGCATGGGAGAAGCCTTGTTTAGGAGCTCGTAAGGCCAGGCTTCCGCCCGTGGGTGGGAAGGGGGTGGCAGGTAGACCCTGGTGCATGGGCAGGAGAGGTGTAAGGGCAGAACTGCAAAGACAGAACCAGCTCAGCTGGTGCCCGGGCTCTCAGAGCTGCCTAACTGGTTAAGATGACACAAGCACAGCTTTGCTCCACAATCACTTGTAGGTGTTTCAAAAGCCGAGCCAGGTCTCCAGCAGATGTTCCTCACGTTTTATTTGGTATTATACATACAAGATTTCGTAGAGAACAGAACAGTCTCACGGAAGGGTCATTAATGAAACCTTTCAGCCATAACATCCCAAAACTGCAGGAAATGCTGGAATAGTAAATGATAAATATTTTCATAAGAGAAGGCTATATGTTGTGCTCTCCCTCTGTCATTGTCTGCAGCCAGCAGACCTCATTTGCAAGGTCTCTGAAATAGTGGGCTCCTGTGATACTTCTCTGTTTGACAAGTACAGCCAAAGATCTGTAAACAGAGACAAAAGCCTAACTATGTGCCCAGGCTATCACAGCTGCAACAGCCTGTGCTTACAGGGGCTGGCTGCCTGTGATTACTAGGATGACAACAGTTTCTACAGGAGCATAACAAATGACATCAAAGATGGCAACAACACGATAACAGAGCTATCCACACAAACTGGGAACACCCACATCTTTTTCTTGGGATGGCCAGATAACACAGAGCCATGCTACAGTACTTTTCACAGAATCATAGAACGTCAGGAGTTGGAAGGGACCTTGAAAGATCATCTAGTCCAACCCCCTGCCAGGGCAGGATCACCCAGACTAAATCACACAGGAACACATCCAGGCAGGTTTGAATGTCTCCAGAGGGGGGACTCCACGACTTCTCTGGGTCTTTCAACAATTTGGGATTCTTTTAGCCCAGATTCAGAGCAGATCACAAGCTGTCTTTATGCACATACCTCTCTACTGCTGCACAGACATAGAAAACTGCATCTCTGCTCCTATGAGCAGGATCTTCCTCCATCCTATGATTCCATGATGCTGCTCTGTCCCAAGCACACCTACAGCTGCACCACTGACCTGGAGGGGAGCAGAGAACTGGGAGATGAACTAGAAAAGGAAAGTAGCTGGTAGCTTGTTCTGCTTATAATGAGGTGCCAGGGCTGCGAACAAGGAGCAGGTTTTACAAACCAAGAGCCACAGGTACTGTGTTAGCACCAACTAGCTCTTGATACCTACTCCTGCTTTGTGCTGTAGCTGCTTGAAGTAAGTGGCTGAGTGGGAAGCTTAACTAAGGACTGTTGTAAGCTCTGGAGTTTTCTCCCATTTAGACCCAGAGCTAACAGGAAAGATGGGGGAGGCTGAGGAACTGCTCATGAGCAGAGCAGCTGGAAGGACTCTGCCCTGCACTTCATAGGGCGGGTGGGTCAGCAGTGTTCCTGCAGGTGTCTGTTGCCTTGGCCCTGATGCAAAGCACCCCTCCTGGCTTGCAAATGGCATCTGGGAGAGGCTCAGCCCTATATAGAAGATAAAAGAGCTGCTTTCAGAGAGGAAATGTGCAAATTAAACTGTAACTGGTTTGGGCTGTGAGTATAAATTGCCTTCAGATTATTTATGTCCCATGTGCTTAGTCTTGATCATACTCATTACAGCACGTACAGCCCAGGACTGTTTAAGCTCACAGCCTGTTTAAACAGAGCTGAACAGCAGCCTTTGGGCAACAGGGTCTTGTGGCTGCTGTGAGCAGGTTGGTAGGGAGGTGTCAGGAGAGTGACTGTGTCTTTGGGCTTTCTTCTGAATCACGCATGCTATTTCAGGATGATCACAGGACAACTAAAACAAAGTCAGACTTCTGCTTTTGTACTTTTGGGTTGGTTTTCATGCATCCTTGCCTGCTCTGTTGTCCTGCTTCTTGATGTCTCTATGTTGTTGTAAGTGAAAAATCCACGGTTATCCTCTGAGCGTCTCTGATTCTGCCTGACACGGTCATCCAGAAAACAGATGGGATAATGGTCTAATTTGCAGGCATACAACATGCCAGGCCAAGCCAGAGAGCAGGTACCTGCCCCTTCTTCCTCCAGAGCAGCTGCTGGGTGCCCTCATGGGCATTTCTGCAGATGAGGACTGTGGAAATGCAGCTGATCTGTTCTGTAGCCTTCCCTTAGGGATGCTCCAAGCAACAATGGGAAGATAACCGGTGTGTTTATTCCATCCTGAGTCAGGTGAACTCCCATTTGGGGCTCTTCAAGTGTTTGTAGGCAAATGTTGTTTATTCATCCATTGCAAATGCGAATACCTGAACGCATCTTGCCACGAGCTTCCTGAGATATTGCAGTTCTGCTGAGTTATAGCAAGTAATCTTGTGTGCTCATAGCCCTCAGCAAATGCAAGTTAAAGCTCATTCTGATGTTTTGCCTGGCTGCTGATCCTTGAACGTACATGGCATGCTACTGGATCATTTCATGGATGCATTGCCATGGTCAGCACTTTGGTTTCTATTTGTTTAGGAGCCTGTCGGGAGGTCAGTGAGCATGCCAGTGTGCTCACCACCTCCCAGGGTAAACTCTTTACCCACTGCTTTAAATAAAGTGACATTTAGATTGAGAAGCTAATTTCTTTTTGTGGTGAAGCAGTTTGCACAGTAAACAAAGAGGAGAGAGAATAGATTCAGGCTTCATTTATGTGAAGCCATGGAAGCTATAGATTACTGTTCTGCTGTATCATTGCTTGAAATGACAGACTTTCAGGGTTTTTTTTTTTAACATAACAGATTCAAGTGTTGGCTTCTGAATCTGTATTTAGACACTTGCTCAAGTTATGAGAGTACCAAATATCCAGAATCTCCCATTGAGGTCAGACAGGATATTTCTGGGGTGAAAAGAGGACTGAGTCTTTTTTATAAACAGACTAACTATAGAAAAGGATTCTAACTTTTGGCTTGTTAATTTTTCTAGCTATAGTCTGGAAGCAGCTTCCTCTTCTGAGCTGACCTTGGAAAATGTGCTAGGAGTATTTTCTGCTTTCCATATTGGGCAAAGTTATTTGCATCTTAGACTCCTCTTCCCTTTTTAAAAAGAACAAAAAAAGAACCGTAGCAACAAAATGCAAACTAAGACCTTCATTACACATTTTAAACCAAAGTCAGAGTTTCTATATCTGAACCTTCTTTATCACAGCAGAGACACTCAGTCCAGTGCCCAGCTAGCTGGTGTTTAACTGCTATGATTTGGTTACCATAAGCCCATGTAACACGTAACTAATGCTGCCTTGGTGCTTTTGCCATCACATGTACTGAGACAGTAAGTGCTAAAACACTTCTGCATTTTTGCAGGAACAGTCCCTCAGTGCTCTGGGAAGGTACCTCGGGGATTAGTCTGAGCAGTGGAAATGAGTTGGCTTGCAGAGAGGCCAGTACCATGCCTGATGCTTGGAGCCTCAACTGCCACATCAGCATCACTGGCACTGTCAAGTCCTAGAGGAAAAGCTGATGCTGTGGAGGAGGAGCAGTGACAGGAGAGTCTCACTGAGCCTGAGGTTCAGGGCGATGGGTGTCAGAGATGCCCATGGTTGAGGCACACAGCTGAACATAACCTGGGCCACATCCAGACCGGTGAGATGATGATGAACCTTCAGATAGGGGAGCACATGAGATTATGGCTAGTGCTGCCTGGCACTGGTGCAACAGCTCTCCTTGTGGACATCCCCAAGTGTGAAGAGGGACAAGCCACAAAACTCCTCATGCCACATCCCAGCCTGTTTGCTCTATGGGCTCCTGTGGCCTTTTGTATGTTCTGGGCTAAAGTGAGACTGTGTGCCCTGGCCACCACCTCCTGGTCTCATGAAGGCCACAGTAACACCCAAGCTGGCTCCAAGACCAGCCAGATGGCATACAACTGTCTTGTTTTCTCTGTAGCACCATTATCCCACATGCTTCTTCAGAAGGTCTCATAACTAGTGCATGAAGTCAACATGAAAAGCACCCTTAAAGAGCTGGATTCAATAAAGAAGAATATTATTAGCAAGATCTAAGATAGCCATCAAGTGCTCATCTCAGCCAATTATTTCCTGGCCTGTGCTGTATCTTTGTCAAGACAGAACAGATCCAGCAAAGAATGTCACCACAATATAATATGTTTTAGCAGAGAGATTTTCCTGAGAGTGTGGGCTGGAAAAGAAGCTGAAAGCTGCGTAACAAAAGCACAGTTCAGCATTACTGGAGATGCTACATCATTTTGGTTTTGGATGTGAACTATTTCTCCTGCTTGGATCATTTAATCCCAGAATTGCTCTGTCACTGTCACACAGGTTTTGGGCTTCAGGTTCTGAATCTGAAGAAAAATTCATCTGACTCAACCGACTTGGAAAAGTTGCTGGAATAAACACACTTTCATTTGCTCCAACACCAAATAGGTTCCAGAATTGCTCCAAGAGTTCTGGGATGTTTTGATGAACAGAGAGTTATTGCTACTTTCAGACTTGGCACATTTTACCTAGGTGTATTTGTTACCTGTACAGGCTCATACTATCAACCTGCCTGTGACAGCCTGGCTCCTAAGTCCTTGCTCACAGTATTTAGAGAAAAATCTGTCATCAGTCCTGCAGAATCCAGATCAGCCCAGGAGTTTTCCCTGGCTATTTGAAACATGTAAAGAAAGGTCTCATTAATGTTAATAATAATAAATTATGCAAACCTTCTTGCTATTAAAAGGAGGATGCTGATTAGACAATTATTCCCTGACACAAATAGATGGCATCTGTCACACCTGGGAATGTTACATATGGATATATTCCAAGCAAAAGGAAAAGATACAGGATGACATCCCTTGGAAGACATTACTGTGGGCTGTACATCCTCATTGAGCAGCTCCTACATCCCCACTTTCACTGCTGATTCTGCTGCAGAATATTCTAGAAAAGGCTCACAGCCACTCTTTCTGTTGCTATTAACATGTTGGAAAAATTTACCTTCTTTCTGGTTTGTCTTTATGATTACCTAGCTTCATTACTAGATATTTGCATCTAAATCCCAATTTTCCCATTTTAGGTCAATTTTTAAAGTGCTTGTTCTTGAAAACGCATCCTCACATAGGCAGACTGTGATCAAGGCCCTGGCACAGGCTGCCCAGAGAAGCTGTGGCTGCCCCTGGATCCCTGGCAGGGTTCAAGGCCAGGTTGGATGGGGCTTTAGGCACCCTGGGCTAGTGGAGGGTGTTCCTGCCCATGGCAGGGAGTAGACCTGAATGATCTTTGAGATCCCTTCCATCCCAAACTAGTCCATGATTCTATGGTTCTATGAAGTTATCCTCCTTCCTTCTCCTGGGTAAAGAGCCACGCTCTCATGCTGAAGGTATGTTTCAAGATTGCAAGTAATTTTTGTGGCTCCCCCTTGAACCTCCTCCGAGCATCAAGAATCCTGGAATGGGAAGTACTGGGTTTTGTTTGCCTGTTAACCTCTCTCTTCTGCTCCCTCAGCTTTGTAGAGCAAATTTCTCCTTCATATGCACAAGTGATGATCCTGTATGGATCTCAAGTTCAAGTTACCATGAATTAATCTGTGTGAGAAAAGCTGTCTGAGCATGATCCAAGTCACTCATATGCCTTGCAGGGCGCTATTTTGTTTTCTAAGGAGTTTCCACTGAAAAAAGGGAAAAGCATTTCAAAGCAGGACCTGGGGCTGACAGTGAGGTTTCAAATTGCACCAGCACAAGGTCTGGGTTTGCAATAGTCTAGACAGCAGCCGCCACATCTTGCAAGGGTGGCTGGAAAGCACCGTGCCCTCAAACCAGAGCAAGCCACCAGCAGTCAACAACCTGGCTTTTGTTTTTTTGACCCACTACCCAAGGAAGTATTTCAGAACAGTGAAACTCAGCCAGGTTTAACAAATCATTTGCCTTCAGTGCCATTTGTCAGCTGCTCTGTCGTTTGCCTGCTTTACTAGTAACCTGTTCCTGATTGCGCATGTGATGGAGCTGGTCAGGCTCCAAAATATCAGCGATGAGATAAGCTCTGCTGCTCCACTCTCAGCCAATTAGGACTGATGACAATGGGCAGGGAGTGACTGTCCCAAGCGGAGAGAGGCTGGTATTCCCTGTCATTTCGTTCCTGGATATATGGAATTAGAAATGCTGATTGAGTACTTTGTTAGTCTTGTATTGCTGTTTTGCATTCCTGCCTAGTGCAGGCAGATGGAGACGGTAAACTGGAGAGGAGACAGTTCTGATTGTTTCCAACAGCTCGTGTTCTTGAGGGGAAAGTGAAACAAGTCAAAAGGTTGATAAGTTTGCAGGAAAAGGGCTCCACTGAGAGAAAAATAAATCTTAGTTACTTGACACTAAACTTCAAAGATCTGCAGCTCATTGGTGAGAAGATGACTATACTGGCATCCATGGGATTAGTTAATACTGATCTTCCACCACTTTTAAATCTCACTTCATTTTACTTTTTAGCAAAACTACACAGAGATTCCTTGCAGTGGTAGTATGGTACCTCTCCTGTAGTTTTTTTCTTCAGTAATTCTCTATTTCTGAAGACAGTTCATCTTGCTCTTAGGATGAATTCCAGTACGATAAGATTTCTTCCTTTGCACTCTCGAGGTCATGTAGATGGAACTTCAGGCATTCAGCAGCCCAATTTCAACCCTCATCAGGCTCGTTCACAGAGTAAATGAGGAGATATTTCTCCAGACAGTGTCTGTGTGGAGGCAGGAAGCTGGGAGCGTGCAGCTGTGCACAGAGCTGTGAGCGACTGTAAATTCAAAGCTCACATTTATTTTGCTGCAGAACAGAGCTGCACAGCAATGATTTTCCCCCCACTTGCAGATGTCAAGATGAGATATGCCCATGAAAGCTTAAAGCTCAAGCCTGACCCTGAATTTGTGAATAAAACACAATGTCCAGTGGGATTTACAGTAGCATAGCAGAATTAGGAAGGTAGCAAGCCTGTCTGCAGTGCATGAAGGCAATGGTGAGCAATCCCTTGTAGTTCTTCCTCTCTCTCGCTCTTCCCTCAACTTTTTTTTTTTAATGGAAGGAGGAAAGTGTGCAAAGATACTAAAGTTCTTCTGCAAGGTAACAGCGTGGTTACCAAAGTGTGGTAAGGGTAGGAAAAACTGGAATACTTCATTATATTAAGCTAAAACAAGACAGAAAATCAGTATTGCAAAGAGCTCTTCTCATAATCCACTTTTTTTCCCAACATACCACACTTTGATCTCAGACTATCAGTCACAGAAGCATCTGTGATGGTTTCTAGTTGTTTCCAGTGATATAGGTCGATCTATCAGGCTGTATTATCTTTATCTCCTGGAGCATGGAATTCTCTTTGGTGAGAAATGCTCTTTCCATACAGTATTTCAGCAACCAAAACTTATCACATCTCCATAAAAGAAATAGCTGGATAGTGCTGCGGTGTGTACTGGAAGCATTTCCCTGGTGTAAACTGGTGCTGCTTCATTGCCTAAAGCAACATTATTCTCTTTTACAGCAGATGAATACTTGGAGTTTTATGCTACAAAGAGCTTTCAGACCCAATGGCATAGATAAATTTTGCACAACCAGCACTGAATCTCACTTTAAAAGTAAAAAAATACCATAGTAGATGGGTAGGCTGCTAGAAAAATGTGACACTTGGAGAAAATCCAGTTGATCTGGTAACAGACTAAAACTGTCAAAACTTGGGGTAGGTTTTAGTTCTGGCTACACAGAACTCCTGTGAATTCTGCACAAGGAGTCTAGGAAGTTTGGGGTATTCAGATCTCTCCTACAGCATAAATTGATGGTGTATGAGCAGTTGGCCTGACCTAATGCTGCAGAATGTTCACTTGAGATGATACATTCAACTACGTGCGTCACCTTGTCTGGTCCCATTAGTGTGAACATTCCTGCACGTGGGGCTTTGCTGGCACTAACGTTCACGGTGGCTGCTGCTCTGACAAATCAGGACACTTGTGAGACAGAAGGGGTGATGGTTATTAGATGTATTCCAGTACAAATGGGGTCAGACTGCTCCACGGTCGCTCCATGCCTGGCTGCTCCTTTCTCTTCTCTCCCAGAAACATTTTACCCAGAGACAGGCCAGTCCAAGCAAACAGCAGCTCACAAACATCTCACCATCATCTCCAGTGTGCTTTTTGCTCAACAGTTACTGACAACAAATACATCAATAAAAAAAGCCCGTGTTCATTTGTGGATAACTCACAGGCAGAGAAAATCTGGCCTTATGTGGCCTGGTAAATTGTTTGCAATGAATAATTCAGCCAATCAAAGTGCATTTGCTAATAAAAGAGAATGGGAAAGGAGCTGTGCTAGAGGCAGCAATGTGTTGTCAAGTCAAGATGAAAATGAAAGCAAGAAGCGGGGCACTTTGCTGCCTGGCATTCATACCCAGGAAGGTTCAGACCCTTTAAAAGTCTAAGAGCTTTGCACTCTGGCAGGAGCCTCCAGAAATAAAAGAGGGCACGGGGTCATTCTGCTCCTTCCTTGGGATTCTGGAGCATGCACAAAGACCTCATTTCTCTTATTGCACATTGCCACTGAGATGGTGCCCAAAGGCTCCGGTGGCGCTGGCTTATGCTGCACGTGGGGCTGAGAAGCTTCTGCCCCAAAACTGCTGAGGCTCAGGGTGACTGGTGACCAGGGTGGCTGTGCCCATCAGCAGATGGTGAGACCTGCCCTCTCTGCAGCTGTCAAGCTTCAGCCCAGGATTATGCAAACACCAGCCAATTTCAAGCATGCTCCAGAGAAATTTAGAAGCAGCTGGTGATTAAGAGGATGGAATTACCACAGCACGTCTCTTACTGCCTTGTGTGACAGTATCTGCTGGACACAGCGTGCTGCCCACCAGCTGAATTGGCCAAGGCTGTCTTTAGTATCAGGGATGAAAGTTTTTGACTCAGTGCTGGTCCAGGTGTTGCCTTCACTTGGAAATGAATGTTAGCAAAACTGGCTGGGCATCTGAAGGACAGCATGCTGGCCTGCAAAGAAAGCAGTGTGGAGAGCTGACAGGAAAGCTTCCAGGCTTTTATTTTTCCTCTTTTCAACTTTCACTTGAGCTGTAATAGTTAGGATAATCAGATAATTCAGGGTGTGCTTCAGGTAAGTCAGAGGGGACATCTCTGTGTGCGTGTTACATCTCAGTGGCAAAAGATACAAGTAACAATCCTTGTGTGTTTGATGTGCTGTACTGTCCCCTTCCTCATGACAGCGTGCTTCCACTGTCATGGTTGATGGTGCTGAGGGAGGTGACAGCTGGGGAATATTAGGACTACATAACTGAGGAATGCTGCTTTTTTCATCACGTTGTGGACCATCTGCCTTGATCTGCAATGGGGAGTGTGATGTGAGGCAGACCTTGGGGTGGGACAGGAGTGCAGGCAGAGTGCTCCCTGTAGCTGATGGCTGGGTGCTTTTCCCTAGCTGAGCCTCAGTCTTCTTACCTGTTCTTTGGACACAGGGGATGTTACCCTTGTTGGTAAAGTGTTTGGGATCCACTGGGGAAATCCCCTTGATAAGATGAGGCATTGTTGTTAAAATATTTTAAATTCCCCCATGACTGTTTTCAAGCCCTGCTTTGCAACAAAGGGGAACAAAAAATAGTTTATTAATGCATTTTTCTTCTCTTAGCTGCTCTACTGCAACCCCAGGTCTTTGCTTTAATACTTTCCCCCTCGTGCTCCAGTCTCCTGTAACACACCACTGCTGTTCACTGTTACCTATACATGGGCCACCTAACCCTATGGATGTCTGACCTCTTTCTAGTTGATCCTTGCTCCAGGGGCCACTAGAACAAAATATCACTTGGGAAAAGACTTCCTCCACCTCTCATTCTGATACCTGTCAATGGCTAGAACAATTCTGTTCACCTTCCCCAGGGCAGAAACCTCTTTGCAGTGTTTCTTGTGGCCCCATTCCCAAATGCTGCAGCCCCTCTCATGGATGACTTGTGTTTCAGCACATGCAATCTCAGCTGGGTGGTGATATTGACTGCTGACTATTTTGGGCAGAGGATGCATATATATAACAGAATCATAGAATCACTAGGTTGGAAAAGACCTTTAAGATCATTGAGTTCAACCGTTCCTGTCCTGTGCTAAACTAAGCACCTCATCTACCCTTTTTTAAACACATCCAGGGGTGGATATGTATCTGTCCAAGGAGTAAAGCACAGTGGGGTGCGTTAATTCTTTGTTATATGAGGGCTGGCAATGTTTGCTGACTTCCTCTCCTGTGGAGATGAGAGTAGAAGCATCGTGCCTCCTCACCAGAGATGGCCTCCAACAATCACTGCTGTTTGTTATTCACACCCCAGAGCCCAAGACTAACAGTGGTTATTATATATGTTATTCAAGGGAAGACGGCAGAAATTGCATTAAAGAGAGTGTGGTGAAACAGTTCAACAAAGGGCAGCTTTCCTCAAATGCATCTTAAACATCTCAGTGCACTGCTGGGATGCCTAAAATGCTTCTGAATTTACAGTGCATGTTGCTTTCTTATGGGAGCCAGCATTTATCCTTGCAGGGCACAGGGACTGAAAGCACTTAAGAGCAACAAAAGGAGGCCAGTTCGTTTGGTGACTGAATGCAGGTTGCTGTTTTGAAAGCCAGAAATAAACCACTTTTGAAACAGAATCACAGGCAGAGGCAAGAGAGGGACATCAGCTTCACATGCTACATGAGGCTGTCAATGCCTCCAGGAGATGGGGAGCAGGTCCTGGCTCGTGTCTCACAAACATCAATGTCTCACCAGCCCCATGTGGGGCCATCCCTGACCTTGTTGCACAGGGAATGGTGTCCAGTCCGGATGACTGGGCTCCCTCCACCCGTAGCATCCCATTTCCCCAGCTGCCTTTCCGCACTGCTGATGGTCCTTGCAGACAGATGAGGGTCAAGGTGATCTACTGGAGTAATCCTACTCTTGCTGGAGTAAGATTTCAATCCTTTTTATGGTGCACTTGTTCTCAGTCAGGATTTACATACCTGGCATGCTTGATGCTTGGCCTTTGCTTTCTCTGCCACCATTAAAATTAAGGGACCTGTGAGGGTGACAGCAAAGGAGAGAGCATTCAGCATCTATTGTACAGACCAAAGAAGAAAGTTCTGGCAGGATAGCATATTCCTTCCAGGCCTGCAAAATATTGTGTCCCCATTTCCCTTTGAGACAGCCCAGTGTAGCAGACTCTTTCCAGAGCATCAAAACTTACTGCCCCAAACCCAGTTCAGGAGAAGCTGCTGGCCTGAGCCGCTTGACTCAGCTAAGCCTGAGGACAAGATTGCTGCAAAGAGGCTGATTTGCACCAGGAATTGGCAGGGACAGCACAGCACCCTGGTATCCAGCACCCCAACATCCCCCCAAGTCGCATGTCAGTGAGGGGAGCAGGACAGCACCAGCTTGCTCCAGTGAGGTGGGCTGCGGAGCTCACGTCCCACAGGTAAGCCCATCACAGCCACGCACAGGGCTGCCTGCAGGACAAGTACACGGTGTTGTCCTGCTCCCAACACCACCTCTGCTCCACTATTTCTGTCCATTAACTCCACAGCAATTTCCCACCTGGAAGCATCCCTCACATCCAGCCTGGCACCGTGCTTAGGACCATTCTGAACTTCCCAGCTTTGTAGACTATCAATTCTGAAAAGGGTGGCTTTTGCAGAGATGTCTTCCTTCTCACCGGCCCACTCCCCAAGCCACGAGGTGCCCAGGGGCTGGGCACACTGCAGAGAGACAGACCACAGTTTGATGGAGCTGCATGGCACTTGAGTGCTTACGAGCTTGGTGGAAAAAATGTCGAGCTGTGGGAAGCAATGATCTTTCAATAACCACTGAAAAGTATATAGTCAGACATTTAAGAACAACCCTGGCAGAAAAACAAAGAGAAACTCTGGGTGAACTAATCCAAAAACAACAAAAGAAGTTTTCCTTTGCCTCTCCTGGGTTAGAGCACTGCCTTTCCATAACATCAGCCTGTCTTGCTGTCTCTTTCTCACATACTACCCATCTACTCCTGACCAAGAAGTGTTCAGAAAGCAAAACAACTCTATTGCAGGAACACTAATTTGCAGATTTTTCTGTGCTGCAATAGAAGAGGAGAAAGATGGGGGGCAGGGGGGAAGCCATGCACACAGCACAGGGTAGGACAGGCCCTGAAGGCAGCTGAGGAGGGGCAGAAGCAGCGCTGTGCTGCCTGCAGGCAGGTCTCATGTCAAGGGGTCTGCCCAGAGGGAAGGGGTGAGCAACAGTGAGACTGGGATGATGTCATCTTCTCTTCTTCCTCACCCTGAACCCCTCTGGGCTGCAGAGGGTAGACCTACAGGGAAATAGCTGTTTAGGGAATGGGGGAGGAAATGCACATGGGGAACATATACTCAGTGGAGCTTAGTTAGTAACTCCTAATCGTAGCACATCACAAATGACACAGGGCATTGAACAGCTTGGCATCTGCTCCCACCTCAGAGTGGGCTCCTTAATATACATGTTTGGGAAAGAAGGAGAGCTCACCTCCTGATGTCCTCTCACAGAGGCATGAAAATGAGGATCCTATTTGTTCTTAGAGTTAGAAGGTTTTTAAAAGCAAGTCTCAGGAGGGCTGTGATGACTCCATCCCTGAGCATGGCTCCACACCTGGCCCCTGGGACTGCATCCTGGGGCCAGGGGGCTGTCACCATGTGCTTCCCATCACACTGGATGGGCATTTCTAGGCAAACTGCCTCACTTGGAAAGATCTTGCTTGCCTGAAGGTTATTGTCTGCAATAGTGCTGGCTGCTGCAGAGCGCTGAATGTGAAAGGCAGTGCCACAGGGAACAGCTTTCCTCTGGTCCATACAGCTGCTTTCTGTGCCAGGTTATCCCCAGACATTGCCACATTGGCTACACACCAAGAGAGCAACCCAGGGAGGTGCCTGGCTGTGGAAATGCCCATTCCTCCTCAGTTTATGAGTCTTAGGAATGCAGCATTGCTGCTCTTGGGCAACAGCTCATACAGTGACAGCATTCATGGGCAGTCCTGACTCTCTCACGTATATACCTACATCCCTCTGCTCCTACCTCTGCAGGTCATCTGCAGCTTGTTGCCTGCAGCAGGCAAGATACAGGGGCAGGATAACCCTACCAGTTCATCCCTTTCATGTCTGAAAAAGTGCAAGACAAAATTTTATTTGCTGTTTAAACAGACAAAATTTGTTAGATTTGCAGGATTAGAGAAAGTCTAGATTTTTATCAAAATCTTTTAACATCTGGCCAAACGAACACAGTCATGTTGAAGCAAATCAGGAAGTTTAGAGAAAATAGACTGACATCTTTGGCATCCTTTGCAATTACATTTCTGATTTTTGAAAAAGGCTGACCACTTTAATGCATTTTTTTTAAAGAAAAAGTACAAAGGGTGATTGCATATGAAAAAAGAAATTTCCTGGAATATTTTGAATCTCTCTGGAAGATGAGTTTCTAGTTTAAGGGCTTTGGAAGAGACAAGTTCCTTTGCTCTTCACAGCAGCAGACACAACTCATGGCCAAGGAGCTGCAGCCGGAGCAGGATTTGTCCTCCAAGGTAGCCAGCAGCACGGCTGAGCTGCTCAGTCTGGGCTGCATGGAGCTGCATGCCTCAACAGCAGATCCACAATCAATTAAGAATTATTTTTGCATTAGCCTATGATGGCTATTGCAATATAATACATCTTATATTGCTGCCCTTTAGCAGGTAGAAAAGCTGTCATCGTATAAATGCAAACTCCTCTTGTGTTACAGAAAGGATGGTGTTGTCCAGTGTCTCTGCATGTTTATCTGCTCCTGCTCCTTCCCCAGCTCCTTTTGGGGTTTCTAATTCTGCACGTTATCTCTTTGTGCCATTCGTTGGCAGGGAAGGATGCTGGGTTTCCCTGCTGGGTGGGACCAGGCACGAGTGCTCCTGCAAACCCCTTTCCTGAACGCATCAGCCTCTCATGGCAGTCCTTGGGGCACGTGTCTTGTGAAATAGTACAAAAATAGCACACAACTCACACAACACACTCTCTTTTCTCAGAAGTACACAAGACCTGGACCGGTTTGGGAGGAAGAGATCCTCCTGTGAACTATCTCCCTTCCCAAAAACTGCCCCTTTGTACGACTTCCTGAAATACCCACATGACTCCAGGAAAAGCTCCAGAAATCTGAATTACAGAGACTTTGCTCCACAGTCAGGACTTCAAATGTTGCCGTTCAGCAGCCTTCTGAAATGCAGCATTTCAGTATCTTTCGCCCTTCACACAATAGCAGCAACAGGGAGAATTCTCCCAAGCACAGCTGGTCTAAATAACCACACGTCTGAAATCTAAACAGACTTCTGGGCCTGGCACATACATCCTGCTGCTCTGGGTGATGTCTAAACAGAGAACACAGTGAGCACCAATTGACAACTCATAAACTATTGAAAAGGGATGCTGGGCTATTTCTGTATCTTGAAAGTGTGCGGTGTCTGGAGAAAATGGGAAGGAATGGTTTTAGTTTGGCTTTAGTGAAAGGGTTTAGACAGCTAAGTACATTTAAAAATACCTTGGCCTGCAGTTTCTCTTCTTTTTCTGGAATATCTATTAAGTAGCAACTTAATCATCTATTAATGCAAACATACAAACAGCCCAAGCCCAGAAACACTCAGTGAATTCTTTCTTAAGAGGGAGAAAAAAGAGACAATCTAAAGCCCTGAATCTGGGGGACAGTTTTCTTTCCGCTGCCTTTTTCACCCCACCATGGACCCACTTTCTGTGCAGTGGCTGTAGATGGCTGCAGAGCTGGCAGTGAGCTGCGCACCTCAGGCTGTGCAGGCTCCAGGCCTCGGACTTCTGTGTGACCCATATGCATAACCCAAAAAAATTAGAGCATCACACCCAGGGGATCAGCCCTGAGCCATTTCTGACGGGAGTTAATATATGGCACGCGATCTGCTGAAGGACAGAGGATAACAGGCTCCTTTGTCAGCCTGTCCAAAGTAGTTGTCTTCTGGATATATCTCAGCATCTCAAATATTTTGCAAGCTGCTACCTCATCTAAATTTACTAAATTTTTGCAGATGTCACTGTGGTGGCTTTTCTTTGGGTGAAGAGGCCATGTTATGCTTCACTGCTGCCACACTATAAACCTGGCACTGCTGCAGACACCGAAATCCTGGGGAAGGACTCTGTGCCTTGTCTTGACACCAAAGAAAAAAATCTATGATGTGGGCAGTTACAAAGATGAGCCAAATGAAGGGTTTAGTTCATTTCTTTCTGTCTTTGCACGAAGGGGAAATGTATATACATTATAACCATATATATTGGTGAGAGTTTTTTGTGGTTTACTTCTGTCTCCTCCAAAAGTGGTTCTTTGCCAGTTCAGATGATCATTATTTGATTTTTAAAAACACAATGGCAAGCAAACACTTGTTCATTATGCACAAAAATAATAATTTAGATTTATATAACATGCACAAAAATTCCAAGGATTTTGTCCATGCAAGTAAAAATAAAGCTAGATATCCACAGGTCTATGGAAATCACTAGATCTACTGATCTAGTCAGGAATTTAGCTGTCTTTTTTAGGAGCATAGAATCTATGAAGAAAAAAATGATAATCTTAAAGGTCTTTTCCAACCTTGTGATTCTGTGTGATTCTGTGAAAAGAGGACGTGGAAGTCTCTGATAAGGGAAAAATCCTTGTTGCAGTGGTGAAATCCTGGTAACAGTATCATCTGCTTCCAGTTCCAACGATCAGCAAAAACAAGGGGAATATTGGAACAGCTTTTGAAGATATTTTTCTACATAAGGATTCAAAAAGAAAACGCAGCAGAAAAATATGCATTTCCTCAGGATGTGCCAAAAGAGCATCGTGGATATTCCTGGTGTGAGTGTGCACTGTGCCAAGCATGTGATGTAAGTACCTGCCTCCCACATAGAGAGTTGTGGGCACAGCCCAGGGCATCTTCAATGCTCAGATCCTCAGGAGGATATTTCTCTGGTCAAAGCCCAGTGACTTTTTTTCAGCTTTTTGACTCTCACCGATATTCCTGCCAGCAAACTTGTTTATTTGGATATTTGTGGAAGGCGAATCATAACAAAGGAATCACAGATGCAGCTGAAATAGGCTGTGGCCCAGTCCTCATTCTAGCAGCTCATGTTACGAAAACGCCACTGAAAAACTGCCATCCAAAATCCTGGGGAGGAATCGGGCCTTTGGCGCTCAGGCACACACGTTTGATTTTTCTGGCTATGCTGGGGTAACTGGGGAGTTACTGTTGAAATGGAAACAGTTCAGTACAGTGAAAGAAAAAGGGAGAGAGCATCGTGACTGCTGCGATACGTTCAGCCTCAGCAGCCTGAAAGTCGTGTGGCCTTTCTGAAGAACATCAGGCCAAGCAGTGCTGCTTGACCACCAGCTTTCTGTGTAGCACTGAGGGGGACTTTTTCAGGGTTAAAGAGGAGAAGGCAGGTCTCATCAGTCCCTGCTGTGCTTCAGGGGTGATGCTTCTTCTGGTGATACTTTGAGTAGTGACTGTGCAGGTTCTTGGCACTGTGACCCATGTCCAAACGGCACCATAGCATCACCCTTGAAGTCTTTGGCTACAGCACCTTCACCTACCACCTGGGAGTGTCAGGAGTGTTACATGGTAAAGACTGCAAGGAGGTCATCTGCTTTTGGCACTGGGTGCTAGGCAGGGCATTGCTCACCAGCAATTCTGTCCCAAAAGACAACCTACAATATCAGGAAGGTTGAACAGGATTAAACACCACAGAGTGAATCCTTATTTAGCTGATGGATGTATGTTGCCTTGGGGATCCGACACCTTATTTATGATAGAAGTCATGGTCACCAGATAGTGCCTTCTGTAGACCTAACGAGGGGACCCAGCTGGAAAAGCTTCTCAAACTGCGCGAGGGAAACTTGGCTTGGAGCCCTTCCAGTTGTGTCCCAGGTTTGCACTACGGTGGGTTTTGTGGGCCAGTTCTCCAGCAGCAGTCCAGGAATGTGGGATCTCCCCACCACGTGGGAGCCAGCCCATGGGAAGTGCTCTCAGGATCACTCTGTCAGAGGAGAGGAAAGAGACAGGCACTGCTATGGGTGATTTCTCCTCTCTGCCACTTTGGTACCATGGGCAGGAGTTTGTCCTCCGACTCAGTGATGTTGCTGAAGCTGAAAGGTAACGCATCAAAGAACTTCTGGCATTTAGCATATGATTTAGCAACTTTAAATCTTACCACGATCAAAATGTCTCTGATATAAAAAGCCATTGCAAAGGCTTTTTTAAGGGCTTGGCTTCCTTTGCTCTGTGGTGAATATAGTCCAGGGTAAAGTCCAACTGTCACTGAATACTCTTTTTGCTAGTGCTGACACAGCTTTTCTAATGCATCTGAAGCTTTGCTGTGGGAGTAGATGCTAAACCTAAAAAATGAGCCACTGTCACTGCTGCAGTTGCAGGGTGGGACAGGATCTTTCCTGAGTGGTTCCTGAATGCAGCATCCTTGAGATGCATGGCTGGATGTGTGATGCCTGTGGAAAGAGAAACAGAAAAAGCCTGTTGTGCCAGGATTTACCATGCTGGAGCCCAGCAGAGCTGCTCTCTGCATGGCCACACTTGCTCTTCTCATGCTTACATTGAGTATTCAACTTGTGAATTGAAAAGCTGCTCTCCAAAGCTCTTCGTAACCAAAGATTCCCCTTATATCAGTTGTTTGCTTCATGCTTTAGCTGTTGGAAAAGTTTTGGCCCGTTTCAGAATAGGAGCAACGTTACAGTTCAAATGCTTCTGAGAACAATGCTACAAAGTCCACAAGGTCGGAGGCGTTCCGGCGGGAGGTGGGAGGCGAAGATGTGGTGTGTCGCACCCTTTGCCCCCTCTCTGCACTGCAGCCTCCGAGCTGAGCTGTCCCTGACTTTGCCAGTGCTAGGAGGCAAGCTCCCCACAAACACTCAGAAGAAGATTTGTCCCCAAAAAAGTGTGTCTGACAGCACCCTGCCCTATAAAAGCATGGAAGCCCCAGGCTCCCCTGCTTGGCAGCATCCTTCACTGGTACCAATGGCCTCTGAGCTGCTGAGCCTGTCTTGCTCCGTTGCAAGGAGGGTCTGTTGTCTTGTCACCGCCCCCAGCACTATGAAAACTGTCAGAGTGGGCTTGTCAGGAATGAGCCAGATGCCAGGCTGAAGGGCTGATGAACTACGGCACTCGCTGCTATTTACAGTGTTCATATCAGATGTGCTATTTGTTCATATCAAATATGTAATCAGTTGAGTGTGGTCAGGAACCTTTTCATCACGTGCACGCCAGGGCACAGGTACAGGCTGGAGCTACCTCCTTCTTCTTAAACTCTCGAATGATTTGCTCTTCTTCAGGGTAGCCCCTGAGTGGCCACCCATGAGAAGTTCACTCTTCTCCCCTTCACACAATGAATGCACAAAAGCATTTGGGGACAACTGAAATTACTCATGATTTTGACAACAGAAAGAGATGAAAAACATGTTTGTTTCAACATCTGTTTTCCCCTTTGTTTCACCTTAGGTCCTTTGCAACTATTTGAATTTCCAATGGAAGTTTTTAAAATGCATTTTTTCCATTACAAGTGACCTTAAGTATGAGTGGAGTTAAATACAGGGTTAGGAAACACAGCAACGTTCAGGTAGAACTGAGTGCTTTTGATTGCTCAAGATTAAATGTTTTACTCCTGTGCCTGCTCAAGGGTAGCTGTAACACCAGGGCAGTAGGTGCACTTTGTAGTATGGTTCATGTTTCTCCTCCCAGCGTTCTCACTTGCCTTGAGTTCTTCAAATTTGAAGCCTTCATCTCTGCTTTCCATCACGTTATCTCCTCTGCCAGCTGAGAAAAGGCATGTCCAGCACAATGACGGCAGAGGCAGCCACGCTGAGCCCTGTGGGTGAGGGCTGTGGCGGAGCAGACTCACGGAGCTGCAGAAACCTGCTGTGCCAAGATTTCTTTTATGAGAAAGTTAGGATGCTTCATATTCCCTTGGTGGATTCTTTTTAGTTGTGAAAGCCAGTCTGACCTCGACAGGTCCCCTTGCACATCCTGCTTTGGGCAGAGCCAAGCCACGGACTTGATTACCCTTTATACCATTCTTGGGAGTATTCTAGTGGCAGATGGGGACACAGTCTTTTGCTGTGAGCTTTATATCATCTATTCATCTGCTTTGTTGGAGCAACCTTCACGGTCAACCTGACTGAGTTGGCAACAGAGGAAGCAGCCCCATCCCCACCATCCCACATGGAGCAGCTCTGGCTCTCACGCCTGGTCAAGCGAGGGGCTGCCTTGCCACAGCAACAGTGCCCAGCTGCACAGGGGCCACCCCTTACCACACTGCAGGTCAACTGTCACTGCTGAAAGCATCCTTACTTTGAAAGTCATGAGGGTTCAAAGGATTCTGAGCTGGGCAAAGCATTTTGGAGATGCAGCTTAGCACAATAAGATTCCTTGATTTGCAGTGCCTTCACTTTCCTCACTTCACTTCACATGGATTCCCAACACTGCTCACTTGAGGATAGATATTTATCACACACTGTTGTCTGCCTCCAACTCACCAGGGACAGTCACTTTGTACAGACCAGCAGCTTGGTGTGTGGAAGTTCCAACATCTGCACTGGTGGCTTGTCTAACTCCTTCCTGATGTCCCAGCATGGAAGATTGCCAGCCTTGATCCTCCTGCTGTCACCTGCTTAGGGTACAGAAATATCATAGGAGAGAGTCCTCATTGATAAAATGAGGAACATGATAAGCTTTACGGGAAAGCTGATATATTATACGTGCTGCAGGTAACTGCAGTGCCGGGAGAGAGATAACACAGAAAATAAAATCCAAGCAATGAGTGTTTGCCAAGCAGCTGGTGAACTCAAAGCAGGCTTCTGGAGGAAGCAAGGAGCAGCTCATATCAACTGTTTCACAGTCAAGGCCGGAGAAATGGTGAAGGAGAACCTGGGGATGCTCTGCTGACAGCTGGGACCCTGGCAGATAGAACTGTATTTGTGGTCCCTTGAAGACGACTGCAGTCCCCTGGACCATCCCAGTGAAACAGGCCATGGACCAACCACCGGTGACTTTGCCCTTTGCCTGTTCTCTCTCACCCTGAGGATTTTACAAGGAAAAGGAAAGAAAAAGCAGATTTGGGTCCAAGCAAGAGTGTGGACTGTCCCCAGCCAAATCATGCTGTTTTCATCCAGCAAGTGAGGAAATACTACACCCTAGCATGTGTGCCACTGAATAAATTCTGCTTTTAATAATAGTAATGAGGCTGAAAATCAGTTTTGCACACATGTGGGAGTGCAGGAGTGCCCCCCATGCAACAGGTGATCCTGTGAGCTGCCTGCAGGCAGCTGCCCACACCCGGGGCTGAACCCGCACAGGCTGTTGTTTTATCAGTTGTGTCTTCCTAATCTCCCCTGGCAAGTTTTGTGCTCCCCTGGTGGCATATTCAGGGTTCCTGGCAGCAGCTGAGAGCATGAGGAAGGATAGCCTCCGAGAATTCTTTATGTTCATGCTGATAAAGATCAAAGTTTTGCCCTTGATGGCAGTTCCCAGCTGGGGAGGAGGTCTCGCTCGGGAACCGAGTGATCTGTCCTGGGGTGAAGGCAGCTGCCACGCTGACAAGGCAGGGCTGTGCATGGCACCAAGGGCAAGCCACAAAGGGCAGTTTGGGACAGAAGGACTGTTAGACCCTTGCAAATCCATGTCCAGAAGGTAAAGCTGTCATTAAAGGTCATTTGAATCACAGCATATATGTCACCCAAGGGCTTGTCTGTAGAAAACACAGGTTTGCATTGCCCATCACCCTCCTGTACCCCTTGGTGATTTCGCTCTGAGAAATCCTGGGTGCAGACCAGCACCTCACTGTGCTAGATGGCACATGGGCACTAGAGTGAAGAAGGGGTAAAAACCTGCTGTGGAACAATAGCAGTGGAATGAGAGTATGTGAGAGGAACAATTCTGCAGATGCCCAGACGAGTGGAGAAGAAGAGGCAGGAGATGCTCCTCTGGGGTCATGGCAGCCACCCTCAGAATAGGGACTCAGTGGTCAAAAAAGAAATCAGGAAGGTATAGCTGTGAGCCAGGGGGAGGACAGCAGGGATACATCTGCCCACATTGGGCATCACATCCCTGTTGGTAGAGCACATCCAGATCAGCAGGATGGTTAAACATCTCTTCATAATCTTTACATTCTTCCATAATACAGGAAACCTGCACTGAACACAGACCTTTAAAATAATCCAGTAGCAAGGCCAGATTTTCTAAGATGCTTTCATGTCTAGCTGGGCTGACAGATCCATCAGACAACATTGTAGTCATCACCACTTCAGAGAGTGTGTTTCAAAAGATAAAGTAAATCTTAGCTACTAAGCAGCGATGTGATAGAGAAAGCCACCTCAGCTTTTCTTCCAGTACAAATTTGATAGACCATAAGCATATAATTATTGGAAAAGCTTCTTTGTGAAGATCAGGAGGGGCTATTTAGAGGCTGAAAAATGTTTTCTGTGTATTAATGCCTTTGGCAGTGCTTCATTCTCCAATTTCTTAAGAGATAGATGTGTTATCACAAGACGAAGTCAAATGCAAATATATTTGGGGTAAAATCAAACCTAAGGCCAAATGTTTCTTGCTCTACCTCTAGAAATGTCTCTTATTCATGGCTTTCACACCAGTTGAAGTTTGTCTGGATAGGAACACCAAAGCGATGAAAAGCGAGGGCAGAAAATGCTAAAACAGCAACAAGAAGTGTAGGCAGAGATCAGAACCCTTCATGCTGCCAAGTTCAAACATGAGGTGAGATCTCTGTGCTGCAGATATGTGTTACTGTCCATCAGAGGGGCTTCTTACTCCATCTGGGGCACTTGGTGCTGGTAGCTCTTAACACTGTGTTTCGTCTCCATCTGGAGCACGGGAGATGCTGGAGTCAGGGGAGATGCAATCGAAGACACCACCCACCTGAGCCAGCTCTGGTGCCTGGAGGTGGACAGCTGGGCTGCATGCTTCACCTCTAAGTGTGGCCCTTCTAAATCGTCCTTGGATCATCCCAAGTGCAGCCCTTGGGTGATCCATCCCTTGCCAAAAAAACAGAGCCTGTAAAGAAAATGCAGCATTGGGCTCTTCCATCAGAGGGGCTGCTGGGGCAGAGACACAAAAGAGATGCAGGTACCCAGACCTTAAGCCTCACAGTGATAAAATGCCTGGGGCAGACTCTTTAGGGATTATCCTTGGCCTGGAGAGGCTGGGAGCAGAGGCCCACAGTGCCCTTCTGAGAAGCCTGGGCATCACAGGTATCCTCTACATATGGTAGCAGAGGACTTCTCACTGGTACAACCTGCCATTCTTAAAAGAACTTCAGTGCCTGTAGCAGAAGCAGGAGGACGTGGAGTGCCCTTGCTTGAGGACAACGCAGCCTGTTTTCTAATCCTACCTGAGCCCAGCCCACTAGAGAAACTTCTTTTGCTTTTTTTTTTGTTTTTGTTTTTCCACTAGAGTATTGTTTTCTCCTGTTTTTCAGCCACGTTGCAGCTATGAGTATCCTTCTATTCTGCATCTCCCTATCAACTCTAAGAAAGAGAGCAAGATGAGCTTCTGGGAGGAATTCCTTTCTGGATCTGGTGCTGAGAAACACTTTTTATGAGCTGTTTACTGTCCTTTTCCAGTAAATGACTTTTTTTTTATAGAGCATGTTGGTCAAAACCTGCAGGATGTTTTCAGGCTGGAATGTGAAATGCCAGGACAGCGTCCAGTTAAAACTTGCTGTGATAGAAATTATGTGAGTGCAGAAAAAGAGGTTTCTCCTCACCCATCTTACTTGGCACAAATACTCTTCAATGTCAGTGAAAGCTGATACCCATGCAGAACGTGTTTTGTTATGAATTCATAAAGAATTGTCTGCCCAAATGGTTTAACTTTATGCAGTTTCTTGTTATCGAGTGCTCTGTCTGCAGCCAGGACAAGGTACAATCCTGGTCTGGGTGAAGAGCTTTAGGGGTGGAGGTTTTTTTGGGATACAAGAGCTTTCCATGAATTCCTTGCACAGACTGTCCCAAGGCTGCACGCTCGGAGGTGTTGTGGAAGCACTGTCTGCAGGACTGGGCTTGCTCTCAGATCTGGAGACCGTGCTTGGAGAAAGGTTTTGCGTTTCCTAAGGTGGTTGTCATCACAGTACAGCTCTTGGTTTGTCCTCATCTCCTCCTGCCTAGGAAACATTAAACATTAGCTAGAGATTACTGGCTGAAGAGGAGGCATATGGAAAAGAGTTTCTGCACTACTGGAAAGAAGTGTGGTAATGATTCCAGAATGCAGACCGGAGGGAAAATGAGCTGGGCTCTTGCCACGTGAATGCCAATCATTTTACAACACAGAAATATAGGGGGTTTTGTTCTTTTTGAAGCAAATATTCTGTTTTTAAAATGAAGCTTGCAAGAGTTTTGATGCTGATTAGTCATCATTCCCAAGGAGGTCTTTAGTGGGTTACCAACTCGCAGCCCATACGAATGATTTCAGCAGCTGACAGTCACACAGTGCAATGACCTAGCTACCTAATAACCTTGCCTAGAGTCAGGCACCAAGAGAAAAAGTAATTTTAACACGTCTAGATCAGCAAAAACTAGAACAGCAAGAGCTAAACACAGCCAGTACAGTGGTGAGGTCAGGAAGGAGAAAGCACTGCTGGCAGCTGGATCCAGCACTCCACACGCTGCAGCCCTGAGGGCTGGCCCATGCTCCTGTGCTGGGGAGGAATGGGGCGCTGATGGTGCTGGGGATGAATCTCACCCCATTACATCTCCATCCCGCAGCTGCTCCGTGCACTGTAGCTGCACCCTGCATGCTGCTCAGGGTCCTGTACAGGTGGGAAAGGAGGGAAATCCCAGCATGACCAGCACTAAGGGTGCTGGCCTGTGACAAACAGGAACTGTGATAGCAGGAGCTAAGGCTGCTATCCTTGGAGAGATTAGCTAGACTGTCCTGGGCCCCACAGCAGGAGGAACCTGAACCACCCTAGAATGATTTTTGTTTGCCCTGTCTTTGCAGTTCCTCATGTTCTTCTTGTTCATCACAAGCAGTTCCTCTGTTCTCTGCCCTGTCCCACACATGAATCATCACAAAAGACACATTATTTTCAGCCAGTTTTCTCTTCCCTGCTGCAGCTGCGACAATAAACCTTAGGGAATGCAAAGCACTGGTACATAACTGCGGGCTGATGTTCCAGCACCAGTTGATAGACCCCCACCTGCACCGGGGAGGCTGACACCCACCAGAGCCTCCCTATCTTGATGCAGCAGGACCAGCCCTGTCCAGGAACACTCAACTACCTGGAGATGTAATTCAGCCTAGGAGGACAAAGCAGCATCCTTGTTTCAACGCAGGCCAGTAAGATCAGGATGCCTGACCTGATCTCTATTCTGCAGGACACAGGAGGAGGCAATAGAGCCTTGCAGTTACCAAACCTCTAAGAGAAACTGCTCTGCTCAGTTTGTCCTGGCCACTGCATTAGATTTCGTGCATGCTGGGCCCAACTGGAGCTCCATGGGGTGTTTGGTTTGGCAGGCGCGGTACAGCCTGGCCTCAGACCTGGGAACAGTCACCCCCCCAACCACGAAACTGCAAAGCAAGGTCTGTGCAGGGGGCAAGGTGCAACAGAGCCAAGCGTGTGTTACAGACACACTTCAGCGCATGATCCTGCGGCCTCTTAGTCACAGAGCAGTGCCTGCACAAACGTGCCTATGGCTGGGCAGGGAGATAGGAAATGAAGTATAGCCTATATTGCTCCCTTCAGTAAATATCCTTATCCAAAATCAGCTTATGGGAATTCTGTGACTCTTATCTTGTGCTGCAATTTTCCGATTTTATGCAGGCACTAATAGTTCCCTATTTATTAGCACTGGCACGTATCCACGCCATCTCCCAAGCCCTGAGCTTGCAGAAATGTACACAGCCTTGCTCTGCTTCTGCTCACCGTGGATTTTGGAGGCTGAGGGATGGCTGAGTTTTGTAGGAGCTGGGATAAATTTGTGCCACCCTGGGTAAAATGGGCAAAAAATAATCACAAACCTATTATGGACTAGAAAGACAAAAATGGGGAAGTATTAGGAACACTAGAAATAGTGTCCTTGAGCAGCAAGAACACTTCCTCAGTTAGGGAGCACGGTCTCCTGCTCTCATCCTGTAGCAGATGAACATTATTCATCAGTGCCATACTGACTCTGTGTACTTTGTTTTAACTTGTGCCGAGCCAAAGGAAGGCAGAGTGGAGAGAGAAGAAAGCAAGACCACAAGTCCAAGCCTAAGCAGCATGAATGCCAGTGCTCTACAGACAGGAGTCCTCCTCAGATGCCCTGTAAACTTCCCAGTTCATACCATCCCTAGGTCTCTATACCATGCAGAATTGCCTGTGTCAGCAACTTCTTAGTTTCCTGCCTCCAGTCTCGTCCCAGGGCAGAACCAACTGCATGAAATACTGACCCAGTCCAAGCCTGTCAAACCACCAGGCTTTCCCCGCTTCAAACCCTTCCTAAAACCTCATTCCAGGGGACGTTGTCCAGCTCTGAGTGGATTGCCAGGGTTTAATAATAAGAAGCTGCACACAGAACTTCAAGCCGCAGTAATAACTGGGTTACTGCCCACCAAATTGCCAACCCAGATAAATGACCAAAATGACTGACCACCAGCTGCATGGGCAGTGAGTGCATTTTCCATGGTGTGCAGCTAGTTCTGCTTGGCTCTCCTGCCCTAAACTACCTATGTCTGATCTTCTGCTTCTCATGCTCTCTGGGCACATGATTTTCTTTGAGACAGTTGTTTGCACCTTGGCGAGGAGAACGGGAGTGTGGGTTCTGTAGCTTTTGAGAGCCTGGTCCTGATGGGTTGATAAACTAAGGAAAGAGAAGAGACAAAACCACCCTCTCATTGCCATGCTGCTGTTTTGGTTTTGGTCCAGAACGATGAAGGAGGGAAGCTCACTCTGTTGATATGAACTGCAAATGAAGTCTCAAGTCACCCACTCTCCTGGATGTTTCAAAAGTCAGTAAGTCCTCTGGAAGCTTGACCCATAAAACCCCTGTAGTTAAGGGTCATATAAAGCCATAATGTGAGTAACTCTGGCTTGCTGCTGCTGGGTTCGAAGTGTAGCTCTCTCCTATGCTGCACAGGCAATCACTGAAAACCTCCCCTGGACAGGAAAGAGCACAGTTTGAAACAAATAAAACCTATACTGCAGAATAGAGGTAGTATAAAACCTCAGGCAACTCCTTTGCACAGCAAGAGCTTGCCTTGCAGCAGAATAAACAGGAGGCACCGATGGTTTCACAACACAGTCTAGAACCCCACGGCTGTGATCGGTTGTCCAGCAGTCAGGACAGTGAGAGGGGACAGCAGCTGGCAGACAGCTTGCCCACAGCCTGGCAGGCTGGTGTCTTTGGTGAGTGATCTACATCCACGTGAGGAGTCTCACAGACTTCTTTACTCTCTGAATATGGATTGCTTGTGTGGGCCATCCTTGCTGGGTAGATTTACTGATATTTATTTTCAAAAAGTTGTTTTAAAATAAAGAAGCACCCAGAATTATTGGAGTAAATGTTTCTAGCAGGAGGTAAATTCAGTTTTCTGTAGTTGAAAATTTTATGCAGATTTCCATCTGCTTTCTTGCAATGGAAAAAAAAATGTAGTTCCAGCTTAATAATCTATTCATAGTACCACTCAGTTGTTCTCCTTGATTGTTGACAAGCGTTTTTGACATTAATATCCTGGTGCTTAGATTCTGTTAATGTTGTGGGTAAGTATTTGCAGAAAACAAAACAAAAGCCTAGTTGAGAACAGATGCCCTAGCTCTAATGGTAGAACTTCACACCAACTCCTTTAAAGCCCATTTCTTTAAAGGCCACTTCTGAACCCATATGCTTACCAGTCCCCCAGCATGTTTTGCAGTTTCTCTGTCTCTTTTGCATTCCATGCATCAGAAACACAAGTTTTTAATTAACTCATCAGAATTCCTTCCCTTCTTCACAATCCTCACCACCCCCTTACCCCTACTTATGGTCTTGATCTTAAGGCAGCTAGTGTAGACATGGGATATCAGGCAGATATGCATGCCATACAATGTTTCACAGCATCTCTTAGGACCATATTGTTTCTTGTGTACCCTTTCCAAAAGGGACCACCTCCTCTTTAACAGACAATGGGCTTTTTTCTTGTTAGTAATGTTGTCAGGAGCTCTCAATCAGAAATGGGTGAGATTTGTCACTAAGACAAGAATTATTTATCCTCATAGTCCCCCTCTAACTTTACTTCCTCCAAGCATTGCCTCACTAAGAGCCTCACGGGTAAATGGTTGGAATTATATGCTGAGACCACATTTTATTCCATAACCAAGTCAAGAGCAAAGATGTAACTTTTATACAATGGAAAAGCAGCACAGGAGATGTATTGCTAAGCTACCAGATAAGCAGCTTACAATTAAAGAGAAATGATTAAAATAAAAAATCTCACCTGGATGCTGTCCTGTGCAATATGCTGGAGGTGATCCTGCTTTAGCAGGGGGTTTGGACTAGATGATCTCCAGAGGGACCACAGATCTCCATGATGCTGTGATTCCTTTTGCCTCTGCAGGCACAGTCCCACTCACACTGATCTGGCAGCAGCAAAGTTTGTTAAGGGCTGGTCCCACTTTCAGTGAACTCCGAGTCATGCTGGAAGCAGGGCCAGCCCTTCATCTGCCTGGTGATGACTGTTGCAATAACCTGTGCTTATGGAAATCCATCTCTCTGCAGTTTAAAATGTTCAATACAAGAATCCATCAGGCAGTCCTACCATTGTGGCTCTATAGCTGAGGCATTTTCTGATACTTGGTAAATTCCCCTGTACTCTGCTGAGGAAGAGAATTAATGAAGCCCTGTTTAAACTCATCTTCAAAAAAATATAGCCTATTTCCTTCTTCCTAAGCTTCTATATGCCAGCAGTTTGTGAAATCAGCATCTTAGAAGTGCTGATTTGCTACAGAAATATTTTGCTACAACTTTATTTAAAAGCCATATTAAATAAAACTACCCCTTGGTGTAAATCAGGTTGGAAGTACCTGTTTCTCACCTGGCCCTTACCTCACTGTTCACACATGCCAGTATGTGGAAAGTCCCTCTGTGCAAACAGTGCTCCATGTCGTTTTCTGAATAGCAATTGTACTGAAAGGGCTTTAGAAGTGTCCCAAACATAATTTCAAACACTAGCCAACACTGTCCTCTGTTTAAAATCTCCATGGGAACTTTTATAAGGACACTGTTTTTTTCCTGTGACCTTTGCCAAAAATCTCACCCTTCCTCCTGGAACTGTATCCCCCATGGATGCAGTGAAATGAGAGCTAAACGGTGGGCTGCAAGGTGCTCTTGAAAAACTTTGTTCACTCTTTCACAAAGCAGTAGCTGCTGAGCCTTGTGTTTATTTTTCATGAGAAAGGGAAGGTAGTATGGATGCTAATGAGTGGTTTCAGCCATAAACCATCGCCTAAGGATGCCCAGTTTTGTGTTTTTGCAAAGGTGGCATTTGCTAGTTACATGTAAAGGAATCTCCACATCTCAGCATCTCACGCAGGGTGTAGTAACTACACAGAGCACACAACAAAAACCTCAGACGGAGCCGGGTGACTGCATCAGGACCCCAAGTGATGGTTGTAGCTGAATGAATGGATCTGTCTAGTATAGCTTCGCTTTCTTTGTGCACCAAGCCATGAGGGAATCCAGTTGGTAAATGTCCCAAATATTTAATACTTTGCTCCCTCATTTAGGGAAAAAAGAGTTGCATGTTTCATACTGCTGACTTGGACAAAAGCTGGGTATGGATTGGTAATCTGCATTTTCTGAATAGTTGAGATCTACAGAGATGATTTCATGTCTCTAGTCCTTTTACATTGGCATGCAAGCAAAATCTGGCAAAAAGAACCTAAAGCACGTATTTTTCCTAAAATTTACAACCAGAATCAGAGACATTTGCAGTTCTGTTGTGTTTGTAATGCCATGTGAAGCACTGGCCTGATCTGAACACAGGACTACCACCACGGAGCGTAAAATTGAACTAATCCTTTAAATCAGTATAAAATTACTACTCCTGTCTCCTGAGAGCTACTCTAATAAACTGATGAATATGTAAGAGTTTCTGACATGCAATGAGGAATCCAACTCTACACAAAGAATGAAAGGAGGAAGGGAAGAAAGTCTAATTCTTCTCAGGAAACTGCTCCTGCTAATGTGCTGAGCAAACTCCCACTGTGAACTGTGTCACTTCCATCATGTGGGACCACTCTGTGAGACATTGTCATTTTGTAGCTTTGGAAAATTAACTTCAAAATGATTTTTCCTGACAGTCTTGACAATGAAATGTGTTTTGGTTTATTCTGTAATTATCAGACTGACAGTCTTCCTGTAAATAATTCATACAAAGACTCATGAGGTGTGACAATGCAATTCGGATCCAGAAATGTGCACCTGTAACACTGACAAC
Organism: Hypotaenidia okinawae; assembly: GCA_027925045.1. Taxonomy (NCBI): domain Eukaryota; kingdom Metazoa; phylum Chordata; class Aves; order Gruiformes; family Rallidae; genus Hypotaenidia; species Hypotaenidia okinawae. The sequence continues at coordinate 11,016,475 of BSDF01000004.1, forward strand.
ATAGAGAAATAAATACTCATTAGAATGGATTTTACTGGACAGTTCGGGTCAAATATGCCCTATGTTTATTTAATTTTTAAAGAGAAGGGAGAGAATGATCTGTTAGTGTGCACCTTCTCTATAAATAGTGTGTTAGCTAACGGGCACTTTTCTGCAAATTCAATTATTTTTACAGGTGGAAAACAGTTAAACACCAAAAAAATGGCACATGTGCTATTATTTTATACAACAGCTAGCACCTTGCAATAATGTTCCTGTTTTACATCTGAATTTATTACTTTGTGCCAGTCTCACCTCTGGGCAAGGGAATGGTTCATCTTTGTGACCTGAAAAGGGTTTTGTGTGCCTGAAAACACGTCAGGTTTTCTTCTAAAGCCAGAGGAAGGTGGTAGTACCTGAGCCCATGTTTTCTCCTGGGCTTGGAGGAGATGGCAATATCGGGTTTTCCAGTGTGAGGTCCCTCATTTAGGGAAATGACTTCCCCTTGTCTGGCTCTGGCTTCCTGCTCCTTCTCTCCATTCACCACCTCCTTCCCAGAGCTGTTTTGGTTTGGTTTTTTTCTTTTTCTTTCTCTGCTCAAGGCCTCTTTTGAATTAACCTATGTTCTCTACCACTGCTACAGAAAAGCGTCCCTAAGGCCCTTGGCTTCCTGTGCCCTTCTAGCAATTTGCAGTGTGAATGTCTGTGTGGCAAATGTAGAAATTAGGACAGTTATGAGGCCACCTATCCCAAATTGGACAGCAAGAGGCCAGGTGGGGAAAGGCTGTAGCAATGCTCCCTGCCCAGGAGCACGGGAGTACGGGGTGCAAGGGCCCAGACATCTGCACCTCACATGTTGCTCCTGGGACCCAGGATCTGGCCGCTGTGTGGGGAGCCCCTTGCCCGGCCTGCAAGGGGCATCACCCCCTTCCCCTTCAACCCAGTGGGGTTGCTCCTAGAGATTGCAAGGGGAGTCCCGAGCTCCCCTGTCTGTGTGGCGGGGCTGAGGAAGCCGCAGCTGCCCGTGCATCGGAGCAAGGATGCAGCCTTGCAGGGCAGCAGGGATGCGAGCACCGGAGGAGGCAGGGCCGGTTGTACGAAGAAGGGATGCCTGCTTGGAGGCGAGTTCCACACAGGGGAAGATGAGAGATGCTTGCAGGGCAGGAGGAGTGCGCGCACGGGAGGTGGGATGCGCGCAGGACACGAGGGATACAGGCAGGAGAAGGCAGCGCAGAGCAGCCCGGCGACGGCGGGGACGGGGGCGCGCCCCGGCTCCTCCCCGCTCTGAGTGACTCCGCGGCCGCCTAATCGCCGCGCGGGGAGGCCGTGATGTGCAGGCGCACGGCCCAATCCGGCCGGGGCGGCGGGGCTGGGGCGCGCCGAGCGCGGGCAGCGGGGCTGGGGCAGGGCTCGCAGGACGGTTCGGCTCGGCACGGCGCACGGGCGGTGAGTGCTCCCGGCAGCTCTTCCTGCGCGGCTCCAACTTGGGGAAAGTTTCCGGCGCAGGTCCCGCCGCCCGGAGGTGCGCGGGCCCGGGGGGAGCATCCCGACGGCGGGGCGGGAGGCGCCGGCGGCTCCGCGGGGCCCGGTCCGGCCCTCGCTGCCGCCCGGCTTCGCTCCCGGCCAGGCGCGTGCCCACGCCGCCGCCTCGGAGGGGGTGGGGGGCGTCCCGGGGCGGGCGGAGCGGGGCAGAGCGGGTGCGGACCCCTGCGCGGAGCCGGGGCGGGAGCGGAGCCCAGCGCGCATCGGTGCCCGCCGGGACTCGGAGTACGTGTCCTGTGGGCGCGCTCCTGCCGCCCCTGCCAGCCTCCCCGCCGCGATGAAAAGGCGCTTGTCTGGTTCGATCCCCTGTGAAACTTCTCCCGCGGGCTGAGCCAGGGCAGGCGCGGGAGATGCGCTGCCCCGCGGGCGCTGTTAGCCGAGCCGGGCCGTACTGGGAGCTCCGTCGCCGGGATGGCGAGGGGCGCGCAGCGAAAGCCCCGACTGCTGCAAAACCTGGGGCTTTGTGCGAGCTGGTAGGAGCAGAGCCTGGCTGCAGGGGAGGGGAGGTGCCGCTGCCCGCTGCGGCTTCCCGCGGAGCAGTGCTGAAAAGGGGGATTCTGTTCGCATTCAACTTCTATCCTTTGTGAGGGGTAGTGTTCCCCAAAGCAGAAAAAGTGAGGGGAATTGGGACCGGCTTCTCATCTAACTGAAGCGGGGTGGGATGAAGTGAAGCAGTGGGACAGCTGCGTGGGTTTATTTTTATACATCTCTAATTTGGACCGGGAGAGGAAATGTCCCCCTGCTCCCCCGAACAATGGCTTCTTGTTGGGAGTCTGCGAAGGGAAGAGCGGGGAATGTTTCAGGAGGTGAAGCTTTAGACTTTCCTTTGCATAGGAAAAGCTGGGGCGCCGTGGCTGTAAGTTTTCTAATCGATAGCATCAAGTCCCGATGCTCACGGAGATAATGAACTCTTTAAGCGTGACTACTCCAGTTGTAAGTTTTCATCGAAGTGGAAATAGCGGTGAGACGTGCGGGTAGGAGTCTTAACTTCCAGCTAATGCTTCCGTTGGACAGGCTGCATATGTCTGCTCTGTAACAGCATCCATACCTTCGAGCAGGGCATCACTTGAACTCGTTTATTTCCTTCCAGGAGAGCTGTTGGTGTAGCTCCGAGCAAATGCCGTAGAAATCGGCCTCCGAGGTTGTTATTGCTGTTACACAATCCCAGTGGAATGCGTGTGCACACGAGAGCGGGGCTTCCTGTTTTTGGTCAGTCTAGAAGAGACTATAAAAGATAATAGATATCTCAGATAAATTGCTTTTGCATGAGAACTTGGAGCCATTGTTCGCCCAGTAACACTTGTGACTTCTCCAGTTGAGCCCGGTAACCTGAGAAGAAAAAAAAACTCCTTAATGCCTGGAGATTTGCTCAGAGTGACTTTAAAGACAACAGCTGGAACCTGGGTGTAAAGAGGGAATAGTCACAGAGATCAACGACCGTTAGTGCCGCACATAGCGATGTATAGGAATGAAATCTGTTTCGGAAAGAAGGCTTGCGCAGAGAGGAGCTGCTGGTAGTTTGTCAGGGAGAGCACTGAGTTTCAGGGGGATTAGTGGACACAAGGCGAGTCCCCTGGGTGCAATGTTCTGCAGCTGATTTATGCCCCGAGGGTGTTTGATGGCTGCCTGTGGGGTGTGTGCCTGGAGAATTTAAATCCCAGATCTACCGGTTTGCATATGAAAAGCTTTTTTTTTTCTTTTTTCTTTCTAAAAAAGCCTGTTAAAAAATAATTTGCTAAAAGAGCTCTTTCTCGAAACATTGTTATCGCGGCCCATTCATCCTGCCAAAAGTTTAACAATTTGAGGATGTTGCTTGGTTGTTAAACCAAGCTCCTTTGAAGGAATTCTCTGCTTGTGAAAGATGAATTACTCATTCTCTGCCTGGGTTAAGAGATCATAACGTGATTATTAAACTCAGTTATTTAGTGCTAGATTTAAAGAATTAAGCTTACCCAGGGTCTTTGTTCTCTTATCAAATCTAATCTGACCAAGTTTCCCTTCTTGTAAAGTAGGCAAACATCTCCCCCGATTAAAGAATGCCCAAAACTCCAGAAACCTATTTACTAGTTTTGGCTAGATTAGTTTCACAGTGCTGAGGGCTCTTGGGTCTGACGACTTCATTAGGTATTTGGCTGATTGATGCTCGGATTTGGGATAAATGCAGAGGAACTCCTTCCCCTGGGGCTCTCTGACTGACTTCTCTGCTCCGGGTTTCAATTGTTGTGAGATTAAGATGGTGAGTGAAGGAATTGCAGCCTTGTTAAATGGGTTTGCTGCTGGACCCGCTGATGTGGGCTCTTCTAGTAACTCTTTCCCGTGTTTACTTGGCTCTCTAGTGCAGCGACTTAACCGGCTTTGGAGAAGTGGAAATAACAACAGTTCTGACTCTTCTGAAGGAAGTAAATGAGCGTGCTACTCAGTGATTGATTGTGAAGGATGTTAGGGACAGTAACTCAGTAATTCTTGCTTAAGCAGCTGCCAGTGATCTAAGTGACCCACGTGTCTTGTGAACAGCTTTAGAGGGGAAACTTACCATTGGGAAGTGCTGTCTCTGTCTTTTGTGTAGCAAACTTGTGAGTGCTCCACTTCTTGGAGCATCAGTGCAGGAATTGTTTTTGCTACTGTGAATAGTGCGGTGGGAGAAGAGAAATGCTTTCCTCCTGATGTCATTGGTAGCGAGTTTAGTGTCATCTTTCTGGAGAGATATTTTAATCCACTTCCTTATCAAAGTAGATGGTAGTGATTAGTAGTGAGTATACTTGGTTGCTTACTACGAGCTCTCCATTTAGCGCTTGAGGTTGGTGGTGATACTTCAGGTGGCAGCAGTTTATTTGGTGATGTTGCTCAGGAATGCCCTATCAGTGTTCTCAGTAACCTCTTTTACACAGCACTAAGCAATAGGTGGTGAGACACAAAGAGGCTGTGTTTTCAGCTAAACCAGAGGTGGAGTGAGTTCTGCTTCAGAGCAAACTTTTCAGGTGGGCTTGCTTGTTTGTTTGTGTTTGTTCCAATGCTTTGCATCTTTTTCCTCCTTAAAATGCTGAGTGCTGTGGACCAGAATCCTCAGGGGATACTTGTCCTTCATTAGATGCAGGCCTGTTGGCTTCGTTTTCTTGCATGCAGGCTGGCTGTGGTAGAGGAAGTGATGGTGGATCTGGCCTGTTTGTTATTCCAGCACAGGTCTGGTTTAGATCCAGCTGTCCCCTGTGATGTGAGGTCCCAGTGCTGGACAGTGATGTCAGAGAGTGGCTCTTGACCTGCCATGCTGGGAGGCAGGCCAGCTCTGTGCAGGGATGTGGTGATGCTTCTGATGGGGAAGAGAGTCAGGAAGCAAACTGGGAGGAGAAAGGACAGAGATGTCAATTGCTACAGTGTTGCTTGGCAGGTTGTAGAGAGTCAGGGTGAAATTTATGTGGCTACAAATTGGTTTTTATCAGGGTGTCACAGAGTAGTAATAAACAGAAAAAGAATCGTGGTTTAAAGTTGGTGTTTGGTTAGGGGTTTGCAGGTTACCTTGGCTCCTGTACCTTGGAGCAGTAATTCAGGGTAGAAAAGCAGATTCTCATCTCTCAGTGCCAGCTGTTTAAACATGTGACTGACAAGCTATCAACCTGTGTGGTGCAATAACAGGTATTAATTTTTAACTTATTAATTACTTGGTTATTGTCAGATTGGGAATAGCCACAATATGATGTGTTTGCATTTATTAACAAATTACCAATCTATGTGTACTTTGCATTTTTTGATCTAAGTGCTGCTGTGTATTAAGTATTCCATGTATCTTTTGGACATTGAGCTCATGGAGTAATTAAAGTTGCTAATTACATCAAAAAAGCCAAATGTGAATCCAAGAACTTCTAACACCAGATCTGTGTGAAAGGTAGAGTTAAACACTGAGCTTAAAAAGTTTGCTGAATAACAGTAATCCATGTGCAGAGCAAAGCATTCCTGAATGTATTTTCAAGTATGTTGCAAAACTGACACCAACCCCTCTAATGAGGGTGATGCAAGGTTGTATTAGGTCAGTATTTGTTGGGTTACTCTAATGAATGTCACAATCACCTTGCTCTTTCCTATCTCTGGTCCCCAAACCCTTCAATAGGCATCTGATGACATCCTTGTGCATACATTCCTGTTGGCACTTTGGGAATTGGGTTGTTGCACAAGCAGCAGTTGGCTGTGCTTGTGGAGAGTAGGTCTTGGCTGAGCTCTGCCTATTGCACCGCCGGTGGGGGCGTGTGTGGAAGGCCTGTTTCTCCTCTGACCATCCTGGAGAGTTGTTCAGGCTTTAATACAGAATCAGCTTTTCCTGATTACACCATTAAAGCCCTTTTCCAGCCCAGAGGTACCTGCTGCTCTTGCTGCTCATTGGTGAGTAGGTGGGAAGGGTGAGACATGTAACCTTGTGACTGAAGGCAGCTGGATGATGGTCTTACACCTGGTATCTGGGTGGTGTGTCTGGGAGAAATGATGCCAGCCAGCCACCCTGGAGGTCTTCTACACAGCAGCAGCTCAGCTGACAGTGACTGGGTGGCTGTAATTGCTTTCAGCCATGTGAGCTGTGGCCATGAATGTACTACCGTTAGGTCCCCCACTCCACACACTAGCGCTTGGGTGTTCGTATGGGTGTGCTGCCTCTCTTGAATGTAGTGGATGGCAGGGAATTAAAAGTAGGTATCTCTGGTGTGGGCTGTGTTTGGTAGTAGGTATTGGGTGGGTGGTGCTTAGAAACAGTTGCGTTTAGTACAGCTTCAGTCTCAGCAGCTGCCTACTTCATGGTCTTCCATGCTGAAATTGTAGGTGATGGAACAGGCTTATCCTGGCCAGTGTTTCCTGCCCTGGATGTTGTTCCTGCCTCTGGATAAGTTTTTTCTGAAGTGGAGACTTTGATAACATCTCTCCATAGCACTCAGTGCTGTGAGAGTCACTTGGAATACTGCAGCGTGGCCTGTAAGGAGTCTCCTGGTTCGTGCAGGTCCCTTTCCTGGGTGAAGGGCTAGATTAGGTGTGATTTCCTCTGAGTTATAGCAGGTGGCAAAAGCCTGGCTGAGTGGCATTGCCACACTGTACTATCAGCCTGGGGACAGGGAACCTCAGCTGCCAGAAGTCCCCCTGCCCTGCCTGGCTGTGCCACAGCCCCCAGCCTACGCAGCCTCCCTTGGCATATCACACCAGCATACTTCCTGGGGTGGGTGTGCTGTGGCACTGAGTACGTGCTGCCTGTGGAGGGTGGTGGATGCCCACCCTTTTAATTGGTGATGGGAAAAGATGAGTGTTTGTGGCTGCAGAGCCCAACCCTGGGCAGCGGGGGCTGTGTTTGAGATTTCAGGTATTGGTGTGACCCTGTGCGATAAGGGGTTGGTATATCCTTTGTGACCTGCCAGCCACATAGAGCAGCCTTTCTCCTCATACCAGCTGAGCAAGGAGATGTGGTGAATCGATGGAACCGGAAGATGGGTCTCCACTTAAAAGGGAGTGGGAGGCGAGGACGTGCCCCTCTGCTAATACCATGCTGTTTGATCCAGAGGTGGTAGCACTGGAGATGATCAAGCTCTTCTCTGTGGTAGCACATCTGACATCAGTGCTGCTAAAAGGCAGCTGCCCTGACAGCAGGACTGCCTGCTCAGCCCAGTCTACTCAGTCCTGAAGGGTCTGTTCCCATCAGAGGGGTGTGGACCTCACTGAGCAGGGTGCTGAGCTGTGGCAGCCAGTGCTGTGCCTGGCCAGTGCACTCAGCTGCTGTGACATCCACCAGCCTCCTGGGAATCTGTAATCTGTTGGCTTTTTTAGTAATAGATTAAAAATGCCAAGAATGACAAGCAAGTCCTGTCTGGCCTGCGTGGAAGAATATCACATGTGCTCTTACATGTTTCCATCTGGGTTTTGTGGGTTAACACTTGGGCTACTCAAAGCTAGTTTTATTACTGGGTTTGTGAGTGGCATGATGATGAAGCAGTAGCCTTTATGTCCCCAGGAGAGTTGCTATCAGCAGTCAGAGCGATGAGAGCCATTCTTTCCCTTTTGTTTATTTTGCCAGTTGATTCCTGTTAGCTTTTCTTCACCTTTCAGCAGCTGCAAACCACAAGAGCAACTGCTACCCGTGGAAATGTAGCATCCCTGGCAAGTGGACTGCCTGCCTTGAGTCCCCTTCCTTGTACCCCTTCAGAAAAAACTCATCCAGAGGTATGGTGATGTGCATGTTCCAGCAGCATCTGGACTGTCCCCATGGGCCACAGCAGCCTGGGCATAACTGACATTTGGGAATCACTATGGAAGAAATAAAATAATTCTTGGTTTGACATGCATCTGAGGACGTGGGGAGCAGGATAAGTCTCTTAAACGGGAAGCTCTGGTTAGGACTGCTGCCGATTGCTCATGTCAATCCATATGGGCCATATGCTTCTAACCAGTCTCCTTGTCTCATTTCCTTCTCTGAAATGCTTACAGCTGTCGTTCCTGCCTCTTCAGTAGGTTTTTTGTTCTTGTAGAAAGAGTGACAGCCCACAGATGCTGCTGGGAGTCCCCACTGCATAGCTGAGGACACTATTACTGTGATATTCAAGAGGTGATAAGGTAGAGTGTCTCCCCACAGGAGGCCTGGGTTCTGATGTTTTGAAGTAAGCTTTTTCTGGTCTTCTCAGAGTTGAAAGTAGTTTGCTGTTTAATTCCCTGTTTCCCCATCGATACAGCCCTTAGTGACAGAAGTCAGAGAGCAGGTAGTTGGTGCTGTCACTGGTGGAACAAGGAAGGAAGAAGTGATGTTGGCCATGAAAACATTATCCAGTGTTAACAGGCATTCGGCATCCAGCCGTGCTGCTATGCTAAGGAAATCTGGGTTGAACTCAGTGTTGCTTACGTGTTGTCTTTTCTCCAAAGAAGTCCATGACCAAAAAGACAGCAGTGCTTGAGGTTCATTGCTGCTTAGCCCAGTTACTGTCTCTTCTGTTCTGCCCGTTTGGCATTCTGCCGAGAGATGTAATTGCAGACTTGTGTAGTGGGCTTAATAATCCAGTCCTGGGCAGGTGAGGCAGGGGCTCTAGAGGGGCTGATGCCTTAGTGAGTGTTTCACAGTTTATGGTTATATGTTAAAATGTATGTTAGGCCATGTGAGGACAGTGAGAGAAGTTATGTGTGCCCCCTTTGCGATGAATGACCAGTGTACTGCAAGGAAGGTGGGGTTAACATGACAAAATAAATACCTGTGTTAAGTTGGTTTGAATGCCAAGTTGAGACAGTGCCTTTAACAAATAAAGCCTAGAGGTATATTTATGTAGGAAGTCTGCATGATCTTGGGTTCATACAGGTGCTGAGAGCATCTAAAGTATCTCTGACCTTGATGGACTGGTTGCCTTGTTAGCCATAAACTCTAAGAATCCAATTCTCAGGCCTCTTTGGCTTTGCATTGCCTTTTCTGCAGTACCAACATCAGAACAGAATTAGGTGTCCCAACAGCTTTTGTATTGGTTTCTGAGATAGGAAACCTTGTATAGGATCCCAGTGGTATGTCCAGGGCTGGTGACCATTTTCCTGCCTCATTCTCCAAAGGGTCTTGATCTGGTGCAATGAGCCACAGGTTGGCTCTTCCTCCTGCGCAAAATATATGGGGGCTGTACTCTTCTCAGCCCATGTTATCAATGATGCTTTATGAATGGGTGTAGAAAATGGAAAATAAAGTAATTCTGATTTGTGGGGTTTTTTTTAGAGCTCTGTTGTTTGGACCAAAATATACAGGATAAGTCTGGCCCTACCCACCCTCTATTCACTTTTCATAGCCTCCTTTGTTTTTAATTTATGTATCATCTTATTCTAAATTCCTCCCATCCCCAAAATAGAACAGACATCGGGCTGCAAGCAAAAGTTGCCAGACATTGGTCTTGTGGATTATAGTGGCTTTTTGGCCTGGTTGGAGACTGGGCCCCACCCTACGTGGGCTTGGATTAAAAATAGCCTTTCTTTTCAGTAGACTAAAAACTGTAGACAACACGTTTGCATCTTGGTTTCTGGGGCACTGGCAGCCATGGGAAGACTTTCTGCTGCAAAATACCTCAGCAGATCTGTTTGCTGCTAAGTCATCCAAAAGGTGATGGCTGCCAGGGAGGTTTCAGCTAAGTGTCTGACTGCCAGCCATGTAGTAGATGTTGATGAGTGAAGTTGTAGCCATGCTTCTTGCAAGACCTGAAAGAGTTGAAAACTGTAGACCACAGGTTCTGTAGTCCAGAAGCCTGGAAAGCCCCTGGTCTGTACTTGTTAGTGGAGAGAGTTGGCTGGAAGGGATGACTGGATGTTGTATCACTAAGCCTCAGGGGTAGGAAACACTCAACCCCTTAAATGCCTGTCTTGGCTTAGACAGTTCTTAAGAAAACACTGGCAGAAGTTCTTATGCTTCATTGCCCATTATGGTAACGTCTTAATGCAATAGCAGTGTCTCATGGGTGGCAGAAGGACCCTGAAGCTCTGTTTTCTGAGAGTAGTGTTTGGGAGTAGAAGATGTCCCTGGACAGGAATGTGCTTTAATGGAGGAAGGTCCAACAGACCTGCAGGTCACTAGCTCTAGGAAGGAAGGTCAGAGCTTTGGCCCCCTGCATATTAAATGTTGCCTACAACTGGTCTTCTACCTGGTGTATGAGCTTAGCTGGGAGTTTGGTGAGAAAGCTCATGTGTGCTGCTCCCATGGCTGGAGGTCATGCATTCAAGGGGAGATGGCAATCCTAGCCTAAAAACAGATCCTCTTTTTCTTGTTGATCAGTGTTTTAATGCCCACCAAGAACAGCAGCAACGTTTTGGGGCTGCCCTAGGAATTAGGCTGCTGGTTTAAATGTGGGAGAAGTGTGAGGGCCACGAGACTGTTCCTGCCCCACAGGCGCTCTGCCTCAGTCCTGTCTGTCCAGACCTGAGCTGCACAGGCCTTCCTCTTCTTATAAAACAGAAAAAAACATTAAGGGCAAGCAGTTGAACAGTATCTGGTGTGGTGATCTCATTCTGCCACTGCCTGTTGGAAAAGACAGGTCTCAAACTCAAGACCTCTCAGGAGTCTGGGTGGAATAGCAGAAAGGGTCAAGAGTCTTCTTGCTCTGGGCATCTGTTATCTGGCTTGTGAACCTCAACTCTTGACTTCTCGTGTTGTTTAATTTGTTTTCCACTGTCCTCAGATGAGACCACAAGTTGTTTTCTAGGGTGGCAGCAAATGCCAGCTACTCACAGACTCCTGCCCGCTCTGTGGGAGAAGGCAGCGCATCCGGGATGTGGAAGCAGGCAGTGCTGCCTAGCAATTGAAGCCTCCAGCTTAACCCTAAGCCTTTATGCTTATTTAGGGGTGGGAGTAAGTGATCAAAAGAGTGTGATGGGAGGAGGGCAGGGAAGCTCTACCCATGTCCTGTTCCACGGCTGGTTATGACTAGCATGCTGGGCCTGGAGTGGTTTACCCGACCTCCTTGATCAAACATCTCTCTGAAGTGCTGTCTTCTCTCCGCTTTTTGTAGACTCTGCTTTGGCCTGTTCTGTTTCTGGTTCTTCTATTCTAGACTAGACTGTAGAAAAAAATTAAAATGAAATATTGTCTGTCTTATAAAACCATTATAAACAGCCATGAAACTGGCTGCAGAAGGACCCTAGAAGGGCTTTGGGAGAAACAAAATCTAGGGAGAGAGGCCTTTGTCTAACTTGGTTGTTTTTAGTTTAGCTGTGAGTCAAGGGGCAGTTTGTTCATATCTCAGATTCTTAAAGTGGAAAAACTGACTCCTGCAGTTATGTCTTTACTACAGTTCCCCTATTAAATTTTTTAATAGGGGAAACTGATTTTTTTCTTTTAAAGAAGTGCTAGCTAGGCTGCTTTTAAAAACTATAAATACAGGAGCTTAAGGCAATGTGAGCTGTTGCCTGCTGCAGAGTCAGGTCAAGACAAGGGAAAAACCTTCAAAACATGAATCTGGGAGAAAACATAAAGAAGAAAACCTGATGCTCTGGGAGGTGAGACAGGCTGAATGCTGAGTAACATCAGAAATGCTGCTGTCCTGGATCACTGTTTCCAGTATCAGGTCCTGAATGAGGTTGTGGGTCAGGGGGATGCTGTGTTTTGCAGGAGGTGTCATTGACCGCTGGTGCAATAGCTGGAGAGGGCTTGCCTCTGGTGAGCAGTAGGTAATCCTGTCCCTGACCTAGGTCCTGTTAGTGCAGCTCCTGCCAGAGTTTTGTTTGCTAGAACTGCTCCTGTTGCCTTGGCTCCAGATGGGGAGATTGTCTTGCTGGGCGGGTGGGGGAAGGATTAATTGCAGAGCTCTAGGGACATCCTCTTGAGTTCCTACTGAAATGGTTCTGTCTCGCCGAGGTGGTGGGAAGTGAGGTTTAAGAAAAATCTCTTTTGTTTGACCTTGTTTTCTTTTCTGAAGATCAACACATGAAAAGAACTTTGATACTAGAAGGAAAATAGGAAAGCACATGATTCTCACTCAGTTTATATGTATATAGGGCTGATTTTTTTTGCCAGGTATTAAATTGAGGCTTTCCAGAAGCACAAGATGTTTAAAATGAATGCACAAGATGTTTAAAATGCAGGTTGAAGACCTTGGATGAAAGAAGCTTGTACCCTCTCTGGATTAGATGGAGGGTGATGTGCAATGGATTGTTACTGAATCAAGGCTGCATAGTCACCTATGTGCCATTTCCATCTTCTTCTCTGCCTTTTATGTTGGAATCTGAAAATTGTAGCTGAAGTCCTGCTTTTTTTGATAAACTTTTCCCCTTGAAGTATCTTTGCAGCTTGGCATGGCAGAAGCTGACTGGGGTAGTGAGGTGTTAGCCTGCTTCTGGATGTCCCATGGTAACACTTTGCATTGGTAGCACCAGAAATAGTGGCTACAACTCAGGCAGTTCGTGTCAGCATGGAGTGGTGAGGTGAGTGCTTTTGCTTGACGAGAACATCCCATCTCTGATGTACCCATTAGTTTCCAAGGGAAACTGAAGACTGGAGCACTTTGGGTTACCATATTTGTAGCAGTGTGTGTGTCTCCCTAAATTTGATCACATCTTGGTTTTCTTAATGTCTGTATTGGTCTTTGCCCCAGCGATGTTGCTAGTGGCACTGTTCCAGTGGCACTGCTGCAGAAGCCCAGGATGCCAGGACTTCGGGGCTGTCCTCAAAGTAACAGGGGAGGAGGATTGATCATCTGCTTCTCCTACTGCCTTTCCAGTGCTACAAGGTAGAGGAGTATCTTGTTCTACTTTCACAAACAGTAGGGCTGAGCTTGCTGCCTTTGGATGGGGATGGCAGATGAGGTCCTATCCATTTTCACAGCCGCTGTCCTCGTTCTTCTGGGAGAGCTCAGCACAGCCCCTCCCAGCAAGCAAAACTGCTGGGTGAGCACCAGAGCTCTCAGTGTGTCTGGAACAGTGCTAACCAAGTGGAAACTTGAATTCAAGTTATGCGTCCCCGTAATTGGCATTCATATTGTGTGAAGCAGTGCTTCAGCTGGGTCGCTTGCTAAACTCTGTCCCAGAGATCATAAATCCTGGGTCCTTGTTTACGCTGCCATTGCAGTCTTGTGTTCCTTCCTGCTAATCAGCTGGGAAGGGTCTGTGAAGCGTTGTTTGGGTTTGAAGCAGGGCTGTGGTTTTGAGATTCCAGGATGCTGAGTCTTCTTCCAGGGACAAGCTTGGATGCTCTCCTGCCTTGGAGCCTGTGCAGCAGGATACTAATGAGCAGGCTGATACTCCAGTCTGTTGCTATTTTCCTTGTGTTTAACCAGTGTTTGCCTTTTGCTATAAATGCTGAGCAGCTGCGGTGGTATATATGGATATATATTGCACTATAAATCCTGTAGTTAAACATTTCCTTGACCCAGAAGAGAACAAGGGGCTTGTCTCCAGTTGATTGCAGAAATAAAGGAAGTCCTTTCCAAAGCCATGTTGGAAGCAAGCCTTTTCTTTCTGAATTCTGCACAAAATGTTTTGCCTCCACGAATGGATAGGGGGAGTTTATTTTAGGGGATGTATGGGGTGTTGTAGGTGTGTGTAAAGTTACCCTGTCACAAATAGTATTGTACAGACAATCAGGGAGAAGGTAGGCCCCTGCTTTTAAGAACCATTTCTCGGGTAGTAACGCTTTGAAGGAGGTCAATAGGGAACAAATGGAAATACATTTGCAGATGTGTTCATGGTTCTCAGTGCTCTTGGAAGTAATAAGGGAATTTCTGAGTCTTTCCATAGGTAGAATTCACCTTTCTGTAAGGAGCAAGGGGAAACAGGGCCTTCAGGAAACTGAAAATGTTTTGAATAAGTGGCCTTAATGTTTGACCTAAACTTTAGCCTGTTCCTTTCTGCACTGTTTGGCTGAGATTGGGACTAAGCTTTCCCTGGGGACACGGATGGGAGGTTCAAGTGCAATCTTGCCCCTGCCCTTCTGTTGCCCACCCCTTTGTAATGTTCTTGATGTAATTTCCAGCTGGGCTCTTGCCACTGTTTTATATAAACCAAATGCTCAACCAAAGGAAGCATAGTCAGATTTCTTGTTGAAAACTTGAAAAAAGGACATTGCTTCTGCGCAGCTAAGAAGCTCCTGGAAGTTCCTGTAGCTCTCCTGGATGAATGGTTTTGGCAGCACCTAGCCTACTTCGTTTAGATCTGTTGCTAATGGCAAGACCTGTTATAAGCTTCCTGTCTCCCCCTTTTCTAAAGAGTGTGTGTACATATTTAATTTTTCCCCCCGGGGTTATATAAGGCTCTTTTACTAAGTATCTTTGCACCCTGTCTTCTGAAGGTCTACATAAAGAGGTTGTGGAAAGTGGAGTTAGATTCTGCCCTGTACTCCTGGCCTTTAATACCCCCTGTTATACAAGAGCCTTTACAACCATAGCTGGTCAATAATTCACTTTAGCAATTAAGGCTTCCTGCATTGATTTGATACCAAATTGGCACGCAACAAGGTAGTGCACTTTCTTTCAGTGCATTTCCTTTTCACATGTAACGCTTGTAGTGAATCTACTTCATCAGCATGTGGACCTCTTGTGTTATCCATGTTGTGCCTTGTGGTGTTACTGCTCCCATCTATAAATGTTCCCCTCCTACCTGAGCTACAAACTGGCTTTGTGCCTTCTATCAAAGAGCATGCCTTGGTTAGTCTTAGCTTTATTTAGGACCTATATGTGTTTGTGTTTAATTTGGATAGATGAGGTTTGGTTTTGGGTGTTTTCTGGTACTAATTCATGAAGCTTTAAGCTCAGCGGCAACAGACTTGAGCCTAAGAAATCTGCAGTCAAAGCAAAGACTGGCTTTGCAGCAACAGAGGATAAGTCTGCTACTAGTAGCTGTTTTTCGTGGGCAGGAAAATGTGAGACAACTTACTAATTAACAGTTTAATGAGCTGTACAGTGAAGATTGCACTCTAGGGACCTGAAGTGCTATGGGTGACAGCTTGCAGTGTGAGTGGTAATCCAGCTCCACCTCACCTTTCTATGCATCTGCAAGGAGTGCAGTAGTCGTGGGAGCCCCTGAAGTTAGCTTCTTCAGGAAGCCCATCTTCCAGAAGATTTTCTGTTGGGGTCTGAGACAAAAGCAGCAGTTGAGGGGAAAGCCAACAAATGCAGGCATGAGCTAAGTAATAGGAAAGGCTTCATGTTCCCTTGAGATGAGATTCTGGCCTAATTCAACACAGCTGAATTTGTAGGCCCACTTGCAAAACATGACAAACTGTCTGCCAAAGTCTTCTACCTCCTGCATCTGGCAGGACGTCCAGATGAGATGCCAGATCTTCTTAGGCTGGGCTGGGTGTGTGGGCTGCTGCCCTGCTTGGTCTGTGCCTGTACCAGCTTCCCCTTGGTTCCCCAGCACTGACCCCTTTCTGATGGGGATGGTCACCTGCAGAGGAGTTGCATGGGGTTGAAGAGCCACCCAGTGGCAGTCTCCCTCAGCCTCCCCACCAGCCAGGAGCACTTTGCAGCAGACTGCTCTGGGTGGGGGGTCAACAGTTGGCCAAGTGTCTGTACTGGTGGGAGCAGGCCATGACTGAAGTAGTATAACCTTTTCTTCTGTATAGGTGGAAGATATTAAGCAGTCCCTGACCTCTGGTTCTGCGTAACTGCCAGTCTTGCTACAGTCCATGAGTTTATTTTTCAAGCCACATCATTTTTTGCTGTTATAATCTTATTTTGGAGATTACACTAATTCTATTAGTAATCTAACAGGCTGCTGCTGTAAGGCAAGTCTGGTGGTGCTTGGCATTAGGTGAGCTGGGATGGGGGACTGAAATGTTGATGATGAGGAGGAGAGGGACAGGGTAGCCTTTGGAAGGCAGCCTGCAGTGATGTCTGTCCCACTTGGGTGCGGTTCTACTGTGTGTCTAGGTCAGCTCCTCTGTGCATCCTTCAGTCTTCATCAGCCTTCACCTCATGCCATTGTAAATGCCTGAAGAAAAGTGTTTTCTTTGGGGCATGGTAGGTGTCAGGTGTTCCTCATGATGGGTTAGGTGGAGCTGCAAAACTGCCTTAAAAATAGTCCCTGCTCCAAGTTCCTTTCACCGACCTCTGTTGTGGCTTGAAGACGTAGCAGAAGGGATGTGAAAGTGCCTCTGGACTGGTGGTACCCTGCTGGGGCTGGAAGCCTGCCTGCAGGACCGACTGAACCCCAATAGTACCGCAAACCCCTGCAGCATTTTCAGCGCTGGCTTCTGCCCAGGGGAGTGCTGCAGATCTGACAACTGCTTTTCCAATGAAAGTGCAGAAAGAGTTCTTGGTCATCTTCACTTTGTCTCCCTTTGCAAAAACCCCACCCTACCTGAGACTCCCCATTGCTCATGATCTCAGGGGAATAACTTCTGTCTTCCCCCCCCCCGCTACGTATCCCCTCCTCACACCCACCTTTTGTGTCTTTCAAATTTAATGAAGTGGGTGACTCAGTACTAAATATAAAGCCGCTTCCGGCATCATCTGCCTGTGGCTCATTTCCTGGAGCTGACATCAGTGGAGCCTCCAATTTCCTTATGAAATAGGGAGGCATGAGATCTCCTTCGCATGTTGTTCTGGGCATAGTTGCTGGCTTCTTTGGTGACTGCATGGCTCTCCGCTCTAAGCTGTGAATAACTAGTGGGTTAATTAGGAAGCGGAGCATTCTTGGAGTGCAGTGTAGATTTAATGAGTCCTCAGGTCTGTTTCGTGCTGCAGAATTGTACTCCAGTTTGTAAGCGTTTCTAAAATACAGATTAACTTTCAGTCCCTACTGCATATGCAAGCTTTTTATTAAATAAGCATGAGCCTGACTAGTGTCTTGCTTTATTCCTGATGACAGGCTCGCTGAAAGAGCAGCTCAGGAGGCTTTTGTGGGGGGAAATTTAGCAAAGCCAGGCTTTTTAACTTTTTATTTTTTTAAAAAGACTGATAAATTGTGGATTTAAGGTCAAATGCTTTCTTCTCAGTTGTTAAATCCTTCTGTAGCCGTTGACATTGATGGAATATACTTTTTAGTTGCTTGCAACTGAAGGTGAAGGCAAAAACCATGTAAAACCTCAATCTGTATTAAAGAAAGCACAGGAGAGAGTGCTGCTATCCGTCTATGCACATCATTTCTTTAAAATCCTTATCTTTCAAAAAGAATGTGGACAGAATTGGAACAGGGGAGCACCTGGCATGTCTTTTCTGTCTAAAGCTTTGGCTTAAAATGTGGTGTTTTCTTTATGATTGAGTAGACTATTGAATTACCTGTTTATTCTTCCAGCTAGTTGGTTTTTGGCTCTGACCCCTCTACTTCTTAGTTTTTTAAAATTTTTTTAGGAGGGGATTGCTCCTGAAAATGCTTTATAAGCAACAGCAGAGCAGGCAGGACCAGGCAATCAGGAGGTTGGGCCATCTTTGCTTCTGGAAGCCCACTGAGGTCTGCGGATGCTCTGCTGGCTATGGGATCTCCTGGGCCTGGTGTGGACTAGGGACTTCTGTAGCATGGGGATGCTGGAGGGGGGCCAGCATACTCTACACCCACTTGGCTAGATGAAAGTGGAGCTTGCTATATCCCATCAAACAGCTTTTTTTTAAGGTAGGAGCTAGAGGTGCCTTTAGGCCCTTGCCAAAAATCACTAGGTCTGGTGTGGCATGCCTGGGGACTTGAAACCCACAGCAGTGCACATTAGTTGACTTGTACAGCTTCTGATGTTAGTGTGGCATCTCTTGGCATTACTAACTACGGGTGGAAAAGAACACTTCTGGAGTGGGTAGGAAGGCCTGGTGTCCAGGAGCAGCTAGTAAAGTCACTGGGGAGAGCAGTGGGGCTGCACAGCCTGCTGCAGCCCAAGACCAATGCACTGGATGTGCTTTCTTCCTCCCCCAGAGCTTTGCCAGAGGGTCTATTCTTGAGGGCTAGGGTTAAGAGGAGAGGAACAAGGTGACTCTTGGGTTTTACCCTCTCTGCTCCCTTGTCACCTGGCAGGCAGCATCTGCCACTCCCACAGCTCTCATTGAGTAACGTCTGGAGGGCAAATACGTATTAGTGGCCTCCCAGTGAAACTTGGCAGCAGAAACTGGGGAGGAGATGTGTCCTTGTGCAACAATGTGCTGGAGGGATCCTGTCTATATATGCACATGGAGAACTTGTGGCAAACCTCCATCCTGATGCTCCATGCAGGAGAGCGGATGTGTCACCCGAGCAGAGTAATTTCTGTGCACGTTGGGCATCTTGTGCTTCCCTAAAAGGCTTCCTTAAAGAGGGAGGAAGAGGAAAACACGCTGGTCTCCTGGCTTGACCATAATGCTTACTATTTTGGAAGAGCATGGGGAACAGTGTGTGACCAGTTGTGCTTGAGGAAGTGGGCTGGGAGTGCCCGGGGAGCTGCACGTCTGCTGATTGCCATCACCACACCCCGGTGTGGCGAGTCTCGGAGCATGATGTGGAGTTGCGTAGAGTTGGCACTGCTCAAGTGCTATTTTAGGTTTGAGTGTAATTGCAGGTTGGACTGACAGGACCGGATTTGGAGTTTTTGGAGAGCAGAGTGCTCTTAAAGCTGTGGAAAAACTGGCTATCACTGATCCTTTGCAAATGTGGAAGACAGGTATTTGTGCTCTCCGCGTGCATCGGTTAACTTCTACTCGCGGTGGAGCCACTGAGGATCTGTGCTGACTGACAACAGTGGGTAGCAATGCCCTTTCCCAGCAGAGGAAATGGCAATAATAATTGTTAGTCCTGTAGGATGTGTTGTACTTGGCTGGAAAAAAAAAATAAGTAGAGGTTTGAAGCCCCCCATGGCTGGTGGCTTTTAGCTGTCTGCTTCTGCAGCCTGAATTCACCACCTGCACATGCTGCTTTTCTATCCCATCAACACGGATAGCAGGGACAAGGAGAGGAGATTTACACATACACCCCAAAAGCAGGCATTGCTCATGCATCTGCTCTGCCATTGACAGAAGTCACAACCCAGTTTGTGAGCTGGGCTTTGACATGTTCTCCTCAGGACCTGTCAAGGTCCAAAGCCTCAGCACTTCCCAAACCTTGCAGGATGAGTTTATACTGTACAACATGCTTATTATGCACAGAGTGAAAAGTGGAGGGACTACACTTCCTGAAATAATTTTCTGCAGTTTTGTTGCATGTTTGCCCCTGAACTTCACTTGCTGGATGCTGTCAGTAGTTTGGATGGGAGAAGCCAGAGGGGCTCCTTGCTCCCAGGGGATGATGTGATGCTGAAGCCGGTTGCTGATGCACGTCAGAGCAGAGTCAAAGTTGCTCTCCCTTAAACACCATCTGATGTGCAGGGAACCTCATCTTGGTGAGCTGAAACAGTGTCTTTCAAGCCTGATTCTTTCCCTTTAAGTTACAGTTGCAGTTCTGGGCATAAAAACCTCTATTCTCCTCCTCCCTCCCTCCCTTATATTTACCATTCTGAAGGAGCTGGCTGTAGGTTTGGGGGGTGTTTTTTGTGGGGTGAGTTGTTTTAACATGGGTTTGTGGTTGGTTTTTTTTTTTAGTTTTGGGCTTGTTTTCTTTTTTAAATACCTTTTTTGAAACTCTATAGCTGGAAGCTAAATTTTCAGGCGATACCCAAGAAATGGGGCCAGGCAATGACTCGCTTTCCTGGCTGATGTCATTTGTCAAGTGCAACAGAAGAAACGCAGTGACCTTATTGGTCAAGTATTTTTAATTTTTAGAACAGTCATGGGTTCTTCAAATCCTTCCCTAATTCAAATATTGTGTTTATTAGTAAGCAACATCATTTCCTTTTAGCTACGCCGAGGGCTCAAACGCTGTGGACTTAAAAGGAATAGAAATCTCTGAAATATGTGCTTACAGTTTGGAGATCCTACTTAACCTTTTTGGTGATTGATTCTGCTCCTGTGTGTTGCATCAGTCAGAACATAGTACTTGATGTTTCTGGTGCTGGTGCCTTCCTGGTTGGTAGCAGATGTCTGTCCTTCAGTGAAGACTTAAGGCCAAATACGTCTGGAAACTCACTGTTCTGTTTGCAAGCTTCTGGTGGTTTTAAAGACAGTCAGAAAATAAAAGTCCACGAAACAAAATGCTGCTCTGTGGTGATGTTTGGCTGGAGAAACCAAGAGCTAGCAAAGCAAAATGCATGTAAGTAAAAAAAATGAAAGGTAAAATCATTTTTTAAAAAAAAAAAAATTAAAAAAAATTTTCTTACCTAAAAGCTTTATATCTCACTGCCTCCTGTTCCCAAGTGCCAAGCATTAAAAAGAACAAAAAACTCCTTGCTAGGGGAGGATCTCCCTGTCCCATCCCTACTGTGTGATGCTTAGAGCTGCCTGTCCCTTAGCCTGGCTTGATGCATCTCTTTACGACATGACCGCATCCCTTCCGTGGCTCTCGGGAAGCGACCTCCCATTTGCTGGGCGGGGATGGTGGGAGGAATGCTGGCTGTCCAGATCCGTGCCGTGGGTGTGGGAGACGCTTCTGTGCTTGGGCCGGTCGAGGGAGCGATTTGCCTTTCCCCGGGAGAAGAGGAGAGGTAAGGTGTCTCCTGCTGCGGGCTGACGTGCGGATGCCGCTCGCACAGCTGGATGCTGCACAGGGTTCTGGCTCGCTGTGTGGATGCAAGCATATGCTGGAGACTGCCCTGCAAAGACTTGTTTTGCTTTAATTTTCTCTGCAA
This sequence comes from Hypotaenidia okinawae, assembly GCA_027925045.1. Taxonomy (NCBI): domain Eukaryota; kingdom Metazoa; phylum Chordata; class Aves; order Gruiformes; family Rallidae; genus Hypotaenidia; species Hypotaenidia okinawae. The sequence continues at coordinate 11,037,074 of BSDF01000004.1, forward strand.
AACTCCTACTGCTGTAGTAGATAGAGGAAAATAGCTGTAGGCAGACCGAAAAGATTAATTTCAGGTTTTAATGTGTTGTAAATTTGGACTGTGTCTGTGCACCTGACTGAGCAGAGCCTGCAAACAGCACTGGCAAGTGCTGTCACTGACTTTGCATCACTTGAGCATTTAATTTTTCAGTTGAGGACTGAGGGTGTGCCTTCCCCGAAATCTCAGTCTGGGGCACATCTTAACCCATCTCAGTCTGCAGCAGGATTTTCAGAAAGCAGAACTGCTTAAACTTGCATGAGTGAAGTGCTGAATATTTAAACCCTTGCCTTGCATAAAGCGTGAGGAGCTACAGGCTGCTGGCTGGGGTGGATGTCTTAACTTTTTTGGGGGGGCTTTTGCCTGGAGAGGCTGGGCTCCGAGCACTGCTTTGCTGTTGTGGGAATGCTGTGTGGCATCACAGTCTGGCAGGAGTTTGTTTTCAAACTGAGGAGTTTATCTTGCTGTTTTCTGGTGAAGGCCGGCTATACTTCATGCTAGAAGCTGGCATAGACCCCCTGCAAATGCTTTAGCAGTTGCTCTTGGCTAAAACACTTGTATACCATGTACTTTTAAGTATTGGAATAAAATGTTCTATTTTTTTGTGCTGAAAAACTTAGATATGATATGTCTGAAAGCCTGCAAGACACATCCACTATAGCTTCTTCATGTCTTGCTTTTGTTTGTATTGAATACCGCTCTGAGGCTTTCCTTAGTTATATTTTACCCTTATCCTGTATTATTCTGCAGAACATCTGGTTGTAAGGAATGATTTCCACAGCTGGAGGACTCACACCTCCTGAAATTTGGACCAGTGATGAGGAGGTTACATGCTGTTTACAGCACACACATCTCTCTACTCCTGGGACAGATGTTGTGGTTATTGGGCATTGGCTGAGCTGCTAAACTCAGGGAGGAGGAAGAGGCAAAACACCTTGTAGGGATCCCATGAGAAGTTAGTACTAAGCTCCAGGAGTGCTGGATGCATCCTGGAGATCCTGCCTAGCCTTGAAGCCTGCTAATTAGGGTGCATTTTGCAGAGATTATTACTGCTTGTCCAAAATCCAAGAGTCAGTCGAGTAGAGCTTGCTTGATCTGTGACTGGTGACTGCTACTTTTTGCTACCTGTTGCTTACTCCTCCCTGTACTCAGTTAAATTATGGAGAAGTGTGGGGAACACCCTGCTGTCAGAGAAACCCTGATTTCACTGTCATGGCAGCCTCCTGGGAGGCAAAGACAGCAGCTCTCTGGCTCTTCCAGCTGCTTCACGTTAATCTTTGAGATTAATGTTTCTGCTTTTGTTAAGGGGAGATATGAGCTGTGCCATCTTCTCTAGAGAAAGGGTTATATTTACAGGATTTTTTTTCTACTTCCAAAGGCTATAAGGACAGCTATAATATACCAATTTACTGCAGTCTTGGGTTGTTTTCTTGCTCTGAATCACATTATTTTGACTTCTTTCCCCACGTGCTTTCTAAGCAAGATTTCAGGCAGCAGGGGAAGGACAAATAAAAGGTTTTTCTTTTTATCAGTATCTCTTTCTAGTAAGAGATCAGTTACTGCAACTCCTGATTTTTAAGAGACTTTTGAAACATAATTCCAATGTTTAGAGTATGGTTTGTAGTTTCTAGTGTGTTGTTTCTTATTTAAGAAAACATTAATTGACACAGTTCTCTGAATGTTTATCATCTGGGCAAGGGCTGAGGGGATTTCAGCCCCGACTGTGCCATTTCAGGACAGCTCTGTTTGCCTTCACACTGATAAAACTGTCTGCAAAAATTGCTTGACTGCAGCTGTACCTTCTAAAAGGTTGCACAAAACCCACCCTCCCAAAATTAATTGCTGAAATTCCCTATTGTCCAGCTCGCCAGGGATCGGCACCGTCATGCTGGGTGTTTGGCTTGCCAGAGCTTGTTTCCTGGCATTGAATAAGCAGTGACTGTGCTGTGATTTAATTTAGGGATTGGGCTGATTCTTCTGCATGGGTGGGAGGGAAGTTTAACAGACTGAGTAACGCTGCTTGCTTTATCGTGGCACATGGAGTATCGGTTGCAAAGGCGCTGCCTGAGAGCGGAGGCTGGAGGTGCTGGGGGAGATGGGTCTGGGCTGCCTGGCCTCGACTCCCCTCGGTCTTGGAAGGGTTTTATGCAGCTACTGGGGGTCAGGGCACAGGCTGAGGTCTGCAGCTCACTCCTGTAAGGAACTGGTCTCCTTTTGGGCTGAATATTGGGAAATTGAAAGACATGTGCTTAAAAGTATGTTGAGGGTAACCTGCAGGTCTCAGCAAGCAGGTCCCAGTTGCTTCTGGGGAAGGAAATTTGCACTGATTCACCCTTGTGATCCTTATCCCTCCTCACCTGGGCAGGCAGGGAACCTCTTGCTGGTTTCCCAGCTTTTGAGAGCCCTGCCATAAAGTGAGGGATGCCCTGTGCTGAGTTTTGTGATGGGCAGTAAGAGGCGGGTCCTTTCTTGAAGTCACTTGTGGTTAAGATACACAATAAGCAGGAGGAAGTGTTTAATGCTGCTCTTTGTTTGGGGGACTATGCAAGAATAAGAATTACTGTCAGCAGAAGAATTTCCTGAGAGGCTAGCATGATTTTTCTGTGCCTGAGCCAGGAATTTAAATGAAGCTGCCTGGCTCTCAGTCTATTAGCTGACATCTGACCCTCACCCCTCTCTCCTGTACCTTCTTGCACTTAGGTTTAAACCTATCTCTGAATGTTATTTGCTTTTGCAAGTTCCAGGCAGGATGAGTGTTTAGCTTTCCCAAGAGGTCTTGAAAAGATCACCTGTATCATGTTGTCACATAAAGGATATGAGTCTGATGTGCAGCTGAGGGGGGCCCTCCTGTTGAGTCATAAGGTTTGGAAAGGACCCCCTTGTTTTCTAAACTCCCTCTCCGAGATGAGCCTAGGCGTGGCTAGGTCTAGTCTTAGTCCCAAACTCAGTCAATGGTTTATGTCTAAAGGATTTTTAATATATATATATATATTTTAAATATGTGTGTGTATATTTTTATGTGTATATATATAAACCATAAATCAGAGTCAATATCTGCCTGTCAGGGCCCCTGAAGAACTTTCACTGAGACAGTTTTGCAAAGTTGAAACTAATAGAGAATTTATTGAAGTGACAGATATAAAGAGTTTGGGATTGTTGTTGATAAATGCACTTACTGCAATAGCACTAATATATGACTATACTTATTATGCCAGAAAAGTACTATCCCATGTATTCTCACTAAAAAGATGAAATTGCAGTTGCTTACCAAGAAGGTGTCCCTGTCTTGGGTGGAGGAGAAGGAGCACAGCCTGTTGACTGCCTCTTCGGGGTCTCCAATATCTTATCTCCCCCCACCCCTGAGGGTAACTTCCTCAGTACCCTTTATACTCCAATCTCTAGCTGTTTCCTCCCAGGGGTGACATTGGAGTGAAGGGTTGAATACTATGAACATGATTTGGGTAGAGGGTTGAATACTATAGTCATATATGCTTAGCATGTACTCATTTTAGCTCATTAACATATTTAGGGATGTCAAATTTGATATTCATTTTGCTGTTAAGGAAGCAAAAGGTATCACTCCAGGTGCAGTGACCTTCAAAATTCTGTGTAGAAACAGTCTTATCTGTTTATTCCGCAATCTCTAGCCAAAACAGGGCTGTCCTGCTGCCCTCAGACTCCCTCCTTCAGCTGCTTCTCATGCCAGCCTTGTGAGTTTGCAGTGTTTGTGTAAGAGATGAGCAGACACCAATGTTCTTAACCTCTTAGGTGCAACTCCCACATGCGTTGGGCTAATTAGTTAATGGGGAATATTACTGTCATCTTTCTACTGATGTGAACAAACTACTGAAATTCAAAATTTACTTAAGTTATGATCTCCAGTGCACTCTAATCCTGGAGTAGTTGCTCTGCTAAAACCAGACATGTGCCAAAATGCAATGTTTAGGCAAAGTATTTGGCTAAGAGGCTTTTAAAGTCTGATTGATTGGTGCCTTGAGCAGTATTTTATCTGGTCTCAACTGTGGCCTGCAGATTATTACAGGTATCTACAGAATACTTCCAGAGTTGGGGCAGTGTGTCGGTCGGTATGCTGTAGAGACCTTTCTGTCCTTCTCCCTTTCCTTTGAGTCCCAAACCAGTTTTACAGTTCAGTTAGCCCAGCTTCCTTGTAGTAAATTCAGGGTCATGAGAGTAAGCCAGCATCTATCTAATGTACTCCAGGACTGCAAGTCATTGCTTAATGTGCATCAAAGGCAGCTCTTGCTCATAGTCTTGCAAAGCTGGATGAGGATGTGTTGGAGGGACTGCATTGATGGCTGGGGAAGCTTCCCCCACTGTCCCCACTCTCCCCCAGGCCTTCTAGGCACAGCTGGAGCAGAGACTGACTTCTGCTCTCCTCCAGCCTTTGGACAATTTGGTATCATGTGGGTGAGCATCCCCAGCTGCTGTTATCTTTCTCTTTTCTTTATCTGCGAGACAGAGGGATATATATACTCTCACCTCTACAAGTTTCTGTGTTATATCCCCAGCTTCTGGTACTCTGGATGCTGCCCTGAAGGATGTGGCTTGGCTGGATTTCTAGCAAGAGGCTGATTCCTACTTGATGCTGTGAGCAGGTTTGATGCTGGTTTGGGGTTTTCTGTGGGTACTGGCTACAGCTTGATTCTGGGTCAGGGTGCTGAGCATGCTGACCAAGCCTGGCTGCAGCCCAGAAAATCTCCTTGGCTGGGCAGGGGAGTCAGAGGTGTATGGATTGGCTGATGGGTCAGCACTTAGCTTTAGTAAGGATTTAAGATTGAAGGTGACTGAAGCTAGTGAACCTGCTTCTGTTTTGTAGGGAGAAAAACCACTTTGACCAACATGTAAAAAGTGAAGAATCGTGTTGTCCAGGCGTGTCCATGGGATGGCGGCTGAAGGCTAAGCAGAAGGCATAGGAAAACTGTTTGCCATGGTTGCTCCCAAACCATTGGAGTGACCCTGCCTCTGTGCAGCCCAGATCCCTGCTAGGTATCTACCCCAGTGTTGCTCAGAGAAGTCTCTGGCATCCTTCTACCCAGAAGGATGAAATTGGGATTTTAACCATGTATCCAGAGGTGAAGACCCCACAGAGACATGTCTCTGAATCCAGAGAGAGTTGCTGGCGAGTGAAGTGCAGTGACTAAATCCAGCATGTGTGTCTGCTCCTGATGGACTTGACAGATTTTTTTTTTCCCCCTGCAGCAGCAGCGAGTTGTGTAACAGCAGCAGCTAAATCTGTCTGCTCTCAGGTAAAAATGTGCTTAGCCTGTCACCCCCAGTGGGACAGGTTAAGGGGTTTGAAAAAATATAAGGCAAAAGCGGCTGATGAGGCTTTTGCTGATCTAGTGATGCTTGAAAACCAGCAGCAGGTGGTAATTTCTGTATGGGATTGGGAAGAAGTGAGCTCTAAGGTGCTTGTCTGGTAGGAATTGGTATCTGCAGTCCTCTGTTCTTTCCCTGCGTTGCAGCAAGTGGCTGTGTTAACAGCTGGTGGACTACACAAGCAGCATGGACAAGTCAAAGTGTTCACTCTTGTGTGTAAAGACAGTAGTAGCTTGAGGAAGCTGAAGAACTGGGTGGTGGGAGGTAATTCAAACAGCAAGATAAGCTTTGAGAAATTCAGTATTAAAATTGAATTGGTGTGTAGTCCTTGGCTGTTGAGGTGAGTTGTTTGATGCTCTGCATGGATGAAAGCTGGATTAATAATGAAAAAAATGCTGGGTTTGGATGATTGCTTTGCAGGTGTTACAGCCCAGTCCTGTTTAATAGTTAAAGCATTGCCAACTTAGAGGGCAGAGTTGTAGTCCCATCGGGGTTGAGTCCAATGTGCATGGGGCTGGGAAAGTTTGGTTGAAGGGAAGAGCCACATGTGAGAGATGCAGCTACTCAGCCAAGTCTGGCACTGCAAAGTAATACCTGCCAATGCTTCACATACCCCTTTTCTCCCCAGGCAGGGGAAACAGCTAGCACAGGAACAACTCCATGGTTTGCATGGAAGAATACCACTTTCACGCAAGGAGCAGCAGCAGAGGAATTTCTGGTGCACAGTGGTCTGTAGCAGTGGCACACGGCAAGGTGTTAGACACCACAGTGGTGCAGTCTCTGAGGATGAGTAGCATCTCCTAATCACTGCTCTTATCAGGATGACACCTATCATCATGTAGAAAGACAAAAGCTTAAAGAAGGTCTGGTTTCAGCCTGTGCCTTTGACAGGTGACTGTCTGGAAGGTAATTGCCAAACAAAAATCTGTGTGCTTCCAGAAGCCTGGTGCTTGCTAATAAAAACATGTAACAAGTGGGTGTTGTCTTGGAGGAATTTGATGAACAAAACATTGTTTGAAACACACAAACTGATTATGAGCAGGAGAGGATGGATTGCATGATAGGCTTTCATTTACAGGCCATCAATCCCTAAACTTCTCTGTCTCAGAGTAAGCATTTATCTTGGACTTACCAGACCAAGTGTGTGCACAGCAAGCTTCCACTTCCTCCTGTTGCTGTCAGATTCAAAGATGTTATCTGTAAAACACCTCTGGTTGGATTGGACCAGAAAAAGGAGCCAGCAGAGCTGCTGGGTTTGCCTGATGATGGGGTGTGTGGGGCATATGTGTGCCCTCACCTGCTTGCAAGCATTTCTGAATGCAGCATGAGCCTAGGGCTGGCCAGTGCTTATGGTGAGGGTTCCTATGGCTTCAGGACATCCCTGCAGCATCCCAGGCCCCTGGGGAGGGTTACAAAGAAAACTTTTACAAAAGAAAACTCCGAGGGCTTTCAGCCCTCACCAGTGACTCGCTTCTCCTACTGCTTTGTCCTGAACTGCTGTCCTGGGCTGGCCCTGCAACTCCAGAGCTTGCACAGCCATGCCAGCATGGGCATGGTGCTGCAGGCCCATTGGAGAGGTCTGTGTGACAGTGGGGGTGAGCCCATTGTAACAAGGGGCTAGAAAGGACTTTGTGGTGACTGGGATTCACGCACCTTGCGAAAGGAGCATGGGGCAAGGGAAGCAGGGGGGCATGTAGACAGTTACCTCATTCTCTGGTGTGGCTCTTGGCAGGGCCCAGCCCTACCTGCAAAACAGGGAGGAAAACAGAGGATGGGGTGAGCCACAGGAAGCCTGAGGGCTGGATCCTATGTCAGCTGAATCACTGGGATTCCCTCCAAATTAGCTCTACATTAGCAAGGCAGCTACGTCAGTGCCCAGTGCCGTGTGCTCTAAGCCCGGGGGCTCTGGCTGCCAGGGTACCAAGTGCTTGGCTGTCCAGCTCGTTATTCCTACAGCAATATTGATATGTGCTGGGTTAGTGGTCAGAGACATGCAGGCTTTGAAATATTTTTAATTAGATAGTGACTTGCCTTCTCATGTCTGGAGACTGTGTCATGAAAAGGCAGCAAAACCACAGGTTCCTCTGGAGAGGGGAATATGTATGCCATGAGTCACTGCTCCAGACTAGGCCTAGCTCGCTCTTTCCATAGTCGGATGGAGAAAGGACATATTAATACCTCTTTGTTGACACTTTATTGTGTCTCTGAATTTGCCTGAGCAAACAAATCGATGCTGTTAATCAGTCAGTTTTCGAGATATTAAAACAGGGTGGCTCTGGGAGGGACAGAGCAGCTCAGTTTTCAAACTAGTGTGGAGCTGCAAAGCAGCAAATTCTTCCATTTGGATCAGCAGCAAATTCCAGCTCTTGTTTCTGTTGGAAGTGTTCGAGTGGCTGTCGGGAAATACTTGGTTGCTGTGTGCTTTCAAAATTGAATTAGTTCTCCAGCTTTCAGGGAGCTGTGTAAATGCCTGAATGTTCCTTTCTTTCCCCTCTCCCCCCATTTTTCACCAAATCCCTGTGCAGGATGTGGATCCCAGGGAACTCTTGTTGGGGAAGAGTCTCGCGGACTTTTTCCTTGGGCTTGACTGTTTTTAAGTTGCTGCCTGAGCAATTAATCCACCCAAATGTCCTGGTTTAGCTTCTGGCACTTGTGCTGGAAGTGCTGAGCACTGCAGTGGAGGCATCCCTCTGGTGACAGTTCCTGCTGTAAGTGTGTGTCTCCAGGTGGATTACAGCTGTTAAAACACGGGCTGGGGCAGTTTTGTTTGACCTGCCTGTATTGCAGCTCTGTCTGGAGAGCAAATAAATTAACCCCTATTCAGTGACTGCGGTGTGTTTAGAAGCTATAAAACTTGTTTGCACAGAAACTTAATACAGCTTTTCTCTGGAAAGGGAGTTGATGTTCAAAAACCTGAGATGTGCTTAAAGCAGCTCTGATCTGCAGCACAAAGCAGAGTCTTCATTCAGAGGATGGAAACGGGCTGTGCTGTCTCGTCCACCAGCTGCTCAAGCTACTTTTGTGCATCTGTGTGCTACAGAGCTTCCTTTGCTTTTCTTTGAGGTGAGGGATGGAGGAAGGAGCAAAAGGGATCTGGAGCAGGAATTGCTTCCTTATGCACTGTTTGTGCATGCATGGACCAACGGACCATCTGTCACTAGGGTGTAAAATGGGTGTGGGATCGCTAGCTCACTTCTGTCTCCTCTTTTCCCCTTGTTATCTGTTCCTCCCTTAGAAATGGGTCTTTAAATGAGAGTTTGTCTCTGGCTGTCATCGCATGCCCTGGCAGAGACTTTGCTCGTGGCCGAAGTGAATGTGATGTGGTGAGGCGTGAGCAGCGTGGTGCTTCGTCCCCACAGGGCTTCGGGTGAGGCAGCTGAGTGTGATCCCTGTGCCAGTGTGATAAAAGGGCTTTTCATGTCTGTGAAGACAAAGCCTCTTGTTTAAAAATGCATCTGAATGAAAAACACGATTCTGAATGCTCTAGGCTCAGCTATTAAAAGCAAACAAAAAAAACCCCTTCACACAACAAAAATATGAAAAGCTCCTCTGCCCCCAGCTGACAGTACTGATGTTGGTGTAATACCTCTCCACTGCAAAACTAAAATCTGTAAAATTGCTTTGGGAGTTTAGCAGTCCCTGTCAGCTTGTAACTTTGTGGCCCACTAACCTTTTCATATATTGCTTTGTTATAACACTTTCCCCTTCCCAGACAGCTGTAACAAGGTCAGGTGTCTGCTTTTTCTCTGGTTCAAATTCACACTCTCCTCTTAAGCAGAGAAATAGAGAAGGAAGAAGTGATATGAAAATGGCAAGGTAAACCTGTCTTATAGACTTACAGACTGGCCTCACCAGCATAGAGGCTGGAAGGGAATATTTTTTTTAAGTAAAGACCCCCACAAACAACTGCAGGAGGTATCCAGAGTGTGCTGTTTGACTTTATTAGGGAAATATCAACTTTTTTTTAACAGTTCTCAGCTTGTGGTGGTGGTGTTTTGGTGTTAAAAATGCTAAAGATAGTTAGCAGCAAATTGAATTCCAATGAAATGGTTAAGTAATGATGCTTTTGGAAATTATTTGGTGCAAATGAGAATTAGGAAGAAGGTAAAACTTGTGATGGAGGGTTGACTGACTTTTTAGTCCCGTAGCTTGGCCTCTCTTGCATGGCATCTAATGCCACCTGTCAGCATACCCAAAACTGTCTCAGTTCCTGATAGTGTTCCAAGTGTTATGGCTGGTTGTGAAATCCACCTCCCATAGCATACCTCAGCCTTGCTCAGAGCTGACTTTCTTGCTGAGCAACTCCTTTATCCCCTAGAAATAACATCTATTGGCACTGAGGCTTGGGCCACTGGGTACCAGTGGGAACAGGGTAGGGTCCCTGTCAGACAATGTGGCTGTCCAGCAAGATGGGCAGGATGGTGCACACCATTCCTGGATCTTGCAGGGACCTGCATGGTAGCATTTCCTTGGCTGACTAGCCCAATTTGTAATCTCTGAAGCAGTAAAACAAAATTATCATGGTGCTTTTTTTTTTTTACTACTTCTCACTGAATCATCTGCGGGGCAGTTCCTCCCCCTGCCCCATTCTTGCACTAAGAGCCCAATGATGAAGGTGGCTGTTTTGCTGTTGGTTGTTTTTACTGACTGTTAAACACTTTGTTGTGCCGCTGGCAGCTCTGCAGGCACTGGGAGGTGGGGTCTGATGTGCTTTCCCTCTTGTCTATGCAGTGATGCAACCTCTTGTTGACTTTTGCTGCTACTAGCACCTGTCTGAGCTGCTTTCCCAGGCTGCCACACCTGCCCATCACATCTCTAACCACTTCATTCTTTCCAGAATGAGTGAAGTGTTAATAGAAAATGAATATTTACAGCTACAGGCAAACTTGTGTTCTGAAGCTAGCAAGTGTGTTTGAAGGCAGCTGGGAGCCTCATACAGAAGTGGTTTGCTAATCAGAGCACCGGCGTTTCTGCAACTGAACCTCTTGCTGCTTGAGCAGCAAGCCAGGCTGTTCAGGATCCTGTCTTCTGACAGTCTATAAGCCTGAATTCACCCCTCATCCTTTCTCTTACAGAAGAGGAAGCAGCTGTGCCTGTTCCCATAGGAGGAGGAGAACCCTTTTATTTCTCAGCTTACAGTGATTGCAGCTAACAAAGCGGGAGTTGGCATGTCTTGGGCTGCAAATCTCATTTGAAGTTGTGCTGAGCCTGCCCGGATCCCTGTTTTTTTGAATACCCTGAGCTGGAGCCAGCGTGTGCTAGAATGTGCTTATCAGTGCCTACCTTTTTGTTCATGCACAAGGACTGCCCTGTTTGCATTGTTCCATCCATTGCTGATCTCACTTGGTCATACTGGCCAAAGGGTCAACAGGGCATCAGATGCTGCTGTTGCAAATGTTGTGGGAAGGGGACGTGGGCCTTTTCCCCATCCTGTGGTGCTACCCTCAGCCAGGTGGGACCTAATCAATCCTTGGAAAAGGAGGGTTATAGCAGATGGGTGTAGGATCCGTATGATTCATCCTCTCTGTTTCTTAAGCTCCACTTCGATCAGATCTGCTTGGTGTTTTTGCATACTTAGGATTTTATCTAGGGCTGTTTTAGCTGGGGCTGATGCCTGCTGTTCCATGCTTGCCTGCTGTGTTCCTGCTATGCCTTGCTCAGAAGGGCAGAGGGTGTCAGTGGCAGTGCAGACGGCCTACCGCTTACATGGTCTGTTGAGAGACTGGCTGGGGAAATAGGTGGTTGTTTTTTTCTTAAAAAAACCTCACCCTTGTTTGAGTACAAGCAGACCACTTCTATTTTCCCAAACGACGTCATGTATGCTACTTTTGGCACAAAGAGCTTTTTCAGGTACCATTCAGAATCTTTATTATTTGGGTTTGGTAACGGTGTGCTCTCAGGGACAGGCAGGCAGAGTTTTCAGTACCTCTTGCATTAATATTTTAACTGTGGATTCTGCTGTTCCAAGTTGTGGAAAATCCCTGGAGATGTGAGCTTTTCTGACCTGCAGAGCACACTGGTAGCAGGTACCTTAACGTGTGCGGAATAGCGTAGCCCATAAAATAAATACACAGAGCTAAATATTAACAAGACTAATGGGACTTTTGACTTGTTAAGAAGTGCATTTCCCATCTTCTGAGTTTCACACATCTGTTTTCTGAGTGGAAAGATAAACATGGCTTTGAGACCTTTTTGTCAACATAGTGACCTTGTTACTGATTGTTGCTATACTGCTGTTCAAAACTGCATGCACTTGAGTGCAGCCTGGTTTCATACAGTGTCCTTTTTCCTCTCTTTAGGTACACCCTAAATTCATGAGATGGCAAACACCATGCAAATCTCCAAAGATGAGCTGGAGGAACTCAAGGAGGCCTTTGCCAAAGTTGGTAAGTCCCACTGAAAGGGCCCCCTTGCTCCTCTTGGCCATACATTTGAAATAGATTTATCCCACCCCTGTGAGCAGTGATGCCAGCAGTCTGCAGCTCTTGGGATCTTCTCCAAGCTGAGGAATCCCATGGCAAGCCTTGTTGCTTCTGGCTTGCCACTTCTAGCCCCAGAGCACAAAGGGAGGGATGTGGCCAGTGTGGCTGTTAGTCAGCACTGGCAGACAGCCTTACCCTGTTGCTCCTGAATGGGCTTTGGTTCCTGATGGCAGAAGAAATACCCAAACAGGTACTCCCTTTAGCCTGTGCAGCACTTAAGGGCTTGTGCAGTGCTTCATTCTGACGATGCTGGTTTTGGCAGACTGGCTGAGCCATGCAGAGGGTCAGTGTGGATGCCACATTTTTGGTTTGTGCAGGTGCATTTGAGGAGCCACGTTTAGTGAGCTTGTAGGCCAAACCTAATTAGTGACTGTTTACTTGGCCATTATGGAGCAGCTTGCGGTGTTAATAAAATGCTCTGTGGCTGCAGTGCATGTGCATTGCCCTCTGGTGGCTCTGTTTCTTCTGTGGTTCTCCCAATCTTCCCACCAGCCTCCCTGCTCCAGGGCTTGCACAGCCCAAGCTGCTCTGCCTGCCTTCCAGCTTTTCCCTGCACTGGTATTGCAGAAGCCTCTGGCAGGCTGCTTTGGGAAGCTGAAACGGGCAGAAGACTGACATCATGGAGAAAATTGTGTTCTGCTGGTTTAGCTTCCTGATAGGGCTTTACTAGAGGATGAGAGAAATGCCAGGGAGGGGTGGGATGGGAGCTGGACTGCAGCAGTGTGGGCTGAGGTCAGTTTATGCAGCCAGGGAACCACACCCGGGACTGGCACTGGCCAGGAACAAGTTGCACAAGTGATCAGAGTCAGTGGTTCGTTTTCCTGACTGGATGTGAACATTGCTTGAGCACTGGTTATAAATACTGACCACTGCCTTGCATCTGCACTGGGTAAACTGTCCTCTGCAGCAAGGTGGCCCTCAACTCTCACTTGCTCTCTGCTTGCAATCTGCAGAGAGAAATGAATTTCAAAGACAACCCATTCTCACAGAGCAGTATTCCCTGTTGGGACTTGAAGTAAATTGCATTTTAGGCAGCTCCCTCTCCTACATTTCTCTTCCAGAGACTTTTCCAGCAGGTCAAAGTGCGGAAGGCAAGTGACCATTGTTTTTCTTGCTGCTTAACATGCCTCTGAGTGCAAACCTTAATAAGGTTGGGATGTGGGCAGCCCATTCCATCCTTGGATAAACTTAAAATGATTAACCCGTCTGGAATGTGGTGGCTTTTTGTGATAAGTGTGAGGGGAAATTATCAAGAGAGGCTGGCTGTCTTTGTACTAGAAACACAGAGAAACCCAAGTCAAGTCCTGGTTTATTTTAGGAAATCAGCTCACCCTGCTCAGGAGGTGGGTTCCTGTTTGGCTTTAAATTTTAAAAGCAGTGTGAAAACTTGTATTATTGTGAAATGTGAGGATTAACCTGGACATACCCACAAGTGAGATGGGATCTACTCGTCCTTTTCAGCTGCCTTCTGTTTTGTATGATTTAGGTATGGCACAGCCCACAAGTATTGGTGTGGGATGTGCCTATGTTTATAATGTTCTCATTCCTTTTATTCTTGCCTGAAGGAGCCATATTTGCCCTGGGATATAGAACTCGTTGCTAATTGGGTGACTTTCACTAGAAACTTCTAATGGCATCTTTAGTGACCGTGAAGAAAAGTTGGACTGAAGCTGCTACTTGAAATGAAGCTGTTTTTTCATCTCCCAGCTACCTGGAAGACTTGGAATGCATCTGAGAGCATGGTTACAGCAAAGCTTAGCTGGTTGGCTTCTAGGATGTTATAAAAGAGATGTGAGAAGAAGTGGTGTCTCACAGGGTAATCTCCTCACCAAGATGTGTGCCATTCTAATGTGCAGCTGTTTGGGCTTCCTGGAGACCTGCTCTAGCTCTAGCGTGGGGCGAATTCCTGGATGTGGGGTTGATGGGGCTTTAAAAGTGTGTGTTTGACCAGCTTTTTCTGTATGCAACTGGACTGGATCAAAACATCTGGTGAAGATGGAAGGTAGTGAGGTGTGCTACTGTGCACTCTGTCATCACTTGCCTTGCATGACACTTGAAGGTATCCCTGTCTCTCTCACACAGCTTGTGTGTTGTTGCCCTCTGACAGCCAGCAAAAGGCAAGAGTCCCACAGACTGTCTGCTGCTCACTAGTAGTCCACGGGTGAGAAACCATGGTTTAAGTACTAAAATCAGCTGCAGCTTGAACAGGCACTTCCTAGCATCCTACTGCCAGGTTATTTGTATTGGCAGTGATCAAAGTGCTGAACAGCAGTGGGGAATAAAGCATTTTGATATCTGAAAAAAGTTTTAAGTGGGGTGTAAGAACTGCCTAGGCTTTCGGTGACCCACAGGTTAGTGGGAGAAGAGCAGGTTGCTTGAAATCTCAGCTCATCTCTGAGTTTGTTCTCTAAAACCGGTGGGGTGCATATATATACTTGGCTGAACAGTGGCATTTCTCAAGGGAGGCATGGCAGAACAAAATCTCCAAAATTGCTCTGTTTATTTGTCTTCATTCTTGCTGCTTTCTGATAACAGAGATAGGCATCTATTCTGGAAACCCGAAGTACTTACAGATTGTGACCCAACTGAACACTTTGTTCGCTGCTCCAAGGTGGTAAAACAATGCTCTGAAATGTTAGCTCAAGGAAAATAGGGATCTGTGATCCTGCTGGAGTGTGTCCTGCTGAGCATATATCCTTAAAAGGAAACATGTGGGTTACTTTCCCCTCTTGCATCCTGTTATTTAAGCTATTTTAAGTACTTGTCTGGAGGAAGCTGAGCCAGAGCTTGAAGCAGCTTTTGGGTTTTGTTTCTTGTGACTTTGCTGCCCCACCTGCATATGGGCAGAAGATGGTGCCATACATCACTGCAGTGACCTTTCCCAGGTTTATATGCTGGCGTGCATGCATCTTTCAGTAGAAACGGGAAACTTCAGATGTGCTGTAGTTTCCTTTCCATCAGGCAGATCATAATGAATCCAGGCTGTAGCTTGTCTGTTAAAACAATTTTGCTTTCTTCCATTAGTAATTCTGGGACACACGCCGCAGCATTTCATTGGGGAGAGGTCCTATTTTGACAGCCTCTTTGGCTGTGGAATAAATACCATTTCAGATTTGGGTAGAGAGGGATTTTAGACCACCTTCCGCCTGAAGTCTGGCCCTGTTGCAGGGCAACCAGCAAGGCACCATATGGTGGGCATGTAGTAATGCTGGAAATAATTATGGAACTTGCTGGTTTTGCAAAGGTATCTTTTTTTTTTTTTTCTTTTAAATGCTGCTACTTCGTGTGTTTGTGATGCTGGAGGGAACAGAGACAGTGGGAAGGGAAGCAGCAGCCCTGTGGGATAGAGGTCTCAGGCCTATTTGTCATGTTTAAAGGGCTGAAGGTTTTTTGACATGTTAGGAGAAGAATAGGCCTGCATTCCACTACATAGTAAATCTCTAGTTAAGCTTACTCAACTCTGCTACCAAGCCAAAGCCATGGACATGTGCGTACACCAGGCTTTCAGACTTAAATCTGCCCTTCTGTGGCCAAGAAGCTAAAACTTGAAATGAGGGTATCTTTGCTGCAAAACCAGTAACTTGGTGTGAGGTCTCGCAGTTGAGCCAACAGACCTGTCATGCTCATAACTCCCACTCCCAGAGTGCCTGGGACATAGATGCCATTTTAATCTATGACATAAATTAGTGATATTTTCTTCCACCAAGATACCATGGAAGAGTAACTCTTACAGATGGATGTTCGGGATGTTGTTAAAAGAGTTGGAAGAGTTTAGGTCCCAAGACAGAAGGATTTTGAGTGAGCTGAAGTGCATTACTCAACGCTGTCCTTCACACTTGATGTGCTGGCTGTCAGAGCTCAATGCAGGTACTGAGAGTTGCTGGTGTGCAGCCCCCCTAGATGGGCAGCATCTTTGCTGGTGCCATGCTCCTGAGTTGCACATGTCTGTTTTGGATGGCTCTTCGTGCTGCAGAGCTGCTCACTTATTTTTTTCCCTTCAGTGAGCAGAGAGAAGTCTTCTTTGAGTTAGGCACGCCTGGAAGACTGGGAAAACGTTGCTTTTCAGGGGTGAGTGAAACCCTCAAGATGGGCAGATGTTGACCCAGACTGCAGTAAATTGCTGATCCTTGCCCTGCAGCCAGGTTTGATGCTTTAAGTCTGATGAGCAAGCGTGGATGGGCCAATGACCCAGACAAAATCCTCAGTTGCATTTTGATCAGTGTTCTTAAGTCATGGTTTCTATTCCAGTACCTGAAAGGTGCCTGTAAGAAAGCTGGGGAAGAACTGTTCACAAGGGCATGTAGCAATAGGATGAAGGGTAATAGTTTTAAACTAGAAAAGGGTAGATCTAAGTTGGATATTATGAAAAAAATCTTCACTATGAGGGTGGTAGATCACTGGCACAGGTTGTCTGGAGAGGTAGTGGAGTCCCCATCTCTGGAGATATTCAAGGTCAGGCTTGATGGGGCTCTGAGCAACCTGATCTAGTGAAGATGTCCCTGCTCACTGCAGGGGGTTTGGACTAGATGACCTCTAAAGGTCCCTTCCAACCTAAGGCATTCTATGATTCCACAAGCAAACCAAAGGAAATGTGAGGCTGGGAATTAATTCATTGGACTAGATTGTACCCTGAAAATATATGCAGGGCTTCATATGTCAAACTGAGCTCTAAATGATTTTAAGCATCATTTGGCCTGGTGCATGTATCCAGTGTATTATAGATGGGGGTCCTTAGAGCTCAGTTCCTTGCTGTTTCACCCAACGGGCTTCTACTTCATGGAATATCATATATTGTGTGTTTCCCTTTCACTTCTGAATAGGTTCAGACACTGCATGCACAAACCTGGTTCAGAAACACTCTAAAGGCTTCAGCTAGACACATCAAGAGGAAAACCTTTACCAAATCTAAATCAAAGTCATATTGGTGAACCTATCAAGGATACAATATGAGTTTCTCTCAGTCCTGTGCCTGCTAACATTTGGGTAGATGTAAAACTTAGGTATTTTAGGTGGTGGATTGATGGGAAGAAGTGATGAATGGGTGTTTCTGGATATACGTGTTTAATCTGACAGCATAGCAAAGGGTTGTGCTTGGTTTAGTCAAGCAGAAGCTAAAGCAATGGGTGTTGGCTGTGGGCATGCTGAGGGCAAAAGCAAAGGGGGTTTTTGGGCCCATAGGCCCAGAAGATTAGCAATCCCTTCTTGCCTGATTTTCTTGACTGTCTGTGAGGCAGGGAAAAGATGTATACTGTGGAGTTAGATTTAGTAATAAGAAAACTGTAACAGAAGAAGCTGCAATCTATCTGGAGGGGAAATAGTTTGCTGATGACATCTCAGGCTGGACTGTTTCATAAAGCTTGCCTTTGTAAGCTTATATTTTTTGGAATAAAATTCTAAAATTGAAGGCCAGACAGCAGCCTGTTGCTGTCATTAATCATTGGCCCAAACCACTTTATTTCATCAGCATTATTGTAAACACTGACATATCATGGTTTAATGTACTTATTAATCTGCTGCAATTGATACTCTTCTTTAGTTTGAGGCCTAGGGACTCTAGCGTAGGAGGGAGCACAGGTTTGCTCTGTGTTACTTTGGATGTTTGCCAAGAAGCATTTGAATCTCGCTTTCTTGCTAACTTACAAAAACAATTTTAAAATCCCATATGGATTTGGAAAAGGAGGAAGGTTGGAGTGGTGGTTCCATGCTGCTTGCTGGAACTTTGCTGTGAAATAAAACCAAAAAATCACTGCTCACAACTCATTAAAATGAAATTGACTTTCAAAATTTGCCAAAAATAAATGGACTTTAGAGCTATGCTGATTTCTTTTTTTGTCTTTTCCTTTCATTCTTAGGAGTATCTCCATTTAAGCATAAATACTGACCCCAGTGGCTGCAGTGTGGAATTCCCACTGCAATAAAAGCAAATACAGGGGCTCGTGCAGCCCTTGCATTGTGCAGCCTGGGGAGCTGGCAGCAGCCTGCAAGGGTGCTGGGGCAGCAGAAGCTGTTGCTTGAGTGGAATTTAACTATATGGTCTTTGAGTCCTGCCTTACGAATAGCAGAAAAATCCTCCCACATGGGATGTGAGCAGAATGGGGGCTGGACAAAGCCAAGCAGAGCTGGGTGCTTCAAAGCACGGTGTGATTTTGGCAGTTGGTGGTGGTGAGCTGCAGTCAGCAGTGCACCATCACAGTGCCAGGAGCTCTGGACGTGGAGAGCAGGTAGCACAGATACTTCAGTGCAGAGTCTGCTCTGGTTGAGCCTTGAAGGGCTCAGCTGATGCCTTTAGTACAGGCACAGTGTTGATTTTGCAGAGCCTGTGCTTGAATGATGGTCCAGGGAGACTGCCAAATCTCTACCTCTTCAGAATATCCATGTATTCCCCACTAGCAGCCATAATCCAGGCTTGATATCTCCTAACTAGCCCTGGGGAGGAGATGGCATCTCAGGCACTGTGTTAACTTCTCTGGGCTGTCTGTACCACTTGCTACAGCAGAGGGTTTTTGTCATCACTACTGAGCCAGTACCAGTACAACATGCCCTCCATCCCTGTCTTTCCAAACATGCTGGAGGGTCCTGCTTCTGTCTTGGCGTGTGAATCTGGGCTGCCTGCTTCAAATGCTCTGGCTGCTCATGGGCCTGATGCTACCAGATGCTGGGCACCAGCCTTGCTGTGAATCACTCTGCCTGCTCATCCTGGTTAGCCTGAGGTGGGAGGCACCCCATCTGTACCTGTCCATAGTGGCAGCAGCACTTTACTGCCTGGAGAAAGACTAAAGCTGCTGGATTTGCCCTGTGCGGTCAGTAGATGTGATGACATCCCCAAATGGGTTGGGATCTGTTGATGTGAAAAACTCCAGATTCACACTGGATTCTTGTTTTCTTTCTTCCCAAATTTAGTAGGTGATAATGCCTGGCTAAGCATGCTGAGCTGATGTGGCTTGCTGCTTAACTCTTAAAGCAAATGTCCTTGCAGAGTATTCTTGGGCAGTTTTAAAATATCTGGCTGCAATTTTCTGTCAGAGATAAATGGATAACGTTATCAACGTGATACAAACTGCAAATGCAGAGCTGACTTGGTGGTTTTGGTTCAGAACATCAGAAGGGCTGTGTTTCATTACCATCTATTTTTAACATGTAAAGCCAGCTGCAGCTAAATGTAAAAAGAAACGTTCTAGAGATCACATGTGAAGACGTGGATGCTCTGATATGAAACTTTGGCACTAACCATCATGGTCAGCTCTGCTTCAGAGCTGTCGTTGTCCAAAGCCAGAGAGATCTCATGGCTTGTGCTAGGACCATCTCTGAGGATGTGCTCTGTGTGTTTAACACATGCTTTTGATTCCTGGTGTGTTCTTGTTGTGTGAATTAAATAGTGTAGTAAATAGGTATTTTTGGTGTAGGCATCCTGCTGAATGCTCTGTGCCCCAAAACAGGTATGCTATGAGAGCCTGTGTTAGGACTTTCCTCGTTATCTCCACATGTTGTAGATGTGTGCAGGTTGCTCTCTGTAAAGCACTTTTTGAGCAAAGGGACTATGTTTGTGTCCTGCTGTCTGGGGCTGGTCCTGTCAGGGCACTGGCACGTTTCTAAAACCTTCTCTTGCCCCTGCTCTTCCTCAGACCTCAACAGCAACGGGTTCATCTGTGACTACGAGTTGCACGAGCTCTTCAAGGAAGCCAACCTGCCTCTCCCTGGGTACAAAGTGAGAGAGATCATCCAGAAGCTCATGATTGACAGCGACAAGAATAAAGATGGGAAGATTAGTTTTGAAGAGTTTGTCTATGTAAGTGGCATTTGTGAATTTCCAGCAGCCTGGGGAACTCCTTTAAGACAAATCTAAGGAAGGGGGTAGAACAGTTTGAACTTAATCCTTGTTTTCTTTCTACAAACTGATTGCTTTTGAGGACGTGCCATATAAAAATCAGTTCTTGGTACTGATCTCTGCTTGTGACCACTGTCACTGCCAGCCTTTAGATTTGGACAGAGGGGAAATGAGTTGGTTTTTAAAACAAAATCCAAAAAAGAATTAAAATGCTTTTCCTATATGAAAACTTTACTGGAGGCTGAAAGACCATTTCCACATGGGGTGACAACTGGAAAAAAGACTTCCAGTTCTCTAAGCTTACAGTATTGACTGGAAGCTATTCAGTTTTTCCAGGCACGTAGCTTTCCCTTTTGTCAGTTTAATGGGACTGCAGGCATTTGCTGAAGATTTGAGAGGGTGTTTCAAGATACACTTGGAGGTTAGTCCTAGATGCTGATCTAGGAAAATTCACATCTATTTGTTGCCTTAAAAGGGAAGAACAGGAGCAAGGAAAGAGGAGAAACTGGAGGATGCGTCTAACCTTCAGCCTTTTTCTGTAGAAATAGGTTAGAGTCTTGGTCTGGTTTTTGTGGGGTTTGGGTGGGTTTGTGGGGTTCTTGTTTGGTTGGTTGGGTTTTTTTACAAAAACACAACACTTCTGAGATACTGGTTTAATATCCATTTCTTAACCCTTGTCATACTCTGACTGAAGGTTTTTTAAAGAGTAAGAATATGTGTAGTACATCAAGGTGGCTGTTTTCAAGTCAACTATTTTTCTTCATATTTCTTAATTTATCTTCACCTTCTGTTCCTTAATTGTTTTCAGACCCTCTGAACTCTTGAGTTCGGAGTCAACTAGTAAGTTGGAGTTTGTTTGCAGTCTGTTAACACTTGCATGCTGGGTGCATGTTTCAGCTGTTGGTTTGAACCAGTCTGTAATTCTTTAACTTTGCACTAGGAAGGAAGAAATAAATCTCCTGCTATATTTGAATGGTACCAGCGATAAACATGAAGTGACTTAGAGGGAACTAAGCTATACAGTAGAAGCAGTCATTAGTGGTATGATTTTTGCAAACAGAATTGTTGCTGTTTTTTACCTTGGAGCACTTTTGCTGGGGTTCATGGTACAAAGGATGACATGAACTTGAGGTTGGGGCCAAATGGCTTAGCAGTACCTCAGTGTTAAAGCACACATTTTCTAAGCAAGGTATGTAATATCAGTAATTAGTCCAGCAAATTTTAAAATAAATCTGTAGCAAAATCCTGACGTTTAAAAATAACCAACTAGAGAACCTCAAACTTTTGGGCTCTTGAGTCTTCAGTCAGCTCTACCTGATCACAGGGGTGAGCAAAACCGTCAGGAGGTGGTTTAACTGTGCTGTATCATCATCATCATCATCATCTTGAGTTGCCCTCTTTCCCGTGTTTAAGGGACAGGGAAGATAAGGCATGACAGCCATCAGGCTGGCTCTGCAGTGACACCTCTGAAGCAGGGTGGGCAAGTCCCCTCCTCTGTTTTAAACATGTACTTGGTTGTGCTGCTTTACAGAGCTGTTTCATTGCCTTCTGGGCAGTGCTTAGAGACACACATGTGTTTCTGTTGTGTTTTCAGCATGGTTGAAACTAGTTTGTTTAAGTTTTGAGGGAATTACAGCAGGCTTTCAAGCCATTTAATGTATTTTTTTTAATAGTTGCTCAGTTCTGTAGGACTTCAGGGCTAATGATAGTAATATACAAATGGCATATGTTAATATTTCTGTGCTGAAACTCCTCTCCCCTCAAACATGAGGGTGTTTAGTCAGTTAGTCCTTAACATGCTTTTGGGGGAGGGGGAATACTTACCTGGACCACTCGTGGTTGCACATTATCGCAGCTCTGTCTGTGGTACACTTAGAGTGTTTTGTTTTTTGGGTTGTGGATAAAATCTTTCATGTCAACTGAAGTCACTGTCACATGAACTCTGGCTTACACAGAAAGGTTAAAATGACACTTTCTCAACTTTGGTCCTGTGGAAACTGCTGCATGTACCTGTGCTCAGGCTGCAAAGGTTTCACTTATCTATTTCTTGGGGTTTCCTGTAGTCTTCTTGAAAAAGTAAACGTATGTGAGGTACTTCATGCCTAATGCTTCTGTTTCAATAGGCACTCGTGATGTGTGTTTGAGAGAGTGGGACAACTCTCTGCCCACTATCCGTGTTAAGTTTAATGCTGCTACACCCTCATTGAGCCTTTCACTTTTGCTGGTTTTCCTACGAGGTTTGCTTTAAAGCTGAGAAGAAACACTTCCCTTGTGGTCCTTTCATTTGACCAAGATGATCTCTTGTCTAACAGAGCACTTTAAATTGTAGATTTTCCAGGAGGTGAAAAGCAGCGACATCGCCAAAACATTCCGAAAGGCCATTAACCGGAAGGAAGGGATCTGTGCCATCGGGGGCACCTCTGAGCTCTCTAGCGAGGGGACCCAGCACTCCTACTCAGGTATCACTCTGCCTTTGGGCTCCTCTCTTGTGTGGAGACCTCAAGTAGTAGATTTCTACTGCCCTGCGCCGTGCTTTTTGTTCCCTGGTGGCTAAATGATCTCACGTCAAGGTGAGAAGAGGACAGAGTTAGAGGGTAATGCAGCTTTAGTGGTGTGTGGATTAACTGTGTGTTTGTGGTGTTAACTGTGCTAGCTGATGAAGTCCTTGTGTCACGCTTAATTATAAGAGTTGTTGGTCTGTGGGGACAGGACAAGGGGCAATGGCTGCAAGTTGGAGCACTGGAAGTTCCGCACAAACATGTGGAAGAACTTTTACACAGTGAGGGTGACAGAGCCCTGGGACAGGCTGCCCAGGGAGGTTGTGAAGTCTCCATCTCTGGAGATATTCAAGACCAAATATGAGCTAGGGAGCCTGCTTTGGCAGGGGGTTGGACCCGATGATCTCTTGAGGTCTCTTCCAACCCCTGTGATTCTATGATAATGAGTAAATAACAGTAATTGGAAGTGAAAGTCATATTAGTCACACAAAGTTTAAAGACATATAGTGTGGTAATGATAGTGGGGCTTTTATTTCCTGGGGCTATGGTACACTTTTTCTTTGGGGAAAATCTTTGCTATGTTTTGAAAAAGCCTGTATTAAATTTACAATTGGTTATCTTAGAGGAAGAAAAGTATGCCTTCGTAAACTGGATAAACAAAGCCCTGGAAAATGATCCTGACTGTAGGCATGTTATTCCAATGAACCCAAATACAGATGACCTGTTCAAAGCTGTGGGAGATGGGATTGTGCTATGGTAAGTCATGATGGCTCCTGAATTTAAAAACAAACAAACCAACCCACCAAAATAACTTCCCAAATCTGTAGGTAGGGAATTTTCTTCCTATTCTAGGCTGGTTTTCTGAGTAGTGTGTGTGTGTAATGTTTTGCACATACAAAAAGAGCCTCAGTCACCCAGGCTTTCGTTGTCATCGTGTGATGCTTCAGCTTTGATGCCAGCTTCACAAGCTGGTGTTTTTGTCTGGTGTTTTTTGTTTGGGCTTCAGACTGAGTTTTCTGAAGCGGAGAAGCTGCTTTGTGGGAGCAGAAGTTGTCCTGATACTAACTCAGCCTAATGCTAGGTAGTTTGGGGAGGGCAGATGTGTTAAATAGCCCATTTTTGTGGATGCTTAGACAGATGGTAACCTCTGTGGGAACCTTAGGAATTAACCCAAAAATGGATTTTCTGGGAATCCTCTTATTGCTTTCAGTAATACCTGCCATAAGTTACTAACTTATTTCGCTGCATACTGAAAACAGAAGGCATCCAGGGCTGCTAACCACTAGCTGCTTTCTATGTATGGGGTTTCTTTTGGTTTTGTGTGTTTTGGTCTGTTTTTCAAATATAAGTGAATTAATATAATGGAGAACTGGATCATCCTGGAATTTAAGTAACTGTATTAATACACAAAAGACATTTAGTGGGCTGCCCATCCCCTTTCATTTCTCCTTCTGATTTACTCTGGGTTTTTTATTTCCCCACTTTCAAGTAATTCAGGTCTTTAGGCAAAGACTGAACCAAGTAGCAAGTAGTTTGTAACATAAAGTAAAAATCTTGCTGTGTTTTCTGTTGACTAAAAATTCATTGTGCTCATGTGCTACCCACTGAGCTCTGTGCTTTTTGGGGGCAGTCTTTTCTTGCCAGCAGTAGTACACCTTTACAATAGGAAGCAGTGTATGTTCTTACTAGAATCTGCAGTGGGTGTCAGCACAGCAATAGAGTCTTCTCTAGTCCAGTGACTGTGCTGTGAATAATTCATATGCTCTTTTTGCTCCAGCAGCTGAGATCAGTAGTGGCCACTAACATGTTTAAGGTTTCAAGTTTAGCTATTAGTTACAAATACATTCTTGATAACATAAATATTAACTTCTGATTTACACAACCTTGATTCAAACCAAACAGGCAAAAGGAAATGCCCTGTGGTGAGCATTGTAACAGTGCATTGAGATTTGTTGAGATTAAATGCTGTTCAACTACTATTGTTTTTCCTCCTCCTAGCAAAATGATCAATCTTTCTGTTCCGGACACGATTGATGAAAGAGCAATTAACAAGAAGAAGCTCACACCATTCATAATTCAGGTACATATTTCTGTGTTTTTGCCAAAACTCATATTTGGGTGGAATTAATGAAAATAGCATGGTAGCTCTGTTGTGGAGCTCTGGAAAGGAGTGAGTTTCATAACTTGCATTTAATTATGAAAGGCAGTTTTGTACTGCATATAATTGGCAGTGCTGTGGGTGCAGTTCAAAAGACAAAAATGTGAACTTCATGACAGAATGGGTAAACTGGCTGAAGTGCTGTGCACACCTGATGCTGCTGTGGTGATGCTATACAGCACTGAGTTCTTAAAACAGTGTGGCTATTGGCGTTGGCTATCTGTGAATCGCTCCACAGTGCTGCAGGTTGTTTTTGTGAGGATGCCTCTGTGTGTGTATAACTTAACACTTCTCCAGCCCTGTTCTTGTTGACCCACTAGATGCGACTCAGAGGCTGAAACCTAATACCAGAGGCTGAAATTCAACCCTGGTGCCTAGTTTAATTCTTATTGATTCAGCCTGCTGACACCACAGCTCTGTTAAGACTTCAGCCAGAGAACAACTGGGAGCATTTCCTCCAAGCTGCTGCTGTTGGAGCAAGGGCGTAGTGGGAAATCTCCACTCTGGTGACACTGGATGAAAGGCAAAGCAGCATCTCCCCTGGCTGTGTCTCACTCGGCTGTGCTCTTCACAGGAGAACCTGAACCTGGCATTGAATTCTGCATCCGCCATTGGGTGTCATGTTGTCAACATTGGCGCAGAGGACTTGAGGGAAGGGAAGCCCCACCTGGTCCTTGGGCTCCTCTGGCAGATCATTAAGATCGGCTTGTTCGCTGACATTGAGCTCAGCCGAAATGAAGGTAAACGGAACTCTAAGCGATAACTGCTACAGCGTGGGCATCTGTCGCTTGTGCTGTCACCTCCAGCCCCAGTGCTGCCTCTTCCCTCCCCTCTCTGCTGAAAGGGATGTACTCACCCCCTGGGTTCATCGTGGCATGTGCTGAGCTGGGTGCTCTCCAGCCTGTTAATAGCTGTAAGCAGGTCTGGGTGGGTGTGTTGGGCCATCCTGGTAACTGTGTCAGCCTTGTCGCACTGGCTAACACACTGCAAGTCAAAATGCCTCTTGGCACAGTCCCTGTGCTGTGACTGAGCGTGTAGCTTTGACACCTTGAGCTGGGCAGGCTCTCCTGGTGTGCTTTGGCCATAGATGCATGGCAGTGTTGGGAGGTGACAAAAGATACTTGCATCTTTTTAGGGTTATAGAAAACTATAAATCTTCCTCAAAAAAAACCCAAACCCTAAATAAAATAGGAGGGGTTTCAGCTCTTGAGGAATGTGTTCTTAGTGACATGGTTCTAAAATCCTCAGTGGTGCAGCTGAGCTCTCACTTCATTCTTGGCAGTGGGGGAGTGGTGCTGCAGCTCTTCACCTGTGATCACTTGGTCTTGCACAACCACCTCCAAAACTTCAACTTTTCACTTCATTCAGAGGGCTCTGTTACTTCAGTGTGGGCTCAGAGCACCCAGGAGGGGCTTCAATGTCTCTTATTTAAACTTTCCAATCAAGAAGTGATAACATTGTTTGGCTTAGACTGAAAATTCGTGGCAAGGGAAGCACTGACTAGCTGAAAGAGTGCTTGTCTTGGCTTCTCTGGCCTTTTTTAACAGTGCATGTGAAACTGCTTGAAAGCACTCTTGCACTCAGATAGAAATACATTTATGCTTAGCTCACTGTCATCAGCTTAAAATGCTGCACGTAAAATTCCAGAGAATTTTGTTAATATCAAAAAAAGAAAAAATATTTTTTACACACAGTTTTCTACATCATCCAGTCTTCTCTGTGTAACTCAGTAAAACTCCACTAATACCCAGATTATTTTGACTTATACAGTAGCTTGTATTGTCTTTCCCTCCTCACCCAGAAATGTGGCTGCAGCTCTGATTCTCACATGTAGGTTTGCCTTTGGAAAACCCCTTCCTTCCCCTCACAAGCCTTTCTCTTGTAGCGCTGGCTGCCTTACTTCGTGATGGTGAAAATCTGGAGGACCTTATGAAACTATCCCCAGAAGAACTGCTCCTAAGATGGGCCAACTTCCACTTGGAAAACGCAGGCTGGCACAAAATCAATAACTTCAGCTCGGATATCAAGGTACTGAGAGCTCTCTTGGCCTGCACGTGTCTGGGAAAAGGCTAGGAGCTGATCAGGGTCGTGTTTGCACTTGTTAATGAGGCTCTTCATCCACAGAAAAGACCTTTCTTAACCTTAATACACTGAGTGGGCTTAGTAGGGGCTTTATGGATGGTATATTTAAGGTACCACAGTGCTGCACTCTCCTGCCACGAGGTTGAGCCCAGTGTTTAATCGTCTGGAGTGTTTCCTCCAGTGTTAGTGCACTGCAGAGTTGCTGCGTGTTTTAATGGTGTAGGAAATCAGTATTACTCATGTGTTCAAATAGTCTTAATCCATCTTTTTTTTTTTGGAAATAATTTTTCAAGGGTATAAAGCTCACACAGGGTGAAATGTTTAACTGCATCCCTAGAGACCACAGCTTCGGCGTGCTCTTGGCAGGTGATGGCATTTCATCCAAAACGTCATGGGCTGGAGAGAGGAAGGGAAACAAGATCCCTTATTCTCTACACTGGGCTGAGGAAAAGTGGGAACAGAGAGTCTTGAAGCTATTTTTCAGGTGTTAGGGGGTAGTTTCTTTCAGCACTAGTGAGAAATGAAGTGTGGTGACTTCTAGTCAGTGTGGGGGTTTTGGGCACTGGTCTCAGCAGGTTTCTGGAGTTTACTCGCGTGGCCAGCAGTTTTGAGGAGGAGAAAGGACGGAGTAGATCAGCAGCTAAAAGACTTTGGGGATAGAAAAAAGAAAATACAATTGAGGCGCGTGAGGAGCCCAGAGCTGCCCTGTGTGTGTGCATGTATGCTTGCCTCATACAGCCCACAGGCTTCCAGGATATGCTTGTGGTCCTTCTTAGTGCTGAGGACTAAAAGGACTTGTAATTGTTGAATAATAATTGCATCTATTTGCTGCTCCTAGTTTGTGACCACCCCTGGCCTCTCTCTGTGAAGCTGTTTTAGCTAACGGGCAGGCACAGGAGAAAACATTCAGACTTCCTATGATCAGCTTGTTGCCTGGACTTTGTCTTCACTGAGCCATATTTGTTATAGCTTTAGCAGTAGGAAAGGCTGCCTTGTTTGGGGGTTAGGGCCACCTTGGGCTATGAGAGCGAGCAGCAAAGGGTCACTACCTCTTCCAGCCATTGGAGGAGCTGCAGCAATGGCAGCTTTCACAGTTAAAATCCATCATTTTAATCTGAAATATTTCTAACCTTTTCCCTTTCTGTTTCCTTTCCTGCTGCCTGGATTTCTGCCATCACACTCTCTTTTAAGCTTACAGATTTTGGTAATTCAGTAAAGGTACATAAGCCAATTATACACAGTGACCTGTTAAAAATAGGCCTGAAATTAATTGTTATGGTGTATTTGCTGCTGTGCAGCAGACCTGAGTTTTCTTTTTTCATCCCTTTCAGGATTCCAGAGCTTATTTCCACCTCCTAAATCAAATTGCACCTAAAGGGCAGAAAGAAGGAGAGCCTCAGATTGATATTAACATGTCAGGTTTCAATGTAAGTATTCAGGCTGTTGTGTCCTCATGCCATACACCTGTAAACTGCCTGCACCCTGTAATTGCCTCGTGACATGTCGTGTAAAGTATCAGTGGGGGCATGTGCACACCCTGGGTATGTGCTAAATGAGTGGTTGTTGCAGCCCTCATCACTGCCCGCCAATTAACGTGTGTGATTGAGAAATCACATGTGGTTTTGCTCCATTTGGGAGCGTGCTGGCTGCTACTCTTGAACCAGTAAGTTCAAAAAGCATAAAAGTTGGGAAGCATATAAACTTGGGAAGCACCATGCTAGGAGACATACTGAGACAATTACATCGGTGGCAGCAGCAGGGGTTAGCATGCATGCTTCATTCCTTTGTTTGATTAGCCGCTGATGCCTAATGAAGGCAGGTGGAGTTGCGACTTCACCTCAAGTATCAGGCAAGAGCTTTCCATCTGCTTTGTAGCCCAATCTCTTCCGTGACAGCTCTTCTCCATTGCATCCCTGGCAGGAAAAGGATGACTTGCGGAGAGCAGAGTACATGCTTCAGCAGGCAGATCGGCTTGGCTGCCGGCAGTTCGTCACGCCAGCTGACGTGGTCAGTGGGAATCCCAAACTGAACCTGGCCTTCGTTGCCAACCTGTTCAACAAGTACCCAGCGCTCACCAAGCCTGAAAACCAGGACATCGACTGGACCCTACTGGAAGGTGATGCATCAGTCACAGAATGAGCAGGATGGAAATATCTAAAGCAAACACTTGTCACAAAAGGCTGTGCTGTGCCAGGGCTGGGGGAGCTGGGGCTGCTATCTCCTGCGATGGGCAGGAGTACCTCAGTAACACAGTGAGATGTTCATGGGAGCACTAATTATTGGCAGAACTGGGATTAGGGCTTGGGCTGCCTGGCTCCCACACAGCAGTTAGATAACGCTTGTGTGAAAGATCATCTTCCTACTTTTTCTTGCAAAAAGTGCAAAAGGCATGCTCTCCTGAGGCCTGGAGAAATTAAACTTGATATCCAAAACTAGCAGTAAGGACAACCCTCTTCCTTTGAAAAATTTATAGCAGAAAAAATACCCTTTTTCTCCTCAAAAACCTAATTGATGAGCTGTGCCATTCAAAGCTGCCAGCCTTGCAAGGTGGGAAACCCTGCACAGCTTTGAGCTTGCAGAAGTTGCATGAACCTGTTTTCTCTCATCCAGGAGAGACACGTGAGGAACGGACCTTCCGCAACTGGATGAACTCCCTTGGTGTGAACCCTCATGTAAATCACCTCTATGGGTAAGCATTAGGCTCCTGGGAGAGACTCAACTAGGTCAGACTAGAGAGGTCCCTGCTCCAGTGTCCTGTTGCCCACAGTGCTGAGCAAAAAGCTGGAGACAGGGTTGACTGTAGGGGGTGGGAGATGCTCAGCATATCCTCATTGCAGTCTGTAGCTTAGGGATTTCTGAGCCAGTAATTGGCTTTTAAGGGCTGGAGGCAATCTGTTTATTTTTCCTTATCTTGCATCAGTTGGTACCCTGAGATCCAGTACATTTGGATCTGCTTGAGCAACTAGAACTATATTCTCTGTCACCTAATTTTATAGCTTAACTCAGACCTCATAGTTAGGAGGCAAGATACTCTGGGTCCCTATAGTCAGAGGACAGAGGTGACTACCTTTGAATTTTATGTTCTATGGATCTGTTGCTGATTTTCATGTTAAAGCCTGCTTTAGCTTAGCAGCTAGGTGAGCATGTTAAGTGTGGCATATTTCTCCTGCCCTGAACACTACAAAGTGTTTTAAATTTTTTTATTTATTTTTAGGGTTGATGAAATTACAACAACTTAGAGTAGTAATTATTTGTGATGTCACAAAGTCAGAGTGCATTTAAATCTTGAAACGTTAGGCTTAATCAGTGTTTTCCACTTTAGTGATCTCCAAGATGCACTGGTAATACTACAGTTATATGAAAAGATCAAAGTTCCTGTTGACTGGAATAAAGTTAACAAGCCTCCTTACCCTAAGCTTGGAGCAAACATGAAAAAGGTAAGTGTTTCAAAAGGCTTTAAAAGGAGCCATGGACACTAACAATTTCCTGTTTGAGGCTTCAAGTCAAGTACATGTATTTGTGAGTGATTTTTCTGTTTAAACTCTTTCCCTGTGTAGCTAGAAAACTGTAACTACGCTGTAGACTTGGGAAAACATCCAGCTAAATTCTCCCTGGTTGGCATTGGAGGACAGGATCTGAATGACGGAAATCCAACGCTGACACTAGCTTTAGTCTGGCAATTGATGAGAAG
This sequence comes from Hypotaenidia okinawae, assembly GCA_027925045.1. Taxonomy (NCBI): domain Eukaryota; kingdom Metazoa; phylum Chordata; class Aves; order Gruiformes; family Rallidae; genus Hypotaenidia; species Hypotaenidia okinawae. The sequence goes on from BSDF01000004.1 coordinate 11,067,177, forward strand.
GTAGGACCCATCTCAGACATGTAGAAACTGGGAATGGAGTTCAGAGTTTACAAGGGTTTTTTGCCATGAGAGCACACTGCAGCACTGGAACAGGTCACACAAAGATTTTAAAACCTCTGTCCTTGGAGTTTTCTGAGGCAACAACTGGACAAAGCTGTGGTGGAGCTGATCCTGCTACACAGGGTAGGCTGGAACAGAGACCTCCAGAGAGCCTGCTGGTGGATCTGTGAACACCCTGCTGACCAGAATCAGTTCTGTCTTTCTTTCTCAAGTCTGGTTCAAATACAGAAACCCTAAGCAAGGAACATTTACACAACTTCTATGTTCTAGTTTTTAATGGGAAATTGAGAAAGATACAGTGCTACTTTATAACTCTCTCCTGCATTGGAATAGGAGAAAGGAGAAAATAACAAAGTTGATCGTTAGAATTCTTCAGAAACAGATAAGAAAAATAAGATGATAAATATATATATATATATGCAAAATCACTGCATGGTAGTTTCTTATTTGGCATTAGAGGTCAGAATTCTAACTTGTGAGTTGACTCATGGCATTTAGGTACTGTTACCCCTGTGGAGCAAATGATCAACAGTGAAACAGTTTAATAAGTGTCCTGAACCCAGGCGGTTTTCTGAGCCTGTGTTAAAAGGACTTGAAAGACTAAGTGCTTTAACAGAAATCACACTTCAGATAAGATGGATGATTCTTTCTTTCCAAGCTGCCATGGGTTCACACTGTGTCCTGGCTGTGCACTCACCAGGGCTTGCCCAGGCTCTGTGTCTAACCTTGTTCTCTCTGCTGGTTCTCAGGTACACGCTGAATGTCCTCGAAGACTTGGGTGATGGTCAGAAAGCTAATGATGACATTATTGTCAGCTGGGTAAACCAGACCCTGAAAGAAGCTGGCAAGTCCACCTCCATCCAGAACTTCAAGGTGCAGGTTCCCTTCTTGCATCCAAAAAGAGAGGGGTGTCCAAAAAGTATTTGGACAGCATCTTGGAAAGGAGTTTACGTGGGACAGGATGCTGTCTGTGCTGGGAACAAAGTGGCTTCAAGCCACCAGAGGAGACGTTTTAGGATTGTTTGTGGTGGTGAATAGTGGTGGGGCAAGAGAGCTGATGGGGTGGCTGAGGAGGGGTAGGGTGGCTGGGCTGTGGGACAGAGTTGGGGGCTGAGATGCTGGCCAACGTTTTAATGAGCGTTGTCTTTTGGAGTCTGGTCAGCAGGGCAGACCTGCTGCCTGCACATCAGATACTGCTGTGTATTTTCAGAGCACTTAAGTTAATGATCTTGTACTGTTACAAAAGGAGAAGCAGCAGTCTGGTTTTCCCTGTGGTCCAGCTGGGAATAATCACTGACACTGCTGCTCTGAAATGGCTTGTTTTAAGATTTTGTTGCACGTTGCAGAGCAGCTAAATCAGGATGAGAAGGATGCTTTGAGGATTAGATATTCATCTTTACATGCCTGTCTCTGTGTTCTCTAGGACAAGACTATCAGCACAAGCTTGGCGGTTGTGGATTTAATTGATGCTATACAGCCTGGTTGTATCAACTATGACCTTGTAAAGACTGGTCACCTATCAGAAGATGACAAACAAAATAATGCTAAGTAAGTTTGCTATCTCAAAAGCTGTTTTGCATTGAAAGAGTGTGCCTTTTATGACCTAGCCTTACGCTGCAAGTGTTTTTACCACAGTTTATTACTGTGGGTTTCAGTCTCATTTAAGACCATACTTTATAGACAGGCAGCACTACAAATCTGATTGCTGTCCCTGCCTGTAACGCTGGAGGGAGTAGTTGGCCGGACTGTTGCTTGTTGAGAGAAGCTCAGAACAGCCCAAGCAGTTCTTAGCAGTGGTACTATTTCTCACCTGCTTGTTAGGCATCTCAAGTGCTCAGCAGGTTTTGAAAGTGAACCCTTGTACATCCCATGTCTTGTTGAATCATCGTCTGTTGTCAAGTTTAAAGTATGCCTCTTAAAATGTGCCTTTGAAATGTGTGTTCTGTGACTGTTCTGCAGTGACAGAAGGACCACAAAGTTTCTTGTAGATAATAGTCTTGCTTGGTTGTTTTTAAAAAGCAAACAGAAGGAGAAATGTAAATTAATCTTCAGTTATACATTCTTTTAGCCCTAACAGGTACTAATTACATCTTTTAAAAATTGTTGATAAAGTGGACTTGACATTAAAGACACTTTACTGGGGGGAAAAAATACAGCAAAACATAAAAAAAAAGATAAACTCAATGTGGTGTGATTGGACTGTTGCACATCTTGAGTCTTACTAGGGAGGATAACAGGTGAAATTGTGTTAGGGCAGGAGCTGACTTGTCATTTGTTGGTGGCAGTCTCGGTGCTAACCTACCTGTCTTTCTGTGGTGAATAGGTATGCTGTGTCCATGGCAAGAAGAATTGGTGCCAGAGTCTATGCTCTTCCAGAAGATCTTGTGGAGGTGAAACCGAAGATGGTCATGACCGTGTTTGCCTGCTTGATGGGCAGAGGAATGAAGCGAGTATAAAAGGGTTGAAAGTAAAGAAAAAACCCCCAAACTGCAACAAAAACCCAACCTGCCACCCTGGGTGCATGAGTAGCAGATCAGCTGTGATCACACTGAAATGCTGTTGGCCTAGGAACTGTTGAAGTTCAAAGGACTTTGTTTTGCCTTGCAAGGCAAACCCTAATCAAAATTCTCAGGGAGAGGAGTTTTAACCAACAGATGTGCTCTTTTCCCAAAGGAAAGTTTAACTTATCAAGAGCTCACAGAAATGCATTCACAACAGACCTGCATCTTGCAATACTGCTCTGGAGCTGTTTTCACTCCGCTATTTCTCAGATTCTTGGTGTGTGGTTTTTTGCCCCGAGGGCTGTAAGGTGGTTGGTATGAGTTGTAATGGAAACAAATCTAATTTCTATCTCAAATCCAGTTTAATTTCTGTTGTATGGTCCAAGCATATTCTTGGTTTGACCACTTCCTTAACTTTTTGCAAATAAAGCTACAGTACAAGTTGGGACCTGCAGGCCAGCTCGCAATGCTAAATGAGAAATGTGTAATTAGGAAGATGGATCTTCCTCTGGTATTCTCTGTACATGGTGCTTTTTATACATCTAACTACTTTGATTACAAATAAAGCATGGCAGTTATTCTCTTGCTGCTTATGAAAAGGGTTTTTTTGATTATTATTTTTTTTAAAGTTATACTATATATGAGAATACCACCATCCTTGGACCTCTTGCAGTAACGCGATACCATGTTGCTGACGGCATGGTGACACCTGAGAATGGGAGTGAATGCATTTTTGTATGCATCTTGGTTCAGTTCTGTGCACCTAGAAAATAATTTTTACAGAAATTGCATGAAAATATAACGTTTTTATTTAAATGCTGTTGGATATAAAACCATACTACATTGTGGGGAGGTTTTGTGCAGGGAAGAGGCAAATGTTATGAACAGCAGGGATCGATAAACTGAACAGCAAATGTGCTGGGACACAAAACTATTTTTACAGATAAAAGGAAGCCTTGTCGCCAAAGAAGGAAGATGCTGTATCCATAGGATTTAATATTATCTTGCTTTGGCAAGCTGTTTGCTATATTTTGAGATCATATTGCTATTCCAAGCTATTCAAAGTGATGTAATATGGTGGCAAAGCATTAGTTGAAATAAAAACATTTAAATACATGCTTCTCTCCTTATTTGCACTGACCTGGCATGGGAATCTGTCCTCAGCTGCTTTGAGCTGTGCTTCATTGGAGCTTTTTGTTTGGCACCAGGTCCATTGATCTGTAAGACTTCCCAGAATTGGGGTGTGTCCTTTCCTAAAACAGGCACTGGCAGTGCAGTTGCAGTGAGGTGCTGCCTTTCTGGTAGCTTCTGTAAAACTCTGCTCTTGAAGTCTTGCTGTGTGCCCAAAGATTGTCTGTGGGTGTAGCAGAGGAACCCTGGTAGGGCAAAACCCAGAAGGAGGGAGAAATGTTGTTCTCTGTATCAGGGAGATGCCATCTGTGCTCTTTTCTGGAAACCACAGGTCTGGGGTTGTAGCAGCAGCTGACACTGGTCAGGCATGATTTGAGTCTTGGGGTGCTGTGGTAGGAGAGGGGATGCCTAGCAATCACCAGCTGTTGGGGTGGGTGGGTAGATTTGCCTACTTCCTCACTGTGGGTGCTGGAGGGACATGACGATCCCAATGCACCAATTCCCTCGATCCCACAACCTGGGGCTGAGAGCCTGGGCACCTTGTGAGCTCTGTCCAAATGGTGGCCTGGCAGCACAAAGTCCTCAGAATCACCAGTGGCTTTGATGAAAATCAGGAGCAATTTGTGTGAGGCTGGTGGTGTGTAAGCAAAGATTTGTGACCTCAACTACATAAACCTGGTCTGGGTTGTCCCCTCCTGACCTGTCTAGGCAGCTTTTTTTGTCTTTCAGGGGTGAAAACAGGTAGGTGGCACGTTGCAGCTTGCCTGCTGATGGAGTGGGGATGAGTTTGGGGATTAACCCAAACTACAGGTTTGTACCCAGCCTTCTCTTTGGGCATCACCTTGGGTGAACAAGGTGGCACCACTCTGGGTTTAAGCCACTTCAAAGCTCCCACAAGCCAAATGCTTGGAGGAGTGTGGGAATCCAAATACCAGAGATGTCATTCCATATCCCAAGCTCCAAACCATCCTGTGGTGTGAAGGAGCTCTGTTCCAACGCTGTGTTGTCAATGCTCCTGAACCACATATGTGGTTGTGTCCTCACTATTCTTTTATTTTTAAAGCAAGGAAGAAAAAAAACCTGCCAAGCCTCCCTTACTGTGACCTTGTCCTACACGGGGGACGGCTGTAGAAGCAGATCCTGCTGGAAAGTGATTTCCATTGAAGCAGATGTTGCACAGATCGTCTGGAGCCCATGGTAAGATCCACATGGCTACTTCTTTGTGTTTGTCAAATGTAATCGTATTAGCAAGATGATTTGGGACTGAGGAGGCTCTGTCTCTGCAGTGTGCTGGGGTGATGTGGGTGTCTCTGCTCTGGATGAGCCCCGGTGACGCAGGTGATGCATAGCAAATACACAGGTCGTGAACTAGAAGCTCCGCCCCCTCCACCAGAGGAGCTTTTTGTGGGGGCCGGATCCCTGGGAGCTCTGTGCAGTAGCAGTCAGCACTGCCCCGAGCAGAGGAGCGCCGGGATGAGCCTGCAGCTGGGGTGCCATCCAGGGGCAAGCGCTCGCTACTGCAGCCAGCCGCGCCCTCGGGGCGGGGGGAGCGGTGACCCGGGCTGGGCCCCCGTGTACCGGCCTGAGGGGGACTCGCTCGGGGTCGGAGGGGCTGGGAGACGGTTTGCAGCGTGGCAGGTGGGGAAGGAACAACCGTTTGTATCAGTACAGGCTGGGGGATGACCTGCTGGAGAAGAGCTCAGTGGAGAAGGACCTGGGGGTCCTGGTGGATGACAGGTTGGCCATGAGCCAGCAGTGTGCCCTGGTGGCTAAGAGAGCCAATGGGATCCTGGGGTGCATCCGGAGGAGTGTGGCCAGCAGGTCAAGGGAGGTGATCCTCCCCCTCTGCTCTGCCCTGGTCAGGCCCCACCTGGAGTATTGTGTCCAGTTCTGGGCTCCCTGGGATAAAAAGGACAGGGATCTTCTGGAGAGAGTCCAGAGAAGGGCTATGAAGATGATAAAGGGCCTGGAGCATCTCCCCTTTGAGGAAAGGCTGAGTAAGTTGGGACTGTTCAGCCTTGAGAAGAGAAGACTAAGGGGAGACCTAATTAAAGTCTATAATTATCTTAAGCAGGGGATGCAGAGGGAATCAGCCAGCCCCTTTTCAGTGTCTGTGGGGACAGGACAAGGGGCAATGGCTGCAAGTTGGAGCACAGCAAGTTCTGCACCAACATGAGGAAAAACTTTTTCCCAGTGAGGGTGCCAGAGCCCTGGGACAGGCTGCCCAGGGGGGTGTGGAGTCTCCTTCTCTGGAGAGACTCAAGACCCGTCTGGACGCTTATCTGAGTGAAATGTCCTAGGGAGCTGCTTTGGCAGGGGGGTTGGACCCGATGATCTCTCGAGGTCCCTTCCAACCCCTACGATTCTGTGATTCTGTGAAAACTCTAATACCTGCAAGCGTGGAGTGCCATGATGCTTTGGGAATCCTGAGTTTGGGACAGGAAAGTGTGGAGATGGCGATGCAGCTTCATGGAGAAACTGTTGTGTTTAGCTCTTGAAAGGTTTTTTTATCTTGTTTGGTCTGAAAACGGTGGTCAGAGTGAGACGCTGCCTCCTCCTTAGCCCCTTGTCTCTGGTGAGAAACCTTTCCGTGCCCTTCCTGCAGATGGTGCTTCTGAACCAAAATGCCACACGCCACCTTTTCCTCACCTGTAATGGCAAACGTGCTGTTAGGTGCTGGTCCTTCAAAGCATGTTGAGAGGCTGGGAACACCCCTTTAAAAGCAGAGAAAGAATATGTTTGTTTAGAGCAGCAGCTTCTTCTGTACTTTTGTTTTGCCCAATGTGGGTTTCAGTGATGGAAGCTGGTGCGAGGGCTAGCTGAGCGCCAGGGACTCCAACTTTCTATGTGTGGGAGATGAAGAAGGCAGGTGAAAGAGAAGAATGTGTCAGGGAACTAGAGAGGGGCTGGTGTGCCTGAGAGAGACATGCAGAAGTATTGCTTGCTGCAGGGCTCAGGGCATGGGATCCGATGGCCCTGGCCATCAGAGCATAGGGATGCTCAGAGCATAGGGAGTGCCAGCAAATCCTCTCAGATTTATTGCACCAAGTCTCATGTACACCCAGCTGGGAACTTTCCACTGGTACAATTTTGTCATAAGAAAATATATAAACAAGGCTTCCCACAGGAAATCACATATGTTTTCACTGAAGATGAAGTGATATACCATAAATAGTCACTTTCATCCTGCTGAAACAGTGCTCTACTGATTTATAGCACTGGCTGGAGTTACGGTGTAACGGTCAAAATTCTCAGGCTTTGGAAGTAACCATGTGTATCTGTCCTTTCTCATTGCCACTTCATCATGATTAACAAGGTGGTGGGTAAAAGTGGAAGGAGTATTTTCTGCCAGAATCCAGAGGAGGCAAGGCTTTTCTTTGTATAAAATATTTACCAGTTTATATTTTTCAGTGGAAAAAAAATCTGATTTTATAGGCACTTTAAAAAATTTGCTGAGCTGGATTTTGTTTGTTTCCTTGTTATTTTACTTCTGTCTCATTCAGATCACTAGCACAGAGGAATGCAAAACCAGGAAACAAACTGGAGGTTTCTCTACTCCCTCCCAAAGTATGTGAAGCTGAGCAAAGTGAGGATGATACTGAATGCACAAAAAAAACCAAGCAAAAATGTATTGTCTGTTGAATGCTTTGAACAAATCTAATCACAAACCTGATAACCAGGAAGACACAGTGTGTGTGGTTTTGTTGTGCAGCCTCAGTTTGTCCCTTCTCTGGTGCAACAACAAAGGTTGGCATTACTCTGCACTCCATGGCAGGTTTCTCTTTGTCAAAACATGCTGGTTTCTGTGGTTTTGGCACTGAGCATAGGTTTATTTCTCTCTTGCCTCTTATCAGCTTGGGATAATTCCTCTAAGGACAGGGACAAATGTAGCATGTCTGCCACACGTTCTGCTACTTTCTTCCATGAGTGCTCAGTAGGCGTCGGGTCTGTCTCATGGCAAGTGTTTACACAGGGATAATTCCTGAAAATTCGGTCATCTCTCTGCAATGTCGTCTACGTGTTCCTGCGTTTAGAAGTCAGGTGAGAAATAATCACTGAAAGCATCTTGGAGCAAAAGCCAAAGAACTGCAAAAAACCAACATTCCTTAGGCCTGGCAGTGCTGCCACCGGCCTGCACAACCCAGGGCAAGGCAGGCAGCCGTGGTTGGCAGCAGCTCCTGCTCACTGTGCCTTTTGGAATTACTGAGTCCCCAGAGTGTCCCAAAGGTGGAAAACAAAAGACAGTGTGAGGCACAGTTGCTGTCTGTGCAGATCGTGCCCTCTGTGTGCTGGCAGCCAGCGACAAAGGGAAGGCTGCTGGGTCTGCAGGGCTGGTCTCTGTGGGCAGACTTAGTCACTCTACCTGCAGGCAGTTTAATCCCTGCAGGAAAGGGCAGGCCTGCCAAGGACAGATCCCCAGCCCTGACTCTGCCTGGGACCTGAAGGATGGGATTTGTGAGCACCAGTTGCCTCAGTTGAGAATTGGCAAATGGTGCTGCTGAATCCGGAGGTTGTGGGGCTGCTTCTGTGACCTGGCATGGGAAAGTGCTTCCTGTAGAGCAGAGGGGTGTTTTCCTGCAAGGGGGTCTGCGCCAGGCAGGAGTTAAGCCCAGCAAGGTGTGCTATCTGGCCAGGAAGGCACTGAAAGTCAATAATCTAGTGAACATCCAAATATTTCTGAATTGACTATATCAGTGAACAAGGGAAGAGCTTAAGGATGTTATCTATCTGGACTTTTGTAAGGCCTTTGATGTGTTTGCCCATGGCATCCTTATCTATAAATTGGACAGATAGGGATTTGAGCAAGGATTGCATCCAGAGGGTAGTGGTCAATGGCTCAGTGTCCAGGTAGAGATCAGCAACAAGTGGTATCCCTCTGGGGACTGGTGCTGTTTGATATCTTCATCGGTTGATCTGAGGGATGGGATGCCACCCAGAGAGACCCAGATAAGCTTGGAAGTGGACCCATGTGAACCTCATGAAGTTCAACAAAGCCAAGTGCAAGGTTCTGTGCATGGGTCAGGGCAACCCCTGGTATCAATACAGGCTGGGTGATGAAGGGATTGAAAGCACCACTGCTGGGAAGGACTTGGGGGTGAAAAGCTAGATATGAGCCACCAATATTTGCTTGCAGCCCAGAAAGCCACTCATATCCTGGGTTTCATCACAAGAAGCCTGACCAGCAGATCAAGGGAGACGATTCTGCCCCTCTGTTCCAGTGAGATTCCACCTAGAGTACTATGTCCAGCTCTGGGATTCCCAATATAAGGGCATGGAGCTGTTGTAGTGAGTGCAGAGGAGGCTGTGAAGATTATCAGAGGAACAGAACAACTTTGCTCTGAAGACAGGCTGAGAGAGTTGGGTTTGTTCAGCCTGGAGAAGAGGAAACTCCAGTGAGACCATATTGCAGCTTTTCAGTACTTAAAGGAGTCTTAAAGGGGACAAACATTTCAGTGAGGCCTGTTGCAGTAGGACAAAGGATAATGGTTTTAAACTAAAAGAGGGTAGATTTAGACTAGATAAACAGAAGACAGTTTTTGCAATGAGAGTGGTGAAACACTGGAACAGGTTGCCAGAGAGGTGATAGATGTCCCACCCCTGGAAATATCCAAAGTCAGGTTAGACCGGGCTCTGAGCAGCCTGATCTAATTGAAGATGTCCCTGCTCATTGCAGTGGGTGGGTGTTGAACTAGATGCTGTTTAAAGGTCCCTTCCAACCCAAAACATTCTATGATTCTGTTCCAGCTTCAGGAGAGCTGTGGCTTTGAGCCTGCACTGCTAAAGCTTACATTGGCATGCCACCACAGGATGCTTATTTACTAATTTAACAGAACTGAATGGGATGTTTGGAGTGGCTGTGTATGGGATAGAGAGTGAGGAGCAGGGGGAGGGTGAGGATGGAGATTGAGACTGTGATAAGTGTTTAATCACTGAAGAGAAAGGGGTGTAATTAAACATTAGCACTTACACTGTAAATGAAGTTCATCCCATGGGGCAGCCTGTGGCTCTGATGCAACACATGGCACAAGAGTTTTCTAGTGAAGCATCACATCGTCTGCAGAAGGATTTGAACTGTTTTTAATATACCTGCAGAAATGGAAAATTCCCTTTGGGAGGATGGAGAAGACTTACCTGTGTGAGGGAGGAAAGAAGGGTGACTATCACTGTGCCAGAGGCATTGTGATGACCAAGCAGTGTCTCCCAGCAGCTGGAGGGAGGTGGCTAGAGGTATGGCACTGGTGTGATTCCATGCCAGAGCTTGTCAACAAAATGCAGGGAGACACAACTTGCACAGACCATCCCTGAGACACATGAGCTCTTTGCAGGGCAAAGTGCAGAGCCGCGTTAGCTGAAGTTCAATCCTGCAAGGAGCAGCTGAGCTATAACATGTTTTACCTGGTAATGTTTCTGCTCTCTTCTCCAACACTGTCTTGTATTCTCACAGCAAAGCACCTCGTGCCAGCTGTGGGGAGCTACCACATGTTCATAGAGATACTGATGGACTGAACATCTGGGGGCCTCAGATATGCTGGAACACATGCGATTTATTCCTACTTCAGCAGTGCTCACAGCAACCCCAGCATGACCTGAGCGCAGGAAGGCAGCCCTGCCCAGACATCACACGTGGCTGTGGCTGGTCTGCAAACAGGGAGGACAGAAGCTGTGGTGGGGCCACGGTTCCTGACCCCATGTCATCCACTACAAGCCCCAGCCCTGAACTTGCTAAGGTGAGCTTCTCCTCCGCACGTGAACATTTACACTGAATTTTGATATTAGCATTTCAGATGTGAGCATTGTCCATGAATGAGAGCATTTATTCCTATATCATAAACCCCCTCTATTTCCATATAAAATTACCTGTAATGAAAAACATTGTTCACAAACAAATAGACACCTCTGTGTCCTCCACTTCATTATTTAAACATTGTCAAAGCGTGGCCATAGAGGTGACCCATCCCCTTGCAAAATACCACGTGTGGCAGACAAGTACCAGCAGAATGACCTTGCTGGGGAGAGAGGGAGCCCCGGGAGCCATGCTGGTACCAGCTACCCTGCACTTGTCTTCGCTTGCCAGCTCAGGCAGCACTGTACAGTCCATCAGGTCCCCTGGATGGGGGACATCAAGTGCTGACGCGTTGTGGGAGCCCAGGAAGCCACATTGCAGCCCTTCGATGGCTCCTCTGTGCGTCGCGGTCCACCGCCAGAACCAAAGCATCTTGCAGTCACATTTCCAGGGGTTGTGGGATAAAAACACGTACTTCAGCTTTGGCAGGTCAGCGAACAGGCGGGTGGGGAGGGAGCTGAGGTTGTTTTTGCTCAGGTGAAGGAAGTGCAGCTTGTTTAGGTATGAGAAAGCAGAGTCTGAAATGGAGGAGATCTGGTTGTTGTTCAGGTACAAGTTTCTCAAGTTCAGCAGATGTCTGAAGGTGCAGTCGACAGCAGTGATTCTGTTGGCTTCAAGGTGCATGGTCTTGAGCTGGATCAACCCGTCGAAAAGCTGATTAGGCAAATCAGCAATGAAGTTGTGTCCTAAATTTAACACACCCAATCTGAGCAGCTTTGTGAAAGCGCCATTTTGAATGATCCATATCCGATTCTTCCTCAGATTCAGATCATACAGGGTTTCCAGGTCCTTCAGGGAATCTCTGCCAATAGCTTCTATGTGGTTGCCCTCCAGGGAGAGCCTTGTGAGGCTGGAGAGATTCCTAAAGGCTTGTGGGACATACCGCATGTTATTGGAGGCTAAATCAAGTCTTTCTAAAGAAGGCAAGTGTGAAAACAGCAGTGGGTGGATTTCGAAGATATTGCAGTGGGACAAATCCAGGCTGATGAGGTTCAATAGTCCTCTGAAGGTGTTCGCATGCAGGTAGGTGAGGCGTGAGTTCCTGCTGAGGTGCAGCTCTCGCAGCTTGCTGAGAGCGTGGAAGGTTCCTGGGGACAGGAAAGTCAGATTGTTTCCATCTAGCCAGAGGCTGTGGAGGAAAGTCAGGTTTCTGAAGGTATTAGTTGTGAGAATCCGCAAATAGTTGTTGGAGAGGTTTAGAGAGACAGTGGATGCTGCTATTTCTCCAGGGAGGGCTCTCAGTCCAGCTCTGTTACAGTGGATGATCTCTTCAGATGCACATGTGCACATGCTTGGGCATGAATCAGAGATATTCAGACTCAGCCCAGCCTTTGCTGCACACGTAAACGTGAATACAACAAGAAAGAACATGACCAGCCACAAGTCAGCCACTGCATCTAATACCTGGTGGATAGCAGAGAAGGAGGCAAGAAAAAGAACATGTACCTTTTGGGTAGGTGAACCGCAAGCATTGCAGGGTCGGTTGGGCTGTGCTTTTAGTGCACAGTGAAAATAAATTAGCTGGTTCTTCCTGCTGCAGACCAGTGGGGATCAAGTCTTTAGGGAGGTAAAAGCCGATTAAGTGCCGCCCTGCTGCAAAGAGCATTACTGAGAGGCAGGGAGATTTCTCAGCTGAGCATCACCCTCTGACAATGGCTTTTCCCACCTCCAGCCCTCTGCGAATAGCAGCAGGTAACAGACTTCCCAGGGATCTGCCTGGGAGAGGCTGCTGCTCCTGGGTTGACCCCCACTGCAAGGATCTGCTTGGTAGTTTGATGCAAAAAATCTGTTTTGGAGGGGGATTTTTGTACTGTTCTCCAGTTGGGGTTTCAGCAAAGGCAGCTGTGAGCAGCTCTGCCATCCAGATGGGAGACGGGGCGTTCCGCCTGGCGTGGCTGCGTGTGCTGCTGATGTCCCGGGCTCACTAAGGCTGTGATCTGGATGCTGAGGAAAGCAGAGCTGCAACTGAGCCCTGAGCACAGCTCTGTTAGCAGTCAGTAAAACAGGAGACAGTCAGGAGCCATGAAAGCCTCATGCACCCCACCAGTCCAGGGAGTGTGCGGGAAGGCTGTGTCCTGGTGGAACCTCTTCTCAGGATAAGTCCTGAGCCATTTCTGAGTGGTAAAAGATGATCTCTGTGGGCAAATCACAGAGTACCTGAAGGACATGCTGCCCTTCCCAGGCGGCAGCTCTGGAGATGTCGCTGATAAGCTGGAGCTGGACTTGGGTCCCTAAAAACCCATGCCCTTGGGCCCCTTCCTGGTTTCCATCCAATACCCAGAGCGCAAAGGAAAAGCACAATCTGGGGGCTGATCGATGCACTCAGGGGTCAGCAATTCACAGACTAATTACTTTGCTTATGATGCTGAGAGAACTGAACTCAGGCCTTGCAGCTGACTTGTCAGCAGAGCAACTGGTGACACAGCCACTGCTCTTGGTTTTTCTCACGTTTAATTTTTGTTCAGTTCTCTCTGCTGGAGTTCTCATGTTTTTTATGTGCTTGAAGCACGTTCTCTCAGCCTGCTCCCTTCAGGTGCATTTCCCTGAAGACCCAATTTCTGGGTCTCTCTCTCAGCCTTTTTTTCTTTCTCATGCTTTACAGAGCAGGCTTTTCTTTCTCTCCCCTGCTCTACCAGCTCTGCCCAGAGAGTGGCTAAAAGCCTAATGCATGATATACCCAACAGTATCTGTGAACTGGACATGTTTGCAGGTCCATCGTTTTCTCAGCAGCAGCAGATTGTTTCCTGTGCTGTTAAGTTGCTGTGTTGGCTTCAGCTAGTTCTGTTTTCTTCTTCATCTTTTCAAGCAACAACCCCCCAAAGAACAGCTTCTCCCTGTAAGCTTGGCTGGGATGGCTGCATTGTGTAATGGAGACCATCTTCTTGCTGTAAACAACATCATTTATTTGGTTAGACAGGCTTTGCTGCAGTGTTAATAGGGGCCAAAACCTGGTTTTCACCCTGAAAGCAGCAGTGATGGCACCTTGCCAAGGGGATTGTCCTGGGAGCCCCAGAGGAAGGTGGAGATGTGCTGCTCACCCCATCCAGCGACTCACGTTTGGGGCCACACCAAAGGTTACGGTGGGTGAATCTTTGTTTTCTGTATTCCAGGCCCAGCTGGGACTGCTCCTTCCAGGATAACACTTTGGAGGAGTGTCCCACCATTGGGATCTCCATGGTTTCTCTTACCTCCTGCTGCAACACAGCTGTGGTTATCCATTGCTCCACAGCTTTGCGGAGCAAAGGAGACAAGTTTCTCTTTGTCTAATGAGTGAGCTGCTCTATTGTGTGTTAGGAACAGTCTCACCTCTAGCTGAAGTTTTGTAGCTCAGGCTGAAGAAGATGGATCACTTGTTCTGGGGTCCTTTTTATTCTACACAGGCTTTATCTCTGGTTGTAATTTAGCAGTGTTGCCATGTTCCAGCCCAGTGCTCTCTCTAATTCTCCTCAATTTCATATGGGAGATTTTCAGAGACCAAAAGCATGCAAGTCTTTGAGCTCATCATTGCCAGATGTTGATTAACTAGACACAGTGAAACTGGACCACGCAAGTGCAGAACGTCCCCTTGCTTCAGAACCTGTAGGCCTTTGCAGGGACTGAGTATCAATCAATACAGTGATCAATACAGTGATGACAGGTACATGGTGTGTGTGTGGCAATGCCCAGTGCCCCTTTGCAACAAGTGCTCAGCGTTGCCTGTCTAGCTTCTGCTTCCTGAGCATCAGTGCTGTAGCCAGCATTGCTACCACATCAGATGTCACAGAGATAAGGTATGATCCTTGAGAAGAACAATCACATGATTTTTCTCTCCAGCTATGTTTGTTTTTTTTTAGTGAATAATTTCCCACTATGGTCTGTTCCATTATGAGCATCCAGCTCTGGGGCTGTGAGGTGGGTTGACCCTGGCTGGAGGCCAGCTGCCCACCAAAGCTGCTGTATTGCTGCCCTCCTCAGCTGGACAGGGGAGAGAAGATAGAACAAAAGTCTTCTGGGACAGGGAGAGATCATTCAGTAATTACTGTCACAGGCAAAATAGACTCAACTAGGAATAAATTTAATGTCATTTATTGCCAAATCAAAACAGAGTAGGATGAGAAATAAAACCAAATCTTAAAACACCTCTCCCCACCCTTCCCTTTTTCCTGGGCCCAACTTTATTCCCTGTTTCCTTCCCTCCTTCCCCAAGTGGCACAGGGGTGTGGGAGTTGAGGTCAGTTCATCTCACATTGTCTCTGCTGCCCCTTCCTCCTGATGGAGTGGACTCTCACGCTCTGCCCCTGCTCCAGCGTGGGGTCCCTCTCATGGGAGACAGTCCTCCATGAACTTCTCCAGTGTGAGTCCTTCCCACAGGCTGCAGTTCTTCATTAACTGCCCCATTGTGGCTTTCATGGAGTGCAGACCTTCAGGGCCAGACTGCTCCAGCATGTTCCCCCATGGAGTCACAAATCCTGCCAGAAATCCTAGTCCAGTGTGGACTCCTGTCTCCATGGGCTACAGGTCCTACCATGAGCGTGGTCCAGTGCAGGCTTCCCACAGGGTCACAACTTCCTTCAGGTGTCTCAACCCACAGGCTGCAGGTAGAATCTCCACTCCCCATCACCCTCCATACAGTCTGCTCCACCACAGGCTTCTTCAGGGGCTGCAGGGCAATCTCCACTGGCACTTCTCCCTCTTCACTCACTTGGGTGTCTGCAGATTTTCTCATGTCTTCTCAGTTCTTTCTATGGCAGCAAAAAAGCTGCTGCTCAGGATTTTTTTTCTTTAACTGCTACCCTGAGGTGCTGCCACCATCACTGATGGGCTTGGCCTTGGTCAGTGGTGGGTCCATCCTTGATCCCAGTTGGTATTGCTTTTGTCAGACCTAAGGAAAGCTTCTAGCAGCTTCTCACAGAAGCCACACCTGCAGCTTACCTCTCCCTTCCCACAAAATCTTGCCACACAACCCTAAAATAGGCTGTCTTTCCCAGGCTGGGCTCTCCGTGCTCTGCATGCAGGGATTTTGGTTGCCTCCATCTGCTAGGAGGGTTTTCTGGAGTGCATCCTGTGCTTTGGCTGGGGTGGCTACTTCTTCTGGCATTAGTGGAAAGGCTGAGCCACTGCAGGTCTTCTCTAAAAATGCATTCCACCCATTGCATGACTATTATTATGTCTTCTCTTCAGTCACTGATTTATCTGACATTTGGGATTTATAGCCCAGCACACCCACTTTGGAAATTGTTTGGAGCTGATGTCAAGAGCCTTGCCTAATACCGTAGACTTTAAGGAGCATTATTCTCTTTATGGGATCAAGGGGTGATCCAACAGTCCAAACATCCACTTTGGGATGGTGTTTCATGAGTTAAAGAAGCAAGGTTTGTTCTCTTTAAACTTCCTGGTGGGCAAAGGTAGGGTGAGCAGAATCAGTAGCTTTGTTGATTAAAAGAAGGATTAGAGAAGTTGGAAAACCCAAGTGTCAGGAATACTTTCACTTCTCCAAAGCTTTATCTAGCTGATGAACTCTTTCATGTGCATGTTAGCATTTTTGGTACATAAGAGAAACTCCTGACAAAAACACTTCAGAAGTGGGAATTTATACTTGCAGTGAGTACAGTTCAAAAGAGCAAAGGAAGAAAGCTTTTTCTTTTTAAAGTATCTCTGAAAAGAGATCCCTTGGGTACTCTCTAGCTCTCTAGACCTGGCCATGGAGTCCAAGCTCTTCCTAAAAAAAAAATCACTGAGATGCTAAAAAGAGATGTGAAGTATGCTAATGTATGATATAGTATTCTAGTATACTAATAAAGCAGAAGTTAGACAGGAGGGATCTCTCTCCACAAGCCTTGGGCATCACTGTCTTGCCTTCTGCTTCTTGTCACAGCAGCTGGTGTGGGAGATGTGAGCAGGAGACTGCCCATGATGAAAAGCTGTTCTTTACCAAAGCTGAAGAAGGGCTCCTATTGCAACCTGGCTGAGCAGGTCTCCGTTGCTGAAATCCTGTGCCTTGGCCAGAGCAGCGACACACCAGGATTTAGGCTGTGTGCTGAGGGGCAATCCCTCCTGGTTCATTGCTATCTGGGGCCATGGCTCAAAGCTGAGCAGTGGTTGGGAGTGGAGCTCTGGCTGAGTGCTGCAGCGATTCCCTCAGGAGCGAGCAGCAGTGCCAGGGCGCATGTACATGTGCTGCCTTTAATAGCAACGGGATGCAGCATGTTTTCAGTCACTTCTGTGCTTGTTTTCTTTGCTACTTTTAGTAACTTGTAAAATGCTTACAGCCAATTACTTGAACAAACAGTGTCATGGAGGAGAATCTCAGTCTTGGCAGCACTATCGGCTGGCTGGACACAACCATCTCGAAAGAAATGTTTTGGAAAAGTTTTCTGCATGCTGGAGGTGGAAAGAGTGTCTGTCCTTCCTGCCTGCAGTCTGTCTCTGCCAAACTCTAGGCACTGAACTGCTTCAAAAATGGACTTTTTCCCACAGGTGAATGAGACCAGAGCTCTCCGATACCTGGTTCTGATGGGTTCTGGATGGATGGCCCTTGCACTCACCGCTGCTGCAAAGTGGAAAAGCAGGGTTTTCCCCAGGACTGCTTACTGCTTCCATGTGAGATTGTGGCTTCAGGAGGGAAAGTGAAATACTGATCAAAGTCTTCCCTTTAAGAATACTAGGAGTTCTCCCTCCTGGCCAAAACGGTGGGTTTGCAGGCACTCACTGTCAGAGCTGGACATGCTTCGGAGGTACATGAGACAGCATGAAGAGGTACATGAGACAGTGTTAAGACCCAGCATGCCAAGGCAAGAACCATGGTGCTGAGTGTGATCAGGACTCACTGCCTTGGCTATCAGTTTTCAAGTGACTACTGCTCACAACAGCTCTCCTCCCTAAGGGCCCAAAAAGGATGTGAGAAAGGAGTCTTGACTGCAGGAGTCCTCTGGGGCTGGGGGAGGATGAGGTAGATACTCCAATCTTACTTGCAAGCCAGAGCAATTAATCCTTAAACCTTAAAACAAACAAATGCAGGAAGGAGGAATGCATGTAAAATCTATAGAGCACTGGGAGAACCCTGCTGCAGGAGGGACTGTTTCAGTGCCTGTGTGCAAAAGGCTTGTTGCTTGGCACAATGGAAATCATTGCTGCTTGACAGGGTGTGGGTGCTGGGTCCCCAGCTCCAGCTGCTAGCCCTGGGACCAGGGAGTTGAGGCATCCTGCTGTACATCAGCACCGAAGGGGTCAGAGCCATGCTGACCTTTGCTGGGTTACACGTCCTGGGGAGCACATTTATGAGAGATTATTTTCACCACTTTCTCTGAAAAGAACAGATGAAGCCCCTGAATACAGTCTGCATCTGGATCCTACATTGCTCTGAGGATCTACAGGCTGGCAAAATTGAGCCACAAGAGCTAGAGCCGGCTCGGACAGTCTGCTGGTTCAATTGGATATGCTGCCTCTTCCAAATATTCCATCCCTGACAGCAGCACTTACCTGCAAAAAACAAGACCTAGGACTTGGGGTACATGAATCCAGTTTTATTTTTAGCACAATTGATCAGAAGCTGCTATTTGGACTGTGTGTGCATATCTCTTGGGGGGGGGGGAATTTTTTGGTTTTAGGATTTGTTTTGGTGGGTTTGGGGTTTTTTTTTGACATTTCTAGTAACCTCATTTGGTGCTTGGAGTTGAAAACAGAAAGGTAAACCTGAGTGCTACATGTGAACATGCAGCAAAATTTCTTGCTTCTCTTGAATTATGATATTTTTTTAAAATCTTGGACTAAAAGGCATGCATAAAATCCTTCCCCAAATATACGCCCCAGCAAGTATGAACTCCTCACCATGTAACATCAAACAGGTCATCTTCTGGTGAAAACTTTGATACCGTTGTAGCCAGATGCATGGTAAAAAGCCTGAAGACCCTGTGCTGGGCTCTGGTGCCACAGACCCATGTGCTGGCGTTGGAAGCCATGTGCCTGGCTGGGGAAGCTGGAGGAACTTTGTGCTCAAGGAGCATTAGCCCAGCTGCAGCACTACATGGAACGAGGCTGGTGTCCATATCGGGTGGATCTTCTGTTTCACAGCCATTTGTGTACAGGCAATGCCAGACATAGTGGGGGAAGAAAAAAATAGTGGGGGAAATAGAAGAGGGAAGGGATCTTGTACATTGGCTAAATGGAGCTTTGGAGTGAGAACTTGGGATCAGAAGAGGAATTGGATCCATTGGAGGGGGTAAGAATGGGAGCACAATTTGGCAAAAGGTAGCCTGAAGTGTGACCCCCTTGCACCAGGTGCATCAGGCCCATCTCTCATCTACTGAGAGTTATGGACCCAGCACGAAGTTTCAAGCAGTTTTTGAGGTAGAAGAGGATAGACAAAGTCAGTATCTGTGGGGATCAAAAGTGCATCCGGAAAGGAAAATGTTACATTTAAACCTAAACAGTTTGTGTTTGTTTATTTTGCAAGCATAACATTCTCATGTATTTGACATTTTTCCCCTGCTTACAAAGCACACTAGATGTTTGATGAAGGACAGAGGAAGATCTTTCACCAGTTGTGTGCAAAGTGACTAGCAGCAAGAATTTCTGGCCCAGGGTGTCCTGTCACACACTGTTAGTAAAAAAAATCGGAATAAATATGGGTCAGAGTGAGTGCTGACATCTCCAGTCACACACCTGAGAGCCAACAGTACTCTGGACCTGAGGCAGGGTATGTACAGGTGCAGTTCTCCTCCTTGCACAAGGACACATGGCCTCTGCGCTTGCACGTCCCACGTGACTTGGTAAATGTTTGGTTTGCAGAAAGACAGAGTTCTTACAGCGTGCCTCTAGAAGGTGCATCATCTGTTTAATGCCTCTTGAACAAAACAAGTCTCCTAGTACTGGCTGTATTACGTGGGAACTGAGTGCAAATCTGCATCTTAGAGCTTTTTGGTGAAGTTGTGACATTTTCAGCACCCCCCAGCTATTATGCACATTACTCTTTCCTCCTTTACAGTTTTTCTTTATTTCTTGCTGAGTAATTCAACATTCAGTGGTTCCACGGTGTCACCCTCCTCTTCTGCCTATTTCATAGCAGTCCTAAATAAGAGTGGGGAGGAATGAGTGGGAAAAAGAAGAGGAAGGGATCCCCCAAAATCAAACTAAACATTTAGGGAATGGGTGAGTGTGTGCACTGGGGATGTTCACATCTGTCTTGAGATGACAAGGATGTGCTGATGTGTGTGTGGTCTGACTGTGATGTGCAATGCTGGAGCCTTTGGGACAGATGGGGTCTCCCATCCTGGGTAGTGATGTGGTTTTACCCTCACCCCGTGGAGTCTGGGTCTGTTTCTGTTTTACCTGCTCTCAGCACGTCACTTCACTGAGCAGTTTCAGCTTGCTTTCCCTTACAGTGTTTGCCCTGAGCACAGGCCTATCATGCAGCCTGACAGTCCTGACCACTGACTGCTTTGCTGTTGTGCCTGTGAAGCAGTAAATCAGCTGTGCTGCGATAAATAGAAATGCTGCCTGGGGTTCCCCATCTTTAAATAACCCAGTCTCCTCTGCACAGAAAATGCCAAGAGCTGGACTCTTAATAAGAGGCAGGAAAAACCAAAAGCTGCCAAGGACTCCTCTCCCTGTTTGGAGAAGCAGTGCTGTCCACCAGAGGATATATATGAGTTTGCTGATGAGCTTTTCCAGCAATCTCTTCATCTCTCTCTGGATCAAAGGCACAGCTGGGCAGAAAGGTAAGTTTGTTCTCCACAGCCTGCTCAGCCATTGGTTCCTCTGAAGATGCTGGTAAAAGGCTATTTTCCTTGTTTTGCCTCTCTTCTGGGTCATCTTGGTGTAAGCAGAGCTGGTTACAGAGCCTGTGATGCCTATTGCCCCAGCATGCTGCCTGTTCCCAGAACGAGACAGGCACAGGGGTTCTCCCAAGCCATTCCTCTTGCTGCAAGGCTGTGCTGGTGTTCAAAGAATGGGTTGAGCTTGGGTCCAGCCCCGGTTGGTGACAGCCAGACAGCCAACAGCACCTGTCTGGGGCAAAGGCACATGTCATTGGCAGGGACTTCTGTGGTTGCTTTCCATCTGGTGTGTGCAACCTTGCCTGGGAGCACCACATACACATCCCCAGTAGTTGGGCTGCTACTGCAGAGGAGATCATAGCCAGGGTATCGGGGCAAAGTGTTTAAAGCTTATGGATGGTTACTTTGCAGCAGTTCTGATCCTCCAGCAGCTCCTTCCGAGCTCCATCCAGGGAAAGGAGGCTGAGGGCAGGAGAAGCTTGGGACATGAGGGAGAAGCTGACACATAAACTCCATTTTGTGTGATGGGGAGGTCGGTGTGAGCACGCAGCCTTGCTGATCTGCTCTCTTTGTTGTGTGTTACCCCTGGGAAGCCGCAGAGCCAAGCCTGCTTGCTGCCACATGGGTTTGTTCTCCTCAGTTCGAGCACCGTGCAAGTCTTTCCAAGGACTTTGGGCAGTGGCTTTCCTGTCCTGCTGACTGGGAGAGAGGATCGTCTCCCTTACACAGGCAATGCTGGCGTGAATGCTGTGATGTTCCTCCGCTCCCTGTCTCTGTGTGGTCATATTACAATCTGTGCTGCCAGGACTAACAGCCTATTCCTCTCTGAAATGTGTTAGAAAGTACTGGGACTCCACAGAGTGCCTGGGAATCTCTGAGCCACGGGGGCTCATGCATGTTTCATGGATCCTGGGGGCTGCATGTGGCTGTCTCTTCCTGGCCCGAGTTCTTCAGCAGAAACCCATGGAAATATTTGTGTGAATTTCCTTTTTTCTTGCTTGCCTGCCTTTCCTTTTTGCAGCTCCTTTCTCCTGATTTACTGCACGTGCTCACGTGGCCTTGGAAAAGGGGATTCTCAAACTGGTTTGCTTCCAAAAGGAAAAGGAGCTGGCAGGCATTCATATTTCAGCTCTGGAGTTATGTAGGTTACAGTCTCCCAGTAGGAAAATGGAAGATAGGAGAGAGCAGATCGCTGGGAGTGATACTCACTAGAAGGCAAGCAGAAAGAAGCATGAAACTCTAGACCTGCATCCAGAGGTTTGAGAGGTATGTTTTCTATCTGCTGTTAGAACATAATTTCCATTGACTTGATTAAATTTGTGATAAAATGCCTCACTCTGTCTTAACAGATAGCAGGAACGACTAGTTTAGAAGCAGATTCTAAACCACCAGTTGTTCGGGGGGCTGTGTGTGTGTGTGAAGCGTGTTTGTCAATGAAACCTTGTTCCCAGTAATGTAGCTAAAATTAATTATGGTGTAGTGCTTCTATTAGGATTAAGTGAGACAGTAACACTTTATGCCTAGTTCTGAGATTTCAGCTCTTGTAGGTTACCCCGAGGGTTCAGGACATGAGAGTTCAGGGTGAAAGGGGGCTGCAGACCCTCTCTGCTGTCCCCAGACAAAAAGTTTTCCTCTGTTTAAAGACCAGATTTAAGATTGCAGAACATGGGCTTGTGATCCAGTATTTGGGGCTTTAAATACCAGCACTCTGCAGAAATGTACAGTAATGGTCTGCTATTAAATTTTCACTGTTGAGACAATATAATGAAAGTTAAATTTTTGTCAGTATGTTCAAAGTGGCACATTGTGCATGTTGCATTGTGCACATAAGCTCAGGTACACTAAACTGTTAATAGAGAGAAATACATTTGAAATAATCAGCTGCCTTCTGTTAAATGAGAGCTCATTACCCAACTCGATTGTCTTGTCTTGGTCAAAATTTCTGGGTTTTTTAGGGCCCCTTGAGAATTCTTAAATGCCTGACTGGTTCCATAAGGACTAATTAAATAGGAATTGCATCTTTTTATTATGCAAAATAAAATAAATATTTGAGTATATCTTCTTCATTGACTATAAAGTCTTCAAGTTTGAAAAGTGCTCAGCTTAGAGTGCAGACATAAGCTGTTGAGCTGGGACAAAGACAGACCTGTCAATTAGCTCTCATATTTTAGCTGCTCTGTAGCTACTTTTCCCCCTACTGGAACCAAGTTCGGATCTTTCCAAATGAATGGCAAATTCCACAGTTAAAAGCAATGCCTGCAAGGACTGAGTCCTTGACTGTTGCTTGGATCTACATTGGAAGTATTTCTTTACTCTGCTGATTAAAAGCTCTCTACGAGGGTAGGAAATGCAGACTTACTTCAAGAGACTCTCTGACAGTGAACAACATTTTGTAAGACCATTTGATGTCTTTGTATCCAGCTCTGTAAATTAAAAAGTTAAAGGTTGCTTTCCTAAGAGCCTTGCTAAAAGGCTGCTTTCATGTCTGTGAAGTCCCAGGAGACCCTCAGGTGTGAAGTACCTGGTCCCCACTTGCAAGTGCTGCCTTTCTACAGTATGTTGATGGTGTGGGGTGCTGGAAGTAGTATCAGAAAATCAAGGAAAGGATCACAAGGATCTTTGGTGCTGTCTTTGGTCACAGAAGTTCCCAAAGCATCTCCAGCTCTCGAGTCAATAATCTTTCTGCTCTGCTGGCCACAGAAAGCACCATCTGTAATCACAGATAAAACCCAGCTGTTCACTTCTCTGCCAGGCTAATTAAAAAGTGCGGTGACCTCCCCAGGGCTAATTGTGTTCTATCAGTGGGATGGAAGAAAGGAGTCCAGCAGGGCTGCCTGCCACTTCAGCATTCCGTTACTGACACCATTTTAGTTTGTTTTTATTTTGACTGTGTGATTTCAGAGCTAAGAGGGCTGCAAAGTGCATGTCTAACACATAGTTTCTGATCTGCAGGTGAGCGATGGGATAGAACAGCACCGCTAGCACGTGAATTTCATGCAGAACACCCTTTCCACCAGCACCAACATGCAGAGCAACTACTCCTTGGTCATTCCCACCAGAGAAACGCTCCAAGTCCTCTATACAGCACTGACAAACTCATCATCTTCGTTGTGCTCACCCCCTCCCTGCCCACTTACCTCTTCAGATTATCAGTTTTCAGTAATTCCAGCACTCTTCTCTGTGGTTTTTGTTCTAGGGTTGGTTGGCAACAGCGTGGTGGTTGTGGTGCTTTGTTGTCACAGTGGCACAAAAACAGTTGCTAACATCTACATTTTCAACCTGGCCGTGGCTGATTTGCTGTGCCTCGCCACCCTTCCCTTCTGGGCTGCCTACTACGCGCAGGGTTACAACTGGCTCTTTGGGTCTCTCATGTGCAAAATCTCCAGTTCTATCCTGTGTTTGAACATGTTTGCCAGTATATTTTTCATTACATGTATGAGCATGGACCGGTACCATGCTATTGTCCATCCCATTCGCTCTCAAAGAAGAACTCCGCAACAAGCTTATTTTGTAGCGTTGGTTGTGTGGGGCCTTGCCTCCTTGTCCTCCCTCCCAACTTTTTACTTCCGTGACACTCACCACATTGAAAGCCTGGGGGTCAACGCTTGCATTATGGCCTTTCCTCATGAGAACTTTGCAAAATGGTCCGTGGCAACAGCTTTCCTGAAAAATGCGCTCGGCTTCTTCATCCCCTTGACAGTGATCACCACGTGCTACGTCCGGATCAGGAGGCACTTGCTCAAAGCACAGGACTTTGGGAAAAACAAGCAGAA
Organism: Hypotaenidia okinawae; assembly: GCA_027925045.1. Lineage (NCBI taxonomy): Eukaryota > Metazoa > Chordata > Aves > Gruiformes > Rallidae > Hypotaenidia > Hypotaenidia okinawae. Next base: position 11,091,238 of record BSDF01000004.1, read on the forward strand.
GAGGGACAAAGTCCTTAAGCTGGTGGCTGCTGTGGTTGTGGCCTTCTTAATCTCCTGGCTCCCGTTCCACCTTTTAACGTTTTTGGATGCCTTGGCTCATATGAACATCATCAACAGCTGTGACGTGACGGGCGTCATCGACACAGCGCTGCCGTTTGGCATCTGCATGGCATTCGCCAACAGCTGCATCAACCCTCTGCTGTACTGCTTTATTGGGAACCAGTTCCAGGAGAGGCTCCACCGCTTGTTTAAGCGACGAGTTTATCAGTTCAACAGCCATCAAGAGAGCTCTTCTTTGAGGAAAGGGAGCTGCTTCAGAGATGCTGAGACCCCTTTGGGCAGGGAAGGGGGGCCTGAGTCCTCGCTGTAGGCAATGGGGCATGATGTGGGGTGATGGTGCAGTGGCTGTCGCTGCAGTGGTGACACTCTGCTCCTTGTCCCTTTGTTTTGTGCCCATTCACTCACCAGCTGTTTGAAGGAGAGACTGGTTTTCTTATACGTAGGGATTTATTTGTTTTGCATGGAGGGAAGATTCTGGGAAATAAATATATTGATGGCATTTTAAATATCAGCTTGTACTTAGTTGAGATCAGGGAAGTGTTTAGTGTAACACAGAAAGATAAAATATATCATCGGACCATTATGTGATAGCTGCGACTGTGTGGGTGCTGAATGTTATACCCTAAGCTGATTTTCTAAGAGATTCTCACCAGAGAAAGTCTAAATAAAAAAGTGCAGATACTTCTGTACCTAACTGTAAGAGGATATTTTGACCTTTATTTTACTTTTATATATAAAGTATATGTAAAATGCATCCAATATACCTCCTGCTTGCTTAAACCTGGGCTTCTGAGGACAGGTAGAGACACGTTTCTGCTGAAGGCAGGAGTGGGATTCTTGGGGGAAAGTACAACCACACTCATGTGTGTATGTCTTTCTCACAGCAGCTTCACAGGCCAGACAGTCCTTTGCTTCAATGCAGCGTGGTCACTTCTGATAGTAACGCCAAGGGAGCTCTATGTCCCACTGCTGTGTGGGAATGCTGAGTGCCATGCACTGTCCAGTAGCCCATGGGTAAAGGACTTGGGGTTGTCTAGCCTTTTTGCCTTTTAAATGTTGATTACCACTGTAATTTTGGGGTGCTGTGTATGGAAAGCCGAAGTGACTCTGTCTTGATGCCCAGAAGCAAAACCATATTGACTCCTAAGACTTGCTTACACCCCAGTAGGGCAGTTTGCTCCTTTGTAAATAAAAGAAAGAGGGAGGGGGAGTAGTTGGCAAATACTGTTTCTATTTTGAGGTTGCATTTGATGATTTTTTGACATTTTCACTTGCTGGAGAAGTACTGGTCTTTTTGCACCCTTGGGAAAGGATCATGTTTGATAGGCTCAGTCTAAAACAGGGATCTGTTAGCATCCCGATCAATTTGCCAGCAGGTTGGCCCCAAGCCGGGTGGCTCAGAGTGATCAAAAGATCATTAGCTCAGGGAATTCTCTTTGCTGAGTTACTCTGGAGTCTTGTATTATCCGTTCTGTGTCCATGATACCTGCCAGTTAGGTAACCAGGAGTCTGGCTTCCCTGGAAGTCCCAGCATTGGAAGCCACGGGAACCTGGCACAGGAAGCATCCTTCACTGTTAAGATGGGTGTAAGTTTCTTCACTAATGCCTCTGAAAATTGGGTTGTGCAAGAAACATTCCAGTCTGAGTGATGTGAGATGAAAAGTTTGTGCAGAACTTGGTGATACGGGGGCCTGACCAGAAATGACCCTTTTCTCCCTGGCCTGGTGTTTTGTAGTGGGGCATGGCGCCGGAGAGGTGCTTGTCCCAGAAAGTGGCAGAGTGGCTAATGTGTCTCCCCTGGAATGTTTTTGTTGAAACTGTTCCGAGGAGCTAATAGTGTCTGGGGCGTTGGGTATTTCTGGAAGGACAAACAGTTAATTGCTTAGCAATGAGCACAAACACACAGCCATCTCACAGCAAAACAAAACATCAGGCTAAGAAAATTGCCAGGTGTTAAAAGTGGCAGGCTCAGGGGTGTAATAAGAGGTTGTAGAGGCTTTTGCCCTTTGCTGCCACACAGGTCAGTAATGAACACAACCGTGCCATTAATTGGCATCTTTTTAGTCCCAAAACAGAAGCTGCACCACACCGCCTGCCCCAGGGGTACCTGTGCTTCAGCTACCCCCACCCTGCGGGTCAGCACAGCCTGCGGCTTTCTGCGTGTCACTTCTCAGAGGGAGCAGTTTTTAACAAGCACTGTGCCCTCTGCCTTGTGTGTGGACCTGTACAAATAGGGAAATACTACAGGAGCAAAGGCAAAACTGAGAAGGGAGGCAAATTCCTTCTTTCAAAATGCAGTTTCTAAAGAAGTCTCCCATAAAAGTCACTTTCTGCAGGACTGACAAACCAAGTGGCCCTGTGAGCTGGCCACTGTGATATTTCTATTTGTCAGATTATACTTCTATTTATATAGCACCTATCACTGTATTGATAACTGTTCTTTGGAACCGCTCTGACGGCAGAGGTAAGAACAGGGGTCAGCTGGGCAATACCTCAGTGCTGCTGCTTCCAACTGATTTCTGTTTGTCAGATCAGCCCTGTACCTCTAAGAAGTCAAAAATTTGAGTAGCGTGGTTAAATCAGTACAAAAACCCCATCTGTCTGGAGAGGAACATGAGATGGAAGTGGGGGAGGTGTCGTATCAAGGAGTTTCTTTTTAGAGCAAATTGGACAATGCCAAGCTCCATGCATTTCTGCCACCGTGCTTGAGTTGCTCATTGGATTTTTCAGGGATTTTTAATGGAAAAGTACAGGGATTCTGTTCACTGTTGTGTTTGGGTTTTTTAGGATTTTCTGCAGAAGAATGAAGACAAAAATTTAAGCAGGCTTTTTTCCTTGCAAATGTGGGAGCTACTTTTTTCCTTTCAAGAGAGCATTTTGCTGATGTAGGCAAACAATTCTAATAGTTGTGCAGCCCTAAAATTTCTGTCTGTCAGATCCCAATTCCACCTCCCACCCTGGACCTTTGCAAGCCCTGTGCTCCCTTAGGCACTCCTAGAAAACACAGCCAGCCTGTCCAAGGCTGTAGCCCTGCAGCCCTTGGCAGAGTGCACAAGCCTGGGAGCCCTGCTCAGGCCAGCCCTGCAGCCCCCGCCCCCCGTGCCTGCCCTGAGATTGTGCCCTTGAGTGATTCATAGAATCACAGACTGGTTTGGGTTGGAAGGGAGCTCAAAGATCAGCTAATACCAAGCCATGGGCAAGGACACCCTCCACTAGCCCAGGCTTCCCAAAGCCCCATCCAACCTGGCCTTGAACCCTGCCTGGGATCCAGGGGCAGCCACAGCTTCTCTGGGCATCCTGTGCCAGGGCCTCAGCACCCTCACAGGGAAGGATTTCTTCCTCATTTTTAATCTAAACATGCCCTCTTTCAGCCTGAAGCCATTCCCCCTTGTCCTATCACTGCACTCCCTGGTGAACAGTCCATCTCCCACTTTCCTGTAGGACCCCTTTAAAGTATCAGCAGGTTGCAATTAGGTCTCCCTGGAGCCTTCTCTTCACTGGGCTCAACAAGTCCAACTCTCGCAGCCTGTTTTCAAAGGAGAGGTGCCCCAGTACCCTGATCATCTTCATGGCCTCACTCACTCCAGCAGCTCTATGTCTTTTCTGTACTCGGGAACCCCAGAGCAGTTTTGGCAGGACATTGGGAATGTGCACAGTTGCTCCCTGTCTTGCTCACTCTGCAAATCTGGCAGGATGAATTTAGAGCAACAGCTGGATTTTGGCTAGGGCTGCACCTGCTCTGCCCTACCATGGTGCCATCAATGTCAGTGGAGGGGAAAGCCTGCTGTGGAAGGGGTGTGCTGTGACCTACCAGGTGGAAATAGTGATGTGTTTGGAGTCAAAGCTGTGAGAGGTAGCAGGGTTTCTTTGGAGAGGGGAAATGTGGAGTTCTTCTGGGCCTTTCAGTGCATCTTTCCCTGAAGAAGGATGGAAGGGATGTTTTCCTACAAGAGTCAGTCATCTCTGTCATATTTGCACAGCAAATCCTGTTTTTGGCTTCCTTTTCTAGCTGTAGTTGATTATTCTCAGCTTCAACAGATCGCAGAAAGAGTCTCAGTCCAAACTGAGCACCCTGGATGTGTCCCTGAGCTGACTTCAATACAGGAAGCAGGGAAAGTCACTGCTGTTTCTTAGCTTGAGCTAGTGCTGGGTGGTGAGCTAAATGCTTTGTTTATGTAAGATATACAATAAGAAATGTTTGGTACAGCATGTTCTCCCTGAGAAGTCAACACAGCCCAAGACTCTGCTGGCACCCACACAGCATGCTTGTCCCATTCCTCAGGCCAGATTTTGGGCAGTAATATCATCTTGCCTCTGCTGTCCTTCACAACGTATCCCCTTGTCCTGTCTGAAGCTCAAGGAGGTGCCACGGAGCAAGTGAACTGCTTGTGTTTCCCCAGAAAAATAAGGACCTTTGGATACTGTATTTACATGGTCCTGACAGGAACGCAGGAAACCTGAAGCGTGGGGATTGAGGTGGTCTGGCAGCCTTTCCTTTCTGCTGGCAGACTTGCTGTTCCCGTCTCCAATCTCCTTCCCTTGAAGGAAAATGACTGCTGTTGTTGGGAAGGGCTGCTCCGTTCAGCAAAGTCCTGGGATGTGCCTTCCTCACGTCTGCCTGCTGCGGATCCAGCTGGATGTAACAGAGAGAGGCTTGCTGCTCTGGCCCATATGCTCTGCTGGGAAGGGTTTGGGAGTCTTCTATGGCTTTGTCTTACCAGATAGTTGTCTACAGAAGGAGCCTAGGGCTGCTGGCTTCAACATCATGTAACTGCTGGTGTGAGTACAGTAGTGCTGGGGAAAGATGCACTTCACTTGCCAGAGAAGCAACAGTATGCTCTATACTATACTTTACTGATATAAGGCAGTGAGTTAACAAAGTTCAATGGTAAATGCAACAGCAGTGTAATGAGAATTGTTAGCAAGATGTGCTTGATTATTTTCTGCATAGAGGACAGGGCCAGACCAAACTGTCAGAAACCCTCCCATTGAGTCATGAGATTCAGAGAGGATCCCCTTGTGTTCTGAGCTTGTTCCCAGAGAGAAGAACTCCTCAGAGAGTATAGGTGCATCTGGATTCAGACTTAGTCTCAGACTTGGTCAATGGTTTATGTCTAAAGGGTTACATATGCACAATCAATCCTTTATATCACTCACTTAGCTAAGATTATAAAGTTTCAGCACACTTATTCCTAATTCACTTACTGAACATCTGATGTGATAAGGATTCTCTCAACCTTGAGGAGTAATCTCGAGAGGTGATCTCAAGGGGACATCCTGGTGTGCGATCCACTGCCATGCAGGAGAGTAAAACGAGCCCTGGTTTGTCCATGATTCATGGGGAAAAATGATTGACTTATAGTCATATTTGCATACCAGCCATATTTTTGTTGGTGCATGCTCCACTAACCCTGAGCTGCTGAGCAAGATGTGCGGCCCTTAGCTGTTGTGCTGTTGTCTGTCTCCCCAGGGTCCAACTTAAGCTGAATCCAGCCATCGTGAGTGCCATAGGTGGCTACTGCTTCAGCAGAAGCAGGGAGCACACCACCACAAGCAGTCAGCCATGCGGTTTGCCAGAGCATCCACTGAGGTATGTGCTGAGAGCCAATGCTACCCCGTATGCTACATTCCATTAGAATCGAAAGAGAGAAGTAAAACCCCCCAAATCCCAGCGTAAAAATCTCAAAAAATTGAGATTTGTTTATGGAGCACAGCAGGGGTGTGGGTGTGTGTTTATAGGGATGTAATGCCTGACCCTATGGGATGCCCAGCAACAAGCCTGTGCATTCATCTCACCTAATGAGGTGCTTGCAGCCCTTCTCTCACACCAGCATTTCCACATATGTAATCATCACTTCACAGCACTGTGGTACCACTGGGAAGTAGGGCTGTAGGGTGCTGGGCCAGTGTTTCAATGGGACACACCTGCCACTGTGAACAACTAGGATGGGAACAAGAGGGTTACGCCTCTTCTGCACAGGAAGCCCAGAGGAACCTCCCTACTGCCGTCCTTGATAACCCATAGGTTATCCCTCCCTGCCTGCCTCCCTCCCTCCCCATGCCCATGTAATCCTCCCCGCTTCAAATATCAGCCCTTATGTGTGTCAAATCATATACATATGGTGGTGTAACTCCTTCAGCTTCCCAAAACAACTTCTTTTTGTCTTTGTCGACTGTCTGCCACTGTGAGTGATGTGGGGCAAAAGGCCAGCAGGCAATTGCACAGGCCTGGCTAAAATGAGCCTGGACCTTGGTCTTGGAGTGGAGAGGCCTGGGGCAGGGAGTGAGCCAGCCCCTCTCATTGCCTTTTTCATCTGTTTACTCTTTACTTCCTCTTCAGATGAAGAGGAATCTGAATTTGCCATTATTCGCTCCAGATAGAACTCTGTTAATCCCTTAAAACATTTCACAGGGTCAAAGCAGAGTCATATGGAAGTGGATGACATTAATTTCCCTGCTGCAAGATACATCTGAACTTGCCCCCTCTCCCCCGCTGACAACCAGTATCTCTCCAGTTTAAGCAAGCATAAGTTTGGGAAGCTCTGCTCTGTGCCTCTAAGCCAAGCAGCTCTGGGAAGTCAGGATCCAGCATGAGTTTGGTCCTTAAGAATTCTAAATTTAAATATCTTATTGTTTTTACAGGAAAGAAGACAATCAACAAGACCCAACCCAGTGGACTACAACAGTGCAAATGTAACTTACCCAACGCAGCTGCCAAGACAACATGACTAAAATGGAACAGAGCATGAGGCTGTCTCTAGAAATCAAACTCACCGTGTGACAAATGTAAGAAGCTTTTCTAACAGGGATGAAAATGCTGTAATCATTAAATGCATTTAGACAGAGATATATTGGGCATGTAAGATAGAATTACTGCTGAATGATGTGTGGGAGAGCTTGCAGAGGCAACGCAATAAAATAGAGATGTCACATTCATATAATGTATCTGTAAGGAAGCCGAAGCTGCAAATTATTACTGCTGGTTCAACTTCGGTTTAACAGTGTGTTCTGTGTGCCCTAGGGATGCCTCTGAGGTTGTGCTCTGAAGCTATCTGCCTGCACATACTGCAGTCCATTCATTGAGGAGGAAGTACGTGCATGCAGATGTGTTTGCTGTGCTGGAAGCATGGACCTGAACTTTGAAATAGTTTGCCTGTGCCCAAAACTTGCCTCTTTGTGCTGCAAGCTGGTGTATGGGCAGCTGGCGTGTCAGCCCCGAGGCTGGGCAGCAGAGAGCTACCACATACAACCACTTCTGCCCTGGGCATTCTGGGGTCCCTTCTGGCTAGGATGCAGTGTCATAGGCAGCACACAGCCTCCTTCAAAAAGCCCAGCAAAACATCTGCATTGAGCATTAGGACAGCATCCAAGCATGCGGCTCTTTCGCAATGACAGGAAAGTGAAAATTATGAATACAGCATGTGCTAGGCATGCAGCTGTGTCATGACAGAGTAGAAAAAGTTATAGCAACTCCTACTGTCTCTGGAGAAAACGAAGCATTTCATCTGTAGTCTTAAAACTTGTTGCTTCCTAAAATGTTTGATAAGATCATGTTTATGTGGCGTGCAACTGCAGTCTTCACTTGCAGGGAAACATGGTAGTTTTCTTTGCAGGTGCTGAAGAGCGTTACTCTCTATGGTTTGGCTTGCTCTGGTAAGTGCTTTAAAGAGTTTTTCATGACATGAAATAGATCTCATGACACTCATGTACCTTGCAAACACCTTCAGTGGCTCAGTGAGGTTTCTTCCAAAGTAACATCAGAGCAACCTGGTTCTACTGTTGTGAACTCCAAGGGTTTAGAGCATGATGAATCCCTCTGTCATGAAGCACTGAATTAGCATACTAACTACCTCCTTTTAGGTGAGTTTGGTGTACAGGATTTTACTTAAAAGTCCTTGTGCTTCTCTCCCTCCACATGCAACTCAGTTCACAGTAAATACGTTTGACAGAGGTCTACATCAGAATGTACTTTGGGACCCAGATAGACTTTGTAATGTAATCAACATGTTTAGTAGTAAAAAGATATGTTTTTCTTTCAAATCTGTGGTAACGAATTGCTGCAGTCAGAACATGTGGGCTTTTACTAGGGAAATGATACAACCCAAGGGAGTTGTTTTCAAGGACACGTCTAGGAAAAAGACTTAGTCTACGTTACTAAGTGTGCTGTATTAACTAGGGAGGGCCTTGTGGACATGGCTGGCTCTCAGGCTGTTATCTGGCAGCCTTTCGTCTGATTTTATTTTGATCTTTGTACTCTGCAGAAATACAGAGATCTTTCTTTCATCTGCTGGAACACCCAAAAAGAAGTTACCCAGAAGAGTCAGGAATGTATTCCTTCAGCCCTGAGTCCCACATGGACCTGAACTACAAGACAACTAACTGCTTTTCTAGCTACTGCCCAACTTTATGCTGAGATTTGATAAATTTGCAGGTAACTGTCTAGGATGAACTGGAAACACAAACAGGTGATGAAAACAGATAGAAAAGTTCTTAATATTGGGCTAACCTGTAGCCAATTCAGCTCTAAGAGTGCCCAAAGCAGACTTCATGCTGAAGGCAGGAGCAGATTTTATCTATGCCCAAGCTGGGTGGGAAATTATGTTGTTGATTGCTAAGACATTACTTGGGTTAAGCAAGACATACCACAGGAAAAAATATCTGCCCTTTGAAAAAAATGTCAGAGGGTCACATGGAATGAACAGGGTGGATTCAGCATGAGGGGTCTGTTGAAAACCTCCAAATAATTACTGAGGAATGTTCATAGGTTTTCCTTGGGTCACAGAGCAGATGACAGCACCGAGGACTTTTTCTGGTGTGTTAGGACACTGTTAGCACGTGGCCCAGTGAATCAAGCTGGATGCGGTTGGAGACACATGAAGAATTGTGAGGCTGTTCCTGGAGCTCCCTCCTGCTGTGGATCCTGTCATAAATCTTTGCTATGTTCGTGTTACCACCTGTGCTGGTCTTATAACCTTTGTCACAACATTACTGCAGGTATGAGAGTTAGACCAGCTGAAAATATAACAGTAAATTCAGGAACAGTTAACATCCTCTCTGAACAGCTCATAATAAAGTAGTGGAATGCTGGCTGTTAACAACTACGGCTGTCGTACAGAACATTTCCTTTGCCCTTGCTGTCTCCAAGCTCTTTACAGGCCCAATACTTAATGAAAGCACATAGTGGAAATCTGCCTTCAGCTTCACTGGGGTATTAAACCTTACCTATCTCTGGTTCAAGAAGAAAAATACTCCAAAGAAGCTGTGGAGCTAAGTGAGAGGTACGGCAGCACAACAGGGCAAAGGGAGAGCTGTGTTCTCCTCGAAGTGCTGACCAAATGAAGTCACTAACCCCTTGCTTTTTCACAGGGAGTGTCTATATATCTCCCCAGAGAAGCAGGCTGTCATAGGGCTGGCTCTTCATTTAGTGGCTCTGCAGGCTCCGGCCTTCACTCTCTGCCTGGCATGAAGCATTCACTGGTTTTGTAAGAAAATTCATCCCGTTTTTACTGCTGGAGAAAGTGGCTGTTCAGCCACGCCATGGCAAAACATGCTTTATTTCCTCATATGATCTCACATAACAGCACATACTGCTCCGGGGGCTGAACGTGCTTCCAGGCATTTGTCCAGTGCAAAGCTTATCCCGCAGAAGCGTGGCGATTTTGCAATGAAGTGATTGTGCTTTCTGTGGTTGGGAAATACTGAAAGGCAAATTAAGAACCCCTGTCCCGAAGTCATTTTGCCAGAGTGCTTTCCTGCTGTAGGTAATGCCTCATTTCCTTGTTAGCCTCTGAAAAGAAAGCTACACGCTCCAATTAAACTATTATGTGCTGGTCTCTGTGTTAGAAACCTCAATCCCATTAGTTTTTTTTAATGTCCATGAAAGTCTCTTAAATACTTCATAAGCCATCACAGTTTTCTGCTTTTGCAGCCCCCTTGACAGCAAGAGGACACACTGCTGGAGTGCGTGAGCTTTATTCAGTGGGGGAAGTGTGGCTCTGAATGCTTTTTTGGATCTCACCTGGGAAAACTTAAGTAGAGAAAAAGTATTTTACTTTCACATCCTCTTTACTTCTGTATGCTCTTGCACCTATGAGTTGGATAAAGGGACACTGTGGGGTTTTTTCAGGAATAAAATATTATATGGAGGTTGCTGCGTAGATAAAACATTTCTCCAGGGCTCAGGCTGCAAGCCAAGTTACAGACATTCAGTTCCATCTCCTGAGTTACAGTGAATGTGTTCCAGTTAGGAAACAATGAGTTGTTTTGCAATATTCATCTTAAAACTCTACCAAACCGCGTTCTGTAGATTTGCTTAACGATTTTATTGTATTTTTTTTACTTTTGGTTAGGTCCTTACACGATACAATGATGTATCCGACCTTCTCTGAAAGAAGAAAGAGGCCACCTAGTGCTGAATTATAGGCTGCTGCAGAAAACTGTCTGCTTGGAAGGTAGGAAAGCTTAACTTGAGTGTGGTAATAAAAATACTATTTGTGTTTAAAAGAAAAAAGAAAGACATTGAAAATCAGGCATAATTTTAAAAGTTCAGATTTCTATTTTGTGGGTGGATCTACTGCTTATCATAAAAATGAATGAGGTTTGGCAGTCTTGAAGTTACTGAAAATTCAGCATAGAGCCCAGAAAAAGAGCAGTTCTGCTCTGGTAACTACACTGACATACCCCACTATCCCATGGAATACTATCAAAGCTGAGTGAGAGGTGATGGGTAATTCAACATGTATATTCACTGGAAGAAATTGCTGGTGCCAGAGCAGCTGCTCGTTCCTTACAGAAAATCCCTGTGGAGTGCTGTCATCTGTGAGCAGATACCCCTGGCACTGAAGCCTTCTGGCTTCCTTTCTGTTCAGTGATGAAAAAAGGGCCCCAGCAGTTCGTTTTGTGTCTTGGAAGTCTGAATTGCCTGCTGGCATTGTTCCTCTTTTGAGGTAGCTTGGAGCTACTCCTGTGTTTGGAGGAAGGTCTAAATTTCTGTGGGTTTTTACATAAAGTCCCTCTGTTGTCATCTGAAGCTACTTTCTTTGCATGCATTGTCTGCACAAGGAAATGGGGCTCCTAGCTGCCTGTGCTCACTTGGATGACTAAAGTAGATGATATGAATAGCTCCCCAAGGCAGGTATCAATCATCTCTGTTGCATATTGGTCTTGCGTGCTTTTGGTGCTCAGCCAGGCTTCCAGTGACACCCTTACCTTCAAAGGGGATCTGCTGTGTAGAGAGTGTAGGGTAATCTGGATAGATACAACCACTGTTGGGAAATGTGTGTTTGCATCTGAAATATGTCTGTGTAATGTGAAATTATTTCCCTGGGAGAAGAATAAACAGATTTCCACGATCCCTTCTGAGCCTTGGTGTTGTCCAAAAATATAGCCGAAAATTAAAGTTCTTAAATTTTCAATTAATCATATTTTGTTGCTTAGTCTCTCTTGTTAGTCATTGGCAGCTGAAACCTCAAAGTTTAGTGCTTTCCAAATTATACCCTAGGTATCTTCTTTGAAGCACCCAGAAGTGGAGGTGCCCAAAATCAGTCTCTGTGCACTTGTGCCCATTTTATTGCATTCCAGCAGTGAATATACTACTACTCTACAAGCATTGGCTATGCCCACCAGGATTTTATCTTAGTGCAAGCAGAAGGAACTCTAGCACAGACCTTGCAAGTCATCATATGTTGCCCATATTACCATCCCTGGTAGCATGGAATTTGAGCAAGGTGAGTTTTATGTTTTTTTACATAGCTACAATAAGAGTAGAATTCTGGTGTACACAACTTCTCAAAATATTCTGCATAGAAGTAAAAGGTAAAACAGAAGACAAGCTAAGATTCCATCTAAGATTACACGTTTCTTCTGTGTTTGAGGCATTTTGCTGCAGGCATAAATTGTTGTTTGCTATGGGGATAGCAAAAGTAATAATAATTGTTTAAAAGTTGCATAACTTCAGACATAGAAAAGCACACTTAGAGGACTCCACAGATATGAATATTACTTTATACCTAAATGAAGTATTCAGTATGTTTGTGGCAGTTTCATGCGACATTTCCAGCCTTTCTGCAATTCTTTCCTGTATTGCAGTAGAAACTCTAACTCAGCCTGGCACCTATGTGGATAGTAAATTAATTTAAGAGCAAAGCAGCTTGTTTTCTATTTGCTGGAATCTATGTTAGTCATAACTTAACAGGAAGAGGAGGCCTCAGTGCCTGGCTTTAGTGCCTCCCAGTTATTTGGCTCATATCAAGCCTATCCCAGGCATGCTGTTAGGTATGTCCTCTGCTCATGAGTAGGACAGTTCACATAGGCTAGGGTGAGCGTAGGTTTTTCTCTATGCCTATGTCATAGTTGAAATCCCAGGATTTTAAAACAGAAGGAATGTCTGTAATTGTCTACTGTTATTTCCTGCACAGGAGACCAGTGAATTAAATCTTGCTTCAGCCAGGGTTTGTGGATTAATTTAATCAGGGGTTTCTACTTCTTTGGATATATGAATCCTAAAAAAAAAAAGCAAACCAAAAAGCCCAAGGAAAATGCAAGTCCAAGAATAGCATCAGGCTGTTGTCTTGTAATTGTTCATTGTAAACCTTTAGAACTTGTCTGCAGGGATCGTGGACAAGAGCCTGCAAACCACTGAGCTGCGTTTCCCAACAGATTGGAAGGCCATGATGTACGTGATTGAATATGATTCTAACATGCTGAAAGCAAACATGCATGTGCCAAGGTGTACATGCACAAACTCACATACTCTGAAGTCAAAAGGTATCACAGGCACTAACGCTGATCTTCTTACGTCTACAGAGTAGAGCCTCCACCCATGGGCCACTGATACCAGTATTATTTACAAACCAGTTAGATGGATCACAGAGAAAGAAAACAAGCACTGCATGGAGGTCATCCAAAGCTCCCAGGTAAATACATCAATCTTTGCTGGTGATGATCTGCCTGGCAGGAAATTTTGTTGGTGGTTCATTCAAACTTTGAAGGCAGCATCAGACTGTACCTTCACATCCCCTTCCAAAACAAAGTCCAGGAATAGTGCACTATAATTAGACTCTATAAGTGATGTGTCTGACAGTGTGTTCATTGCAAAGAGCAGCCCCTCCTGAGGGGAACTTCTAGGCTGCAACTAAATACTGGAGTCCACAGTCACAAGTGGCAAATTTGCTGTGTCTTTCTGTTGTACCTTTAACAATAACTATACCTTCCACAAAGCCTTTAACAAAAGCTGGTCCCTCTTTTATCTGAAGCAAAATTATTAAGTATACAACTAAGAACTGGTAGGTTGTTCATAAACCCTTAAGATACAAGAATTGAAGGAATGCTCCAGAGGTTTTTTTTTATAAGCTTTGTAATTCCCCAGTAGTATTAATGTCTTAACTTTCCAAGCCTGAAGAAATAACACAGATAAAAATTGCACATAGAATGAACAAGCACAGATGAAGCCACCACGTTTCAGCCAAGAGGGAACATTCTTCTGTAAGGTTTAACAAGAGACTACCAGATTTTTTGCCATTTCCAACAAAGATTTATGCTAGTATTGAGAAACCTGATACTGTCCATTAGTCTTCACTGCAATGACCCCCGATGGGAGAGAGAAGCACCCAAAGCTTCACGGTGTTTTCCCTTTTCCCCTCTTTGCTTTTGTGCAGGCCTACTGGAGCTGCTTTATAAAGCTGTCAGGTCAGCGTTCAGAGCTGAATCTTGCCATCCTTGCCCTGCATAGTCAGTCATCCTTGTTAGGAATGATCTGGTCAGTTCTACTTTTAATGTTTTTAGGCTTCTCTTTTCTATTTTGCAAATCTCCTACCATCTCTACTAGTGCATCTTCCTTTTGGCTTGGAGCTCTTACAGAGATTTAGTGCTGCGTTCTTCAGAGCTGAAGTTTGCTTTTGGGTCTGATTTTGATTCTCTTTTGTCTCCTGTGTCATGGTTGCTTTCTTTCTCCTGACCTTCTTCAGTTTCAGAACTGGTTGAGCCTTTATTTTGTTTTTCCTTCTGATAGAAAACACGGTTTGCTGAGTGGTTTTATTTTTTTAATGCAGCAGGTTGCCTGGGGTCAGACCTGAGAGTTGGTTGTTTACATTTTCTTGCAAATTTCTTAACCTCTTCCTCTTCCTCCCCTCAAAACCCATTACACAAGCGACCAGAATAATGCTGGGGTGCCCCTGGCTCGTGTAACTGTAACTGAGCTTAATACAGGAATCCTGCCATTAAACAAACAGATCACCTCCATCAGCTGTTGGAGTTTGCTGCATTGATTTACAAAGTGGGAAGCTGTTGTGTGTTTGCCCCAACTGGCAGCTGAGCGCCTCACAGCTGCTCTTGGGTGGGGGGTGGGGAGGGGAGAAAAAAACCCAACAAAGGCAAACTTCATAGTTTGGGATAAGAACAGTTTACTGGGACAGCAAAGGGAGGGGGAAATAACAACAGCAACAGGACTTCATAGCAATATATACAAAGCCAGTGATACACGATGCAGTTTCTCACTGAACTGCACAGCTCAGGCCACACAGCTTGGACCTGTCCAGAAGCTTGGACTGTCCTGGAGCTGTGCTCCACTCCCCCCAGCTCCCCTTTATGCCAAGCATTGACATCATGGTATGGACTATCCCCTTTGGTAAGTTTGTGTGGGTTGTCCTGGCTGTGTCCCTTCCCAGCTTCCTGGGTGCCCCCTCCCAACCCACACCTCATTAGCAGGGCAGCACGAGGAGCAGAGAAGTCCTTGACTGCTTGGCCACAACTAAAACATCAGTGTGTTATCAGCACTGCTCTCATCCTAAATCCAAACCACAGCACTACACCAGCTGCTAGGAAGAAAATTAACTCTATCCAGGACAGAAGCTATGGCTTCTTTCTTTCCTTTAGCTCCTTCCTTCATTTCACCTTTAGAAACTGCTGTTGGGAATGCTTGGTAATACCAGTAAAGCCAGTAAGTCTTCTTTTAGAAGAAAGGGTGTGGGTGGGCTGTCAAAGCACCTTCGAAGTTCCACATTGAGCACTCTTTCTCCCTTATACAACATGTACAAAAAGGCCTTATAAAAGAGCTTCTTCAAGGAAGAGAACGCATTCCAAATGACCTACAATGGGAATTTTCTTACTTTTTAGCAAATACATTTCTTCACTGCACTGAGATAAATCAAAGGAAAACCCTAAATCAACCATTCAGTAACTATGCCAGCATCTGAACTTCCCCCGGGCTCTTAGTGGAGAAGACATCTCCCCAGAAGACTTCTCTTTAGTTCCTTCTATCTGTCTTTCTGTGTTTGGGTTTTTTTTTGTCACTGCCTGATGTAGGAAACCTAGTGACATAATAACTTTCTAAGGGTCAGCTCTTTGTTTTTCACAGCCCTCTCAGCTTCTCGCGTGAGTCACAAAAAGCAATTATTTGTGTAGGTGTAACTCTGCGAATGTTCCTCTGGGTCCCTGCACATACTGAACAGAATAACTGCACCCCCCAAATTATGCCATAAAAAAATCTTTGATGTACTTCCTGAAGAACTGGTCAAGTATTGTTCCAGTGTAATCCTCTACACTTCTTGCTGCAGGCCTTGATCCTCTAATTCTCAGTAATGTGTTTTGGGACGACAGCCAACACCGCTGTGACAGTGCTTCCTTTTATTTCTCCCACCAGGCAGCAGGTCAGGGGTTTCACTGTCGCTTGGTTTTCTGATGGGAGGAAAACGGTTTCTGGGAGCACTTGAGGGAAAAAAAAAAAAAGGCTGCTGTTGTATTTACCTTTGGATGGAGGGAGGGAGAGGGACTGGTCAATGTTTGTTTCTGATCTGGCAGCCAAAGGTTTCCTGGCTTTGTGACAATTCCTTGGACGTTTTGTCTCACACAATCACAAACTGTCCCTACGGAGCAACAGTTTTGTTCCACTGCTGGAGTATAACTATCTTGGAAAGGTCCACCAAGGGACTGCAAACCTGGTATCTGCCTCAGGCTGTTCAGGGGTGAGACCTGCTGGGAGAAGTTTGGAGGGGATGACAGACTGCAGCCCATGCCTGACTGCTGCTGCTCAAGCGGGATGGGGGTCTCCAAAACCAGTTGAGGAGGAGAACTGTGCTCACCAGCCCTGGTGCTGGGAAAGCAGAGCCATTCTGATCAGGCTGAATTGATTCCTAAAACAGCCCCAGATGAATGGGAACAATTCTTCCTGGCCACAGCTATATGCAAGTCAAAGAAGGTCCCAGTTGAGCATCCTGAAGGGAGAAGCCTTTAGGGGAAGGGCTTTCTTATGCAGAGGGAAAGGTGTCCATTTTCTTCTCACTGCTGCATTAGTGAGGAGGTGACTGTGCCTTGGCACTCTCCATGCATGCTGTGCAAAACCATACCACAGACATGAAATCTGGGCTCTAGTGTGGTAGAAGCAGGCTGTGGGATTTTAACTTTCCTGAAGTGCTGGGCCAGAGAGGAGTCCTGAGAAGGGGTGAATGTGGTGGGATAGGGGAAGAAAGGAAGAAGGAGGAAGTCACAGTCTCACCTTTACTTTTTGCTTCAGCAGAAACACCTTTATCTTGAGGTAAGGTCCTCCTCCCCTTCCTCCACCCTTTCAGTGAGGTCACTGTGGCTGAGGAATGTGTACATGAGTTTTGAGACAGAGAAAAACACTCCTCTCCCACACCCAAATGTAGCCCTTTGAGCCTACACTGTCCTAAGACTTAATAGCATGTCACCTGCTGGTATCACTACCTTCTGCTGCTAGTACTCCTCCCCCGTCTTGTCTGGGTCTGCTATCAGCTTCTAAGAGGCTGCCAGAAGTTCATCTTTGACTTGAAGGGCTGCAGAGTCCATTGACATTCTCCTTGTATGTGGTCTTGATATTTCTACTCAGTGTGATCCCTGAGCAGGCATCAGGGAGCAAGCTGGCAGCAGGTCAAGTTTTGATTTCAATGTTTGGCAAACATGTGCCAGCATCCCACAGCTGACTGGATATCTGCTTCCAGTCTGGGCCTGAAATGACAAAATCTGGGACAGATTGGCTGGTGGCTGAGTGGGGAGGTTAAGGAGATGTAACTTTTGGTCACACAATGGAGAACATCTGCCTCTTTTCTCACCGCACTCAGATTCTGGAAGGGATGTAGCAAGGGCTCTGGCCTCTGCCTGTGCTGAGGCACATCAGCTATCAGGACTGAGGAACATACATCTATACATACAGCTCTTAGGGATAACCACACGTAATCTCCAATACTGCACTCGTCCTACTGATAAATGAAACAAGAGCAAGGCATTGAGTTGCTCTGCCCTACAATATGCTACATGAGAATAATCTCTAGGTTAGATATGTGGCTTAGTAGTTGTCCCAGTTTTATGTAAGAGGAAACAGAAAGTTGAAGCTGCCCTCTCAAGCCCTGTGTCTGCATTCTGGGCATATCCCAGACTCCCACAGGCTTCCCTGACAGCTCTGGGTGAGAGAAAAGATGGAAACTGGTCAGCAGTGAGTCTGTGTCAGGCTCAGATGGATGTTAGTAGCTTCAAGTTCTCTGTTCTGTCTGGCAAGCCATAGGGTCTCTGCTTTAAAATTTGTAAGACAGCACTATAGGGCATGAGAAAGTGAAATGATGCCAGTAATAGCATTTATCTCATGTGCTTTTACAATGTAATAAAAAAAGGAAATGTGTCTGTCTAGAAATTCTGAGAATTCTTTTCTTTGGAATCATTATGAAAAGCTGGGGTTTTTTTGTTTAATATAATAATTTTTTTTTCTGATAGACTTTACTTATAAAAGATCAAAACTTGCTTAATTATTTTTATATTTTTTTTTACCAAATCAAGGCATTTCATTACTTTATCATTGCAGCAATGTTAAAACCAAGATTCTTAATTCTATTGGGTTCTATTGGACTGAAAGTAACATTAAAATTGAAATCATTTAAGTTAAAATATTTCTGTAGGGAACAGATACAAAATTAATGTTGCCAAAGACCCACCACACAACTCCACAAAGTTACTGCTCTTTTGGAGAATTGTTCTAACTTCCAGCCAGCTCTAACAGCAATTGCAAGAATGAGGCTGGTGGGCTTTTTCTATGGTTCTCAAGTCTTTAAGGGAAGTATTTGTTACAGGAACATGTTATGAAGCAAGTAGGCTATCTGGTTTACAGGACTTAATTAGGCAACTGATAGCTATTTATAGAATAGGTTTTAATTCACCCTTGAAACTACCATGGGCATGGTGTTACCGAGAGCAGTGCGTGCCCCTTATGGGAAGGGCAGATGATTGGTTTCTCTACCACTCTTGGCCTCTGCAATTGGATCCAGTCATGTGCCTGTAGGGCAAGAGCGACTGTTTCGGTATTCCCTATGGGAATGCTCAGGCTGTCTTTTCCTGGAGGTGATGAAATCCTGATCCTGCAGTGCCAGTTCTGTTTGCAGCTTTCTGGTGTGTGCTTTTTGTTTGCCATTCCCCAGCCTTTAAGTCCTTTCCACTGAATCAGAGCAGGTCATTACTACACTGGGGAATTCCTGCTCCCAGGAGAACAAATGGTTCTGACCTGACAGTTATTTCTCATCTTTTCCCCACTTCTTTCCTGGAGACACTGACCTTGCTCTCTCCCCAGCATTCTGTGATTATCTGTGACCTTTAGAAGTGCTTCCTTGCCAAAAGCCAAACCAAATTCTCCCGACTGATTCAGTAACAATTCTGTGTAACAATTTCTTTAGCACTTCAAGCAGTCAGTAGTGACTATCATTTTTGTTTTAAGCTGCTTTCTGCTCATCACTGTGTACATGAGTTCATAAAACATTATTGATCAAATATGGTTCTCTACCAGATTTCTAATCTAATCAACATATCTTATAGAAAGACACGGTATTTTACATCAGACAGATTGAAACTCAGCCCCAAGCTCTAGGTTGCAGTCCAGAGCTCTGGTTCCAAATTTGTCCAGTGGCTACACTTCTGAACTTGGCCTTGTTTCCCAATGAATATTCAGATAAAGTGGTCTCCCTACAACATTTCAGCCCTTAAGATAATAAGCGACCTTATAATGTTTCCTCTATGTGCAGTCTTAAGCCCAGCTTTTGAAGCCAGATCTTGACTTTCTTCATTGTCCTGTCAGCTGTCCTAATGAATCTGGACATTTATTGGAGTGCTTTCATGATTAAAAAAGGAGCATTGTACATAAGCAATCATAAATTCTGTATTCAGTAAACTTTAGAATATGATGGATTTGGTTTTTACACATTAACCCAGAAAACTCAAGGCCAGATTGGATGGGGCCCTGGGCAACCTTGTGTAGATCCAGGCCTGGAGGTTGGTGGCCCTGCCTGTGTCAGGGGGGTTGGAACTGTATGATCCTTGGGGTCCCTTCCAATCCAGACCATTCTGTGAAAACTCAGATAGACTTTCAGGAGATGTTCAAAGTATAGAAATACTGCTGCATTAATAATGAGTACAAAATGTCTTCACAACATACATATCACCATTGTTTACACGAAGGTCATGTATTCAGTGACAAGGTACGCTTCGGTCTGAGGGCTGAAATATGGGCAGAATTCACTGTAACCATCAACAAAAAGATCCATATGCATGTAAGACCTTGGCAGAAGTGTGGGCATTGCATCACAGGAAAGAAGGATCTAGTATTAGTATTTCACATAATATATAGGAGTATTCACAGAATAGGAATCAGTGCCTGAACAAATTGTTCGTTGTGCAATGTGCATACTCAGTTCCATTTCCTAGTTTAGCTCCCTGTACCTTTAGCAAGAGTGAAATATAATGTTAAAGTTTTACTAAATCTTAAGAATTTTCATCTTATAATAAAAAGTTTACAAATAATATGAAGCAGTACCATTGCATTAGAACAAGCTACTAGAATTGAAGTCACTATAAGCAGTTGGAGCCTCTACCACTTAGGCTGACTGTGCTGCTGGATCACAGAATCACAGAACATTAGGAGCTGGAAGGGACCTTGAAAGGTCATCTAGTCCAGCCCCCTGCCAGAGCAGGATCACCCAGACTAAATCACACAGGAACACATCCAGGCAGGTTTGAATGTCTCCAGAGAAGGAGACTCCACAGCCTCTCTGGGCAGTCTGTTTCAGTGCTCCATCACCCTCACAGGATTCCCAGTGCATACTGACTAGTACCTGGCCAACGGGCTGACCTCCACGTACCTCATAGTGTGGTCAAAGTCTTCTATCCCAGAGATGGTATTGTTGTCAGAAAGCCTGTATCTTGAGAATCCTATGGAATAAAATTTAGGAGGGTTATAATTAACAATAAACTTAATGACTACCTAAGCTTGACAACAATGAAGACTTCCTGACTGAGAACGCTGTAGCACCTTATACAAGACATTTCTGTTTACACATTCTACTGTCAACTGAATGAATGTCTGTGAACTCATATAGTTTTTATGGTACTTCAAACAAACTATCTTTGATTGGATTGTATTGCATTGACATCACCATATAAGTTTATGTAATTCCTTCCCTCCTATATGTACATACAGTACAAACAAAAATCAATGTCAGAAGCAGAAATGGCACCAAAAGAGCAAACAATTAAGCTCCTGTAACTGATATTGCTACATTGAATAAGACAAAATCAGGATACATACCAACCTTGACCTGAATGCCACAGTGATGGTGATGAAAAACAGTACAGGAATGGGTGCCGCTCCCACATGAGCTGCCACTGAACTTGCCAGATGGTCCTACACCCTCTTTGTATTTCTCTGGTGAATCTGCTCCTGTCCATATTTCTTTAGCAGCACAAACACAAAGATATTTTTCTTCCTTACAAGAATGCCTTTTGTTTCATCAACTGTAGTGTCATCACAGAGGTGTCAGAGAATGCAAATCAGTTTTCCTGTGTGGGTCTGTTTCTCAGCACCTCTCTGCATTAATCAGCATGCCCAGCAAGCTCTGGGGGACCAGGACCGTCCCTCAGTACATGTGGTACATGGGCTGACTCTCGCAATTACCATACCAATCAAATAGAAATAAATTTAAATGCTGAAATCCTGCCCATACTTGTTTATAGCTAGAGGTATCTAAATACAAGTTTTCTAATAACCCGTGTGAATTAACGACAAACACGTGGGCAGGGAGTTGCATATGTGAAGAACAGCATGGGGAAGCTTTCTAAGGGATGGCTGTCACAGGGAGGGAGCTGCTGCAGGAGAAGGTCCTATGTCTACTTTTCCCCAAGTTCGCTGCATATGAAAGTGTGAAAAATGGGCCTCACGTTGCTCTGGCAAGGAAACTGTGGCTTGGATTTCTTGTCTCAGTGTGTGTATCTGATACCTAACATTGTTCTGGTTTGGATACTTTGAAAGATGATGATCCATACTTCAAAAGTTCTTGCTCTTCCATTTCTCATGTCCTTGTGGTCCCTTTTCCTTACAGGGATCCTAGCTGTGGCTGTGTGCTCTGTCTGGTGTGATCAGTATTTCATTACATACTCACATGGTCTGGCTGCCACCATGATATGCTTAGGGTTTTCAGGTCAGTGTTGTAGGCACTGCAGAAACACAGGAGCAGAAAGTTTTTATCCATGCAACTAGAGGGTTCTCTAGGGAAAGGCACAGCTCTCTGTGACCAAGATAATGGAGTGTTTTGTGTCAGATATTAAATTTCCTCTACCAGGTGTCAACTTCTCAGCGCTCTCAGGCAGCAGCTGCTGTCCAGTCTAGCTCCTGCAAAATCCCCGTCAAGGTATCCAAGTCTTGGCAGACTGGAAACGAGAAACGGTGGCTTCAGTGGTGTCTGTATGCCAAAGCATGTGACTTACCAGATCTTTTCTGCTCAGTATGATTTTGGAGATGTTATTTTTCAATACACAGCCTTTCTCCAGCGGCAGTAGTTAATTTAATACTGTAGGCCAATTACTTACAAAACCAAACAGATTTTAATTTATTTCAATTTTTAATTAATATTTAATTTAATCTTGGGCCGTGCCAAGGGCAGTAAAAGGAGAGACCAAAATGAAAGCAAAAATGGTTGCACCCCACTCCTAACACCTGTGGACAAACATCTGTATCTTTAAGGCAGCTCTGTGTGGCAAGAGGAGGCTGAAAGAGGGAATGCAAGGAGAGATTTTTTTGCAGCTCTAGGATATAATTCCTTGTGTTAATCAATAGTTAATTCATTTTTTCTGAAGAGAAGAAAGTTCAATAAGGCCAAGTGCAAGGTCCTGCACACGGGTTGGCGCAATCCCAACCACAACTGTGGTTTGGGTGGAGAATGGATTAAAATCAGCCCTGAGGAGAAGGACTTAAGCGTGTTGGCTGACGAGAAGCTCAACAAGAGCCAGCAATGCACACCTGCATCCCAGAAAGCCAACTGTATCCTGGGCTGTATCAAGAAGCCTGACCAGCAGGTCAAGGGAGGTGATTCTGCCCCTCTGTTCTGCTCCAATGAGACCCCACCTGCAGTACTGCATCCAGCTCTGGGGCCCTCAACATAAGAAGGACATAATGCTGTTGGAGAAAGTCCAGAGGAGGGCCATGAATATGATTAGAGGGCTGGAGCACATCTCCTATGAAGACAGGCTGAGAGAGTTGGCCTTGTTCAGCCTGGAGAAGGCTCTGGGTAGACCTTATAGCAGCCTGCCAGTACCTAAAGGGACCTACAGGAAAGCTGGAGAGGGACTGGAAAGAAAGGACAAGGGGTAATGGATTTAAGCTAAAGAAGGGCAGACTTAGGTCAGATATTAGGAGGAAATCCTTCCATGTAAGGGTGGTGAGGCCCGGGAACAGGTTGCCCAGAGAAGCTGTGGGTGCCCTTGTATCCCTGTCAGGGTTCAAGGCCAGGTTGGATGGGGCTTTAGGAAGCCTGGGATAGTGGAGGCTGTCATCTTTAAGTGGAGGTTGTATCTTTAAGGTCCCTTCCAACCCAAACCATTCTGTGATATGAAGTTGCAAGAAAGACAGTCCTGAGCAGTAGGTGAAGTCCACCTTACTGAAGTCAACAGAGTATCCTACTCTGTTTTTGTCATTTCCATAAACACAGAGGATTATCTAGGCTGGTGGAAAGTTACTGAGTTTGATACTTCTATACATTGGATCTTCACAAAAGACCAGTCAGATCCAGGCTGACAAAAAGAAATTGCCATTTCTTGCAGATCTTTCATCATGTTCCTGTTGGCATTTGACTTCAGGCAGCTGGGAGTTATTGAAAGAATATATTGCAGTTTGGGCTTTGAGAGAGGTAGTTGTACTAAGACAATCAAGTTGTTAAGGATGCTTATAGTGTCAAAATTTAATTTATGTTGTGGATTTGTCTGCCTAGATTCTTCTGAGCAGAATCCAAACTGGCAACTACCTGATTTTGAGTCTTTCTTTCAGACTTGGGGTGCTGCTCTGAGCTTCTAGTTATACAAAGAAAGTAGAGTCTAACTCTCAGCACTGTAATCTCTATTTGGCCCAAATTTAGGCATGATCTTTCTGCCCATTTTTGAAGAAAAATGCAACAAAGTGAATACAACTAAACTACAGAGAACCAGAACAACTCTGTACCGAAGTCCTAAATACACACATGAACCAGCTATGAAAGACGTAAACACTTTCACCTTTGTTACTACAGCTACAGCCTAGCCCTGGTGAGGTTATGTCTCTAAACGTGATGACACTGTTCTTCATGAGCAGAGTAGCTGTATTGCAGAAAGATGCCGCAGTAAAACAGGAGACTGCAGCTGAACAAAAGCTATAATGTTTTTATGATCTTGAAAATGGCATTAATACAAAATAACTGAAACTGAGCACCAAAAAAAAACTTAGAAAATGTAATTATATGGAAAACCAGCTAAGAAAAAAAAGTCCAATCAAGCAAGACACAGACTAACTACTCTAGCTCAATATATTTAGAGTAGTAGAAGCATTAATGAATATGAAAAATGAAACTATAACTTAACACATGCTACAAATTAGAAGCAGATGCTCATACCAGCTTGCACCAGATGTTACCAGATATAAATAGAGTTCAAGCCTAATAAAAGCAAGCTTGGTGTTGTAGCTTTTTTTTACTTAATCATAATTAGAAGGAAACATGGAATTATTTAATATCAGAATTTACTAATAAAGAAAAATATTTAATAGGGTCTTGGTCAGACAGCATCCAAGGAAGCCAAAGATATTTTCTGGTGCAAAACATCATCTCAAAACCCAGTAGAGAATTTAATTTTTCTGTTTTCCACACAGGACATCTAAAAACAATTTTCACTGCCACTTGAACTAGAATTCCCATTGATTTTTATTTCTTTTACTGTTTGCTTGAATGAAGACTTTTAGGTTAAAAAACATTTCTGAATTTTATTCAAAGGTAAATTTTTTCAGTGTTTTTTTTTTTAAACAAATGTCCAATATTTTTGTCTTAGGAAAAGAGACTTTGAAAGTTTTTACCTGTCCAAGCTCAACAACAGTACAAAATGGTACAAACTGGTACAGTACAGCCCTTTTCCCAGCATCTGTCACTCAGAGCTACAGCAGAGGCTTAAACAGACTGAGAGCTGAAAGGCCAAGAGCTGCCCCTTGTGCCCAGGTTGGGGGCAGAGCCAACCCTTCTGATTCCCATTTGTGCTTTTACTGGAAGGGAGATGTCTGATTAAACCTGGAGTTAGCACACCCGTAGTTACTGAGCTTGAGTATCTCCTCCCATTGCAGTGTCAGACTCAATCTGGCTTTCAGCTTTTTGCTTCCGAGGCTGGGCCAGGCCCGTGCTCTGTGTATTTCACAAGCTCTGTTCCCCATGCCTTTGTGGTGTGACAGGGTTACCTACTTTCTTGAACTTTTCACTCGTTGGCCTTTACTCAGTGACTGCTGCAGGTGGAACTACGCACTAATCCATTTACACTGTCTTCCTGCTCTCAAGTGTGTGGGAGGAGAGGGTTTGATAAAGGCCTTGAGTAAACTCCTTTTGGGTAAAACAGAGAAGGGAGGGTTATCTTGGGTTATCTGTATGTCTAAACTCCAGCCACTTCTATGTAAATAAATTGCCTTCCTCAATGCCAGGCCAAGTAACTTTAAGGAAAGTTTAAAAAATAAACCTCACACCTTTGAAACAAACCATCCAGAAAACACAACCAGAGCCAAACATCTGACACTATCTGGGAGTGGTCTCTTTACACAGCTCCATGACAAGTAGTAAAACCTCCTCCATTCCACTTACCATGACTTTGCAGCATGATAGACAGTTCTGTGAACGTGAGCAGGGAAAAGAAAAGTGGAGACACAGCAAGAAGCATGCTGCTTGCATTTAGCACCTTCCTATGGTGGGGTCTCTCTTGGTACATGGGAAGGTGAGCATGAACAGAGCTTGTGGCATAGTGAAATTGGCATTTTAACCAGGCATCCCTGCTCCTCAGCCCTCAATCACGAGAACTGCAGTGTGTGTGGAGGCAATAGCCATAGCTGGAGGGCAGGTAGCAGGCTGTGCTGAGTTTCAGAGTAGAGACATGGCCAAGTAAGGACAGGGAGTCCATTTGGGCTGCTGGATGCCACCGTTCTCCTGCCATCTCCTCTTGTCTGACAGCACAAAGCTAGGAACAGTGTTAAGGTCTGATGTGCCCAAATAAAACCACAGCTTTGGAGGATCACAGTCATTGATACTGTGTCTCACAGCATCCTTCTGGATAAGCTGTCCAGCCCACAGCTAGACAAGTCATAGTATGTTGGGTGAGCAATTGGCTGACTCGATTGTTTGAAGTCAGAAGGTGATAGTAAATGGGGCTACATCTGGCTGGCATACAGTCACCAGTGGGTTTCCCCAGGGCTCAATTTTAGGGCCAGTGCTCTTTAATGTTTTTATAAATGACCTGGATACAGGAACTGAATGTACATTAAGTAAATTTGCTGATGATACTAAACTAGGAGGAGCTGTGGACTCCCTTGAGGGTAGAGATGACACACAGAACGATCTGGATAGAGTGGAGAGCTGGGCAATCACCAACCATATGAAATTTAGCAAGAGCCAGATTCTCCACCCAGGACTGGGCAGTCCTGGTTATACACACAAATTGCAGGATGAGAGGCTGGAGAGCAGCCCTGCAGAAAGGGGCCTGGGGGTTTGGGTTGATGGCAAGTTGAATATGAGTCAACAGTGTGCCCTGGCAGCCAAAAGGGCCAACCATGTCCTGGGGTGCATCAAGAACAGCACTACTAGCTGGTCAAGGGAGGTGATTGTCCCACCCTACTGCACCAGTGTGGCTTGACGTTGAGTACTGTGTGCAGTTTTGGGCACCTTGCTATATAAGAAGGGCATCAAACTATTAGACTGTGTCCAGAGGAAGGCAATAACAGTGGTGAAAGGCCTAGAGGGCAAGACTTTGGAGACGCAGCTGAGACTACTTGATTTGTTCAGTCTTGAAAAGAGAAGGCTAATGGGTGATCACATTGCAGTCTACAACTTCCTCAAGGAGGGCAGTGGAGAGGGAGCTGCTGGTCTCCTCTCTCTGGTAACGTGATAGGATACAAGGAAATGGAATGAAGCTGCATCAGGGGAAGTTCAGATTAGACATTAGGAAAAGGTTCTTCACTGAAAGGGTGGTTGATTACCGGAACAGGACGCCCAGGGAAGTGGTCATGGCACCAAGCCTGTCAGAGTTAAATGTGTATCTGGATGACACTCTTAGTTATCTGGTTTAGCTTTTGGTAGTCGTGCAAGGTACAGGGAATTGGACTTGATGATCCTTATGTGTCCCTTCCAACTTGATATATTCTATGATTCTATGATTCATTTAGGTCAACCTGGACTTGCAGGGGAGGAGGCTTTTAATTTTTCTTGTGTTCAGGACTTGCTGGCAGTCAGGAATAAAAGTATTTGGAAAAAAAAAAAGGAAAAGACAATTTACAACATAAAAAAATGGCTTAGCTTGGCTTAGCTTAATTTTTAAAGCAATTAGCAAAGCTTCAAAGGGTCCATTTAGTAGGTTCTGTGGGAATATATATAATGAAATGTAACCTAAAATAGTCTCTGGCAACTTCCATAAGAACCTACTATATCCCATTTGGGAAACAAAAGGAATTTTATGTTGCCCTTTGGAATCCAATTCCTCACCTGTCTTACTGATCTCCTCCTTACTAATACAGAAGTCTTTTCATCTTAATGTAGCTGCAAATAAAAAAAGAGAATTGCTGTTACATTTGTTAGGCATTGCACCTGACAGATGACAGTGTAGGTTAACAAAGAATTTGAAGAAATCTGGTGTTTCCTTCCTGGTTTGAATAGAAAGCATACTAGGCACAGGAATATTAAATTATTTGATGTTTTTGAAAACAGAACCAAGGAATAGTATTTGATAAGAGAAAATAAAATAAAAGAAGGAAATTGGTGATATTTTCTCATTTTGAACAAACACAGGAATTAAATCATCACATTTTCTTACAAAAGCTATATACACCCTTTGACTACTAGCTTAGACCAACTGTCAGTCCATTGCTATCCAACCTCTATCTTTCAAAAGAGAGAGGAAAAAGTTTATTTGAAAAAGTTTTCTTCATTGGGACTCTATTTATCATTGTATCCAAGTGTTTTTTTATACAAAGGGCTGAGGAATACAATGTATAGATAAAGGTGTTTTTCTGTGGACTTCCTCCACAGGATTGTTACACTGAACTGGCAATTTAATAGAGATGCTAAATTTTCATAGAATTATAGAATGGTTTCCGTTGGAAAAGACCTTTAAGATTATTGAGTCCAACCATCTATCCAGCCCTACTAGGTTCAACACTAGACTATGTCACCAAGCACAACATCTACTCTTCTTTTAAACACCTCCAGGGATGGTGACTCATCCACCTCCCTGGGCAGCCTGTTCCAATGCCTGACAACCCTTTCAGTAAAGAAATTTTTCCTAATATCCAACCTAAACTTCCCCTGACTCAACTTCAGGCCATTTCCCCTTGTCCTGTCACTAGCTACCAGGGAGAAGAGACTGACCCCCACCTCTCTTTTAGGTCTTTGTAGAGAGCGATGAGGTCTCCCCTCAGTCTCCTTTTCTCCAGACTAAACACTCCCAGCTCCCTCAGCCGCTCTTCATAAAACTTGTGTTCTAAACCCTTCACCAGCTTTGTAGCCCTTCTCTGGACATGCTCAAGCATATGCCAGACCTCAGACAAATAAATGCTAACATTATGGCTCTGCAGGACCAAATAAATAAATGAAGAGACAGTTTGTCCAGCCAAAGATTGGGCACACACACACCAAAATAGACTTTGTTCATAGACACAGCAAACTCTATATATGGGACTTTGTTCCAATACTGGAATGTTGCTATTGAATTAACAGCCTTCTCCACTTCCTCTGGAAAAGCCCCTCTCTAGAGCAGAGTGTCATCAATCCCAATACCAAAGGGTTGCTGGTTTGCAGGTCCTTCCTTGGCAAAGGACACACTTAGCACACTCCCTCACAAGGTGTTTCAAGTCAGATGCCCGAAAATATAAAGTCCCATATCACTGCTGAGGTTTGAAAACTTGACAGAGAGAAGGGGGACTGGTCCTGTCATCAGGAAAACATGCTGGATGGGTTTCAGTGCTGTTAACATAGCTTGGTTTCTTCAGCAACTGTAAACATGAGTAATCCTTCAATAGCAATAGCTATAATGGACCTTCTGGAAGGGGAAGAAGTAGGTATTTATAGAAATGGCTTGGAGGTCATCTGCATGTCTTTGACCAATGTGACACAGGCTCCAAAGCTCATGCTCATCTCAGCTTTGCATGTACACAAGCTAAGCTTGGCATCTCATTAGAGGGGTGGGGAATGGAGATAGTGTTATTCAAACAAACAAGTTACACTTGTTATCCTTCTTCCACAATTAAGCTTGAACTTTGTCTCTTTCTCACCATCCTGCTGTGAAATTGGAATTTCTGTTGTGATTGCATGTGGCTTAGTTTTTGTGTATGTTGGTTAAATGGTGTCTGGGTTACACATCACTCAGACCAAACTGGAAGAAACAGGAGAAGATACATGAGGAATTGACTGAGGAAAGAAGAGGAAATAGCCAACACACACAAACACAAACACAGCATACCTACTGCCTCTGCAAATTTTTCTTCATACATGACACAAAATAAGTGTGGTCAAAGCTTAATGGCTGACACGTTTCAATAACAGTGAGGAATTAGATACTGTGATCTCACAAAAGAGCTTTTGAATTATACTTAAATCCAATGAGGATAGATACAGTAGATTGACTCACAGACAGATAATTGCAGAGGGACGTCACAGAGCTTTCTTATTTCGTTACTGTGAAGTTTCATTGTGTCATCACACTTCTGTATGTGATTGACCCACCATATTGTCTAGGTATGGGATAGACAGAAGTGACTCTGGAGCAAATAGTTACTGTGATTTTGTGTTTTAATGGGTCCTGTCAATTTTTGTTTCCTGTGTCATCTCAAATGCCATCTCAGCAGAAGAGTTCAGGGGGAGAGAAATGCTTGGGTTCTTTATTGGATTTGGTTTTTTTTCTCAGAAGAATAGTATCTTCTGTTTTCCCAGCATTACTCTTGCAAGAAATTGTGTTTCACAGGCCTGGTAAGATGACCTATGTACTGCTTTCTGTCTGCTGAGCCTGTGAAGTGCCATACTATATCCAAACTGCATCTCCGAGCTTCATGGTTAATTGTTTCTCTATGGCTGTCAAAGCCTTGTTTTAATAATTTACCATACCTTGAAATTATTTTAGGGTGCTAGAAGCTTTTAGTTCTATTTCACTATTGTTTCTTTCTCTTATCTCCAGCAGGCCTTTGCTTTGGTGCTGATTTTTTAAGCACTGAAATTTTTTCTGATTTTCTTTTTTGGGAGTCTCACTTGTACTGCTTGTACTACTGATGTTCATTAAAGTAGATCTCAGGACTTTCCAGGACATCCCTGACTGCCTCTGTTCAGTCTGAGACAAGAATAAGTTATTTCTCTAAGCTATTTTCAGAAAAAAAGCCAGATTAAGGAAGACCTGAGTCCTTGCTTCAGCCTAGATCTCCATCCTCTTCAGTGGCATTACAATATTCAGACTGCAGGCATTCGCTTCATTTCATATGAAAAAAGTAGAAAGCACGTTCACCTCATAGACAGGAGGCTAGACTAGAGGTACCTCCCAGCCTGAATTGTTCTTTCATTCTAAATGGAGTATTTCTCTGTTCTGTGGCTGATCTAATACGAATGCTCAGGTTAGGTTGAAAGAAAACAATGGTGATTACAACAAAACTGGAAAATGTTTTGCAAGGAATAATGAAAGGTTATCTTGCAGCATTTTGTCTTTCCTTCCTTCCTTCCTTCCTTCCTTAGTCCTTTGGAAAATCAGTTCAGATTAATTTTCTATTTATAAAGACATGCCACATCTCCAGTGACTTCCTCCCAAACACTTTTCACATCATAAAACAGACTAATAAGATCTACACTTCTGCAAATATAGTTTAGCTCATTTTGTCTCCAGATGGAAACTACCTTCAAGCATTAACCAGAGAAATGCCTTAACAGATAAATGTATATAAAGTGATAAAAACTTCAGACTTGCTGGTTCTGCTTTATCACCCTGCTAGGATCAATAGCTTTTCAAATGTCTGGAGAATCTGCCTCTTCTGTTTGGGCTGTCATGTAAACATGATGCTTAGACTGCCTTCAAAGGTTGCATCCTTGTCCTCCCCGCTCTTTGCCCCGGTCTATGGTTATCCATGTTCAAAGAAGCTTAATCCAGACTGGAAGAGGTGCAGGAAGGGCTCTTGACTAGAAAAATGGACATGTGACTAGAGGAATTTGGTTTATTTACTTTAGAAATACCAAAGCCTGAGAAGAGATATGATAGGTCTCAAGAGACAAAGGGTAAAAGGAAAGATCCGAGAAAAAAAGGGGGAAAAGAGGAAAAAAACCTAATTAAGAACAATTACAGTTGCTAAAAAGAGTACATTTGATCTTCAGAGGTGTCAGATTGTGGAACAATGCTCTGTCTGAAGTAGCAGGTGAAAATTCTTAACTGATTAAACTGTCGTTTGATCGTTTTGAGAGGGGAATGGAATAGCACTACTCTCCATAGCGTCCTGGGTTGTATAATCTAGATCTGCCCTTCCTGAAACTCCTGCTTTGTGTCTTCTGAAGTCACAGACACCCCTCTTACTCACAAAATCTCACTAGGATAAACCCTTCTGGGTCATCTATTCTAACGAATCTTTACAGAAATGTTTACTTTTTTCCCTGACCCTGTAAGAAGAATGCTTGATACCTTCTTTCTGTAAAGAAGATCCAAGTGCCAAGTTGGTAAATACCCGTACTATTTGGAGTAAAGCTACCAAGTTAGTGATCTGCAGTCTGGTTTATCATCTGTGACCTTAGGGTGTCTGTGAAACCTCTGACTTTGTTCAGTGCCATGTAGTGATTGCATTCTTGTGTTTGCAATCTTTCTCCTTCTAAATGAAAGGCCTAAACCAGATGTCCATGTCATTAAATATTGAGCTTGAAATATTCAAACTAGTGTACTTGTTATCTGACCTTGATTTAGGCAGATAAGGAAGGATCAAACCTCAATCTTTATATAAACAGACATCAGTGTAGCAGTAAATCTGTATGCTAGCGTGGCAGATTGAACTCTTCTCTAAGGTTCAGTTTCCTCTCTACCATCCACACTCACTTTATCAGCCAATGCATGCTCATGGAGAAAGCATATGCAGTGTCAAGAGAGCCAGTGAGCCCTGAAAAGTCTTAGGAAACAGTGAAATATAGCAGAATAGAGCCTGCTTCGGCAGGGGGTTGGACCCGATGATCTCTCGAGGTCCCTTCCAACCCCTACAATTCTATGATTCTATGATTCTGCCTGAATTGGTATCACAAATAGTCTTTGATGGGAAAACGTTTCTTTCATAACACCAACCTCCTTGTAATCTTGAGGTTGATGAATGAGAATATCCATTTGTCTAAGGTCTCAGCCAGTAACCTCACATACACAGAGGACAAGCCTCAAGTGTATGTAATTTGAATGCAAATGAAAAAAAACATGATTGTCTTCTCATCAGCTGAGTAAATGGGTAAACGCAGCCCTCTTTCTTTGGCCTTATTTTCTACCACCATGTTTCCTCCCCATACTTCAATATTCACTTGGCAAGAATGGATATTAGTTAAAGAAGTTTGGACAGAAAACTGTAATTTAGTCTCTAAAGCAACA
Source organism: Hypotaenidia okinawae (assembly GCA_027925045.1). NCBI lineage: Eukaryota > Metazoa > Chordata > Aves > Gruiformes > Rallidae > Hypotaenidia > Hypotaenidia okinawae. The sequence goes on from BSDF01000004.1 coordinate 11,123,401, forward strand.
GTATAAATGGGCAAAGGCATGAAATTGTAGCACAGAAAGATCTGAAAGAGAAAGCCACCTAGTATTAACCTCTCACTGGAAGGAGTTATGTCCCTGTGTTGCCATTTCTACTACCAGTGCCTAGTGTAGCATCAGTGTCATCCTAATGCTGCACACATACCTGCAGCCCTTGCCCAATGTCCCAGTAAAGAAAACAACTATGATTCACACCCCAGGAAGATTCAGGTAATGCCTTTTTCTATTTCCAGGCATGCGTATCAGAGTACAATTGATTAACTTACATGCTGAACAATTTCTTCTCTTTGGAACCACATCCCCACACCAAAGGTCATTTTCCAGGGAACAAATCAAAGACAATAGCCAAAACAACCCCTCACTCCAAAACAGAAGCCAAACTTTAACGTAATTAATGAAGTTCTACCTTACAGAATTATTTCCTACCCATAAAACCTTGTGTAAGTTGGGCTGACATGTCTTCCCCAAACTGGATGCTTGCTGGCACCAGAACAAGCACAACTGGAACCAATGCTTACAAGGTTACCATTCCATTGATATCTAGCACTAGAATGGTGTAAATGAAATGCTACCTTCAAACATCTGTAAAAGTAAGTGAAATGGGATTAGTTAATGGTGTTCTGCAAAGTGATGATCAATAAACACAGAATTTTACATTTTGGACATGAATCATCAATTTTTAATTTAAAATTAGCACTCAAATAAATTACTGTTCCAATTTAATTTCTCCATACTGCAACAGCTCTGTAGTATTTATACTAAGTCTCAGAGTATCAGCTCAAATCTGCTGGTGTTTTGAGTTTTCCTTGCAAAATTTTTGTAGGGGGGTGGGCCTTGGTTTTGAAATAGCTGATCTTTAAACTCTGGGGCTTGTTATTATTTTTAACTTGTTACTGGCTACAGGGGCTCAGCGATAAATCTGGACAGCCTCTTTACATGGTTCTAAAAGCAGTCTCATGCTCAGTGCTGCGTAGAATAGACCTTTCCCATTACAGAGAGAAGATTTGGTTCTCTCCCTTGACTTTTACAAATGTTTATTAAAAAAGCCCAGAGAAAAGATGAGCCTTGGCAGTAAGAAACCGAACACTGTACAGCCATCACAACCAGATTTTCACTATAAACTGGAGAACTTCTCACAACTGGTCTTCTATGAATCGGTATTTCTATATCCATCAGAGATTTTATATTAACTTTTGCTCAATCCCTGTTTGTCAGTAGTCACTGCAGCTGTGACATGTCCTGGTGTTCCCTGCCAGGTTCATACACACAGGTTCTTGTGTCTTGCTTCATGGAAAGGACGTCAGCCCAGTTCCTTACTCTGCATTCCTGCTGTCCCGTGCACAGGTTACTCCCTCGCTTGCCAGTCAAGGGGAGGTTGTGATGAGGAGTGTGGGAGTGTACAGGATTGCCAGACCAAGATTATGCAAAGAAACTCATGACTGCAGAAGAGTTTGCCGAGTTTCCGATCTGTAAGTGTCTGGATGAGTGCCATCACACGCTGGTAACTGCCCCCACTTGAAGGGAAAATCCTGTCTTTGCAATACTGTTCTCACTTGAACGTTCAAACCAGCTAGTGGGATAAGAAATAGCAATGTAAAAGTCAATGCATTATGAAGAAAATTAAACCTCTTCAGTTTTAAGGATAGCAGTTTGCTTTTTTTAAACTGTGGAGTAAAACATTTGTAGAAGTGGCCATTCTTTACACTGCAGAGCTGCTGTAACCTGGTGGAAGCAGGTTGTTAACACTGAGTATACTAATGCTTCCAGCAATTCAGCAGGGTGGAAAGTGACAGCGTTCTTGTAGACTTTTCAAAGTATTAGGAATGGTAGATGTATAATTTTTTCTACTAATTGTAGCAGAATTATATCTTCTGATCTCTCTATTCATTGTGCAGGGATGCTTGCCATGGAGGCAGAAGAGACAAAACTCTCTTCCACTGGGATCCCTGATCCCACATATATCATGGGCACTAAAATCCTGAAATGACATGTAAATTAATTGAACTGCCAGGAAAGATGAATTTTTACTCTGCACAGCTAATAGCAGAGTGTCTTCTGAGAAATTCCTCTCTGCATTGAGACCTCACATCAGGACGGTAAATCAGTCCCTTACTTTTCTGTATTCACACTCGTTGGAGTCTGATAGAGACTTTGGCCCTTTCCCAAAATAAATTACCAGCTCAGAGTGGCAATTAAGTAGAATTGTAATCCAAAACTCTAATCCTAGAAGCTTCATGCTCGGATGCTGCCTAACCCCAGCATGGTGAAACACTGTAGGCCCTGAGTTTAGGCATAGGAAGACAGGTAGCCTGGAAAATCTTGGGGTTCTTCAGTAATAGCAACTCTTAGTGGCTCAATTAAAATCAGTGTTTCATCAGAAAATGGCATCCCTTTGGCTGAAGGGCAGGTGCTTTGGGAGTGTGCTAAAAGGATGCTCCTCCAAGAAGGTGTTGCTCTGCTACCTTGTTAATAGCACGGCTGTGTGAAAGGGGGAGTTGCCTTCACCCTCCTTTCACCCAGTCAGTGCTCTGGCCCTTTCACTGAGCTTTTGAGGTGGGGAAGAGGAGGTGCTGGACTCTGAGGATGGGCAGCTCAGAAGAGCCTGAGCCAGAGGGAGAGAGCCTCAGGGACTGGAAAGGAAAGCCATGGGAGTGGCAAGGTTTGTGGCACTAAGGGTGTCGACTGTGGGTATTAAAATAACTTACGGTTTCTATCTCTTTTTCCACTCAATTGTGGATTACCTGGGGAGGGGTCAGCTTTCTTCCCTGCTTGAGGGGAATACAAATATACTCCCAAGTAGTAAAGGGGAGGAGGTGCCATGGTGAGGTAAAAAGAAATGATGGGTTCTGGGATTGATAGGGTCCACTCCTTATGTCCATTGCAGTTCATGTGCTGCATAAAATGCTTAAGGAACCCTATCTTTGCTCCAGCTTTTGTAAAAGCAGATGAAAAGTCTGATTTGTGGAATAAAGGATTTCTAATAATGACAGAAAGAGCTGTAGAAGAACTAGATAGTAGTGAGAAAAAAAATTAATGTTCCCTCCATCATTCATGTTCTTCTGAATACCTGTTTTAAAAAGAAATTCTGAAGGTGTTTGACTAACTGTTATTCCAGCATCCCTGTAACATTCTTTGCTTAGAGGCACAGAGAAGTAGCATGTTGCAATAAATACTAATGTATGAATCCTGTTTGGGTTTTGGCTTAGACCTGTGTTACTGTTAACAGGTGACTTTATGGTGTCAATACATGATACTGGCTTGCTTTTGTTTATGTGAGAAGTCCCTCTGACTTTGATAAGCTATTCTTGAGAGTAACTCCTAACCTGTGGGAACAGGTATCACACAAAGGAAAGTGTTGATGGAGGTATTTCCCTTGCTAAGATGTTGGGCACACCTAACAGCCTGGCTTTTATCCTGTTGTGAAGGAGGCCAATCACAATGATAATTCTAGAGATGACATAGCATGGCTGCATGTTAATATATAAAATTACCTGAATAAAAGATGGACTGAGCTGAAAGGTTATCTTTGTGCTGTGAGGTAGTCAATGCCTGTATTTCAAAGCCTTGTTGCTAGTCAAAACTTCTCAAGATTATGTGTTTATGTAATCCTTTGTGGAAAAGCAGTTTGCATGTGACTAGAAAGAAGGTATAGAACTAAGCCCCCACCTTCCAGCATCTCCCAACTTTGCTGAACTCCCCAAATATTGACACTTAAAACTGGGGATGAATTTTAAAAATTAAGATGCTAATGTGATGGATGGACTCAGTTCAGCATGCTTGAAAATTAGTATTGTACTCATTCCTGGGCTTTATTTTACTCCATTAAAAATGACTCCTTGGTATCTACTGGCCACGCCTCTGAAATATTTCCCAATAGGCAAGTCACTATATTCTGACACCTATGTGTTTGCCAATCATTAAGTTTCAATAATCACATGCTCCTGGTTTTAGTTCTCTACTTTAGCTCTTCCCTTTTATTAGTTCCACCTGTTGTTACATCTTTCATGATACAATACCTGAGGTCTTGCATTTGCATAGTGTTTCAGTCCCTCCAAGGCAAGTTGAATGGGTTTGGAGCATGCCTCTAGGATAGTCAGTGAAGGGGCAGGTGGAGTGAGACCAAGCCTGAAGGGCTTTGAATATTTGTTTGGCACCAGGCTGCTCTGTCCAGGGAAAGCTGAGGCGCTCTGGATCATGAGCTGAAGCAGAACTGGGGGAATTAGGTGCCCTGTGCCATAAATGCAGTCTTTTACTGTGCTCTGGTAACTCTTAGAAAAGTCAGTATTTCAACAAAGATCTTCAGAGGTTTGTACAGTTGACATAAACATCTAGCCTCTAAGCCTGCTTTGAATAGGTCAGTGCTCTTTTGGTTGTTTTGCTCCTTATTCTAGATGAAGTTTCATGTTTCAGAAGTGTCATGTATTCCCATGCAGCACCTTTACTAATATCTGAGAAATCCACCAGTTCTCAGGGACTGAAGACAGCTGGTGCTACAAAGAAGGATGTGTTAACCTGGAAAGAGTTTTGGTCTGAGGGAGCAAAGGATTTGAGAAGCACGTTTCACCCAACAGTTCCTGAAGAGGTTTGTGTTTCTCCCAAACTCAGTGCAGAAGAGCAGTACTGTAGAGCCTGTTCAGTTTTACTGAGCGAGTTTATTTCTGTCTTATAATTTTTTTCCCACATGCATATGCAAAACTTCCCCATCAGTAACTTGATTACTGTATATTATGTTAACTGCAGGTTGCAGCCTGCTAAAAATACCTGAAGGCAAATTTGCTCTCCATATGGTTTCAAGTCTCCGCCCTCCAAAATAAAAGAGGGGTTTTCCTGGGAGCATGACATAGAAGGATGCATTTTGCATTTACAGCACTTCTGCAATGCCAGGTTGGAAGCAGAGCCTGCTTCATACCTCACTTGTCTGAGGCACACAAACTGCTGGATGGGGGCCATCAGAATTAGGCACTTTTGCCAGGATTGGCATGAGGCTCTTAAGTAATTATTTTCCACTCTATGTTTTGCTGTAACCCTGAAAGTCTGCTTCCATAAGTACCTCTCTGAAGCAGCAGATGGCTACTTCAGAAACAATTGCCTTTGTAATTTGCATTGCCTGTGCTGCTCTTGATAATACCATCATCAACTTCTTGCTATGCCTGCCTTCTAGATATACCTTGCTTACTGGTGGCACACAGCAAAATCTCACCAGATGGAGATTGCTGCTTTGCTTTCGTGGGCTACTTGCACACGGATTGTGGGTTTGGCTTTATTATTATTTTTTATTTATTTTAAGTTAATGGTAAAGGCTTGGTCTAGGTCACCCACAGTTCAGTTCACCACCAAGGAAATTGGCTCACTCATTATCACTTGGCCTTTATATCAAGGCTGATACTTTCTTAAGCAGAAAGCAGGTGAACTGTGGGGCTTGACTCTGTTTAACTGTAGAAGGTAATTTCTGCTGGTGCAGAAGCCAACAGCCTAAATTTTCTGTCTTGCTTCATCTGCTGGCTTAAAGGAGTCCCTTCTGGCTTTCTGATCTTCTCTTCTAAAGACTGGAGTTATGGATGAGAGTAATTACATGCTGTTTAAGGAAGGTTAGATCATTTAGGTCATCTTCCTCAGATCCTGAAGGCTGGTGTGGTGGTTTTGCTGTTAGCTTTTTTGTTGTGTTTTTTCTTTCTGTTTGCTTGATTCAGTTACTCAGTACTTGTCTGTAGCTATAGGGAAGCTGTTGCACTGATGCTGGAATAAAACGTGTGAAGGCTGTTTCTGTCAGCCAGTAACTACAGCTATTTAGGCCCTCACTCCTATCTTTGGCTGTCTCTGAAGGTGCCAGCATCCTTATTGTGACCATGTAACGCACACTGGCACATGCCTTGTTTGGAGGTGTGGAACAGGTTCATAACACCACAGTGGGTACCGTGGGGCAAGTGTCACGTAGCTGCACTCATAGGCATACCAGAATGGCAGCTCTGTGTAGTTTGATTCCTGTGGCAGGTATCTCCACACATTAAATGGTTTGGTCTGTAGGCAGCCAGGCCCAGCTACACCAGCTTTTCGTGTAGCATCCTTGTGTGCTGCTGGTAGGTTTGACTGTTAGTCTTGCAGAACAACAATAATTATGCCTGCACTTGGCCTTTTGCTTATTTTGGGCTCTCAGCTATGCCAGACATTGTTTTGAACTGCACAATTCATGTCTGGTAGGTGGACTCTTCCATGTGCAGCTGCCAGAGCTTCTTGGTCTTGTCTGGATGGGAGAAATCCTAAATTGTTTTGAGGCTCATGACTGTTCTTCCAGGACCTGAGCACATGGCAAGACTGCAGGCATCTCTTGCATTCACTCTTTCTCCTCTTCTGCATCACTTTATCCTAGAGAGAACTGCCTGCTTTCTAGACACACCAGTGATTTCTTTTTACTGCTTTGATGCCAGAATTAATGCTATTCTAAAGCCATTGCTCCTATTTGCAGAGTGGGTTTTCTGGTCTTTAACTCCTGACAATTAGGAGTGGGAGAGGTAAATAAGCCCCAACTTTGTGTGCTGAATCAGTTTTGAATGTATGTGCCAGGTGCTGACATTAGTAAGCACTGCTATTATAGAAGATATAGATTAAGAAACAGAATTTAATCATTGTATTCTTAAATAAGCACACTAAATACGTCTGCTTCCAACGCCATAGCTGTGTTTGTGTTAGCTAAGGGCAATACCCAATGTCTGATAGCATCACTGGTGCAACCGAATGGAAAACACAGGTATCTCACTGCTCCTAGGAAATGTCAGACTTGTTTGCTGTGTTGTCAGCACATTAAGGTTGTCATTAATGGTCAGGCTTCTCCCCCTGCTTTTCTTCTCCCCCTTCTCCTCCTCTCCCCATCCCCCTCCATTGGATTAACAGATTGTTCAGTAAGGGGAGTGTAATCCTGGGGTGCTTTCCAAAGAAGAAGGGTTATTTAGATACCTCAGTTATGCTGCTGGTCCAAAGATGGGTTATCTCCTCTCTGGCAGAGCCGAGTTGGCTTTGGTTTGCTGGTTATCTCTGTACTTCTAGCCAAAGCATTCCAGCAGTACCTTGCAGGGTGCTTGGCTGATGGGTGGCTATGCTAGCTGTGAGGAACCAGCAGCCTTCAGGGCTTACCCTCATGGGCTCAACCTCCAGTGAATGCAAACTGAGTTGCTGTGCTATTTACCTGCAGTAGCTAACCCAGAGGCAAAATAAAGCCCTGTTTCTGGTGCAATTCTCTCCCTAATGATACTCAGATACTCATCTCTCTGCTGCTCCTCTCTGGAATCTTGACCATGCTGTGATTTTTAATTGTTTTTTACTGTACTTCAAGTACACAAAGCGTGTTAGAAATGAAACTTTCACATGCCAGAAACAGGATGCATCCCAGGAGTGGTATCTCCAGTATAGTTTTACTTTTAGTCATCTTGAGTTACACAGGGAGAATGCCACAGTCAGTGATTCCGCAAGGTTACAACATACACTTAATCCTAATAAGGAGGGAGAGGCTGTGGCTAACAGGTTGTTTTTCATCTCATTTCATTTCTAAACAAGCTGATAGCCAGTTCTGAATCATGAGTTTGGAAGAGAACTTGTTGCATTTGTCAGGCCCAGCATTATTTACAGGAACGTTTAGGTTTCACCCTGGGGAGATAGCATGATTTTGGTTTAGATTCTGGGTAACGTCAGTATCTGTGGGGTCACTATCTCACTTTATTTTGAATTCATAACTCAGATTGCGATTGTCAAAAAGGTTCCTTTAATTTATGTACAGTTCAGATAAGCTTTGGAAGAATATGGACTGATTTCTCTGTGGGTTTTGTATTATTTACTACAGAACTAGCCTGAAGGTTTGTGTTTGTCACTCTGGCTTGGCCATTTGAATCCTGAATTCTCAATCAGCTTGTGAAGAAGTGATTTAGATGACTCTATTTATTTATTTATTCTCCCCAAACCCTGTCCTGCCAGGATACTACACTTGCAATTACTTTTTGATCTAAAGATGGAGTATTCTTTAGTATTCTTTAAAACACTCCATCCTCCCAGTTTCTAAAATGGAATAGAGAACCTGCTGCACAAGGTGATAAAATACAGTCTAACTTTACCTTCCTACTCTTCAGGTGCTGTCCCACACTCTCCTCACTCCTGGTACACCTTGCATCGTGGCTAGATGTAGCTGTGCTAGGTAGCACTTTACTCAACAAAAGGTCCCACTAATTAAGGACAGAAAGTGCGTTTGTCACGGTGTGGATCTGAAAGGGCCATGGAAAAGATCAGTTAGAAATGGAGGAGAGCAATTAAGCAGCCAGTCAACCAGTGTCCCTTTGTGCCTAAGTGGAGTGTGCTTTGGCCCGTTTCCTCCGGCGTGTCCTTAGGGTATGCCTGGAGAAGGTCACTTTAGTGGGTGAAGCAGGAGATTGCTTCAGAAAGGGTCTTTGAGTCGTTGCTCGTTAAATTACTCCTCTGGCATGGCTTTGCTTTTATGACCTGCCCTTTCTGTGCCTGTCAGGTGCGGTGGAAGGTGTGTTGAGAAGCTAAAATTTCCATACTGGTTAATCCCCTTGTGCCCTTTGCTTACGTGGGTCCACGGAGCGGGCTAAGAAGGAATGAGAGATGGGTGTGGGTGGAGAGGGAGTTGTGAGCAGGGGCTCCGGGCAGGTGAATGAGGCAGCCAGGCAGTGGCTCCGTGGGGAGGTGGTGGGGTCAGGCAGGCGTGCGGTGCTCAGGAGATGGTCACTGTGTAGTGGTGGGGGGGTGGGTTGGCAGCTCTGTAGGCAGGAGACAGCAGGGCAAGGTTTATGAGTACTGGCGGAGGGGTTAGGGGGCAAGGAGCGGGGGGCATGTCACAAGGGGGAAGGCAGGTGGCGAAGAGGTGGGCTGGGAGCGGTGCTGGGAGGGCTGCAAAGCTGGGGAGCGAGCCCAGAGGGGTGAGTGGCAGGGGAAGTGGATGGGGTAAGGTGAGGTGTGGAGGGCAGGGGGTGTTTAGCAGGGGAAGTGGGCAGGAGGCCGAGCGGGGTTAGGCAGGTGGGTGTTCCCAAGGAAGTGGGCGCAGGGCCGGTGGAGGGTCAGCGGGCGGGGTGCGGCGGGGAAGCGGGCACGGGGCTGGGGCGGGCGGCGAGGGGGTGCCCCGGGGCGGGAGGTGCCTCATCGCCGGCGGCTCCGCCCAGGCTTCGGGACAGCCCAGGGGCCGCGGTTCCCGGCAGGGCGGCGTGGGGCGGGCGGGAGGCGGCTGCGATAAAGGGCCGTCCCGGCTGGCGCGGGCAGAACGGAGCGGCTCCGGCAACGGCGACTATGGGGATGCTCAGCCTGCCGGGCTTCCTCTCCTGCGGGAAGAAGAAGGTAGGGCGGCCGGAGGAGGTGGCTGGCCGGAGACACCCAGGCAGGTGTGGGGTATGGGGACACTCGGGCAGGTGTGGAAATGCAGGCAGGTGGGGAGCATCGAAGCAGGTAGGGTATGGAGGTGCCCAGGTAGACATAGGGGTGCTCAGACAAGTAGGGTGCAGATACCTGGGCAGCTGTGGGACACTGGGCAGGTGATGTGTAGTGCACCTGGCCAGGTATGAAACTAATTGGGCATGTGGGGAGCACTGGGTAGGTAAAGAAGGGTGAGGTGGAATGAGCACCTGGGCAGGTGTTTTTAAAGTGGGCATATAAGAGTGTACTGGTATGGGGCATCTGAATGTGTGCGGGGGCAGGCTAGAGGTGTCTCTCTGGAGGTGCTGCCCCCAGGAGCTGACAGCACAAGGGGCTAAGGTAGGAGCAGGGCAGAACTGTCCATGAAGATTGTTTGGACTCTCTGGTGTGAGCCTCTCTAACAGGTCCGTGCTGTCCTGCCAGGGATCAGCTGGACTGGCAGCACACCTGGCTCTGCCAACTCTGCCTAGCTGTCCTGCCAGATGATGCCAAGGAGAAATGAGGATATGACTGCCCCTCTTGCCTATGGAGCGATCCCGAGCCTTCCTTCTTTTTCTCTTCCAAGGACTTCAGTTTGTCAAATGAAAAAGATGCCCATGCCAGTGACAGTGATGAGAATGTGGAGCGTGGCAACTGGTCAAACAAAGGCGACTACCTGCTGTCCATGGTGGGCTACGCCGTGGGCCTGGGAAATGTCTGGCGATTTCCCTACCTCACCTACCAGAATGGCGGAGGTACCTGTATGGAATGGTGGTGTTGGGTGGGCACAGCTCGTTATCCCCAAGAGAGAGGAGGGCCAGCCCTGGTGTGGGGCATATTTTATCAAATCTCAGTGTGAGCATCACCCTGGGAACTGGGATAGTGCTTCGTGATGGGAGTGGGAAGAGGACTAAGAAGCATCTCTGCTTTTTGGATACCAGCTGAGAAGGGAAATAGTATTTAGTTTTAATTGCAAACTTCCACCTGAGAATTTCAGAACTCTTCTGATTTACTCATAACCAACATGCATCTTTTTGTCAGTGTGCCAATGTCCTTAACTTACCTAAATAGCTGTTGTCCCTCCCCAGTACTTAACTCCCAGATACGCTTATAGAGAGCAATTGAATTCCCTCTCAACCTTTGTTTTGTTAGGCAAACAAGCTAAGCTGGAATAATTATCCAAGCTTAATAATTGTCCCCGCAGATACTTGGGAAATGAGAGACAGAGAGCCTCTACCTGCTTATACAATGAACTAGTGCGAAGCCAAACAGGGGCACCGGCTTCCTTGGCTGCTATGCCGGCGCTTTGCCTTCTTACCAGGCAACCACTGGTAATTAAGGAGTGCAAATGCCAAGGAACTGCAGAGGATTTAAGTGTGTGTATGTACTTGTTCTGCCTGACAGTCACTGCGAGTAAAATTCTGGACTGTAAACGCAGCACAGCCCATACAGCTGCAGGTGGAACACCAGGTGGCATTCTTGGTATAGAAGTTTTATGGGAGTGCGTTTCGCCAGGTTCAGTTACTTAGTGCTTTGTTGTGGAAAACTGTAGAAGCAAAATAAGTTACTTTAGCCCTTCTACTAGATTTTTTTCCTAATCAGCTACAGCAGAAAGCTTTGCATTAAAAGCATTTTTGTGCTGCTGCTGGTATCTCTCTCTGTGCCCCTTGCCCATGATTGGTAAAGACAACTGTTACATCCTTGTTTCGAAACACAGGAGTAATCCAGTTAATTCTGCGGGGCTATTTACTTCCTTAAATTACAGCAGGTATTTGCAGTTCCTTGCAGAACTGGGTCCTCGATTGCTTTAAGTTCACTGAGTGAAGAAGACAGATTTCTGTGGGGATATCAGGTTGTGTTTAGGAAACCTGTGCTCTCTCTTGCCCTGTCTTGTGCACGCACACAAAGAAGTGCCAGTCCCTTTCACAGAACAGGGCTGTCATTGATATCAGGTTAATGTGCACTTCAAAATGGACTCAAACAAGAGCGATGCTGAGATGTTGCTGGACACAGGAGTCAGTCAACCATAGAAAATAAAATTTCATGCTTTGATGTCTAGAAGCTACTCAAACAGGTCAGTGGCAAATAACAGCTAAATACATGAAGGAATGGTTCTGTTCCTTTTTAAATTAAAAGCTGGAAGATAAACTATAAAGCTGATGGAACAGTGCTTAGCTGTAGGTACCTGCTTGTATTTAGAGCAGTGTGTTTTCAATAGATTTTGTAAGATCCTTTTAATCCTAAAAGAGAAGCCATCCCATGTAAACCACCAGTTCTCCTCATAATCCGTGTCTCTTCATTGCAGGTAGTATTTAAGTTTACAGAAAACAGGATTTATAAACAAATATCTGTATTCTGCAAAAAGCAATAAAACCACGGTGGGATATTTGAGCTGGGGGAAAAGGGGGAGTATAAAATGTTGAGATATCTGTGGTGGATACTGAAAGATTCATTGTTTTCTGTGTTTGTGGTGGTGATTGGGTTTTTTCCCTTCTCTCAGGTGCTTTTCTAATCCCGTACACCCTGATGTTGGCATTAGCTGGCTTGCCCTTATTTTTCATGGAGTGTTCCCTTGGACAGTTTGCCAGTTTAGGTCCAATTTCTGTATGGAGAATATTGCCATTGTTTCAAGGTTGGTATTGTTGTTTTCTTAGATTTTTTTAATTCTAGTAATCAACAGATGTGAGTTAATCATTTCTTCAAAGTTACTAATTCTGAGAGGCCAGCTTCCATATAAAGAATATTCCCAATGTTACAAGGTCAGCGTTACATTATCAGTTACATCTTCCTCATTGTTCCATTAATAAACAGCTGGGGATTAAAGATTTCCCTAAGAAGGCTATCAATTATGAGGGGAATAATCAATGATTCTCCTGAGCATACAACCCGAACTGCGGCTGTCTGGGCAGAAGGAAATGGCAGCTTGCTGTGTGAGGGGAAAACCTCAGTTAAACACCTGGCACTGTGTGTGACAGACTGAAAGTAACTTTTAGAAGTTGACTTTTATCGCTGTTTTGTGACACTGCATGTCCTGTGTAGCTCGCAGGGCAGATCTGTCTTGGATGGGCTCATTCTGTGTTTGGCCGCTGGCGTTGGCACAGGCGTGTGGGTCTGATTCCTTTATGCGATGCTGTGCTGTGTTCATCCAATGCACTGCCCGGGGAGTCATCTGCTGGCGTGATAAAATAGTCTCGGCTCTGGCTTTGTAGGGCAAGGTGCCTCTCATCCTAAGAGAAATCGTTGCACTCTATAGTGGTGCAATGGAAAACTGCTCTCTGCAAGGGTTTGAATTTCTTGGGGGAGATTTGTGTATTTGGAAACGATTAACCCTGTGCTTTACTCACCCCTATCCATTCAGATCCTGTACTGATGGGTGTAAAGGACTATGCAAATGGTCTTGTTTGTCCTCTTTATCTACCAGAGGAACAAGGAAGTTTCTTTCTGATGCAATAAGAATTTTACTGGTCACCTACAGAAACAGAAGTGATTATTGTCTGGGTGGTTGACTAAACGCTTTTTGCCAGTCTTTGGTGTGCAGCGCAAATAACTTTTCACAAGAGCAGTTTATTTAACTTGAGTACAAAAGTCTATAGACATGGCAAATAGTTCATGTGTCTGTGAAGATATAAACTTAAATATAGACTCTAAGATGATTTGGACAGCTTAACAGACTTTCCCTAACTCACAGAACAAAGTTCACTTCAACGAAGAAGAACAGTATTATTGACATACATTACTGTTCTGGGTTTTTTCTTATTTATTGGCAAAACTATTAGTTATAATGGAATCTTTAAAATAGTTTCATTCAGTTGTAGTTTTTGTATAGCTGCTTCTACTTTGCTAAGCAATCAAAGCTTCCCACTGAACTGGGAGAGAACAAAATATTGAACTTCTGTAGACTTGGACGTAGCAAATGGCCTGATTTTTCTGTGGGCCTGATTCAAAGTCTGTCAAAACCACATTTGAGATGGTCAGTTTGGATCATAACCCTCATTCCATGGCTTTTACCCTTTCCCTGTTTGGTTGCAATTAAAACAAACAAACAACCAAACAAAAACCCCACCTCAACTTTTTCCCAAGCAGTCCTTTAAAAGTCAAGAAGCCAAGTGAAGGCAGTTCTTTTTTTTTTTTTTTTTTGGGTTTTTTTTGGTTTTTTTTTTTCATTTCAACCCAGGTTTGGGGTAATTCAGACATTGCATCTTTCTTTTCCCCAGGAGTGGGCATCACAATGGTCATCATCTCAACATTTGTGGCAATCTACTACAACGTTATCATCGCTTACGCGCTCTACTACTTATTTGCCTCGTTTCAAAAAGTGTTGCCGTGGTCAGACTGCTTTTCCTGGGCGGATCATTTCTGCAGCAAAACACGACTAGGTACTGTACTTAACAGATAGGGCTTAGTAGCACTGTTTTGGATGAGTGTAATTAATACTGTTTTCTGGGAGAAATTAGAAGAGGCAGACCTGTGGATTGAAAAGTCCTTTCTGGAGTTTTATCTCTGAATACACAGGAGTGATGATTGTCTGTTTCCCATACACTAGTTCTGGGTGCTTGGGCAGTCTACAGCGAATTGGGCTGAAATCTCCTTGTTAGACCCTTTATTTTTTTTTCCTCCTTTAAAATCCAAGGTTTCTTCTCATATCCATAGTCCTTGGAAATACTGTGTTCCCATTTCATCAGGCCTCATGGCAATGTAAATACCTTCCTTACCTGAAGCAAGAGTATTGCTATAGCTTTTATCTTGGATTCTTCCATTCCTCCTTGCCTCCCCTGCAGCTATGGTAATCCTGAGCATCAGCATGGAACTGGTTTCACACTTTAACTCTTTAGAATCCTTCTCCACGCTCTTGTTCCTGATGTTTGGCAGTATGTGTATGGCCAAACACTTGTTATCTCCTCAGTTTCCATATCAGACCGGCTTAAGGCAAAAGGTGAAGTTTGAGATAACTAGTAGTTAGTAGCTGGAATCATGTTGCCAAGTGTCAATGTAGTTGTTACTCTTAACCATACATCTGAAAAATATTTTCAAAGATTCATAGGTTTCATGAAATGAAGCTGAGATTGAACAAAATGTTGAGTCTTGTATATGGGCTAAACAAGTATTTTTATCCCAAAATTTGTAAGTGATAGAAGATGAAGTTGTCCTGAAATAGGCTTCAACAACACTTCTCCTGTAAATGCTGCTATGGTGTTCTTTAATTTAAGTTCTGGCAAGAAAAATTCCAAACCCAAAAAACACAAACAGCACCTGTACCCCCTTTCCTCACCCCAAATGTTTAAAAAGCTCTAGTAAACCCTCTGTTGTAATAAGATTGTTGTTAGAGGATGATCTCTGTGTAACCTTGGTCGGGGACAAAGGTTTTTGTATAATAATTAAGGCTACAATCTTAACTATTCTCAGTTCTGAATTTTGGAAATATTCCTGACAGTAAGTGCAAGGTGGAGCTGAGCACACAGGGTTGTTACTCTGATCACTAGGACCTGTGATGTGTTTGGTGTTTTCCAATCATTCAGTTTTATTTCTAAATATTTGTTGTTAGGCAAACTGAAGCTGTAACTGTTTAGAAAACACATCTGCTAAAAATATTCTGATTTTTTTTTTTTTTAAATAGCCATCACTGTGTAAATCCCTCTTTCTTGTTTCTCCCTTTCAGTCAGTGACTGCAATGCAACTGTAGGTGAAGAAATCATTCATGCAAACTACTCATTCATCACAAGCAACAATCTCACCTGTATCAATGGCACCATGAACTACAAACCAGTGCAATTTCCCAGTGAGCAATACTGGAAGTAAGTAAATATTTAAAGAAATAGCTAAAAATGCATTTATAATGTATTGTATTATGTTACAAGGCTATGATATGCCTTATCTTGTTGTTCAGAAACAATCTAGTAAAGGGAGGTGGGCATGAAATCTGCACAGAGGGGACTTAAAATTTAACTGATGAATCTAAGCCCTTAAAATGTTTTTTAAATATATAGAAGAGCAAGATTCAACTTGTAGCAAACTGAAAATTACTCTGCTTTAAAGAAGTCCTCTAGAGCTCTGGTAGGGACTGCTTAGCACTTTTATGTATAGCATATAGTTTTTCTGGGAGTTACTGTGCAAAATAGATGCACTTTATTCTGAATCTGAGCCTGTTGTGAAATTACCATTTCTTTAGCCACATGGTTTCAATTTGCTTTGTGGTTCTGGGAGTTGACTCTTCTTATGGGCTCTTCTCTTGCCATCAGAATTTCATGATCACCACACACGAGCTGAGGCAGGACTGATGGGAGGTGTCTGCAAAGCTGAGTGCGGGTAGATTTTAAAAAGAGGGAGAAAATGCAGTTAAATATCCATTTTTTTCAACATCAATCATGCAGTTCTAACTGCACGCTTATGGAAGCTGTCACAGGGTCTTGTAATATCTGCAAAGCCCAACTTGTTTTCCTTCAAGAAGTGGCTGAAGAGGAGTGCATGCTGCTGTCTGCCTCTCCTCACTGCAGTGTTCTGTGCTTGCAGCAAAGTGGCCCTTCAGCGCTCCAGTGGCTTGGACGAGACCGGTAACATTGTGTGGTACCTGGCGCTCTGCCTCCTCCTCTCCTGGATGATTGTTGGAGCTGCATTGTTTAAAGGAATAAAATCTTCTGGAAAGGTAAGCTAGGAAGGAGCTATCAGACTTTTGGCCTGATCCTGCCCTTCCAATGTCAGCTAGACCCAGGAAGGTCCAGCACAAGGCAGGTTGCAGTCCTAACTGCCTACTCTCTGCTGGCCTCGGCGTTAGGCTTGCCTTCTGCTCCTTGGCTTTGTGACTGTTACATAAAATGAGTAAAGTGCTGACTACACAGCAGTTACTTACGGATGGATCTCTTGGCTCCATGAGGGCTGCCATGTCTTTGAGGAGCTTGCTGTCACGCAGGTGATTCCAGCTGAGCTTTGGCAGTCATTGGGCCTGTTATGATGGACAGATGCATGTGACTGCACATGCACGCACACACCCTGGGAACACCCGGTAATTATTTGCACTTCCAGACTAGTTCAGATGTTTGGACAATACAGGTCAAGTCCTGCAAACAGATGTGTGTGTGCAGGTTCCTGACAGGTTGTGAAATGGTACTCAAGACTTCAAGCTGCTTTTAGAGCCCAGGTACATATGTGCTTGTTTTCAGACTTGGGCTCTGCTGGCTGGTCCAGTGTGGAGCCAAGAGTTGGACTTGATGATCCTTACGGGTCTCTTCCAACTCAGTATATTCTGTGAGCTGCCATTTCCATGGGCTCTAGCATGTCTGCATGGAGTTTTCCCTTGGTCAGTTGGTTCCTCTCCAGACTTCAGGCAGGCTGAATTTAATTTTTCCCTGCCTGATGCCCTTTTTTGTGATTTAGCTCCTTCCTCCCCGTGCTCCTTTCTTACCTCCATGTTACATGTCCACGCTTCCATTTTCCACATTTCCATTTCTTACTATTTCACTCCGTTGCCTTCATTCTTTCTCTTTCCCTTTCTGCACTGATTTCTGTCCACCCCCTGTCCCTGTCAGATTCCTTCTGTCCTTGTGCCTTTCCATAGTTGCTTGTTGCCCATCTTCCTTTCCTCAATCTGATGTTTCCTATTCTGCTTTCTCTTTGGAGCTTTCTGCCCTCTGCCTCAGCACTTCAGGGTGGAGTTAGCTGTACTTTCCCAGCAACAGTTGTTCTACCACATGGCTCCTCTTAAACTTGCATTCTTTGGGTTCCTGGCAATTGGCTCTTCCTGTTGTCACTTTGCTTCTGGCATGAAGGTAAGCCTCTCTGACGAGTAAGGTAAGACTCATAAGACTCTAGCTAGGCAGGAAGAAGGGAAAGATGAAAAGCTGTGAGCATTGAGTATTCCAGGCAAAAATTAAGGAGATCTTTAGAAATGGCAGATTCACTGTATGATGGTGCAATGCTATGGCTTGGTGTAACCAGCAGTACCGGGTCAATTACCTGTCTGCGTAACACTGAAACTAAGACTTGAGAAACAAAAGTATTGTTGAATGTAGCCTGCATGATGATAGCACTGCTTAACTCTGCTTCTGGCCTGGATCCATTGTGCTAGAAATTGTGTAGACAAACAACAAAAAGGATCTGTGTCTGAAAGAACCTAGAAGTCCTTGTTCCCAGTAACAAAAGCTTCCAGAATGGCTTACCTTTCTTCTTATTCTTTTTTTTTTTTAACCTTCCCAGTTACAGAAGGAAACAATTCCATCCTGGTCACCGAATTTTGTCTGTCTCAGTTTGCATTTGCTAGAAGTATTGCCTAGCAAGACACCTCTGGGGTAGTTTAAGTCCAGGCCTTGCCACAGCAGTAAATCATGTCAGAAAACACATTTATGAAGCTGGTCAAGTGCTATCTGAAAAGTGGATATGTGGCTTGGACCTTCTGCTTCTGCTGGAATGCAGCTCCAGAACTTGCTAAGCCAGATAGTTTAGTGCTTGGCATGCATTCACTTCCCTGGTCACCTGTTCTTCATTTGCAACATCAGACCTTAGCCTAAAACTTAGCCATTCCTCCAGCGTGGAGGTCTGTGCATCCCCTCACTTCTAATGTGTGTCCCTGCCCTTCTTTCTGCAGGTTGTCTACTTCACTGCGCTCTTCCCCTATGTCATCCTGCTCATCTTGCTGGTGAGAGGTGCCACCCTGGAAGGTGCTCTGGATGGCATCGAATACTACATTGGGAGACAGTCCAACATCACCAAGCTGATGGAGGCAGAGGTGAGAGGTAGTGTCACACTGTGACATGCTTCTGTGGCTCTATAGACTTGTCACAGAGCAGCTTCTTTTTAATCCAGCCAGGGGCTTCTTCATGTCCTGCCCTGCATTTTGTCTCTGCAGCTGGCTTCTGTTTTTTTAGCAACTCCTATTCCACTAAAAAATAGCCACCCTCTTCTCTCTCCCTCCCACATCAGATAGTGATGACAACTGTGGTATTTCCTCTGAGCAGCTCTCAGCAGACATGTTGAAGTTTAATCTTAGCAAGGCCTGCTGAGAAGGTTCTTGTTGTAGGATCAAGAATTGCTCTTTCATGTGTCCCACTTGCTTCTGTTACTGATAATTTCAGGAGACTTCATCAGAAGGTTGGTGGGACCCTTGAGTTTGAAATTCAGGCTCTGTCTTGGCCAGGGAATTAGTGTGGGAAAGTAGGTGGGCTGGGAAGGGCACCTTGTTACAAGGGAAGTCTGGATTATTATTTTTTTGTTGTTCTGGCTTATGCAAACATTAGCTCAGCTTTACCAAAACCAGACATAAAGTGTGATATATATTTGTGGTACTTTATGTGAACACTTTGTGCTGAGGGCTGTAGTGCAGGCAGCAGTGGCTTTTCTGGGTTATAGTGTGAGGAACACTAGTGGGAGAGCATACAGAAGTATAGAAGGTCTCACTCCTGCAATCTGGTTCTGGTTTTCCTCACTTATTGGCACTGTGACAAGGTTTGTATCTTGAGAACCTGTGTATGTGAATGAATTAAGTTTCTTCAGGATTAGCCCAGTAAGATTTAATATTTAGCAATGTACTTGAGATGTGACCTTCAGAAATGAGAGGAAATACTGCTTGTGCTTGAGACAACAAGGTCATGCCATATCCCACTTACTCTAAATTTAAAATGAAACAGAATTAGGTATTCAGGCTTAAGATAGAAAACCTCTGGAGCTTCAACAGAGGGCAGGCTTAAATGCTTATGATACGTACTGTAACTCCTACAATAATTCTCACGTTCTTATCTCTGGTAGGTTTGGAAAGATGCAGCCACCCAGATATTCTACTCCCTGTCTGTGGCATGGGGGGGCTTGTTGCTTTGTCTTCATACAATAAGTTCCACAACAACTGCTACTCAGACGCCATTTTAGTTTGTGTAACCAACTGTGCGACCAGCGTATTTGCCGGGTTTGCGATATTCTCCATCTTGGGACACATGGCGTTTGTGTCCGAGAGACCTGTCTCAGAGGTCGTGGACTCAGGTAAGCTGATCGTCACACTGTTGGTGTTGGGACTTGCTTTGACCAAGACATGATAATAACCTTCTTCCTTCCACTGTTTTCCAGGATTTGATCTGGCGTTTGTAGCCTACCCAGAGGCTCTCTCCAAGTTACCAGTTTCTCCTCTGTGGTCCTTCTTGTTTTTCTTCATGCTCCTGCTCTTGGGCCTTGACTCACAGTTTGCCACTATAGGTGAGTGGGGGTTTTAAGAAACTCTGTGCTTTTCAAATGGACATTAGCTTCCTTAATAGTGTTGCTTAAACCCCATGCCTCTTTCTTTGCAGAAACACTTACAACCACTGTGCAAGATATATACCCAGAAGTGATGAAAAAGCTAAGAATCCCCGTAACGCTGGGTGTATGCATATTGCTCTTCTTGCTTGGTCTTATCTGTGTCACTCAGGTAAGATACTAAGTTCATTTTTGGTGGTGGGTTTAGTTGTGCTGCAAATGGTAAACTCAGGTCAAAATATCCTTTCCAACTGTTCCTGCTTGCATGGATTGATCTGAGAGACTCTTGAATTCTGCCAGTGTGACTGGACACACACAAATAAGAATTTATCAGAGGGAAGCTTGAAGAAACTAAGTTTCTGTGACTACTGAACTGAGATGTGCTTTTAGAGAGAAGGTCTGTACAAAGACTGTGAACCAGCACCCTGATTCAGGAGGTTCAGGAGGGTTTGTGTCATCTCAAGCATGCATTTACTGTGTGTCCACAGCACTGTGGGCACCGCTAACAGATGCTGGTGGGAGATTTTTTGTTCAGAACTGAATGCCAAACAGGGCAGGGTTTGAGAAATGGCCTATTCACATTGTAACCTATTAGCTTGAAAGCATCTGTAGATTGTATGGTTACATCTCCTATATGTGTGTGTGTGTGTATACTGTGTAAAATTACTTGAGGCAATCACTTTCAAGGATATATGAAGGATCACTGCAACAACTCCATCTAGAGATGCAGACTTCACATGTCCAATTAGAGTGTGAAGAAGATAACTGTGGTGACTAGATAGTTGTATGGTCAAGTAAAGCACGTAACTTATGAAACATGATGGCTGGGAAGCTTGCAGAGGACATGTGATGTAAAAGAGTGAAATGATTTAAAGCTTCTTTCCTGCTCTTTGACCCTGTTGCTGTATGCCAGTGTTTAAAGCTGTGTTTAACCCACGTGGAAAACTTGTGTGTGTAGGAGTCTACAAGCCTCCCAGAACTGATTACTGGTGTAGCTGTTGCTGTAGTTCAGTATTAAAACTTCAGCACCAGCTCTAATGCTGTGAGCTCCAAATTTAAATCTTGCTCTCAGCTGTTTATATAGACTCTGCATATTATGCAGATCTACAGTAAGCAAAATAATGTTCACTAATGTGAACTTAGACTGGTGATTGCTTAAACTGGCTTGAACAGCACAACTTACTTTACTTGCATAAAGACTTCACTGGGAATACGAATGATTTACCTCATTTTTACCATTTTTATTTTCTGTATTCCTACAGGCAGGAATTTACTGGGTTAATCTAATAGATCACTTCTGTGCAGGATGGGGAATCCTCATTGCAGCTGTCCTGGAGATAATAGGCATCATCTACATTTATGGTAAATTATTTACATTGGGAAAAAAAATCCATTATTTGACCATGTGGTTCTAGGCACAAAGTATATTAAGCATTAATTGCCACAGTAAAGAATTTGTAACTAATCTGCCTGAAAAGCTTTAATAGTTACCACAGAACTGGCAGGACTGACCTTGCCCATTGCCTTTCCCCTATCCCTTTTGAGTAACCACACCTGCCAGCAAGGCACCTGCTTTACACAATGCACCCTGCAATTGTCTTTTGACAGGAGGGAACAGGTTCATTGAAGACATTGAAATGATGATTGGAAAGAAGAGCCGTTCATTCTGGCTGTGGTGGAGAATGTGCTGGTTTTTCATTACTCCCATGCTGTTAATGGTGAGTGTAGATGACTTGTGCTTAGTGTGACAAAACTTAACTTGATATTGGAGAGGTTTGCTTGTGAATATTCAGGACTGAATGCCCAGGCCCTGTGTGTGAAGGAAGGGAATGGCTGCGCTAGTGAAGTGAGCTATGTGCTATCTGTGCTTTCTGATAGATACTACCCCTCCTTGGGTCCTCTCCAGGAGAGGTTGGACCTTCACACCAGTTGTTAGTGATAGACACAGTCCATTTTACCAGCAGGTTTACCTTTGTTTCAGACAGAAAATGTTTTGAAACCCCAGATTTGCCACCCCCCCCCCGCCCCCGAGGGAAATCCCTCTTCCAGGACAGATCCCTGGCTTGGGTTTGTTCTCTAGATGTCCAGCTGGTCCCCTGTCTGACACTTCTTGGGTTTTTGTGTCCTGTTATGTGTGTCTTTCTTTGTTACTTTTGCACTTCTAATTGTGAGTGTAGATGGTTAGATCATGTTACTATGAGAGAATTCATTAACATTCCAAATCCAAGAGCAGTGGCAAGTCACTCTGAACAGCACAGCACATCACACTTACCCAGTCAGACTCCAGCTCAGAAAATGCTGCTCCTAAAAAATATTTTATTTCTGCAGCAATATAAACTATAGGAAGAAAGGTACTGGGCTCATGCAGCAACATATGTTCTCCAGCATAAGATTTCAACAGAACCCAGACATCAAGTCCTGTTTAAACATAGATGTACTGAGAGTGGTAAGGTGCACATCACTGTCATCTTTGAGTATTACTACTTGACCACAACTGAACACCAAATCTTGCACAGCCATTGTCACACACTCAGAATGCAAGAGGGAACCATGCAGAATTTGTAGATAGCCCCTTTTTTTAAACCATCTTGGAAATATGGTTCAAGTTAGCTGGAAATCTTTTCTTCTCTCTTAAACTTTCTGCCCCTTTTTTTTTTTTATAGGCAATTTTGGTCTGGTCTTTGGTCACATTTTCACCTCCCACTTATGGCTCAGTGTTATATCCAACCTGGGGAACTGCTGTTGGCTGGTGCATGATTATCTTCTGTGTCATCTGGATTCCCATCGTTGCTATTATAAAAATAGTTAAAGCTGAAGGAAACCTTTGTCAGGTAAGGGCACAAAAAAGCTGTCGTAGCCTCAGATTTTGCTTTCCTTGGCATTATCAGTAATGCATGCTCACTACTTTGAGGTGTTCATTAATTGGGGTTTTTTTGACCAAAACATGTATCTGGTAGTTGCTTCAGAGGCAAATTTACCTTACTGTGTTCTGAGAAGGTAAAGTTTAATTCTCTGGGAGTGCACCCATATATTCATGAGTGATTTCTGTACATCCCCCCACTCCCTCCCCTACCACTCCCTCCCCCAATTTGTGCTGCTGTTCCAGCTGCTTTTAAATTCTGTGAAGAGTTTCTAGTACTTTCTATCCCTAATTTTTTTTTGGAGTCTTGCCTCCCATTCTTCACAGAAATTTGTAAGTGTGAGATCTGAGGTATGCTCTTCTTGCCAAGCTTTGCCAGAGTCCTGTTGGTTGGTTTTCCCTATTTTCTGGTCTTCAGTGTCCAAAATCGCAGACTGATTTGGGCTGAAAGGGGCCTTTAAAGCCCATCTACTGTCACTCCCCTGTTATGGGAAGGGATGCCTTCCACTAGCCCAAGTTGCACAAAGCTCCATCTAACTTGGACTTGAACCCTGCCAGGGATCCAGGGGCATTCACAGCTTCTCTGGACAACCTGTGCCAGGGCCTCCCCACCCTCACTTGTATTTCTTCCTAATATCTAATCTAAATGTGGTTTCCTTCAGTTTAAAGCCATTGCCTCTTGTCTAATCACTCCATGCCCCTCCACGTCCCTCTCCAGCTTTCTTGTAAGCCCCCTTTAGGTACTGGAAGGCTGCTATAAGATCTCCCCAGAGCTTTCTCTTCTCCAGGCTGAACAACCCCAACTCTCAGCATTTCTCTTATGAAGATGGGCTCCAGCCCTCAGATCATCTACTGAACCCAAAGGCATTTTAAGTTATTTTAAACTTTGGTGATTTGTTTGCCACTGGTTTAGTTGCAGGACATACGTAGAGTTCCAGCTTTACTGAGCTTTAAAACCAGCCCAGGCTAAGGTGAGACATCAAACACTTCTTGTTCTTGCTTTCCAGCGCATTGCAAGCTGCTGCAGGCCTGCTGCAAACTGGGGTCCCTACTTGGAATGTCACCGAGGAGAAAGATACAGCCATATCGTAGATCCCAAAAAGGAAAAGGACCACGAGATCCCTACTGTGTCTGCCTTTGTGTACACTCAACAATGAGATGGCCACTCAGACAACAGATTTTTAATATATTGTGTGGGTTTTTTACTTTGACTATTAGAAAGTGGTGATGCAAAATGACAACCAAAAGCAAATCCAACCCCCTGCTCTTCAAAAACCCCAGCCTGCAAATGAAAGCGAGCCATGTTATTTATTTTTAGTGCTGTATGTTTGGGGAGGAACAGGTAAGTTAGACATGGAGATTTCCCCAGATATTTAGGTTAAGAGGGCAGAAAATGCACTGCAGGCTCCTCAGGGTGACGGACCCCCTCTGACCCGTATCCAGCTGGACTGCAGATATGGAAGAGAATGAAGACACGTTCTGGTGCTCCCCAGCTACAGGAAATTTGAGCCGAAAGGTGCTGTGCTTGCATGCCCCATGTGCTCCAGGCAGTTACTACCTTCTGCTGTACTTTGCCCACCACACGCCGCTGCGGGTGGCAGAGGGGTGAATGGGTGTGCTGCTGCCTGGCAATGTAGCTCAGGGAACAGGAATAATTTTTCTGTCTAAGCCTTGCTTAGTGCTGTGAGGCTGCTCAGGATCTGATGTTGACTACTCTGTGTGTGTTTATGTGTGTCTGTGTGTGTGGTGTCATACATCTAAATATTGAGTGGCATAAAATTGCCATGTAGGGCAGGAGGCCTTGACATGGTTTCTTTCTCATTATTCCCCTTGGGATCCCAAAAGAGCCATCTTCAGTGTCTCACCCCATGTTCAGCATTCATCTGTCTATAATTTAAATATCCCATATTCCATCATTAGGCTCTGCAGAATGAAATAATAATCACAATTTTGGCCCATTCACCCTCCCTACAGCCATCAAGGCTTTACTTATCTGTTTCCTGCATCTTTCACTCAGGCTTGGGTTTTCCCTTCCAAACAAGACCCAAAGTGCATTTTAAAGATTTCCAGTGTAACCAGTGTTGTGGTAGAGCCAAAAGAATCAGAATTTTACCCCACATAAGCTTTTGTAAGGTTACAACTGCCTTGTAGTGCTGTTACTCCAAAATATGCTGAAATCATGAGATTATTGACAAGTTAGAAAGTTTGTAATGCATTTGGGAACACAGACTTATGCTCCTACGTAGGTAGGAGGGCCTTAGGTTAAGAGAACCTGCCTTCACTTGTAAATAAGTTCCTGAAAAAGAAAAAAATCACCTGTGGATTGTATGAATACCTTTTGTGTGCTGAGGAATGTGTCTCTGTGATAATGGTTCCTTGAGAACAATGCAGCAGGGTTTCTAGCTGTCGCTTCCTCTCAGGGCTTTGTCACTGTCTCTGGACATGAAGGACTGTGGATTGTGGCTTGTTGCCCAAGCTGCATACCTAGATGTATGTTTTATACTGATGTTTTTGTGACAAATCAACATGTGATGGCAAATAAAATGTGATTTTTCTCTTTTTTAATGGCTTTGGAGCTGGAAAATGAGACTTCAGGCTTTTGTATGGAGTCGGTGGGAGGCAGTTGGTGGGAAGTGCTACCAACTTTTTTTTATGATCCTAAGTCTTTTGGAGATTGAACTGGGAAGATTCCAGGAAGCCTTTTTCTGGTAGAAGTTATTGCATCTAGTGCAATAGCCAGCAGTCTCAGAAAATACAGAAAGTAACTGGGTGAGAATTTATATAAAAGGTTGTGGGATTAGAACCTGTAACAGAAGCTGGTAAAGAGCACTCCTTTCCTGTGTTCCAGCTTTTCTAGAGTCATGGTCTAGGCATGAACCAGCAGGAAATGATGCTGTTGCTGGCCACGATGTGTGGAGAGCCTGGGAGCGGGAGAGTCTGAGCTGAACCCTGAGGTGCTCACCTCTTGGTGCACCATCCATTGGAGCTGCCACAGTTGGCAGCAGTTCATACCTGAGACAGGCTCTAGGAAGGAGAGAGAAATCAGACAAGTAATGAGCAGGAGCACTCCAAGAGGCTGGCCAAACCAGCTTCAGAAAGAATCCAGAATCTTCTGCTTGAGCAAAAGAGTTACTGAAGACTAATTCCAGCCATCTACTGCCCTGCAGGAAGCTCCTGCTGCTGCACAAAGGGTTCCTTTGAGATGACTTCTGCTCTGGACTTGTCTTATAGGCTTTTAGAAGCTGTTTTCAAGACTTTGCACTGTCAAAGCCTCCCAAAAGAACAACAAAAGACAACTTCTCATGGTCTGAGGATCCAGTTTTGGTGCTTTCCCTTTTCTCCAAGGTAAGAAAATCCCCCAGTTCTGAAGGCAGGATTGGCTTTCTTGACCCCTGGCAGAACTGGGATCCCTCTCTGTGTGTGCATGTCTGACATCTTCCTGGTACATCCAACTTTGGTTACTCTCTTGGATGAGCTGACTGCTGGCATCTGCTGAGAAGTCTCGAAGAATATTTAGGAGTTGGCATTTGCATTCCACACCCATTACAGCTCTGACCCTGCAGCTAGCATTGTTCAATAACCCCTGACCCTTACGTGAAGTAGTGTCCCTCAGTGTTGCTCTGGATGTAGGCTGAGTCCAGTGGACCTGGACATATTCCTCACCCATGCAGGTTGGTGCCTGATGTCCTGATGTTTGTTAGGTTGAAAAATGAGCAGTGTTAAGCTGTGCTGTCTTCCTGGCAAGCAATAATGCTCTGTGTGGAGTAGGTGGCAAAGATGCAAGGAGTCTGGGGGGTTTCACTTTGTGGGGAGGAAAGAAAATGGTTCTAGTTTAGATCCAGCTAAACAGGAGTGAAAGGAAAATGCTTGGAAAGAGAAAAGCAGAAGTAGAAAGAAAGTACTGCTGCTTTGGATTGGCTTAAAATGTGAATACATTTCAGTCAGGGAAGAGAACAGGGATGTGTACAGGGCTGTATCTGTAACAGGGTAGCATTTTAAAAGGTATTTCAACTGGCATTTATGTATGTATGACAAATGATTAGTCAGCAGCCAGGCTTATGGAAGCAAACCTTAGGGGTTCTGAGTTATGTCCAGCGCTGGGGCTGTTCATAAGCAGGAAGTCAAATTAAAAAAAAAAACCACAAGAGAAAAAAAGACTATTTACCTTGGATTGTACCCCATCCTCAGTTCTCAGTGGGCCCCTTCCCAGCCGGGCTGCGTGGTGGGACTCTAACCAGCAGAGAGCAGCGTCTGCTCGTGTCTCCCGCTCGGCTCCCGGCAGCCGGGGCGTGGGGACCAGCCAGGGGCCGGTGCGACCCCCGGCTCTGCCCGGGTTGCTGGGCCGGCCGCTCCGGGCGCTGGAGGCTGCGTTATAAAAGGGTTATAAAGCCGTAAAGCTGACTGGTTAGAATCAGACTGGCCGTAGGGAAAGGCTGCTTTTATCCCGTTCCGAAGGTGTGAAAAGAGCTGGTTGAACTCCTGCCGGGCTTCGAGATGGGTGTTACAGAGGGAACGCTGCCCTGTTAATGCCGCCCTGGACTCTGCACACACAGGTTATCCTGGCAGACCAGTTGTCCCAGTAAGTGCATCTTTCTGGTTCCACATACCGATTTTGTGATGCTTTGTGCACCCCCACTCCCAAGTCCCCAGAGTTGCCTTGCCTCGCCCTGTCTCCCTCCGTGCCTGTAGGTGATGTGGCCTTGCTGAGATGTCCCATTCATGGCTTTTAAAAAAATATTTCTTTAGGAAGCATCAGCATAGATGCAAAAGCATCACGTGTGTTTATAACTGAAGGCTTGTTTCAGCTTTAAATCTAACTTTCCATTGCTATGTGGGTTTATACCAGGGGGCTGTGTCATTTTTTTTGGCAACAGGTCCATGGCTGTACTTGATGTGGACACCACAGCACCTCAGCCGGGCTCTAAGGGTTGAGGTATAATGGCAGGACAAGGGGGATGGATTGAAGCTAAAGGAGGGAAGGTTTAGATTAGATATTGGGGGAAGCTCTTTACAGAGAGAGTGGTGAGGGGCTGGAACAGGCTGCCCAGAGAGGTGGTGGGTGCCCCATCCTGGGGGTGTTCAAGGCCAGGTTGGATGGGGCCCTGGGCAACCTTATCTGGCTCATGCCTGTGGCAGGGGGTTGGAACTCTGTGATCCTTGGGGTCCCTTCTAACCCAGACTGTTCTACAATTCTATGATCTGCCAGTCAGTTGTAGCACAGATGTTTGGAGAGGGATAAATGGGAAATGAGAGGTACCAGTATGTGAGCTGAGCTGACTTGCTGGAGGCTGTGCAGGAGTGAAGAGGTGATGGTATAGCCCAACTGGTAAGGGCAAAATCATGTATTTGCTGTGAGTCAGCCTGTGAAGGGGGTGGAAATAACTCCACCAAGTTTGATCCACCAGAAAAATCCCAAAGTGGTCAAAATGAAAATCATCTTGAAACAAATTCATGTCTACTGGCCCCAAAGAAATTACTAGGGCAAAAAGTCTTATGTTGTAGGAAGAACCCAGTTTAGTGATGTTTGCTTTTTAGCTCAAATGGTCTTTGTTTTGGAAGTTTGGTAAATACAGACTACAAAATACTGAAGAAGGAAAATAATGAAATTTAATAATTGTCTCTTAAAATTTAAGTTAATTTTTCACTGACCTGCTTTGGAATGGGGGTGAGAGGGAAGCTGATGTTTTAACTTCTTGATTTGGAATGAGGAAATTGTTGTTCCAACTGTCTGAAGGATGAGAAAAATCTTTACCAATTAAACTCTGTGATGCATAAAGGACAAATGCTGGCAGAACTCTTTAAAAAGAAGAAGAAGTAAAAGGTTACCCCAATGGTATTAGGGTATTAGCTAAATACTAGCTAAATACTACCTTATTTTTAAAAAGTTATCCCTTGAGAGGATTTGGGGAACCAATATTTAATCTAGGTTCTTGTGAGTCCTGGGGAAGTTCCGGATCCTCTGTGTACATTTGCCTTTTGGACAGAAAATAGAAGGGAGGGGAAAAAAATGACTGAAATCCACAGACTGTAGGTAAATGGCAACTGAGGAATGAGGTAAGATGATGTATGTAACCAATTGTTCCCATGTAAGTATTTTTTCATTCATTTTTGTAGATTAGCTGTCTATAAAACAAAATACAGGTTAATTGGGTATATGAGCACCAAGGGGGAGAAGATCAGCTCCTGGCTCTGGTTCTCCTTGTTGTCTCTTTTCTACCTGTGGAAGAGTCTCTTAATCTACTTTACTACTGTAGAGGGAAATGAAATATGTGTCATCTGAACTGCATGTGGGGAGAGATTTTATCCCACTATGAACTGGACCTGATTCATCAGTTCATGCTCATCACAGCTGTGGTTTGAAGTCTCATCCTTTGGCCAGAGTCAGTCTGAGTATGTTAATCACAGTCTCCAGCTCTGGTTCTGGTGCTTTTTTAGCAATGCTGTTGAGCTCATTGCTATGCAAGAAGCTGGAGAGGGACTTCTTAAAGGGGATGTAGTGATAGGACAAAGGGTAATGGTTTTAAAATAATAGTCTTAGATAAGATACAAGGAAGAAATTCTTCCCTGTGAGGGTGGTGAGGTCCTGACATTGGTTGTCCAGAGAAGCTGTGGCTGCCCCTGGATCCCTGGCAGGGTTCAAGGCCAGGTTGGATGGGGCTTTGGGCAGCCTGGGCTAGTGGAGGGTGTCACTGTCTAGGGCAGGAGGTTGGAAACATGAAATTTAAGGTCTCTTCCAACCAACCCAAACCATTCTATGACTCTGTGACCCCAGTCTACACTAACTTGGTGTAATTATTTGTTTATTGTTTATTTGTTTTGTATTTTAGTTTTTGTCACAGGATCACTTAGTAGATCCCCTAAAGCCATAGAAATTGAATGACTCAGACAGCAACTTCTGACCAAGCAGGGGAGGAGATGATGTGAAACTGGGAAGCTGTGGTGAAAGGGAAGATGGAGTGGCAGGTTAAACTGGATTTTCTACTGAAGGAAATGCAGTGAGAAATAGCAGCTTTACCTGGGCTGACTCTGCTTATTCAAAGTCAGACTGACTCACAGCAGTCATAGCTACTGAAAGAAGGTTTTCTTCCTTAATCTCAAGAAGGCTTGAGATAATTTTCTTGAACTGATTTACCAGTTATCAGTATCTGATAACTCAGACTATTACAAAATAATAAAACTGCACCTCACTGAAGCATGGAGTCAGTGTAGAGGTGAAGTGTATGTGTGAATATGATGCTGTCCTGCTTTCAGCTGGGATAGAGTTAATTTTCTCCCTAGTAGTTGTAGTACTGTGTTTTGGAATTAGGATGAGAATGGTGCTGATAAGACTGATGTTTTGGTTGCTGTCAAGGACTTTTCCCATACAGCACTGCCAGCGAGGGTGCCTGTACTATGCCACAAGCTCTTAAATGAGGTGTGGTTTTTTTTTGTTTGGCTTTTTTTAGCTAGCTGCACTGCCTCTTACCAGAGTAGCCATAGGGTCTGTTGCCAGGGTTTGGATAGGAACAGTGCACTAGGTCCTGGCCAGCATCTAAGTTATGTGCTTATAGCCACAGCATTTTCCTTGAAAATATTCTCTCACTTTATCAGGGTCCTATAGTTGTTTGGGAGTAAAGTTCCAAACCATTGGAGGTGAGAAGTTCTTTAGATACCTGCCCATATTCTATCAGAGGACATGCCACCCATGATTATTCAGCTTCAGGACAGATCTTTGGGTTGTATTCTTAAAACAATTTTTTGTAACCCTAAGCAGGACTTGAAATGCATTCAGGAGACATAACAATAAGTGTGTGCTGGTTTGAACATTCCAAGAGTATTCAAAATTCTCAAAAGCTGCTGTAACCAGCAGGAAAAGGAAAGGTGAAAGAGCAGGAAAAAGTGTCCACCCCTCACCCATCTTCTCCATAGATGGGGTACATGTGATTATTAAACAATTTATTAATTCTAAGAGACGTCATCTGAGGTACAGACATGACAGCAGTGCCACATACAGATAAGCTGGTGGCCATTGATGCTATTGTATACAAAGTGCAGCAAAATGAGAGTCTGGACCCCTCTCCCAGAGGTGATCAACAGCACCAAAGGGAATATATATATTAAGTAAGGGTTTGCATACCATAGCCGTGTGAACAGCAAGCCACCACTATGACCAGCACCTGTTTAAGTAATACTTTAAATACTTATGGCAACTTTGTTTTAACATGCTCTGGTCAGATCAGTTATGTCAGCATTTCAAGCTCCACATTGGGTGCCAAAAAAGGCTGTTGTGGTTTAGCCTCAGCCATTTGCTTGCTCCTTCCTCTCCCACTGAGGAGGGGGTGGTGGGACAACCTGAAGAAAAAAGGTAAAACTTGTGGGTTGGGATAAGGACAGCATACTAGAACAGCAAAGCAAGAGTAAAATAACAATATTTATAAAAGAACATACAAAGCAGGGGATACACAAAGCAATTAGCTCGTTACTCAGAGCACGATGACCAGTCCATCTCCCAGGCAGTGATGACTCCTCCCCTGCCAGCTCCACACTTATAACCATAGCATGATATCATGGTATCACATATCCCTTTAGCTAGTTTGGGTCAGCTACCCTGACTGTGTCTGCTCCCAACCTCTTGTGAAAACTAACTCTGTCCTAGCTGAAAACTAGGACAATAACTTGGGGGAAACTGGCTGGGGGTGTGACCACAGCTGAGGAACTAGCTGGGCATCAGTCAGCAGGGGTGAGTGATTGTGCTGTGCATCACTTGTTTTGTATACTCAATTACTATTGCTATCGTCATCATCTATTTTTCTGTCCTACAAACCAAACCTGTCTTTATCTCAACCCACCTGTTCTATAATTTTTCTTAGTCTATTTTTTTATTTTACTCCCCATCTTGCTGGGGGGGCGGGGATTGTGAGTGAATAGCTGTGATTTAGCTGCCTGCCATCTTAAACACAACGTTCCTTTTGGTGCCCAGCACGAAGCACGATGGGTTGAGA
This sequence comes from Hypotaenidia okinawae, assembly GCA_027925045.1. Lineage (NCBI taxonomy): Eukaryota > Metazoa > Chordata > Aves > Gruiformes > Rallidae > Hypotaenidia > Hypotaenidia okinawae. The sequence continues at coordinate 11,154,853 of BSDF01000004.1, forward strand.
TAACAAATTTTACCAGAGTGCATTAGAACAGATGTGCTATAAGCATTCATTATTAAGTAAATACTTGCTGGTTACAGTGTTGATTTATTTGCTCTCAAGGTGGTTGTGCTTGTTCTTACTGTTATGTCATGTTAACACCTTGCTTGCAATATATGTTTCCTGTTGTGCTGTTTATTATCTCTGCAAACCAGGTCAAGGTTATCATTGTGGCATACTCTGTAATACTGATTTATGATATGATAAACCTGTTGGTCACTAATCTGGTATTTGTCCTCAGCATTGCTGGCAGCCCCGTACTTGGGGAGCCATCTATTGGAAACTATTCATAACAACACCTCTTTCTTCTCTTTGGAGAACCAATGTCCCAGAGACACCTTCCCTCACCGCCCCCTTCTCCAAGGCTAATTACAGTAGCTCTTCAGAATGCTGAACATCTCCTGGATGTTCAGACTAGCATGTTCCTATTGCTATGTCCGCTGAATGTGGTTCAGGTATTGTTTAGGGTTAACAATACCACCCAGAAATTAACCCCCACAACAGGTACTGCAGCTAGTCCAATGACTGCGACAGGCACCAGAGAACCAACCTCACCCTCCTCCCAGGCAGTGCAGTGTGAGAAGCTGAAAAGTCCTTGACTGGGTATAAACATTGCCTAGCAACAATCAAAACATCAGTATGTTGGATTTAGGATGAGAATGGGTTCAATAAAACATATCACTCCAAGGGTTACTAGGAAGGAAATTAACTCTATCCCAGTCAAAACCAGGACAGATGTGTGCTCCCTCAACCCAAAGGACAGACAAGAATTGAAGATCTATGGAGAATGGGCCAAAAGACGGCCTGGGTGTTGCAATAGGCTCTGCTCAGCATGCAAGCAAAAGGAGCAAGGATTTTGCGTTGCAAAAATCAGGGCTTGAGAACACACCCCAGAGCCTCCTGTGGGAATGGAGAGGAATGATGAAGGAATGCCTATTCACTATTTCTAATAGTTTTAGAACTAGAGAAAAGATGGGACCTTACCACATGGCAGCTTTAAATGAAAGGAGGAATCTTTTGTCCAATGCTCAGTCCAGCTGTGGAGCTCCCTGTCAAAAAGCTCAGGTATTAAATGGTTGCATACCTTCAAAAATCATTCAGAACACTTAATGAAAAAAATTCCAAACCTCAACAAGGTTATTCACAATGCTATTTCTGGTTCAAGAAACTTTGAGAATACTAGGAAAGCAGGTTTGTAATGCTTCCAATGCTTTTATGCTCTTCCTTGGGTGTCTACATCAGGCTGGTTTCAGAAACATGATGCTGGCCTGGACAGGACCTTTGGTTTGATCTCACACAGCTGTCCTGGAGAGCAAACCTTGAACTTTGTGATTCATATTTGAAAACCTTAACTCATTTACTACAAAAAAAAAAAAAGCAGATTGTTGCCAAGAGAAACCTATTGAATTTTCTCTTGTGAGTGCTCTGCCAGATGCAAACAGATTAATGTTCAACAGAGCCTGAATGCAGTTTCATCTGGACATCTCCCTGTAGTGCACAATCTTCTGAGTTCCGGGCTTCTTATTTCTCTTCAAGCAACCAGGGAAGCAGAACTTCTGGTGCAGACTTTCTTACTGTAACTGAGAAGCAAAGAAATCATGACTAGCTTTGTTATGGGCAGCCAGAGTGCCACAATGTGAAACAAGCACCAAGGATCCCAGCTTCCCTCCCCAGGAAGGATAATTGTTCTCCACTGGTGTTTTATAAAAAATAAGGTAAAAGAAAGATAATTCACTTTAAAAGATGAATTACGGATTTTGCAGGAAAGCAGCTAGTTAATGTTCACCACTGCCTAAAGTGAACACAAAGAAGAAGAAGAAGGCATGCAGAGCTCTAACATTCCTATCACTGCCCTTGCAGCATGGAGTGCAGTCAGTTGGTGAGCCTTGGACAACAGCCACTGACACTAGGGCAGACAGGCAGGGGAGGAGGCTCTCCAGCAAGGGACAGGGCATGCGTGCAACTCCTGGGAGTCATTTTGTAACTCAGTGAGATGCTGTGACCCTCCTACATGGCTCTTCAAGCCTCTGAGAACTCGCACTGCTGTGAGACACATGCCATTTCATGGTGATAAGAAATGCAGTGATCCTCTTTGAAAATGAGAGTTCGGCACGGAGGAGACTCTGACCCTGCTGGAGTATCCAGCTTGTGGGGTCAGTCACTGGGAGATGGTGAGTTCTCCTGCACTAAGAAGGCTCCAGCCAGGAGCCAGGTGCAATTGTGTTGATGGTGCATGGTCCAACAGATCTACTCACCTCAGTGCTTGCAGCAGCTAGATCCCCTCTCACAGCCAGAAGAAAAAGCCAGCAAGGCAGCTCGTAGCCACACATACATGTTAATAAAATGCTGCCAGCATAAATTCCCCCAGGTATTACATGACCAGAATGATTAAACTTGAGAGAATGACCACTGGGAATTTTAGTCCTAAGTTTTACTTTGCTGAATATTGTTCTAGCACTCTGAAAGGAAAAGAGGAAGCAAATAAGCAAACACTAAATAGGAACCAAAAAGCTGAAACACTTGTCACATGTACAGGACAGGTTGGGGAGGCAGACAGCAGTGTGAGGAGGAGTAATACAGTGTATTTGATGCAGGTGTTGATCGGAGGAAAGGAAAACCTATCACTATGTAGAATGCAGCAAATTAATATTGGCTGTTTGACAAAGACTAAAATAATGAGAGGAATCTGCCGTGTTCCACCTGTTCACATAGAGCCACTGGGCTGTGAAATGACAAATCAAATTAAGGTACCAGGCAGGAAGGCTGTAATGAGAGACTGTGATTGCCAAGGCATTGACCAGGCTCCGGAGTTGGTGTCCTGGAAGAGGATGGGAGGATGATCATTGGGTGAGTCCTGGACCCAGTTGGAGGGTCTGAGGTGGGGCAGTCCTGAGCACATCGCTGCTTCTGGGATCTTGGAAAAGATCACTTGGGAAAGCCAGTTTTGGAGGATTGTTTTGAAGTTTTTCATCTAGGAAGCTAGGCAGCAATTAGATACAAAATTAATTTGAGGGTTTTTTTCAACAAACCTGTTAAACATGCAAATGAGCATTTCTGCATAGGTCAAAACATTTCTGACAAGCTTTGGTCAACTTGTTCCCCTCGGATGGGGACACAAGAGCCTGGATACTACAGTGTGGACCTCCTGAAGCAGGCAGCATCCAGGCTTGCTGCCATCTCTTGGCTGCCAGGCTGGACAAAGCTGGTGGCCATCTGCAGGCTTAGGCTGAATGAGAGCTGATCTGATCACACTGCTGTGGGAGATCTGAAACTGTGCAGGTGGAATCCAAACTGTGGGGCTGACTATAAACCCCTGCCCTGAGTCTCCATAGTCAGCTTAGTGCCATCAAATGAGACCTGACTGCTGTGCTGGAACAATGATCCAGACATTAAGAAGCCAGGCAACTGTACATTCAATTTTGGGGAGACAGCCTTTGAGTAAATGCAGGATTTACAAAATAAAATAAAAAGGAATGGGAGTCTGGGGGGGGGGAAAGTATAAGCAAGGAGAAATGTCTGTAAATTGTGAACCAGATGAATTGGATTTCCCAACACCTCTCTTGGAGTTTCATCTGGGCTAACTTCGTTAGAAGAACTAAAAGACACAGGCCTTCACAGAGAAGCATTTTCATCTGCTCTGAGAGCTGTGGTCCTCTGGAGCTCTGCAAATGATAACAGATATGTACTGTGATCTGTACTTTCATCACCCACTGAACTTTCTGAGGAACCTAGCTGGCTAGTGCCATTGTCTCACAGAAGTTTAATAGATGCTCCTTCTCATACAGAACTGGCTAATGCTATACTTCATTTTCTGGATGTAATTTTCCAGCTTCAAATCTTAAACTTTTATGAAATAAGCATTTTCAGTTTCTCCTTCATGTCACATTCTTGAGGGCCACAGATGGTGTTTCAAATGCACCTCCGCTCTGTGTGTATACGTGTATGTGCTTGATTGTTACTGATGTTGATGAAAGAGGTAAACCAGCCTTGTTCTCCATGGCTTTCTGTAACAATCTGGGCTGCAGGCATCCAGATCTCCAAATTGCTGCTTGGTGCATGGGCATACAAATCGCTGTGAGAGCAGCTCTGCTCTTGCCAAACCCCAGTGCTGCCCCTTGGTACTCCTGCTTTCCTGTCACTGGAGAATATTTTTTGTTGGTTTGGTTTAGTTTTATAAAGAATCTTTAAGTCACTTCCTCCTTCTGGGCCAAGACGCTATCTTCAATACAGAGACTCAAGATGTTTCTACGGTGAAACTCCATTGCAGGGACATGGTGGTGTTGACTCTGGTTACCCAGGACAGCATTGCTTAATGGCTCCAATGCAAATAGAGGTCCTGACGCAGACTTTGGTGCTGGCTGTAACAACAGAGTCACCTTGTCCTTCTGGAAATGATGAACGGTTTAGGCATTGTAGGCAGGAAAATAAAACCTGTCACTGGAAGACAGATGAGGGCAGCATTTCCCCGTAATGTCAGGACACGCGTGTTCCTCTCAGAATAGCTTTTCATCTTATGTTAGCCTCTAAGCTCCTTCCAGAGGTGCCTTCTAGTTCTTTGGATGAAAATTGGGAGCCACATTGCTTGTGAAATATAGAAAGTATAGGAAAAATGCTGATAGTCTTTGCAACTTGTTTATGTTAAAAAGGTTTTCTCCATTTTCTATCGATTTCTTTAGAATTGCTTGGGGTTTTGTCAGTTGGTTTGTGGTTTTTTGTTTGATTGGGTTTTAATATTTGTGTACAGAGAATGGTGTATTTACTGTTTTCCTGGGTTTTTAAAGGGAGGAATGGCCACAGTAGCCAATGGGAAACTGTGTTGACGAAACAAAATTGCCACAGAAGCTCACAAAGGTCCTGCTACTGTGTTTTTCCATACTGATGCTGTTGCCTCTGATGTCTTCCTAGTTTCGTGACCAGGCCCTGGATGATATTTGACTGCTGGGACAGTCTGGGAAGCCTCCAGCTGATACTATTTGTCCTGGAAGGCTTTCCCACAGAACCAACTCTGCTCTTTGCACCTATCACTGGTGTATACAGAGCACATGGTAGATCCCTTGTTATTCCTGTGACGTTCGAGTTCATTTCATTCATCTGGGCCGGATAGGAGCCATGGTGTTCCCACAGCCAGGGTTACTCTGCAAGACTGAGCTAGAAGTGGGTAAAACCCCTCTCTCCTCTCACTGCAGTGCTGCAATGGTTGAGTTTGTATTTTACCTCATGGACTTTTAGCTGAAAGTTGGACTCTCTGGTCCCGCTTAGCATGCGGCAGCACCAAGCCGGCTCTCCTCCCGCTCGTCCGGAGTGCTAAGATTCATTAGCCTGCATTTATCAGCTCTTGCCAGGGAATGGTGAATAATGAGGCCTGGTTCAGGTAATGAAATGATCTCTCTCTCACATCAGATTACATTGCTGCTTATTATTTCCTCAGTGTGTAATTTTGCTTCCCTGGAACCTTGTTTTGCAAACACTAATGACTGTGCAGTTATTGCCCAAAGTTAAACCTCCCAGCAGCACTGCAGGAGCCTGGTGAGCCGTGTGGCCTGGCTGTTTGTGTTACCTTGTGTGCTTCATTAGAATTAGCTAATGTGAGGATGGAGACAGCCCCTGCCCCTTTGCCCGCAGGTATGAGGAACAGCACTAGGAAAGGTGTAGCCCTTGGCATCCATCATAAGCAGCTTGTACCCTTTGTTCAAGTATCAGTGTTGTGATTTAGCCCACCTGACTACTTTCTTCTCTGGCATCAAGTTTCTGAAGGACATATCTACTATGATCCCTTTCCATTTGTAATTATTAGTCAAGAGAAAGACATATTCCTCTCACTTCTTCCTTTATTCTTCCTCTTGAGTAACTTTCTTGAGTAACCAATGTAGGCTATTCCAGATGTCTTACGTGAGAATACTAAAATTGTTTTCTCTGTACTGAAATGACTTGGCTTGTACATCATAGGATTTCATATGCTTTTTCCATGTCAGCATCTACTTCGGAGTTTAAGAAATGCAGCCAGGAATCCTCATCCTTGCCTCAAAGAGATCAACTTGCACTGTGGGCTCTTTGTCCCTCAAGCCCCTGCAGACATCTGATTTTCTTAGGTGACCTTCTCACTGACTTCTATGTGAACTTGGTGACACCACCCCCACTTAAGTAATTTCCTTATCCACCTCTTTTTTTTAAGCATCTCCAGTTTTCCAAGCATAGTATTTGTACTTGTCAGTGATGTTTTACTGAAGTTTAAGCAAAATATTTGCCCACCTAATGTAGCTAGCACACTAGAAACATGTCATGTATCTATGATAAGCTCTATTCTTCAACAACTTTCTCTTTCAGTAAGAAAGCTCACTGCAATGGCTTCATGTATACATTTCCATGACATACATAGTCCAGACAACACAGGGCAGTTGTGTGTTACTGACAAAGAAGTAAAGTCCTATTTGTATGGGGTGTAATTTCTTTTTCTGCACCTCCTCCACCCTCCTACCTCCCCTCCTGCCCTGTAATCATTATATAGCTTCTCTCAAGATGAGTCTCACATTTCCCTCTTCCTCATTATTTCTTTGCCTTACTACATTGGAGGTCGAGTAACTGCCTGGGTCTCCCTTGTGCAAAGAATTGTGTGACGAAGGAGTCACAAGTTCCAAGTCCAAGCCTTCCAGCAGCATGCATGAGCCAGTCCCTAAGAGTGAAGGCAGATGTAGTCAGTGGTTTGAACAAGGCACCAAGACCACACTGTCACCAAAGACCCTGGAACACCATGCAAAGCCCTGTGTGACAGGAGACTGAAAGTCTCCTGTCAGTCTCCTGTCCCATCTTTCAGAGATGCATTTCCCTGATGGTCTCTTTGTTCACTCAAAAGCTGATGGGAGTAAAACTCATCCTATCAATAGGTTGTATCTCACCCAAGAGTGAGTGATATGTGAAAGAGTTTTACGGTCTCTTCAGAGGAATTGTCAAGACATGGTTAATAAATCTGAGGAGGTATCTGACCCTGTTATGGAGTACTGTGGTGTGGCTTGATGGGACAAACTGTCCCCAGGGTAGTACCTTCCCCTGTGTTACCAGGGATACGTTTACTCCCGTATTGATTGTATGCATATTCTGCTAGTCACTGAAAGGGGAAATCTGACCCCACAGTGCCAGGGCTCCTAATGATGTCAGCAGGTTTATTTGCCTCATCGATGGTATGTGACTTCTCTGCAGGAGCTGGAAAAAAATGTAAGACATCCTTCTATTAAAACAAGTGTGAGGAAAAGACATTCCCACAAAGAATTGTTCAATCTTTTAAAATTAGGCTTCTTTTTTCTCTAAACTATTGACTAATGGACTGAAAGATTTCTAAAAGCGTCTGTTTTTGAAGACAATGCCATTTTTCTCAGGAAAGGAAATCATTAAGTGACAAGTGAACGAATCCATCCTTGTCAGTGTTCCTCAGACTCAGCTGTGGGGAAACAGGTGTGGGAAAGGTTTAAATGCAATGGTTCTCCAAACTGAATCTAAATGTAAACCGTTAGAATTCTGATGGGTTTGTTTTCTTTTCAGAGTTTTGCATGTTTTTGCTGTACGGTCCAATTACTCATCATTCCAAAAATCACAGGCCTCGTGCAGAGATCTTTGGGCGATGCATTAATTACCTCAGTGATAAAACCTGCGATTTCATTACAGGCCCCTGAACACCTTGGAAGGTTTCCCATGGGTCCTGGGACCTTTGCTGCTTGTATTTGGCTGCTCTCCCACGATGAATCTGGGCTTAGGCAGCAGCCCCATGTTTCAGCCCATCAGTAGGCAGCTGCGGCGTGCGCCAAGTCACCCTGTGTGGTGAAATGCCCTTTTATTGCCTCCGTATGATCATCCTAAACCATGGGACAGGTCATACCAGGGATTTTCTAGAGCAATGACTAACTTTTGTTTGGCTGCCATGAGCTTTGTCCTTCTGACACCAGCTGTTATAAACCCTGCCCTTTGTACCAAGGGCTTGTCAGACCCATCCCAAGTCCTTTTTTAGCATTTCGTTGCAGAGGTAAGCCACTCTAGGTCCCAGCTCATAAACTCTGCTGAATTTGGCTCCTATTCAGACAATTCATAATTGCATTCTTGTGTCCAATAAATATTCTGTTATACCTTAGCTAGAAACCTGGAGCCAATGGAAGGAAGAAAAGCAAGCGTGGCTTATGGGTCCTCTTGGGTACAGCAGTGTCCCTTGTTTGTAGGCAATTCCATTACCATCAGGAGAGGTAGGAACGTGTTTTTGTGCTGTTCCTGAGGTGAATGAGACTTCAGCAGGAAAACATCCAGACTGATAATTTGGGTTTAACCTCCTTAAGAATAACTGTGCTTAATGGCAGAGAAGATGACTCTTCCCAGATAAGCATCATTCGGAGATCCTTATCCTTGGGCACTTCTGCTCAGAACCACACACTGGGGCCAAATTCTGCTCATTCCTGTGGCAGGCTTACAGAACATCTCACATCTTCACCTGGGGCAAGTGAATGGTCCACTTGTAGCAAATACCAGGTATATCAGTTATCTTTCCCTGTTAAGAGACTGGTGCCAAAAGGCTCCTGTGGTAATAAAGCAGGTAGGATTTACCAGACTCAGTGGTGTTTGTAGGGTTTATTATTTTATTTTTTGGCGTGTGGCTTAGTGCATTGATGGTTGCTAGGCAAGATTTTTCAAATGGTAGTGATACAATCAAATTTGGAGGAACAGAGAAAATATTGGTAGAAAACACAGGGCCTTTCAGTGACTGGATAGAGGAATAATGATTTCTTTAATTTTTTTTTTTTGTAAAGCAAAGTTTAATACAGAAAGAGGGGAGGGACTCCTTCCTTGTCACTGTTCTCTTTTAGCAGATGCCTTGTTTTATGGATAACACTAAAGATTATTAAAAAAAAAAATGAATCTGAGTGTCCTGAAGTGATTAAAGCCTCATGCTGGTGCTTGTTTTCAGAGCTCTTTACAAACCCTCTGAGCCTGGTTCTGCTGTAAGATGCTGTGACTGTTCTCTTGATTTGACTTGGTCGTGGTGAGAAATAGTTAAGGAGATTTTAGTTTCTTGGGATTTGCATTTGAGTTTCCTTAGGGTAGGTGATTTCCTGATACGAGGAGGATGTGATTCACCTCCTGGAGAGAACTGAAGCCCTGGGAGCGCTGCTCTCTGGGGACAGGGAGGAGAGGGACAGGCTCTTGGGCTGGGAGTCTGCAGGTGAGTGAGATATTTCAAAGCAATTCGTTGCTCTTGCTGTGTTAAATTGTGCTCCTGGAGAATACATAGTCTCATGGAGGGATATTTCCCCGACTCACTTAGAATTTCATGAGCCCATCCCAGATTGCTTGTTTATCTCTCTAGGAACCAAGGCAGAGCTCTGCTGCATATTTAATTAGATGGAGGAAAGCAAAGAATTTTAAGATAATCTTATCTTCTGCTCCTCATCATAGCCCTCATGTAAAAAGTTTGCATGGCATGCAAAACAGAGCCTGATGGTAAGCCATTTGATTTTGAGGACACTGCACATGAAAACAGCTTTACAGAGTAATACCTTTTTCTGGTTGAATACCCCCATGAATTCTTCTCTGAATGCAACTGAAAAAAAGAAAAAAAAAAAGGAATTGTTGTGCAATCTTATGAAAACCAGGAGATGTGAAGAGATGCGTGGGAACCTGTGGCTTCTGGAGGAATAAACTCTCTCATTCTGTGGTTGTTGAAAGCAGAAAAAAAGGCAGGTGAAAAGAACCTGAGCCCAAGTTTCTCACTGCTGCAATAGACTGACAATAATCAGAATTAAAGTACTGGGAATGACAGTATAAAGTCAGCCAGGAAACAAAGAGCAATGGATTTTTACAAAGAGCCATAGATCTTTTTTACGTTTTGTCTTTTCAGTTCAGTTTGGCACAAGTTTTTGTGTACATTTAGGGAGGGGAGGAGGGTTGGCTGTGAGGCCTCGCTGCCGAGTCAGCTGCAAGAGCAGGGTTTGAGGTGGCAAAAGGGTTGTGACAACGATGCAGAACCAGGCTGGAATCATAGGGTTTGTGTTCAGTTTTCCATCCTCAGGATTGGCACCACTGCATAGCAAGTGTTACAACTACATACTGCTCTAGCACAGAAAACAGAAATGGCAAGAGTCTGCAGCAGCACCACCTCAGCTGCAAACTATCCCCTGCTCTCTCTGAGCTAGACGGCTCCTTTGCTAACTCAGAAACCTTCAGATCCATGCTCTCCCCTTGCAGTGAGGGTCAGAGGATGCCTGGGGAAGGTCTGTGCAGTTAGTGTGCAAGTTGTTATCTCTACTGTCCAGGGCTTGCTGCAGAGCTGAGATCCCACTTTCCTCCTGGCAGAAGGATGTGGGAGGAGGAGTTGATGGTGCTTTAAGCCTAGTTTTGCTAATTCTGCATCTCTGAGCAAGTTGTTACTGTGACACAATAAGCTCCCTGTCTGTGAGCTTAATGGTCATGAAATAATGGTTGTGCTCTGCTAATGAGTCACTGGTAGATATCAAGCGGTGGCTTGGTGAGGGGAGTGAAGGGATGAGCCTCGTGGGGATGTTTTGTAACCTGGGCAGGAGGGAATGTGCTTGGACTGGTCTGAACATCTCCAAGGAGGACTAAAGGCCATTGGTCTGCACACAAGGCTACCTTCATCCCAGAGCGTTCTGCATCTCTCTGCTGTTCAGGAAGGGATTCAAGATGCTCTGGGCCAGAGCGAGATCCACAGTGCACAAGGGAACACTTGTTTTCCTAATGCAGTGGTATATATAGCTTTTTATTAGCTTTCGTGCACTGCAGTAAAACTCACCCCAGCATTAAGCATTCGTGGTGCCAGGGAAACGAGCAAAATTCAGGAACAAGTAACTGCCTTTGTGGTTTCATGAGGACCTTTGTGTCTTTGCACTTCTAAATGCTGGCGTAATAAATCCTGCAGCGCTTTTTTGCTCACAGCAGATGTGACTAACACAGCTGTTAGCTGGTGTGTCTTCTACAGGAAACAACTGGCAACCCCTGGATGGATAAGCACTGGAGGCCTGAAACCCCCATGTTTCTCTCTGCATTTGAGAAATTAAAAGATAAAATAAAACATAAAATAAAAGTGTTCTTTTTTTTTCCCCTCATCAAAGCCATAATCGGACTCTTTTGCAATGAGCATGTTGGAGAGTGTCTGCTAAAGTGAAAATGCTCTGCACAGCCAGAGCTCCAGTGTGGCTGAGTGCCTCCAACTGTGAAATGAGCATCGTAGCAGCACGTCCCATCTGCTGCCCCCAAGACCTTCCTACCCACCCAGGGATGTCCAGGTATCCAATGCCTCTCCTTCTACTCAGCAGCATTTCTGCAAGGCAACAAGTGAGTTGGCAGAGATGCTCAGGGTACTGAGCCCTGTAAACAGCATGCTATAAATGCACCCTTCCTCCTCCTCACACCTCTCTCTATCCCCCAGGGAAATCCTCAGCAGGACACAAATAAATCTCTGTAACTTTACCAGGTTTTGCTTCTGCTTCTTCCATCTTAATCACACCCCCTGATTTCTGCTTGTTTGCAGGTCTTGTTTGCAGCTGGAAGCTCAGACCGCCACTTATTTTTTTTTTCCTATGGGTTCCTAATCTGGAAATGGATCTAATTTGCTTTACCAAATTAGAAGCAAATTAAGATAAACACATTGTGTTATGTCCAGATGCATCACGGAGCTTTCATGAAAGAGGAAAAACCGTGTTTGTCATTGCTGCAAGTTTCTTCTTTCCTCAGTATCAATAACTTGGTGTTCTCAAAAATTATAAAATGTCTCTATAAATTGTAGAGTTTTTCCTTGGGGCCAGGAGCTGGGTAGCTGAAGCTGCATCTGTCTCACATCTTTCATCCTCTGAGCCCTTAAAGAATGTCCTTGCCAACATCTCAAGCTTTATTCCCTTGCAGTTCTTTGCCTTGCTTTTAGACACACTTTGATTATCTGCAATATTGCATTTGATAGTATTACTAAATTGTTCTGAATTTTTTCCTTTTGGCAACTGCTTCTCCCCTTTCAAATGGAATTTTTTTTCCTCGTTGTAAATCAGCTTTAGAGCCTTGTATGTCTAAGAGAGTAAATACCCCACTGCTCTAAATGAGACAAGTATTTTGCATTTCCATTTCCTAACCCATCAGGGATAATTTTGTGCAAAACACAGGAGAAATGTCAAAGTGATAGAATAGCATTGGTTTTGGTTCCCTCTGTGGTTAGAACAGCTGATGTTGTGGAAAATATCCAGTATTATCCAGACTTCATGGAGACTGAATTCAAAGTGGTCCAATACTTTATAGGTAGTGTTACATTTCAATGGCAATTTTACTGAGTGGCAAATACGACATCATCTGAGGATTTTTTATTTTACTCATTTAAACCTGAAATATATCTCAAATATATATATATATTTCTTTTTTTTTTTGCCAGGAAAGTTTGCAGTCTGGATGTGAGATGAACTTCCCATCTGCATTTATAGCCATCAACACCGGCTTTAGTTTCCCTCCACCAAGCCACATTTACTCTGAGCTTGGGGAAACACAAAGCTCCTCTCCTTCTTGTGAAGCTCCTCTTCACAAAAGCCTAACACAACCGATTTGCAAGACTGTCCTCAGCTAAAAAAATAATTAAGAACCCTAACAGATTCACTGGCTGTGATAATTAGCAGTCACCAGGCCTATCTTTGGGGAAATAGAGCGCACTGTCCTGTTACAGTCTCACCATTGTAAGGGCTAAGAAAATAAAGTAAAATGCCCCTTTCTCTCCTGAGCAGTTCCTTGGGATGGAGAGACCAGGGCAGAGCAATCTCTGCCCGCCCAGCTCAGGAGGTGTGTCATTTTGGTAAACACAGGCGATAAATCCAACTAGTCATCGTGACGCAAGCAAAAACTGTTGGCAATCAGGGTGGAAATGAATGCTACTCCCTTCTTACAGGAAGGGGTAGTTTTATGTTAGTAACTCCTAGAAGCAGCCTTCTGGGCTCCTGCTGATCTCCCTGCGTGCTCCCAGGCCATTGTTGGAGGCAAGAGGCCCTGTGACAGCTGCGGGATGCTGGGGAGGCTGCTGGGACGAAGCCCTGGGCTGTGGCAGCGGGTGGCTCGGCCAGTCCTGTACCCTGCCAGAGGCGCTGGTGACAAAGCAAAAGGTGCTCAGGATACATCCTTGCAGGTGGCTAATCCAGGTGGGTAGAAAGGCTTTTGGTCGCTGTTTCACGCTGCAGTATGGAGGGAGGAAAAGGGCGGGGAGGCGATGTGTTGCTGCGTGTGGCCGTGTTACTGCAGCACAGCATCTCCTGGGGTTACAAATGCTCCCAAAACGTGGAGCAAATTGAGAGTTTTGACTAGCACAGTGCACAGGGATAAAGGGTTTTTTGGTGTTAAATATTTGTCCTCCTGCAGCAGCAAATCCAAACTGATACTTCACGTCAGGGAACCTGTTAATTAAAAAAAAAAAAAAAAGAAAACTTTTCTTCCTACCCAGCTGCCAGCTTTCCAGAGCTTTTCCACATGGGCAAGCTCCCTGCCTGGAGGTAGTTTGTCTTTAAATGTGTACCACCACCTCCTCAGATGTACCTTTGCAAGCCCCCCGCCGTAGCAAGTCTGGGCTGCCTGTGCTCCCATGGGATAGATGGCTGTGGGTCCCCAGTGCAGAGCTTTACCCTTGTCTTCCCTGGGATGGAGACATCTTACTGCTTGCTGTGGATCTCATTCAGACACCTGCTGGTATTTCAGATGTAGCTCTCTGGGTCTCTCTGCACTCTGTAAGAGAAATGGGAGAAGTGGGACACTAAATTTACCTGGGGCTCTGGGTGCCAAGATTCACACCTGGGATTTTTCAGCCATTCACAAGACCTGGGACCAAGGCACTTGGTGTAATTTTACCATCTCAACAGAGGCAGGAAGAGATGCTCCCTGCGCCCTGTTCTGTAGAAGCAATGATTTTCTTTCAGCCAAGCACCAGCAATCCAGCAACAGCCAGGGACCACAGGATGCTAAGACTGGGACCATCTCCATGCCCACCCCTTCCTGCGTGCCCTCATCACCCAAAGAACATTTCTAAATACCAGTCCCACATTTGCAAGCACAGAACACTGCAATCTTGAGTGCACCTACCTGTGTGTGTGAGCAGTACCAGCTACCTTATGATGACCACCCATACAGGTGTGCAATGCAAAATCCAAGATTTGAGCTAGCCATTGCTCATCCTATAGTTGCAAGGTCCCCCTGCTACTGCCCTCACTGTGGACTGTCATTGGGCATGCTTCCATCAAGAGGAGCCAGAGCCCTTTCCTCATTGTGCTCATGGTGACAGCATGCTAATAGCATCACCCTGGTAGCCTGGTGGGGTGTTATGTATCATCATTAGAGTACAGTAACGCAGTACCCAGCTTGCATGAGAAGAACTACCAGCCTCCCACCAGGCTGTGTTTTAACAAATTTCATCTCTCCATCAGTGCTTTCAGAAGGAGTTGCTGTCGAGGAGTTATTAGTGCTGCTGGCAGCTTGCTTAACTCACTGGTTGGGACATTTAAAAGCAAGATACAAGCAGGGTGAGTGCATCATCCAGGCTTGGGTGCTGCAGCCCCACATCCTTTCCCTCCTTAATCAGGAAGGCTAGAAGAGTTGAAAAGCTACCTCAACCAAAGGGGGAAAAAAAAAAAGCAAAATTAAATAAGCTGCAAATGTAACAAAGCATCTCATGCCAGCTGCTAAGTCCTTTTGACATTAGAAAGCACATTTGGCTCTCAGAAAAGTGCCATTCTGAACTTCCAGTCCTTTTACCCCCTATAATGATAGGCTTTTTCATCTTCTCTGCTTTAACTCAGCTAATTGCTTTCTTTTACAAACTCTCTTACAGGTTACAGAGCCTTCAAAAATGATAGAAGGCCTACAAATTTTGATAAAAAGGTATTAATATGGGCAGGACGCTACAAAAAGGAGGAGGACATTCCCAGGCACATATCGTAAGTAGATCTGTCTGAATGATGCATTTGGATATAAACATGCAGATTGAGACCCCTGTCTACCAGAATTACCCAGAATTATGCCCACATGGTGAGTGTTAATGGTCCTCCATGTTCACTGCACCATGGAGGACCATGTTCACAGCAGTGAACTTTTTATCATGCTCCGTGAAGTAAAGTGGATTCCCTTGTTTTAGACACCATTTCAGACTAATCTGAAGGGTCTTTTGCAAGACAAATGTATTTGTAACTCAGAACTCACCACTCTGGGTTTTTGCATGCTTTGCTCCATTTTATTGGTTGGCAACGAATAATGCTGCATAAATTTTAAAAAGAAGTTGGGGGTTTACACAGCTTTTGTGACAGCCATCTGCAACAAGTGTCTCACGTCTGAGCTATGGTTTTACCTCCTTGTCCAGGTATTTTGTTAAAGGATTGTCACTCAGTTTTGGAGACCTAATGCTTCCTGGTTTGTGCCATCCTGGGGGCTCCTCCAGCTGTCCTTCCCCTTGCAGGTGTCAGTAAATTTATGGCTGGATATGATTTCCTGAATGACTCATTGCCACACTGCAGGCTCTTGCAAGTGTGAATTGCTGGATAGATGCCATGAATCGCTCATGGAAGGTGGTAGAGTTTTCCCAGTGATGGCTGCAGCTGCTCAGCTGCTTGGGAAGACAACTCCAGACAGACAGTGGAGTTGTCTGCTCCAGCTCAGGCTCTGCCTCCCACCACAGGCAGATGCTCATGAGACTGGTGCCAGCTGCCTGGCAGAGGGCTACGCTGCAGCAGGACAGGGTTCAGAGCACTACATGCAGATGGGATGGGGATGTGGCCACAGACCCAGTCACCACTGGCTGTGCTTCATTGCTCTTAATCAAAACACTATGCATGCGCTGTTATTCCAATGAGGACGGCATGGCCTGGCCGTGGTGGCACAGGCCCCATTCTCCTGGTGCTGTGCAGCATGCCGTGCCCTGCCCTGCAACACCCAGAGCTGAGCCTCTCGTAATTCTATTAGCATGACAAGAAGACTTTCCTCACCTTATAATTTTTCAGGTGTTTACTCTTGCATGCAATAAAAGGAGGCAGAAGAGACGGATTTGCTATTCCTGTTGTTACTGATGTCTGCTGGCAATACCCCACCCGTGTGGGAGGGTGGATAAATCTTTCCCCTGTAGGCTAATCTTTTGAGTCTTGCAGAAAGACAAGGCTGAAACACATCATAAACTTGGAGGCAGTTACTGGAAGTCTTGAGGATTCATTAGCCAGCTCCCTGTGATCTCATTTCCCGCGTGCAGGATGAAAACTCTGCTCTGTCCTCTGCAGGTCCGAAGTCCTTGATGCGGCAAGGAACAGTGTCAGGATCAAGGTTTGCTACATCATGATAGCGCTGACCTTGCTGGGCTGTTTGGCCATGGTAATCACAGGCAAAGAGGTGAGTATTGTTTCTCAGTGAACTGATCCACTTCATCTATGGCCTATGAACGCTCTCTGTGTAAATAAGCTCCTGGGTAATGAAAGGTTTGAGAATAAGTCCATATAAGCAATGTTTACACAGGATCTGCCTCTCCCCATTCTCCAGAGGAGAGATTGGCATAGGGGAGCACAACTTGCTGGTTAATGTGCTCCTTCTGACCCACTTTGCCATAAACCCATGCAGTGCAATGCTCTGTGTTATAGTATCTCAGCAAGAGGCCAGTCCAAAGGTCATGGAGTAGTTCAGACAGTGTCAATGACGCATGGCCCAGCCCTGCATCTGTGGATCATGAGGCCTCTGCAGGCCTGCCTGCCTCGTCTGCATAACGTCATGGCCACCAAGAATATAACACTTGCTTCTCCCCATCCCACTGGTGGGGAAGCAGGGTCTCCAACCTGACTTGCATGTTCCAGAGCACCTGTGAACTATTTACAGTCTAGTCTTCCTGCTAACCAGAGCTGCAAATGCCAAAGGTTTGGTAAAACAAGGAAACACATTACATTTTGTCACTGCAAAAGTATCAGTAGGGACAGTGGGATGTAAAAACAAGAGGAGCAAATATGGGAAATGTTGGAAATGTGTCCATGCAGTGATTATCTCCATTTCTTTTCAAGGCGGCTAAAAGGGATCACACACTGCTGAGGATAAACACAGAAAAGAAAGCCAAATGGAGAGCTGAAGTGGAGAAAGATGAGGCATCAGCTATTGGGAAGCCACAATGATTTGGAACAGATTTATTTGAACAGGAGGAAATCAGTGATTTGCACACATGGCATGTGTACCTGTCTTCATTTAACTCTTTGAAGCTTTTTCACAGAAACTCTCAGAGTAAAGACCTCCCTGTTTGCAAACTGCTTCATACAAACTGGGAAACTCCTATGGGAACTCCAGTAGCTGCTTTCTGTGGCCTCTGGTCCTTGACACTGGGTTCTGCTAAAATAGAGAAATGTTTTCTAAACTGGAAAGCACGGGAAGGGCAGATGCAGGACTCACCAGCTCAGGATCAGCTTGTCATGTGGTGCTGATGCTCAGCATGGCTGTGGGACTGTCCCCTCACAGCCAGGAAAGATGTAGCCCTACATCAGAGAGCATCCCATTCTGTCCAATGCCTCTAGAGCAAGAAGCCTTGGCCAGAGTGACCCAGGGCAGGAGGGAGAGGAGTCTGAAATATGTTTTGCAAGCACAAGGAGGTCAATTATTTCTGTCTCTGAGCCTGTTGCTGTTACTGTCCTTTCTCCCTCCCCAGCTCCTCGTGGGGTCCCATGGCTGGGGGAGTGGAGAGACATGAGTGTGAAGAGGGGCTGGGAAGATGTAGAGGCGTGAGAAGCCCCTGATGAC
The DNA here is from genome assembly GCA_027925045.1 of Hypotaenidia okinawae. NCBI lineage: Eukaryota > Metazoa > Chordata > Aves > Gruiformes > Rallidae > Hypotaenidia > Hypotaenidia okinawae. The sequence continues at coordinate 11,172,643 of BSDF01000004.1, forward strand.
TGATTTGAGCAAAAAGGAGATGATAGTGGTATGGAGTGGTAGTATGGGCAACTGGATTCAGCCAGGGATACCCAAGCCTGGCCTGTAGGCACCTCTCATCCTGTCGCACCTCACTGGTTTTTCATCTCAGTCTGCTTCCAGTCATTGTCATGAAAGTTCTTTAGCACTTCCTCAGTTGTGATTTCAGTCAGGAGTAATTGTTAATATATGCTATGCTAAAACTGGATTATTTTTAATCACCGTAGTTCATTAATTCATAATAAAACATCTGTCCAATTATATCTAAAACAAATGCACCTCTTCACATCTTCATTAAAAGTGTCACCAAACTCTCTGGGATGATGTTTAACAGATGGAGAGATCCTAATGAAATATGAAGAGCTTTCTATTCATGAAGTGATTAAACTCCAAGACAGGCCCTGTTCATGGTTGCGAGTGCTGACAGTCCAAGCCCCTGTGCATCATTTGTAACCCCTCAAGCACTGTAAGACAGGCTGATGGAGCTGGGTGCACTACCTGGGGTGGAAAGGGACATGGAGTGACAAAATTCAGCTGTCTTACCCTGGCTGCCACAAAACATCAGCAGTGTTCAGCCTTTGTGCAGTGTCCAGAGCATCACACCAAGGCTTGGCCTTTGCAAGGTTTATTACTTGAAGTAGTTGCACTTTTGTTCCAGGGGATTCTGGAAGCTACTGCTCAAGTTTTAAAGGTTTATTGTGCCCAAAATCATGTCCACTTACTGCCGGTGTGTCACTATGTGAACAAGCTGCTGGCAAGGACAGTCTGGGGCGTTGGCCAGCAGTTCTTTGTCTCTGGGACTCCACCTCCTGTGCTTGTGGGGCAGCTCTTTCCCTCTGACGCTTCTTAGGAGCACTTTCCTCTACGTTACACACTTGTTTGTGTTGAGGAGCATGTGTGAGAGGGATGTGACATCTGTCACATCTCGGTGTTTGCGGTGCTTTTTTCCAACTCACAGCCCTGTGCAGTACAATTCACCAAAAGTGATGTCTGTTCCCTGTAGTATTCCTCACGGAGCGCATCTCAGGGAAGTGAAAATAATGGTCTAGGACAAGCACAGAAAGAACAAGACTCTGCTGAGAAAGCACTTTTTCCTGCACAGGTAATAGGGGCTCCTTCATTTTATGAGACCTGGTTTTCTAGGTTATTGCAACAAACCTCAAGAATTACCTCAAAGTTAGTGTTCACTTGGAGATAAACAAAACCTAAAACGGCTCTGCTCAGTCTTTTAGATTATTACCTCCCTACCAATTCTTAAATGGCTTTGGAAGAAGGTGTAGGTAACACTTAAAGGAACCCATCTTGGTGCTCTTAAACAAATCCACATCCATGATTTGAGGTTCCCTGACTAAAGCAGGAACAGAGATGACCGCAACCATATAAAAAGAAAAAGTAAATTAATTGTGACTTGTCCAACTCTGCTCTGCTATTCCCTCTGCCTGGGGAAAATACCCAACTGCTTCAGTCGTGAGCTGTTATCAAATCCTTTTAAACAGTCTGGGTCTCTGTTGACTAGTGCAGAAAGCTGCTACATTATGCATCATCATTAAGAAAAAAGAGAAAATCAATTCCTCCCTGAGCCACTGACGATGGGCCACTTCTGAGGGATCAGATGACCCAGGTGCTCTTGGGTGCTCACAAAGAGCTATGACTATTATTGTAGGGAATAATCCTTTACCAGTCCCAGCTACATGATTATTCATTTTAGTATCATAATATTCACCAAAAAAATCAATCAGACATCACTGGCTTGCACTCAGTTGGTGGTGGGTGGCTGCTGGCTCCAGCGTAGCACAGCCTCCACTGGAGCCATCCCCTGTAGTAATTGAGATACCAGAAGAGGACACTACACTGCACTGCTGATGCCTCTCCAACACTGGGACTTATCACTGCTTGTTAAAATCGGTTTCCATCTGTGTGTGCAAAGTCCTTTGACTCTTCTCTTGAAGAGCCACTAATTAACACAGCTTCCTGACTATATAATTGGCTAATCCTCATCACCTTAGGGTTGTGGTGGGGTTTTTATTTCCTCTCCTATCTATACTGCTTCAGTGTCACACCTGATCCCCAGTAATTTAAAGAAGGGATGGAAGTTGTTATTAGCTAGGAGCTATTCTTCCCTATTTAATCACCTGTCCTGTAGTTCACCAGCCTGGCCCCGAGAATAATGTGAAGGGGCTGGCTCTTCTCTGAGACAGGGGATGGAGTTGAGAGTGTGCAGGTTTGCCATGATGCTCATAGAGACTAAGGGTGAGTCCTTTCAATTTTTGTGTCCTCATTTGCTGCTATGTACTGGGAGGAAAGAATGCTTCCTCCCTTGCAGGGGTTGTGCTGTTTTAATGAACTACATGGAAATGGTTAGCAGTGTGTTGGTGGCTGGTGCCATAGAGACTTGTGTTATAATAACAATTATTGGGGGAGATTTTCCCTAGTAGCTGCAGCTGATCTAATTCTGCTTCTATGAAAATCAGTGCTACAATTTCTCTTGGCTGTGGATTATGGTTGTTATTCACCACATTTTTAAGTTTCAGTGATTTCTAGAGGTTCAGCTTCCCCAGGGAGCTGGACTGCAGTGGGGAAGAGCTGGGTGCACTGAGATTTTTTTTCTTCTAATGTGGGGTGAGATCAGGCTTGTATGGGAGGCATCTCCAGTGCCTTGGAGAGAGAGCATGAGATAGGAAAGTCTGAGCTCCATCCCTTTCTTACTCACTTTACCTCTCTCACTGACCTGTTCAGGGGTTTTTTGGTGACATTTGATTTCTTTCCATCCCTCTTCTACGTGCAGTTCTTCTGGAACACAGCAAGGGTGATGTGGTTCTGCACTTGCAAAGGACGGTTTTTCCTTGGGTTCAGATGAAATTTTGCCGTTCAGAAAGACCTCAACAAGACTTCATTGTTCTTCCAGTGTTTAGTCTCCCACCAAGCTGGGAACCTGCTGCTTATTTTAAGGCTGAACACAGTTTCAGCTTCCAGGCAGTGGATGTTGTCTCCAATATGGAATATAAAAGAACCCATGTCAACTATTTCCTGCAGGTTACCTGTCACCCCTCAGCTACTGTCTGAAGCTAGATTCCTGCTATGTTCAAAACATCTGTAGCTTCTAGCCACTGCTTGTGGGTATTGCTAGCTTACTGGACAGTTAAGTGATTGATTACGTGGTGAGTTTATTCCTGTATCAAGTAACTTACTACATTAGCTGTCCCTTCAAAACCAAACCAAATAGGTGTGTGTGTTTGTTTTAGCATAGAATCAATAATCTAGTGCTCTTTTCAGAATGAGAGGATGTAAAATCTTCCCAGGCTTTCTGACTACCTTGGAAAACTGAAAAGGACAGTGGTTCTGCACAGAAACTTGTTCTCTGTCTGTGACAAGGCAGCAGCATCCGCAAAAGCAGCACGGCCAAGCAGTGGCTGCCTTTGTTCCTGTGGCTGTCAAGTTCTGTCTTTGGTCGGCTCAAAGGAGCTTCAAGGTCTAAGGCCTCCTCTGGGTAGGATGCAATGATGGTTTGGATTTGTAAAGGGTCCTGCTCCCTCTTTCCAGCTTGGAGCAGCCTCGTGTTTTCTCCTTTACTCAGCTTGATTGCAGCAAATAAGCACTGTGTGCTGCTGGCCCACAGGTATCTGGAGTCCTCGTGCCTATCTGATTTAGGAGATGGCTTAGGCACCACTCTGCTCTTTGGACTTGGTATGAAGTCACTCAAGCTTTGCAGGAAAGCAAGGCTAGTGTTCAATAATTTGAATTACTGAATGAATTCATCAATGCATTGAGGTAGCATTAAAGCAACTTTCCATGGTGATGTAGTAAGATGATCACTAGTGCTGTACAATTTATTGCAGAACCTCTGTAAGGGCTCTGAAAGGACCTGACCATTTCAGTTGTTTGTTCTGTGAAGGATCCAGACACAAACCTCAACACTACATTAGCTGGCTACAGACCTTGTCCATGCATGAGGCATCTTGATATGCAGAAATCTAAAGCTGGGATCTGACTCTGGTCACAGCCTTCCTCAGTGAGGGGACTCAAACCTGGAGCTACCTGGGCAGGGACTGCTGTTTGCTGGCTGTGTGAGGGCTTGGCATAGGGAGGAGGCCTGCCTGAAATGGGATTTCCTAGGAAAGAGTTTGGCTCTCATGGTTTATGCACGTTCTGCAGTGTGCACAGAGTTATCAGCAACTACCGGAGAGAGCAGAAACTTGAGGGATTTACATGCTTGGCTGTAATACACTTCTCCCAGGTGATATATGGTCCTGAGACTTTTTCTAAATGAAATGGAAACCAAAATAGTCCAATGAATTAGTCATATGCTAATTCCTAATGGTTCATATTTCTGTTTTCACAGAATGTGTGAATACAAACACAACTCCTAGCTCCCTGGTAGCTATTTTATCACTGTGTAAGCATTGTCCTGCAACAAATTTCTAACAGCAGGGCTATAATCTTTACCAAGGACATCCATTAGGGCTGTAAAGATGTTATTAAAGTAATGTTACTGCAGGGGGGACTGGAACAATCTCCAGTATGGTTTCAACTGTACCAAGGGGCTGGAGTAAACCTTGAAAGGCAGGCAGTTAAATATCCCAGCGTTTCAGTGCTCTGAGCCCCATGAGAGGGCAATTTTACTTGACAAACAAACCTTAATGCAAACAAAAATACAACTGTTGTGTGTTGTTCTCTCCCACTCATTTTTCTTTTTTTTCTTCTCCTAAGAATGGCTTGTGCAGGTGGCACAGGGGATGCTGTGAGCCGGGGACCGCTGGGCACTTGCTGCTGTGGCATGAGCCCACGCACGGGCGGTGGGATGCGGTGGGGCTGCCAAGCGCCATGCAGTGAAACTGCAGAAATGAGCAAGGAGCTGCCTGTGCAGCTGTAGTATCTAATGTGCCAATTCCCAGAGCCTCCCTGTGCTGCTGCTCTTTAGTGTTGGAGGACTTTTTAATTTACTTGCCTCTTGTTGCCTTTTCTGAATGCGATTAGCAAGGGATTTTGAGCTCGTATCAGGTGAAGATCCAGGTGTCTGTGGACTTGCATGGGTGACAGCTGGATATGTCAATGTTTTCTGCTGCTGGGAGGACACAGGTGTCCTACCAAGAAGGTCTCAGGGAGCCAAGGAAGATACTGCACATGGTGAGGAGCAGAGACAGCTGCTGCTCAGATGGCAGCATGCATACGGCTCCACAAAGGTGGCTCATTCCCTCCTGGTGTTCCTTGCTCCAGGCTGGACTCTAACCTAGCACCTGGGTGCCCTGCAGCAGATGGTGCTGGCATCCCAAAAAACAGGTTGTGAGAGCCTAGCTGCTTTGGGGGTCCCAGGGCAGCATCAGATCAGGTGAGACCCCATGATCCAGGGCTTTCAACTGCCTGTGGGGTGATGGGGCTGGGAGCAGGGTGCTGGCTGTGGGGGAAGTGGAGCAGTGTAGCTGCCCTGTTGTCATAGGCTTCCTCTGCTCAACCCACCAGCACAGGCAGTTGCTGTGGTTCACTGTCTGTCCTCAACTTCCCACAGCACATGAGCTCTGCAGTGCTCATCCAGTGGGATGCTGGCCTTGTTCTTAATGTGCAATGGCTGCCTCAGGGCTGGCCCTTTTTGGGAAGAGCTAGGACATAAAGTTCAGCAGAACAACTTGAGCTCAAATATTTTATTTTTCTTCAATTAGCTGGAGAGAAATAATAATAATAATAAAAAAAATCCTGCAAAACCATATGAGCCTGAGTCACCCATCTCCAGATCTACTTTCTTCATGCAAAGTTATGCATCAGTCTAGAGAATGATTTGCAATATCCCTCAGGTTTTTTCTTCCTTTACACATATATTTACATAAAGGAAAGTAAAATCTTTGCAGCCTACCTTTATCTGAAAAGTAGGTTTCCCTTGAGACACAGCGAAGTAGTGTGGTTGTCTCATCTGAAGGAAGAATGATGTGAATTTTGCTTTCAGCCCTGTGGAAAGAAGCTGAAAGTTTTGCACTGGGAAGAGGCAATCAAGATTATACTTTCTTACCTCTATGGGAGGATCTAACCTTACTCAGCAGCTCCCAAAGCACACCATAAAGGCAGCCATTGCCATGTTCTCTGATTTTGGAGGTGGGGAAATCTGCATGTCTGGGGGCAGGGCCCCTGTGAGAGGGAGCAAGTCCAGGCTGGCACAGACATCACCTCTTTATGGGCTTCTTTTGCTTTTAGAGCTGAAGACTTGGAAGGAGTGAGGTTTAAGGGATGGGGTTTGGGGTACTGGGAAGGGAGCCCACCATCACTGAGGGGCACGGAGAGGCTGCTAAGCTCTAAGACCCCACTGTGATCAGCCCCTGTGGGCCTCCCCAAGAGTGCACCACAAAGCATATTGCTAATGAACAGTGATATTTAATACAGAAAGTAGAAGAGTGCAGAAATATTCACAAGCCTGGAAGGGAGATGGGGGGAAAGGAGCCCGTGTGACATGAGAGAAGGGAGGGCTTTGCCCCCTCTTCCTCTGACTCCTCTTTGCACATTAACAGTCATCAACAAGGAAAAGTGATCTGACTTGCTTTTACACATCTGCCAGGGATCGTGGCCTAGAAATTAAGGCAGCCTCCCGAATGCACTTATGAGCCCTCTCAGAGGCTTGGCCAGGGTCTGGAAGCTCTCACACAGCAGTTGGTGTGAGCTCAGTGCTTCTTGGCTAATGTGCTCCCTTGGTGCTCTGTATGCAGGCACTTCTATAAACAGCAATAAAACCGTGTACTTAACCAATGGAACAGGTAGAGGAGCACTGACATCCAGGCATTGGAGCTGAGATAACGGCTCTCTTGGAAACCAACCCTCTGCGTAGGTTGAACTGTTATGATTTTTAACTCTACAGCTATTATCCTCCATTATCCCACTGCTGTTTCACTACCCTTGCATACACCATCCTTAATGTGCTCAAGTACCCAGCGCTGCTTCCCCTGGATGCTGTGTGGCTGGGGCAGCTTGGGTGCTCACCAGCTTGCAGAGTTTGGAGGAGTTTCACTGTTCCTCACTCAAGTTTTGCTGGGGGGTGAGATGAGCTGTGTTTGCAGCCAGGCAAATCCAGCCTCTGTAGGGAAGGGCTCAGCACTCTGTACATAGTTCATCACACATGCTGTGCATCATGACTAACAACATACTTGTGTATTTTACTGACCAGATCATGTACAGGCTGATAAGTCATGTTGCTGGAGGGGAAACCTCTCTGCCTGCTAGCAAGGTTTCTGTGGCTGAAGTGCTCCTGCTTCACCCTAACTGCCAGCTGTGCTTGTGCCCTGGTTTTGGGTGCTGCTCTGGGCTAGTACCTTGCTGCAAAACCAGGAGCTGCGTCCCAAGGCTGTGCCTGATACATAGATCTGCCCCACCTCAGCTCTTAACCAGGCTGTGCTCTCACAGACCATCTGCCCTTGGTCCAGGTGGGATTTTCTGTCAGACCTTGCTGGGGTGGCTGTGGTGGCCAGGTCAGGGCAAACCTACTGCTCCTGTTCACATCCAGCAAGGTCCTCCAGTGTGTGTGTGTGTCCGGCCCCATCTACAGAGAGAGGACCTGGGCTTCTAGCCACACTTTTAAAACGCCAAGTCCCAGTGGAAAGCTAACCTCCGTGCAAGGGCCGCCGCAAAGATTCCGATTTTAATTGACTGGGGAACAGCTTTTAACCCAGGTTGAAGCCAGAGGCAGGTTTGCATAACAATCCATCTAAAACCTGCCTCCCACAGCCAGGACAAGGAAACCTATTCCTCCTCGGTTTTATGTTTTAAGTGCCTCTAACAATGGAGCAATTCAGTGTTTAAGAACAATCTGCGGCCTGCTGCAGAGAAACCTCTCTCCCGGGCGTCCCCTCCTGTCTCAAGTTCTGCTCTGAGGCCCGAGCAAATTTTAGTAAAAAAACTTTCTCCTCCCTTTGTCTTTACCATTTTGTTACTTGTTTAAGATTTAAGTAGTTGCAGAATATATTGGTTTTAGTTATTTTCTTTTGTTTTGTTCTTGGGGCAGAAAAAGCTGTTAAGCCCAGATCCAACTCTGTGCACATAATAGCTTTTATTTAATGCTTTTCACTGTGATGAGTGAAAACTCCAAGCAGTTGGCTCTAACTGCAGAAGAGACCGGATGCTGTGCTCAGGTTTTATATTAAAAAGGATGAGAAACAGCATGTCAACATGTCAGTGGAAAGCCCATGAAAGGGGGAATATGCAATACCTTGTTTATTAATATTATGGTTCAGTCAGAATGTGAAAGCTGTCAAGTGGGGGGGGGGGTGGGGTATGGGAAGGGGGAAAGTGAGGTGGGGCCCGAGTCTCTGCCCAGTCAGACTTTCCAGTCTCTGGCTATGTTTTTTCCCCTTTCACCTTTCAAGTAGGAAGCTCAGGGTCCAGCCAAACAGCTGTTTGTTTTTACCCCCTTGCAACCAGGAGATATCAGTGCCTCTCCTTGCCCAGATTACCTCCACCACTGAGCAAATCTCTCTGGCCTTTTCCATGATTAACCAGCAATGTCTGTCCTCTGTCAGGTCATAAAATGTGGTTTGAGGGTGTGGAAAGGGACTTGTTGAGCAGGGTTGCCTACCCAAAGAGATGCAGATCTCCTTTTTAACTGCTATCTCAGCAGAGCACTGTGTAGCTGTCTGTCCAGGGCTTTTGACCCTGGATAATAGTGCTGAGCAGCTGTGCTGGAGCCATGTAGCCCTGACCATGCTCATCTTCTCCCCAGTAGTGCAGTGTCCCACCTGGGGTACCAGCCATGAACAACAGCACCCCAGTCATGCCACAGTAGCAGGGGATGAACCTGCCCTGCATAGTAGGGCTGAAAGAAGAAAACCTCCTTACTCAGTTACCCACCCTCAGTGGGGGGAAAACATGACATGAAGGTGGGTTAGGAAGTGCTTCCCTCTTCCAGGAGTTCACCTCATAGTGGTTGCTGCAGGTCCACTGGGATTTGTGCTCAAATATGCACAGATGTTTCCTCTGCTGCTTAGTCCCACAGCCTTGTTAATGGGTTTCCATCATGTAGTCAGATAGGGACTGAATTTGGCCCTAATTTGACCAGGGATACAGAAAGACAGCAGGCTCACTCCTTGCAGAAGCTGCTATCTTCTCTGCCAGAAAGGTAGCAATTCTTTATTTTAAAAGTAAACCTCTGGTTGCTATGGTTTCAGGGAAGCACAGGTCTAGTGTTGTTGTGAGCCTCGAGCAGCTGCATGGGAAGCATGATGTGAAGCATGATGCTCCCCAGCCTTGCTGGGGGTGATTTGGCCTCTGGTTTCCATGCCAGCATAGCTGCCCAGGTTACCTCCAGCTGCAGGGAGCTGGGTCCTCTGGCCCAGACCTTAAGGGATTTCCTTGGCTGTAGAGATCTGCAGTTGCAGTGCATAGGTACAGACCAGGTACCTTACATCGTCAGAGAAATATGAAATTTTGATTTAAAGAAGCCCTCCTATGCCAACACTCTGCTGCCAGTTTCAGCTGAACATGTAAAATCTATCCTCAGAGTCTAAATATTTTTTTCACTGCTGTAGGTTTACTGTTTTAATAATTTTTTTTAATCCTGTTTACCATCCAGGCTGTCAATCAGTACATCTTATCTCAAATAAAGGATTTTTGACCTTGGTTTATTTGACACCTGTGGGTGAAATCTTGTAGCCATCAGAGGCAGTTCTTCTGTCACCCAAGGAACAGGCAGATATTATTAGAAATATTGTCACCTTTCAGGCATCTGTGAGGATTGCAAGTAGAATCAGTGCGTCCAGGTGGCTTTTGGAGGGAGGCTGGCAGCTTAGGAAATGCCCAGGGAACTCCTCTTGCCTTGCTGTCAGCCAGCGCTGTGCTGATTAATCACTTTTAAAGTTCAGCTGGGAAATGCTGAGAGAGGGAATTTGCTCTGAACTAAAGGCAATGGGTTTGACTTGCTCTCATTTTAAATAGCTCTTGTTGGTGCAAGGCTAAAAGTTCATATAGGACCCATAAATGTGTCTTTGTCGTCTTCTTATGGTTTTTTTCACCGCTCTTGCCTTTCAGAGAGAGCTTTGGGAATGAGGGGTTGTTTACTGCTCATTTTGGTAGGCGCTTGTGGGGGAGGGATTTAGTCAGAAGATGAATTTAAGAGGACAGGTAGGATCTGCTCCTCATCTGTCTAATCCATGCCTGATGCCACCAGCATCAGCTTTGCAAGGGCATCAATACCTGTCTTTTGACTGGCATGATTTTTTGAGCATAGGAGTGACACAAAATAGAGTGGTAGTTATGGTAAACACCAGATATAAAAGGGAAGAATTTGCCCCTTTGCACTTTCTTCTATGAGTAAATGGCAACGCTTCAAACTCAGCATCATTAAACTATTCAGGGAGGAGGAAACAGGAGCTCATAGAAGGAGAAGTCTATTCTGGCTTCTGTGTGGACTGGAGCCACCAAAATTGCTCTTTCTATGGCATCTTTCTATGACACCAGCAGAGTGAGCCCAAGAGGAAAAAATAGCCAGGGAAGCAGGGAAAAGAAATCCACCCCTTTCTCTCTATATATATATATTTTATTTTTTTTCTTACCAAGTTAAATGACCTGCACTGGGGAGTTTCTAACACTTCTAAATGGTTGACTGAAGGTCCAATTTATTTCCTGTCAGACTCTCACATGCTTCAGTGTGATGAGGACTGCCCCATGAGCTCTGAGCAGCCTTTCTTCCCTCAGTGCCGGCATCCCTGGTGCACTGTGCGCTCTGCCCCTGTGAGCTGCTCTGGACCACGAGTTCCTCACCTGCATCCCAAAGACCTGCTCACCAAATGTGCTGCTTGCCCTCACCCCCTTGGATATCAGGGTTTTGAGTTTACATCTGCCCAGCCAGTGTATGCAGGGGTGGGATTTTTTCAGTTTGTTTTGTTGTCGTTGTTAAATAACTGCTGTTTGCAGCTTGTTTGGGGCTCCCTGTGGCTTCTAGTGAAGGCAACGCAGTGTGAGCTGTCAGGGTGGGTAACTTCCTTCTCTCAGATGTTCAGTGGAGCTCTGTTGCTGGTGTAAGGCGTCTTACTTCTGGCGCAGGTGTATGGACACGTGAGGCAAGGAGGAAAGCTTGGAGATGGATAGAGGTGGCTCTCATGATGTTAGGGTGAGGCTCCATGCGGTCTGTGCTGTAGCTCTGGACAGAGGGAAGAGGCAGTCAGGATGTGACTGCTGCTCTGACAAAAGCCATTCCTGAAGCACTTGATGATTTTAATAGCTTTCAGTTAATGTGAGTAGATGAGGCTCAGCCAGGAAGGGCAGCTCAAAATGAGAAGCTTGGTGCTTTCCTAGAGAAAGCAGCCCGGTGCCAGGCCCCAGTGGGGAACCGAGCTGCAAATCAGCTGAGCTCTGACAAACACAATGCTGTGGGGCTGAGCTGTTGGGGGGCAACAACAGCTTATCTGGGTGTTGTGGTTTAACTCAGCATGCAGCTGTAACAGCCACACAGCTGTTCATTTCCTCTGCCCCACCAGTGGGATGGGGGAGAGAATTTGAAGTGAGAGAAAACCAAAACAAGGTAAAACTTGTTGAGGTAAATACAGTTTGATAGGACAGAAAAGGAAGAGAATAATCATAATTATGAATATACAAAAAAAGTGATACACAGAACAACTGTTCACCTCCAAGGCTCAGCTAGTTCTCAAGCTGAACTGCCTCCTGGCCCACACCACAGTTATATACTGGGCATGAAGTCATGTGGTAGGGAATATCCCTTCAGCTAGCTGGGGTCACCTGTCCTGGCTGTGAACCCTCCTGGCTTCTTGGGCACCCACACATTCTTTTTAGCAGGGCAGTGTGAGAAGCTGAAAAGTCCTTGACTGCTTGGTAACAACTAAAACATCAGTGTGTTACCAACAGTGTTCTTGCCCAAAATCCCAAACACAGCCCTGCACCAGCTGCTAGAAAGAAACTTAACTCTATCCTAGCCAAAACCAGGAGACTGGGTGCAGAGAAAACCAACTTGCCATGTTGGTTTCCCATCCCCGTTGGTTTGTGTCCCAGCCACATAGACCTGCTGCTGCTCCTTGGCTGGCTCGGATGGGCCAGGACATGGCCTGACATGTTGCCTTTGCCCACCCAACCTCCCGTGCCTCACAGAGGTTTGTGGGTGTTTAAAATGCTCTGTTGTGTGACTAAATAACCCCAGAAGTCCTGAACCTCCCATCTCCAACCTGGGTAGAGCTTGTAGGTAGGATGGGTCTGGATAGACCCTGCTCCTGCAGCTCACAGCCTTCACATGAGGGTCCTGTACTACATGGCAGGAGCAAGATGATGTACCTGAAAGTTGCCATCAGCTCTTCTGGGCCCTGACATTTGGCCAATACAGTACTCTAAGTACTGTGTAGCTGCTGAAGAGCACGTATTAGTAGAACCAGCATCACTCTTCCACACTGCTCAGGGCTGCACTGCTGAGAACTGAACAGCACGTTATGGCGTGCATAAAATTAGTGACATTGTGTTTTTGTTTCCTCCTTTGATTAGGAAAGCTTGTTGCAAGTGGTGTGTTTAAACAGATATTATGCAGGATGGCGATAACCAGTTTTAAGTCATTATACAAGCAGTTTAATTTGATGTTGTTCTATAAATAATCTAACTCTATTTGCATGCATATTTTGTTGACAGGAAGATAAAAACCGTAATTCCTACAAACAACATAACGATGTTCTATCTGTGGTGAAAAAGAGGGAAAAATGAGCCACTGCATTTTGAAAGGCAAATCATTAAAAAGGAGAACTTAATTATATCCAGCAATATTTATTTTTTTTTTAAAAAGTGCCCCTCCATCCTTACCCTCTGTGGAAGTAGAGAAAAGACTCAACCATGAAAGCTGGAGAGAGTATGCTTGCTTCATTAGCTGAAAATGCTGGCTGATGTCAGTGTTCTCTGGACCAGATCATTGCATTGATATAGAAGGTACGTCCTGGTGTATAACTTAGAGTTGCACAGTAAACTTAATGGGTTTTGACTTTTCTTTGTGAGAATATCATGTGCTTAGAACAGAAGGAGAGGAACTGTTTCATAATCTGGTCAGGAGAATCTTTCCAAACAGATCTCTTTGCCAGTCCAAACGCCAATCTCGCAGCCCACTGCTATGACTTGTGGAGCTCAGGGGTCACCTTGCCCCAGCACAACTGCCAGCACTGGCAAAGATCTGCTGCCAGACCGTGCCCTGCTACTGCAAAAGGCAGGCAAAGCTCACAGGTAGTAGAAGGAAGAGCTGAGCTTTTACAGATGGCAAAGAAAAATCTCTTATGTGGAAGTTTCTTGAAACCTGTAGGTTATACACCCCAAAAAAATTCATCCCTCTTGCTGCCATTCTGCGAGCAATGCTCGGCAGAGACAAACTTGTACCAAATGAGGTAAAACTAAGCTCTACTGGGAGTGCTTTAAGTGCTAAGAGCTGACAAACGTGCAGATCTCTGATACTGCTGTCTTGTGCAAAAGTGAAACCTCCTGGACACCTGAGTACTGATAAGTGCACCTGTTTCTTTCCAGGCCAAAGAAGCAAAAACTCTATTCCTGATAGTTTTTTTTTTCTTTTTTCCACTGCATTTTACAAAACTGTATGTCTGGATCTTCATCCCTTCACAAGCTGCAGGGATTCCTGGGCCCTTCCTCGGATCATTCCCTGTACACAAACATGATTTTTTTTTTTTTGAGCTCCCCCTGTGTTTGCCACCTTGCAGTGAGGTTTCCTCACTAAAGTCTTGTGAGCACAGGATCCCCAGGATGGGGAATCCTGGCCTTGAGGGTGGTGGGGAGCTTGATGCAAAACTGTGGTTTGTGTGGAAGGAAACCTGGGGTGAAGCTTAGTTGTGCCCAGCTATGCTCACCTCAGGACCACTTAACCTATCCAGCACTGCAATGAGGAACTCTCTAGTAAACAGCATATTCATCCAGCAGATCTTTCTGCCAGGTTGCAAAAGCTATGCTACAAAGTGATGGAAAACAAGGCTCATTCGCATCACCAGTGAGACAGACATGCTGTCATCAATCCTATAACTAGATTCTAAATTTTACCTGCTAAGTATTTCTTGAAAAGAGAGAAGGGAGTAGCCTTCTTAATTTTCCCCACAGTTTCTTCTGAATGAAACATTAAAGTTGGCAGCTGGAGCTCACAGTTTGGGACAGGGACTCTGCTTTCAGTGTTGGTCCATTAGGCCTGTTGTTTGTTCATTATATATTGCTTCTTAAGACTGCTTTAATTTAACAAGCAATTTCATCTGTTTGTAATAAATAAAATATATCATTTATTTTCCAAAGCTACATTTGACAAGTCAGGGATGTATCACCATTTTGTTGGGACACAATACTGGTAAAGAAAGTCATTGTTTCTCCAGAGAACACGCTTCATTCATTTCACAGTGGGTGGTTCTTGATTATCCAAGTTGAGTTTCTTAATAAAAGATGACTGTTGTTGGAAATAAGAGTATTTGCTAAATTACAGCTTAGCTCAGAAGTTAATAACCTAACCATTATAGAGGCAGCACTTTTCAGATTTTACATCTCATTTTGGGGCTATGAGAAAGGATGGTGTCTCTCACCAGTTCCTAAAAGATATTTTTCTTGACTGGGACAGAACCTCCACTTGTTGTCATCTTGAATAGCTGGAAGTTTTTTCACTCTCACATAACTTCTCTCTGCTTTTTTTTGTTGTTGTAAACCCAAGAAATTTCAATGCAGAATAGGTCCTAATAAAGAGGAAAAGGAATAGAGAATGAAGAGAACAGAAGTTCAAGCCAGCTCCAAACATGGAGTTGCCCAAAGAAGGATATCAGCAGGAACACCAGGTGAACATCTAGCCTTCTTGTAGCTTTGGCAAGAAATGATTTTAGAAATGTGAAATTACTAAGAGTTAATCCAACTGAGAGTTTGTGTCCCAGTCAATTTATTGCTCATCTCTCATCAATGCAAATCCAGGTAGCCAGCACATCTGTGTAACTCAGCGCGATGCAGCAGGTGGGACTGGCAAGTGTCGCCGTGGCTCATGTGGGATTCTCTGCCTTACATTCATTAAAGCAGATTTTTCCAAAGAGCACCACATGCAGAGTTGGCAGCAGGTCGGGGGAGGCTTTATGTCTTCCTGGATCAAGGACATTATCCCAGACTGGTAAACAACAACACTTTCTCTGTGCTTCACTGAGCACATCTGGGTGTAGAGTTGTTAAGCAAATGACCTTTGATTTGTGATGGGGAAGGGGAAGTAGCCTTCTATGGGTTTACCAAACAGCATGCTGTGTGAGGCTAATAATACTGCACATCAGGACTTAAACTAAGTTGGTCCTGGATCTGAAATAAAATATGAAAAGCAAACAGATGAGAATAAAAATAGTTCTAGTATGAGGCTTCTGATCCCATGGGCACAAAGATGGGAGATGTGAAGAACTATCCAGCGCTGCTCCTGTCCACCCGGGGATGTTTCACTGACCCAAGCAGCCCAGGAGGTATCTAATTGACTCTGCTTTTTTAGCAAATGGATAATTGATGGGTTGTTTGTAAATGGCATTCTCATGGCTGGTTGGATACCCAGTGAGATCTGTCTGAAATGATGGTTGGAGGCACTGGCGAGCCCTGGTCAATTTGCAGAGGAGCTGTGGTAGATAGAGCAGAAGCGCACGTGGCCTCCTTGGGGATGCCTGGGCAGGCACATTGGGAGGGGTGGCTTCTCGGGCCAGTTTCACTGTTCTGGCAGGAACAGGGTTTTTCACTGCCAGAACAGAAACCTGCTGAGCACAAGCCAGACACCTCCTGCGTGCTGACCTCCCTGCATGGCTGCATCCCACGGCTGGCAAGTGTTTGCTCTGCTGCACTCTCTCATGTCCATCACCAGTACTTTTCACTTCCTTTCCTGCTCTTCCAACTGTTTATAATTTGTCCTTTTTCAGGATGTTGCTCTGTTTGTTTTCTGTAGTAACCAAAAGTCCCTCTTTTTGTTTGTGTCTCTCTACCTGCAGTACTATGGTGCTTGAAAGGATATCATGAAATCCTGCAGTTTTCATGAATTAAATGAAGCAGTGGGAAAGCAAACAGATCCAGGCCTTTCCAAGCAATTGCCTGACTTGCAGACATCTGCAAAGCCCAAGCAATGTTGTATTGTGTTGGATGTAGCAGCATTGCTGTCTGATTTCTAGAATTCATTTGTCTAATTCATTTATATGAATCATGTTATTTTACTATAAAAAATAAGTTTGTTTTCCTTCAAGGTATTTTTCTATCTAGCAGGAAGAAAGGGTCTCCAGTGTTTCTTTGAACCACCAAATTAAATGTTGAAATATTCTTAAAGAGGTACAGCACTTAACTGAAAAGAGAAAAAAAAATCCTTCATTTCAAATAGCTCCTGGCCCTTCTCTCTAGGCAATGTTCATACCTCCCATTGTGGGTTCCATGCAGGAGCAGCTTTTGCTGCAGGCGTACATCCACAGATGTGGAAAGAAATTTGAATGGAGCCTGGTGGCAGAAGTGGTGAAAAGACAACCTCTGTCCCACCAGCTGTTGCTGCTTGGTCCTGCCTTCCTCCATCTCCAAAGCTCAGAATCTTTCTGGCTACTTCCAAGACCCCTTTGCATGTCTCCACTGGGCCCAAGGTCCAGCACAGTGGAAAAATAAAGACAGCAAAATTGATGCTCTACCCTTTTTCTGGGGGGATTCCTGTAGGATAAAGGAGGTGTAGGAGTCTTCGGGAGATGGGTTTCAGAACTCAGAAAGCAGCCAAAACATACAAAGGCAAAGGAAGAAATGAAGTTTAGGGAACTGAGGCAATGTAGAATACTGCTGCACAAGTGTAGTGTAGGAGGCAGAGAGCAAAAGGGAGGGACGTTACCTCTGTGGAGCATTCTCACCTGAAACCACAGTCCAAAGATGCTTTTATGTGCTTTACCCTGTCCCAGGGTTTTCTGATGTTTCTATTAGCTGGTCCACATGATAACTTTCTTGAAACTGCAGATTATCAGTGCAAATCAAGTTGGTTCAAGTTCTCAATGTCAAATGTAGATATTTTTTTTTGTCTTGATCAGAAGGTAGAATTTCACATCAGAGAAACTGTTGCTTCAAATCTGGCATGCAGACAGGCAAGAGGCTACTTTGCAAAAGGACAGGATCTGTGAAATAATATTCATCTGCTTTAATTGTCACGCAGCTGGATTAAGCCTGGCCTCATTATGTTACCATTAGGTGCATTAATATTTTTTGACAAAACTACATTGAAACTGTAGATTGATCTCAGGACGCTGTGGAGACCATGCTGGCTTTCTAGAGTGCCTGGAAATGTTTTGTGTTTTGATGTGAAAGAAGATGAAAGGTATGACAGTCTATTAGAAAGATGTCCTGTGTGGGACTGTGCCATTTGGTATATCATGTTTTCAGAGAAGGATTTGACATGGAGCATGCTATGATGGGAGGAATCCCTAACCAGGATAAATAGGGCTAGAGTAACAATAAGACAAAAGATATGTAAAACAAAAAGCTGCAAGTTCAAGTGACTTTATGTTTTTAATGGAAGAACTTTGATTTGTAAAATATCCAAAGTCTAGAAGTGAAGTGTGTGGGATCATTAATTTCAGCAGTTGTCTCTTCTGCACCCATACATCTAACAGTAAGACTGAAAACCCCATCTCTCCACAATATCTTCATGCACCAGACGTGTTCCTTGTGTTGGAATTTTTTATATTGGGATCTCCTCACTGGCTGGATTTTAGCAAATAGGTCAGTCCCCTTTTCTAGGGCAGGGCAGCCTGGGTGCATGGTGGGCCTAGAAACAAGGGTCAGCTCAGCTCTGCCAGGTAGTTATGGAGATACACTCAAAGTCATATTCAGGAAATAACTATTATTTTTGAATGTGTTGATTTGAAGAGAGATCACTTGTACATTTTTTCCTGTGTAACTTGAAGTTAAAGAAAAATGAGGTTGAGATCAGCCTGATTGCCACCATGGGGGATGTGGGACAGGCTCCTTGTTTTCTTGACTCTGAGAGGTTTTGTTCCTGGCTCTGCTGTATGAACAGCAGTGACTGAACTTTAAGAGTACTTGTGAATGTGTTTTAGGTCTCTTGACTTAGCCAAGGGAAGCCAACAAGGACTCAGCCTGCATTTTAATTACCATAGGATGGAAAGTGTGCAGCAGTGATTGGGTGGTTTGAGAGATGAGACTGGTATTCGATGGGAGTTCACGACTTGTTCCTTGATGGCATGCACAGAGCAGATCTCCCCTCTCATGCTGGGGACACCAATTGTACCCTCACTTTCACCTCTGCTTTCACTAGAAGCACTTTGTTAGCTGTTGTTTAGGGATGTAATTAAATATGGATTTAGCCTCTTATCTTTATGCAGCAAGTCTAACAATGTCCTTTAAAACATGACTTTGCATTGCAGTGACTGGGTGTTTTCCCTTGTACTCTGTACCAGCTCAGATCATCATTTGGGTTTCCTCCTGTTTATGGTTCTGTGCCCCAGTTTGAGTGCCTTCAGCATATCATTGTCACCGAGCACTCTTTTTAGCCTTGAGGAAAAAATAAGTAACTCTCACTCATAACACAATCTCTACTCCCCTTAATCTTTCAAAAATTTACCTGACCAGCTGGGATGAAGACCAGAATAATTCTAACATCCTTTTCTCCTATCAAGCAAAATCAAAGCTGCTGAATTCTGTGGGGTTGGCTGATGATTGAAGTGCAATCACTCCTAATCATTGCAGCCAGTGGCCAAAGCTGACCACAGGGCAGGGTGGAAGAGTGTTGTGGAGATGAGCACCAGATGGCTTTGGCCCTCTGGCTCTGGAAGATTAGCTGGAAAACACAAGCAGCAGCTGATGGGCTAAGGGAAGGGCTGCAAGGAACCAATTAATGTGAGCCTCGGGCACGGAGGGGAATGATGGTTCATGCTGGCAGGCAGGAGCTGGAGCAAGTAGGAGGGGTTTGTGTGTGGAAAGACAAGTGAGAAACAAGAATGAAAAGAGAGGGGTGTAGCAGGAACTCCTTTCCTGGGGAGGTGAAGGGACCCAGCTCTTTCTAGGGCTGTTTCCTGCGTATGGATCAGCAGGTACCTGAGGCTCTGCCAGGTTTAACTCCATAACTTTAGTTTCAGATGAGTTTAAAGCACTGTTGTTTTAGGGAGGGCCTTTCCTTGAGGCAGCAGTTGAAGCTAAAACTCCCCAGCCCCAAAAGCATGGTCATTCCCTTTGCTACCTTCTTGCATCAACTTGGGTGAGGGGGTTTGCAAGCCTTGGATACTGGACCCTCTTTTCTCCATCTCTGTGCCATGCAGGGGCTTGCTGCTCTTGAACCTCAGATCTCTGGGATTTCAGAGGGACCTGAAGCCCGTCTTGGAAAGGTGGTGTCCAGTCTAATGGCAATGGAGACTTTGTGTGGTGAGAGGAGTGGATTTGATGCACCAGTGGAGGCTGGCAGGGTTCAAGCTGGTGCTGGAGGGCAGCCTCCTTTGGAGGAGAATTAGCTCCTATTAGAACTGAGATTCAACTTAATTATTTTAGCCACACTGGGATAATTTCAATTAGCTCTTCACATCTGATGCTATCTCTCCTGTTTTGCTTAGGCAGCATTTGTCCTGACTTTTTTCTCTTGTACTAGAGCTTTCCATGATTAAAAGTCTCACCTGTTTTCTAGGAGCTTTGTATTTATGCTCTGTGTCTCATTGTTTATCAGATTGTTCAAGGTATTGAAACAACTTACTGGAAGCCATTTCTTTTTGATTAAACCTCATCTGTGGCATGGAGGCTGGGCTCATTTCTCTGCCTCTCCTACTTTCCCAGAATCAACTCTCAGCCAGGCATATCCTCTCAGATGATTACAAACATAAAGTCCTGTCTCCCTCTCCCCCCATGGTAGTCACTTAGCAACTGCATCCCTGTCATGCCATACATGTTATGGAGCTAACGTGCAGGCAACGTTTCTTAATTTGAGGGGAAAAAGTGTGCTTTCAAAAGGAAAAATATTAAGTAGAGAAGATGAACTCTGTGAGCTTTGATGGAACTGACTTGTTCCCCTGGGGTAAGGCATATTTTAAAAAAATCACCCAAAAATCTTTGCTGGGACTCAGGGTTGTCTTGTGCAAGTGATGGGAAAAGTAGTTTTCTCTTGAGCAGATTGCAGTCCCAGAAGGTCCTGGTGGATCTGCTCTCTCTTCAGGAATGGGGCTGCTCACTCCCCATCTCCTAGTTTGTACTCAGGTTAAAAGAAAACAATGCTGTGTTTTCTTTCACATCCCCACACCATGTGCATCTGTGGGATAGCTGTGTCCCCTCTCTTTGCCTCCCGCCCTCCCTGTCTTTTTCTAAAAAAGAAAAGAAAAAAGGGGCTCATGTGTGAAAGTTTTGGTTTTCTTCTCTCTTTTTTTTTTTTTTTCTTAATATGATTTAAGCCACTCTGCTGTTCCTGTCCAGCTCTTACACAGATGGCTAGGGCTCCTTCACCCCACAGAAGGGTGCTGTGCAGCTGTATCTGCTTTAATCTTTCATTAAGGACAGGAGCTCTGCCTGTGTCTGGATGGACACCTTGGCTCACTTGTGGTTATTCTCTGTTGGTTTTAGCCTAACCAATTTCCCCAGTGACTGGAAATGTCAGAGAAATGTGGTAGTGCGATCTGAAGGATTGTCTTTGTTCAATATCAAAGTAAACTTGTGGTTGTCTTGTAATAATTAAAACCAGCTCAGCTAATCGATATGTCTTAGTTTAACTAACTCTTGCTCAAGTTCAAACTTTCTCTTTAATTAAACTTGCTTCAGTGACCTTTTACTCCTTTGCTTGCATCAATAATACCATCCGTTTTCATATATTAATGCAATAGGAAGGATGCACTCAAGCCAGCTGCATGGGAAATCTTGATTAAACAATTGTATGAGGAAAAGGCTGATTTGCCAGGAAGGTTTGTGATGCAATTTCAGGAGAAAGACTCAGCTGGGAGAAAAAGCTTAACTCCTTCAGAGGAACTGAAGGGGTTGGCAGTGAGTGTCCTGACTTCTGGTACTGTAGCTCCTCAGTGACCTTCCAAAGGGCCTTGATTTATTTGCCTCACAGCTAGATGCTCACCATTATGGCACAGAGATCCCCATTTATTGTAAGTCTTGTTCTAACTACGAAGAATCTAAGACCCTGTATCACTGAAGCTAAGTGGGTCTGTATCCAAAACCATGAAGTAGTTTTGATACCATGTGGATGGTGATTTACCAGATCACCAGTCTGCTCTGATGTGTCACTTCTGCTGTTTCTGAGAACCACCTGGATTTAAAGACTGGGAATTTACAATTGTTAATGCTTTGCCCTGTGTGAAACTGGATCAAGTCAGGAAACTTTGCTATGACTGTAGCAAATTACATGTTAAATGCTTCCATGGTAAGAAGCTGAGTAATGCAGATGACATTTTGTCTGGCTCTGGATTTGCAGCCTCTGTTGGTGCTTGCCATCCTGAGATCTGTTGGCATCACACAGAGACATCCATTTCAGTCTTATTTCCTCTTCCCAGTAAAAACAGGGTAATCTTTGCTGAATGCACAGCTGGAGAATTTCTAATGGAAATAAGTCTGCTCTGTAGGAGCCAGCACAAAAATTCTGGTCCTACATCATGACCAGCTAACATGGGCATGGGAGTTCAGAGAGCTTGACTTAGCAAAGCCAGTGGGGCTTTGGGCAGGGCTTAGTGCCAGCCAGCCCAGTGCTGGACTGGTGCCCTTAGCTGGAAGGCAAGTTCATCACCCTGTGATTCATCTTGAAATGGGGAAAATAGTCTAATTTTTATATGACAAGAGGGTGGGCAGATTGAATTGTCTAAAGTCACCATTGCATAGAGCATGAAGCAAAAGGAATGTGCTTGCTTCATATTTCCCCTGATAATCTGCTCTCTGGACCTTTGGTATTAAGGGGTCATTGGGTACTCTACAAAACCCAAATCTTACTATGTGATTTCTGTCTTTCAATCTACGCCTCTGCCACTGCAAAGCCCAATTGAGGGAGGCTGCCTAGGAGCTGGTTATAATTTCTGGACACCATCTGTCCCCTCGCAGCACAGAGAAGCAGGAGTGGAGCTGTGTGTGGAGCACTGGCATGGTAAGGACTGGCAGGCTTCAAGGCTCTGCTTTGTGAGCACAGCCAGCGGGTCAGAAGCTGGTTCTGTCCTATGCTGGAACAAAATGAGAAATACACTGACAGTTTTGAGAGCGGGGGAGAGAGGCTTACCAAGGCCAGAGCTGCCAAAAGGCTGGTGAATGGGATTTGCACCCAAAATGAGCATCAGCTGTTGGCTCCTCCGAAGCAGGATGATTCTGCTTGGGGTGAAGTGGGAGGTGATGCTTCTCTCTTCCTCCCTTCCCTGTATTACAGCAACCACGTAAGGTCAATTGAAGATACCCTGCTCTAGAGGCTTAGTTGCAAAGGCAGTTTTGCAGAATGTTAACCTGAATGCATTTTGTGATGAGGTGGGTGTGGAACGGGGGTTGTGTGGTCTGCAGAAGGCTGTCTTGCTCTGCCTGCCCAGACCTGCTATCCAAGATCCCCTAACATCTCTATTTTTAGATGCTCCTGAATGCCCTGTTTTATGGTTTCCTAACTGACTGTCAGAACTGCAGTGGTTGCAGTTACCGACTGATAGAGGACAGAGTTCATGCTGTGTCATGAAAGGACTGGCTTTGACACCTACAAAGTAATGAGAACTGTTTATTATGTTGCTGGTATGGGACACTTTATTTCCTACTTTTTCTGAGCAGGCTTGCTGTGCTTAGCTCAACATCTGGGCCAGAAACAAGAGGCTGAAACTTTTCAGCCCTAAGAGCACTGGCAATGAACTAAAGAGAGCACTATGTGCTCTCATGGTAGTATCTGAGTTCCCTGAGACAGCGCAGCATTTTGATCATCCCCATTGCTCATGAGAACAGGCCTCCTTCATCCTACTATGTGAAGTAGTGGCACCCAGGCTCCCTGGTGGCAAACAAGGACATGTGTGCATGGTTGCTCGTTCCCTGCCAGGCTACAGATGCTGCCTGAGCGGGCACTGGGTGTCAGCGTGTGCAGCAGAGCTGAGACTCAGCAAAGGCTCTGGCCATCTGGGATTGCACTTTGACAGTCACAAGGTCGTCCTCTGTTTCTGCAGCTCTGCATCGAGCAACCTCTCATGCTGGTGAGGTGATGTGAGATAAAATTCAGGGCTGCTCAGTTCTGCTTTCAGCTGCTTGAAGAGAAGCCCGAAGGGTGGAAGTCAAATGAAGCAAAGGCAAACACAACGTTTTGCTTGAATATTTTCATAAGCTCTCAAGGGGTTGAGGGCAGCGTCTCCCATGTCCTTAGATGACAGGGTCCTGAGTTGCACTGACAATTAGTGTGGGCACGAGCTGAAAATAGCGCTGAGTTATCTCAGTTGAAATATAAAATAAGGAGAGATGAGTGTGGCTACTCTGAAAGCAGAAAGGAGGCTCAGTTATGTATTGGTATGGGCTGAGCTCTCCACTGCTGTTACCTTTCCTTTGGACATACCAATCCAGAAGCTGGTGTTTTGAGGAAAAGCTGAGAGCTTTTTCTTGAGATTCCTCTGCAATGACAGTAGGGTAGGCACAAATTTAATCCTTTCAAGTGATCCTGCTTAATCTCCTATGTCTGCTGAGTTTCTGTTTATTTAGATCTGTAACTGTAGCTGCTGCATGCAAAGGATGCCCTCACTGCTTGGATCAAAAGCCCTTTTGCTGTCAAAGGGAGCGAGTGGGGAACACAACCCTTTGGCTCTGCGTAGGAAGGAGATGGAAGGCGACGTTTGCGCAGCCATGTGTGGAAAGGCAGGTAGCTGCCCCGTGGGGTGACCTGGGTATCAACTGCTCAAAGGAAATAATTACTGGGTTTCCCATTTGCATGAAATATCCTCTTTTCTGTGTGTGCCAGTCGGGGGCTGGGAAAGCTGGTGATTATATTTAGCAAAATTGCACATTTCTTACCCGCTTCTCTTCTCATACTCTACCTCCCCTTTTTGACACTAAAATTAAAGCAGAGTAGGATCTCTTTTTGCTATTGAATAGGAAAGCTGTAATTAACTAGTCCATCACGATTGCTTTTCATACCTGAGATCATTATAGGTAAGGAGAAGTCACATCTGTTCCTGTGATATAAGGCCATGCTATTGAATGCAGAGATAAACGTTGGGTGTGTTCCTGTGAGTGCCATTTTCATCAAAAGTCCCCTCAGCAACAGGTCTTTTCCAAGCAAGGTGCTTCTCTGCACTCATGTATGTATGTATGTATTGCATAAATTATGCAACTTTATGTCAGTAGTTTTGGTACTTAATTATAGGGTTGGGGTTTTTGTTTTGTTTTGGGTTTTTTTACCCTGACCTCTCTTTTTCACTCTGGATTACTATTGGAAGTTTATTTGGTGCAATACTGTTTTTCTTAATTACAGTCTTAAAAAAAAAAAATCTTCATTGGTGTTGCTACAGAGGTAAATCCCCTCTGGTTAGAAGAGATGAGGTATTCTTGGTGTTTCTGTCCAGTAAATGCTGTTTGGATTGATCAAGCCATGCAAAAACAAACAAAAAAAATATTAAATAGATCTGAAAAGTCCCCTCCACTCCCACAAGAAGTGGGAGGACTCATTGAGTTTGTGGTTAATTTTAGATGACTGCAGTTCTGTAATTATTACGAACCCTGGAGCTCTTGTGTATGCATATTTCAGCTGCTCCCTTGAAGGAAAAAAAACCCAAAATACCAAACCACCAAAAAAACCCCACCCAGTTTCCAAGAGCATTGGAGTTTCTCTGGCTCAGGGCTGTGTTTCACCAGACTGCAGTATAGGCAGGCACCTATCCCAAGAGTAACCCATCTCACCCCACTCTCTTCCTCCTCTCATTGCCCATAAGGATCAGAGGAAAAAAATTAAAGCAATATCCATACATGGATGAGTGCTGATCAGAAAACTTTCAGTATAATTCTGTTAGATAATATGTGTATATCAAAACCTTTTTTTTTTCCCCATAGGGAAAAGCCCGTTTGGCTGATGAACCTTTTGTGAAGCTTTCCCTGGGATAGTGCTGAAAGTCCTGGGGCACTGAGGGCACAGGACAGAGCAGGACAATCTCTGGATCCATGAGCTCTGCTCCCTCTGCAGCAAGGACATCCCAAAGCTGCCAGTCACAGGAGAGAGGGCAGAAAATCCTATTTTCCCCACATTTGCAGGCCGTTAAATCCCAGGTGTCCTGATACAGAACATAAACTGTGGCAGCTGGAAAATCCAGGTCACTGCAACCTCAAAATTTCAGCCAGGGCTGTGCTGCCTCCTGAGTGTAGTTGCCAATTGCTAATACCTAAATCTGCCAACTAATTTTTGAAGCCTTGTGCTGGTTTTGGCTGGGATAGAGTTAATTTTATTCATAGTAGCTAATATAGGGCTGTGTTTTGGTTTTATGCTGAAAATGGTGTTGATAACATAGAGATGTTTTGTTTACACAGAGCCAAATCCTTTTCTGCTCCTCACCCAACCCCACCAGTGAGTAGGCTGGGGGTGGACAAGGAGCTGGGAGGGGGCACAGCTGGGAAAGCTGATCCTGACTGACCAGAGAGATATCCCATACCATATGATGTCATGCTCAGCATATAAGGGGCTGGGGGAAGAGGAAGGAAGGAGGGACATGTTCAGACCAATGGCATTTGTCTTCTCAAGCAACCATTACCTGTGATGAAGCCGTGCTTTCCCAGGTGTGGTGAACACCTGCCTGCCCATGGGAGGTGGTGAATGAATTCCTTGTTTTGCTTTGATTGCTTGGATTTAGTTTTACCTATTAAAGTGTCTTGATCTCAACCGATGAGTTTTCTTCCTTTCGCTTTTCCAGTTCTCTCCCCCATCCCACTGTGTGGGGATGAAATGAGTGGCTCTATGGTTGTTTAAGCTGCCTGCTGGGTGAAACCACAACAAGCCTTTGAAAGATGATTCTTGGTGACAACCATTACAGATTTTTCTCTTCCCAGAAAGCTGGGTGAATAGCAGAGCTGATTCACAGCTGCAGTTGGGGATGCCCTGACATGTTCAACCAAGCACTTTCCTCTTCGAGTGGGTTATATCTTACCTGAAGAATTGACTTGGGTTTGAGTTGACCCAACACTCCAGGCCATGTAAAACTGGCCCCAGTCTGTTCTCTGCTCTCTCTGGGCTGGGTGGTCACTGGTGCAATGATGTCAGCAGCAGTGCTGGAGTGGTGCACTCACTGACACCAGGATTTGGGGTGCCTGTCCCAGGTTTCCTAGCAGTCTACCAGGCTGTGGTGCAATGTTTTGCAATGCCCTGTAAGGGTTGTGTTGGCCCTCTGTCACTCCTTGCGTGGGACCTATTCTCATTCTTGTTTAGACATACCCTAGATACACAAGATGTGCCCGTGGTACCATACAGTGGGGGGACTGGGTCTCTGGCACCCTGCAGCCATGTGTCTGTGTGCCTGGCTGCATCCTGGAGCTGCTTTTCATTAGAGCTCCCAGGCACCAAAGGTATCTTCTGCAAAAGTTTATGAAATTTTCTTCCAGGGCTTGGAAATTTGTGAGCTGCCACCTCTAAATAAGAAGCAACTCTGGAGTCATCAACCTGCTTCAAGGGAATATCTGTGAGTGATGTCTTGTCGTTTCTGGGAGCAGGGGATTTGTGGGGGATGGTCTGTACTGTAATGGTGCTGCCTGTCAGACCGGCAGTGCTCAGGCCTGGGAGGCCGCTACTTAACAGTGAACCGGGGAGGCTGCGTTTCCTTTGAAGCTCTGTGTGTGTGAGAGGGAGAGGCAGGACAGAACTGTGCAAATATTGGAAACAAGATTGGAACAAGAGGTTGTTTGTGTAAGTCAATAATAATGAGTTCCTCTTACAGCTCTCTAGGGCTGATGGCCCAGCATGGGTGCCTCAGGTCCTGTGCTCCCGCCCATCATCATCTTGTGTGAGCAATGGAAGGGTTGCTGTGCTGCAGAGTGGGAGGCAGAAATGACCTTGGTGCTTGTTGACAGCTACTTTGCAGATGCTGACTGACACAGAGCCCTGGTGTCACCAGATGAGGGGCAGAGCTGGGCTGCATGTCTGGGTGCTGCTCAGCTCTGAAATCACAGAAGATCAGGGGTTGGAAGGGACCTTGAGAGATCATCTAGTCCAACCCCCCCTGCCAGAGCAGGATCACCCAGACTAAATCACACAGGGACACATCTAGGCAGGTTTGAATGTCTCCAGAGAAAGAGACTCCACAGCCTCTCTGGGCAGCCTGTTCCAGTGCTCCATCACCCTCTTGATATTCACATGGAACTTCCTCTGCTCCAGCTTGCACCCATTTCCCCTTGTCCTATCACAGGAGGAGCCTGGCTCTGTCCTCCTGTCTCTTGCCCTTTACATATTTATAAACATTAATCAGGTCCCTCCTTAGTCTCCTCTTTTCCAAGCTAAAGAGGCCCAGCTCCCTCAGCTTGTCCTCATAAGGAAGGTGTTTCACTCCCTTAATCATCTTGGTGGCCCTGTGCTGGACTCTTTCAGAGAGCTCTATGTCCTTCTTGAGCTGAGGGGTCGTTTCCAAAGGAAAGGAACACCCTTTCCAAAGACCTTCTGGTACTATTATCTTATCAAATTGAGAATTTTCTTTTCTGGTGAATCAGGAGATAGAAAGGAGCAAGTCCTGCCCTTGCCTTTCTTCCCATCACAGTGCTCCTAGCTGTGTTTTAAAACCAGGCACCCAAACAGCCTGGTCGCAAGCCCAGAGCCCTGCTGAGGGTCCAGCAAGTGCTCAGCGGTATGCCAAGGTTGGTATCATGGAGATGCTCTGACACACACAGCCACGTTTGTTAATGTTGGCCATCAAATGTTAACTAGGTCATAAAAATGTCTGTGGGTTGGCTGTAATGAGTTTCCTAACGAGCTGCTATTTCAGTCCCTTCTCCAGCCACGGTGCGTGCAAGAGGAACAGCTTCACAAAGGCTGCGTTTATGGAGCTGGTTTAGGGTTAGTAATTGTTTCGTTCCGAGTGGTGGCAGTGGATGTGGGCTGTGAAAGGGCTCTTCAGTTTTTCAGGGGCTGTTTGAGTCAAATGTTTTCCTGTCATTTGGCAAGAACAGACAGTGTGCAGAATGGCCGAGGTTACACACAGACAATTGCACTGCTCTTCTCAGAGCTCGACAGAGGTAGGATAATAGCTGAATATATTTTTACAGCCCTTTTTAACTCCCATCCCCCTGGATTTATAAATCATTGTGGTTTTGTTTGAGAGTTTGAGGCTTAAAAAAAACCCCATCAGCCTTCCTGTGCTGTGGAAAGCTGTACTGAGGTTTTTGCCACCTGGCTTAAAACTCTAAGCAACCAAAAAGGCTGAGGGAAGATGGCAAAAAGCAGTGTGGGAATGCCTGTGGGAGTAGAGAGCATGGAGCTCCTTGTTTCGGGAGGCGTTGCACATAACTGTTTGCTAAACTGGCCTTTCCCTTGAGATTACCCATTCTGCCTTCCTGTGGGGCGTACTGCGTGGGGGCAGTGGAGGGGACCGCGGGGGATGTTACGTGTCTGTGCTGCTTATTGGATCATCTGAGCTCTCCCCATCCTCCCCATGGCCCTGTAGTTATGACGGGGGTGTTGCTATCGCAGTGCAGAACAGCTGCCTACAGCATTGGACCATCTTTCCACTCCCACCTGAGAAAACAGATTTCATGCTGCCAGAAGGGAAGAAGTGATCAGATGTGTGTGTACTGAAACCTCTTGTAAGCTTTGCTGGAGAGCTGACTTCCCCTAGACAGAGTGGTTAAACCCAACTGGGAAATATGGAAAGGAGCCCCACAAGTGGAATTGAAACTCCCCAATTACATGTTACAAAAAGAACTGTGCAACTTTCATCAGGGGCAACTGAGGCCAAAGGTGTTTCCTGTTGTAGGTCACTACTGCAAGATGTTTTTGTTGTTGTTGTTACAAAAGTTGGCATGCATATCAAGTTTTTTTCCATAGCAAGGTCCAGAGGTGAGGTGGGGTTTGATGGTGCATCCCTCCCCTCCTGCTCTGGCTCCCTGATGTGGGGCAGTATCCCTCTTGAGCAATTTGAGCCACTGCAAAGACTGCCCCAAATCTGTTTTTGCAGACACCATGCTCCTGGGTTCCTGCATATCCTGTGTGTAGCTCAGCCACATTTATCTCCTGTTGGCAATTATGTTGTCCTACAAGTGGTGGGTGCCCAAGGAAAGTCAGGTTTCCTCCTTCCCTCCATTCCACCTTGCCCCACAGAGGGGGTGCCTCCTGCTAACTAAAATAATTAGAGCCCTAATTCAAGCCCAGTTAAAACAGTGGGAGCCTTTCTGCTGATTGCCTGACGTCTGCCTGCTTTGGGTAGCTCTGGGTACTCTAGGGAACTCTTGGTTTCTTCCCTCATTGCACCTTTTCCCGCTTTGGCCAACACCTTGCTGTGCAAGGCTGCTATAAGTAGAATTTAATGGAGCACAAGCTTGATTTAGGCAGGGATCATGTCCCTTTGCACTGGAGCAAGGAGGAGGAAGCCTTGCTGTGACTGCCTGTGCAGACTAGCAGAAATGAGCTCCAGGTAGAGCATAAACTACCACCTACCCTGCATGGGAGGTAAAAGGAAAAAAAAACCTGAAATAAATCTTTGGCTCATTGAATTGAGTAGTTTTTGTTCTTGTGATTGTCCGGATTCAGAGCATGTGTAGATTCCTGTGGGATGGTAAATTAAACTCTGAAAAAAATCCATTCTTTGGAATGGCTCATAAAAAAGATCTTTTGACAAGAGTGCAATTTCTGCTATTATTTCATTCTGCCTCTCCATCCTCTGG
This sequence comes from Hypotaenidia okinawae, assembly GCA_027925045.1. Taxonomy (NCBI): domain Eukaryota; kingdom Metazoa; phylum Chordata; class Aves; order Gruiformes; family Rallidae; genus Hypotaenidia; species Hypotaenidia okinawae. The sequence continues at coordinate 11,202,388 of BSDF01000004.1, forward strand.
AGCTAAATGATCAGCCAGATTATGTGCCGTGCTTCGTTACTTGAGAACATTGCAGCAATGAGCTGGAATAATGAGTGTGAAGCTTCATTCAGATGGTAGCTGAGAGTCTCAGAGCTTCAAAAGACCAGGTTTATCAATGAGAAATACTGAAACATCCTTATTTAAGAAGTGTGTATTTCATAGGATAGTTCTGAAAATTACAGCAAAATCAGCTAAGAATGACGGGCATAAAACGAGATACAAGGCCTGATGATGGATGGTGTGTCTCCACCTGAACTGTGTCTGCCTTGGCTGTCCTTACTGGCAGGCAGCATTTTGCAGTTCTCACATCCAACCCTATATAAATAGCAGGATTTGGCTTTACCTACAAGAGAGGTCTCTCCACGAGCAGTGGGAATGGAGGTAACAGACGCAGAAGCAGCAAAACACAAAGAATGTAATCAACTTTGCAAGCTTTAAAATCCTTTCTGGAGGGGAGAAATTGTAGTACCCATCAAGCTATTCTTGTCTCTCTTAGCTTTTTAACATTAGGTTTCAAGCACCATGTAATCCACGAGAATGAGAGCAATATCCATTTGAGGATGTCTGAGGCTGCCAGGCTGCTTTTGTTCACACGAGCTATTGTGTAAGGGAAGATTCAGGCTGCCCTTCTCCCCTGCATCTTCTCTGAGCTACAATATTGGCATCACTTTTCCAAAAAATGCATTTTATCTGTGCAGGAATGAATTGAAATGTACCTTTAAATGAATTTCTGTAAGTTGTCTTACATGGCAGACTTTGAAGAGCATCATGAACTAACTGGCTTTGTTCCCCTTCTTCAGGCAAAGTGACACTAAGAAACTTTGCAGCTTCATTGCTTCATGTGATGTGTTAGTTTTCTTTCACAGGGTGTTTTGGACATAACTTTGTCCCTTCCTGGATTAGTTCTACTTTACCAAATCACTCAAAGATTATCACTTGTACCTTGTGTCAGGTATGACTCCTAATTCCCTGGTCTGTAATATCAACAAAGGACTTGATTAACTTCTGAGGTATTCTGGATAAGGTCCTAAGTCTGGGTAAGTATTCTCAAAGCAATTTAGCAAGCCTTGCTGCCTTCCCAGCATTAACGTTCTCTTAACGTTGCATTGTGATGATAAACCTTATTTTAAATAAATAAGCCCACAACACTGAGTATGCATTTTGATCAGACCAACGCTGATCTCTGATGCATTAATATGAATGAGTGGGATTAGCATGGGAAAATTTGCAATTTCTGTGAGTGCTGGAAGTCTGAGCCAGGCTTAACAGTGTTAAAATTTTGCCTTGGTTTGTTTGTCTCTTAAGTTTTTGTTGGTTTGGGTTGTTTTTTTTTCCCAAGCTATAATCAAGAATATAAATTCAGAGGCTGAGGATATGGAATTATATTTAAGAAGGTGAAACTTTTATAAGTTGAAGATATGATAATAAGCAGGCATTTTTATTCTGAATTTTCTACATTGTTAATTTGTTGGTTGGGGTTTTTTTGTTGTGTGTGGTTTGTTTGCTTGAGGTATTTTTTCTGTTGGGTATTTTTTATTATTTATTGCAACACATATCCTGAACTGTGGGGGGCTGGAGCATGGGATTCACGGGGTGGGTTGAGTGAGCTGTTCAGCCTGGAGACAAGGAGGTGAAGCAGGAACTAATTGCCATCTCTAACTAGGCAAAGTGGGGTTGTAAGGAAAGAGGAGCCAGGCTCATCTGCAAGGTACACAGCGAAGGGCCACAAGGCACCTTCCCACCTAATTTATTCTGTGGCTATGTGAATTAAGCAAATATTTGCATGTGGATTAGTGCCTCCAGAAGCGTTTTTAACATGATTTACAAAACCTCAGGAATGACAAACTGTCCCTGTCCCAAAAGGCAGTGGGAAGGAGGATGGGCTGGGTCTGCTGCTCTCAGCCAAACTGGGACAGTGACTGGGGTCTTGAGGTCTGTGAGCTCTTCCACCCTGGCCTGCAGAGAGAGTCCTGCGAGGATGTGGGCTTTCATGGGCAGTGCGTTCGTTTGGACTCACAACCCAAACGGAGATGTCTGGCAAGCTTCTGGAAACTGTGATGATGAATGGGCACTTTTTGCTTCTCCTCTTGGAGACATCCTCCTCAAAAGCTTTCTTTAGGTCATGGCAATGAGATAAACAGAGTATCATGCATCAAGGATGAGCATAATGTCAGTGACAGCTCAGATCCAGAACAGCCTTGATTAGTGCAGCAGTATGAGTGTCGCTGCGCTTCCTACTGCCCTGACACTGATTTATCAGGGGTTTCTCTGGCATTTGGGCCATAATGCACATGGAGCTGGAAACTGGAAGACTACACCTTGGATCATATTTGCTAGACAGAACTCTCCTTCCTCTGATTGCAGCCTTCCCCTTCTGAGCATACATTAACTTTGTTATCAAATATACATCAAAGCATTGTATGCCCTTACCACCCACAAATATTCCTTATTGTTATTAAACAAATGAGACGGAGCTAGTGAGAGTGCCTACTAGCTGGAGAGAAGGAAAAAATAAAAGAGAATAGGAGCTGTCTCTCCTTTTTGGGGTCTTGTTTACTGTGCTAGGGACACTGGATAATTAAGACATGGATTTTCTTGACATACCACTTCAGACTGTGCTGTCAGAAAGCGCGTGTTTCCCTCAGGGTCTGGAGAGTGGAACCATGGAGGCTGATGCCAGGTCTGCCAGGGGAGGGCTGGCTCTGCAGCAGGCTGGCTCTCTGCTCCTCCCTGCCCAGGTGACTTTGACCTTTTTATTTCTTGTTCTTAAGCTGTGATATTTCTTGTCTGCAGGGTTGGGGCTGATCCCAGAGCTGAGAACATGCTGGGGAGTAGGGCTACACCACCTTTCCCATGAGGGAGCAGAGTACAGGGGATTTAAAACCTCTTCCAAGAACACTGAATATGTATCTCTTGTGGAAGCTAGCTGCAGCAAGGGGCTGGAGCTGCCTTAAACCAATATATTATGATTTCACCACAACTGTGTCATTTTGACTCCCCATGTGTTTCTGCGGAACCATTTATATGCATATATATAAATACATATATATGTGAATAGATTGAACTCCCTAGGCTGTTGCTAGGAGCTTAAGCCACTAGAAAAATCCTATTTTCAGAGAGGAAAAAAAAAGCACGAGAATAAGAAAATTCAGACACTGGGGGAATCTTTTTCAGTGCTCCTGAAGACTGAGAGTGCCCTGTTCCTTTAGAAAGAGTCCCACTTTCTTTTTGGGAGGCCCTGCTTGTACAGAGCCAGGGAAAAAGGCATCTCCCTCAGTGCTTTTCTCCAGTGCAGAAGGAGCTGCAGGCTTTTGGGAAGTGTTAGCTGCTTGGAGTGTCTGCTTCCTCCAAACCCTGTTTCTTGCTCACCCAGGAGAGGCTGTGTAGGGGATAGTGCATGTAGAACAGCTTGGCTCTTTCGCTGTCTGTGTTGGTATGTTTGGGTTTGCAGCAGCTCTTGCAGGTTCCAGGACTGCAGGGGAGTGGGCAAATCCTGCAATCTGTTAGCTGTGTAACTCTTCCCATGGAGAAGTGAAATACTTAGAAGCACCATTAAAGCACTGGATGCACCAGGTATTTGTGACACTGGCCTCCTATGAATTTTTTTACTTTATGATATTGCAGCATACAGTGAATTACCTGTCTCCCCTCCACACAGGGTAGCAGCCAGGCTGTTCCCTGATGAAATGAGACTTTACCTTTGAAGGTTCCCTGGCAACCAAGGTGACATATCTTGTTTCCTTTTAAATGTTAATATAGTTTTGTAATTAAAGGGGAAATGCTAGGAAGCACAAACTGTAAGGCATTAACGGGTTATTTTGTGGGATTTATTTGTTTGCTAAAATGGGGACACACACACAAAACCAGTCTGGAGGCACAATGAGGGTTCTCCAATTGTTTTCATGTTATGTCATTGTTAAACTTTGGGTTTTTCTGGCATTTGGGGACTGGAAACCTCCAGCACTGGGTGAGTTATCAAGTGGTTTTGCACTAACATCCCTGGCAATGAGAAATCAGACACCAGTAAAGGCCTGTTGGGATTGGAGGGATAGCGGTACAGCAAAGACCCTGCATTGCTGCCGTGCTGAACTTTGCAAATCCGTGACTTTGGCAGAAATCCTGTAAGACAACACTTCCACCTTTTCAGTGGAAAATGGCTCCACTGCCAGAGGAGATACTGCTGACCCTGAGCCTGCATTCTTTCTTCGCCTTCTGCAGTCATTCCAGGGCTGTCCAGATTTCCAGGCAAAGCCCATGAAAGGCAAATTTACAGCCACCATGGGGATGAGCCAAGCCTGCGGTGATGCAGATTTACCAGTGAGGGTGGCAGGGCAGTTCCCAGCCCCTTGAATCTCTCCCCGTCTTTATGGGGGATCGAAAACCATGGAGAAAACTTTGCTGGTGGATGCCCAGCTTCACAGTGGACTGACATTTCCGTGGTCTGTGGGGCTGCATCTTGTTTCCCCCTCCTTATCAGGATACTTCTAATCTCGGTGACATGTCTGTGTGTGTGTGTGTGCACACAGCCAGGAAAAAACAATCTGGGGCATTGTTATCCGGACTGTGTGGTGTGAATTCGGGAAATTGGACCATGGGGTGAGAAAGCAAAGCCCTTGCTGAGTGTGAAGCGGTGGGGAGCACAGCCTGAGGAAAGAGGGAAAGCAGGTAAACGAGTTTGCTGAATTCCTGCTGAAGAAGCAGAGCTGAGAGCATGCAAAGTGAGCATAAGCAGGGGGAAAAACCCTCCAGTTCCTGGCTTTTCTGGAAGCAGGCTCTTTCACTGATGATGTGAGGGTAGGGAAAGTGCTCTGCCTGCCTTTCCCAAAGCTGAGATGGGTTAAGTGATGCTTGATTGTGATTTTTCAATTGCTCTAAATGTTAGAAATATTTGGAGAGTAAGACGGTAACATTTTTAAACATGGGTCTTGTAGACAGCAAACTATAACAAACAGAAAATTATAAATATGGCTAATATGAATTGACAGACAGATAACTGTGCTAAAACTCGCCAAATGCTGACATTTGTGAGCACTTCTAAAGATCTGCAAGCCACAACCACCCTTGAGAAAACCTGATTATGCTGCCTTCCTCCCCTCCTTGGAAGAGCAGTGGAACGAGGCCAAGAGCTCCAAGTACCTGGGTGTAGAAATCAGCTCAGCAGAGGCAGAAATTGCCATTTTGAAGTTGTTTTAACATCTGAGGAAGAAGTGAAACGGGGTGCAGAGAGTCTGAGGACAGGCTGAGCAGGAGAAATGCAGCATGTGCTGGGCTGCACAACTCGCTTTCAGGTCTTTTGCTGTGGTTTGTCTCTCTAGTCAAGGCTGTTGGTTTGCTTCAGGCTGGGATTTGAGGGTATGTCTAGTATGAAGATGAGAGTGAATTTCCAGGATTATAGCGTGTAACGTGAAGAGAGACTGTGCAAGGTCATGCAGGGGCATTACGGCAGAAAAGTGAATAAAACTGGGATCTCCTCAATCCCAGTTCTACTCTGAGCAGCAAGGAATGTGGGGTGAAAAGGGCATAGAGATTTTCAAGTCGATTTAACATGGGCATTATCCAGATGCTTATGCACTGGGTTGCATAGCATGAGGGGTTACTGCACCCCCAGTGTAACCAGTGTGAAGCCCAACGGAGCAGCAGCCTGGACCATCTCCTGTTCCTACTGTGCTCAAGCAGCAGAAAAATCCTCACAGGAAGATGAGGAGTTTGCATGATGTAACTTTTAAACACCTCCAGTCCTTCACCCAGAGTGCCGTACTGGGCTTTAGTGGGCTCTAGGTTAAAATGTGCAATTTATGCTTGGGTTTAATTTGAATTAAAACATGCTTTTTAGATTTCCACTGATAATTCTCTGGTGCCTGGTGTGGATTGCAAAGATTGGAGGAGGAACTCATTTTGAGCATTTTTGTATTCGTCATGCTGACAACTTTTTGATGAATGAGCTCATAAAATGTAGCTACCTACACAAACGTGGGGTCTAAATCTCATCTGCTGGAGAGACTGGCAAAAATATTAATAATCTGAATGGGAGTGGTGTCGGGCAGGTAGCTGGTCTGTCGCTCTGGGGAGCACACTGCTCCATGCCTATAATCTATAACTTGCACATAATGATTTTTCTGCCAGGGATTTGTGGATTAGGCAAATGAAATCAATCCATTTATGTGACGTTGGCAAGAATTCTAGTCCAAAATGTGATCAGCCACTAGTAAGAGGCTTGTTTCACTATGGAGGTTGTTAGAGGTGTGTTCTAGAGGTATGAATTTATTGTACAAACTGTATCTCTGTTGGGAGGGTTTGCTGGCAAAGTAATGCCCACCAAGGTGGTAAGTGGATGAGGTAAAGCACAGGAAGCAGTAAAGATGTGCTCATTTTCCTCTGCTACTCAGAAGTGAATACAGCCGGTGTCCTGTGAGGACTTGCATGATTTCAGCACATGAGCTCACAGGGCATTAATCACGGAGCCTTTCTCTGTGTCACTGATGTGTGTCGAGGGAAGAATAAGAGCACCGTTAATCAGCCATCATTCTTCAGGAGCCTGGCTATGAAGAGGGTGAATTTTCTGTCTTCAAAATGGCAATTAAACTATTGGAAGATCTATAGGAGAGAGTTCTCCTGCTGAGGAGCAGTTATTTATGCTCCAAGAAGATGCCCACAAATACTCTTAAGTAACTAACAAAAATAACCTACCCGGTTACTGTCTGATGGCTGCATTTCAGGAGGATTTCAATAATCTCCCATGACAGGCTCTAAACATAACATGATTATCAAGACAGGAATAATGTCCTGTTTCAAATAATGTCCATTTCACTCCTGAATATGAAAATCTAAAGCTACTGAGAGATAAAGAACATGTGGTGATTATGTAGTGAATCGCTTTGCTACTGGAAAGATTTTCTTGTTAGGTTTGCAGACAGGAAATGTTTGTTTAGCTCCTTTGATGCTGAGTTGTCTTGGAGTGGGAATAGCCATTTCTAGTTGCTTTAGAATTTCAAAAAGCGTTTGATCTGGAAAGGTATTAAAGATAAATTCTCTGAGTTTCAAAGGGTATAGATAATACATCACATGCAGTAGGGAGACACCACCGTTGTTCTCTGAAAGATTAGACAGGGCTATCTTAACGTCATCAGGGAATTTTAAGACAGGCACTGAAATGTATTTGTTCTGTCACTTATGTGGAATATTTGATGAAGTTTGTTTGATTTGATTGTTTCACTACTGTGTGAGCTCGTTTATCTAATTATGGTATTGACCACTTTCTCATTGTATTGAATTTTAATAGTCCCAAGATTAATTAGATGTGCATAAAGAGCAGCTGTGAGAGATGGGAACCTTTTGTTCTAGATCTTTTTTTTTTGTAATGAGAAGAAAGAGATGGGAGATAACTAAATGCAATCAAAATGCAGTCATGCTCTTGATTAACAACATAATTAGTTAAAATCTGAAAGTTTTGCAGGGAATATCCACACTTGATATATAAGGCTCTGCTCTGAACTGACTAGAAAGACAATGCTTGTTTGGGTTTTGCTTTATTATTTGTAAATATGATTGAATGTTTTAATTACAAAACCTGTTGGGTTTTTTTTTCCCAATAGTAAAACAAGTTAATAATAACCAAACATCCAAAAAGGGAGGGTATGTTGGTTTTGTCATTGTTATGCTAGCCCCAAAAGTGAGAGTTTGATCTCCACCTGCAGCTATTTTCAGCTAGCTCTTGGAATGCACGCCCAGTCCAACGTTTCATAGAGAAATGCAGAGAGGAAAGAGGTTATTTTCCTGGGATCAGGACCTTCTTTTTAAAGTGCTTTATCTTAGGTGGATGTTTTTGATAGGCACAGATGGAGGAGGGATGGTGCAGGTGGGAGAGTACTGACCTGGGGTGGCAGTGGCTGGCAGCATGTGGGGATGTGCAGAGGTGGTGAAAGTCATTATATTTTTAGCTGGGAGATAAAACATACACCTAGCTTTTTTTTTTTTCACAAAAAGTATTAATTTTTCAGTCTTATGTAGCAGTTTGAGTTAAGAAAAATATCTCCCAGGCTATAGATGGTAGGAAACCTCATGAGGCTTTTAATGAAGATTTTTTCCAAACTATCCTCCTGCTTTAATGAAAACTATGAGTGTTTGAAACTACCTGTTTTCACACTGAGTGAAAATCTTGTCACACATTCATTGTAAAAAAAAAAAAAAAAAAAAATCAGCATTGTTGCAGTTGTTAGTTGCAAATACTCTTTATTCACTGTGGGTTTCCCCCCGGCTGTGGGTTGAGATCCACGCAGCTGCCTGCTCCTTAAAGTAAAAGAGCAGGGGAAGAGGGAAAAAGGGGGAAACAAGGGAAGGGAAAAGGAAGGGGAAATAACTCCAAAACCAAGAAACTAAGAGGCCTGTGGGTTGGGATAAGGATAGTTTACTAAGATAACAGAAAGATAAAATATAACAATGCTAACAGGACTTTAGAGCAAAAGAATATGAAACTCTTGATCCCCAATGCAGTTTCTCCCCGACCCACACAACTCAGGCCGTACCACCCAGAGCTGTCCCGGAACCCGACCGTCCCCCCAAGCAGCACGCGTCCCGAGCCCGCCCCTCTTCTTCCTCCCCTCAGCCCCCCGTTATCCTGGGCAGGATGTCATTGGCATGGAATACTCTCTTTGGCCCATCTGGGTCACCTGTCCTGGCTTCGCCCTTCCTTTCTCATGAATAGAGAAATACGAAGAAGCTGAGAAAGTCCTTGACTGTCTGACTGCAACTAAGAACATCAGGGTGTTCTCAGCACTGCTTTCATTGTAACTCCCAAACACAGCATGCCATCAGCTGCTACAAATGAAGTTAACTCTATCCTGACTGAAACCAGGACATTCACCAATGGTAAGGCACAAGGTACAGGATAGAGAACTGCAAGGGATAGCTACATCTTTGTAATTACATGTTTTTAATTTCAGCTTTAAACAGAATAAGCTTGTTTGAAAATCCTTTGAAATTGTTGGATGGCACAAACTTGGGATGCAAGCTTGTGCAATGAGTCTTCATGATGTCACCAAATAAAATATTTGTTCTTGCAGTTCTGTGGGTGTATACTTCACGATTTAAGTATTTCCACTCCAAAATTTATCCTGTATAAAACATGAATCCTGTTGCTGTGTCTGCATGTTTGCAGTGCATTCCTTACAAGCTTTCCACCTGTCAGTTTTAACTTATCAAATTCCACTTTGCAGCACTGCTGAGAATCATAAAAAAGGTGAAAGCCTAGAAAACTGGGAAATTTATTTTGTTGTACAAGTGAAATTATTAATTTTAGAGACTGGAGGAAATCTGGCTCAGGCACAATTATTTCCCCAAAAGTTTTGATCTTGTTTTTTTAATGAAAAGTGGATTGATTTTTGTTCAGTACATTTTCAGTGCCCATAAATACCTATTGTACATGAAGAATTGCTTTGCAGAAGGAATTAATGGTATATATTTCCTCCTTTCACCATTTTTACAGCTTATGAATATGCAAAAGTGAATTCCAGTAAGGAGATGATGATTCTTTAATTAATAAATGTCTTTTCTGAGAGCAATGTTTGGTAAAATGCTATCTTCATTGATTCACCTTGTAGATTTGCAAATCAGAAAAGAGTATCACCATACCTCACTCCAGGGATTCTCTGAAGGCACAGGTTGCTCAGAGAAGTTGTGGATGCCCCTGGATCTCTGGCAGGGTACAAGGCCAGGTTGGATGGGGCTTTGGGGAGCCTGGGCTAGTGGAGGGTGTCACTGCCCATGTCAGGGAGGTTCGATCTTTAAGGTTTCTTCCAACCCAAACCATTCTGTGATTCTGTGATTGTATGATTTATGCTGAATGTATGATAGAAATTAACTGTGCTTGCAGCTACTTCTTGGTGGGTTCATAAAAAATTCCTTTTAACTCTGCATGGTCCTTCAGTATGCAGAAATTCTCTAGCATACCATCTGCTCAGGGCTTCTGGACATCTGCATGCTACCTCTCTGTGACAAGGGTATCTAATAGTTGTGCATCTTCAGCATCCATAACTAGCCGAGATGTTTCAAAGCTGACTTACTGGTGGGAAAGTAAAAGGGATTCCAGCACAAAATGAAGGTGTGCTGTGAAGTAAGATACAGGAACAGACTTGCAACTGTTTACCTTCTGCTAAGCTTGTTGCTACTGAATTAATTCTGGAAGCATGATCATTTCATTCTGCTAAAACTATAATTCATGCATAGGATGTGTTTTTAGAGCTTCTGATCATCTGAAAACACTTACTTTACTTAATTTCTCACCTGCTTTCCAAAAATCTTAATTTGTAATTTTCCTACTATGCAATCAAAAACCTATTATTGAAGAGGCTGTCACTCAAAATTTCCTCCTTTCCTCTTCTGATGTGCATATTGGAAAATGAGTTCTCTGTCAAATGTGCTTGTGGAATTCACTGGGGCCAATTCTGTTCCGGCTCTGATCGTGCTTCCACAGCTGCAAACTGTGAGAAACTCCTCTGAATATTCACTGCAAATTACCTCACAAGCTGTTTGTCCAGTCTCCTGGTGGCAAAACCAGACTGTAACAACCATTGGGTGGATTTGCAGGATGCTAAATAGCCTACCTTCCTTAAATTATTGTGCTCCTAAAAAGGCGAGTCATGTAATGCAGGAGCAGAGCTGAGATGAGGGTGCCCTGGCTGTAAGGCACTGAAAGGCCACCGTTATACTGTCCTTTCATCAAGCAGAGAGAACAGATCATTTGAGTTCTGTAATCTGTTGCTGTTGATAGCTGACCTAATTTCTGAGTGCAGAAATGACTTAGTAGCAATCCTATCTCTTTGATAAAGGCAGTGAGTAGAAGTGGTGTGTGTTGAATGGCCTCTGCCAAGAAGGTCAGCAAGTTCTTAAGGGAAAATGTTTGATAGATGCTATTAAACGTACAAGGCTTCTGCCTATTGCTTATTGACGGATTCTAAAATGAAATGATTTTTCTCTCAAGCTTGAAGGTCATTTCTGATACGTGTCCTGGCACTAAACTCAGGATCACTTCAAATTAAATGCCAGGAGGGGATATGAAAAATTAAAAATGTTCGTGTGCTGCAATTACAAAAATCCAAACAAATCAACAAAGGAAGCACACTTAATGAGACTCACAAATGTCAGACCACAACTTCAGGACACATCCACATCCATGGCTGAGTAAGACTCTACTCTGTGCATACCAATATTGCACAGCTGATAGAGAGGAAAATTGAACCTCACTGACACCCTTTATCTATTTAAAATAATTGCTTCCAATACGTTGTAAGGAAAAGCAAAGAGGATGTATAATTAGACATCTCCCTTGGTGAAAAGTCAGTCTATAGGCTTGGATGTCTTTTTATTTTTAACCTCCCCAATGCCATCTGGAGGTTACTCTAACCCCCAAAGTAAGACTGCTGTTGTTGGTAAGACAGCTCTAGAGCAGCTTCAACGGGGCTGGGCCCTGAGGTTCAATTATCATGCCTGGTGTAATGTCATAACTCATTAATTTTCAGAAATATAAATTTATAATGTAATACAACAGGCATAAATATTTTTGGCATTTGATTGGGGGGGTTGTGGATTAGAACACAATTGGAACAGAGGTGTACTTGGAGTGGCCTTTTGGAAACATCGATGTGGTGCCTGCTCATTAAGGGAGCAGCCAACTGCTGGACGTGGCTGATTGCATTGCTTTGCGTCTCTGGGAGGTATTTTTCTCTGATTCTACAAGCTGTAAAAGTATCCCCCCTGAGTCTGGGTTCAGGCTTCATGCTGCGTTTACACATTCCATTAGTGAAAGAGGAAATTTGCTATTACAGTATGGAAGGCAAAATAGGGTAGCGCTTTTTGCTTTAACATATTTGTTTACACTTATATAACATACCCTGCAAAGCTTTAATTGGTTTTCTCTCTGTGTGTATACTACTCACCCCTAAACATCCAGCTATCCTGCTACCCATTACATGGAAACTGCATAATATGCTAAATTTAGGGGGTTTTTTCACCATGTCGTATCCAGGGAATCTGAAGAGACCTTTGGAGACCCCTTTGATCTTTACTCTTTCTCTGGTACTCCTATGAAGCTGTAGCTTCCCCTGCTTCTGCAGCTCCATGTAGATGCTCATTGAGTGCAGCAGTAATGGATATGGACAGACAGCCTGAGGGACGGGGTCAGGCATAGGCCTGCCAAGCACAAGTCACCTGGTTGCAGAGTCTGTAGGGTCTATACACAGCCTTCCTGCCCCCTGTGCCCTTCTAGCAAGGAGCATTTGGAGCTGCAGCATGTGGTATTCATGGGTCAGCTCACCTTCCTTTCACATGAGACTGGTGACTTGGAAAGCCCTTATCGAGAGCTATAATGCATTCTGGAAGATGGATGGAGAAATTCTTGCTATGCATAATGCATGTTCCCCTCCCCCAAGGACAAAGCTGAAAGTAGTTCTTGTAGGATGCTAATGATGGAGATGAGAGAGAAATTCCCACCTTGAATTCAGATCCATGGTGCCCTTTAGCAGCTGGTAAGCCCTGAAAGCTGCAAGGTTGGAGTTTCCTGGTGAATGCTGTGCTGAGTGCTGCCAGGGTGGAATTTTGGGGCAGGATGGCTGTACTGCAGTGTGTGTCTGGCTACAACTTTCTAAGGACCTTCCCAGAGATGCTGAAATGTTCTGCTGGAATCTGAGACCAACTGGCACTTGTGCAGGGGAGATGCCAATGGCTCCAGACCTGTGCTCCTGCACCAAAACCACGAAGTACATGCTCTACAATCCTTGGGGCCAAATGCAAGCTTTAGGTGAAAGAGGTGGCTTCTGGACTGAACATACTGCATTCAGAAGGGTGTAAATCAGTACAGGAGCCAAAGAAACTGTTCAGAAAGGGTCATTTAAAAATTAACGAAGCAGTAAGACCTGTTATTCTTCTGTGGCACCAAGAGGTATGGTTACATAAGTGGGCTTGCTTCTGGGGTGTTCATGGGGCTGGCACCAGTACTTGAGCCTTGCAAGATGCCCCAGGGTTCATCACTTGAGACACCGATGCTTTCAAATGAACTCAGCTTTAAGTGGACTAAAAATACCTAGGGAAGGAGCACTTATTCCAATGATTTTTGATAAATAGCCTTCTTCCACTCAATGATGTATCTCAGCCACACACACACTGGTGTTCAGCAGCTGTAAGTGGCTCAGAAGGCTTTTGCCCCAGCAGGGAGGGAAGGGAAGATTCTACAGGTCAGGTATGAGATTCTGGGTTTGCACTGCAGCAGGGAAGATCATTGGATCAGATGATCACTAGATAACTGGAAAAATTTCCTAGTGGGCAATGTAATGAAGTACTTGAATAGCCTGAGGAGGAGGTTAAGGGCAGCCAAGATATATCTCATAGGCAGAGGTTCAGCTGATCCTGTCTGAGGCAAGAAAATGAGTGAGGTGGACCTGCAAGGTGCCTGCCAGCCCCATTTTCTGTGATTCTGCAAATGTGTCACTTAGTCTGACACAGAATTGCCCATCGTGCTCTGATGGCCCAGTGTGTCTCAACCCTCATGGATCCCTGCACCGTGTTCAAAGCTGGAGCATCTGAGAGCTGAGCACTACCTGGCAGGCTCTGCCTGAGGGGGTTGCTCAGGTCTGAGATGCTTTGTAAGACTAAATCCTGGAGGAATTTTTTTTGCACATAACATATCTGAGACTGAGCAGTGTGGTGGCACTATGTCCCTCAGCACAAGGGTAAATACTTGGCCTTGCACTGATGGAGTTATCATTACACCAGGCTCCCTGGTAGCTGGTGGTCTCCAGCTCACCTAAAGGTAACAGCATCTTTCTGATCCTACACCCAGAGAACATCTGTGCAGTGCAAGAAGAGCTCAACATGCACTTCTGAGCTGATGAGATGCAGCAACTTGTTTTTGGAAAAACTGCAGGAGCCATAGACTGGCTGCCACTCTTTATGCTTGGTCATCAGGATGAACAACTCTGTGTAGGAGGCAGCTTTTATCCTTAAAGTGACTTGCCACCTTGTGAATGGAATAGATGATTTACTCCCAGGTAAGCGTATGATTTTATTTGCTGCAGAGCATCTATAAGCACTAATTAGCCCAGCTCATGTTTAGTGGCTTTAGTCTGACTCCAAAGCCGGATTCCTTTGTCCCTTACAAATTCTGTTCATGTCACTGGGACTCCAAGTCAAGGCATTTGCTGTGCTGTGGCATCCCCACCAACATGGATTTTTATTGCAATAAATATATGAATCTTCATTCTCCTCACTGTGGTGGAAAGAGAAGTTGTTTTGGGTTACTGAGAAATGCTGTGTATGTGGTTGGGTTGTAATGTAAGAAAAACGTTCTCTCCAGGCTGCTTGGACTCAGGGCTTTGATCTATAATTGTCATTCTGGAGAAGAGACTTGTGTAGAAACTGAAATCTGGCTCTAGATAGTTTCCAAACTACCAGGTCCATGGCTTGGGACAGGAATTATGTTCAGTTCTTTGCTCTTTTTTTGGTGTCTGTTTTTGTGGACTTAAAGGTGCATATGTAATTTTTTTTTTCCTCTTGGTCATCAAGATTGCCAGAAGTAAAATAGCTTTTTGATGAAGATAGCTTTTTATGAAAATAGTTTTTTGATTTGAAGCAAGCATGCTAAGAGCAGCAATAGGCTGTTGCTGGCACCTAGATTCAATTTTACATCCTACGAAATACAGATTTCATAAAATGCTCCATGACTTCTCTGAGCTGCTTCAATTTTCTTAAATCAGTTTTCAAAAAAATATTGTACCTTCTTCAGCCAGTCAATTTTCTTGACTTTTTGACCTTTAAATTCAATCAGTTGTATCCAAATTAGATGGCACAGAACAAAAAATACAATGCTGGAAATTTTGCTGCCTTAGAGAAGCAATGGGCAAAATTCTGCTTGCAGTACAAATCTGGAACAAATTCAGTGGCTCTGTGCCAGATCTGAACTGAAAGCAAAAGAGGGCTGTTTATTTAGATGCCAAATTATATATCTATAAATGCCGTACTAACTGTGTCCTTGCAGAACATCGCTCTTTCTACACATACAAATATTTACATGATGAATAGACCATATAGCAGAGATACTGTGGCACTAAACTTTCAGGCATTTCTGCTGGAACAGCCATGTAGCATGCTGTTATTTTAAAAGATGTTGCACTTGTAAGTCTTTGCACCTCATTGGTTTTGTCTGGTGAATTTGCCAGGTAGTTATGTGACCATAATGTACCTACAAGGCCATGGTAATTAAATATATAATTAATAAAGCATTATGCATTTTAAAGACATGTTCAAACTGTAAGTGATGAGAAGCTAGATTTCAATGCTACTCATTAAATATATTACAAGGAAAAAATCAGGTATCTACTACTGAAAAGCTCTTGGCTACCTATTGGGTGAGGAGGTATGAGTTTTATTGTCCATCTAATTATTTGGCTGAAGATTCTGAGACTTAAAATCCATTTCCCACCTCAATGGGGATGTTAGATATTGTTTCCTGGCCCAAACCCAGGGTGCAGAGTGAGTTTATGCATACCAATGTGCCTCTGCTGCTGCAGCTGAATGTACTTCTTGATAATTTGTCCTGAAAATATTGTATAGAATTGCTTTTGCTTTCTGCTCTACAGGCAGGTGATGGGACAGAGTATGTAAGTAATAGAGTGACATGTTGCCAGTCCTTCAGAGCCTCTGCCAGCAAGCCTTGTTAGGTGCAGACTGGTGACCAGAGGGTCTCCTAACTCCCCCAGGCCATTACCCCACTTTTACAGTCAAAGTGAACCTTGTGTGTGAAGGTGGAATGAAGATGGGGACAGCTGTAAGCTTCCATATTGTCCTCCAAAAAGTCAAGATCCTTTGGGAAAGCTCTGTAAGAACTGATGGGTAACACACATTGCAGGGGAAGCCCCTTAAGTGTTATTGCCTTTGTCCTCTTTAAATTACATTTATAAATTGTCTGCAATTTTGAGCTAGAAGACAAAATGGTAACATGAGAAATGGCAGAGTCACGTGTGTGAGTGTTACATCAGCAGCTCAGAAGTCTTCAAGCTCCCTCCCTGGACCAGGTACTGCACCCACATGGGTGAGTGCTTTACCTGCCTTCATGCTCCTTGAGCTCAGGCTGGGCTCACATCTTGTCTCTCATTGCCAAGGCAAATCTACAGGATTTGCTGTGTAGAGCAGCACAAGATTCCCAGAAAGAGAAAGCCAATTTATTTTGCCTTTTTTGGCTGTGTGTGGCACCGACATTGCAGTGAGGGTCTGGCCACTTAAATTGTGGGGAACTGGAGGCCCCACTGTGAGGTCTGTGGTCACCCTGCTGATTGATAAAGCAGCAAAAAAAAAAAACAACTAGGCAAAACAAGGGATGAGACAATAAATATTTCAGATTTTCCCCTCCAAAGAGTAGTAATTTATTGAACATTTAAAGCTCCTAATTAAGTATATAGAACAATCACTCCTTCTCTCTCTTTTAATAAGGTTCTAGAGCAAAGCAAAGGTGTGAAGTCGGTCAGGCTCTCCTCGGAGGATTAAGGTAAATTGTGTAAGTTATATTTAATTCAATTAATCTTTCTAGATAGGTCCTAAATCATGTCATCAATCTATTTGATTCCACAGGCATAATCCTTAACATGCAGCTGCCTTGCACAATAAGCCAGGGAGACGCTCGGTTGCATTCAAGGGAAATAAATTTAATTATAAACACATCATAGAGTCGAACATTTCCTGAATCTGGAATTCAATGTCGTGTCAGCCTTCCAGCAGAGAATACCATCAAACTTTTATAGGGAAGCAGACTCTGTCCTGAATTTATATGTACTGGCAAGCACCGTAACCAAGGGGAAAGCATAAAAACTATGTTTTCTTTTTTTAACGTTTTTAAACTTAAAGCTACTTTCCTCTTCAGTAGAAGTATCCACAGTGTTAAATAAAGCCAGGAAAATGCAGTTATCAGAACTTGTCAGGAAAGGGAAAAATACTAAAAGCTCCCAGGTCCAGATGCGTCATCCTCAGAATACTGAGAACTGCAGAGGGACTGGAGGTGTGTGGGGGTGCGACAAGCCATTCACAGCCCACATGCAGAACCAGAAATTCAGGCTCTTACTGTATTTAAAACCTGGGGGCTCCTTATGGTGCTGGTTGTTACTCAGTGATTCTACCAAGGATGTTAAATGTGGGGCTGATCTCACTGTGATTGCTATGACTTGGTAAATTGAGTTGTACTGGGACCAGGAGTCACCCAGTGTGCTGTGACCTGGTTTGCAAAGAGGGATGAGCACCCCGCTAAGAGCAGCATCAGGCTCTCTAGGGTATGGAGAAGCCAAGCCTTGGGTATCCACAGCAGATTCAGGGCTCCCCAGCTCTAAAACAGTCCTTGGTGACCAGCAGAGTCCTGTTCACAATATCTGAGCACATCATAAGGCGTTGGGATTTGTTAGAACATGAATAATTCTGTTTTCTTATTTTATTTTCTTCTTACTGTAACTCAGTATTGTCTCCTCAGCTGTACTGATGCCCAATTTGTTCCACATTCCTTTAAAGGGGATGATTGACAGGTATTTACTGCATTGTAATTTTTTTAGCATAACCCCAGGTTATGGTAAATATTCCATAATTTATAATGGAATATTATGTAAGAGATGTTTTCAAGGAATTTTATGCTTTAGAAGTTCTATGAAAAAGGGCAGAAGAAAAATGTTGAAATACTCTGAAACACCCCTGCCATTGTTTTCTCACAGTGTTCCAGTTAGGGAGTCGAAATTGGTTTTCATTTTGAAATGTGATGTTGTTATACTTTAAAGACTTCACAAAATGAAGTGTTTTCTTTGTTCCTCCAGTGCAAAGGTGTCCAGGAGAGCAGCAAAGGTGTGAGGAGAGACAACGTGGCTGAGCGAAGGGTTTCAGAGTTGTCAGATGAAATTTTCTATATTAGTGTATATATATCATTAAATGTGTAATGGGGGGAAACTCTTCTGTTAACAGCTTCATTTAGTTAAGAATAAATTATTAATTTTCACTTCTTTCAGGCTTAATTATTAAAGGCAGTTTCACACTATTTGGGGTGTTGCTTCTTAGGCAGATAACACATATTTGTTTACATGGCAGTTTTCCAGTGACCTGCCAGCTCCTAACAACCAATTTAGCTTCTCCCATCTTCCATGTAGTTTTTAGCTTGCTGTTTCTATCATCTCTATGATAAATAGATTTTGTTTGTAACCAAACCACAGTTGTGCCATCTCAAGGGCTTGTGGTTGCTTCTGTGTTGCCTTTCCTCCAGTGCCTGTGTGGGTCGTCTTGGTGGGGGTTTGTATTTGCTTTCCTTCATCTGTTCTGCAGACTGTTTTATGGTATTTTATAATTTCTCTGAGACAAAGAAATCCCAGCTGAGGAATGAGAGATCAGACGTTTTCCTCCTGCCAGGGAGATGCTCTGAAGTGGATGCTGGGGGAGAGGCAGACATTGCTCCGTGGGGCTGTGGAAGGGGCTCGGTCCTGGGGCAGAGGGGAGATACTGGGTCACCAGCGGTGGGCTGCCTCCTCCTGCACACGGATGGGAAGGTGGCAGCTCCCCTGCATCATATACAATGACCTCACCATGCCTACAGCACTGCTCCTGCCACAGCAACAAGAGGAAAGCTATGAAATTACAAAAACAATCACAGAGGCCCAGGGGCAAATCTCTGGGGAGGAAAAGGCCACCACATTTCCTCCAGTGTGCAATACCTGCTATGTCACTCTGCCATACCAGTCTACCAGTTTATTTTCATTTAGGTTGTGATGGCTTTTTTCTGAGTGCCCTTTAAATATGCTTGTGATGCAGAGGAAGAGTAGGAAACAGAGAAAGGTAATTATCTGTTCAACCCTCTACTGCAGCCTTACGCATGAACGAGAAAATCTCAGTTTGAGTCAGAGGAAAGGAGCGCCCAGGAGCTGCTTCCTGCCTTTCCTTAATACGTGGCCTTAGTCAGGTACAGTTATTTCACCTGCTATTGTACTAATGGTTTCCTCACACTTGCCTGGGGTGGTGGCAAGGCAGACGTAGGAGAGCAGCAACTGCCTGCGTGTGCTGCCCACGCTGAGGAGGGGAGGCACTCGTGGTCGCAGAGCTGCATCAGGAGCCGTTATTTTTAGGTGATATCTTTATCTGTGCAGGATTTGCATCTATCTCAGGTGATTCTGAGACCCCTTGCCAGCAAATTCCGCTGCCTCCAATTTCTAGGCTTGTTTTTAAGCACTCAGTAGCTTCCCAGGTAGAGTTAAGCTTTCACTGATGAAACACTCAGCAATATTCATCATACATTTTCCTAACAGTTCTAGAAAAAAAAATTGTTACTCAAATTCTCAGATATCTTTTTATTCACAAGAAACTAGATCCTAATAATGGAAAATGGGTGCCACATATTTTGGTGATAGTCAGAAAGCGCTACCAAGCATCTCAATGTCATTGAGATGATCATGAAAGCTGTAGAATTATTTTCTACAGCTAACTATTCTATCTCAATTAACAGAGAATATTTTTCCAAACTCTAGGTGATGCCTTCACTGCTGTAAATGCATAAAGCTAAAGATAGCATATAGCAAGGTAAAGATGTCACTGTTGCCTGAGATTAACCTCTTAGACTATAATCTGTTTATCTTGAAAACAGGAAGAATGAGCAGGCAAGTCTTGGCAGGGATGGCAAGATACCATCTGACAGTGCAGAAAGAAATGACCGTGGCTGCCTGGGGACATGTGTGCTGGAAGATGGCCCAGAAACTGGACACTGACCACTGTTGGAGGCTACTGTGTCCCGTGGAGGAGCAAGCAGGGCAATGGGTTCCTCATGCACCCTCTTGTAATCTGTGGGGAGGAAAGCTGAGATATTATGAGGTACTTCAATCTGACTGACACATAGAGGTCTTAGGCTGTCAGTGCTAAAACATCCTGGAAATATTTCGTAATTATAGATGACAATCTCCTAACTCAAAAAATGTTGCATTTGATACAGAAGTCTGTATGTGACCTCCTCCTGATGGGGAGAGAGAAAAGATACGATTCTAAGAACTGAAAATGAGTGATTTGCCTGAGTACAATTAATTCTGTCTGGACTACAAGACAGAATTGCCAAGGCCATCTTTACTTGCCTTTGTGATGGAGGGCAATTTGGAAAAGGCAGGTGATGCAGTGTGGTAGACCAAATATAACCAGATTCTGTGGAAGCTGAAGCTAGTTCAAACTGGGGGGAGGGGGAGGGGGGAAAGCCAAACCTTTTTCTGGAGTGAGCAAGATTAACTCTGGGAACAATTTGTAGACGAGTTGTGGTGGAGTCACTATTACAGGAGATTTTCCCAAACACAGCCAGACTTTTCTCTTTGAAATCTGTGCTCTGGTTCCCACAGCAATTGGATTCGCAGCAGGAATTAATGTGGGGCGGTGCTGTGGCCAGCCGAGGCACTGTGTTGGGAGGGATAATCACAGTGGTCCCCTCTGGCTTGGCAATTTCTGAATCTGAAGATATCCATCCGAGTGGGTATTTCACCCTCTTCTGCTTTTCCCTGTTTGCATTTAAAACAACGTGGTTGTACGGCACGGCAAAAGCTTCTTTAGACAGAAATGATGTAAAGGAGAAACAAGAGCTGTAACTGAAGGGAGAATGTTTTCCTGATGCCTATTTGCACCCATATGGTCCCTGGGAGGGTCTGTACCCACCTCAGCCCTGGGCTCATTTGGGGTGACAGTTTTTGGTTGTGGCATTGTCTTTGTGGGTTGGTGAGCACCTCATACCCCATGTTGCGCTGGGTGGGTGTAACCTGGCAGTACCTGGAGGGCAAATTTTCCTATCCCCCGCCTGGTTTTGGGCCACCCAGAGCCAAGGAAAATCCACCCAGACCCTGAGTTCCATAGCCAGGGTGGCATGTGCCTGGAGCTGGTACAGTGCCTGGAACAGACCCCTGATTTGGAGGAAAAAGGGAGAGTTTTGCCTTCAAAATTCACTTTTTTTTATTTGGCTAATACACCATAGCCAGACCATTAGGGCATATTGTTCTGTGCTTGCTTGTGCTTTAATTATTGTTAATGACCCTGCCTTTTACGTCATGTAAAATTACGGCTCTCCTTGAGGTTATTTTGCTCTCTGGGAGATAGCAGCATGCCAATTAGTGTCCTTACTGGTACTTGCTTCTTCAAGAAGTGTGAGAAGTCTTTTATAGAGCTTCAAAGTACACAGGCAGACCTGATCTCTTCAGTGTGTGTTTAGCAGGAAACTGCTCCACAGAGAAAATTGCTCCAAGGAGAGAAAGCCACCAAGATGGAGAATGGGCTTTGGTGGAGGTGGAAAAAATGATGGAAAAGGGAGTTTCAAATGGTATCAGGCATGGGCACATGTCTGGTTGGAAGAGGTTGGGACTCAGCTCATTCAACAGGGATCATACTCCTAAAATACTGAGATAGCTCTGTGCAGAAGACAGTTTCTAATGGCTTTAGTGCTGGCCACCACTGTTTTGTATCCTTAGAAGAGTTAGCAGGGGTGATGGTGCATGCATTATACTACTCTTGGTAGGAAGGTATGAAGGCAAAGTCATTTTACTCTGCAACCTGGTAGGCAGGTTAGTGGTGTGTACCTGGGTAGCTCCTGCACCAAGGAGTAAGGGCAGGACTTTGAGTTGCTCCAGCCAGGTTTGACAAGTCACCCTGTGAAAGGTGTCAGGCTGTGCCTCCCAGGGGCCCACGAAAAGCACGTATAGCTCTTACACAGTCAGAGGCAGCAAAACCTGTGGTGTCATCACGTACTTGGTTACAGCCACGCTCCTGGAGACAGTCACACAACTCCACACTTAGTCATTGCAAGGAAATTGTCCAGACAGTCTGGATTGGGAGAAAGAAGGGTGTAAATGTGCCCAGAAGGCTTCCCTTCCCTGCATGCAGTCACCAGTAAACACTTGGGATTTTTAGCAAGGGTGAAGTCCAATCTAATCACATTCTGCTGTATTAAATTAACATGACAGACTAGCTCACAGCAATGGATCTTTGTGGGGGAAGATGTCTGAAAGCTTGCTGGGAGCAAAGTTCTCTGAAAGTCCTGCAAAAGGCTGTCCTTTGACCAGTAAAAGGCTGTCCTTTGACCAGCTTTGAGTGGGGTCCTCTTTGTCTATAACATTTTAGCCTGAAGACATCATACAGTTAAATCCTTTTCCGTACTCCATCCTGGTAGTCTCATGACAAGGGAAGAGATGCAAATCAGCTCCTCCCCCTCCCAATTTCTATTATGCTTATCCCTCTGCTCAATAAGCCCCCAAGTAGTCTGAAAAGAGGTGTGTGCAAAGGAAATGATGCTTCTGAGATGTAACAGCTGTATTGGTTTCATGGCAGGGCTTTGCACTGGGATGCCTACCAGTGGTACAGCAGGGATGGAGAATTAGCTGTGAGGAGGTAAATTTGCCAGCTGATGGAGGCTGTAGTTAAGATAGCACCTGCATATAGAGGCTGCCAAAAGAAGCTTCCAAAAATACCTTCCAAAAAAGGCTTCCCCACCCACAAGGCAGGAGCTGTCTCCTGTGCTCCCCTTTGGAGTGAGCCCGGCTCTGAGCAGACCAGGGAGCAGAGAAGGACTAGGGGAGCCCAGACCCCATCACTAGTAACGTGGCACCCCCCTGGCATAGTGTTGGGGCCCATCCTGGTCTCCTTTTTAGCTTCACTTTATCACTTAGAGTGAGCGAGCAGCTCTGCTTTCATTCCCTTTGGAAACGAAATGAGTGGAGAGTGCTGCCATGAGCATGGCTCTTTCCACTCCTCCACATCTCTGGGAATGGATCTTTATTAGCACTATTGTCAGTCATAATGAATTCATTTCCATTCCCATCACTAAAACAATTTTGGTGCCTGATAAGTCACATTATTTTCGCTTATATTCAGAGCTAACTGATTCCCTGTGTTTATTTTCTCAGGAGCAGAAAAGGCATCGCTCGCTGCCGAGCAGAATCTTTCTCCACCCTCAGCCCTGCACTTCCTCCACCTCAGTGTGGTCTGTCCTCCCTTTTCCTGATCAGTTAGGGGCAGATGAAGATGTTTTGGCTCTGACTTGAGTGCAAGCTCCCTGAGGGGCTGGTTGGAGGGGATAGGGGGAGGTGACATCTTCTTTTTATTGATACCCAAGTCTTCCAAGTGCTGCCAGTCCCAGCTCAGAGCATACAGGAGGAGCAAAAATCCACCCCCTCTTTGTAGGTGAGCATTAATTAGCCCACAGCAGGTGCACAGGCACGTGTGTGCAAGTCTGGGAGGAGGAATCCGAAGACAGGTCAGAGATGTTGCCCCCAGGCAGCCAGCCTTGCAAATAGTGATTTCTCTTGGCAGGAGGAAGAATGCATTTTGCTGTTGGATGTCTGTGTTTAGGAAAATGGTCTGGTTTCTTTATAACTCTTCCTTATTCTTCTGAGTCCTTAAAAAGTATATAAACTTACAGATATATAGAACAAAAGAAGTGCCTTTTTACTTGTTTTCTATATAAGAAAGATCAGGCTTGAGTTTCCTCTTTCAGCTGAAAGTGTCAGAAAAGCCAATGCCATGCTGCAACCTCTTCCATGAAGAGGCTAGAATCACAACCAAAGCTTTAATATTTGTCAGAGGATCACTTCTTATTTTTGTCTCCAAGAATAGGAGAGAAATAAAAGGAGGGGCACATCTCTTAAAATCTGAAGGACAATATGTTGAACTTTACATTTCTATAGCAACATATGTATTGGTAGTGTGAGCACAAGGAGCTGAAAACAATTAGAGCAATCTAATATTAGAGATCAAAAGTAAGGCAGAGCAGGGGAATCAAGCATGTAATTTGTTCATTGTTCATTTATCAGACTCAACATGAATATTTTTGTATCTGAGACTTGGACTCAGGGGAATTACATCATGCAATCATGGAGCCTTTCTTTTAAAAGAGCTTTTTATATTAAAAAACAAACAATAACAACAGCAGCATTCTTCTAACAGATCACAGCTGAAGCAAAGCAGTTTTATTTCCAGCAATAGAAATTGGTTAAGAGAATTAGTGGCTGTCTGAGGCATCAAGCTGTGTGTGATAATGAGATGGGTTATAAATAATGTCATTAATTCACATGTCCTCCTAACACATGCCACTCCAGTTAACGTACAAATCCCAAATCCCTCAATGCAAAATACACTGACCTCCTCATTAAAGTATCTAATGGCATGGAGCCTGGTTTGCACATATCTGCTGTCTAGTGCTCCGGATCAGGAATAATTACAGGGCAGCAGTGCTGCTCCTGAGCTAAGAGGCAGAAGTATTTCTGTCACCAGCAAATAGGACTTTCCTCATGTCTTGTATTGCCATTTCCAAGAATTGGGGTGTGTTATGGGGCAGCATGTGTCTCTGTGCCCTAAAAAGAGAGGCTGCCCTGGCACCAGTGCTGGGAACTCCTGCATCCTCTGAAACCTCTGTCTATCTTACAGGATCCCTTGATACCTTACTGCTGGGCCCCTAAACTAAATATACCTTCTTCATCCCTCTTCTTACTCCACTAGCAGCAGCTTTTCTGCCAGGGAAGGGTCACTGCCCTTTGTCAAAGGCTCAGACAGGTTCCTGGGGCCACTGAACAGAGGGATTTCCTGCAGGCTGGCCCGGTCTCTTGCAGGAACCCCCAGGTTTGTCACTTGTTGCAAAAGAAACACACTTTATAGGGAGCAAAGATGGGGTGCTTGCTCTTCCTAGGGCTATACAGAAAGGGCTTAGCACCTCACTGTCCATCATAGCTAGTGAACAGCCTTATACCAGAAAGGAAGGCAGAAGCCATCATTTTATCTTTTTTTTCCCCATTTTTCTAATAGGGCAGTGGAGAAGTGGATGTACTTCTGAAGAGTGCCTGGAGACAACAGCTATCTTCAACGCGGTCTGGAGCTCCCTGTGAGTGCATCCTGCATTGCCTCTCTCGGGGTGCTCTGGGCTGCAGGCGTGTGTACAGCTGGTGTGGCAACTGAAGGAAACCGCCGTTGCAGCCACAAACTGGTCTTTTGTTTTCTGTCAGCATCACATGCAGCCTGAGTAATACTCCTCCTGTTTCCATATTAAGAGAGAGAATGTGCTGGGTGGGCAAACTACCTCTCTGCAGTATTATGGCTTTTGTCAGTGACAGTTTCCATGGTGTTCATGTCCTTTTTCTCAGAGTTATCACAATTTCATTATCTCCAAAGACAGTGTTTAAATTGCCTATCTTGTTAATAAATTAAACCCTGGTAATTATGGGCTTTTCTAAATAATCTAATAAGGATGCTTCTGTTTTGATGGGGAGAGTTTAACTGTAAGAGCAATATTTTGTACTTCCAGAAACTGTGATCAACAGGAATGACTTGTTGGGAAAGTGAAAGTCTTCACAGCCAGAGTCCAACCTCTTCTTCATGGGAAAGGAGTGACTTACTTAAACACAGGAACCATTGAGCCAGTGGTCATTTCATTGAGGATTTTGGGGAATCTTGGGTGAAAGCTCTCCTTTCCTGCTCCTGGCACCTTCCTGAGTTTATCTGATCCCACCACAGCTGCACTGGGCACGGCGCTGCCCATGGGAAAGGATGCCCTGTGGAGTGGGGATGGTGGTCACCACTGACCCCATATGTCCTGGAGCTACCATCTGGTTTTGTTTAGTTTGGTTTTTTTTTACCACTGCCATGCTGATTTTGTTGTTGCTGGAGTGGATCTGAACTGTAGCAGAGTATGGGCCTGTTTCAGAGAGTTCATGCTGCTCAGCCCTCTCTAACATAAAATGTCACAAGATCTGGAGCTAAAGTGGAGCAGGAGACTTGTGCTGGCTGCACTGCAGTGATTCAGCTGAGGCTTGGAAAACCCCATTCAGAATGGACTGTAATTAGCCCAGCTATTGTTTGAAAGAGCTATTTAAAATCCATGCATGCATATAAGTTGGAGCAATACGATGATAAACAGTAAGTGGGATGAGTGCTGCCTCCAGCTGATCTATGTTTTGGAAGATTTAATTCCTCAGGGCATCTTCCTGGAGGTTAAACCATGGAGTCAGAAGAACCTGAAGGACCTGCAGGGACTGAGACTCCTGCTTTCTTTCCAGTGACTTTCCTAGCATGGAACTCTGCATCCTAACTGGCAGAGGCCGCAGGCTGTTCCTGCAGCACCAGAGTGTTAAACTATTCTGCACTAAGGCATCCTTGCTTTAGAAGGCGGTTACTGCAAAGCCTAATCCCATGGTCACCAGACCACTGAAACGCACCAGCCCGTGCTTGTGCAGGGAAAGAAGGGTCACGCCTGTATTGGAAACTCTCCCAGCCTGTGGTTTGTGAGGGGACATTCTGCTCAGAGACTGCTTGCCAAGTCCAAATGCCCTGAAACCACGATATTGACTTACAAATCATGAGATTTAGAAAGTAATATAGCTGATGATAGTTTTTTTCTTTCCTTCTAGGATTTAAGTCTTCGGTGTGCATACTGCAGGCTTTTTTTCTGAGTCCTTCAGGAAAGCAAAGAGACAATGAGATCCCCCTGTAATCACCTGCCTCTGAGAGCAGCAGCTCCGATGACGGTACCAGGTATCAAAAGAGTTAGTGAAATCACAGGGGTTCAGAGCTGTTTGACCTGTCTGTGGTGGGAAACAAGTTCACTGTAGTGACAGGGAAGTGTTACTAGTGTCATGAAAGAATATTTTGTATAATGCTGTCGTGGTTTCCCCCCGGCTGTGGGTTGAGATCCACGCAGCTGCCTGCTCCTTAAAGTAAAAGAGCAGGGGAAAAGGGGAAAAGGGGGGAAACAAGGGAAGGGAAAAGGAAGGGGCAAATAACTCCAAAACCAAGAAACTAAGAGGCCCGTGGGTTGGGATAAGGATAGTTTACTAAGATAACAGAAAGATAAAATACAACAATGCTAACAGGACTTTAGAGCAAAAGAATATGAAATTATTGATACCCAATGCAGTTTCTCACCGACCCACACAACTCAGGTACCACCCAGAGCTGTCCCGGAACCTGACCGTCCCCCCAAGCAGCACGCGTCCCGCCACCGCCCCTCTTCTTCCTCCCAACAGCCCCCCGTTTTCCTAGGCAGGACGTAATTGGCATGGAATACTCTCTTTGGCCCATCTGGGTCACCTGTCCTGGCTCTGTCCCTCCTTTCTCAAGAATAGAGAAATAGAAGAAGCTGAGAAAGTCCTTGACTGTCTGACTGCAACTAAGAACATCAGGGTGTTCTCAGCACTGCTTTCATTGTAACTCCCAAACACAGCATGCCATCAGCTGCTACAAATGAAGTTAACTCTATCCTGACTGAAACCAGGACAAATGCCCAGTGCACATGTTCAAAGAACCCAGAAATCCACAGCAGAGATGAGGAGAACAGGGGTCCAGGGCAACCCCAGGACTAGGGTGACTCAGGACAAACAGAATGGAGGTGGAGTTGGATTGTGATTTTGGGCTGAGGAGCCAAAAGTCGACCCAGGCAGCTCCTCTGAAACCAGCCCGAAGTTGCAAAGACCCAAGGCCTATGAAACATCTAAGGGTGCCTCATTATGTAAAATTATTCCCTTTTGAATCTACACTAAAATAATCTGGGTTGGCACTACATCCTGCCGGCTAGCTGGTGCTGGCTAGCAATGTCTGTGCCAGGGTTTCTGCAGCACTGGGATGAAGAGGAGTCTGTGCATCCGGCTTGGGACCAGCGCTGGAAGAACTGATTTAATTCCTGGTCTGGCCTTAGCAGTTAACTCCATGGATTAGGTAAGATATTTTGCTTTTCAGTGTTTATAACCTGGTCCTGAGGATAGTGGACTTTGCGTTCATGACAGCTGTGGGCCTGCCTTCGTCCTCTGTTATTGCAGTGAGAGCTGCCAGCCCTGGAAATGGCATAAAACATACAAGGCTTTTTCGGCAAGGAATTAAAACCAGCTCTTTTAAATTGATAGATGACACACACCAACTGGCTTATAAATGTAATTTTAATGCCTAAAAAGGTGATAATCACCTTTATACTTGCTTAATAGCATAATTTTAAAGTGAATTACTGACATCATATATTACCTTCTTCCCCCAAAGTAAATGGTCTTTCCCTGCTGTATTTTATTACTTATTGTAAATTCATTCAAGCTGTATATTTTGCTTTCAGCAAGGTACCCTCAGTTACTTTTTCTGCCCAGGATAAATTGAGATAAATTTTGCCTGTGCCTCGGTTTTGCTCATGGCATCCATCTTTGCCCATGAAAAGTTACAGCTGGAGTTGAACAGGACTTGAGAAATGATAATATCATACTGGAGAAAGTTACAGATCACCAGTCCGCAGTCAGGCTGTGTACAGAGGGCTCATTGAAGCAGCCAGGAGTTTAATAGGAAGTGAAAAACATAAAGAAATGTGATGTAGTCTCTAATCTTTATCCTGATAAAGTAGTAAGTACGTTACAAGAAAAAGACACTAGTTATTTACCATGCCATCAGAAGATTATACAGTAGCATATCACCGCCAGCACCGCTGTTTGTCACTAGTTACCATTTTTGCCCTCAGATGTCTATGGATTTATTGCCAGAGCTATAGAAATGTAAAAATTTCAGGGGAGAAAATGGAGATTTAGATTAAAAGAGATCTCCATCCTGTTGCTGACAATGCCATGCTCCCAAGGCTTAGCAAATCTTATTGCTGTAGCCACTGCGTTGTCAAACCGAATAAAAGCCGTGAGGCTGGTGCTGACTGCCCTTCTGCAGAAGTTGTGGGCCCCTGTGAAAATGGTGTGATTGAAGGCTCTGGCTTCACCACCGGTGGGAGTAGGATGTGACCCCAAGGTCAGTGGAGCTCTACAGGTGCTCTGGGGAAACGTGCAGTGAAATCTCCGTCTTTGCATGCTTTTTTGGGAAGTCCTACTAAGTCCCTCCAGATGGAACACCTTCACGGGTCCATCTAGCCCTTGCCTTGTGCTTCCAGCTATAGAAACTGGCCCATGCTGGGGTCCAGTGACTGTGTCAGTATGGACGCCAGCAGACACCCTATCGCACCCACCCTTTCTACAAAGCAATGCCTGCTGTGACTACTCAGAGCAGTACCTCAAGCACAGGGTTTGTATGGATGGCAAAAACAATAATTATCCAGGTCCCACAGGTCGTGGGGCTGTCTGCAGCCCAGAGACAGGTTGCTGGCACTCAGCATCCCGACCACTTTTCCTGCAGCAGTGGAGAGAGGCAGGCAGAACTGTTCTCTCCCACCCCTCTCCTGAACTGTCATCATTTGCTCCTCACCAGCACCAAGTGTTTTATTTAAAAGTGTTCAAAATATGCAAAGCTCATTTTTGGATTTGTATTATTAGAATTTTTAAGTGGACAAGTGGCACGATTTTCTCATTACAAGGGAGAAATGTCACATTTTAGCTCACAGTGAGCTGCCAGTGCCAGGTTACAAAATGCAGGTAATGAAATATGCAAACAGCAGTGAAAGCCTGGCAGGGCTGCGTGTCCTCAAAGGGGCAAACCTCTCTGGTCAGCTCAGATCCACGAGGTGAGGGAAGGGAAACCTGGGAGCTTTTGCTCACGTTGTAGCTGTGGTTCAAAAATGTATCTTTGGGGGATACTCGTGGGTATCCCTGGAAATACCCTTCACACCAGACTTTTTTAAGTCAAGCAGTGTGATGGAGCCTGCTGTGTTTTCAGCTCTCTCTGTGAGGACTCAAAATACATTTTGCTCTGCAAATTTCATCAGACTCTTCTCAGCCCAGTGACAGGTTCAAGGGTCAGTGGTCACAAACTGGACCACAGGAAGTTACGTCTCAATGTCTCGTCTCTGAGCGTGATGGAGCCCTGGGACAGGCTGCCCAGAGAGGCTGTGGAGTCTCCTTCTCTGGAGACATTCAAACTTGCCTGGATGTGTTCCTGTGTGATTTAGTCTGGGTGATCCTGCTCTGGCAGGGGGTTGGATGATCTTCAGAGGTCCCTTCCAACCCCTACTATTCTGTGAAATTCCCCTTTATTGATTTGTTTTTTTTTCTTTCCTTTTCTTTATGGTACTGATGAAGGGGCAGGTCTGTGGGCCAGAGGGGACCAGAGCACTTGTGGAAGGAGATGCCTGGGCTCTGCTGGGCTGTCTCTGGGCTGCCTGGAGATGCCTGAGATGTTGGCTAACCACTATAAAACCCTTGAAGTTTATTCTCTCCACGCATGCCACTGAGAAGAGAGGAGCTTTTCCTCTGGAGGCTTTTGCATTCTGTAAGTAAAATCAATTGATTTTTAGATCATGGGGCTGAGAGCTGAAAGCCAGTTGGGATGGATTTTGTTTAACTTCTGTATTTAAGTAGCTCGTGCTCTTTGAATATGTATACTTGCCTTCTTATTAGTTCACCCATGTTTGCAATTTGTATGTCTATATCCCATGCCTTTGGAAAAACCTGAGCAGCTGGCATGTAGGGTTATAAATAGGCATTAGCCACATCTGATGTAGAGACAGTCATTACGGCCAAGCAGGACATGAAAACCTCAGGTCATCCGTTGCCACTGGGACATTTTGCCATTCTCTCCATCCCTTCTCACTGCTGATTTTTCCCATGTTCAGTGCCTTTTGGGCTGTCAAGAGCACCAGGATCACCACTGCACTGTTGTTATCTTGCAATAATCCTGATCACTGCTATAACAGCTAAGCTGTGAAGGGCAAGGTCACCTCTGATACTTGCAAAGCCAATTAGGACTTACAGGGCACTAAACTCAGATTTCTTCAAGCCATTTCATTTTATTGATCAGACACATTTTTATTTCCAGATTGCTCACTCTTGGGAACCATCCAGGTTTCACAGTGTGAAGGACTGTGTAAAATGTAATGATTCAGCACTCCCAGCATGGCTGTCTGTGGATTTTGTTAACCTTGCAAACTATATTTAAGATGCAAGACCTGGCTTGAAGAGCACCATCATATATCTGATGCTCCTCTGAAAGAGTTCTCCAATTTGCATTTCTCTTCTATCCTCTTTAAAATCAAACCCCATCCCTCACCTCTTTCTTGGTTAAATTCTAGGATTTTCCTGGAGGGGAGATTTCCAGCACATAAGAGAGTTCAACAACTCAGACAGTGTATAGACTGGCACTCAACTAACTCTTCCAAAAATTTCTGTGCTCATTGGTAAGTTTTTCCCCTATGGCTAAAGGGTCTTGGATCACTCAGGTGGCCGCTCACCTTCTCCCATGGAAAGTGCAGTGCAGCTCTATGGTGTCACTGCTACTTTACCAGCCTTGTGACTGCTGGCTCCAGGCACACACGGGCATTTCTGGTCTTGCTCTAGAATGAGTGAAACAACTTCACTGTCAATTTAATGCCTTATTGCACAGGAAAGATATATTCTTTTTGCCTTAACTGAATTGAGAGGCATTAAAATCCCAAGAAAGGAAATACAGTGGTTCTAGATCAATAGAGAGAAGTATACAGTAAATACTTTAGTATGTTGTGCAATGAAAAGAGCCCTCATGCCTTATAAATACAGGTGCTTAGCTTATCGTGTGCGTGCAGTCAGTCCTCCAGTATCCACAAGCTGCTCAAAGGGCACAGAGCTGAGCAGGGCTGAAGCCACTGAAGCTGCCTTTGTATGTGTTTCTCCCACTGAGTGAGGTGTCTGAGAATAAATCTGAGAACAGCCATTGTCATTGCCCTGGACCTGGGTGTCCTGGGTGACACAGGGCAGAGACACCTGTGCTGACTCTGTGGGGACCTGGCTTATGCTTAAGATCAGTAACGTCCATTCTTGTTACTCCAGGTGACACAGAAATCACTTTTACACTGCTGATGACACAGCGGTTGCCTGGATATAGGGAGCAGCAAAGAACATAGGTGGCTGTAGAGTGACAATTGGAGCATCTTTGTCCGAGGGATCTGCAGAAATATCAGCAGAGCTGAGAGTGTTGAGCTGTCTGCAGAATTATTCTCCTAACCAAGCCATGGTGCCTTCGGGGCTTGCAGGTTTTCCTTTCTGTATAGCCACATAGTCCTACAGTCCAGAGAAATTCAGCTGATGGAAATCCATGGTGTCACACTTCATTAGAGGATGGCCAAGGACAGGCATGGGGAAAAAAACCTAGACTGATTGCAAGTGCCTCATTTCCTTCACAAATCAGAAATCTTCAAAACACATAGGGTGGCTGTGAGCAGCCCTGAATAAATACGATGAGAATGGTGGTCTGCAAAGTCAAAAAAGAGCAGGATGCTGAGAGATGCTAAGATATCGAGCCTTCCCTCATCAGCAGCCCAGCCTGAGTTTTGTGGATTTCCATGAATTTTCCTTTCAGACTTCAGTCACCATCTCCTCCTTTGAGGTTACTATGGCTGTGGCTGCTTTTGGACCCTGCACCCCAGAGAAGCACCAAACCAAGAATTGCAAAAACCCACGTGGTTGCCTGTGGGCCAGCTGGTTCTGGGATGTGGAATGCCTCTCCTCTGGAAAAAAGTACCACCAATGGCTTGACTTTGATGTGAGACATTTTATTTCTGTACATCACAGAGACATAGGAATTGGACATTTAGTTGAGTGGCAAATGCAAGGTGTGAATTACAATAGTTTCCAAGTATCATTCCCCTGGCCTTGTCTGCAATCCAAGGAGGAACTGATCTGAACAGATTTCTCCTTCTGCTTGCCTGAGGCTCCCATTCATCCTTCAAAACATTTCTTCAAATTTCTTTTCAGAAACAATACCTACAAATAAGGCAGCAAAGAATATATAATGAAATATGAGAAGATTTCTGTGGAAGCCATCATATTGTTGCATCCCCAGTTTACGTCCTTGCCTCAGATTCCCTTTGTTCCCCCTCCATCCTCGCAGCAGCCTCCCTGTTTGTTCCTTTTCCTTTTCCTTTTGACTGCCCACTTTCACATTCATTTTGGCTTTCCTTCAGTCTTTTAATGCTGTATCTATTCCTTGAATTTACTGTAGTTTGACATTCTGTTTCATGAGTCACCTCTGGGGATAGAGTTTGAAGTAGATCAAATCACACAAACTAGTTCTTACAGCTCCCTAGAACTAATTTGAATTCATGCTCTTTTTTTGCCCTGTTAGACCTTTGTGGTTTATTTCTTCCATGCACTCCCCACAAAAGACAATGAAGTAAATACATATCTCTATTGCATGTGGTGATGGCTGGATACTGGGGATACAGGCGACCCACGACTTCTTTCCTTCTCCCTCCGCACGGGTGCCAAGATAACTCACCACAGAAAGTCCAGATCCTGTCTCCTTCCTCAGAAGGTTCATCTAATCCCTTTTTTCCTCAATTAATTTAACTTCATGACCCAGAGTTAGGAAATCCAGTGGTAGCAAACTGAGTATGCATCCCCATTTACATCTTTCCTAGTGAAATGCTGCACAGCAGCAACACTGAATCCCCAGCACTTCTCTGGCCAAACATTAGTTTTCCCCACTTCTCTTCCATCACACTTTATTGAACTTGTTTTCTCTAATACAATAGGAATAATGCTGGTGCTTAGAGGAATGCATGCTTACCAAACAATGACTAAATTTTCCATACAACTCACTTCACTTTGGTGTTTAATCACCTTCAGAAATTGTTCCTAAGCATTGTATATGCTAAGAACATTAGTCCTTAAATAACTCTCTGCTATGGTGGTGTGAGATGATTAGGTTGGCAAAGATTTCTGTTGTGCTGTCATCATAATTTTCATTAGTACAGTGAATTATGAAAGCTTGTTCTCTGTTCAAATTGATGTGATTACTACTCTGAAACCCTTGCACATTTCACTAACACCTGACACCTGGAAAAGAAAGGTGGAAGGCAAAGGAAGCTCGCAAAGTTGCTGTGTGGTGCAGGCTGTTGTAGCCAAGGGTAATGGCTTTTGCTGGTCAGCAGAGTTAATGCCATTCTTGCAGTGATAAAACAAACGGCTCTTGTGATTAGTGTTGAAAATGTGTTGTGCTGAATAGGAGGCAACTGGATTTAGCAGCACATCCCTATTTGAACTAAGGTAATGTGTCAGAAGTGGGTGGATGAGTTGGAGAATTATTTTTATAAAGAACAGAAAGCATGCATCAAGTGTACATCAAAGTGAAGGCCCGGATCAGAACAGAAATGGTTGTTGCAGCTTGTTAGATAGATGGTTCTTCTACCAGAAAAACTGTAAAGGGATGAATTTCTGGCTCATCTAACCAAGGATAAACTCTAGCCCTTGCATGACCGTGATCCCTGGCACAGGTGACATTGCTTCTGCAGGAGTGGTGCAGACACAGAGCCAGGTGCAGCTGCAGCATGGGAGACAGGTATGCCTTCTCCTCTCTGGTATGGGTACAGCTCAGCTGGGCACTGTGACCCGAGTGGGAACAGCCACCACCTCATCCTTGCTCTCCCTTCAGGAGAGGCCAGTGATACTTTCAGGTGAGTTTTCACACTGTAGCTGCCTGCAGGAGCCCCTCGGGATGGGATGGCAGCAATTGCTGCCCAGTGAGACCAGGGATGCCTGCACTGGCCTGGCCTCAGCACTGCCTAAGGCCCTCAGCACTCTGCAGTTCCCCAGTGTGCATCCAACGGTGCTGATAAAAACTGATGCTGCCAACCTGCCTTGCTTCATACCTACCATTTAACAGTGGTAGCAAAAGGAGCCACTGAGAATAAGGCACATTCACAGTGGAAGTGAATTTTCTTTGCATTACAAGAGAAATTCCTTTTCTGCAGCATTAAGCCTCTCACCAGCAGCTCAAAATGCAGACCACTGGCAATGTTTTTCTGTGCAGACATATATATTCCAGCACTCGTCACTGGTGCTGAATCCTTTCACAGTGATCTTGTTCCCTGCGGAGTCAGCGAGCCCCACACGCTGCCAGTGCTATGAGTGTCCGACAGGAAAATCTGATTTGCACTTCCACCATTAAGCTTCTATTTCCAGCCCTGAAAATTATGCTGGGTGACATTAGGCAGCCAGGCTCCGTAAAGCAGTGTAGACAAGACTGTCAGATCGCTGCCTTGGCAGAATAATCTGCTCTGACACTGAGGAAAGCGCTGTATGGGTAAAACTGAGCCCTCACCCAGTCAGGGATGCACGTGAGTGTGAAACGCCAGTGTTGCCAGCCCAAAACCTGGGGACCCCTGGGTTGTGCCACACATGAGACTCCACTACCTGGGGACAGACGCCTCTGCCTGGGGACTCGGCCAGCACCCTGCAACTTCAAAAGCAAAGCCAAAGCACCTTTGTGCATAAGCTGCAACCACAGGAAGCTAACCCCCAAAAAATGGTGTTAGGCTGCTGGTAGCAATCTTGCTGCGACAGCGGGAAGGCTGCAAAGGGCCTTGGCAGTGCCTTCATCTCTTGTAATGTTTAGGTGCTCTTAGCATAAAACACATGCTACTTCCACAGCTCTATATCCAACTTTTCTTGCAACTGAGTGAGGTCTTGTGGCTGCCATTGTCAGAGATATTTTCTGTACAGCTATGTATTAAACTCTGAAGAAAGTAACCCACACCCATTAATCACTAGCATATTTCCTACTGCTGTACCAGCCAAGGATTACTTCAATACTTCTTTTAATGGATTGCTCAGCTATGAAAGATTTTAAGGTTAAAGGTCTTGCAAGACTCTTTTTATAAGCCTTCTGAAATCTAATCCATCACTAATTTCCACATGTCTTGCACAGCACTAGGCTAATGTAATGCATCGCCACATAAATCCCTCTCTGATAAAATTATCCTGGGTATTACAAAAATTCAAAGCATTGTTCTTAACTACATGTGCCTTCTTCAGATGTCTCACTAGTTGAGACATAAGCCTAGTGTCTTCAAGATATTTTTCTTTGCTTATTCATAGCCGGAATAGGAAGTTTCAGATGTCATCTGGCAGCTTAGATTTTCCATGTCAGCAAATGTCACAGACAGAAGTGGCTTTTTTAATGACACCTCTTAATAGAGAGCAACTAAATTCCTACTCTTGTGTCCCTAGACAGAACTTTTGGCCACAGTTCCAGTGTTTTTCATTCCACAGCCAAACTGCTTCCTCTAGTGCCGTGTAACATGCTGATGTGACTCTTTTGCTCTTTCATCATTGATTTCCCCAAATAATTTTGTTATTCTCTACTACCCAGGATGTAAAACCACCAGTGTAAGCATCAACAGAGCTCTGCTGACGATGTGCAGCAGATAGGTTGGTACACAGCCAATGGAGCACAGCAGCGGTATTGTTGCCTCTTTGGTTATTCAGCCATGATGTCCAGCAAAGGAGACAGGGAATGGTGTCATCCTGTTTCACACCACAACTGTATGCTGAGCCAAGAGCAGGCAGTTTTTTGCCTTCTCTGAGTTACAAAGCAATTTCTGATAAATGGTGGGAGAAGGGCACCATGAGAAGGTAGGCCAAGGCTCCCTGTATGTTATGTCAGGGGAAAGTTTCTGTCCAAATGCAGAGTTTAAGAGAAGCAAGCAAAAATTTGAATTTTTTTCCAAGGAGCATAAGGAAAACTTGAAAACACAAGTCTGCTAGCACCTCACAAAGTCAATGCAACACTTGCAAGAACATAGAAGAGGGGATAAACAAACTGAAGAGGAAGCCTTGTTAGTACATTCATAAAAAATATGGACATGGAGAAAGTTTCATATGTGGAGTCATATGTAATGATTGTGGCCAGAGGAATCGTTACATCAAAGCCAGCAGACAAGAAAAGACAAGAAATGATGTATATTACCTGAAGAGAACAGTGATTCAGACACAGAGACTGTGCAAGTATTGGCCATCATTACCCCAGCAAAACAGCAGAAATAAATTGTGTGCATTAAGCTATCTTCAGACTCAAGAACCGGGCCCACCAGGCCCCAGGGAAGCAGCAAGCTGAGGAGGAGCTGCTGGAGGTTACCTACAGGGTATTTAAATAACTTATGTGGGAATAGGTGAGTTCAAACAGTCTGTAATGCACATCTGTACCAAACCAAAGCCAACTGTAAAGCAGAGCTGAGCCAACAGCACAGAATTAAAGCTGGCTGTGGAATGCAAAGGCAGACATGATTTTATGGACAAACCAAAGACCTCAGAAAACATCTCCTAAGAGAGGTCTTTTGTTTTGTTTTAACCTCTTACATCTGTCACCTTAATGTCCTTGAATACCATTACCAGCTGCACTCTACATGGAAGGAATATAACATTCACCTTTGGCTGGTGAAGTATCACCTATTCAAAGGGGCTTGGTGCTTCTGGGTGCTAAAGTTTTTCAGGTATTTCTGAAATTATAAGGTACCCAGACAGCTGGGCTCTTGTGCTCACCAGCAGTGAAGCTGCTTACATTCTGAAAGCAAACTTTGTTGGGGCTTACAGCTGGGAGGAGTCTCCCTACAAGGTTGTTTAATGCAATTCCCATGACAACTCTTAAAATTGCAAGCTGCCAGCCAGATTTCCCAAGCTAATACGCTTCCAATAAGAAATACTTGTTTTATTTACCCGTTGCCATTAAAGAACAAGATTTGCATCACATTATTAAATGAATATTGCTGAGAATGATGTGACCAGAATAGCTATTCATGCCTCATAGCCATAAGTGATTTATACTGTGCCCACCTCCATCTCCCCCTCCCATACTGCCTCATCTGGTCTGACATATCTTGCGAATTTTTAAGGTAACGGCTGCTCTCATCTCTTATTCAGAATCAAGAACAAGCCCAGAACAGCACATGATGGGCAGTTGCTATTCAACACACTACACCCCAACAGGCAATGGATGCTGACAGTGAGTAGATACAACACGGGTATATTTGTAAAAAAGGTGGTATTTGCAAGGCTGCTTTGGGGTGTGGGCTGTATCACTCTCCCCAGTAAGGTTTTAAAACTTTACCTGGAATGTGAATGCAAGTATTTGAACCCTGTTACAGCTTTTTCTTACTTAAGTTTCAGGAATATTTGATGGGGCAGGAGTTAAGGGGTGGCAGTAACATCAAATGTGGAGGGCAGCTGGTTCACTCAGGCTCTTCTTGGAGATTAACTATCCCAGAGCATGAGGGCAAGCAAGGGCTAAGCCTTTCACAGAGCTTCCCTTGGTCCTAGGAGTTTGCTCAGGAGTTTGCATTTCTTGGGAGGGCAGCTCTGCTGCCCATGTGCCAGCACAGCAGTGTGTTAGCCAAATAAATGACAGTAGAGCTTGTTCCTCCACAAATGTGCTCCTGACCGTGGGTGACAGAGTTGGCAGTCAAAGACATTTCAAGACACTCCTGACTGGGGACACCAGGTCATCTGTTCAGTAAAAAGACACCTCACTAATATATATAATATATATAAAGCAAATTCTGTGCAGCTGTGGTCATGTGTTCTTCTCATTGTGACCTCTTGGACATATTCCTGGCTTATGAGTGGGCTGCCAAAACCACGATTTAGGGAATTCTCATCACCTCTGACGGTCTCAGAGCAACATCCTGGCAACTTCAGCTGCAGGCAAAGTCACCCAGCTACTTCCATTGGGCTGTGTTGGACACATACAGAAGCCATGCTAGTGACAGTCATGCTGAGACTGGGGACATCCTCATGTGCCATTGTGACCAGTGGCTCTGGCTGTAACACTTACTGTCTGTTCAGAACATCTACTAAATAAAATCCTGTGTATTGTTCCTAACTTTTACACGTGGGGACTCTCCTGGGAAACCTCCATTAATCCTTTGGAAGAAAAGAAATACTGTGACCACTCCTAAGATTATTAGTGATATAAACATCTCTGTTGTGCAAACTCATGAATATTCACTCACACGAAGTTGGGCTTTTATTATATTCAGGTCCTGATTAAAGTGTCAGACAAAGCAGACATTCTCCAGGATAATTCATATGTGTGTTTGGGGGGACTAAATAGTAACCTTCATCACAATTACAAATAGTTGTTTCAATTTATATGGGAAATCATGTTATTTGAAACACAAAAAGTGAAGTTAAGGGGATTTTGTGGTTATATGGTCAAAATGTGTGTGTAGAAATAGCTGGAAAATATTCTGGTGGTTGGCCTCAGCTTATTTTCCTTTGAAGGGGAAGTAGTGAAGGAAGCACAACCAGTTGGAACCTGTGGAAAGTCTAACAAGAGGTTGATGCTCAGCAGAAGGGTTTACAAAACAGTATGTTCTATTTAACATTAAAAAGAGAAAAGTTCATTGCAAGCAGGGATATAGTGAACCTGTCAAACACAGAGGAAACTCTTTTACCCAAATGGTGGTGAGATGTTAGAACAGGCAGCCTCCTCAGCTACAGCCTGATTTATTCACAGCAGAACCTGCAAATCCTCTGCTACTTTGCTGGCATAAAGAGCCACCAGGAGAAACATGAAGAGCTTCAGGAGAAACCGAGCGAGGGATGCTGTGTCTTTTGGGGCCTCTCCCCGTTGCTCACCAGTGCCTGGGCAGCAGCAAAGCCGGTACCTCAGACCCCTGGCTCTGCTCCAGCTCAGCCTTTGCTGGCACCCTGCACGGTACAGCAAGAGAGAGCTGGTGTCAAGGCAAACGCATTGTAGTGCAGCTTATTCTCACTGTTACAACTGAGATGTTTGAAAAATGTCCTGGGTTTTGTTCACCAGAATGTGGCAACAAAGCAGGGAGTCTGGGGGAGCATCACATGGGGAATAATGACAGGATAAATGTTATTTTCATTACAGCTGTATTAGTGTGATTAGAGAAGGTGGTCACAGTGCAAGAGGAGTTGTCTGTCCTCTCTCAGTTCTCCGTTACTGAAGACATTAATCCAAAACAAAACCCTCCCCTCCTTCCCAAAATCTTACTCATATTTTTCATT
The DNA here is from genome assembly GCA_027925045.1 of Hypotaenidia okinawae. Lineage (NCBI taxonomy): Eukaryota > Metazoa > Chordata > Aves > Gruiformes > Rallidae > Hypotaenidia > Hypotaenidia okinawae. The sequence continues at coordinate 11,242,098 of BSDF01000004.1, forward strand.
CTTCTTCCCTGCTGCAGTCTGAGAGCCTTCAGCTTTGCTGACATTTTTCAGATGTTTTTCAAATCCGCAGAGAGTGGGATAGTTAATACCCATGGATGTATTTGCTATGCATAGTTCTCCCAGCACAGGGACTGCCATCCTCACTACACACCACCTAAATACAGAAGCCTTCACCTGTAAGACAGCCCCATAGTACTGTCAAGACAGAGCAGCTTTTGACCACCATGCTTCATACCTCTAAAGGATCTGGAAACTGAGCAGAAGGCCTCCCCTTTCAGAAAAGGGAGAAAGAATTCCTCTAAGTCTGGAGAACAGAGAGCCAAGGGGTGGGCAAGGCCAAACGATGCCCAGGGAAATAATCACCCAGACCGAGGAAGCAAGAACCTTGAAGGAAACAGAAAATTGAGCTTGGATAATTTTCCAAATCATTAACTGTTGAAATGGAGCGAATTCCACATCTGGACCCGGCTGCATTAAATTGCAGGTTTGAGTCACATTGACATCTTACTGCCTAAGCCTATCCCTTTCTACCCAGACTGGAAAGCCTGTCCCTTAGAGAGACAATCACTCAGCAGTGTTGTCCCATTGCAGATGTTCCCATCAAGCAGCTCCGAATTGTCCATACAAGATTTGCTACCAGCCTTTCGAACCCAACTCTGCTTTCCAAAGCAGAGTTAGCCCTAGTTAATTCATGCCCTGAAGTCATATGCCTTCACAGAGCTAACATAGCTTGGAAACGCTGCTGTTCCTGCTCTTCAACGCCACCGGGATTGTCTGGAAATGCCACCCTGTGGCAGTGGTGGGTGATGAGGAGCAGACCCAGAGCACCAGGCTGCCCCAGGACAGCTGGCTGTTAAACTGTGCAGCACATCAACGCCTCCGTGATTTCTGACAGCTCAAAAAGCTCGTGGCCAGGATGGCCAAACAAAAATAAAGTAAAAATCGATACACCAGCCCAGTCACCCCCAGTACATATTTAGGCACCTACATACATTGCCTACTTTCCAGCTGGGACAGACAGGATTTCAGTTGCAAGGAGCTGAGATCAGGCTTAGCAGGAGGCCCACATATTTCAGCATCCCACACACTTAATACTCATGATTGTTACAACATAGCAACTAGTCTGTAATTAGTACAGACGTTGCCAGAGCTGCCTTTGTATTACTTATGAGTCATGCTACTAAAATATTCTTTATTCATTATCCAACTCCTTTTCATTTCACTGCCAGCCATTACCATGTTGCAGGCTACACAGGACTCTGTCAGGCTTGTCAAAGCCAAGTGCTTTCTGATAGGGATCTTCATATTTAATCTGACGAAGAGTTACTTTACAAAAGAGTGAGATCAAAAAGGCTCATGTCTGCACAAAAGAAGAAAGGAAAAACTTAAATGCATCTCAAAGTAAGGGATTTTCTCCTTGTTGCTTCTCCAGGCACACATCTATAGTTAGCAGAACCATTTTCAAACTTGGCTTAAATTGTTCTGGCAGTTAATTAATTATTTGTATTTTAATGCCTTTCTAGTTAACTAGTGAGGAAAAAGGCTCATGAAAAGCTCAAAATGAACATGAAACTTCTTTTTTCATCTTTAATATAAAATAGGGAACAGAAAGGGGAAAATGTAGCTGAAATGAATTATGACAAGCAAATAGAAGTAATATCAGAAAATTCCTTTGGGCAGATTCTGTTCTAGGCCAGTACTATTTACTAAGATTTTTTTTTTTATTCACTATGTTATTAAATCACTGGGTTGGAAAGTCCTTGGGTCATTTCAAACCACTGTCTCATTGATTTCTTATTCCTAAAGCATCCTTAATATAGGATTGTCATTAGAGCCGATGACAACGATCCCTTGATTTCCCTCGGCAGTGGGCTAATTGTCTAAATGTTCTTGCTGTTGAAGAGGAACACTGACAGATTAATTCAGGCCCCAAGATCAGGCTTGTAACTAAATGAGTGGGTTAAAGAAATAAATAATCTGACACAATCAGAAAAGTTCCTATATAAAACACAGTAGAAGATGAGTGCTTCAGCTCACCGCTTCCCAGCTTGCATGCAGCCAGATGGATGCAGGGACTGAGCAGGCACTGCATCCTGCTGCACAGCACAGCCCGTGGGTGCTGAAGTACTGCTGGTTTAAAGACTGCACATTTTGGTGCTTTAGATTGTACCTAATATTTCTGACTACCAGACTGCAAGTTGTAGGCACAGTTGTCTCCCTTGAGACTAATATTTTATGGGATGGTGTTTTTATACTCAGTTAAGTTCATAACTTCACTGTGTTCTGCATTTCTAAAATCTTTTAAAGTATTTCTTGAATTTGGTATTCCTTTCAGATTTAGCTGTATACTTTAAAGACTTAGTTTTACCTGAAAGTCATATTCATTATTTTATATTTTGGAAAATACACTCTCAAATGCATCTGCTTCTGAAGTTGAAAGAGTAGCTTCAATTTTTTTCTGAAGTTTCTTGGATCCCTTTTCAGTGAGCATACAGCAGAAGTCTCTACATTTTCCTGTTTTACTACATCTAACTGGTTAATACCTTCTAACTGTATTCTTCCTCTTCCACTTTTCTGTTCCTCCTTGCTAATTCACTTAGCATTTCTCTTTAGCCTTTGGAAACCCACAGTACCCATGCTTCAAAGAGCAACCACTCTCCCTTCCAGGTCCACGCCAGAGCTGGGGCATTTTTTCTGAGCCCTGCAAGAGGTGGAGAAGGGAAAAGGCCAACACTGGTACCTCTGGGTGCAACACTGGGACAATGAAATGAGATTACTGATGCTCGTGACGCCTGAGACAGGCCTGATATATAATATATGTGTCAGAGGAAATCAAACTGCAGTGAAGAATAATATTTGAACCATTCAGTTTAGCAATCTAATTATTTCCCAGTTAGAAAGGACACGGCAGAAATGCAGTACAGAATACTATCAAGAAGACAGAAAGAAAACTTCCAAAGCATTAATCTAGAAATAAAATTAAAGTTCTATTTTTAAGCTGAATCAATTTTTTTCCCCCCTGTCATCTGTCTTCTTCCTTTCAATAAAATCCCTGGGTGCATCCATTTCAGGAAGCACAAAAGTTCAGCACTAGAATGCACTTGCTGCCTTTCAGGAGAAACCAAACCCAGCAGCATCGTTTCCTGCAAGCAAGACCTGGAAAAACACATCCATGTCTGTGTGGGGCATGGCATCTCCCAGATCAAAACCCAGCGGCAGCGCAGCTGGAAAGGTTGGGCTCTATGCTCCACACAGACAGGTATTGGATGACTTGACCCACACTGGAAGACCCCAAATCCATGTCACAGAGGATAGCAAACCCTGACACATTGCAGCATGGACTGTGCAGGTTGAGGGTCATGTTTCTCACCTCGCTGCCACGCTGGGACCAGCTTGCACACGGAGAGGGTCACATCACTGCTGGGAACGTACCTCTGCATCGGTACAAGGAGGAACAGGACCGAAGCAATGGAGATGAATCCACAGATGGACAAATGAAAAAGTGTTGCTTTTGCTCAACGTTTTTCTTCTCCTATTTGCAAGTGTTTTTTGACCAGTACCAAAAGGTTAAAGACCCAGTGCTCAGTTTAGGGAGGGCATCCTTTGTCTTAAGCAAAGAGAGTAACTGAAAGGTTCAGCTGTGGGAATAATCACAAGCTGCTGTTTCCAAATCATGGCTGAAGGAGTTTAAAATAATGGAAAGCAATACAAAACTACTCTTGAGAGACAGGATAAGTTTCTCTGTAGTACAAACAGACACTAAATTGTAAATTTCTTCATTAACTCATCTTGCTACAGGAGAAATGGAGTTTCAGAGGGAACTCGGAAATCATTTCTTCCACATGAAAAATTTGTGCACTTAATCTGTTGCAGTAAACCACTGTTCTGAATGCTGAGGAGTTCTTTGTTAGCCAGATGATGAAACAGCATCTGCCTTAACTGCTCTTTTCTCCATTTAACTAGTAAAATATTTCCATTTCAGTGATGAGATGAAAAGCACAGTGGAGAAAATCACAGAAGAAATGCCCAGTTTTCTAACCAGGGCTTTAGAGTGAAATAGCTGATATTGCCAGATTCAGCACAAAAGAAAATGATGGAGAATTCTTTACAAAAATTGTTGTGTAGAAAAAATACATTAAGAGCATTTTGGAGGAGCATATAGCACACAAGTGGGATTTCAAAACAACATAAGGGACTTACAGATACTGAGATATCTCTCTTTCATTACACAAACTGTTAGATTTGTCTTGGATCTAAAAACAAACATTAACAATGGAAGGATTTATAGACTTGGGAGTCTGAAATCTGAGTCTGCTTTCCATAGACTCCCAGGTTTTCAAAATAAGATGGTAATTGGAAACTGCAGCCTCACAACTGTGCCTAACATTGGATCTGCACATCCATAGCATCTACCCCACTGAAGTTCCCTCCAATGACACATGTGGAAGATGCAACCTGAGCAGGAGGGGGATATTGCGAACAGTTTGATCCCACTCACTACACTTCTAATGATGCACAAGAGATACCAAGGACCCCTGTCTTTTTTCTTTAAACCATGCACCCAGATACTGGTCTTTGACCCCACTCACTGCATGCATATGCCTTTTTTAACCAAAATCTGACTGAAATAGTACTAAAGACTTTATCTAGGTGTTCCTTCCTTTCCCCCTTCCTCCAAATACTCAGTTATATGTTACACCCAGCACCTTACTGCATATAAAAATACATTATTGAATTTGAAGTGAAATCAGGGGATTTTAATTGCTCAGAGTCTTGGAAGGCCCCAGCCCCATCTGCAGCAGGAATGCATTCAAGGCTTCAGCCACTGAATTAATCCCATGGCTCAGTAGATGGATCCAAGATTCAGGCTGAAGGGGTTTGGAATGACCACGTCACTGATCCCAGAAATCCTTAGGGTCAGTGGTGCATGGCAGTGGGCTCTCCCTGCATGTTTTGTACTGCAGGGTTTTTACTGCAATCCTCTTCCCTGTATTAAGTGCAGCGTTCAGTGCACCACTGCCTCACTGCTGTTGCACTGTGTAGAATGGATCTGCAGACCAAAATGATCAGGAATAACTTAATTATTTGTGCCAAGGCTTTGAGAGCTGGGAAGATGGAGACCTGTAGCACACATTTCTTTTTCTCGCAGCATTTTGGCAGAGTTCTGAGTGCAGGAAAGGCACCATCCCCAAATATGATTGGAAGGGACAACTGCTATCTGACATTTACTCTTCATGGTTAACACAATATTTTGGGCTTACTCACAGAGTGGCAAGCTCTCTTGGCATTGCAGATGTTGTTCACATCTTCTCCCACAGTGTGCGTAGCACATGGAGTTGGAGAACCAGCAATTACAAACGTTCATATATTAAAGATGCTCTATGGAGAGAAGCAGGGAATATTAATGTGAGGGAGCCCAAAGTGAATCCTCTGCTCCTTTGGGGGAGTTCCCAAAGTCTTCCTCTGCCGTTTAGTATTTACCTTTCTGGGAATGGAGTGCCATTCTCTGGAGCAGTGAACTTTTTCCCTTTAGGAACTAGCTATAGATACCAGACAAAGTAGGCATACAGATTTGTAGCTTCATTATCTGCTTGAGCAGCTACAAGTGTCACAAGGAGAAACCATGGAGGGAGTGTGTGTATGTCTGTAAGTGACAAAAAAAGCAGAAATCCCCATTTGTATGAACTTTTTGCTGTAATTAGCAAAATGTTGTTAAAAATTATTTATCTGTCATATCCATCTGATCACTATTTATAATTTCAAAACACCATCCTGTTTATACTCTGCACACTGTACTGAGCAGTCAGCTCAAAGCAGCCAGGATTTTCTCAGCAAGGAGAAATCAGAACACACTGATTCCTTTACCAGTGCTACAAGCTCTGCCGTGATCAAATTGCATCTACCCATCAGAGTTGCCAGAGTTACAGAAAGCACAAGATAGTGTCAGGGAAGAAAATACATCTCTAGGAAAAAAGTTACACACGTGATCTTGTTGGAAACAGCTGAGCAGCATGGATAATGAGAGTCCTTCTGAAATGTCAGTGGGCTGAACTGGGACTCTCAGACCAACACTGCTACAGTTCAGCCACCTCTTGCCATTTAAATGTTACCACAACAATTACTGTAAGTTTCTAAATTGAAAAAATAATGAGCAGTACATAGAAATTAATCATTGGCTTGTACTGGGAAAGCCACTAGCCAAAATATAAAGGACCTTTATGCTGCCACAGAGGTATTTTAGACACAGTAATGACTAGTGGGAAGGGTTAATGTTTGTCACTGCTCTGCTGCCAGCCTAATCAGATCAGCGCTGCTAATAAGGTGTATTTCCCTGTAGCTGGGTTCAAGTTTGCAAATGTGTGTGCAGCCCAAGTCAGGGCAGGAAGAAGAAAACAGTTGCCCCACTCTGCTCTTCCCAGGCCTCATGAACAGGATGACACTGACGCTTGGGAAATCTAGGTTCAAATCCTGATCAAGATCCACAGAAGCATGGACTGAGCCCCATTTCACCCACCCTTGCTAAACTTTGCCTATGCAAAGCAGCTACTGTAGGGCCCTGCCCAGATGTGCTTGTGCAGAGCAGCACTCACCTCAGCACAGCCTTGGAGGAGCGGGCTTTCTGTGTCACCGATCCCACCTTCCCCACCATTTCCAGACTGTGACAGTCCCGCTTGGGCATCCTACAGGCATGCACACCAGCTTAAATTGTCTGTGCATGAAATTCCCAGCAGATCTGATGTTTTTGTTTCATTTCGTTTCCCTAACCACTGCTAAGGCTAGTTCTATTGAGTACTTTTTCCTAGTCTAATAAAATACTGCTATCATTCATGAAGGAAAGCCAGATGCACAGCAGATGAAGCTGTCCAAGAGAGTGCTGGTGACAGCATTGCAGATGCTCTTAGATGCAATCAATTTATGATAACAATGCTGAGCAAAGGAGCAGATGTGCCAATCTCCCGGTTCAGGTTTGGTTACTGCATCTCCTGACACCTTTAATCCTCCTTCTCTCTGCCACATTTGGCTGTGAATTTAGCCTGTCGCCAGGCTGAGGGTTACCCAGCATAGAGAGCAGACACACCTTCCTCACCATGCACTGATGATGAGTAGCAGGTGATCACAGAATCACAGGATGTTAGGAGTTGGAAGGGACCTCGAAAGACCATCTAGTCCAACCCCCTGCCAGAGCAGGATCACCCAGACTAAATCTCACAGGAATACATCCAGGCAGGTTTGAATGTCTCCAGAGAAGGAGACTCCACAATCTTTCTGGGCAGCCTGTCCCAGGGCTCCATCATCCTCACAGGGAAAAAGTTCCTCCTTATATTCCCATGGAACTTCCCCTGCTCCAGCTTGCACCCACTGCCCCTTGTCCTATCGCTGCCATCACTGAGAAGAGCCTGGCTCTGTCCTCCTGACTCTTGCTCTTTACATATTTATAAACATTATTAAGGTCACCCCTCAGTCTCCTCCAAGCTAAAGAGGCCCAGCTCCCTCAGCCTGTCCTCATAAGGAAGGTGTTCCACTCCCTTCATCATCCAGTAGCCCTGCACTGGACTCTTTCAAGGAGTTCTATGTCCTTCTTGAGCTGAGAGGCCCAGAACTGGACACAATATTCCAGATGCAGTCTCACCAGGGCAGAGTAGAGGAGGAGAAGGACCTCCTAACCACACCCCTTCTAATACACCTCAGGATGCTGTTGGCTGCTTTAGCCATGAGGGCACATTTCTGGCTCATGGTCATCCTGCTGTCCCCCAGGACCTCCAGGTCCCTCTCACCTACACTGCTCTCCAACAGGACAGTCCCCAACCTATACTAGTACCTGAGGTTGTGCATGTGTAGGCAGGCTCAGTGAACAGATTAATTTTTTTCTTGGTGTCAGCACTGAGAGTTTACTCTGGCCTCTGCACTGGGCTGGATGTCAGTTTGTATGAGAAGGACTGGCTTGCTGCAGAAAAAACAGGTATCACGCTGATTTTCTTAGAGTTTCTTAGAGTTCCTAAGTAGCTTTTCATACAAAATACAAATTACCACCACTTCCCCGACAAATACATTTCCCAGTGTTTCATTGCACAGCTGTAAATGCATCACTTAGTATTGTACACAGAGAGGCTGCCTAGAGATCTTTCCACTACCAGTATTTCATGTTGCAAAATGGAGACTAATTGACAAAATATGTGTTCTTTGAGCTTAGGTGTAGTGGCCAGCTGGTCTGAGCCTGACGCTTAAAGATTGCCATAGAAATTCAGGTGTTTCAGAATGGTCATGCTTCTTTGGCTCTGTTTTTCAGAATACCTGCCTGCCCATCACTTTTATTACACCTGAAGTTGGTGTTATGATGGGCACCGAGACTCTCTGATATATTATTTTATGGGGGTGGTAAAATTAAGAACAACACAATAAATACAGTGTCTGTGAGTCACAGTGTTTAAATTAATTGAGAGTCAATTTTGAAAGAGCAACTCAGCAGGCCACCTCACACCTTTGGCTTTTTACCTTGTGAGGGTTTCTAACCCCCAGAGCTGCTCCATGCACCCTCCCTGGCAGCATCACTCCTCAGCAGCTGGGCAGCAGCTGCCTGTGCTTCATACTGTGTTCTCCCAAATACCAGGGTTTGCTCACAGAGCAACTTAAACACAGCACCTCCAAATTGCAACAGAGCCCCGGGGTGCATGAGGCTTGCTGGGACCAAAATGCCAGCAGGACACTCCGGCTCCATCTCCCTGCAGATTTTGCTACAGCTCTGTCACCCAGGCTTTCCTGAACACAGGGCTGGGCTGTAGGCTCTCCATGCTTTCCCCCTGCCACACTTCCTAGCCTGAAAGAGCCCACCAGTATGTATTCATTGAACTAAGCCACCAGGTACCAACTCCTCAGTAAAAACTGCAGTTGATGCCTGGAGAACAGGGAATTAGCAATGCCACTGAGGGGATTTCATGTGTTTCATCATCATTTCTGAAGACGAAGATGATTCTGAGTTGCCTATTTAGATGGGTAATGTTACTGGGTCACATATAGTGTATAACCCTATGGTAGCCACCCCTGATGATGTAACATTCATGAAGTCAAAGATTATTTTGCCTGTTGAGATATCTCACACTAGTCCTAAGCAGAGGAAGAAGAAAAAGATCTTAAAAAAAAAGCTTGTTTTGCACATCACTAGCTATTAGGATATGTCTGGTTATATCACATCAGCTGATATAACATAAACCAATGTAAACAGACAAAATGTGACACAAATGTCACATTGCATCAGATTTTAAAGGACCTGGCAGCTTTTACACCACAGATGAAAAACACCAAGTTCAACCATCATACCTGTGGGCCTTCAGGAAAGACAAATGCCAGCCACCAACCTCAATCCACATTTTCATATTCTAATGGCCCATTTTCATCTTACAAAATGACCATTTTTATTCTCTTATGCTCACATTCCTTCCCAGAGGGCCAACCTTAACAAAGTACACATCAACATCAGGAACTCATCCACTGAAAAATGGGTAAAACATAGAGTCTATTCCAAAAGCCCCACCAAAATCAATAGCAATCTTTCTATTGATCCAAACAGGAAATGGATCAAGGTCTCCATGCCTCAGGAAAATTTTTACTGTATAACTAATCTCCCATTAGAAGGAAATTTATAGGGTTTTTTGTAGGCCAGGGGGAAAAAAGCAGAGCAAATTTAATGTAACAGAGCAGACAGATTACAAAGGAGATGCAGCTCTTAGGTTATGTATCAAGTGCTAACACCATGTCTGGTTTTTCAATGTTTTCTTCATTTTCCACTGACACAGAATTTTTACACCAAGGAACAAGCAAGCAGATTTAAAATCTGATGCAAGCATGCAACATCAGGACGTGTGCATGTCCTAACTACAGCTAGCAGAGAAAACATGGTGCCTGGGCCTCACAGAGCCCGCTGCGCACTGGCCCCCTCCTTACTAAGATTCTGGAGCAGAAAGCATCTTTGGGACCTTCAGAGTTCCCTTACCCATGGTTTCTAAACTTGTAATTTCAGAGTCACATCATGTAGGAGATAGAAATAAGCCTGACAGTCCTCTGCAGGAGTTTCCCTTAGCCATGGCTGCAGCTTATATCAATTACTTTCAGCAACCTGAGGGTATTTGTCATGCAGTGACTTGGTAGGATTCTGCCTCTACAGCAGATTATTGTCACGAGGCTGGAAACTCTTGTGCCACGCTAATAAGATAACAGCCTGGTAGCACAGTTGGTTAATAACTTTTGCTATAAACAGAAGCCGAGTCGGAACTACAGAATTGCAGCCTGATGAAGGAAAGAAAACAGAAAATGGCCAGCTTCAGTACTGCCTGCATTCCTCACGTATCACCGGCTCACCAGCACGCTGCCAGCGCACTGCAGCAGTGAGCTGCAGCACAGTGGGAAGGGCATGGGTTGGCTGAGGGATTTTGCTCTCCAAAACACATCACCTGGATGGTTTTCTTACATGCTGATTTTCCTCCTCTCCCAGTATCCTGTGTTCATCAGGAAAATTTCCCTTCCTAGTTCATACATCTTAGTGTGAAAGAAAAAGGGCAGGTACCTCTGCAGGGGCAGGGATGCTGAGCACTGAGCTGACGGTGCTTCTCAGAGGTGTCAGGAATGAGAAGGATGCCATCCAAGTTACATAGTTCTCTCTAAACTTTCAGTATCCTCTTCCATGATGTTGTGTGCACCACACAACAGTGCTTCAGGAGAGGAGCTGTGTTTAACATCACTCTGCATACCAGATCTTGCTCCACCATGCCACTCATCATTGCTGTGAAACTACCTTTCTACTTGACAAGACTAAGGGCTCATCTCTTGCTTTTCTTTTTCTTTCTTTTCCCTAAAAGCTGTAGAAGGCCCACTCCCAGTCCAGTTCTGGAGAACAAGAGCACACACACACACAGGGAGATGCTGGGGGCAGAGGTGCAATTCAGTAATTGCCAAAGCAATGTTTGACAAAGAATTTCAGTATATTAAAAAAGGTACCTGTGCTCTTCTCCAGGCTCCCCACGGTAGCTGCTCTCAAGGGCAGGCTGCACAGAAGAGACACCACATCACTGAGGCCAGTACTGCCTGGTGAGAGTTTGCCTCTTGTACCGAAACTCTGCTAAAGGGCAGTCAAACAAATCAGTCATTTTCTCTGAAGTGAAAACATTTCCGGCTTTTCCCCTCGATCCTTCAGCTTGGTATTCATCACGTGCACAGGAGCAGTGCCTGAGGATGGACCCAAGCAAAGGTATTAATTCAATAACGAATCCAGCAGTTTACTACTAGACTAAGGCTCAAATTGCAAAACGATTCATCTTGGAACCTGTTTATAAGTGAAAAACAGATACCTTGAGGCTGGTAACCTTTTAGAAACACCACTGTGACAGATTTTGCCTGACAGGTTTGATATGAATTTTGCCCACTGTATAAATATTGATGGGCTTAATGCTTAGCACTACAGACTTAATCTTCTTAGCAGGTACATTTCCAGATCTAGAGCTGCACTGAGTGCAAGGTCCCCAGCTCTGATGTGGTAAGGATACGGTGCAGTGCTCAAGGTGGTAGTGAGAGTCATTAGAATGTTCAGAAATGTTGTGTACTTCAGTGTCTTAGGAGAACTGCCCAATTAATAAACTCTCAAACAAGCGGATTTGGGATCATTAAGAACCTCTGACACATTATGAAGGAAGGCACACAAGTGAACACAGAATGTGTGATAGCATTGTCCTCGCTGTAATGGGTTAAACGAGCGACCCCAGCACTGCTGCTACTCTTCCATATTCCCTGCAGAACCCCTGAAGATCTTCATGGTCAGGATGAAAAGGAAGCAAAGGAGATCAGGATTTCTGTGTGGTTATTTTTAGACCCTAATCTTCTGACCAGCTCCTCCACTGCCATAAGATAACATATCAGATAGCCTTGGTGTCCATCATAATACCAACTGCCCATCTCCACCTGTGTCCGTAGATGTTCAGAGCCCTTCTCCATGTCCATGGAGGCTCACAGCCCTTCTCCACCAGCCAGACACATAATTTATAACTTCTTTTCTTCAATGTCAAAGAGAACCGCACAGAGGACATACAATATTGAGGAAGACCCAATTTTACTGACACTATGAAAGATTAAGGAAGCAAGACAGGAAAAGAATATTAAAAAATCTGTCCATCAATTTGCTTTGTTTTCTGGCTTCTGGATGGCTCCTGTTTGTTTATTCCACCTGTACATCTCACTTCACCTCTGGATAACGTAGCTGATGAAAGTTTGTTCTCACTTTTAAAATTATGTTTTAACCTAATTGCTGAAGTTAATAAGCTGCCCTGAAAATTTTCTATTTTGAACCAGAGCCGCTCTCAGTCACTCCTGCCAAACCGAATTCTTTGACCCAATTTCTAAGAATAAATTCCCTCCTGAAAGCTGAATGCAGAAGCACCAATCTATATTGTCCAGCCTGCTGAAACCAGGTTTTTATAATGGAAATATGCAGAGCCTTCAGCAAGGGCGATGCAAATTAAGCTCTGGTATCTTTATTTTTTATTTTTTTTTTTTGGCCAAGGCTATTCTGAAATTCTGAGGTCAGTACTTCTCTGGCTTGGTGACAAGGGAATTAACTGCACAAAGATCAGGTGATATTAGAATAAAATTAAAAAAGTTCACTGGGAAAAAAATAGAAGCATTCAATAATGTATGAAGCATAGATGTGCCGTTGTTTAAAGCAAAAGAGCCATAATGCTATTTTGTACTTTTACACTAACAAAGGCATGCAAAAAAAAGGGGGGGGGGGCTTTTTGTTGTTGATTAACAAACATTCTTTGAAAAAAACTATCATCAGATCTCTATGATCAAACTTTCAAGGGTGTATTATATAGAACTGGATATCATATATTAACTGCCAGTTACTTGCAGCCATGCGGATCATTTCCTACTGCCTCTCCTTTCTGCTTAGGCTGAAAACCTCCTCCATGTCACGGGGTGTATCTCACCCTGACCTCTTGCTTGCACCATAAATCAATGGTAATTTCACTGCTGAGCTCCTCTGCTTAAATAAATCCCAGTGTGTAGTAATAAATACAAAATCACATAGCAGCTTAGTGCTGTAATCTTGATAGGACTCTGAGGAGGCTGTCATCAGAAGCGTTGTCGCCTGGTAGCAATTGCACCCTGGCACCCAGGATTTGTATTTCTGCTCAGCACTGGCTGGAGCAAGAGTCCAGTCTGCTTCAACTAATGTAGATTAGACCTCTTTAATCTCTCCTGGTGGTATTTTTATATGCTGTTTTTCAGGGGAGATCATGATGCAGGAAGAATACATGATCAGCCTGTCTATGAGGGCTTGATCTTCCAAACTCCTCAATTTGCAAGACCCTGGGGTAGCCACTGCAGTGTGAGGTCTGGCTGCACTAAACCAGGGATAAAAGGAGGATCTCAGGGAAGATCCATTTGCTTTCACATCCCTAAATCTCTCCCAGCAGAGGGGGAGGTGGCAGCAGTGGAAGCCCAGGCTGTCAAACAGCAGAAATTGCCACTCTCCCAGCTCCCCATTTGCTTTAGGCACAATAACAAATATGATGCCCAAGTCTGGAAGGACACAGGAGTGATGAGGGTTTAAAAGCAGAATTGGGCCCCTGGGAAAGGAAACACAGAGCAGCACATTAAATACTTGCTGCAGAAACCAGGTTTCCTGGTAGAGCCATTTACCTCTTTTTGAACGTATAAAGACAAATCCCATCAATATGAACACCTCATGAAACATGGATGAAGCACCCTCTGCAGTGGTGCTCCCATCCACACATGCTGGCACATGGCAGGATGAGGCGCAGGCTGTACTTCAGCTACACCAAGCTCACCCGCTGCCAAGGATCCCAGCACTGTCACCCAAAAATACCACCCAGAATAATTTACCATTTGGTTGTGCTCTGCCTTGCCTCTCAGAAGTGTGGGGTTTTTTTCCTCTGAAAATATGCATAGAAATATATTTAGGAAAACTGATGCATCTTAAGATCAGAAACTTTGCGACTCCATCACTGGTATTTGCTTTAGAGAGGGGATGCTATCTTTGAATTGGTGCAAAGAAAGGACTTTACTACTGTTTGATTCAGAAAACAGTATGGTTATGTTTCAAAGAGAGATATTTATCTGTATTGAGCCAGCAGTGTGCCTCGGTGGCTAAGAGAGCCAATGGGATCCTGGGGTGCATCCGGAGGAGTGTAGCCAGCAGGTCAAGGGAGGTGATCCTCCCGCTCTACTCTGCCCTGGTCAGGCCCCACCTGGAGTATTGTGTCCAGTTCTGGGCTCCCTGTTATAAAAAGGACAGGGATCTCCTGGAGAGAGTCCAGAGAAGGGCTACGAAGATGATAAAGGGCCTGGAGCATCTCCCCTATGAGGAAAGGCTGAGAAGATTGGGACTGTTCAGCCTTGAGAAGAGAAGACTAAGGGGGGACCTAATTAATGTTTACAATTATCTTAAGCAAGGGATGCAGGGGAATCAGCCAGCCCCTTTTCAGTGGTCTGTGGGGACAGGACAAGGGGCAATGGCTGCAAGTTGGAGCATAGGAAGTTCCGCACCAACATGCGGAGAAACTTTTTCACAGTGAGGGTGCCAGAGCCCTGGGACAGGCTGCCCAGGGAGGTGGTGGAGTCTCCTTCTCTGGAGATATTCAAGACCCGTCTGGATGCCTATCTGAGTGAAATGTCCTAGGGAGCTGCTTTGGCAGGGGGTTGGACCCGATGATCTCTCGAGGTCCCTTCCAACCCCTACAATTCTATGATTCTATGATTCTATTCAGATGGGCTAAAACAGTGCTAGAAGTTCCTGCCTACATTTGTAACTTTAAGGAAACAGAACTAAAAAAAATCTTCCTAATAAAACCAACAAAAAAAAGAAAACCATACAGAATTGTAGTTCTATACAGCAGCAAAGATAAACTTATGATTTAACAGAAAGAAAATACCCAACTTATTTGCAGCCTTTCTTTTAAGGGAGAGTTTTTTTGTCTCCAGCTGTAGAGCAAAGAGCTATTTCCAGTCCATCAAAGAAAGAAACTGGGCACAGACCTGGTCAGCCATGCAATCAACTTCCATTATTGTTTTCTTCCTGAAAGCAACAAGCTTCTGTGAAGCTGCATTTGTTCCATTTTTCTCTTGGGTGAATGATTTTGCATTAATAACAGTTAATTATCAGTAAAAGTTATGCACATACTGATTTCTCAGAGTGTCTTCTGTGTAATTGCAGGCTGTCTTTCCCTTCACATGCAAGAGGTCTACACAAAAACAGTGGTGCATACGTGATGGTCACCTGCTCTGGGCAGTAGAAGAAAAAGCTGAGACAAAAGAGAAAAAATATATATCAGGGATCATGCAAAGCTTAAAGATCTTGCTCAATTTGGATCAAGGTAGCTGCCTTCATTGCTTTAAATCTCAAAATTTGGTTAGGAGGCTGGTAAGTTTTGCTTCCACATACTGTTCATGATCCTATCTGAATTTAGCTGATAGCAGGATCTGTGCTGGATGGAAGACCTCAGCAGCAGTCCTGAAGACTTACATTTCCTCCAACAAGAGCTATTCATCAAGTACCAGACGGAGCAAAGGTCTCCTGGCATATGGGACTGACATGATGCTACAGCTGAAGTACTGCAGGCGCAGCAGAAGGTCCCGTCAAATTAATATTTTCCTTTCACCCAGAGTCTAGGGACATATTCTGACCATTGCTATCTCCATGGCTTCTCTGCACTCTTTTGGAAACAGCAGCACTGGTTTATGACCCTGGGAAACAGCAAGGTAGAGCAGGGCTCATTAACCAAACCTCTGCTGCAGGACACAGCTCGGTTGATCTGTTGAATTTTCTGTGCAATCCCTCAAAAGCCTCTGGGAAGCCTCAGGAAACTCAAATAATGTGAAGGCACCCAAACACCCAAACTAATCCCTCCTGTTTTGAGTTCAGCCACTTTGCTTTCAGCCTCATCACCCAGTGGGGTGAAGAAGAGGAAAGCGGTCTTGGCAAGGTTTGCCTTGCATCAGGGTGACCACATAGAAGGGCACATAAAAGGCACAGGGAAACACGCAGGTGCCTGGGCAAACTCCTCAGCAACATCCATTTTCTTCTTGTTCTCACTGCTCCAGGGCCCTCACAGGTCTGGGTGTGAAGCAAGACTGTATAACAAGAATTTGTACAGGAACTTAGAAGGAGCAAGATCACCAGTGGGATAAACTGCAAGGGAGAGCCAGGAGAGGAGAGGATTTCATGCATTGAGGTGATCCACGTGGTGGTTTAGCTTCTCTACCCTTGCTGGAGTGAAGATACAGTCGCTGCTTATATCAGTGGAGAAGAAAACCATGGCAACAGAAATTTAGTTCGTACTTTAATTTATTGCCATGAAGATATTTGCCAAGTGACAACTCCCTGGGAAAAATGCATTTTTCATCAGTGCTACACAGAAATTAGCATCAGAAGAATTAATGCACTTAATAACTGTCAAGGAACACTGAGAAATGTGCCTGAGATATGAAGACAACTGTATTTATGACTCGCTTCAACCTATGGCAAGCATCAGCTAACTGGATAAATGTCACTACAAGTTTGAATCATGATTTGGTGTCATTTTAAATTTAAGTGAAGCAAGGATTTTCTTTACTTAGCTAATGCTGGAAGTGACATAATGAATAAAGGGCACAAGCTCCTGTTTGGTTGCAGATCTCTCAGCCTTAAACCTAGAAGAAAGTGAAGGCATTTCCCAAATGGGTCAAGTCATAAACAAAAGTGGATATTTTATACTGGGAGCAGAGGGGGTGTGTAACAGAGATGGAACTGGTGGGAGTCTTTAGCCAAACATCCTTGGGACTTACGCCATCTCTTCCTCCTCAATTTTCTTCCTTCATCCAAGCAAGGAGCCACTGAAACCTGCTGGCATTGTCATGCAAGGGTCTCCCAGCCAGAAGAGCTCTCATGAAGCACACGCAATAAGCCTGCTGCTATTTCACAGGAGGCAAAGAAGCAACATGGAAAATCCATGGGTGGCTATAGGAGATCAACTGGTTAGTCTGCTGGGCTGACCATGCCCAAGCCTGCTCTGATGCTTCATTCCCTGGCTTCACTCCAAGGTTGTGCTCCTGCTACCCCATACTCCCAACAGCTCAACTTCCCTGCATTGCTTGGATGTCTCCTCTCCCACTGTAGCACATCCTGCTAATTTGAAGTGACAGAAAACAAGCAACCAGCTGCTCAGAGCATCTCCAAGCTTTACAACCTTATCCCAAGAGAGTCCACATCTTGGTTTTGGCCCAGAGACAAAAAGAAATAACTTTTTTTGCCAACACTAATGCTGAACCACAGCTAATGCATTAAATATGCAACACATGGACTTCAAATACAATTAAGATGACTACAGGTAGCATCATATTTCTATTAATACTTTTGAAGGAATGTCAATCTCTGCTTTTCTTCTCTTTTTTAATATACTTCATCACCAACAGATTGCAACATGTACTGTCAGACAGGTACTGCTGAACTGAGTCCAGGGTTTGCTTTCAGGACCAACAGAGACTTTGGGAAACTTGGTTTGTGATGTGCCCGCTTCCCCATCTGAAACAACAGCCTGTTTGTATGTTTCTAGAAGATAGTGATTTCAGACATCTCCTGATCTGGAACCAGACTCCCTCCTCCAAATTGTTAAACAGACCCGAAATTTGCTTCCACCGAAGGCTGTATTGCTGAAATTCATCCTGTGTGATAGCCTGTAAGCTGGCAACACACTGCCCACGTTATTCAGCCTCGTGATTTTAGCAGGGAATATTATTTAGCACCACATACAAAATGGCATCCTCACTATGAAAAAAATAGCAACTGATTCATTGTTCAGCTGATGGGAGGAATTACCTTCACCACTGCGTGATTCATCTTGATTCATCCCTCGCCTGGAATCATGAAGGAACACTTGAAACTCGTCTCAACATATCAGTAAGCTCTAAACCAGCATCAGTCACTGGGCATCGCCAAAGGGCAGTGGATGGACAGAGCCAAAATGTGAGGATACCTCAGCTACAGAGTAGCAGTACTGCAAAGATGAAAGCATAGTTGTAGAAATGGATGGTGTTCCTTTACGCAGGACTCACTGTGGAAAGCCAGCTCTTGAAGGAGAAGGTAGGAAAAAAGCAAGTTAGGGAAAAGGAATAAAAAATTTATTGTAGATAAAGCAAGATCTGTGCAGGGAAAGAGTGACAAAAGTTGAACTGTTACATGGATTGATGAGACAAATAGGACAGGACACAGTAGATCATCCTAAAAAGCCTGCTTACACAGTAGAAATGAAGAGGAGAGGTAACAAAAGACAAAGCGTGTAAGGCAGAAGCAAATATGGGGGAAAGGGAGTTAGAAAAGCAGCAGCGCTGAGCACAAAATTACACCAGGACCCAGTAACGCTGGAGACTGTAAGACAGGGATAAGGAGAAGAGCAGCCAGGAAAACAACTCAAAGACCAGAAGGCTTCAGGTCCCCTGAAGGGGTGCAGAAACAGGGGTGACCTTACAGACAAACAACAGAGCACTTCTCTGCCACAGAGCAGCATTTCTTTCAGAATCCTGCTGTGGCCTGCACAAAGGGCTGCACGAGACAATAAGACAGGGTATATTGTTCCCTCAGCACAGCTTTGGCGTGTCCGGAACCATGGGGTTCTCTAACACAGTTCTAACCCAGGCTTGAAAGCGTGCTGCGGTGCCAAGGGAACACACGCAGGGCAGCCCTGTGGAACAGACCAGATTATAGATTCGCTAAGCAAATCCTCTGAAACACTGTAATTGCTGTCTGGGATGCATTATTGCGATATGAGGGTTTTAATGGAGAGTTAAGAGCAGCGCTGACCTTTAAATACCCTACATATTCTAAGGCTGCACTAGATGATTTTACACCAATTATTTATTAGCATTATAAGTAAATGAGTTATTATCATTCATGAATTCTGTAACAGTCAATTTGTTTCTCTGCCCAGAGCCTTGAAGTGCCTATTTCACAATTTCTTAGAGATGTAACCATAGGAACTAAGTGGTTGCCAACATAAACCTTCATAATTAATGATGATAAGCTTTCACCCTATTGAGTGATACTGAAATGTATACAGAGTCGATGAAATGCACCTCAAGGACCATGGGACCCTGAAGGCAGTGGTACATTGACTTACTTATATATTGCCTGAGTGAATACGTTGGCTCAGCTGTGCATTTTTGAAACTCTCCCATGAAGCAGCGTGCTGTGAAATGGAAGACCAAGGCTGCAGATTTTCTGCCCTGGAAAGCAGAGATCCCTGTGAGCTCTACCAGAGAGTAAAGGCAGTGACCCTGACCTGCGCCCTGAGCAACACTGAGGGGCCACAACCCCCAGGGACCACACTAGCAGGGCAGAGCCAGAACCAGTGCCCTGGATGGCCAGGGCAGCTGCAGCACTGCAGGGTCATGCTCTGCCATGCAGTTCGGAGCAGAGCTAGAGCCAGCTCCCCTCTTGTGGCAGAGTATCTACCTCAGAAGAGGTATTAGCTGTAGATCAAACACAAAAAAAGCAGTCAAATCACTTCTGTGGGGACCCTTCCTGTCCCTTTCACACTAGGAGGAATATTTCCACTCTGTTCACCTCTGAAGAGGGATTTGATTTTTTTTCCTAACTGCTGGAGGATAGATTGCTCCACTGCAGATGATGTGTGGTTTCCAAGCAGTAACATGGCTTTTCCTTAAAAACCTATGCAGGGACACAAACACTCTATCCATGGAGGTCATAATTTTATATACTTGCTCACCAGGTGATGAAAGAAAGCTTTTGCTCTTGCTTGCCTGTGACTGGGTAGGTACCAGACCTCCTTACAGGGAAAAAATTCAGTATCCCTGCAAATTAAGCTGCCATGCTGCTTTCTTGCCAAGGAGGGCTCATTCCCCACAGGTGAGGCAGGCTGAAGTGAGAAGGCTCGTGTCGATTGACTCTGGCACTATGGGTCCAAAAATCACAGAATCACACAATTGCAGGGGTTGGAAGGGACCTCCAGAGATGATTGGGTCCAACCCCCCTGCCAAAGCAGGTTCCCTAGGACAGGTCACACAGGGAGGCACCCAGATGGGTCTTGAATATCTCCAGAGAAGGAGACCCCACAGATCCTCTGGGTCCCAGTGCTCTGTCGCCCTTGCTGTGAAAAAAGTAGGCTGCAGGCAAGAGGTGCAGGAGCTTTTGACAGTGGCAATGAAAGGCTCAGAGATGTTGCGAGACATCTTCATTTACTGCTTCAAGAGAAACTTCTACAAGGATCAAATGTCCTTTAAAAAACAGAAACAAATCCTGATGACTTTTCCCAATACACAGCATGTTAGTGTGAAAATTAGAGGCATACTTGCAAATGGTTTGGGCTTTCATTAGGGGGTCTATCGTAGGAAAATATAAGAGATTATCCCAATTTTTGAGACTCTTCATACAGCACTGCTGTAGAAAATCATGAGCGTGCTCCAGTTTCAGAGATGGAAACAGTTTCTTGCCTACAAGGAAGTGGAGAACACAAGAATGGTCACTTGGGGCCTGGCCAAAAGTGATCAGGGTCCCTGTGCTGCCAGAAAAGGTGCTTAGGGAGAGGGTGCAGAGCAATACAAGCAGCAGGTGAGAGGCTGAAGGCACATCTTCCAACTTGCAGCACTCAGGGAGCAAGGGGCTGGCTGGGGCAATGGGATCAGCCCTGAAAGGAACAGAACCAAGAGTTTGACATTCAAATGTTTTCTGAAGGAAAACATCTGAAAATGGACCTGGCAGTAGCTTTGTTTCTGCTTTGGAGAGTGCTACTACAGAAAAGTGAAGTGCTTGAAGAGAAGGATAGTATAGGCAGGGTACACTTCTGTGCACAGGTATATACACACAAATCCATAGAGTCACAGAATAGTCTTAGTTGGAAGGGACCCTTTAGATTATCAAGTCCAACCATCACCCTAACCTGCCATCCACTACTAAACCATGTCCCTCAGCACCACCCATGTCCACCTAAGATGTCTGTATACAGGACCTTACATTAGGAAGCCCCCATTTTGCTCCCATCATGCAAAACTCCTACCAATAAAGAAGCATGTTTGAATACTTGACTTCATTACGTAACCTACACTGATCCTTTGAGCAGGTTGTTGGTTATCTTGATCATCAGAAACACTCAGAATGTTTAAATGTATCTGTCTTCAATTCAGTGTAGATACACAGTCACTGGCAGATTACATTGTCACATGAGATAACAGGCTCCTGATGCTAGATAAACACTCAGAGGAAGATGCACATTTGAATTTTTATTCCATTGCATTAATGAGATGCCATCAGCTCAACTTCGGCCCCATATTTAGATGTCATTAAGAGAAGATCTATACAATCATAGCAACAATAAAAATGTTCCAAATAATTTTTAGAATTGTTTCTGCTGAAAATAGGCTTTTCTTACAAACACACATTCCTTTTCTTTGCAGACTTCATGCAGCATTATGTTGGTGGATAAGGAATCACACGCAGCAGGGATGGGACTGAGATCTTATGGAGTGACCCAGGACTCAACATCCTTGGAGGTCCCCTGCCTCTCCACAAGCTGGGATGCAGCCAGTGTGCACATGGTAATGATGTCCTCTGTCCAAAGCACTGGGGTCAGTGCTTGACATGATGTGGTTATATTTGGCATGGATATAGTGTGCACATCTGGCTACCTCGCCACGTAAGTGGCTGAGAGCCCCGTTTACAGCAGTTTGAGTCCCTTCATCCATCACTCCCCAACAGAGGCTTTTCCCTACAGTGACAAAGGGCTCAAACCAACCAGGTTTCTTGTTTTCCTCCCTTTGTCTGCTTCATATGCTGCTGAATTCCAGCATGTCCAGCTCCACAACCCTTTTTTTTTGTGACCTCAGGATTTTAAGAGCTCCAAAACTAATTTTCTCCTTCATATTCCAGCAAGGATAACTTGGAGTAATAATAATTTGGCCATATATATATATATATATATATTTATATCTTATCATATTATTCTCTAAACAACTGCCTCTGGGTACAAGAAACCACATTAAAATGTATGCAAACTAAGTTAACAAATGTCAGCTAGAGGTCCCAAATAGAAACTGTGCTTCTCAGCCCCCAGGCTAGGAATCTGAATAAACAGATGTTCTTTGCACTGTGCCCTGGAGGTTAAACTTAACCTTTGCTAGACAAACAAGGGACACTGATATTCTTTTCTAAATAAGAAAGGTTGATGGCATATGTAATGGAGGCTTAGTCCATTTGACATATTTTAGGTCAAGGATTTTAGCAGAGGAAGGGAAGTTATAATATTTCTAGGAGAGGAGAAGCAGACAGATTGTGCTCAAAAATCAATAAACGTAGAGGTCACAGGCTTCTACCAAGAGATGCCATCTCCCTGTTTCCATACCTACTTTATTTGCAGTTCAGGGTCTGCACCAGCTGGAGGAATGACCTCAAAGTCCCCTTGGAGGAATGGCTCCCCTCCAACACCCTGTTCCTGGCAGGTTTCCAGCTGCGCTCAGGGGAAGATCCAAGTTTTTCTCTTTCACTCATTTATGAGTTGGGGTTTGAGATGTGGATGTGAGAATTCCACCAGAGAGAAACCTTGTCAGAAGTGCTATTATCCACAAGACACATTTCAAAAAGCCAGACCAGGCCATGTTGCAAAGACCCCAGCTCAAGCTCTGTGCTTAGCTGACTGATTAGGATCCATCCCTGGTAATTGTAGACAATCTCAACTAAGTACCCAACCAAGGCTATTGAGTTTTGATTCTGGCTTTTCGAGGCTTCAGTGCATACCTCTCTGAAGTCAGCATATGTTAGAAGGATCCTGCCTAAGGCAGACAACAACTTAGACACAAAGTAAGAATGATACAACTTTTCCAAAGACCACTGTCCTTATCAGCTCCATATGATGTTTACCTGGAAGGAATGCCCAGCCGGGGCTTTGCTGTTTAGTCGCAACATCTGCATGTCTCCATAGCAGCACAGGCTGGCTTGCATCATGAGAATGGGATTCACAGAAAGTCACATCATTCCTGTCAGCCCCAGTCAGTGAGATGGTCCTTCTGCGGCCTCTGAAACCTCCACACCTTTGAGAAAGGCAAAAACATCACAACCATAACTTTAGTTCCATCTCCAAACACAAATTTATATAGAAATATGGTCATGTGCAGCTGCTACTCACATTTATATAGCCTTCACAGAAGTCATCATCTCTGAGCTCCTCTTAATGCTTCCCCACACACAAGAGAACTGTTAAAGTAACAGATACAGAATAAAGAAGAGAAGTTTTAAGGGCCTGGTGGTGCCTCCCAGCTGATGGAGGAAAGGATTACAGTCTAATACTTACAAAGAGACTTAAAGAAAACTGTGCAACACTGTCCCATGAACATAAAAATTAAAGTGAAATTTGGGAGAATCCTAGCCATGGTGTTATTCTTTCCCCTGCAAACAGGAAAGCTAAGGATACTGAAAGACCATTTGCTTCCTTGTAGGTTGGTCAGCAGGGTTTCCACTTTTTCTTGGGGTCTTTCTGGGCTTTGCAATATGAAATCAAAGCACTGCTCCTCTTGGGTTTTTGGCTCTCTGCATTGCTCCACGTTTCTCTAGGTCCTGCTGCCTTTTCCTGCCTGTGCTTCGGTTCTGCTACAGCCTACCCCACATGTCTTCTCCTAGGATGTTTTTTACAAATCATCTGAAAGCTCCTAACCCATGTACCTATCCATCTTTTTATCTCAGCAATAAATGACATGAATATGAGTGGTCTGTGTTCCAGCTGTAGAGTGCTGTGTGTGGTAGGGGCTGCCCCCACACTTGACTGCTTTAATTTACCCATTTTATTTCACATAACTAAGTGAATTCTTTCTCTACCCAGGCCACACTTGCTGACCTTATTTTTAATGTGGTTCTTTGCAGGATGCTTCAGGTTCTGCTGAATTAGTTCCAAGTTCTCTCAAGGTCTACCAAAATACATTCTTTTGCCTTGTATTTGGTAAAGTAAGGTTGGTCACTTTAGTTTGTGTGTCTGAATGCTCTGCAGGTGGGATATGAGAACCCCCTGGAAAACAAACGAGTGGCCAAGCTTGGCACAGCCATGACAGAAGAGCAGCCTCATGCTAATCTAAAGGAAGGTGCTTGGGACCTACTCCTAGGAGCAGAGGAACAGCGTAGATTTTAAGACTATGTGGGCTCAGTTTTCATAAAGAACCAGAATGAAATATATTCACAGAATCACTGTATGGTAGGGATTGGAAGGGACCTCCAGAGATCATCAAGTCCAACCCCCTGCCTAAGCAGGATCTCTAGGACAGGCCACACAGGTCAAGGTCCAGACGAGTCTTGAATCTCTCCAGAGAAGGAGACTCCACACCCCTTGGGCAGCCTGTCCCAGGGCTCCCTCACCCTCACCATGAAGAAGTTCTTCTGCATATTGGTGTGGAACTTGCTGTGCTCCAACTTGAGGCCATTGCCCCTTGTCCTGTCCCCACATACACTGAGAAGAGGCTGGCCATTTCCCTCTGTCTCCCACACTTCAGATATTTATAAACACTGACCAGATCCCCTCTCAGTCTTCTTTTCTCAAGGCTGAAGAGCCCCAGTTCACTCAGCCTTTCCTTATAGGGGAGATGCTCCAGGCCCTTAATCACCTTTGTGGCCCTTAATCACCTCTGTTATATACCCTGCTGCTGCTCACCACAAGGGACCCTGTGCCCAGAGGCTGCCCAACCCTATGGGAGCCAGGATTGCAGAGCCAGGAGAGACATTAGAACAGTTATATTCCTCGCTGCTTTGCTGAGTTACACATCACTGACTAATCTAGAAGGACTCTCAGCAACCACTGTTATTCAACAGAGGGCAGTCAACAGGATTTTTTAATGTTTTGCCATGTTGTTTCAAGAATAATGGATTCAGGTGCAGAGACAATGCCTTGCAAACTGTCTGCAATAAGATTCTTTGCATTAGGAAGGTACAGAACTATGATTGTTGATCATCTAATTAAATTTCAGGCTAAGTTTGCTGTAATTTGATTTACTGATGCGTTCTGAGTGAATCACAAATATTTTAAAATAAGAGGCTAGTACAACAACTGTGCACAATGATACAGAAAATAAAGGCCTTTTCCATGCCAATTGGAAATAAATCCAGTTATTTAAATAAAGACATGAATTATTTATGGCACTTCTGTAGCACAAAGATGCTGATGCAGACGCTATCATAACAGAGAATATAAAAGCAGAAACAAAATATGTGACTTAACTGCCAATAATTCTGTAATGTGTCTAAAGAAATAGTACCATGGTTACTATAGCATTCTTCTTCCCCCTCACAGAGTGGACATGAGATTTTCTGTTTTACATTAATGCAACCAACTAGACTACACTAATTTCCTCATACTAAATATTTTCATCCTCAAGCTGAATCTTTGTTAATATTATTATACAGAGAAAGTGGGTGTTGAATACAGCCAGCCAGATAATGCTAATTTCCATCATATGCTTTACAACAGCTTTAATGAAAAGTCAGCATGTTGCAAGATTTTATAAAAAGGTTGGAAACAATTAAAAACTAAAACTTTCATAGCCACTTCCCATGAGAACAAAATCTTCTATAGTAAGGGCAATTATTCCTCCTTCCACTGTTGTGTTGCAAGTTGCACTTAACTAGGGACTGAACTCATCACCTCATCATTTAAACATCTGTAAATATTCCAAGCACAGGACATTAGATCTGGATAAGAAATCTCTACAAAAATGTTCATTGATATTTTATGCAAATTAGAGCTAACTCCATTTTGCATATGACAGCATCAGAACTCTCTGCTTCTCACAAATGATCTGGAGCAGCAGATATTTCTGCTAAATGGTGTCATTTTGACTGCCTTGAGTGAAAATTGAGGGAGCATGGCTGATGCAAGGTATAGTTAAATATTGGTTAGAATCAGTAACTAGGCCTTGGTAAATGAAAGGAAAAAAACCAGAACACAGGAAAATGGGAACGAACTACACAACCCTGCCTCAGACACCCACTGCTAGGGTTGTATTATTTCAATTATAAGCTTCCCTGCAGCTATTAATAAAATTTAAAAAAATATATAACTTAGAAACATTTCCCTTGCTGCGTCTGTAGCATTAATGATGGCCTCATCCCAACTCATCCCATCTGTAACAGGGCACAACTTCAATTATATCCTTCTAAAACACAACTGGACTCTGTACTTTTAAGAGAGGGAACCAGTCCCCTGCTGCTCCCAGGAAGGCAGAGCTGCAGCACCAGAGCACAACAGCTAAACATGATTTCCAGAGGAGCTCTTAATTGACTGCACTTGTGGAAGATGCATCAAAATGTCCCAAAATGAGCACGTTGTTGCTTTTTTAATTTGCTGACAGTTTGCCCCCAGGTAAACCTCTAGCACACTAATAGTTTTCCTTGGCCAACATAACCAATACAGATTTAGTATCTTTCTTTGCTAAATAAGAGGAACATTTACAATAGCTGCTGGCTAGAAAATTAACCAAGTGAACTCTTCAATTTGTCTGTCCCTGTCTGTCTCCCTCATTAATTTTTTATGGAAATCAAAGACTAATTCTGTCTCTCTGCTTGTAATCAAATTCAAAACATGCTCATGACTCAGTAATCTGCTTATGAACATTGCTGTTCTCTGCAGTAACACTGCAGACTCCCACATTTGGGGTGGTCTGAATGCTCACACAGCTTGCAGTTGCCAACACAATATTTTTTCCTTGCTGTTTTTGTCGCCTAAGACTCTCCCCTCCATTACGAAAGCTAATGAGATGAACAGGAAACCAACCCATCGAGCCAAAGTTAGAAGTCATAAGAAGCTATTCACCACACTGCAAAACCCTGGTAAGCAATTTCTGATGGCTTTATTCAAAAATTGCTGCTGGTGCCTTATTAAAGCAAGCCCAGCTTGAAAGGCCAGATGTGAAATCCCACACTTACTATCTCGAAGCAAGGGAAGTCTGATCCAAATTTGATATTTTGGCTTGAGCAAAAGTAAATAGCACAGTTCCTCTGCAGACAGAACATACAGTGGATGAGGTTCTATTTTAAAATTAAACTAGTTGCCAAGATGTTAACTTTCTGAACGGTGCTCAGCAGCATAATCACCCACTTCAACCAGTAATCGGTTGCCTTTGGACATGGGGCCATCTAGTTGTTATTCCTTATTCTGCCCCAGTCAAAAAGCCTCTGAGGAGGAGCTATGAGCAGTTATCCATGTCACCTTCCCACCAGCTACTGGAACAAAAAGCAGCCAAGGTGAGCTCACATGCGATGTAAGTCATGAGCTCCTCGATGAGAAGAGACAAAAGGCTCCAAAGAACAAAGGACAAGGAATCAATCCCTGGGAGCACAAGGTCCACAGCTGGGCTCATCATCCTTACCCTTTTCGCTGCAGTTCAACAGCTTAGTGACCCAGCTAATTTTACTGAAGAGAGAAATGGTGAAGCAAAGTGGTAACACTTCTCTATTAAGGAAATGCACTTTTATGTATAGCCAGATTTTGCATCACAAAAATAAGAGAGAGGAGCACAGAGCTTCTTTTCTATTTTTTGTATAATCAGTATAAACCCTTTCCCAAAATCAAAACACGCACCAAAAACAACTACTTTGCAGCATGCAAATTTTTTTCTGACTCTGTGGACAGCACAGAGACACTGTTAGAGTCTGGAGCAAAACAATTTGAACATTTCTACTTAAAACCTTTCTTGGTATACAAGAAAGATACATGTATGTATTGCACAGAGCTCCAGTAATGTATTCTAATATTCTCTCATGCTTCCTGCGATCGTACTCCCCAGAGCATAATATTTTGGAAGAAGCTAATTTGTCATATCATCTAAAGAAAACAAGCACAGTCTTCCCAGCTCTGCTCACATGACAACACATAAAACCAGAAAGGATTTCTTTATTCCTAAAGAATGAGCCATAGGATGCCTAAAAATAAGCTTTGAGAAGCACGTAAAAATAAAGACCACAAATATGAATGAGAGGGAATTCTAAATGAGACAGTTATTAGATCTAGGAAGGCAAAGGAATAATGCAGCAACATGTGCCTTCTCTTCAAAACTAATTCTGTTTGATTTGACATGTTCCTTTTTGTGTGTTTACAGCTAGGCAGGAATTTGCTGAAGAGATGTGGTCATGGGGATGTGCAAGTGGGTCAGAATGACATGTTTCTGCAAGCTGAATCACATCTCTTTTTTTTAACAATTACCTCCTGGAGAATGTGTAAGGACAAAAACACGCTGCTGCCAGCTAAGCAAAACCTCTCCTGAAAGTTCTCGTGCAGAACATGCTGTACTGTACAACTTCTTAGTTACCCTGCTTCTTTGTTTTATTTTGCCAGCTACAGTATTTTCATATTAATCTCCAGCATCCTCATTTTAGGCTTTAAAACTGGGTCAACACACCCAGAAAATTCACACCAAACTGCAGTTCCTGAGCACAGATAGGCAGAGTTGTCAAAATATTCTCATCACTGACTAAATTTGTGCTT
This sequence comes from Hypotaenidia okinawae, assembly GCA_027925045.1. Lineage (NCBI taxonomy): Eukaryota > Metazoa > Chordata > Aves > Gruiformes > Rallidae > Hypotaenidia > Hypotaenidia okinawae. Next base: position 11,270,606 of record BSDF01000004.1, read on the forward strand.
AGAGCAAAACCAACAGCCTGGAAAACACAAGTGCCCTGCAAGCTATCAATTAGCCCTTACATCAGGATAAACTTGTGTCAAGATGAAATGACTTCCATTTCATGTGAAGAAATTCAGCTCTGCTCTGACTTACAGAAAAGGACAGCTTAGGAAAGACTCCGCTTGCCTAAAGAAAAGGTATGTGCTTGATGTGCTGTTTGATAAGACACAGGGGAGCTCCTGTATCCTCAGTGGGGCATGCTTTTAGTCTGTGTATCTTCTGAGATTTCAAAGATTTCCATTCTTCATCAAGACGAAACACAAGTGCTTTCAGGAGATGTTCTCACAAAACACATGATGTCTCCCCAGAGCAACCCAAAGCTTCGCGACTGTGGCAGCAATTTGGATGCTGGGCTTTGTACACAAGCCCCTACTCCAGGTCAGAGGTACTGGGGTGATAAAGCAGTTCTCTCAGACCTTGTGCAGTCACCTGCCCAAGGCTGTTTGCAATCAAGGGGAAAATACTGTTTTCTCAGGGAATGGGTATTTTCTAAATGTGCCTCCAGACATCGCACTGCAGCATCTTTAGAGGAACCAAGGATTGCACCTCATCCCAGCATGTCTGCCAGGCTGTGTGGCAGCTGGGTATAACATCAGGGCTGCAGCCACATGTGGACCTGTGAAAGTATAAAGTATATTCCCCTCCTGTAGACACTTCTGCCTGTGCCAAACTGGACCTTGCCTTCTCAGAAGAAAAATATAATTTGCCAAGTATTATTAATCTTGGTAACCCTGCTTACATATCTGGTAGTGTGACCAAGGACCCTCTACTTTTTGGAAAAGTGAATCATGTGTAGGAGATCAAAGAGCAGACATATGGGAAGCCTCAGTGTTCAGTATAGTAAGAACTCTGGTCTTTCTGGGGACATACAGATGAGACCACCCAACACAAACTCTTCCAGTTCTCCACAAAGTCCACAACTCTCAGCAAAGATCAGAGACACTGAGGTCTTCACCAGGGACACACACCAAGCTAACAAAAGCAGTGTCTGTGCAACCTATAGATTTATTTATTTTCAGTGAAACCAATTCTCCACAACTACATGGATGTCAGAGAAATCCACCTTCACAGAAATACTCTGGAGAGCCCCTTTTATCCCAGCTGATTCCTCTTTCCTTACAGCCCGTGAACCCTTCACTTTAGAATAACAAGAAGAATAAAAAGTTCTGAGATATAACATAACAAAAGCTGCTGGAAGAACACAGTTTTTTTAATTTGTGAAGTTTCTGTAATTCACAATGGCTCAAATTGCATTTTGTGTCTTTTTTGAGTTTCTCTTACTGCCTCTAATTAAAGAATTCAATTTATTTGACTAACGTATGCAGAGATGTATTCCCTAAAAATGTACCCAAACAACATTTTTTCATTAACTTAAACAAAGTTGACATCTGCTGGCTTTTTCTGATCTTTGGAACAGATCTAAGATGAGAAACTACTCAGAGCACTGTTTTCCCAGGTTACGCTTACCAGCCATGCTTCTCAGCTCCATATCAAACGCAGAGACAGATGGCAATAAGCAGGTGAGCTTCTCCCTCCTGTAGACACTCATACAGGCTTGCATAGGTAGTAATGAAGTTGATTTAGAGCACATGAATTCAATGCTCAGTGGGTGTTTCGGATGCAAGATCGAACTTTGAATGAAAGGGTTGGTAGAAAAAGTAATGTTAAATACTGTTTCATCATCTCAAGTTACAAGAGCTGCGTTACTCACCACCCCAAATTATGCTTAGATGGGAAAAAAGCATCATATTTACGATTCAAAATGTGGCACCACAAGCTGAAAGGCAGAAATGTTGGCTCCACAGAAGTCAACAGAAAAATTCCCACAAGTTTGGGTGAAGCCAAGGCTTCCTCCCAAAACACTGGTCCCATCTCTTCTTTCCTGTGCTGCCATTTTCCTGCTCTAGTATCGCATTTTACTTTTCTTTCACATTACATCCTCCTAACTTAATCCTTCTCTCATTTGTGATTTCTTTTCTGATGTTGCTTTTCCAGGCACCACGTTGCCCCAGTACATCTTTATGTGCTTCTCTTTCTCTTTTCTTTTCACATCCTTTTGGAGTCATTGGGGGAAAAAAATCAAAGAGAGAGAAAATTAACTTTAGTGGTGCAGTGTCTTCCCAGCCAAATGAGGAAATGGAAGTCAAAACCCATCTCCCCTTTCCCCACCAAGAACCTTTTAAGGGTTTTGGTCCTATGAGGAGACTGAATTTACAGACTTGAAATTTGCTAGATGTGTCTTCCCGGGACAAATCCTGCCCATCTAGTCTCCAAATAGCACTGCAACACATTTCTGGTTCAATGTCACAGGGGCACCTCCATCTTAGACTCCAACAGGCTTTAATGAACAGGAAAATATCCCTTTGGAAACACATGATGGCTTTCAGGCTACTGAATGGGGTAAATATAAATTGAATGCTCCAGATCAGTTGACTAAAAAATATAAAAAGTACAAAGGATAAACTAATTTCCAACAAGATATATTTTCTAATAAGATGTATTCTCCCCCCTCCACCCTACAGTTCCAGTACTGCCAGATAGTGCTACAGCTATTAGCATGGCACACAGGGTGGATGGGTCAGGAGAGTTCACTCTTAAATTTGTAGGAGAAATGTTGCTGTATGTATTTCCCAGTTCCTGCCCACGTTAAACTGTCCATCTTGAGATCTGCAACATTTACCAGCTTACACATTTGACATTTCCTGCAGTCCTTGCTTTGACCGAATGCCCATTCCCCTTCTGCTTTGGACTATTTCAGAGCCTGTTAACAAGGGAAAACAGAACTGGCCAGGAAAATAAATGACTTTTTGAAAAAGATCACAGTAGTGCAGACATGTTTCTGAGTAACTGGATAGAGAAAGGGGACAGTAATCACAAACTAATGTTTAAAAGTACCTGGACAAAGTGACTTTGCGTTACAAATTGGGGTTTGTATTTTTTGAAAGGCATCAATTTATCTTAACAGTTAATAGTTAATTCAAGTAGTAGTTAATAATATTAAATGACAGTTAACAGTTAAATTACTAAAAATTAAAATAATCAATAAATAATATTTGTATAAATGTTATTTGAAAATATTGTTCAACACAAATACTAAATAATGAAAACAATTAATAGCTACCAGTCAATTCAAGTCAGTTATTTAATGTTTACGGGACCGGTGGAAAGAGAACTTCTTGTCAGGACTACATCATCAGTGAGCTATTGCAACATCACAGTACTCCCAGGGAAGAATTTGCACTAGAGATAGTGAACTGCTCACTAGAAACTCATTACAAAAATTAGAAAACCCAACTAACCCACCGGCTATACCCCGCTACCAATCGATACACAACCCTTCCCATCTGTATGAGTGAGGATTACTGCTTTAAAATGTTCCTGAATGGTTCTAGATATAATGAACCTTCTGTTGGTGGCACTGTGAGGCTGTCCAGAGCATTGGTGTGACATAAAGCCAAGCCCTGTGGTCTCTGCCTAGGAGTGTGTGCGCTGGGGACCAGGGCTGCCAAATGCCTCCCATTAGCCAGTCCCTAACCTATGCTGATAGCTAAGACTAGGTAATGCAATCCTGACACCTGTGCTAACAGCACTGGGCTGTGTCTTTGTCAGAGCTTTGCAATAGACACAAACAAGGCTTACTTAAAATATATCCCCTCAGACAACGGATATGCCGTGTTGGAAGTGGCTGGGGCTGCACAGCTCCATTCCAGAAAGTTTCTGTGCTGCCTGGGAGTGGGTGATTTTTTTTAGATATCTAAAAAGGTGATTTTTTAAAGTTAAAAAGAAATGCCTAACTTTACGCTATTAACCAAGAGAAGTATGATGCAATGGCCAACACACTAATTTGATTTTTGAGGAAACATTCAGCAATCGTCTCTTCTTGTCATTAGAGAAGGAAATGAGATGAACCATGAACAGCCTTTTCAGCTGTTAGCAATGAGCCTGGAAGGATAACTCAGACTGAGTACTCTCCCCACAGACCTCAGATCAGACTGCTTTATCTGTTCTCTAGCAAACCCCACCTCTTCACCCCCACCCTAACGTGTCCTGGTACAGGGGACAGAAGGGACTTGGGTGATGGGTTTTGCTTTCCTCACCTCTTCTGCAAATTCCCACAGGGTAAAATCCACCTCCATAGACTCCCTTCGTGCCTCAAGTGCTTTAAGTCAGACTCCTGTCTCTCATACTGCAACAAAAAAACAAGAGAGAAACTGCCTCTTGCCGAAGAAAAAATTTCAAGGAGGAAGAGATTAATGTGGAACAGCTGTGCTATGGATTTCATGAATAACTTGCTGAAAATAAACATTAATGGCAAATTAAGAACAGAGATTAGCTCTGCAGTTCTGTGTTCTCAGTGGGCAACTTGCTTGCACAAAAGTACATGACAAAACTTGAGCAGCTCGACTGGCAGCATCTCCCCAGGAGCAAGGCAGTGATGGCCTGCTGGGGTGTGGGCAGGCAGCTGGCAGGGAGCTGCTTTCACACAATCTGCCCAGCTCTGGGCAGGCCGTTGCTTTCGGGAGCTCTAAATGCAGTGGGCTCTATCAGGAATAAAGTGAGGTGATGATGGCCAAGTGGATGAGCTCAGCTGCTCTTCTCCCCCATGTTCATTGCTTCCCAGAGGAAATATGTTTTCTAGGCAGTGGGTGACTGCTATTGCTCGTGTCAGGGAAGACGCTCACAGCCCATTTCAGCCTTTGCTCTCCTGGATGTATGTTTACCCTGTTGCATTCAGGAGGGCACCACCAGTTCAGAGCTCCAGCTACAACATCAGGCCTTCCAGGTCTCTTCACTGATTTTGGTTCCCACATCAGGTGCTGCAGAAGCTGACTACTAGCAGGCAGCATGCACCCCACTGGCATTTTCTGAGCTCACCAGGAACTCAAGTTCTTCCATTTGCACCTCCTAAATACTCAACAGCACAAAACCCCCACTATCCCTCCTGCTTTCAAGTCCTACCCTAGTTGTTTAGCCCCTTCCTCAGCAGCAGGGCACAGTTCAGTAGCGTGACAGCCCATTCCTGTAAGCAGCAGGATGCACACTCTGCCTGGCTCCTGGCATCTCTGCTGCCACCAGCAAAGCCCATTTCTAGGACCATGCCTGGCTCAATTTGCCCAGCAAACACCTTCCCATTGAAGCCCTTGAGTTTGGATACCACAGAGCATGTTGGCTCCCCTCCTGCAATCAGAAATCAGAGCACATGGGAGATGTCTCCCCCGGGAGCGCTGGGGCTTGTGTCCCAGGCTGGGAGGCAGGTGGAGGCTCTCCCTGTGATCTGTGAATGAAACCCCTTGTCTCCATCAGCAGTTGCTCCTATTACGGCTGGGCACCATCAGGAAGAGAGATGGAAACACCAAGCCATTCCTCCTCCTCCTCTGAAAGGATACAGGCCAATAAAAAAGTGGATATTACCAGGCTGGCATGAATTACCACAAGGGCTGAGGTTCTGAAATGCCCCAGCTTTGCCAACATGCCTGACTGCTTCATGGACATTGAATAAGATGACCCCAAACACAATAGAAACCACTTGTGTCTGCAGAAATGATGGCAATCCATTTTGTGGTTCATTCTGCCAGCTCTGATCACTGATTTTGCTTCAGCTGAGGAAAGCCATTAATCTGCCTAATTTTTCTCTCTGTAATTCAGATCAGACAACCTCCATTTAATAAACGTGATTGATTAGTGAATTAATTACACAACATTCATTCCTGACACTAGTTCAGAACATGCAAACTGGAAATAAGTCGCTAGGAACCTCTTTATATTGAAGATAAATTGTGGATCATTCAGGATACGTTCAAGCTCAGTACCAGGGAAGGACTAAAAGACTGTTTAACCTTGTCCGGTCCAATTCTTCCTCATTTTACACCATCTGAAGCCACAAGAGATCACTGGAGCTGCACAGCCAAACAGAAAGGCCTGTTTGGATGGATTATTGCATCTGGCAGAAAAATTTTCCCTTGTATTGCTTTATTCTTTCCTGAATTGAGTTCTTAGTCCAGCAGAGAGTCCTTTTTTTCCCCCTTTTTGAAACAGTAATACCCAGTCAGCAAGCAAAAGAAAAATGTTTTCTCTTCAGCTTTAAATCTTTGCCACTTTTTCTGTTTCTTTGCTAGCTGAAAGAGAAAATTTGAAGAATTACACAGCCTGTAACAGAAGGGAGCATCACTGACAAGAGGCAGCAGCGGAACCTTCCCAGCACGGCCGGGAGCAGCTCCAGGCTCACAAGGAAATGACACTTGTTCCTTTACTAACCCACACAGACACTCAGGGCAGGTTGCAGTTGAGCTACGCTCTGATTAATGGAAAATAGTTCCTTAAAGCCAATGAATCACTCATCAGGAAATGCGAGGCACATCCAGCTCCTTCTGAACAGGAGGACGTTTACTAGCTGCTCAAAAATCTTTATTACAGTAGCTCCTACAAGTTTTATGCGTGCAATCAAAGTGTCTGCATCAAGTTCTGCACATTTTAAACACCTCCATAAAGAAGTGTAATGACTTTCACCAAAAAAAAGTTAATAAAGGCCAATAATAATCAAGTTTTATGTCAGTGAGGCACAAATATTAACCATATGCAAATTGCAATGATAAATCTGAAAGGAGCAGGCAGCATCCAGTGCTTTGTGTAGTCACTGGCGATACTGGGACCAGAGGCAGCATCAGGGAAGACCCTGGTTGCCAACCCTGCAAGACAAGACATGGGGTAGACACACGTGTCAAGCAGGGAAACTAAATGCAAACATGTTTCTAGAACCCTCTTTAGAACTGAAAGGAGCAAAGCAGTGATTCAAATGTCACTTAATTTTTATGACTTCAACAGCCAAACAAATGCCCTTTCCCAGGATTGGTTAAAACTCCTCTAATGGCATTCAATTAGGAAAGGCATTTAATAAATCAATGCCACCCCCTGCATGCCTCAGGCTGACTGGCACCTCCATGCAGGTCCATGGAAGCTGTCCTGCTGAGAGATGGAGCTGTGAGCAGTCAGGGGACACAGAAAGGACCGACATGGCGAGGAGAGCATAGCAGGTGCAGCAGCTCTCTGCAGTGCTGCCTCTGACTTACTGCAGGTTCCTGCTGAACAGTCCTGCTCACCCAGAGCCCACATGATCGATCGCTGGTGGGAAAGCCTAGGAAAGCATTCCCTTTTTTAAAAAGGTAATCCCACAGCTCATCCACAAAAAAAGCTTTGATATATCACTGTATTCAATGGCTGTCTGCCACTGCCCAGCAAAAGACCTGTTCTCTACTGTCTTTATGCATTGAATACAACATACTCTGCACCTAACAGCAATATTTTGGCTGTTTCCCTTTGCACTGCATTACAAGCTCCTAGTCAGGGTAACGTGATCTGCTTCTTTTGTGAGCATAGATAAAGAAAAGCCAAAAAAGTAATCTCAATGCATTATTATCCCCTTCTTCATCCCTGCTCCTTCTCCTTTGCTCCAAGGATGCAGACAGCTGGCAGAGGAAGTGTTTGAGACAGAGACAGTTTACCTGCAGCACATTGGTGAGATCAGGGCTGTGAGGCCCCTGCCTCTCAGATCAGTGCTGAGGCCACCAAAGGGATGAGTTTCAAAAGCAGAAGCATCACCAGATCAGACCATGGATCAGACTTAAACTGTTTTATATGCATACTGACTGCCGTGCCACAGGGAGCATGCTACCAACCTCATCAACCCACCAAAGACCATCACAAGGACAAGCTGCTCTGTCCACATTAAAAGAGGACAATTCATACACATTTCTGCTCCTTCTGCATGCTACCATGTGCAAGTCACCAGAAACCCATAGAAATTAAGTAGTTGGAGCAAGGCAAGCAAGGTGTTGCCTCTCCTTGATGGTATCAGTAGATCTATACAGTTAGATGCTGACAACCTGCATTCAGGTCAGGGGCTGCAAAATCAACCAGCATCATCAAGCCTGGGTTTTAGATAAACAATTTCCCAGCCTGCCTCCTAATTCCAGCCCTTGCCCCAGTTAAAGCAGAGCGAGAGGTGACACTTTAGAGTCACAGACCGGAGCACAGTGCTTCCAGAGGCCACACTGCCTGCCATTGCAGCACAGCCTCAGCTGATTTTCCTTAGGGATCTTCTGTGCTGCTGGTCTGGTCCTATAACTACATTTCAAAACGAAGTTGCCTGTCAAGATGAAATCTGTTTTCCTGATGATGCTGATGTTCTCTTCCTTTCATACAGGAGAGTAATACAAGTAGGATGAAAGGGACATTTTTCCCCCCAAATTTTTTTTTCATCTAAGCTGCATAATTTTAACCTCCAAACTAGGTCAGCTCAGAGAGGGAAAATTTAGTTTAATCTGTTACAGTGATTAACAAAGCTGTTATATTGTTAAAGATTAAATGTGAAGGGTTTACCAAAATATCAACCACTTGGCGTAAATGGTTCCTAGATGATGCTAAGAAAAAACTGCCAGGATGCAGAGCAAGACTTAAGAGTCTGATAGAAACCCATCAGTCTGGAGCTCTGACATTTTGGTCATCTAATCACTCCCTGGGATTTGAAATGATGTTATCCCTTCCATTAAGAAATTCAGCACATTCAACAGCACAATCCTAATGCACAACATCAGTGATGGATCAAGGGTGAGGAAAGCTTGTAGATTCCAAGATTATTTGCAGCAGGTTTCAGATCTTCTGTTGTTGACTTACATCTTTTGAAAATTAATCAGGAAATGTAGCACACAACCCATTAACATAAACAAAATTGGAAATAAAGACTTCTCCCTCCCTCTTTTCCTGGCATTTTTGCTACCTGAAGTTATAACCCTCAGGGTAAGCATTTTTGGGGGGTGCTTGTGAACAAATCCCAAAACCTTTATTTTGGCTACAAGGCAACAAGTCTCAAACTGAAGACCACCGGCTGGAGACATTTAAGCAGGCTTGGGGTCCTGGCAGGTACAGGAGGCTGCTCATCAGAGAGGCCCTGCTCACTGCTGTGATTTTGCTTTGGCATCACTTCATTTTGGTTTGGCAGTCCTTGCTCTGTGGGTTTTTGTATTTCTTTTTCTTGAAAGGAAGCACTCCCTGTCCCATCTGTGGTCCCAAAGGGTCAGGTACAGTCATGGACAGATGGCACCTCTGCCTGCAGCCCTACTCCCCACCAGGACCCCATGCCCCTGGGGAGGCTGCCCATGAGGGATCTCTGCCTGGACCAGAGCAAACACCCACTGTCTGCATCCTTGATTGAGTTATGGTAATGGAGAAGCATTTTATTACCCTTTTATTACCTTCATTTAGAGTCTCAGCAAGGGAAATGAGCATTCCTATGAGAAGCTTCACTACAATGCCCAAGTCAGGAAGAAACTTGTTGCAGCAGACTCCCATATGTGTCTGCTCATGACGCAGCCTCTGGTCAGGTGCAAGTGAGAGCCTTCTCTCACCTCTTATTCTGGCCATCCTCACTGCCTCAGCATGTCTGAAACACCAGAATAAATGTGCTGAGAAGAGCCTGGAACTCAGTCTGTCTTCCTGTGAAACACATGCCTCCATCAACTTCAGTGGGAAAGGATCTGACCTTGTGCTTGGAATAACTCAGAGATCTTTCTGTACAATGATTTTCAAGTATATTAATCATATACAACAATTCATGGAGTTCTTGTATTAGTTCACAATGTTTTTATCTCCCCAACCCCTGGCAAATAATCTCCTCCACATCTGGTGTCTGCTTACGGATGCTCTTCAAGTGCCATTGTTATTTCTTGCCAGGGAGTGGGGAATGTTTTATACCTTGCAGTCAGGGATTTTGTTACCTTTGTAGATATGTTCTGCAAAATCCTCAGCTCCTTTTAGGACTAAAATTAAGCCTCCTTCATTGTGCGTTTAATTAACTTTTATTTGCTTGACATTTCGTTTTTATTATTTTTAAGCAGTCTGAGGTCCTTGGCATTAAAAGCACATGTAAACTAATCCAACTGATAGGCTATCTTCACAAAGGATGTTTTTCTATCATGCACATTTTTCTGGGGAAAGAAAATGGCTGCAAAAATTCACCTTGATTACCTCAGTACAACTGACACCACGCGAGGCAAGAACAGGAGGGGAGAAAGTACCTGCCGAGAACGTGCAGACACTAAATCAGGCACATTTTGCTTCTGGTCAAGTTCATCTAGGTACCAGTAAGGGAGTGGAGTGACTGCAGAATATTTGTTTTATTGGAAAGAAAGCATTTATTTCTGGTGTTTCATAACCAGATTTTAGCTTGGTTCCCTAAGGATTCAAAGAGGAAAAAAAATCTCTGAACTCCTCCACTTGGTTACTTCCGTGCTCCCTCCCTTCCCATTTTGGGCACATTTGGGGAAGGACTCATTGCTTCTGAGATGTGAAGCATCTGTGGGAAGGGAACTCTGCCAGCATCCAACCATCTCACCCAGGGCTCACTTCAGAGGAAACCTTTCACTGCAACAACGCCTTCTGAAGTGGTCCCATCAGCTTCTAGCCTGAGCATGAATGACCCAAGTAAGACAAACAAACAATCTAACGAATCAACATGAAGAGTAAGCCTGAGGGGAACATAAAATCCACTGCTTTTGATAATAATTTCATATATATATATATATATATACACACACACATCTGAGAAGCAGAGGACGGGTGTAGGAGAAATGTTGCATATCATAAAAATACTGAATCAATATATAGGTATTATCAAGACATTGGTTTGGCTCAAGTGCCCTCATCAATGTCAAGTAAAAAATACTACTTTTACATTTATGGGTCATCTCAAACAACAGTGCTCCCCCTTTCCACTTCAAAGAACTTAGAAAGAAAACCTGGCACTTGCTGCATATGAAGTATTTTTGCAATGCCACAGTTGTTGCATTGATTACATTACTACTTTTTACGTATTTTAACATGGTCTTTGGCTGATGGTGTATTTAATTAAAAAGAAATAAACACTCGTTTTCAATTTTGAGGTAAGAGATGTTCTTACCAGTATGGGCTGCAAGATATGATCCTCACTGTCTTTACAGATTTATCACTTGTACCAGACAGAGAGGATATAAATACCAGGTGACACCCACTCAGTCTTCAACACTTCATAATATTCTGCTGAAAAAAAATCAGTGTTCTCTGAAATCCTAGTCCTGAATAGCAGGAAACTTCTCAGTAGAAATGAAACATTGTTAGGAGATGAGCAACGGGGATACAGTTGTCATTATTTAGCCATACAGACAATATAGTCTAATCGGGTGATGATAAAGCCAACATGCTCTTTCCTGAGAATAAAAAATAACACTTAATAAGCATCAGGTTTGCAAGCACCCATTTTATTCCTGTTTTTAAATTAATTTTTTCTTCCATTTCCTATAATTTTGTGGATCCAAGGTGAAAAATACGACTTTCAAATTCCACCCTCTTACAGGAAAATGATACTCCAGTCTGAGTCACTGCAGACAAAAGGGCTCTTTGGAGCCCTTGTTGCCAATACCTCTACTGAAATGAAACTAATAGTGGCCAACCACACTGTTCTGCAGGTGAACAATAACTGTAGACCTCACTGAACCCAGAGGAGAGATCTCCAAGATCAGGGATACCTCCTCCCTGGCACAGCACTTGGGGTGGAAGGTAGAGCTGAGCTCTTAAAAGAAGAGACACTTCAAAGAGCCAGTTTGGTCAAGATGGAAAATAGGGTATGATAAGCCACAAAGGGGTTATCTTGGCCACCAGTGGTATTTGAATCCAAGCACATACTTACATGTGGTTTTCACAATGTGACAAGGCTGACGCAGGGAAGGGATGTCCATGGTCTGGGGTATCAAATATCCCCAAGTGGGTGGTAGGAAGGCATCTGAGCCCTTCAGAGTAACAGTCCTCCTCCAAAGACACACATCAGGCACCCGCAGCTCCCTGCCCCTCACTATCGAGATGTTCCCACGAGGCAGCATCTCTTCCCCAGTGCTGAGGTGATCAGGCTGGGGAAGACTCAGAGCTGGGGAAACCTCAGAGCTAGGGAAAACTGGGGAAAATTAAGAGTTATATTGGGTCAAGCCAGAAATTTCCATCTAAAAGACATAGTTGTTTGTTCTGAGGCTGCTCACCGAAAGATGGGAGCAGGCACCTCTCATGAAGCACCCTTAAGCTTCGGGCAATCTGCTTAACTGTGTCACCGTTAAATAACATTTTGAGGGCTGTCACCTGTCCCATGATTCACACTCTGACATTTCTACTTCTCGCTTTGAGATGTGTCTTTTCACCCAGCTGCTGGCAGTGTGGCCCAGGTGCCTGCAAAGAATCCGGAGGTCTGTGCCTGCAATTCAAATTATTCTCCTCCTTTGTGCAGCACCTTGCAATTGTCAACACTGATTTTCAAAGCTTGCAGCACAGCGTTAACCGGGAGCTGCTCTTTCTGAGGGATTTCTGCTGGCTGTTTTTCTTTGCCTTCCCTTTATTTTCCTCCCCTCGAACAGACCTTTGGGAGAGAGGGCCTCAGCACAAAAAAGTCTTTGTTTGGGTGCCAAATCCTCATCGCAGCAGGGTGTATCCAGGAAGCTTGCATCCCTCCGCCAGAAAAACTCTTTGCTTTTCAGTAGCTCTCAACCCCCAGCATCCCTCTGGCAGCCAAAGGCAGGAAAGAGCAACCTCATTCCCAGCCTAAACCACTTATTTTCCCCCCTCCTCTGCAGGCTTCAACTCCTCAAGACGCAACCCAGCTCACAGGCATTACTCTGCTCCAGATCTCTCCCCACAGTGTCTTCACACAACTGGCCCCCAATTCGCCACTCTGGCTCCAAACATAGCTTTTAAAATCAAAAGGAAAGCCAAGGCACAGAGGGAGAATGAGCAACCCAGCTCTCGGTCTGAGCGAGCCGTGCAGCACAGCCAGCCTACCCGGTCCTCGGCACCGTACCAGGGGACACGGCTCCCCGCAAGCCTGCTGGCTCACTGCCCTCCTTTAGAGCAGATTAGGTATCCAGAAACAGAAGAGACTTTTTATTTGCTACTTCTCTGGAGAGCTCTTGAGTTGCTCTCTGAGCAGCACTCATTTAAGAGCTGGCATGGCAGCCATTGGATTTCTTTTGAAGCAATCAGCGGTGGAGGCAATTTGAGAAAAGGAACGTAATTCTTGGAGGAACAATTTATGCCTGGGCGATCGCTGCTGTCAGCCGTGGCACAAAGAAAACTGGGAAAAGAAACTTCTGCCTCCCCAGAGGGATGGGAACAGCAAAGGCTGCACCAGCATGGTGTGCCCCATGGCTTGTGTTCTCCTCAGGAGCGCAGCCGTGCTTGCAGGACTAGTGAGCTACCCTGAGACCTGGAGATTGCACCTCATACAACAACCCCCGCCAAATGCCCCACAGGTCCTTCTCATCTCAGAAAGCAAGCGGATTATTTGCCTTTCTTTTCTGCCTTTCATTGTCATTTCTTTCCTGGTTTTCCTTCCCCATCAAGCAAAGCATCTGGGTTCCAGGGAACATGAGGGTTCCAGAGAACCCCTGGACTCCCTCCAAAGCACTGCTCTCAGGAGCGAGAATCACAGAGGGTAATAGGGCACCATTTCTGCTCTAGCAGCACTTTGCTTCATGCCTTGAGACAATAATAGAATCACTAGGTTGGAAAAGACTTTTAAGATCATTGAGTCCAACCATACCTGTCCTCTACTAAACCATATCTCTAAGTACCTCATCTACCCATCTTTTAAACACCTCCAGGGATGGTGACTCAACCCCTTCCTTGGGCAGCCTGTTCCAGACCCTGACAACTCTTTCAGTGAAGAACTTTTTCCTAACATCTAATCTGAACCTGCCTTGGTGCAGCTTAAGGCCATTTCCCCTTGTCCTATCACCTCTATAACGCTGTTCCTTGTTTCACACATTTACCACGTGCATCTTGCTGGTGGAAGGGTCTGGATAATAAATAAACCCACCAAATAAACTAGATTTGAGATTACTGCATCCTTGAGGGATTAAGGAGGAATATATACATATAGTTATCCATTCTACTCATTCTTTCACATTATTTTTAATGAACACCTTTACATATGTTGAAAGACAAGGGAAAACGGAGGGGAAAAAAAGAAAACAGCTGGAAGAGCTGTGTGTGGTATTGATGATACAAGAAGGGACTGTTGCATACAGCACTGAGGAGAGAAGCAAAACTAACAGCAGCATGAAGCCCAGCAAGCTCCACTGAGGGAGTCCCACAGCCCTCCCAACCCTCCCCCCACCACCACCCCTGAACAAACAGCCAGTAGCTGAGGAACTGGAGCTGTCACTGCTTATTTCTGAGAGATTTTAATCAAGCTGCTGCAGCTCTTTTCTTCCAGAAACAATGCAAAGAGATTTTTAATAACACATTGACCTGGGAAGGAACAGGGCAGGAAAGAAAAATGGCCCCTGCAGAATAGACATTAATGCCCCAAAGGCATGGCCCCAGGGACTGGCCAGACCTCCTTAAACTTGGCAGAGACTCACTAAGTAACCCATTTTAATTTGCATTCCTTATTTTCTGCTTTCATGACAGGAATCCCTATAGGACAGAAGGTGAGGAGAGAATGGAGGGGAATTTGGCTCTGGTACAACACTGATGTGCAGCAGCCCCATCTTATCCCTTCCTTGGGTTCATTCCCGTCCCTTTATCACTTGACAGCTTCTGGCTGTTATTAATTTCAGCAGGTAAGAGATGACAGATCCTCCCTGCCCCTGTCCAAAAAGCCCAACTTCTAAAAATCTGCATAATGAGCTGAGAAATAAACCTCAACATGTCACATACAACTCTGATGTGGGCTATGCTGAGAGACAGCTCTGCCAATGGCAGCGTTCCTCCTAATAAAGTTTTGTAATGATGCATTTGCAGTAAAAAATATATCAGGCCCCAGGAAAGCACTAAACCTGCTTAAATCACCGAGTCTCAAACATCCACATTTTCATGGCTAATAGCATTGTGAAATGGAACATGCTACACCATAAAGCAGACAAAAATGCCCAACAGATGAGGCACAACAATGAAAACCAGTTTGCAATTTCCCTTTCTGAAAGGATTTGGAGATCATACTCAGCAAAAATGCTGGGGGCAGGAAGGGGGGAAAGACCCTTTCTCGCCCCTTGAAATGCTTGGGGATCTGACTGCAGCAGGATCCATCCACCAACAGTGGGCACTTGGTCGTTTGTGAGCCTGATGGATGCACGAGCCTTGCCTAGTCTGCAGTGACCAGGACCTGGACCCTGTTTTGGGTCTGCACTCCCAGGCCCCCACAATTTGCAGATGCCCTCCTAAAACCGCACTGGAGAGTTGGAGTTTGCATAGCTTTTCCCCACTCAGATGTCTCTGGGAACAAGGAGTGCTTTGTCAGGGAGTTTGAGAGGGGCTTTACCTCTGCCCAGTGCCCTCATTAAGCTTATCAGTGAGTCCAGGAAAGATCTGGTGTTAGCTTTCATCCTTCCCTTAGGACTCCAGGGGTCAAGGGAACTGGCATCTCATGCCAGGTTTGCACCAGACTCTGCCAAGCTCTGGTGGAATATTTAAAAGATACGCTTGCTTCTAACTGCCACATTTCTCTGCTGGCAAGATGCACAGCAGAGATGTGCAGCACTGGCACAAATTGCCTTTGCCAATTGAGCTTATTTTGCTCACTGAAACAGCTTTAAAACCATGTTTGTGTTTTGCAACAGTGGCCAAATTTCTGAGGACAGACCAAGCTGAATTCCCAGCTCCCAGCATTGCTGGGGTGCAGGACGGGGCTGGCTCTGCAGACCCTGGGGCAGCCTGGAAGCTGTCCCGCTCCTGCTTCTGGCACGGCTCCTCTATTCCCCAGCTTCCCTACTCATGCCAATGGGGAGGACTGACCTCAGATGGGCCAGCGGGTCACTGCATACTTCATCTTGCAGTTTGTATCAGCTAAAATCTGCCCTCCTTGCCAGTTTGAGAACTAAAATATTACCCCACAAGACCTGAACGTAAGTCTCTCTCAATACAATCTAAAAACATGCTATCTTTTTAAGGAAGGCTGCAAGGTGAAGATCTATTTTAGTTACAGCAGCAAGGACAGTTTTAATCAATGTTGAGCAGTTCAGTTTCTCCCCTAACCCTTGATTAATGAACATGAAACACCATCTACCATATAACTACTCCCAAACACCTAAGTATGCTAAACCGCCTTTTGATACTCTCCAGCTTTTTGAGTGTCTGTGAAGCTTCAGCTGAATCCAATTTGTACCATCAGCAACTGGAGTTATTCTGCATTTGTCACTGCTGGCATTACATTTCTCTTAACAGTAATGAGGTGACACTGAATTATAGAACTCTTTATACTGCTTTAATACTGCGATCGTTCAGGTGTTATGGATCTGTAGGAACGTTAAGGCAGTTAAGCTATACATCTGCCTGGATGAAAAGGCAATAGTGTTTCCAAGGAATTTTTGACCAGGTAAATTTAATCACAATTTCAGCCAGAAATGACTCTCCTGCACCTCCCCTGCAGGCAGTCAGGAGGTTGTCATCTGAGGAACTTGCTAAAAGTTCCCAAATAAATCTCAGCAATCAGTGGGAACCAGACAGGCATATGGAAAAGAGCTTTTGTCCAGAGACATTCAGGTCTAGCAAAGACACGCACTCAGAGGGTGGCTAAGGATAACTCCCTGAAAAATTTAGGATCCAGTGCCTTGCTGGAGGTTTAGGGTGAAGCTTTGCTCAACCCTATAAATGGATCCTCATCACCCCAACTGCGACTGTGTCATCTCAGCCACCTCTTCCCAGCTTCTTTCACCCTTCTGGCTTGTAGCAACCTCAGGGTGCTCATCCCTGCTTGGCTTTCAACCTGTGACCCCCCTTTTCCTGGCACATGTGAAGGGGCATCAGGCTTTGACCACACAGTCAAAACAGCCTATCTACCAAAACAACCACAAGGTTACTCCAGTGCAATTACAGTCGGAGCTAACCACGGTGGGGCCGCAAAAGGACTCTTGGCGAATTCCCATCCTCCCCCTGCCATCCCGCAGAAGCCGTAACATGCACTACACCATGTCCATGTGAGCAAAAAAAAACCCCCAAAAAACAATCAAGACCACTGAGTTTTGACAATCAAGAGATGTAGACATGTTCCAGGGTAGAGACAGAATGAAACCGTGGGCAGGCATGAACATCTTCATGACCCTCTGGCCACAAGCCACACATGCAGCACGTGCTGTGTATAGAGCACACACACATACGAACGGGGTCACTTTTAAACTTTGTGCCAAGAAGGAAGCCTGTTCTGCCTTCCTACCCAGTGGAGAATGCAAATGTACATGATAAAGCATGAACAAAAAGGCTACTAAATATTTTAATCAACTCAGTCATCCTATGAAACAGAATTAATTCTCCCCTCCCAGGGCTGCATGGATGGGTGCACGCTTGCTGCCTGATCATCTATTTACGCTGCTTTGGCTTAATAGCTAAAATTCAGCTCTTTGACTTCCTGTGCTTAGGAAAGAAATTGATACATATTTTTTAAACCTTGAAATACTAAGAAGTTACCAATACCCACAAGGAGGGGAAAAAAGAAGAGCATTCAGTGCAAAATACAGCCTAGGGTAATGCAGAATAGGTTTGTTTCCCTCATTTTGCCCATTTCTTTCACTCATTTAAAATCTCTCTTTGAAGATCTCCACAGTTCTTCCCAAATCTTTGTGTTGTCAACATGAGGGTTCTTCTATTCCCTATCCAGATCATTAAAACAGGTGTTGAGCACCACGGTACCTAGGGCAGGATCTCAAGGTCCTGGCAGCCAAGCTCAGCCATGAAGAAAACCAGCTATTTCATCTTAACCTTTGCCTGCCATTTCCTTCTGAATTTTTGATGTGCATCTTTCACCCTGTGGGCTTTTCCTTTCTCCAGCCATCCCTTATCAGCAGGGCTGAACACCAACCTCTGCCACAGTCCTTGTCCAACAGCTGCTCCCTACCACCCCAGATATTTTCTTCCATAAATAAAAACACTGGAGCTCCTTCCCCAGCATTTTTACTACTCTCATCTAACTTCCTTTAATCTGTGCAAGTATTTTTGAGTAGTTAGGGTATGCACACAAACAGTGTCAGCTTTTCTTTAAAGGATTTTATCTCCAATAATTTAACTTCACTTTTTTTTTGTTCCTACTCCCCATCCATTGCCAAACAAAGAAAAAGAGTGAGCAGGAACCTGCCACTCATTACATGACCTTGACAGCAGAGAGTCCAAAACTAGACAGCAAATCCAAACACAAACTACAGGATACTTCATTTTCATCATCTTTCAGGCAAACCTCATTTGATTCTTAATGGCAAACCATAACTATTAAATCTGTGAAAGCAGCGGATGAGAGAGGGAAAGCAGAGATAGCAGAGGGGGAAATGTCTTTTCAGAAGAATACAAAAAAGGCATAAAATATCACCTAACTTTCAGGCAGCTTTCAGAGGTGCTGTGCAGAGTGAGGCCATCTCAGCCCAGGTACTGCTCTGCCTTGCACATTTAACTGTCTCTTCCCAGGTGGAAAAGCAATGTGGAAAGCAAGGTGATTATCTAAGGAGAGGGTTTTACTTTCAGCTTAAAGACACATATCAGACTTTATGTTTTACTTGCCAGGTTGGCCCACTGCAGAATTACAGCTGCTGACAGCTTGAAACGAGCTTACACAGTCATGGGCAATTAACAATCTTGTATTCATTATCAGCTTCATGATTTGTCACATGATTGATTTTTTTTTTTAGTTCTCTCTTTATTAATGATTTCACGTACAGATAAAAAAATGCAACAAAAACTAAAACCAAAACACACCACACCACACCACTGCAGGCTACATTTAGAATAACCAGTAACTGGACTTCAGACCTCCACTTAGATGAGTTCTGTGCACAAACATTTGTCTACACAAATTGCATGCAAGCTTTCATCATCCCTCTCTACAACTACCTGCAAGGCAGCTGCAGAGATGTCAGAGTTGGTCTCTTCTCTCGTGTAACAAGCGATAGAACGAGAGGGAATGGCTTAAAATTACACCAGGGGAGATTTAGGTTAGATATCAGGAAGAACTTCTTTACTGAAAGGGTTGTTAAGCATTGGAACAGGCTGCCCAGGGAGGTAGTGGAGTCACCATCCCTGGAGGTATTTAAATGGCGTGTAGATGAAGTCCTTAAGGACATGATCTAGAGGTGGGCTAGTCAGGGTTAGGCTGTGGTTGGATTCAATGATCTAAAGGGTCCCTTCCAACCCAGATGATTCTACGACCATCTTGCTTTGCTGAGGATAGGACAAATGAGGATTCCATGGGATATATTTCAGTTACATTCACCCAGAGCTCATGCATGTCTTACCATTATTAGTAATTCAGATTCACAGTATTATAATTTAGATTATAATAATTACTTAGACTGGAATGTACTTCTGAGGCTTTCTGTTCCAACCTCTGCTCAACACAGGGCCAAATTCAGAGTTGGGCAAAGTTTCTTGAATCATAGAATCATAGGGGTTGGAAGGGACCTTGAGAGATCATCGGGTCCAACCCCCCTGCCAAAGCAGCTCCCTAGGACATTTCACTCAGATAGGCATCCAGACGGGTCTTGAATCTCTCCAGAGAAGGAGACTCCACACCCCCCTGGGCAGCCTGTCCCAGGGCTCTGGCACCCTCACTGTGTAAAAGTTCTTCCCCATGTTGGTGCGGAACTTCCTATGCTCCAACTTGCAGCCATTGCCCCTTGTCCTGTCCCCACAGACACTGAAAAGGGGCTGGCTGATTCCCCCTGCATCCCTTGCTTAAGATAATTATAAACATTAATTAGGCCCCCCTTAGTCTTCTCTTCTCAAGACTGAACAGTCACAGCTCACTCAGCCTCTCCTCATAGGGGAGACGTTCCAGGCCCTTAATCATCTTTGTAGCCCTTCTTTGGACTCTCTCCAGGAGATCCCTGTCCTTTTTATCCCAGGGAGCCCAGAACTGGACACAATACTCCAGGTGGGGCCTGACCAGGGCAGAGCAGAGGGGGAGGATCACCTTTGACCTGCTGGCCACACTCCTCCTGTTGCACCCCAGGACACACGTGCAGACAGAACTTTTCCATTGGAAACCTTGGCTTGGGCTGTATTCAGACAACCGTTTACAAGTTTCAGATCTGGCAGATGTACTGCCAGTCCAAGCAGATTTTCCACCTCACTACTATGTTCTCAGCAAGTTTCCACACAGGGTGAATAACAGAGCAGGGGGAAATGTATGATGGTCACCAAATAAGACACTTTTTGCTGAGATGAGGAAAAAAACCCACCTTGATATGGATCTTGTCCAAAAGACACTTAGGTATCACCAGGGGCCAGACTTAATGCCTTTCTCCATAAAGATAAGTGAACCTGAAGGTATCGGTAATCAGCTTCCAAGCAATTGAGACACAAGAGCAGCAAATTTGGCTCAGTTCACCTATTCCTAAAATGAGTTGGCTTCACTGGCAGGAGGACCCAGCTCCAGGCTTGATGTGAAGCCCATTTTCATTCCCCAAAGCAGGCTGTGCTGCAGGCTGGGTGCCCCGTATGAGCTCCAAAGCTGCTCCCAAGGCAGCCTGAGCCCTGCACAAGGGCAGTGCCACACACAAACACAGGTCACATCGTCTTTGCCCTGGGTGCTCAGCATCACCTGAACTAGTTCAACACCCTGTCGTGGGGTGTCCTAGGGAAATTACTGGGCTTTGGCCAGTGATCATGGAGCCCCTGCAGTTCCCTGCCTGGGAACACACCGGTTCTGACACTTGCATGACAAAACCCAAAATGCACGATTACTCAAAGCAAAACCTTCAGATGGAAGAAAACCAAAATGCATTATGTTTTCCTTATTTGTTCTCCATTTCCTTTCTACATTTCTTCTTTGCCAATGTCCCCAAAGTCAGTTTTCCCTCTCAGATTTTGCAATGATCCCAGTTCCCACCACCAGCAGCAGCCCAACTGGTGGTCCATGGGGGCAGTGGGACAAAGTGAACGGAGCAAAAAGCACAGTTAGGGCTGTACCTAGAACTGGATGTTTCCCTGGCAACATGGAGAACTTGGTATATCTCATGAGTTGCAGCATGCACAGATTTCCTCACTGTAACAGCAGCACAGAGAGCAGTAGGGAACTGGCTGCAAACAATGATTCCTCCAGCTGCCACAAGCATCCAAGAAGCTCCAGCCCAGCATGAGCTGAGGCTCGCTGTTATGCCCTGAACAGCATTTGGGGGTCACAGACCCCTGCAAGAGCCTGTGTCCTACAGGAGGACAACGCAAAAGCCATTATACTTGTAATGCTCCTTGTCTCTTGCACACAGCAACGCCATAAAATGAAGAAAACAGCAAAGCACAGCCTAAATCCATCTCCATTTGAAAAAAAACCCACCAAACTATGTATATATGTGTGTATATATATATATATATATTTACTTCAAGGACTTTTAAACCACTCAGCAACTTGGCTTTTAGTAGAACGATGCCTATGAGAAACATGGGCCCCAAATCCTATACAAATGGAAAACTCAGGCATGTTCTCACTAGGAATTTTGTCCCAATTCCCACAGCACAGCTGGAAGTAGAACAACATCTCCTGACCCAAGACAAACAACACAAAGGTTTCAACCTTTGGTAATGAGTTCTGGCTTCCCAAGCCATAGTGGCAGTGAAAGTGTATTCAGTGTTAGTAGGGGAAAATGCATGCAGTGCAGCCAAATTAATTAGAAAACATAAGAACTGACATAATGATGTACTAAGGAATTTAAAACAAAAAAAAAAAAGAATCCAAAATCATCTCCTTCACTGCTTCTTACTGAAGATGTTTCAGTGCATTGTTCTTCAATACAATTCAGATTATCAGATGATGGAACAATTATCTAACTAAAAGATTTAACTGTGATTAAAGTCTAAACAATCTGCTGAACAAACACCTACTCAGACGTGCTTGAACTGAATTTCAATTCCCCACACTTTTAGTTCTTTACCTATGGATTTTTCTGGTGATCAGGCTAGCAGGGTATAGGCAGCATGTCCTGCCCTCTCACACACGCTACAATTCATTGCATCATTATTAGGAGGAGCAGTGCATTGCTTGCATGGGTTTCTCTGGCCTGGCCAGTTCACACAATTAGCTCATAACCATGTCTCAGGTTCCCATCTGTATGCAGCTCATTTTTCTCTCATCATAAAACCCAGGGAAGCCTAAAACCACATCGATATGTGCACAAGACATCAACTGCAACAAAACAACAGGGCAGTCCAGCTATTTCTCTTTGAGGTATTACAAAAAAACCTCACCCACAAGATTTTCAGCTGACTGAGGTGCAGCTAAAGTGCACTGAAATTCCATTTTCAGATAAACAGCAAAAGCAGACACTAGAGGAGAAACAGGCAGAAAGGTGTTTACTGTGCTGGGAAGAGGCATTGCTCTCGGCTACACTTTAAAACCAGGCCAGCATCCTGCAACTAAAGGACGCTCACTTTCCATGCCTGGGGCAGTTGCCTGCACTCCCAGGTGAAGCTGGTGCAGCACTATTGACCGTTATTTCCACCTGCCCGTAGCTTGTGGCTGGGGGTTGGGGCTGGGGCTTTTTTCCTTTGTTTTTTTTCCTGGTAACTCGCAGATGCAGATTAATTAAACATCCACAGAGAAGCCTGGGGAGCGCATAGAGAGAGGGAAGCAGACTCACCTTTGCAATAGGTGAGGAAAAAGAGCACAAGGACGATCAGCAGCACAGCAGAGCACATCCAGCACTTCACAGGTCCACTTAAAAAGATGTTTTAGGGCCCCAGCCCTATTCTCACCACCTTTGTGATGCCAAGGGCTCCCCAAGAACAGCAGGTCCCCTCTGCAAACCCCAGATGGTGGGAAGGTGTCTCAGCAAGATCAGCAGGAACCTGTCCAGAAGGTTATCATGGATGCTCTGGAGTTTAAATTGCTGTTTTCATTAAAATAGAGATACCAGAGAAGTGCCCTGATTTCAGCCACACTCTGTTCATGCTGGGATTTTAAAAAAGAATTTGTTTTAAGGAGGATGGAATGACCCAGTGTTATCATACTGAATGTGGTAATCTTCTAGCTTAAGACAAAAACCACATTTTTCAATAAAAAGCATTCTATGGATATTTTAAAATCTTGCAGTCACATGAATAAAATATTGCATTTTTTTTTAAAGTTTGTATCATGGAAAATTTAGAAGCTTTGGCTTCAGCCTGTAACAAGAAAATATATATTTATTAATCGAATGGAACAATAGCTAGTGAAAGTAACAGTTTCAGTTTCCTTTTACTAAGATGCTTAATAATCAAACTGTGAATTCAGGAGACTTTGAAATGAGCTGGATCCACTGCTCAGAACCAGAATCGCTACATCCACGTTGCACCTTGTGGGATTCTTTTGTTACTCTCTTTGAAATTTGAACACCAACTCCATGTCCTGTAAATCCCCCTTTGCTTTGAGATCATTTCAGCTGTTTGTCTGCCTGATATACTCACATCTTCTATGCAAGTGCTCTGCCATGATGGAAGGAAGAAGGAAAGAAGCAGCAGCACAGGAAAAATTTTCCTGCCATTTGTATTCAGACATATTGTTTACTGAATAAAATAAACTATCAAAAGACATCCATTCCTTACTATAACCATGACACTATAACCATGATATGAATATTGTTACCCTTACATTAGTCCACTGATTCAAACAGGACACATCTGCAGTAGCTGTAGGCAAGTACCATGCTCAATACTCACATTTAATCTATTTTTCTTTTAATTTCTCTATCAATAAACAAATTATAAGGTAAAGCTCTTACAAGCAGGCTGCTATTATACACCAATGGAAGATAAAGCTGCAATATATGTGCAGTGTATTAATTGCATAGACCTAATGATGAGTATTACTACAGAAGTAGCAATTTTTTCTAACTCTGGTTAATTTGGTGACTAAAGCAGCACTCATGATGGATCCATTAGCTCAGTGCAAAGGACATGTGCCCACATGTATTTTGTTCTTTACAGGGCAAAAATTTAATTGAATTAGGGGATCAATGAGTTGATAACAGGAACAAAGAGCTCAGAGCTCTAGCTAGGTGAATGCAAAGACTTCTTTGTGTTACATGGAGGTGCAAGGGAACAATTGGCTTAACTCCACTTTGATACAGTCATACAGTAATTTGCTATTCTATTCAAAACTCAGTTTAAAAGCTTTTAAATTACATGATGAAAAGGTCTTAATGAATACTATTAAATAAGAAATAAACTTTCTGAAAACTCAAGAATGCATTTATCTAAAATTATATAGTACCACAGAGTGAAGTGAGACAACTTCAAGCCATCAAAATGCTCCTTTCATTAATGGTGGTGAAAACACAGTGAAGGGCTGAGAGCCACAGTACACCCCACTGGGATGGAGAATGGTGATGAAATATCTCTCAGTCCCACTATTGCTGAGGCAGTTACATCTGCTCTACACTTAAACCTTCGACTATCTAGAAAATACAGAGCCATCTCCAGAAGCTAAAGCCCTGTGCTGAGGGGCAGCCTGGATGGGGAGGTACTTTCCAGCAGTCCAAGAAAAATCTGGAAAACTTCTCAGAGCTCCCATTAGAAACCACAACCCTCTGAGCTAGATCCAGATAAACACCAGTGGCTCTCAAAGAGCCCACACACATCTGTCCACACATGCTGTTACTGCCCAACATGAGGTATCTAACCTTAGAAATCATATTGCTGCTTTCAGTTTAAAATCTTTCAAATCATAAAGCTGCCCAGGACAGGTAAGTCCACACTTACTTGAGACAGACACACTCAGCTTGCAGGTGGGAAGAAATCTTAAATAAGTACAGCACTGAGTTTAAGGCAAAAGATGACTGGCCATGCCACAAGTCTAACTTCAAATGTCTTTTCATAGAATCATCACAAGAAATTTAAATGGAAACTTACTGAGAGCACCACAAGACTCTAATTTGGTGATGCCAAAACAGCTGCACACTCCAGCAAAGCCAAGACACCGTGTGCCACTTGGTACTGTCACGTACTGCCCATGCAGGGCACCCGGCTTGGTTGTCACAGCTGAAACGATGCACGGATGGCACCCACAGCCAAGGTGACATTTTTCTTCCCGTGTGTCCCAGGTTCAGCAGGGATAGAGTTAATTTTCTTCCCAGCAGATGGTGCAGGACTGTGTTTCAGATTTAGGATGAGAACACTATCACTAACACAGTGATGTTTTAGCTGTTGCCAGGCACTTGAGGACTTCTCAGCTTCTCACGCTGTCCTGCTAACGAGAAGGTGGGGTGCACCCAGGAAGCTGGGAGGGGACACAGCCAGGACAACTCAGCCACCCAAACTAATCAAAGGGGGTATTCTGTACCATGACATCATGCTTGGCATAAAGGGGGGCTGGTGGGGGAGGGGAGCACAGCTCCAGGACCATTTGGCTTTGGGACAGATCTGAACTGTACGGTCTGGGTTGCACAGGTCAGTGAGAAACTGCATCGCGTATCACCAGCTTCATACATTCTGTTGTAAGCCCTGTTGCTCTTATTTCACCTCCCTTTGCTGTCCCAGTAAACTGTCCTTATCCCAACCCATGAGGTTTGCCTTCATCTCCCCATTCTCCTCCTCGTCCCAGCAGGAGGGAGGTGAGTGAGTGGCCACATGCTGCTGAGCTGCCGCTGGGGTTGAACCACAACACTATGGAGAAGCTTCAGTGTCCCCTCTGTCCCAGATAACAGCCTCCCACAGCAGCCACTGTGTTCAGTCACCCACAGAGCTCTGTGGGTCCTTTTGGAAAGGACTGATGTCTGCAGCAAGGTCCAGCCTGCTCATCCGAGGCCCAAAGCAGAAGAGAATTTTATAACCCTGTGCAAAAACCAGCATCCTAATGAGCGATGGCAGAAGAAGACAAAAGCCAGTGCTCCTCCTCGCCACACACCAGCCTTCCCCAGCTGGGCAGATGCAGCTGACCTTTCCAAGGACAACAGGCAAATGATCTCATCGCTTTGCCCACGACAAATGATAGAACACATTAAATTAAGAGTTTTACAGCAGGGAAATGTCAATATGCCAATAGGAACTGGTGGCTTTCCATATGACTAAACAACCCATCCAGGTCCAGAAAATGTCACTGTCTTGTGGCAAGAGCTGAGAGGCATTCAAAGGATGTTTGTTTAGGGACTCACGCAGCCACGCGTCACCATGCTCAGCGTTACCTGCCACCACACACGCTCAGCCCAGGAAGACACCAGCCCAGAGTGCTGAGGGCAATAAGAAACACAAATGCAAACTCAGCTTCCAGTAGCTATTGGGCTATCTTTGAAGCATTTTAGAAAATGCTCAGGTTCTCATACCAACATGATGTTATGCCATGGGTGCATCAGCTGAAAACAGAGAAGATTAAACTGACAGCCTATATTCTGATTTGTGACACAAAAATGGCAGGATCTTTACTCACTGGGCTTGTTAAATAGTTATGTTGCTTGACCTTTTAATTAAATTGTGAAGACTATGTATTGTA
Organism: Hypotaenidia okinawae; assembly: GCA_027925045.1. Lineage (NCBI taxonomy): Eukaryota > Metazoa > Chordata > Aves > Gruiformes > Rallidae > Hypotaenidia > Hypotaenidia okinawae. Next base: position 11,297,092 of record BSDF01000004.1, read on the forward strand.
TGACCATAATTTGTTTGTATAACTAGTTCTGTTATTGAGAGATCTGGGAGTAAAGGCCAGGTAAAATATAAACTAATAAAATCAGGGATGAGAGGGTATGTTACCATAAAATCAATAGTAATTTAAGCATGCTAAGGGTCACAACTGTTTTTGAGAAAGATTAGTCATCTCACAGAAAGAATTTTAAAATATTTGGCTGGTTTCTTCAATTTTCCTAGGATTACTTTCCTTAGGAGAAACCTAAAAATCTTAAAACATGTTGATTTTAAAATGCCTGGCTTTGAAAATCACCTACATCCATTCATATCAGGCAAGTGATGGAGAATAGATGTCTAAATAAAACTGCCTGTAAGCTTGCTAAGAAAGGTGAAACACATCACAATGGCAAACTACATATTCACATGTGGCACTAGCAGTAAGCTGTAATACCTATTTCCCACATATTAACTCAATGCCAGGCAAGAAAAAGCAATGCATCATAGAAGACAATTGACAGACACACTTATGGATCCAATTTTGAGCCACTGGTATTAAAAAAATAAAATAAAATCTGTTAACTTACAGTAATGTTCGGAGATTTTCATGCCAGGTGGATGACAGACAACTGCAAGGAGAAACTACAGGTGAAGGAAGCTAATTATGAAAAATCCTGTATGATGCAATGCCAGGTGCAGAAGCAAGTGTAGCTTCCACACTTTTCTGCATTACAAAGGTATGGATTTGTTTAGATAGGTATTCCAGAACAGTAAAGAGGCATGTGAGCATAAAAAGATTCCATTTCTGTAAACAAAATAAGAAAGAGCAAGCAAGCAGTGGTTGGGTTATGCCTCCCTGTCCTTCAGCACATCCACACACACATGCAGGGATCTTCCCTAGAAGGGCTGCATCTTGACAGGTACAACAGGTTCAATATCATTTCTTATTTATGTACACAAGTAAATAGAAAGAGCCAGGGAAAACTTTACATCTTGCAAAATATTAGATATGCAAGTCCAGGGAGTGAGGCTTACAGGGTCTCAGCTCATTTAGTCTTTGACAGGAGCACTGAAATCATTACCACACCTGAGGCCTGGAAAGCTGTTATTTATGGGAACTGCATTTGAAAGCAAACCTGCTCAGAGCACTCACCTTTCCCTGGAACCCATTTCATGAGTTTGTCTAATACTTTCTATTAGAAATGATGCCTGCCACCTATTTCTGAGAAGGTCTTACACAAGGTCTGCCATATGCTGCCAGACACTGAAATTCAGCAGAGAGAAAGCCCCCAGACAGACAAGTGCTTTTTCTTGGGTTCATTCTGTTTGGGGCTGCTCATGTTCCTTCTGCTCCTGGTGCCAATAGCAATAGTTTTTTTTTCCAGGCTGTCAAAACAGTGATTAAATTCAAGACTGCAATCTAAAGTCAGCCCTCAGCAGCCCCAGCAAGCCCCAGCAGAGGCAGCCAGGTCCTGCCTGCCCCAAGGGTTTCAGCAGGCACCTTGCATGGGAGGGGTTGGAAGTGATGCGGGGACCAAGCCCAGGAGCACATCCCACCCCCTCAGAGGGATTAGTGTGCTCCTGGAACAGACTCAACCAGGAGCCTCGCTTCTCCATGGGCACTGAACCAGCAATGCTTTGCTCCACTGCCTCACCTCCCCTGAGCAGCTCCCATGTGTTGTGCAGATTCCTGCCTGAGGAACAGAGGAGCCTTAGCTGTGCCCAAGCAGTTTTCCCAACTCATCTTCAGAGCTGTGAACAGGGGTGATGGCAAGGCAGCTTTGTAGTATGGTTTGGGGTGGAAGGGACCTTAAAGATCATCCAGTTCCAACCCCCTGCCATGGGCAGGGACAACCTCCAGGCTGCACAAAGCCCCATCCAACCTGGCTTTGAACCCTGCCAGGGATCCAGGGGCAGCCACAGATTCTCTGGGCAACCTGTGCCAGGCCCTCACCACCCTCACAGGAAAGAAGCACCTCCCATAGGGGATGATGAAAGGAATACATTTGCCAGCTGAACCTTCATCAGAGATGGGCAGAAGAAGCTGCTGGTAGAGCTCTGCACTGCTGGTCTTGCACCAAGATGTACAAGAAAGCAAATCCACCTGAAGCAGATACTATCCCAGGCCAGAACACTCAAAACCCCAGACCTACCCCCTCTCTTTCCAAGGCTCTACTGCAATAACAAAATAAAGCAGTGATTTGGTTTTGTGGAAAGCAAACTGGATTTTATTGCGACATCAGAAAGCATTGACTTCTGCAGAGATGAAAAAGCACTAGCCTAACAGAAAGTGATACTATAACTTCCTGAGTCTCCCTGATGTTTGGAATTCCTCTGGCAGAACCTGGTGAGAAAGAAAAGATTTTTGCATTATGCAGGCCATATTCTATCACTGTTACATCTCATTCAAAGGCAAATTAATGTATCTCTAAACATTTTGAGGGTAATTCTATAGCCACACTTGCATTATTGTGCATCCTTCTCCTCCTTACAAACTTAATAGTGCCAATTAAGTTTAAAAAGCTGTGCAAGCTGGACCAGTGAGGCTTTAAAATGTTTTGGCTGATGAGATTTGGAAAGGCTCCTTGCTTTAAAAATGTTTTCTTTGTCCCCATGCACAAAGCTGAAGGTGACTCTGCTTTGCAGCATATTCCAGCTGAGTACTGAGTAAGTAAGAGGGCTGCTGCTACAGCAGGAGCTCCTAGAGAAGTTGTGCATTGTAGTGCTTTAGTCTGGCTGGCAGCTAAAACAACCCCACAGCCATCCCTTCGCTCACTCCCTGCTCCAGTGGGATGGAGGAGAGAACAAAAAATTTAAACCAAAAACCCCTTCGTTTGAGATGGAGAGTTTAATGGGACAAAAAAGGAAGATAATAATAGTAATAATACACAAAACAAGTGATGAGCAGCACAATTTCTCACCACCTGAAGCCAATGCTCAGCTAGTTCTGGGTCCTGGCTGTGCCCCCTCCTGGCTTCTTGGGCACCCCACCTGCCCGTTGGCAGAAGCTGAGAAGCCCTCAACTGCTCAGCCACAACTAAAAATGCTGGTGTGTTACCAACATCATTCTCATCCTAAATCCCAAATTCAACACACAGCACTGCACCAGCCGCTGGCAAGGAAATGAACTCTATCCCTGCTGAAACCAGGACACCACATCTCTTCCTTTCCTCCCAGCCCTGGTTTCACGTTCCTTACACATGCCAAGTCATGTTAGTGCATGCACAAAATCCCATGGAGGGACTTTTCAGCACAAGGTTTGCAGAATTTACCCTTTACCACGTGTTTCAAAGGATACCTGGAAGCCAGGGTTCCCAGGAAAACAGGTGTAGAAACCCAGGATTCTCAGCATGCCAACTGGCAAAGCAATAAGGAAGGGTCATACATTTTGGCAGAAGATGTGTGAAACATTTAATGTTCAATGAATTAGCATTTTCAAAGGAGAAAGCGTTTCATCAGAGTATTCCCCTTTAGCTCTAACGTGAAGATACACCACAATAGTTTGCTTTGCAACAAATCCCTCAATAAAAAGTGCTGAGCTAGCCAGGCTGTTTGTCTGAAAGGTTATATGAAAGATTTGTACAGACACTATCAAAGATGAAATGATGTGTTAACTTCTGGATTAGAACTAATCCCTTTGGAAATAATCATTTATTCAATCAACAAAATAAAAGCAGTTACATTAACCTTGAAAGATCTACTAACAGCTACTCTCCAAGCTTCACATACACAGATTATGAGGTTTAGCACCAGCAGTTCCCAGAATGTTTCCTCACTCTATTCTCACCATAAAAATGAAAAATATCCCCAGGCCTTTTTACTGTTTTGCTTACATGGAATGAAATAATATGGAAGTTAATTTTCTTCTTATATGTCCATTTTTATCTCAGGCTTGACTTCAGCAAAGTTGCTGTACTTGATGTAAACACAAGTAGGAAAGTATACAGAGATGCAAATCCTCCAGGCAGCACCGTGGATTTTTAGAAAACCCAATTCATGGTGCCTGTTCAGGTTGGGCCCTGGTTTGAGACACATGTACAAGTTTTTCAGGTATTCAGGAGACCTTCCCAAACTCAAGCATCACTAGGTATCTCCAGTCAGACAACTGGCACAAGTTTTTAACTCCTTTTGCCCCAAAACCCACCATGGATAAGGGACCGTCAGTGTTTTCAGCATGTGCTGCTGAGCAGATGGACAGAAGGTTGAGAGAGGGACTCTTCTGTTCACTTTTATTCTTCCTATCATCCATAATTTAATTGCACCATCCAGTGAGTCATATTTTTGTCTCACAAATAATTCTGACTGGAGAGAGTTTCCTGGGACATTCCTTTGATTTGTGTTGTGCTGCTGCTCCTGTGCAGGCGATGCTGTGCCTTCCCACACTGGATCAAATGTCTGCAAAATGGGAGGCTTTACAGCAATCCCAAGCTCAGCATGGCTCATTCCTGGAGCGTGACCATACCTGGAGCTGACTCACTCCATGAGCACCTAAATGGATGAGCATTAAGATACTGGATATCTTCACATAAGCAGCACATACAGCTCAGTGGGCTGATGGGAAAGGCAAGGACATTCCCTAAGCCGCCTCCTATTTCTGAGTCCTCAATTCTTTCCTCAGAAAGGAAATTCAGAACAAATGAACCTGCAAAGGTGATTCAGATTCTCTGGCAGGGAAAAACAGCAGGAACAGAGTTTGATTGCTAGGCTTCATTTGAAGCATGGTACCTGGGGAGAGCAGGTTGCTGCAGGATGATTCCTGGAGCTGCTGCACGGTTACAGACTGCAAACGTACGTATTTCGCTGCCCGAAAAGATGTGGAAGAAAAGCAGATGTCTCCTGTTGGCCAAGGCTTGGCCTCAGCATTCACATGTCCAGGTTGAAACTGTAAATATTGTAAAATGTTGTATCTACAGACTGGCAGTGCCCCTGGAGACAGGCTGCGGCTGAGACACCTGCATTTCAGCACTGAAGTCCAAGCCCAAAGGCTCACTCAGCTCTCGGGTGCTTGATCCATCTCTGACTGAAGTCAAAAGGAAAATTCATTCCAACACAGTAAGAGGCAAACTATGCTGGTGTTTATATTTATAAATATATAATTAATATTTCTGAAAGATTCATCCCAGGAGCTCTGGAGAGCAGCAACATCAGAAGAAAGCAGACTTGAAAAGGGAAAGAGGAGGTTGAGTCTTTATCATCCATATATTTAACAACTGCACCTTTCTGTGTTGTTTTTAAAGAAATCACCCTCATTTGCTGGCTGCATTTGTGAAACACCTTTACCCTGCAGCCCTCTATGAAAATAATTAAATTTAACAGAATCCACCCACATTCTAACACTGAGATGGAAAGTGCTTATATTTAATAGAAACTACAGCTTCTAAATGATTATGGTATTTAATTTGCATTCTCTTTGCTATTTTAACTGCAGCTTTATTAGAACAGCATTGTTGGCTGCAGTGTTTATCTTCTACCACCATTGTCATGATAAGAAAAACACAGAAAGCAGATGAAAACCAGCAAAAATATGAAAAGACAGAGCAAGAACAGAGTAGGCTGAGTATTTGTGTTTGGGGAAAAAATATCTCAGATCTCTGCAAAGCATAAATCCCCATTCACCCTCCTGTGAGCTTCCAGGATGAGAAAAGAAGATGTAGGATGCTGCTGGCTCATTTCCATACCAATTTAACATCCTTTTGCGTTGGCAGAGAAGGGCAGACAGTCGGCAGGTGAAAACGCAGCCCTCCAGCAAGCTGTACCCATTGGCACTGGTGGAAGAGGCTGCTGACAGCCTGATGGTTTTCTTAGATGGTGGAACATGAAATTCCCTTTCCTTTCTCTGCTCTCTCCCTCTCAGGGCCTGCTAAGCTTTGTGGGTTGGACCTGGTGCCAGATGTCTGCATTTCTCCCCAGCCAGAAAATAACACACGTCTGAACAGAGAGGGCTGCCTTGAATTTCTATTAATGAAATCATCACAAGCATCAAGAGACAAGGTCGTAACCCAGTGCACCCAGAGCATTTGAATCATGACTCGGTGAGAGAAGGGAGACGTCTGATGGAGTGGGTGAACCAGGACCAGGTGGGTACCCAGAGCCCCCTCCATCCTCCCGAACACACAGCCCTGCACCAGCCCCACCAGGCTCAGCCAAGGGTTATTAGGAGTCAGAGGATAAATTGCAGAGAGGGAAAGGCAAGCAGAAAAGGCAACTTGATCACAGACTCAGTAATCACTTTCTGAGCTGGAAACAAAGAGGGGGCACCACTGAATTGGTGAAATAATCACACAGGGTGATAACGATGTTATGCAAACTGAGCTGCAGTCTCAGCATCCACACTCTCCTGTGTTACCAGTTCAGTACTATTCCCCAGACACTTTTTAGGGCAGCTCTGCCAGTTCCCCAACATGTCCTTCCTCCCCACCTGAGTGCAGATGGCACCACATCCTGCTTCTGCCAGCATACCACCAACCCTGTGCAAAGCCTCTAGAGCTGCTAGGTGAGGAGTATGATTCAGGCCACTTGCCTAGAAACCAGTGCAAGTTGGTGCTATGGAAAGGGTCATCATCAGTGAGCATCCTCCAAGCCCTCCCCAGGCAGAGGCAAGGAAGGGATTTAAAGAGGGAAGTTGGGAAGACTCACGACAACACTGGTGAAACACAATATTTTTAAGCAACCAGAGCACCCTCATAGTGTTCACAGCACAATGAACCATGTGTATGCAGCCAAAATATGGTCCCTGTCCTGAATCCTGGTAAAGGAGTCTGGTTAAATAACAAGGGAGATGAGAAAGCCCTTTAGAGTTACTCAGCTCTTTGAATTTGAAGGAAACTTGATACTGGAGAAGCAAAATATCATACAGGGGCCTTATCTCTGCTGATTCCTCAAAATTAGTAATTAAATTCTCCTTCAACTTCATCCATGGGTGGGGATTTGCTCAGATTCAATTAGTCATATTTGTCACTTGCTGGATGGAACAAGGAGCAGCAACTCACCTTTTGATGGACGTCACTGGCACCATGAAACTGGGCTAAGCAGGCAAGGTAAATGAAGCAAATATTAAGTCTCCATTTGCTAAGCAACCAGATTCATGCAAAAAAGTAATAAAGCTCTCAGGGTTGGGGTTTTTTACTGGTTGCCTTTTTAATAGAAAAAGTTACTACAGTGAAGTCTGTTTCTGATGAGTAACAGACTTACTGGGAGAACAACCTGTCTGCTGATGAGGTTTTAAGGAAAGGGATGTGTTCGTGGGGTTTTGTTAAGTGATGCTTTAGAAAACGTCGATTTTTGCTTACTGCAGTTATGAGTTCAGACAAGTCCCCTCTGAAAAGCACACCTTGATCCAACATCACACTCACCAAACCTGGAGCGGAGCCAGGGACGTCTGCAATTATAGGACAGCAAGTGCTCCCATCCTGGGGGTCCTGCGCCGCAAAGCACACAAACCATTTCAGACAGCATAATTCAGATAATATTTCAGATAACAGAATTAATAAGAATTGTTTTAATTAAACCTTATCACACAAGAGAGAACATAGCACTGTAATACCAATGCACCGAGTCTGGTGCAGACTTTTTGGGGGTTTGTTCAAGCAAGTTGTCATCAACAGCTCTGTCCTGGCAGGAAATTCAGAGAGGGCAACGGGAACATTTATACACAACACATGAGCTTACCACTACTAAACATAAACCTAGAAATGAGCTTCCTAGAAGCAACAAAAGAGGTTCAAATCAGAATTAGACATTATTGCCAGCTGAGACCAGTTCTTCTGAAGACTCTGTGCCTACTGAACATCTCTCTTCAGCCCTTCTCTATATATCATCTTGGGACAAATATTAGAAAGGAAAAAAGACCTTTGGCATTTGTACTCTTTCATGTGAAAGGGCTGCTGCAATCACCCTCCCACCCCTTCTTAGATCTGCTGCACAAAGTGGGTCTGCTGAGGGGTTGCATAGCAGCAGTTCTTAAGATGATGATGATGCCAGACCTCAGAACACTGCGGGTGCACCCCTGGCCTTCACTTGGTAGCAAGATAAAACAAGGTGCCTTCAGCTTTTGAAGTCTTCTTTTAAGGGAGTTGGTTCACTTGATCAGAGGCAGACTGGCCACTCTGAAGGAGATTTTGCAGGAAATCATAATGGCAGAGAAATAAAATTTAAATAGACCATTTCAATTTAATTAATTGACTTAATTATCCAGTGTAATTCATCCACAGTGCTGCCAGGATGGGACAGAGCATACCAGAGAGACACGTGTGGTTTCAGGAGCACACTGCCCCCAGTCAGCCCCAGGACTGGCACCCAGCACTGTCAGAACACAAATCTCAGGGTTCACATCCTCATCATGACTCCTTCCCATCACACAGAGTTTGAACACCCCAGACTGTTCACAAGGTCTGTGTAGGGTCAGGTCAGGTCCTATAGCCCATTTCTGACCTCTGGCAATGCACCAAATCAGTCCACCTGCACGGCTGAATGAGTCAAGCCAGGGGTTACCACACATGAAGATGATGTCTAGAAGGTACCTTTGATCTAGAAGAGGTTTTACAGTGCAAAAAGACCATGTCTTGTTGCACAACATTGCTCCAGTCCCTCTCCACATCCTCGGGTTATGGCTGCATCTCCAGCTGTACTCTACTCTTTTCTAGCAGCAACTCAATAGCTTGTGTTCCCTTCAAGGTGAGTTCTTCCTTCAATTCTAATTTGACTGTGTCGGCATGTTTTTGTGCTCACATTCAAGTGAAGCTAATTTTATATGGCAATCTGCCAGTTCAGGAAACCAATACGCAAATTCATAATTATTCATGCATAATTCAGGAATTATTTGCATACAGTAAACAGGCCATCATCCTGATGAAGTGTCAAATGATACAAAATGCTAATGAAAGAAAGGAGAATAGACAAGAAGAGATCATGAGATGGAGAGAGAGGGAGAGAGTGGGAGTGGAACTGTATCCTCTAATGAACTTTTGAAAGTCTCTCCATGCTCTTGTGCATGACAGAAACACTCAAAACACCTCTAAGCACAGCACCAGGAGCCATCTCTTCTCCCATATTCATGTTAGGAGTAGTACAAATATTCCCAGCAAGCAAAGATACGTTTTTAAGTCCAGCTCAGTGTTTTTCCAGGTGTAAGTCAGATCTTTCCAATCAAGACAAAAATTATTTCTTCCAAAACTTAGCAATTCAGAAGACCTGCTTGTCAGAGGTGAAGTGTTTCATTATTAAAGGGTACCTCAGCTGTCTCAGGAGGGTACCTACACTCTTTTTAGTTATTATGCACAGTATTTTAATCATCTCACTGCAAGCATGAACATTTCCCAGCCTCATTCGAGTCTCTCTTTCACTCTTATATTAGGGTCTACAAGAGTCCCCACCTCCAGCAACTAAAAAACCACTCTCTGTCACTAAGACTGCTTGTTAGCAACATGTTATTCATGAGGAAGAAAGGCAGAACTGGATTCACACTCTGGGACTTTGGCACTGGATTCATTCACGTTGTGTTCCAGTGTCACATCCATTGGGAGACCCAGCCCGTACTGAACACATGCTACTCCCAAGGAAAACCAAGGTTTTTCACTGACAGGAAATTTTTCCTTTTTAAAGATGCAGGCTTCATTATTATTACATGGAGCTTTAAAATGTAAATATTTCAGAAAAGGGCTTTTAGCTTTCAAGATTCAGAATAAATATGCCTCATTTTTAACATAGTTTTATGCAGATTAATCTCTCTACTAAATTGTAGGTCTAAGTAGTTTCAATATTCATCTTAAAACCTCAGAGAAAGATGATGAAATTTGCTGTGAGAAGTATGCTTTTTAAGGTAATTTTTCAATGTTTAATTTTTAAAACATTTTTAAAACATTTCTTTACTTTTTCCTTTTTTTTAAAACATTTTTTAAACCCATTTTTTTTTAAATCATAACTTCTAATGACTAATTTGACAGAGCAAGGAACAGCACAAAACCAAATTAGAAAGTACAGCTCCCCTTCTGATTTACAGTATATGACCCCGTTGCTTTCTCCACTATACAATTGGCATAAAATGCCCTAGAAGGGATAATGAATTACACCTGGTAGTAACTCCTGCAAAACTGCACAAAGTCGGATCAGACTGTTTCAGGCTCACAAGGGGCTGTTGGAGTTTCTAGCACTTTTTGTGAGTAGGTGTTGTCGGGTGGTGTACCATTGATTAGGTGTCGTAAGAGACCCGACTTTGCTATCTGCTTCCACTGAAGTGGAAATCAGTGGTAGCTACCCAGACTTGATATAGATTTATTATACTTCCACTGAGCTGAAAACATACCTATTATTAACGGAGGGGCAGTCAACATTGTCACTAAATACAGGTACCAAAACACTCATTATCTCTAAGCGGTTTTGATTATGTTACGGTTTGCTCATTTCTACTCACACATCAAGAGCAGCAAGGCTGCATTCAGAGGACAAAAGGAGAGACGGGCTTTCTTTGTGTGCATTTTTGTTTGTTTGCTTGCTTTTTAAGCAGATAATATTGCCTCTCTGCAAAAAAACCTATTTACAACCAAGGCTTCAGTCTTGCTTTCTTCTGGGTTTTATTTTTTCCCCCGTGAATGGACTGCCAGGGGGAGCTGAGATGGGGAGATAAATACATCGGCTGCAGTAACTCTTAGGCAGAGCTGACGATCAGCCCTGCGCTCCCTTTCAGGCTGCTGTATGCATGATAAAAAGGATCTTTGCTGGTGAGGATGCTCTAGGAGAAAATGTTCTAAGCGAGGTGCACGGTGGAGAAAGGAGGAGGGAGACCGAGCCTGGAAAAGAAGGCAGGAGCACTTTGTGCCATAAGAAAAGATTTAAGCTTGTCAGAATGAAAGACAGGCATTTTCAAAGTGTGTAATTTCCAGAGAATTACATGGGATGTGGGTGGCTTCAAGGCTATAGCTCCTGCTCTGCCACAGAAAGGTTTCAGGGCCAGAGTCTAATTTTATCCTGTGATATAACAGTCTGTATTCTGAAGCTGCTGAGGCATGCCTGTTACCCAAAGTGATTAGCACCTCGCTTTCCTTGCTTCCCTGAAGCTGCAGACAGCGTGAGAATGGGGAGATTTGGGGTTGCTCCCTGACGTTTCACAGGTCAGCCTCCTGAAGAACGCAGGTAATACAGTCACAGCCACAAACACCGCGCTGAGCAGCAGCACAACCACCATCGGTGGCTTTTAAGATGAGCTGAAGGTGATGAATGGGATAGAAATGAAAGCAGAAACTCCTGACTCGAGCTATAGAAAATGCCATTTTTTTTCCCCAGCCAACCCACAGAGGCCTCGGGTTGAAATTTAACCCCTTCAGCACAGGAACCAGAAGTGCAAGGCAGGGAGATAGCATTAGCAATGATTTTGTGCTCATGAATTCAAGAGTTAGTCTGAAATGAGTTTGCAGTTTCCCTGGGAGAAGCACTAGGCTGAAATCAGATTTCAAGGAAACTCCACCCAGGAAAAAAGCAAATTACATGCAGAGACAGACCTTGAGGAAGCTGACAAGGGTGAGCACGTTTTGATGCTGGTTCCCCATAGAGGAAAGGAGGTTTGGACATCACCACAGGGCTGGACGGTTTTCATCTCTGGAGATGGGTCCATCAGGGTTCCTGGGATGGGCTCCCTGAGATCAGGGCGGGGAGAGATCTTCACGTAAGTGGTTCCTGCCTTGAAGCAAGCATGGGACAAAATTACTGCCTGCACTCCCTGCCAGCCCTGCTATTCAAGCATTTCCTAATGTCCATGAATTCCCTTTAATTTCTCTGTGGCCACCTGCAATGTATCCCAAAGACATGCATGAGGAGCCCTGTGAAAAAAACTCTGGCAATGTTTTTTTGATGGTCAGAAGGCTTTGCCTGATTCTCTGGAGTACCTTGTGAGATAAATAGTGTTACTTTTAGCATCGTTTCTAACAATGCATTGACAATTCTTTGGGAGATACTGGTCCTGTCAGCCCTCAGAATTAAAATTTAAAAAAAACCCACCTCAAAACAACAAAACTATCTTGATTGAGAGACTCGCTGTGCAACAGCTGAGAGATCAGCAAGGGGCTTGTGTTCACACACTTTATGGATAGACCTAACAAAAAAGAAACAATCAATAATCCCCTCTACTCACATAAAAATGACTGCATACAAGCCAGGAGAGCTGTGTGGAACAATTAGAAAGGAATGAAAAGAAATAATTTCTCCCTTTGTTATTTTTCCTATTAAAAAAATAAAAATCAACATTTTTTTCTTTTCCCACCAAAATAAACCTACAGATCATAAAGGCACATGAGGCTGCCCAGAACATGCTGGAGAGCCGAATACATCTCTGCAGCCCAGGGTCGCTGCTCTGCACCTGTCACACAAAGCATTGGGGGTTGCTGGCATCACCCCACTCCAGAGTCAGCTCAAAACATTGAACAGACAGGTAAATTCTAGAAGGGTGGTTCATTCCTGGTGAGATGCAGCCCGGCGTGTGTGTGTGAGACCGGTCAGAGGATTCAGCCTGCTCAGCCCTGTGCCTGCAGCCTCCAGACACACGTGGGGCTTTATCATCCCTCACAAATCCTTTCTCTCTGGTAAGCTTACCTGTAGTGATATTATAGCAGTGTCCTAATGACAAGCTCAGAAACAGATTTTTCCCTTGCCTACACAAGATCGCTACTGATTCCACCCACCAGAAGTATTGACCACTGCTGAGACAGGGTCACGCCTGGAGCAGGGAGACAGCAGAGCTGCAAATTGTAAAAGAGAAATTCAGTCCCCATTGACAGCTCTGAGCACTGGCACAAAGAGCTCTTCCTCCCAGCATAAAGGTTTGTAAGACTTTGCTAGACTGGAAAGAAAAGCGATGTGTGGTAACAAGGACCTTTGGGCAAAGGAGGAGCCAAGGAACAGCCAGAGGATGTGCCAAATGATGAGGTGGGAGCAGCAATGGTGCCAAGAGCTGCAGGGCCACCTCTCACTTCTGTGCCATGGATGACAGAAATCAGCTCTGGTTTTGGTTCTAGCTGAGTTGACACTGGCCCCCCAAGTTAGACACCCAGGGCCATTGCAAACACTAAAGCACCTGGCAAATGTAAACCACAAATTCTCCTCTGAAACACACAGTTAAAGCAAAAACTTCTCTATCTTTCCAACACAGCCTACATTTAGTTTGCCTTGAACCTCACCTTGAATTTTGCTGTATTAAAATCAGCTTGTTCTATACCAGTACAGTGCTGACTATAAATTATGCTGCTGATGATTTTAAATTCTTCATGTTATTTTCAAAGTAGGAAAGATTTGGAGGTGGGAGAGTCTCTCTTATAATCCTTTTACCTTAATCAACGAAGCTTGTAAACTTATTATAAAGAACACAATCAGAAAACCAGGATCAAATTCCTTTGACAAAGTTATCCTGCCCTCCTTTAATATTTTACTGGTTATGAAGTAGGATTGAAAATAAGGATGCCTTAAAGGTACCATCACCCCTGGCAGATGGCAGAAGTCACAAGGCAAGAGCCATAATTGAAAAATCAATACCAGTCTCAATTACTGCCTCCTACATCTGTGCTGGAAAGAAAAAAGAGGGGAATCTTTTGCTGATGTTGAGAATACACGTTTTACAGTTTGAAGCTCAATGTCCCATGGCTACCACAGAGGATGGCCACATCCAACTGCAGTTCTGGAAATCTCCAACCTGCTCAGATGTTTCCAGGACCGAAGACAGGGGAAGGTATGTCATTTTGCCTGCTAGTAAGTCCACAGTTGCTTTTCTTTAATGCCTCTGGAGCCAATTCACGAGGACTGGCAGGGTAAGGGTGCTTACACTGGGCCTACACCTTTTGCATCCCCTTGAAAAGTGACCCAGCTCAGTCCAGAATTTCCCTAACACTGAGGTGAGTGTATGCAGAAAACCCACACTTCCAGAACTGCTCCATGTGTGCATGGGTTAGACCAATTTTAATCACATGCTTTCACACTACTTTTCTCCCCCAGACTGTTGCAGGCCCAGCAGGCCATGCTGCGGGGCTGGCTCATGATCCGCACGCTTAGAAGGAGCTGTATTTGTAATCCAGAAGAGTAAGGTCAGACCTGCACCTTCCAGGTCTGCTTCCTCAAGTATCAAATCCTTAGCAGTGACATGGAAAGCTAAGGCAGGAGCAGCAGCTTACCAAGCTTTTCAGCTGGGACTGAACGATGCAGAAGTACCCAAAGCTGTGTTTGCCCGCAGCACTGCTCCCAGCCGCACACTCCTGCACCTACAAGGTTCTAACCCCTGGCAGGCACTGGGCAGAGGGGTGGGAAACCAGCCCCAGCAAAGGGTAGCCAGCAAGCAAGGAGTCCATCACGTGGAAGGCAACAGGGCAAATGGTGCAGGGGGTATGGGCAGTGTTCACTGAGGAGCAATTCTGGAAACGTCCCACAGAGTAGGTAAGTGACAAGAAATAGAATTTTCTTTTAACAGTCCCTTCATTTCTCTTTTATTGCCTCTGAAGTATGCAATAAAAGGAAAAACATTTGAAGCCATAAACAGTCTCAAAGAAACAGCCTGTCATCCCCTGAAATACTGTGCAAGCCTGGACCCGTGAGATTTCAGGAAGGAGCAGGGTGCTGGAACAAATAAATAGTATCAATGGACCTGTGGTGGGGGAAGCCTCATCTCCTTTCCCCCCAGATTTCCACATGAATGAAAATCCCATGCTATTGACCCCCTCAGCACTTGTTCTGCTCCAACAGGCTCCATGGTCATCACCAGGCACCATGATGGTACCTAGGGAAGAGAAGCTGGTAGATAGACATGAGAGTGCCTGCAGTGGGACAGCCCTGTGGCAGCACCACATGTTGTGGGTCTCAGAGATGTGCTGAGGGAAGATGATTGAGGACAATGTCTGTGCCACTGTACTATCAGGAATCACACCAGCAAAATTCCACCCCCATGAGCAGCAGCAATGCATCAGTGTTGGAGCATCCCTGCCTGAACTGTGCCTCACTGGCCAATCTTGGCCCTATAACTGGAATATCAAGGAATACTGCTTTGGGGGGATTTTTTGGTGTTTCAGGGGTGGGGTTTTTTAGAAACTATTAAGGTACCAAACCCACTGATTGTGTGGAAATGCTACAGAGCCCAGTGAGGGGATTAGGACACTTGATCCCATGGATACGTGGAGCAGAGCTACAGGATGGGAGCAGATACCACAACATGGCACCAGTAAAGCTCAGTAGGACCAGAAAACTGCAAAAGTGAAAGATTCCATGTGAGACATGCAGTTTCAGAAAGTCTGTGCTGGTCTCATCACTAGCTACTTTCAAGAACCTCATTTACAGGAAAGAGATGATAAGAAATTTCTCTGCCTATCCACATAGGAGATTGCTGCATGTAAGGCATACCTGTTCTCTCCAGCTCAAACACACCTTCTGGACAGATCATACACACTGCAGAGCTGTAAAAGGCTTTTGATTTGGGGAAATTTAAGCCTGACTCTGCTGTGCTAATGAGCAGTCATTATTTGAAGATACCAGCATCAAAGTCAAGGGAGAGAGATCGTGAAGCAGGGTGAAAACACAAAGGGGTGCCAGGGAGAATCACGGTTGCCTTCCCCATGGATGGAGGGTGTGCTCACTCAAAGGCTGCCACAGTATACCCTGAGAAGCCACTAAAATGAAAGAATTTACCAGAGGAGGTAACGAGGAAGTGGCTGAGCTGGAGATGGAGCAGCTACGACCCACCTTTTCCAATTTGGTGGTTCAGTTCTGCCTGGAGTGTGAGTGATGCTCAAGGCCTCCAGGAAAGGGGAGTGGCTGCAGCCAGCTTGGCCAAGTATGGGATTTGATCATGGTGGCCCGAGTGCTATGAAATTCAGTCTTCTCTCTCCTCTTCTCCCTTCACTTTCTCCTAATCTTTGTAAGCTCTTACTGACACATTTTCCCCTCCCAGCAGCACTTTCAACAACAGGCAAATATATGTTGCCCAAAACTCCTTCTCCCTCCTACCCTTCACACCAGGGGCTAGGAAAATCACAAGAAAATAAGCCTGCAACAAGCTGAAATAGAGCCAAGATCCCTGATGAGAGGCAGGGGCACTGCACCAGGTGCTCAGGTGGGAGAGCCTCCAGCTCCCGCGCAGGCGAAGCAGATGAGGAGGAGAAGGCAGGAACAGGATAGCCCTTCCTGGGGAACATGGGAGCAGCAGAAGCAGTGGGAGAGCATGGAGGTGGCTGAGGAGGAGGTGGGAGATGTGTACCTACACCAGGGATGGCCATGGAGAGGACAGGTTATTGACTAGGGCTTTCTGGAAGAGCCCATCCAGGTTACTCAATCCTACCGCTTTTTGCTGTTAAAAGAGCTTCATAAATCCAAGAAGGGAGCAAACAACATAATTAGCAAGCAAATTACACATCACAACATGATGAAGACTGAATAGGGGAGCGGTAACTCGTTGAGATCTATCTGCAATAAGTCTCCCGTTGGAGCAGACTACATAAACAATTTCTCAGAAACTTATTACATCTGCATGAGTCAGAATTGGCTTGAAAACAAGTTAAAAAAGGTAGAAGTTCACAGAATTGTAGTTTGCAACAAACACTTGATCAGCCTCAGAACTAGTATCATAACCACAGAGATATAAACAACACTGGCTTTCCTATAAAGTGTGCAGAAAGATATTAAATAACATCTACTGCTGTTTTTAATTTAACTGCATGCTGTAAAATAATGCCAAAGTAGGGGGAAAAAAACCAAACCAAAACAAAAACCCAACACAAAACGCCAATTTCCAGTACCCAGGTGTCAGTAACCAAGCACATGAAAGAGTTTAATAATAATATTTAGTCTAGAGATGCATTATGCTATTGGTTGTCCAGTCAGCAACACCTAATTGAACTAAAATTATTCAGTCTGCATATCTAATTAGAAAGCACAATCTCAAGGCTGTGATCTAATCAATCACTCAATGTCAGGCTTTTATATGATGTGCAGCTGATGACACTCGCTTGTGCGTGGCACAGAGGAAACGCCAGTGCTGGAATGGCAGCTTTCATTTCCAGCAGATATTACTGTTTATGATAGCCTTGATCCTTTTGTCATAAATTTACAGATCCTACTGCTGTGCACAGATATCACACACTAAATCTATCAGAAAGCATTATCCAGTATGGCTCTTGGCAACACTATCTCCGCTGTGTCAACCAGCCAAAACAGGGCTCTAAATGAGGAGAACAACTTGGATCATATGTTTTGCTAATTATGCACAAGAAGACGATGTAAACAAGCTCCATTAAGATTATGATGCATGAGTTCATGTTTTTGCATAATTCACAAATTACCTATAACCACTCCTCTCAGATAAATAATGGTGGAACCACAAAGTTGACATTTTGAGCCGAAGACTATGACTTCATTGTGGCTTTCAGGAAAGTTACCCTTAGATTTACGGTCTTATTAACCCATGACCCTGAAAAATGTCTGATGAGACTTGTTTATCATCCTAGTCTGATGGCTGAAAATAGTCCTTTTCTTGATCCAGACAACTCAGTGCACAAGCCCTGAACTGAATCCTTAACAATGTGGTCTGAAAAAAATCAGCCCCAACTGTATACAAGCATGGATGTCCCTGTTTTGCCTAAGAGAAAAGTTGCCTCAGCAGGGAGAACATGTAGGAAAATATCTTTCCATTTCTGATTAAAATCCATTTTATATAAAATGGGAAAGCTAAAAAAGACAAAACTTCTAGAAAGCATTTGTCCAGTAGTATCCCCAGATCACACTGAACTTGTGATGCTCCTGCAGAGTGATGTGTGGAGATCACAGATTCACAGAATTGTAGGGGGTTGGAAGGGACCTCCAGAGATCATCGAGTCCAACCCCCTGCCAAAGCAGGCTCCCTAGGACAGGTTCTCACAGGAAGGCATCCAGACAGGTCTTGAATCTCTCCAGAGAAGGAGACTCCACACCTCCCTGGGCAGCCTGTCCCAGGGCTCTGTCACTTTCACTGTGAAGTTCTTACACATGTTGGTGCAGAACTTCCTGTGCTCCAACTTGCAGCCATTGCCCCTTGTCCTGTCCCCACAGACCACTGAAAAGAGGTTGGCTGTTTCCCTCTGCCTCCCACACTTAAGATCTTTATAAGATGTGTGGGGTCAGGACAGAGAAAGGGGCTCCTGCAAGAAGCACCTCCATGTCCTGGACAAACACAGATCCAGATGCATAAAGCCTTTGGATGTGGCCTCCTCCTGGGGCTCAGATCACATTGGGCATGGTGTTCTGCAATACCACCCCCTCTTTAAAGCATTTCTGGCTTCACATCTAACTGCAGGCTTGTGTGGGGTTTCCTGTTGAAAGCTGTCAGGAAGTGACTGCACTGGATTTCTTGGTGACTCTGTATCTGCTTAATCAGATCAGGGCAGGCATGTGACTTTCTTAATTAACCACATTATAATTTTGATACAATTTTCTTCTGGACTGTTACACAACAGGAACATCTTTCTAACCCCACATTACTCTACAAATTGCTTTAGTTTGTACCTACTAAGCACTGTCCTACAGTCTGACACTAGAAAGAATAAATTTCATATGAAGAGATTGCCTTTTTTTCTACAGCATCTCCCAGCAGATCTAGAAGAAGGAAATACCTCCAACAAGATGAGAGTAACACAGGACAAGTACATCATTTCAGCCAGCGCTGCAGATAGCTTTGTTGGAGGAGAACAGTGGTCAGAAGGCATCTTTGCTTGACTAGGCTTGTACATATGCAGGAAGCCTTAATGAACACATTAGATCAGTAAATCCCTAAATGAACTTTGTGTTTAAAAACAGGTTTGAGGCACTGCCAGGTTCACCAACCTTGTGTCATTTCCAAAATGACACTGAGTGTCTTTGCTTAAACCTCATCTCATTTGCTCACTTCATATCTAAGGGCATAAAAAAGCCAATTTGAAGACTTCATCTTCCAAAACTAGGCATTCCAAAGGACACAACTGCTGTACTATTGAGTGCCCAGTGGACTGGAGGGCAGAGCTAGAGCCCAGATGGACCCAACAAGACCTGCGTGTGAACCCCAGACTAACCCACGCCTCCATGAGCTGCCACTACCATCGAGTCAAAACAAGTGTGTGGTTTCCTACAGACGCGTTCAGGCATTCGACTTGCAAATTCAGCTTGCTCAGGGGCTCCTACTCTATATAAAACTGCATCCCTGAACATAATGCTTGCTAGTGGCATCCATGTTCTCCTTGAATATGACATTCATAGCCTTTAACTACAGGTATTTTAGAATTATATTAATGCCTCCTATATTATGTAAGGCAGATTAGAGTTCTGTTCCGTTTAATCTTGCTCATCCATCATTTATTTAACTCTGCACATTGTCATTCAAAGCAAGTATTTTAAAATCAAGGCTCCATTAAACCCATTCAATTATCTGTTGTTCTGGGTAACTGTTAGCACCAAGTGCAATAGCTTTTAATAACTGAAATAGAACACTATGAAAATAAAAATATGATTGTTAACCTTGGAGCATCCCCAGATCCTCATTTTAAAGTGGCTCAGGCATTAATCCTACAACTTATAAATAAATGTTTATTTAAAAAAACCCCCAAGAGACCATGAAAAGTTGTAGAAACAGACAACTAAGCAAAGCGTTCCCCCTTTGAGTCTGGGGGGTTGAGCAGGTAGGTCTTTTTTCCACGCAGCACATGGAATGGCTTTGATATTTTACATAACTGTCACTCACCAAGAGGCAACTTGAAGTTCAGCATAAAATGAAGACTGCACAGATAGTCTACCCTTGCAGCTCCTGTGCTCCTCTTTGTGACATGTTTTGAATTTCAGAGTATTAATACAGCCTGAAAACTATGTTCAGAAGAAACACAATTGTGGTGACTCAGTCTTAATCATTTTGTAATTGGACGTGGTTTTAGTAACTTCAAAGTAAGGAGAAATATTGGTCTATTTCTGTACTATTCTTACTCTATGTCATGCTTATAAAAACTTCAAAGTGTTTAAAAAACCAGTCTGATTTCATACATAATTAGTTATGGAACTGTTACTTCCAAACAGAAGCCTAAGACAATAGCAACCCACTTTCTAGCATTTGGCAAGGAACAAAACAAGGCAGAGACAACAGCAAGAACTGGCTGATACCATAAATCACTTCCTCCAAAATGAGGAAACTTGGGATCAAACAAACCATGCTGGCCATACTTCTTTAGGCTCCTCACTTGTGCCAGGAAGGTATCGAGGAAATGTAATGGACTGAAATGTATTCAATGGTCAGAGATACGCAGCTAGACCCAGAAACACATTTAGAACATGGAGGTGCAGAACAGTAGCACACTCTAAGGGAAGATGCCCTCAGCCCAAATCTCTGGAGGCCAAAAGTACCTGGTACAGCACCATACACAGTTACTAATAACAAGACAAAATCCAAAGACTGACTGAGAAATGTCATGACACTTAGATACAATATTAGCATTACCTGGGGAGAAGTGTTAACACAGGCCTCCCTGTTATCCTTCCTCTTCCCAGCACTGGTCAATACCTCATCACCCCAACAACCCAAACTGCTCTACCATGGATGGTAGTGATTGCACAGCACAGCTTACCTTCACCTCAGCAGCTCTCCAGCACAAGAATCAATGTGAACGACTGTTGAAGCACATTTTGTCCTGCTGTTCCTCCATCACAGTGCAGAGAAGCAAAAATTACCTTTGAAAAGATGTGCGTATGAGATTAGATGAATTATAGGCACTAGGAACAAGAGAGGTACGTGGGTATTGACTAACCTTCTTGCTCAAAGTAATTATTGTGGGCTGCAGCGAGGCAGCCACAGTCTCCCAAATACCTTCAATCATATCTCATTGGCCTCCAGCCAGATAAGCCTGCGAGAACCTTTTCAATCACACCATCCTATAAAAACCAATTTGGTTTCATGATGGTGATGAATCTGTCCTCTGACTAACCTTATTATTTGCTTGCTTGTTTTGAGAAGACCCAGATCAGACAGCTTCAGATTTATCCATACATTTTTGGGTGTTTTGTTAATCGCTCCGTGGCTTTATCGATGTTCCCATATTGGACAATTACCTCCATCTGAAGAACACTTTCTGATTGTCAATATTTGGGAGGCTGGGCATTTGTGACAAATCTAATTAGCATTTCTCTTGTTCTATCAGAATCTAACAATGAGCTGTCAGACAACAGGAACAAGTGGAAAACAGAATAAAATGCCATGTGTTCTCATCCATGGGAAATCACGCCTGACCAATAAGACATCATTCCTTATAAGAAAACTACCTTAGTGGAACAGGGAAACGCACTTATTCTCATCAATCCAGAGCGTGTCTGTCAGGGTTCCCCATGTGACTTACTGCTTTGAGGCGAAGCAGTTGAGAACTAGCAGCAGGAACCAGCTCCAAGAGAATTACCAGCAGGCTGTGCTGAAATGGGACTTCTGGGAGCACAGATATTACTGGTGATGACAATCCTGTTCACGGTGGCCACTAATGGTCCTGATCCATGACACAACTGTGACGATGTTCGAGGAACACGCAGACTCACATTCAAGGCAATAACCTGTCTTGCAGAGCAAGAAATAACATCAACCCTGTGTAAAACCTTGCTGTAATGCTAGGCTTTTCTTTTCCTTCCAGATCTTGAAACGGTCAGGCTGACAGTCAGAGAAAAGATGGTGATATTAGAGGGACTAATGCTGCTAAAGAGCAGAGCGTGCCGCAAAGAGACACGGCTCGCCTCTGCCCTGTGCTAGGCTGGTAATTACTGCCCCAGGCCCCTGGGAAAGGGAGCAGTGAGGAACGTGTTCATCTCCTGAAGAATCAAGATCTGAAAAAAAGATGTAATCAACGGTGCAATTTGCTTCTAATTCAGAAACTTTTGAGGTCTGCTGCTGTGAAATAGTTTATAATGAAGCAATTTCTACCACCATGCTGAAGAGGAGAGACGTATGGGCCAGGAAGAAATTGAAAGCCACTCCACCAGAATCATCCCTCTTGAAGAGCCATCAGTATTAACACTGAAGTGTCTCCAGTGCACATGACTTAGCATTTATTACCCATGCTGATGCTGTGCTAACCAGCCCCACTGAGGTTGGTGTATTGCTGGCTCATCTCTGCTGTCTGTGCTGTGCTGAGCCTGAGAGGCCAGGTGGCATTTGAGCTCCTCCGTGCAAGGAGATGTGGAGGACACAGAGTATGAAATGCTCTGTTTTCTTTAGACTTCAAGTTTAAATAACCAAGCAGCAGAGGGAAAAGGTGTTTTATAACATCAGCTGTTCAAGCCACATCTGCAAAGCCACAGTGAGCCCCAGCAAAGGTTCAGCTGATGCAGAGCAAAGGCTTTAGGCCCCAGACAGGTGAAAGCAACTGTACTAATCCAGGTCTTGAAGTGACCTGTCCATGGTCACCAAACCTTGAAGGTCTTCAGAATTCCCTCAGGTCAGCTGTGACCATCAGAGCACAGGAGCAATCGGGAGCAGTGGCACAGCCAGCTGCCAGGACAGGAAAGCGGGGTTCAGCACTGCCAGTCCTGCCCAAACACCAGGAAAGCTCAGCCAGGACAGCTTCTAGAGCATGGCATCGCAAGCTTAGCACTCATCCTAACGAGCTACCAATTATATCAACAAACTGCATTAATTTTAATGGTCTCCCATTTATGCCAGAGTCATTATGCTTTTGCGCTCCATTTACCTGACAGTGTCCGCAGAGACAAACGGCGACCTAGATTAAAGCAGTAGCATCTCTGCACCCCCACAGGCCCCATGCCAGAGGACCAAAGCTCAGGTGCAAGCTCACTGAGGCCCAAACACAGCACAAGGGATGCAAGGGAGGGTGGACAAGCACCCTCCTCATTGCCACTGCTGGGTTTCCCCAGGGCAGGATCAGTGCTTGGCCAAGGGGAGGGCATCCATCCAAAACCATCCCAGGCCCTCTGCAATTGCAAGGCATCTGATGCATCCAAACAGGACCCTGAGCAACAGCGGGCAGTGCAGTGGGCTCTTCCACAGACAAGTAAAGCTGCCCAGACACTCTCATTGAAGGAGACATCTAGTAGAGGATAGCTGTTCACCAGGAACTGTAGCGTTCACCGGAAAAAAAAATAGGTGGCATTCCTCACTCTAGCACATTGAATTTCTCAACTGAAAACACCAGAATTTTCAAAGAAGGCCAAAAAGAAGAAAAAAAAATATTAATATTACAAGACAGAGCATAAAAGGAAATTAGTAGAAGTACTTTCACAGGATTTTTAAGCATAAAAAGCTTTTATAAATAACTGTGGGGAAAATTACTGCTATTTTGGATCAGCTGTGGAGTCAGCATTGAGCAACAGATTTTGCTGAGCACCCGCTCCTCTAGAAATGCTTCCCAGGATAGAAAGCAAAACTCCCAGACTTTGCAGCACACATGATTTGCTAATTTTGACCAAGGAAATCTACCCACCAAGATGATCCCTTTGCATTTCAGAAAAAGGGGTCCCAAGAAAGCACTGCAGACACTTTGGTCACCAATCATCCCTTCCCTACGCTGCGCTACGGTGTACATACAGTGCTGTGTACATATGCCCTTCGTTATGTGTATGGGCATTATGGTGCATGTGGCCTTATCAGGGACCATTCAGAGCCTTTCTCTTGCCAAATACACAGTGGTAAGCATTTTAATGCTGATCCTACTTACAGACCCTAAGCAGTGAAAAGGGTCTAAAACTTAGCCAAAGCCTGGAGGCAGTGATGAAGACATTCACAGGGTGTTGGGGAACACCAAGCGCTACTCAAGAGCCCTGATAGGAGCTTGAGCTCCTCCTTGAAGCAAGTGATGGGAATCAAACAGAGCGGGAAAAGGTTGGGGAACATCTTCCAGCTGCCTGGGGGGTGCCCAGCATCGCAGGCAACCATGCAGAACTGGGGCTGTCCTTAATTAAACCCAGCAGAGAGAGGGTGGAACAAACTGTATGGCCACAGTGGCTGTCTAACAGGGGCTTATTATCTAACCAGTAATCAATTAGTGTGAAAGCATGAGGCCCAGCCGAGCCCACAACCAGCAGCAGCATCTCCCTTCGGAGCCTGCAGCATCCAGGTACGTGTGAAAAGGCATTGCTCTGGGAATTACTAGAAAAACAGCAACCTCTCCTATGCTGACAGGATATTAATAATAATAATAACAATAACAACAACAACAATTTTAAACAGTGGAACTAATGAGATCTGACTACACACATCTGGGTGTTTCCCATCCCCTGGACAAAGCCCTCACATTATAATTTATTTATTTATTAACTTAAGGCCTTATGGCAATCAGGATTAACCTCCTGCTTCTTACTGCTGAGAGCTGAAGAGACAAGAGGGGACATGGATGCAGCTCAGAGCACCCATGTCTGAAGGTACTCCAGGTTTTGCACAAGCTGGGGGGACTGGAAGCATTACCAAAACAGCACTGCTGGTCACTGGGAGTAAAATGGCATCGGCAGCATCTATGACTGGTGCTGCGTCTTCTGGCTGAAGACAAGTGATGGTCCCCCAAGCAGGGCATGATACACCAGGATCAGCCAACATTTGTCCCAAGGGCTCTTCCAGGCTTGTCGTGCCCACATGCTCACAAGTGCTTTTTGCCTTTACCCAAATGACTGAAAATAACCACACTGTAGAGTTAGCACTGCATTGTCCAAATACAGATGTGAGCACAGGGGAGAGTGCAACTTCCAGAAGCACTCCAGATTTTGCACATAAAACATTTTTTTTTGATAGAATAAATCAGTACAGAGACAAATCTCCTGATCTATCAATAAAGTTTCTTTCCTGACAACCTGCTGCATAGCAAAGCAGCATTCACTTTTAGTAATACCAGTTAAATGAAGAGAAATAACCAGAAAATCATTCAGCCAACACCAAGTTCATGTTCAGCTGGTCAGGACGAATGACATTGTGGTCCCTCACTTGTTTGTCTGGTTTGTAAGAAATCTGTTGCCTGAATAAAAATCCACCTCATGAATTCTTAGCAGAATATTGATGCATTTTTGGTTCAACACCACTTCCATTCAAGATGGAAGGACCATTTTTTCTGACTTTGGGATGGGTGGTCAGTGCTCACCTGGAGGCTACGCTGCCCCACCACAGGGAAGGGGCTTAGGATCTTGTCCACATGCCTGGACCAAAGCCAGCAATCCCTGGTCCCAGGTATCACTCTGCAGAAGAGGATCTCCATTAAAAAAAAAAAAAAAGAAAAAAAAAAAAGATGAAGGATTACACAAGCATACTTTTTTTATGCCTGCCAAAATTAACTCTGTACCCATCAATGCCACAGCAGAGCTCTGCAATGCAGAATATTTGTAAGGCTATTTTAAGGATTTTAAATATTGGAAAGTGAGTATAAAAAAAAGAAGAGAGATCCAGCTGAAAACTTTAAAGCCAGTTCAAATAAAACAAGGAAAACAAAAAATAATCTAAAAAAAAAAGTTATCAGGCCATAAATACTGCAGTTATTGGACAAACTAAATATAGTGGCTAAATACAGCAGCATTAGACTGAAACACTCCCTTTAGCAGGCTTAAGTTTTGACAACTCATTTACTATTTAGCATCCATGTGAAATTACTCAGCACTTTGATTTTTTTTTTAACAAGGACAAATAGTAAATTTTTATCTATTTAAAGAATCCCCTATCATGGTGGGCTAACCAGAGAACAGGAGAGTAACACCAGAGCCTAATGTAAAACCTAATTAAAGACCTTTAACTGTTCCAAAATTGAAAAGCCAATTTTAAAAAAGCCCTTTTTGCCTAGAAAAGTCCCAGAAGAAATTCTTAAATCTTAATTTGCTTCTGTCCTTATCTCCATTGTGACAGGTCTCTGAAGCCTCCTTTGCTAAGCCAGGAAGATAAGAGCACAGGGTCTGCCTCCCTCTCTGCAGGCAGAGCTGGCTGGACCACGAACTTTAATTAACAGTGCACGATCAGATGCTCCATTAGAGAAAGAGCTTTAAAAACCCTATTTAAAATTTTATATGCAAGCCTGGATACCTTGCTGCTAAGTATAGCCCTTGGAGATGATGAAAGATGCTGCTCAGCCCAGGCTGTGCCTTGAGCCCACCTCCTGCCAGCAGCTTCAGCCACTCCAGGTACCTCAACAGCAGAGCCAGCAAGGGGGCAAACCCAAATGTTCACATTTGTTTAAAAAACCCCAACGTCATAAGGATCAAGGATCAGCCTGCTTCTGCCCCGCTGCTTGGGGGTAGTGCCTCAGCACTTTGCCAGACACTTGATTCCATTTTGTTTTATTACTGCAGAGAATTATTGAGGAGACAGGCTGGGAACACTCAGAAAGCCTTTTTACAGGTTTATATTTAATTTAAGAATCTAATCTAATTCCTTAGCAGCCTTTTCTTTTTGTTAAATTAAAACTTAATTCCTTCCTTGCTATTTGAATGAATTCCTATCTGTGGTCAGCCAGGGATGATGAAACTGGAAATTACAATTCTGGGGGTGTCATGCTGCATATGAGTAATGAGAACTAGGGGTATTTTACACAGATTTTGACATTTATTAATTTTCTATAATACTGCTTTTTGTTCTGTCTGACAATCTCATTACGACCTGGGGTTTGAGATTCCCAGCCATGGCAAGCACAGAGACCAGGGATAACTAGAGCTCAGCTCTGCTGCTATAGATCCACCTCTGGGAAGATGCAGCATGCCCACCACATGCCCGCTGAGCAGAGCAGCTGCCTTCCCAAGCATCACCAACACACAGACCAGAAACCCCAGGCCACTGAGACCCTCTGAAATGTGACCTAGGAACCCGTGCTTTGCAGGATTCAGGACATCCAAGGGCAGAGAAGGTGCAGTCCCAGACACACTAGGAACCTGATGCGTCCTTGGAGCAATGCAAAAACATCCTTTCTCCTGCACATCTTCCCTTTCCATCACATGCTCCCTTACTCCTGTTACTGCTCTCCTTTTCCTTCATGTCTTACACCTCTAACATATCCTGTATTTTCCTTCCCACCAAGCCAGGCTCAGTGCACTGCTCACACTCCTCATGAGCTCTAGCCTGCTCACCTGGAGGGTGGGGATAAAGATTTTTCCTAACCCAACTCTATAAGATGACAGATGACTGAGCACTGCACTTTCCCCCTGGAGATCCCACCAGCATTGCCTGTGCTGGCAGTTTGCTGGGATTTTCTTGATTTAGTGTGTGTGCATGCAGGCTCCCAAAGGATATTGCAGGTCCTTTTATTGTTTCTTCTGCTCAAACCCCAAGTTCCATCCAAGTCACCAGCCAGAGGAGCAGCCTGTGCCTGTTCAGGCACCAGGAAATATCACAGCACTGGTATTTAGCAGCTATTATGCACCTTGAGGACATACTGATGTTACTTGGCACTTGTGCTCCTGGTGACTTTACTCCCTTTCGTTTGTACACGTCACAAGAGCAGCTGCAGCAAGCTGCCACCCTGGGTGTGCTGCACTGCACTGGTGGGGAGACTTCTGATGACTTCTCGTTTCCAGCCCTGGTGCCCTTACTCCCCACAACAGGGACAGGCACTTTCCCCTCCACCCTTCAAGTCTGCAGCTCCCAAAACAACTGTGCTGGTTTGGGCTGGGATGAAGTCAATTTTCTTCATCGCTGGTAGCTGGTATGGGGCTGTGGTTTGGATTTGTGCTGAAAACAGTGTTGATAGCACAGGGGTGCATTTGATCCTGCTGAAGAGCGCTTGCAAAGAGCCAAGGGCTTTTCTCCTCACCCTACGCCACCAGCAAGAGGGCTGGGGGTGCACAGGAGGGGGTCACAGCAAGGGCAGCGGCCCCCAGCTGACCAAAGGGATAACCCATACCACGAGATGTCATGCTCAGCAACAAAACTAGGGGGGAGGTTGGCTGGGGGGGCACTGCTTGGGCCCAAAGACCACAGAGACATGTATCTCATCTGGAGCAGCTAAAAATCTCTGCAGAGAACTAGGTACTGACCTGGGCTCTTTCCCTGTACACAAGAAAGAGGGTTTTCTGCTCGTGCAGAGGTTCACAGTCCCCAGCACTGCCTGGAACGTGCTGACAGGGCTCACCATGCACAGGGACCTCACTGCACACATGAGCTCAGCAACAGTCTCCAGCAGTGGCTGAGCTGCCACTGCTGGAGACATCCACGTGCAAGCAGGTGCAGGCTGGGGCCCTCAGCACAGAGGGCAGGCAGCTGCAGGCTGCACTCATTTTCTGGGCAAGTGGCTGCTGTCAGAGCCCAGCTACTGAGGGAGAGGCAGCAATGTGTTGGTCATCATCAACAGTCTTGCTCACTCATAGGTGCTACCACCCAGAGGAGTGATGAGAGGTGTGTTACCTACCTGTCCCAGGGGACAGCTTTAATTGCAGCATCTTCCTGTCCCAGGATGAGGCCTCAGGGAGCAAAGTTTCTCCTTCCCAGGGACCAGCTGTGACCTTAAGGCTGTGCTCTGGCATGCTGGGCAACGTGCTACAGGTCTCCACAGGTCCTTTTGCTTCAGGTCTGCAAGCTCATCACTGTTCAGCACTTGCAACCAGCCTTCAAGGATCATTTCCATGGAGCAGTGCAATGAGTCATCTGATCAGTTTACTTACCCCGCAAGTTAGTTTTGCTACTGCACTCATTACATGAAAAAAAGCAGCTTTAATTTGGGGAAGGCAGCTTTAATCCTGCTGGAGGAGAAAACCCATCAGGAGTTCATTTAGTGCAGTTCGGTGGGAGCTCTGCATGTCGGCTCTCACGCCATCAGACACTTAGTAAGAGGCAACTCCAATTGAGAATTAACCCATTTTGCAGTTACTGCTAAACCTCTGGGTTTAATTATTTTAAAGAAAGTCTTTCAATCCCCATTGCTGGTCTTTCCCAGAGACCTTGCAGGCTCAAAGCAGGTTCCTTTCTACTACGGCAACTTCAGGACCCTCTCTAAGGTAGCCTGGACACAGAGCTCAAGGGGCCTCAGGACATCTGGCCCAGGTATCCCAAGACCATCCGCCTCAGGGGCTCTTCTACACATAGAAATAGGCTTCCCCCACAGCAGCATCAGTAAAGCTAAAGTTTGTTTTCCTTTCTGCCAAGCCTTTATTCCTGAACAGACTGCCCTGAGAGAAGGATGGAAAAGGACTGTCTGGAGGTTTGTGTAGTGTAAGGTCACAGCAAGCTGTCCCTGACGTAAGTCACTAATAGCATGGCTAGACATGCTAAATGACAGAGAAGTCTAAAATGGACAAGTCTATTTCATTTCAAAGTGATCCTTATCCTACTTGGAAAAAGCACTGGATTTACAGTGTCTAATCCTTTGCAAAATGTCTGTATATTAAATAGCAATATTTAATGCAACCACATAGTCTCTTGGTGGTCTTGTTAGTCTGTCCTCTTGCTAAAAATACTCTTGCTTTGTCTCTGGGAATACAGTAATTCTCATTAGCAAACCGTGGTTAGTCTTATCTAATACAACAGCACTGACTAATATACATGGAAAATACATCAAAGAAACTAAACGATGGCCTCACGACTTTCTGAGTGGCAACAGTAGTCAAAGTGATCAGTTATTTTCTTGAGAGAATGTAACAGAAGGGAAAAAACCCAACCCAAACCCCAATCACTACATGCAAAAGCTAGCAATAATGTTATGTGTGTATTAATTAGATCACACCTCCATCTCACTATCCTCAGACCACGCATCACACACACCGATATGTCCTTTCATGGCACATCTTGGATGCCCTTGACACAAGCCATGCCTACCTGGCAGGGTTATTCACAGATTCACAGAACTGTAGGGGTTGGAAGGGACCTTCAGAGATCATCGAGTCCAACCCCCCTGCAAAAGCAGGTTCCCTAGGACAGGTTCTGTACCACCTGGAAACACCACCTCAGCACGCTCCACTTCTGTGCTGTGCTCATTTTGGGTTCTTCAGTCTCAGCTTTCCAATGTCTCTTCACCACAAGAACTTCACCTGTTGAGCTACATCGCACAAACTTCACCCCAAGACTGCTGAGCTTTTCCAAAGAGAGCACTGCTGTCCCATCATCCCTGCAGAAACACTCCAGCCTGCAGGAAGCAGCATGAACCCCTCTCACACAAACACTTGATTTGGAATGTGTGTTTTACAGGAGAGTTAAAGCAACTAATTGTGAATTCCTAAAACTACAGAGCGCATGTCCCCTAAGTGTGCTGGTCATGGGACTGGTTTGGACTCAACCATCAATTGGGATCTCCCTTTCCCCCTCTTTACCCCTCAAAGTCAGATCCCTTTTTTACCAGCACCAGGATACTCGTTTAGGTGACTTACAGGTGAGAGAAAGCACCCAGTTACCTTGCAAAAGAGCATCAGGAAGACAAAAACCAATCATACCCACGGGTTTATTTTTATTGTTGTAACACAGGAAATATAACGATGCTTTTTTAACATACAGGACAACTCTTTGGGGGTAAAAAAATAATAAATAATCCCAAAGCCCCAGACTTACAGGTTTTGCCTGGCAGTGGGACCCTCCTGGGATCTGTTCCAGCAGCAAATGGCACTTTGCATTCACAGGTTTGCCTTCTCTGCTTCACCTAGCTTCTATATGGAGAAAAATGAAGTGGCCCAAGGAATTTTCAGAGTCTCTAGAAGGCATTCAGTTTGGAGCTCACCCACCCAAACAACACAGCTGAGCAGAGGCACCCCAAACTGCTGGGCAGGCGAGCGGGGGAGATGAGAGAGGTGAGAGATGAGACTGAGCACACCTGTAGTGAGCCTGGCTGAGGCAAGATGCCTATTGTCTGGAGGAAAGCTGTGCCCTGGAAGGGTAGCGAGCCTCTCAGGTACCAGCCGGCCTTGCAAAAGGGCACACGCGAGGCCCGAGTGCTTCCCTGGCCTCCACCTTCTTCAAGCAGCAAAAGCCTAAGAACCTATCAAACAGGCTGAAAGGGAAGCAGTATTGTTACTAAAATTGCTTTTAAATTGCTGTACCTTTCATAAAAGTCATTTCACCAGGAATTTTTCCATGTAAAAGAAAAGCTCCCTCAGTGCTTGGCGACAGCCACGAGCAAAACTCGCACCACCCTGTGCCTGGAGTGATGCAATATGCTCCACGTTGGTTTTTTTCTGAGCCTAATACTACTTGAAACAGCTTTTCAAGACAGGTAAATCTGATTTGTGGCCCACATACAAGCATCTCACCTTGTTTCACATCATTCACTGCAGCTGGAAGGGAAACGAGCCTTAAACAGAAAAGATTCTGAGTATTTAACGTCGCATCTTTTTCCACCCAGGGAAACCAGTTCCCCTGCTACATCCCTCTTGCCTGTCACTTTATTCAGCTGTGAATAGGTAATTATTTGTGACAGATATTCTAATAAGCAGACAGAATCACTGTGAATTAGAAACAAAAGTTACTTTTACTAATGTAAACACTTTTAAAATGTAACACTTTTTTAATGTGTTTTGGTTTATGTTGCCTCCTACCAGGCAAACCTGGTAAACAGAGGACAGAAATATCAGGCGAGGTCTGACTGGGGCAGACATTGCTGGGAAATGGCTGGGGGGAGGCTTGTCTAAAAACAAGCTGCCACTGAAGTACTGCATCTTTTTACAGTGTCTTAATGATGGAAAGGGGAAGTGGGAGCTCGTTGAGGAGTGGTTGGTATAGCACTTCCTACGGGCAACGTAGGAGAATCATAGAATCATAGAATTGTAGGGGTTGGAAGGAGATCATCGGGTCCAACCCCCCTGCCAAAGCAGCTCCCTAGGACATATCACTCAGATAGGCCTCCAGACGGGTCTTGAATCTCTTCAGAGAAGGAGACTCCACCACCCCCTGGGCAGCCTGTCCCAGGGCTCTGGCACCCTCACTGTGAAAAAGTTTTTCCACATGTTGGTGCAGAACTTGCTGTGCTCCAACTTGCAGCCATTGCCCCTTGTCCTGTCCCCACAGACACTGAGAAGGAGCTGGCTGATTCCCCCTGCATCCCCTGCTTAAGATAAGGAGCAGGGCTGAGGCTGCCATACGCCTGCCACTGTAGTGAACATTTTTCCAAGCAAATGTTGATGTATAAACCATCATACATCAACTATGATGGAACAAACACTGAAAATGGAAGAAGGGTTAGCTGCTACTTAGCCACTCAAGTTTTCTATTTAGTCATTCAAGGTAGCTTGATTTCCCCCCCCCTTTTTTTTTTAAACAATTCATCCCACTCCACCTTGACAGCTTGTTTACAATTTGTTTCTACCCACAGACAGCTGACAGATGTGATGTGATTAGCAAGACAAGACAGTCTAAATACAGAGCAGACAGAGCAGCAGAAGACACAGGCAGGGACTGCAAGCTACTTTGCATGCTTCCACATACCTACAAGTCCTGAAGGTTTCATCTGCAAGCAGAGATGGGCATTAACCCCTGCAATCCCAGGCAAATTTAGGTCTGAGAACTGACTGCACTTTGACACAGACCCAGTTTCTGCTGAATTGTAGAGAAAAAGTAGGTGGCTTTCCATGGCTCAACTCCTTCAGACAGGAACATTTTCAGCTCAGTTCCACCATCGTTAGCAGAGTTACTAAAATAATTATTGCAGTTCAGCTCGTGCACCAGTGACCTTCTCCTTGATGCCACCTGTGCAGTGCTATGGTAACAGGAACCACACTGCTGGGATCAGCGGGAGCAGAGGTGCCCCTGGAAACACTCCCCTCCAATACTCAGAGCTGTCAGACATGGAGTCACCTGCGTATTTTCCAAGCAAGGGGACAGGGACCAAGAGGAAGAGGAAAACAAAGACATTCCCTACCAAGCCCAAATTAGTATCTCTAGTAGCAATGCAGGCACCTGGGGTCTCCCTTGTGAGGGTCTTGGCATCCACGTTCCAGCTTCTCAAAACCCCCTCAAGTCACACATCCAGAAAAGATGCCACTTTACAGTCTTTTGACCACACATCACTCCCCAGTCCTGAAAGGCACACGAGATTATCCAATATACACACCCTGTAAAGCCTCTGAAAACATGCTGGCCAGGACCTGCAGGCAACGAGCTCACAGGCCTGGCCAGACTCCTTGACTTGCTGGGCTGGCTGAGTCTCTCTGCTGAAGAATGTGGGATCACATGGATCATCTTCAGTCAGCGAATAGACACAGACAACTGAGCAAGGGTGTACCACTCCCTGCAAAAGCAGCACAGGTACGGGCAGGGGCTGTGGTTACATCACACAGCAGCCACGTGCAACATTTTGGCAGAGGCATTAACCAACAAGAAGCATCTCTTGGCTCAGAACGCAGCTGGCTGAGACACCGCTGCATTTCTTTAAGCAGGTACTCACCTGGAAGATGGGGAAGCCCTCTCACCCCACACATCAGTGCAGTTTCAGCATGGCTGAAGCTCTGCACCAGCTAAATGGGACACCCAGCCAGGTTGCAGCCACCTCCCACACTTGAGCAGGGATGGTTCACAGCCCAGACCACATAAATCAGTACCACACCAGACTTTCAATCAGTTACTCCTGCAACAAGCACAGTTACTTGCAACAATTCAGTAACTGTTTTCATAAAACCACCAGTGCTTCCTCCTGAGGTTCATAGACTCAGTACAGTTTGGGTTGAGAGGGACCTTTAAAGGTCGTCTAGTCCATCCCCCCTGCAATGAGCAGGGACATCTTCTACTAGACCAGGCTGCTCAGAGCCCCATCCAACCTGATCTTGTTTCTATGGATGGGGCATCTACCACCTCTCTGGGCAACCTGTTCCAGTGTTTTGCCACCCTCATTACACAGCATTTCTTCTTTATATCTAGTCTGATACAGGCACAGGTTCTCCTCTGCTTTCCACATGTGGCCAAGCCACTTGACAGTGTAGTCTTTGCTGTTGACATCAAAAAAGCCCTGAACCTGACCTACCCACCTTCAGGCAGGTCACAAAATGTTAGGGCTCCTGAGGGGAAAAAAAAAACAAAACAATTTAAAAATCAACAAAGTGGCAGAGAAAAAAAGTCCCTCAAACTCTAAACGAAGACCAGCATCAAAAAAGTGTGAAGTTATTTGCTCCCATTTCAGAGGGTCCAGGTGCCTTAGAAAAGGAACAGGAAAGAGAAAAATCTCTTCCTTCAGCAAAGAGTGAGGGAAATACAGATGCATCACACCTTTCTACCAAGACCCAGTCCCTGGGATGACACATGTTGAACATTCCTCCACTAATTCTAACCCATTTCCAGTTGCCAGGCAGTAAAGATGAAGATACTTTAATGGCTTGGTACTGCACAGTCACCTCTGCGTGGGGCATGGAGGGGAAGACTGGAAGCAGGGGCTCCTGTGAAAAGGGATTCCCATGATTTTTAACTTGTTTGCTAATTCATTGACTGGTTTTATACTGCTCAGAAAAATAACTCCTATTTCCCTTCAGCCAGGGGACTGTTAATGAAGCTGGAATTTGTCCCAGCAACCATATGGCACACATCAAGTTATCTAAATTCCAGAAGTCCACGTCTGTAAATGTATAAATGTGGTACAGGAAAATAAGAGTGGGATTTCTAGCAGTGCCCCTAAGCTGCAAGGTGCAGCTGTGTACTGAACAGCATGGCTTCTCATGCCACACGGTGCTAATGAAGGACTTAAAAATCTTCATCTTCATCTGGAACAGACAGCAAAAACGAGGAGTGAGATGTAGAACGTGTGGCATCTTTTAAACCTCCCAGATCTAATGTTTGGTCAATGTAAATCTATGCTTACAAACAGGATGGGTTTTCTTTGGGGAGGAAGTAAGGAGGGAGAGGCAAATAGGGGTTTTTTTTTTTTGCTCATCAGCATCGCTAAGTCCAGGACACATGCTTGGTGGCACAAGGAGGTCAGTCACGTTCCCAACCGCTGCGCCTCCGCGTGCCCCGACCCGCCTACGGCGAGGCAAAACGTGTAAGAAATACTTGAGGACTGAGCAGGAAATTATTTTTAACTTTCCCAGCACTGTGTCACTGCAGGCCAAACAGAAACCTCCTGGGTTATTAAACAAGATCAATTTGACAAGATCATAAATCATAAAATTGTCCCAAACAGCAGAGGTGCTGTCAGCACACCCTGTAATCTGGTGGGGATCTGATGCTCCCCTTTCTTTCTTTCCCATTGCCACAGGATGAAACATCCCCCTCCTTGCCTCTCCACAGAGAAAAGCACCAGTGCCAAAAGACATCAATGATGAGCCCAAACCTGGCATTTCATGTGTCCTTGCCAGGCTCAAACAAATGCACTACTCTTACAATAGTTAGATACAGAAAGCAGCTTTTTTAATTGTTTTCAAAGCCCCCAAAAGTATAGCTTATTTTAAAACATTCTTTAGAATTTGCTAAGAACACATGGGGACCGGGGCATCGTTCATGGGATTACAGCAGCAAAGCCAGGGGTTTGTTACACAAGCACCTGCAACATCCAATACACATGGCCAAATGTGTTGCCTATCAACAGAACCAGTCTGTTACTGGGGCAGACTGGGGGGATTGGCTTAACTGTATTAAAGCAACAACCCTTCCATTGTTAATACCCTGAGCTCCTGACAAAACATGCCAATGTCCAGGCAATTCTCCCTCTGCTTCTGAGGGACAAGGGCTTTCCAATTGAGAGGTTGACTTTTCTAACTGCAATTAAGCTGCTGCTTTGATTTTCCATCCAAATCCAGTCCCCCTGTCCCTGGTGTGGGTTCTTTAGTTACAAGAGGATGTTGTTCCTTTGAAGCTGGGAGAGCATCGCTCTTGCTACACCTTTGTGGGCAGAAAGGGAGCCTGGCAGGGGGAAGCTGAGTAAACCTCTCAAGCCAGCGCTCTACCCTTCTGCCAGCAAGGAATACACGCTCTCTCTATGAAAGCTACACAGGTCCTAATGGCAATATATGCCAGAAAGAGTAAAATATTCAAAATTGAAGTGAACAAGCACAGGGCAAAACAATCTGCGTGTAAACGTCTGACCTGGGGCAGGTCTGTTCTCCAAAGTGAATTGTTCTACTGCTAAGGAAAGGGACGGCCACTCTCTCCCAGACCTCAGGATGTGGCACAGCAGCTTGCAGACATTAGCAGGAGCTATGTAATTTGTGTGGGTGTTTAGTGACAGCTGTCAAAGCTTTGGGGGGAGGAAAAATATACACTGGCAGGCACTGCATAAAGAACATGGGGAGGGGACGCAGGTGATCAGTGGAGTGTTTATTTCGGTGCATAAAACACGTAAGGAAAATGATTTCCACACTTCTAAGGAAAGGTTACAGGCAATGGCAAAACAAATGGAAAAGAAACCAAGCATTTTTTTTTTCTTTTTACAGTGATGTTGAACAAGGGAGGTAAAGGCAAAGTTGTTAATCCAACAGAGGCCAAGTGTTGTGGAACAATCCTGGATATGGGGAACACAGGTTAAAATGGACCAACGTTCATTTTTTCCTTCATTAACTGATGCTGCTCTTGCATTCATGTTTAAAATCTGGAATGTTCTTACAGGTCTTTTCCCCACAATGTTGTGCAGACAGATGACAGCAAACCAACTTGCTTTTTTCTGGGATCCGGAAAGCATGACCAAAATCTGACCTTCTCTCCTGCCCTTTCCACATGGGCACAGAGGAATGAAAGGGCAGAAGCAAGAAGAACATACCAGAGTTACTGTATTCACCCACTTCCAGGTGGCTCAGCAGCTTCACACAACCCTCCTTGGAAGAGGATGAAGAGATTTTGGTTGTCTTTAGATGCCAGGGTAGCTAATTTTAGGTCAGCCTGAAAAGATTTGCCTCCTGCACACAGATTTTAGCTGGGTTTGGGAATATTTGCCTGCAGGGCAGCAAGGGGTAATTAGATGGCAAGGCCACGGTCCTCATGCCCCAACTCCAAGTGATCTGAGCAGGCCAGAGCCAACATGCACTTCAGATAGAAGATCAAAGCTCAGATTTATTTTAGAACTCAATCAACAGGCAATATGTAAGACTAGAGAGGTGCTCATACACTTGCCTGGAGAAAACAGACCCCAGCCAGCACAGAGTGCTGCGGTCGAAGGAGAACACGGAGCAGGCAGGCAGGAGCATGAGCAGGTATGAATAACTGAGCTCTGGTTCACATAAGCCAACTACAAATTATTTATATATTGCTCCAGACAGTCTTGGGAGCTCTATGTTCAAATAAACCTATGTAACATGCTAACAGACTAAAAAAAAAAAACACCACATTTTCCTGCCTAGAATTACAATTTCACTCTCAAATTCCCTAGCTTTGCGTGCTTCCAGTCCCAGACATTTTCATCTGAGATCTTTCCACACTGCAGACTGAATTCTTCTAAATGCTAGGAAACAGAGCCCCAAATAGAAAACTTTAATGAATATATGGATATCCTGACAGCATGCAGCTTGCTCAGAAAGAGCCAACTGAACCTTTCACTCCCACTACAGATTCAGAGAGGCATTACTCATTTCATGAATAAAAAACGAAAAACCCAAATAGCAGCAATAAACGCTCCCAAAGATGGGGAAAAAAACCCCAGCATTCAAGATCCAAAATAACACAGAGAGGAGGCTGCAATCCCCATCCCAGAGCAACCCTTCTGGAATGTCAACCATGCTCCTGTTGTAGCACCACTCCCAGGTTTTCTGGGCTTGATGCTTCTACAGATCACCCCAGTCATTAAACTAACTCCAGAGGATTCCTGTGAGTCACTCATGCAGAAAGTCCTCACAGAAACCTAACCATGCTGTTTTACCAAATAAGATATGTTGCAAAATAAATCCCACCACATCTTCCCCAGAGTAGGGAACTGGCAGGTCCAAGAGGGCTGGACATCAAAAGACAGTGCCATGAGACTGAGAAAAGAAGTTCACTTAATGACAAGTAAAAGGCCAGCAACAAGAACACGTGAAGTGGTGGCAGTCAGTAAAGTCTCCCTAACTCCCTAAGCCTGTTCTCAGAATTAATCACCTTTTCACAGTTGAACAGGCCGTGGGACCAAAGAGTTTGTCACCAAGCAAAGCACAGGTAACTCCGCATGTTGAGACTTTGTTTCCTGCCCACGCCTGTACATGAAGAGCCAACAGTCACATTTTAATTAAAACACAAAATAAAAAATACCTGACAAGCTACATACGCTGTGCAAGTTAACAAGACTTTCACAAAGCATGGAAAGCAAAGTGCTACATGAGGGAGCTTGACTCACCCTCCAGATCTCTAGGGCATCTATCGCTACACACAACTTAAAACACCACGTAAGGTGCAAGCGGGGAGGAGAGGGGACATGCATTACTCCTTCAACACACACATATCTTTTACTAGGTTAAAATCACTTATATATTTCCAAGAATGCATTTATCAGAAGTATAATACATACCAGCAGTAGGGTATTTTCTCCCTTGACATGAGGACCATGCCACTAGAAAAGCTTCAGCTTTATCAGGTCTGAATGGGAGGTGAGGCAGTAACAGAGAAGTCAGCTACAAAGAGGAAGAATTAAAAAACTAGTGGGCAGTGGTCAGACACCAATGCAAAGATGAGGTAATTATCAGCTGGAGGGTAAATGAACCAGTAATAACAATTCTAGTGAGTAGAGGGAACTTTGCAGGAAAGAGTGCTCTGAACTCTTCAGATCAGAAATCCCCTAAATCTTTGGCTATAAATTTCTCCAGACTTTTGTATTGCACTTATTGCTGTGGCATTGAATTATTTTTGATGCCAAACCAGCCCATCAGATTAAAGGCTGTAGGCCTTTGGGGAGAATTTTTTTTTACCTGTTAGGGCAAACTGCCTTGATCCAAGATCTCCATTATTCCACTAAAGAATCAGACTACTGGTCTGAGCTTCTGACAGATACTAACACGCTGCTCTTTGAAGATTCCCCTTCTCAGAAACAGAACTGGCAACTTAAAAATAGCACTGGTATGAGAAACAACTCATATTTGTCCTGGGAAGAGATTAAGACTCACAGTGATTCTTCAGCACAAGGGAATTCTAGAGCCATGGGTCAGACAGATGTCTTCTGCTGCTCCGGTTCTCACCCCTTCGTGACAACTCCATTATCCCAAGAATGTCAAGACTGCAAACGCACCAGGATAGGTTGGGTCCTGCCATGCATTCCTTTCCCTGGGACTTTCCTCAGACTTGGTACAAGTTTTTACGGGAAGGGGAACCACAGAAAACTTGACATCTACAGGTGATTGCCTCTGATGTGAACAGGGCACAGCAACTTCATGTAAACTGGGTTTTCCCAGGTTTTCTCCATCGTTCTTGTCCTATTTTGAAACACAGCACAAGGGAAATGTCATCCCAGGTGTCTTGAGCCAGAGTGCTGTGTTTCTTTGCAGGGATATTAACTGGGCCTATTGAGGAGTTGTATATGGAAGTGAGCATTTCTGGCATTTGCTACTAATTGGGTAGCAATAAAAGCCAAGTCCAAGTGAATTCTGAGATTGCAGAGTGGATCTGCCATCATTAGGAGAAGGCAGACAGCTCCAGCAGCTCTCCCTGCTAGCACGCTAATGCAATCTTATTCAGATTCAGGTCAAATATCTACTAATTGCTTTTATCCAGATGATCATCTATTGTAGGCACTCTGACTGCAAAAATGAAAGCACCCAAGGATTATGAAAACGGTGGCTGCTTATCACCTGGACACTGCTGGCTCTAGATACTCTAACAGGCTTACTCTTCATAAAAGCATCCTTACTGAGACTGCAGGCCAAGTACCTGCTGTACCGATATGCACACCTACAGCTGTGGGTTGAGAGATGGAAAGGGTTTGTTAAGAAAGATGCAACGAGCAGCAAGTTGTTTTACACTGCATGACAGAAGAAGAGAGTTTGCTGGTTTTGGCAAGTCTTTGACATTTGCTTTTCTGTCCTGGTGAGTAGATGTTAACTAATGCCATTATGAACACTTTAATCCAAAGGGAGATATAATGAGAAAAAAACCTCAAAGATCAACCTGATTGAAGCACTACATTTAATCCACTGTGCTGTGCCCAACATTGATGACAAAATTATATTCAAAGAGATTTCTTCCACTTCAAGTAGAACAGATTAGTCACTAAACACAGTATCTTTGCATTGTGGCCATATACCAGCTCCTGGGCTAGTCTCAAGGCTCAGACAAAACACCCTGACATCCTGACTTCTAAACATCTCACAGTGGTTAGAACCCACCCTAAGCTTCTTTCAAATGGAGAACTGCTAAAGACACCCCCTTTGAAACAGCACATCTCCTCATCCCCAGCACAGAGACAGCAGGATATATTTACATTATCCCAAAGGAGTTACAACTACTTACACTGCTTTTTCATTTAATAAAGTAAAAAATGGAGGATGGATTTCAGGGGATTTCAACTCAAGCAGGCTCTAAAATCCAGTCACAGAGCTGGAAAAAAAAAATTAGTAGCATGTGGCACAAGTGACTGACATGCTTAAACCACAGAGGAACATTTTTCTGTCTGGTGCTTTGCACAGCATTAGAAGTGTATTCTTACAGTGATGAGTCAATTCCTCCTGACTGGCTACTGTCCAAGAGTATTGGCTCATGCCACCATTAACACCTGTAACACCCTTGCACAGCTACCCAAAGTTGTGGGTTTTTTTTTAAAGAGGAAGAATTACTTTTGATTTTAGCTAAAACAATTAGAAAACCTAAAGTTTATACATACATGTTGGTAGTGATCATTGTGAGCAAACTGCATAAAGAATAAATACCAGTACTCCAAAACTGACACCACAGTAATGTTGCTGCTTGATGCATCAAGCAGGGACAAAAAACAAACAGCATACTGCCAACCAAAGTCTGTTAAGCCATACAAAGTTATTGGTAATAGCACAATAGAATCAGCTGATTGAAAGAGTTTTCCCCAGATGATGCCCCCTCAGACTGTGTTCATTAGTAAAACCACTTGTACCATATGATGGGAAGTCCAGAACAAGCATGAGCCTTCCATAAGCACTCGGCACTGCAGTTTTTGCCAGCAGTACCCTGGATGTTGGAGCTGATAAGATTCCTGCAAATTTGCATGGCTGGGATATTAAGACAGTTTGTTCTTTTGTCCATCCTTAACAATAAAAGGAACACATCAGGCCAAAATAGTTCTCTAAAAGTAGGTCAGAAATACCCATTCATGATCACTTCTGCATTGGTTTCCTTGCAAATTAATCTACCCACACGCGTATCCTGGAGACAGTGAGGCAGAGGAAGAAAACCAAATACATTAATGAGGTAGCTTAGACTGAATAACTGCAGTTAAAAGTTTTATTGAACAAAAGAAGGTAAAATGTGGTAGTCCAAGTTCACTGAGCAAAAGCAGCTCTCTCGCTGAAGCTGCACTTTGTGCTAAATAACCTTATTAACTGAGACTATACAGAGGACACATTATGCAAGTTATCTCAACAGCAAAGGAGAAAAGGTAGATTAAATTTGATCTGATGGAACGATTTGGTCAAATTCAGTGACTTAAGTTAATGTTTCTAGCCCTTATCTACCTATATTCAGTACAGGCATACAATATACAACTGCACTGAATTCCCATTTGTTAATAGTGTGTGCTCCCATGCAAGAGGAAGCCAATTCCTGAAAAAACCCAATTAAAAACCCCAAACATTTTAAATCTTTTGTTTGAAGCATCACTCAAGCGACTCAGGAAAAAACACTCGATACATGTTATAAAAAACTCTTGGCCTCTACAAGGTCTGCTTCCTGTATAGTGCTAACAGTTTAAAAGGATTTTATTTCTCCCCTCTGCCTAGGAAACTTCATATGCTCTGAAAGCACCCACAAAGTCAGGTGGGTAAAAACAGATATGTCAAAAGTACTCTGTGAAAAGAGGGAGGTAGCTCAGGCCCCTTGGCAGCCTTCTGTCCTAGTTCACATTGGTGTGATCTACCTCCCCTTTAATCGGCAGTCAAAAATGACAGGAAAAAGGATTTCAACCATGAAATTTAGTGAAGGAACGTGTTCAATGTAAAGTCTTCAAATTTGACTCATTGGGCTTCCAAATGTAAGCTATAAGGTACCTCACACCCAATACACAACATTAATAACGTACCTAGTTCATACAGTTTATAGACAGTATCTTCTCATTGTTAAACACCTGGCTCGGGTGAGTACATCTCTTTGTTAACCACTTGACAAACATTCTAGGCCAAACAAACAGCACAAATAATGTCAAGGTCTGGTTTTTTTCCAGTAATCGTACGAAATGCCGTAGGCTAAGCCTAACAGAAACTACTGAAGAAAAATAATGGACTCCATGATGCAGTGCAAAGGTGTTACTACAACATCATAAGTCAAGGGATGCTTCTAAGGTGCTGAAAGAGGAGATTCTCTAGATGGTGACCCTGTGTTGTCCTCCGGTGGGAAAACAGTCAGAGTGCAGGCTCGAATGCCACCAAGCGATTCCGGGAGATCAAATACTTTATGCCACTCATCTTTTTCTGGATCATATTTCTGAACTATTTCCACCATACACCGATTATTCCAAGAATATCCTCCAACAACATAGATTTTATTTTCAAAGACAGCAACCCCAACATCACTTTGCCCACGTAACATGGCAGCAATCGGAGTCCACTGGTCTAGAGTTGGCGAGTAATATTCACAGCTTAGAACATCATCATAATCACTTGTTCCTCTAAAGTGATTTCCACCAATAACATATAGCTTGTCTCCTACAGTACACATGCAATGCAGACCTCTGACTGTCGTCATCGGAGCTTTCTGAGTCCATTTGTCTGTGTCGGGGTCAAAACACATAAGTTCCTTTTGGAAAGTATCATGGGTAATTCCCCCTGGAAAAATAAAACACACATCAGAGCAGAGCTTGCCTTAATGAGCAATCAATAGCAGAAACATATGTTTGCATTCATTAACTCGGCCTTCCCTACAATGTTTTCACATTAGCTTAGATTGCCATCACGTATGTACTCGGTTACAAAGGGCATTTTTTATGTACTTTGTTCCTTTAAATCTGAATATGGAAAGAAGCCACGTCTCATAAGCACGTCACTATGTAAGATGATACTGGCAGATTAAAAGAACAAAACCTTCGTACCTATGCTTCGTTTTGGCAATGCTATTTCTCTGCTTACATTTGTTGGTTTACTAGTTCAATTTCTCTGCATCAAAAAAAGCAGGAATCCATTTTCTTTTCAAATTTTGATGCTACGCTAATAAGTGGTCCAATCACAGAGCAGCACCTTCTCCAGAAAAGATTTTTCATCAACTTGAAGAGAGGACAGAGATTTCAAATATTCTTCTGTGAACAGATGTCTATGGTCCTCTATATTTACCTTCTCCATGATTCCCTGCACAAGCAGTTGGAGAGGCTTCAGAGGAAATCGCAGGACAATTTCCCATCAGTGGATGAAACGTCCCACCTCTCTGCAGGGTTACTAGGCAGGTCAGAAAGCAGTCACACCAATTTCAGACACTGTGGGCTTATTAGCTATGGTTTAAGACCATAATGCAGCTGTATTTGAGGTGCTAAAAAAATATGCAGAGAAGACACTGCTACTGAACAACCTCCTGCTGCACTAACCATTCAACACTGAATTGTCACGCTTGGATTATTAGCGGACAGAGCTGGCACGCTGTCTACAGGAGTTATTCAAAAAAGAACTTACATCTCCAGCTGGACAGTAAGAATTAAATAC
This sequence comes from Hypotaenidia okinawae, assembly GCA_027925045.1. Lineage (NCBI taxonomy): Eukaryota > Metazoa > Chordata > Aves > Gruiformes > Rallidae > Hypotaenidia > Hypotaenidia okinawae. The sequence goes on from BSDF01000004.1 coordinate 11,340,627, forward strand.
AGAAAAAATAGGGGGGCTGTCCTGACCTGACAGTAAATGACAGCCATCGTAGTGGCAGTGCTTGGGAGTCTATCAGAGAGCAGAGGTTTTAACAAGAAAGGAACCTATCTTCACATCTTCACATTTTCATCCCCAAAGCGTCTAGACTCACAGGGATATTTGAGAGGACAGTAAGGGGAAAAGACAAATGTGGGACATGTGGAGTATCTGTGTTAAAAAAGATACCTCACAGCAGGGAGCATACACATGCCACCTGCAGCAAAACAGGCAAAATGGGCAAAAATACAAATAGCAGCACAATGGTTAGAAGCTACCATAACAGGCTACTCTAGAGAGCTGTACCTTATGGTGAGTTTTAGAACAATCCCTCCTAGTCTACTGGCACAAAGCCCCCTAATTCAAAACACCCCAAATATCAGCCTACTCCAGTTCATATTCCCACCAGCTCTTCACAGCTCAGCAGCCTGAACTTCAGTCTAGTTCTTCGAGGGCACCCCTTAAAATTGCAGCAGGAGAACACACTTAGATCTGATCTCTACAGACACCCTTTAGAAACTGAGCAGATACCAGATTTTCAGAATACCTATTACCCCCAGTCAGGAAAAAAAAAAAAAGTGGAGTGAACTGTAACTTTGCTGCCACATAGGAACAAGCATATTACAAATGAAAGACTAGCAAAAGTAGAGACATCTCTTATGTATTGTGATTAAGATGAAGACTTATCCCTTTCCATTAGCTCAGTGAAGACAGAAGTTCTTTAAAGTATTAAAATTTCCAGTGCTTTCCAAAATGTATCAAAGGGGATGCATTTAACAGTTATTGCAATATAAACATATGAATGTGCTGTCGCCACAAAAAAAGAAATCATTCTAACAGAGTAACTGCTTTGGAGTTCAGGGCTGTCACTGACTGTGGAAACACACAATATTATCAAAAATAATTTTCCCACTCTGCTGTGTATGTGCTATTTGACTGGCTTCATATGAATTTGCATCGCTGCTCATACCATGGCACACTGATTGCAACCAGAGACTAATTTTTGTCATCTCCCACTGAAACAGAGAAAGTTAGATAAGCAGTTGTTTAATAAAAATTATATGACTGCATGAATTATTTACCTGAAATATACATTAATCCCCCATACACGGTTCCAGCATGACCATAGTGGGGTTCATTCATTTTCGCCACGTAACTCCATTCATTCATTCTGGGATTGTAACATTCCACAGTGGCTGTTTAAAACAAACGAGAACATCAACATGTTGAAGCCAGCGTGGCACTCTGAGTACAGCAGCAGTGGCAGTAATATATTCACAAACAGAGGAAGTATCAATGAGAAACATTGTTCAGCTGAGAAAGTGTCAAGGGAATTATTGAGCATTATGTCGACAGACAATACAGAAAAACCTCAGGCTTCATCCCAGGGAACAAAAAAGGAGGAAAAAACCCTCTTGCATTCTTGCCTTCTGCTTGTCTCGTCCCATTCCTGCCTGACACACAGCCCGCCCCAGCTCACGGACCTTGCTGGAGGTACAGCTGTGGGACAGAGAATGGCAGCAAAGCTGGGTGAATTCAGCTTTTCTGCCCTTTTCTCTCACACTCTTCCCTTCAGTGTCTGCTGCACAGAGACAGGGAACAAACTTAAAACCCACCTCAAGGACCACTGAAATATCTGACAACCAGAAGGTTTCTCTCAGACCCGTTTCTTCAGCACCATCCCACCCCTACACAAAGTCAGGTGAGATTTTCTTCTTGGTCTTTTGCATTGAAACAGTTCTGTGCCCTCAAAAGGGGCCAGTGACTGATTTTCTATTGTCTCACAATGTTTTAAGTACTTGCATAGCAACATACAGCACAGCACCTGCAAGTCCCTAATTCAAATTCAAACCGTTTACAAGAGCCAAGCTCTTAAAGACATCATCACTGAATCTCAAATGGAGAGAAGCAGTACCTGTTCCACACAGCTCTGTATCTGCAGTTTTCTTTGTGAACTGGAACGTTAAAGACATCAAAGGATTTATTAAATCAGAAATCACCAAAGTTAGTACTAAGTTAAAAAGAAGCCCAGAGCCCAGGTGTCCCTGCAGAAAGCACTGATGAGAAGGAATCCTCTCCTCTAAGTGGGATGGAAGAAATGTGTATTTTCAAGAAAAGGGATATGCAATAAGCACAGAAAACAGAAAATGGATTTATTTTCTGATCTGAACAAGCTGTGGAGATTGGTGGCTTGACTAGTACAATATGACCAGAGGGGCAAGAGATCTTGACAAACCTTGTAATATAGTGACCTTAGGATGCACAAAGCAATTATCAGTAATTGTGTTATCTTAAAGACAAATTGAATCTCCTTTTAAATAATTAAGAATCATATTCTAATGCTGATTATACAATGCTTAATCTCTGAAGAGATGTTTATAAACTATGTGCACAAAACAATCTGTTGTTGAAAATGGTATTATACTTGCTTTAGAACCAGTTTTTATCTAATTGAGGGAGAAAAATCTGAGCCAGCTCTACAGAAATGGGCACGGTGACTTACAGCCCAGGATTACACCTCAACTGAAAGAGACCAAAAAAAAAAAAGCTGATAAACTTGCCATTATCAAGGCAGAAGCTGGTTACTGTTAGTATAAGCCTGCCCAATTAGCAGTACTGGCCAGGACAGTGATGTACAGCAATCAGTAACACTCACACAGTGACCATAAAGTACCTCATCCTGAGCTCCAAATATGGCTTTTAAAAAAAAGAAATCCTTTCAAGTATCTTGGAAGACAAAGGTTGGTCTCACCACCCAAAAAGTCTCTAGTCAAGGACAAATTCAGCAGAGCACATTACAGTGGCCTTCTGAATGGGCCGTTGGCTGCTGTGAAATGCACAGCCTCCTTATTGCTGCAGAACAGGATGGCCTTCTGGAATTCCATGCAATGAGTACCTTACATAGACACACCTGAAATAGAAGCTTCCACTGCCAGCATCAGGAATACTGTTTGACAACCAATTCAGTGTCATGTAAGGTTAAAATAACTATTTTCCCCTTCATCCAGGAGCTGAAATTAATAAACTTAATAAATAAATGACTTTAAGTAATACAAAAGTGCTCACCCAGAAAATCAAGTTTGTAATACAAAATCCACTAAATTCCTGTTTCTTCCAGAACAATTTATACACCTTGATTCGTAAGTATGACATGTTTCATTTCACATTATTGAACTTGTTTCAAAATAGTAATGACAGCCTGAAATGCTTCTGGTTCCTAAGAGTGGCTTGCACACATACTCCCAGTTACAGCAGCCATCCCAGGGCTAAAATGGGCAAAACCCCAAAAAACCCAATGCAAAGTAACTGAAGACAAGTGTCTCCACACACTACTGTTGACATGCCAAATTTAGGATTGAGAAAACCTGCTCCATTTGAACAAGTTCAAGTTTAGTCTCCAAGATCAGTCTTTCACCAAATACCTTTCCTAAAGGCAACCCTTCTTGTTAACTGTGCTTCATAACTCAGTCTTCAATGAACTGCCTTTTGTACTGCATACAGGTAGACAAAATCAGAACAAGGAAAAGTGTGAGAAGGCATTCAAGCATTCTTCTACAATGTAAACTGAAGTCAGGCTTGATTATTTTTTAATCAAATTTTAAAATCTCTTCTAAAAAGAAAAAAGCATTTTTACCATTTGATACCTGCAGACTTTGTACATCCATCAAGGACTTAACACAGCCATAAAGCCAGTGAATGCTGGAGACAGCCTCTTGCCCAAATAAAGGTATAAGCACAGAGAACTAATCCCACAAATCACACCTAAAATTACATCTGAGTTGTATTTCTGTGTACTGCCCTCTTGACACTACACCACAGTATTTGCCCGATCCCCAAATAAACCCACACTCTTTTTTTTGTCTGAACGTGTTCATCCATTCCAGCAGTCCTTTCTAAAAAGGAAAGCTCCTTTCCACTCCGCTCTATTTAGCAATCAGAAGAAAACAAAGATGTGCAGATATTCCAACAACAGAGGAAAACCAGATCTGACGCACAAGTAATTATAGCTGTCCCAGTTCTACCCTGACGGCAGACCCTTCTGACCCGCTGTTTGCTGCACCGAAATCATCCTTCTACTTGCTTTCACAAAAACAAAGGCATCCCCTTTCCCATGGTGCTGCGTTGAGACAAGGAACTTACATTTCTAACACATGATAAAGATGGGAAGAGCAGGGTATGTGCAAAGCAGTCGCAAAGCCAGCAGCAACCAGGTGAACGTGCCATTCGGTGCTGGACAATACCTGCCCTAGGGATGGCATTTAAGAGAGAAACCACAGCCATAGATCACTTTAGTGAGAGAAGATAAAACATGCAGAAATCTGCATACATTACTGCCTTCACTATCACCATGTTGTAAAGACATTAGTTATCTAAGAAAGGATGCCACTGAGCTCAAGATCCCTCACCTTCTGATGTGGCTTCAAAATTCTCTTGATCACCATCAGTTGAGCTGAAGTACTGTTGGACAGTATTTCAGACTCAAGTCTCACATCTATGACGCTCTACAACAAAGTTAATTATTTCCCAGCTGAAAAAACCCTAGTGCTGTGTTTGGTTGTTCTGCACGGCTGTTCCCCTGTTTCCTTGCAAGGTCATCCAATTTCCTCTTTTAACAAGACCTCTCCCGGCACAGAGGAGGAAACAAATATACAAAAATCCAGCTATTAAAGGTGCACATCAATTTAAGAGGATGTTCTACACATCATCTCCAGACAGAGCACAACTCTCCAAATACTCAAAAGAACTGCTACTTCAGTGAACCTAAGTATATATCCCATACAGCATGAGACTGATGGATTAATTCTCCCAACAGCATGAATGATTCAAATCAGGCTTTATTTATGTTTAACAGTGGAACTTCTGATCTGTTCATTACCATAATCCAGTGAAGGCAGGCCTCATTTTAATAGAATTAAGCAATCTCAGAAAGACACAAAGCTCTGGCAGTCCCAAGGGACACTCAGTCTGCGCTCATTTTATCATGCCATCTGTGATGCTATTTGAGGAGTACGCAGATATTTACCACTTCTCTGTCAGTAGCTTCTAATGTGTCTTGAGGTTTATTACAGCAGCACTTAGCAACTGTGTGCGATGCCCCAAAACCCAAGATTTTAATTCTGTTATAATATTTCTATAATACAACTTGCTTCTGTCCTTGCTTCTGACTTGGTTAAATTAAACAGAGCTCTCAGTAATTTTATCCCTAGCATAGCAAGGAGCCACTTCAAAACAAGCTCCTGTGCAAGAGGTCCTCCAGTTCATACTTCAGTTTGATATTCAGAGTACTATGTAGACAGCTCAAATGGATAGTGACACATTTGTCTTCTTAAGCAACATAATTTTAGATATACATTATATTACATAGACTCAACAAGAGAAGTTTTTACATAAGTTGTTTGAATTTAGGGTTAAGCACCATAGAGGGCACTTGGGCCCATTTGTTGGGCAGGGGGCAGAAGGACAGGTAACTGTCCTGCCCCAGACAAGAAGCCTTCTTTCTGTCTTTCCTGCAGCATGACAATGAAGGTATCGGTGAATCTGTGGTTAAGTCATAACCTGGCATCTGCTGAAGTGCTTAGAAAAAGCCCATGTATAAAAATCTCAAGCTCCACTCAAGCCTCTATTTACAGCAGTTCCTCAAGTACCTGGAAAGTACCTAACTGCACCAGTTCTCTAATACTTAATGGCACAACTTCTGCCACCACCATCAAGCACCACAACCGAATTCTTTCAAGAGCAGCTACAAAACCTATTTGTCAAGAAAGCAGTATCCAGTGCTCTGTGCAACAGGACAGCTGGGAAGCACCAGTGAGCTCTGCTTCATGAGTGCCCCTGAACCACACCTGGTTTGCCCTTTGGCTCCTCTTCCAAAAAGCCATGCCTTCTGCACACCTGCCTTCTCCAGGCTGGTCTCTCCTCGTGCCAGAGCGCTGCTCTCCAGCCTCCTGGGAATCCCTCTGGCAGGTGCTGTACTTACAAAGAACCAACCTGAGTTACAGACAGTCCTAGGAGGACAACAGCCCTCAGGTGTCACAGGGTTGAAAAATCTGAATTATAATTTCATAATATCAGTAAATGTTTCAAAGAAACATTTAGCATATTCCAATGCATGTACCACCTACGTGAACACTCACCTGTCTCACAATGACCCAAACTTCTCTCAGCGGGATGCACTGATAAAACTGGAGTTGTTTATTACTGCTAAAGCACATACTGAGGTAGAAAGTAGTATTTACAGTTTTAATCCTAGAGTATTAAAAAACTGATTTGAAAAGGTTTGATAGCCTCACAATAGTACATTTTTTCTTCCAGTAAGTGTCAGGAGAAAAAAAAAAATATATATATATATTTAAGAACTTGTTTTAGCAACTGTAATCTTTTGGCCCTTTTCCATAAAAGCTGATCTTCTGGAAAGCTGAATTCAGGTTTTGGGAATTTCTCCTCTCTAAGAACAGATTGAAATTAGTTTGAACCCAAGGGCAACTTCTTTAATACCTGTCCAACACATATTTGACCTTCTCTTCTATGAAAAGCTAGAGAATTTTTCTCATCTGAAGGGAATGGGAAGTTTAAGCTGGATTTCATCTTTTGGCTGTCAAGTTTTATGAAAGGAACATGAAAATGAAAAGTGACTTGCCTCACAATTAACAGGAGATGAAACTGAAGCCCCAAATCAAAGCATTAGACAGCTACAATATTTATCCACATTTATAGACTGCTCTTTCCACAGAATGATCCAATGACATCTTTCAGGTCTGTGTGGAAGTCGCTGCAGCATTTTAATGATATCTTTACAGAAGAATTTTAGACAGGTGATAAGATTTTGTATTTTAATTAAAGCTGTGGCAGAGCTGAGGTCAGCAGAATGAGACTGCTTGATCTAATTTAAGAAAACCACTGCACTTGAAGATCTGTACACACAGGTTGCACTTGCACAGCAACAGTATTATTTCATATTGATTTTGTTGGACTTGCAACTATTTCACTGCCATTCTTATTCCCACACGCTGTTTAGATGGCACAGTACACAGGGACAGCAATCTGATTACCTGCTATTAATTCATACCACTAAGAAAGTAGCTCAAAGGTGGTCAGGGTTTCTGATACTCCAGATAAATACCAATCCACAATAGTTTGTATACTTGGTCTTTTACAGGGTATTAAGCTTGCATTTGGAATGCAAGAAAAACTCTAAAAACCTCAGGATCTGCATCAGAAAATGCCTGGCTGGGGAAAACATGTTACTTTTCTCATGTTTTTGGAAACAGGAGGCATTTTTATATGTCTCATTTATGTTTTTAAATGTTTATATATGTTTTTATATGTCTCATTTCATCAAACATTACAGTGGATTTTAAACCCCTCACAAAGGCAGCTCAGTTGTGTGTAGCAGAAGCAACATACCACATGCTTCCCCAGAAAGATTGCGATACGATCGTGAGCCAAAGTATGTGAATGACTGAGATGCATCAATTAAAGTCACAGATGCTGCAGCTCTAATTAGGTTTTGCATTGTTTCAGTTAAACATGTTTCTCACTGCACAAAGACATCAGTGCATTTCTAAAAAGGAAGCCTTAGCTGCACAAGATACTGCCACAAAGAGGTGACAAGATACAGCTAGATATTGGGCTGAAAGCAGCAAATAAAGTAAATGTTACATCTTGTTTAGATACAATGTTTATGCTAAAATTCCAAGCATAATCAATGTAGCATTTCAGTTTTAAAGCACAGACAAACTTACAAATGAGTGTATGCTCCAAGACTTGACTGCACATGCTAACCACTGTGGTTTGGAAAATACAATGGATTAACACATGCCATCCTCTACAGGCTTTTGTTAAATTAAAAGTTACCATGTGTTTATTATTTGTTTCCAACTATCTTAAGCTCCTGAAACTATTGGAAGGGTTTTTTTGGTGGTCAAGTAAAATCAATCATCATTTGCAAGGGGGCAGGGGTGGGAGAAAGGAGTCAGTAGGACAGAGTCATTTGTATCACAGAATGGTGTGGATTGGAAGGGACCGTAAAGATCATCAAGTTGGCTTTCTGGGCTGCAAGTGTGCATTACCAGCTCATGTTGATCTTCTCATCAACCAACACCCTTAAGGCATTCTCCTCAGGGCTGCTCTTGATACATTCTGCGCCCAGCCTGTATCTGTGGTTGGCATTGCCCCAAACTTATTTAATAAGTTAACTATGTATTCACAAGATCAAGTGCAGAATGTCAGGCGATCTAATTATCACTGATCTGTGGGTGAAACAAATCACTCATTAGTCCACTTAAGGGGAAAAAAAAAAGAAAGAAAAAAGAAATGCTTAGCATTTCTAGAAAATGTGTCTCAATGCAACCTCCATTCAACTGAGTCTCAGTTAAAAAGTCATGTACACCTTACGAGTGAAAAGTGGGGGTTCAGTTTCTCAGCTTTTTTGGTAATATAGTTGTGTTAATGTACATCCACATGCACTTAGACACACTCACTTACTTCATGTTTGATGAGAAACAGGAAGACATTGTGTGTTACGCATTAATACACAAGGTACACGTATCTGGAATTATTTGTGGAAGCCCTTCTGAAATTAACTGCTAGCAGTACCCAGACAAATATCTCTGTGCATTCACAGTATTTCCAGAAATAAGCTGCACAACAGCAACTTCAACTTGTTTCCTCTCCACCCATCCACAGAGCAGCACAGTATTTGAAGGCCTACAAAGCAAGGCAAGGAGCCATGCTTCAGGAGCAGCACTCACCTAGCTCACCCGCTGCATTTCGACCACCGACCGCGTACAAATGTCCTTTGAGGGCACTTAGGTGGAAGAAGGTGCGCTTCTCATTTAAAGATGCGACTTGCATCCACTTGTTGTAGCGAGGATCAAACCTAAAGACCGTGTCAACCGCCGTCTTTCCTTTCGTGTCGTAATTGCTCTGGCCCCCAACGACGTAAAGGAAGTTTCCGATCACGGCGATGCCGTGCTGGTACCTTGGTGCATCCATGGGAGCTAAGGACTTCCATTCGTGGGCCTTCTCATCATACATCCGTAACTCCTTGCTGACAACCAGCTGCTGCCTCAGCACTCCCCCCAACGTCACCAAGTGAGTACTGTCTGACCGAATGGCAGTCCTCTCCGACTGCATAACCGGTTGCATGTATGGCATCATTTGGTAATTGCTGGCTTCCAAAAGCAAGTTTACACAGGTATTGTCAGTTCTCATGAAGTCCACTGTTTGAACATAGTTAATAAGATCCTGGGGCGTCATCAGTGGAAACCTGATGTTCTTCATTAGCTTTGCAGCGTACTCCATCCGAGGCTCCTCATACCGCAGCCAGCGACAAGCCGCCTTGAAGAGTTCAAGTTCAGTGCAGTGCTTAAGGCTATTACTTGAAAGCACAAAGGCAAGACGTTCAAAGGGGAGTTTCACAAATTCACCAGTACTTAATAATGCAGGGAAGTTCTTCAGGATAAAATTATTAACATATTTATCCACTTCTGTGAGATTGTATGTGTTGGCAATTCGCCCAACCTCAACACAGTTTTCCAACGAAACCTGTTAAGTAAACAGAAAGAGGAATCAAAATGCTTCCTTAATTTGGTGCCTAAATGATAATGTAGAGTCGAATGAAAACTATAGAGTCAGCAATATTTCGTCACTTTGCAATGCTCAAGGTGATTTGCACATAAGCAAATAAATATTCAATGTGATGTACAGCTATATTCATGACCGCAAGGGAGACCCAAAGCATTCCTTATTTTGAAGAAAGAAATGAGACAAGTAACAAGTTGATGGCATATATTAATTATGTCAAATACATTATACAATGATGATACATAGCAATTACAGAACTTCTTTGAGAAGCTCTGGAAATATCTTTGTAAGAAAGACACAGAAAATACAGTTAAGGGAGAGGCCATCAACCCACGGTAACAAAGTAGAAAGCAAAAGTAGTCTAATGGTGAGTCCATCTTCTAACATCATTAAAACTGTATTATCATAAGGTGCCCAACACAGCTACCGCTTCAATGGCACAGGTTTCAGACAATTCAGTTAGTGTTCAATCCCACTGCCCAGAGAGGTTGTGGAAGTCCCATCCCTGGAGGCATTTAAGGCCAGGTTGGATGGAGCTTTGGTCTAGTGAGGGTGTCCCTGCTCATGGCAGGGAGGTGGAACTAGATGATGTTTGAGGCCCTTTCCAACCCAAGTCAATCTATGATTCTATGAATATATTCCTTAGAAACAAGCAAAACTGGATCTTTGTTAAATCAAAGTCGTGCTCTTGCACAATATGTTCAAAGTTAACTTCCAGAAATACAAGGTAGTGATTTTAATTTTATATTATAATTATTTTTTTTTAATGAACCTAGAAGGATTTCTCCCAGAAATACCCCACACAAGAAATGCCTTAGATTAGGATCCATGCTGCAAGTGACCACATCTTGGTAACCATCTCTTTTTACATTGTTACTGCATCCACATTTCTTACATCTTTGACACTCTAAATTTCTGAGGTCACTTGGGCTCCAAGGCAGAGGGCAGAAGAAAGATGGCAGGGATGGGACATAACAAGGTAGGTCTCCAGTGAACTTGGTCAATTCATTTCAGCAATCCCTATGTTACATACACAAAGCAAGTCAATTTTTCAAACACTTCTTGCTTGTGAAGTGTAGCTTTTCTGCATCCAATACTTGTTCTAACCCAAGCTTCATTTGCACATGCTTTCTACCTCTGTGCACATCAGCCCTACACAATGTTGGACAATTTCCACAACTTTGTGCTTCTCATTATTTTAGTAATGCCAAAAGAATTTAAGCTTCTGAATCATAGAATCATAGAATCATAGAATTGTAGGGGTTGGAAGGGACCTCGAGAGATCATCGGGTCCAACCCCCTGCCAAAGCAGGGTCCCTAGGACATTTCACTGAGATAGGCATCCAGATGGGTCTTGAATCTCTCCAGAGGAGACTCCACCACCTCCCCGGGCAGCCTATTCCAGTGCTCTGTCACCCTCACTGTGAAAAAGTTTTTCCCCATGTTGGTGCGGAACTTCCTGTGCTCCAACTTGCAGCCATTGCCCCTTGTCCTGTCCCCACAGACACTGAAAAGGGGCTGGCTGATTCCCTCTGCATCCCCTGCTTAAGATAATTGTAAACATTAATTAGGTCCCCCCTTAGTCTTCTCTTCTCAAGGCTGAACAGTCCCAATCTTCTCAGCCTTTCCTCATAGGGGAGATGCTCCAGGCCCTTTATCATCTTCATAGCCCTTCTCTGGACTCTCTCCAGGAGATCCCTGTCCTTTTTATCCCAGGGAGCCCAGAACTGGACACAATACTCCAGGTGGGGCCTGACCAGGGCAGAGTAGAGGGGGAGGATCACCTCCTTTGACCTGCTGGCTACACTCCTCCGGATGCACCCCAGGATCCCATTGGCTCTCTTAGCCACCGAGGCACACTGCTGGCTCATGGCCAACCTGTCATCCACCAGGACCCCCAGGTCCTTCTCCACTGAGCTCTTCTCCAGCAGGTCATCCCCCAGCCTGTACTGATACAAACGGTTGTTCCTTCCCAGGTGCAAGACTTTACACTTGCTTTTGTTAAACCTCATCTGGTTTCTTACTGCCCAGCTCTCCAGCCTGTCCAGGTCTCGCTGGATGGCAGCGCAGTGTTCCTGCGTGTCAGCCACTCCTCCCAGCTTTGTGTCATCGGCGTACTTGCTGAGGGTGGATGCTATTCCCTCATCAAGGTCGTCAATGAAGATGTTAAACAGGACTGGACCCAACACCGAGCCCTGGGGAACACTGCAAATCTTTTGGGTTATTTTTTTAAAAGATTATAAAGATTGAGGACTCTGACCTGACTGCAGCCTAAAAATTCAAAAACCTTCCAATGACCTTCGGGTCATCACACATTAGAATATTTTGTCACTGTACAACTCAGTCTGATCAGTGCCCTTTAACACTAGACAATTCAAAAGTCTGATGAGCATAGGAATAGGAGAATTTATAAAACTACTATATACTGATCTAACTTGCCCTAGAGTTAAGATCTCCGGTCATCCCAAGTCTTCATTCACACATCCTGAGCCACCTTCATACAGCCAAAGGCTCCACATTTAATTCTTTACCTCCAGGAACACAAATCCTGTAATCAGGTCCCATCTATAAGATGAGCATGTGGCAGACTGTCAAGAATTCTATTATAAAAATATCTGCACAATATATACATGGGAATTATTTTTGTATTACAAGACAGAACACTTTGTTTATATCAAAATAATCACAACAGCTGGAAATGACCTATAAAAGATTCTCTGAAGCATTTTTTTTTCCTTTTTTGACTGTTTTTGAGAGCATTAAACTTTTTTTTGTAATTTCCTTTTAGGGTTTTTAATTTACATAAATCAATCACATAATGGAATTAACAACGTAAGTACAGTAAATGGGACATTCTTACTTCTCACATTTCAAGTTGTGTAATAAAAATAAAGCAATAGAAAAGTCACCCCATAAACAGCTGACAGTATATCACAAACCTTAACTCTTGCTATACAGTTACTGTATTTAGAAACTACTTGGGAATACACTTACCAGCAGCACATTCCCCATACTAAGGTATGCAGCAGAAAGGTATTACTGCATACAGAAAGGGAAGCTTGGAAGTTATAAGATCAAAGCAGGACAGGTAGATTGTGTACCACTGCTACATGGTGTTCAGGTTGCAATGAAGTATTTCAGGCTATTGTAGAATACATGCCAGTAACCAAGGGCCAGGCATGCATCTAGTTGATGCATAATCATAACAATGTTATTCTGTGACTATGCAGTTCCATATATTCCTGGAATGCTAGCATTTAAGAAATGTATTGACACATTACAGACCAATACTGACAGACAAACATGACATCAGGAGTTTCTAGTAATCCCATAATTCTCAAAAAATGTACTTTCTACTGCCTTAATTAATCTGCTAGAATTGTGCTGCTCTCAGGTTTGGGTTTCTTCCATACTGTGATTGCACATACTCCCCGTTACACTTACAAAATTGTGCCTTTGTTTGGCTTACCAACAATTAAGTATGTTCTTAAAGGTTACAAAAGGAGTATTGCCAGTTTTACTGTGCTCTAAGATAACAATCAATGTACCAGACTAAATCACATTGCAAAGATTTCAGTCATAAAAATATACAGACATTCTTAAATCTGAAGCCAAAAGCAATAATCCCTCAGCAGAAAGAAATGCAACAGCTACTTCTACTTAAACATTCAAAATTTGACAGCATTAAAGTACAACAAAGCTACTGAAACAAAAGTACGTAAACTACTTGAGTATGGATTTAAAAAAATAGTGGTTTGACTTATGCTATAGTACTTATGAGAGGCTCAGAAATGGCTCTCTGTGGAAGTCAGTCAATCAGAACTGACTTTGCTCATCAGCAAACAGAAGGAATTGCTACTTCTGGAAATCCCACTAAAGTGAATGGGAGGGATGGAAATATCAGACAAAAATGTAAGAGTGGCTGTACAGTGAAGCCAGTAACTAGTAAACATACTTAGAGTAAAAAGCCCTAACTGGTCAAACAGCTAAGCAACTAAGTCAAGAATTTTAAATAAACCTTATTTTACTTGGGCTCTGATTACTGAGCAGAGCTGTTTATTCACACCACTCACCAAAAAATACTAAAAAGGGTTTTTAAAAAAGAAAGGTCAAACATAGCACAGTATTATTACAGTCTAGAAACCCAAATGCAAAAGCCAAAGTACTTTTGGGAAAAAGCAGTTGACTTAAGCACAAACACAGGCTGGGCACACCATGTATCGAGAGTAGCCCTGAGGAGAATGTCTTAAGGGTGTTGGTTGTTGAGAAGCTTAACATGAGCTGGCAATGCACAATTGCAGCCTAGAAAGACAACTGCATCCCGGGCTGTATCACAAGAAGCCTAACCAGCAGGTCAAGGGATGTGATTTTGTCCCTCTGCTCTGCTCCAGTGAGACCCCCACCTGCAGTGCTGCATCCAGCTCTGCGGTGCCCACTGCAAGGACATGGAGCTCTTGAAGTGAGTCCAGAGGAGGGCCATGAATATTATCAGAGGGCTGGAGCACCTCTCCTATGAGGGCAAGTCAGAAGAACTGAGCTTGTTCAGCCTGGAGAAGCGAAGGCTCCAGGGAGACCTTATAGCAGCCTTCCAGTACCTAAAGGAGCTACAGAAAAGCTGGAGAGGGACTGGTTACAAGGGCAAGGAGTGACAGGACAAGGGGGAATGGCTTTAAGCTGAAGGAGGGTAGGTTTAATATAGGTATGAGGAAGACATTCTTCCCTGTGAGAGTGCTGAAGCTCTAGTACAGGATACCCAGAGAAGCTGGGGCTGTTCTCAGATCCCTGGTAGAGTTCAAGGCCAGGTTGGATGGGGCTTTGGGTAACCTGGAGAGTGTCCCTGCCCATGGGAGGGGGTTGGAACTGGATGATCTTTAAGGTTCCTTCCAACCCAAACTAGTCTGTGATTCTGTTCTATGCCTTAATTCTTTGAAACTTTGAAGCAATTACTACCCAAGCTCTTGTTAAAACTTAATTGACTATAAAATAGTACAAAATTGAGCACAGAGCAAAATAATTGCAAGCATGAGAACCTTGAAGCACAGAAGAGAAATAATATGCACAGCAAATCAAGTCCTCAAAACATTTCAGGATCTAACTTGCTTTTGATTGAACAACTGTTACACATTGAAGCACCCAACGTGCCATTTCAAAGGCTCTAAGTTTAAAAGAGCTTACATTCTCCTGAAATCTCCCATTTTTCTGTGGAATCCCATACACAGAATTCCAGAAATAGCAGCAGTGGAAATTTGACCAGCTTGGGGAAAAAAAATTAAAAATCAACTTTTCATTGTTAGAAAAGGTGAATTTCTGATGACTGGCAAAGTTGGCCCCCAGCATCAGATCCCACACTCTCCCAAAACTTAGACCATCATGCCCCAGCCTTAGTTAAGCAAGTTTCTGTGATAAGACAGGACTTCCAAATAGAGATCTCAATATTTTACAATTTGCTAGCTTGTATAAAAAATTAAAACACAATTATAGAAGGCATAAAATTTTCTTATATAGCTATATGAAAGGTACAGCTAAGACATTAATTTTCAGTGTTTTGGAATGTTTTCTTTAATTATAGTGTAACATTCCCTTCCCCATTAACCTGTGATTTTCCCCTGAGTGCTGTAATTTACTTGATAGGTTTCTCATCTTTCTCCATTTTGTACACTGCTGCTACTTTTGCCAAAACATTTTTGTGTGCTCTCTAGCACTTGCTACTCAGAAAACATCTCCATGGCACTTGTATTAATTGTAATTACACTATGGCCCATTTAGATGTGAACCTGGGAGTAGTCTTAGTCTATCAAACAGCTATAAATACTTACAAGCAACACTAAAAGTAAGACTGAAAACATCTTAAGAAGTATTCTAGTGTTTCTTTGCACATCCAACTGCAGAAGGAAGATGAGAGCAACGGGCTACTTGAGAGAAGGGTAAATGCAGAACAAACAACAGAATACTTACAAGTCAGATACAGCATATACCATTCTCTGAAGGTGCCTCTACTTCTTAAACAATATAAGCTGTTATCTTATGTTTTTCTTCACAAATAGTCCCAATACTGTCTTACAAAGTAACACAGTTATATTACGCTTTAGATACACTGACTTCTATAATCTTGTTAATAATGGACTCCCTAAGAAATTAAGTATTCTATGATTTGTCTGGGAATGCTTGCATCAGCTTTCAGATGCTGCTCTCAGCTAGTTTCAGAAAAAATAAGCTCAAGACTTGCTCAGAGAACTCATCGTGTTACAGAAATGCTACTTCAAGAATGGAGCAAAACAATCATGGAATCATAATCTCTGCTTTAATTAGTTTCTTAGCTTTACAAAATCAACCAAGTTTGCTTACCAGCTCTAGTTCCTGTTCAAACCAATTCCAAAGAAAGTTAATTTAAAAATTCTTTATACAAGGCTGCTGAGAACACAACTAGGCTAACCTGGTTTTGTAGCTCCTCTACAATTATACAATGAATGATGTCCACTTAGACATCAATATAAATGAAAATACTTAGGAGAATCAATAAAACTCCTCTTTATTCTGACCCTCACCCCAATCAAAACATGGTATCAAACAAGGTATCTCTTGAACCAAAACAGTGAGTCACCATAAGTGAAGGAACTTTTAGAATACAAGCATTTCAAACAATGGAAAAAACCCCTTCTGAATAACACAAGATGAAAGAAATTCTTTCCCTAAGAAAGCAAAATAAACAAGCAGCTGCCCTACCAAGAAAGGGGAAAGGACAACACTGTGTCCCTGGGGCTCGCCTCCCATTAAAGGGAGGCAGCTCCAAATCCCCAATTCAAAAGCACACCAAGACCTTGTTCCAAGTTGGCATTTATAGCAATGTCAATCCTGGAGAGGCAAACCATCATTTTGGAAGGTAAAAAAACCTCTTAGCAACATAAAATAGGTGGTGTAGGATTTAACAGTGTTAAGATGAATGGAAAAAATATCACTAAATTCTCAGCGAATTGGCCAATCAGAAAATATGCCAAAATTAAAAGCAAAATAGTAGTGTTATAGAGCCTAAATGCCTCTAACACGTTCTTTATGAAATAGATTGCTTTTATTAGCAGCTTGGAGTCCTCCTGTTTGTGTAAATCCTGGTGGATGTCTTCATTATGGAGGTCACATTTCTAAGCCTGTACTCTGAGGACCTATGGGAATACCTGCTGCTTTATTTTTTCACTACAGACTATCAGAAAGCTGAATTCCAAATAATATAATTCATGTAGGACACACCAGTGTCTCTGTTACTCATGAAATTTCTAGTAAGGTATATAAGCTATTACTATTAACATCAAAAAATCTCCAGGAAGCATTAGAAATAATGCCAAAGTGTGTCTCTTGGCAGAACTGCTTTGACAGCAACACCTCATTCTGCAGCCCTCAAAACAGGTGCTGCTTATCATTGGCAGGTCAAAGACTTGTATAGATACAAGAATTAGGAAAGGTTCTGAAGCATCATCTATTGGCATTGCTTATATACTGTGTTTAAGTCAAAAAACCAGATGACTTTACTCATATTCTGAGATTGCACTGCTTTAACTATAGAAATAACTGAAGCATCAAAATGTATGCATTGAGCATAATCCTAGAATGAGTGCAGTCAGTGCAGAGACCCTGAAACCTCTGATACCTGAGAGTTAAGAAATAAACGGAGTGTTTTCATGTCACATCTCTTCGCTTACATGCCTCTTCCCATCCACAAAGACAGAATCCAATAAAAAGCTTACACAAGAAGCCAGTTATCACATAAGAAGCTGAATCTTTAAGAGCTCTCTTGCTTTTGCTAAAACAGAAGTCTGTTTTTAATACAGAGAAAACTGTCTGACATTCAAGTTGAAGGGAGCACAGCATTCTTCTCCAAAGCACAGCCACAAAGCAAAACAGGACATCAAGCCTGAAAAAGGGAATGAAATGAAGCAGGGAAAAAAGGTTGTCCAGGCTCCTCCTATCTCAAGAGTGGGATCAGACCTGAGATTTTAATCTCTCTAATAAATAAAAATCAGGAGGGCAACTGTAAGCCATAAATAGATTTTACTGCATTGGTAGCACAGTATATTGCTTTGCAGGGCAAACTTTTTATTCATTCCAATTGCACAAAAGCAACTGTGCTACAGAAGTATTACTCTTTTAACCAACCATTACTGGTAGAAGAGAGGGCTGCTACTTGGGGGGCTGTCCCCGATTACAGACGCACTTATTTTGGTGATTGGGAAACAATATTTCCCCATAGGCAAAGCTATCTGTAGTTCTAGCAAAATACAGCAATCAACATAAAATCCTTGGAGCTACTTTTTTCATATAACCAGCATTTCTGAAACACCCCTATTAGCAATCACTTTAGAGAACATACTGTACTGAAGGACTGTGACTTAGTTCACTGGTTTACAGAGAAGATGTTTCTCTGGTGATCTCTACAATCACGGGCTACATTCCTCAAAACAAATTCTTTCAGGAAAGTGTATTAACAGACACCTCACTTTTTTTCCCCAGTTTAAGCCACAGAGTGTGAGGGCACGAACCAAAAAATTCAGTAAGGAATCTGGGAACCATGATTAACATAGTTTTTACCAACACTTAGGAATTAGAATAATTTTCATGTGGTATAACATTTATAATCAAACTCACTGTACATAACACTCAGAAGAAAAAAGATTTTCAAGAAAACTACAAAGCAAACTTGTTCTCTGTGAATCCAAGTTACGAATAATGGCAAATTTTAAACAACTTTGACTGTGACACAGTCACTGTCCTTAAAAAAAAACCCACACACACAACAAAACCCCCTAACTTACAAAGGCCTTTAATCATGGTAAATGTGAAACAAGTAGTAAGTCTTACCCCAGAGATAAGAAACACTTTACAGAAGTCCAAAACAGGTAAAATCTGCAAAAAACTGGCAGCTTCCAGAGTGTCCTGAAGGTTGTCCATGTTAAGGGAAAGTTTTGCAGTATAAATGAAATCAATGATCTTCTTTAGGCCTATTTTATTCACACCATGAAGCTTAATGCACATTAAATCCTGTTCCTTCATTCCTCCTGAAAAAGACACGTAGGTAAGTTTGTATGATTATTTCCATGGGGTTGAAGTCTTTTCATAAATTTATACAAAAATCAAATATAATTTTCAAGTCTAATTTAAAAACCTGTACAACAGTAGAGAGAGTACAAGTACATATTGTTGCTTGCAGTCCTGGGCTGACTCAAACACAGCACTGCACGTGTGCAGACAATGGAAATCTGGAGAATAGCACTATGCATTACTTTAACAAAAACACCACCTGTGAACATGGCCTTGAAGTAATCACTTGCAGAAGCCATCATCGCTCTGTGAACAGGAAACACCTCGTCACCATCTCCCGGAACAAGCGTCACATCACAAAGCAAACCTTCCACTCGCAGTTGGTCAAAACCCTGCAAGAGCAGCACAATGTGAAGCATCCATTTGATTTGGGAGAAGAGTAGGAATCAGATTCATTGCCATGGGTAAATACTTATTTTATTTACATACGTACTCTAGTTCCAAAATGTCACTAAGAATTTATCAACTTACAAATCATCACCTCTAATGCATTCAATGCTAATTATTCACTGAAAAACAATGAGAGAATTATTCTTTTCCAGAAATGGCTGAGGAATGCTGAGCACACTGTGCCTTAGGAAGCAGCTTTATTCTGCTAAATAGGTTACTTTCAGGAAGGAGTTTGTTTTGTAAGCTTCAACTTCAGCAGTAATTGTTGTTTGGACCTACCATTTCTGGACACATACACATTCCAGATAAACTTGTGTGCGATGGAAATGTAAGTGGTTTGCAACCTAGGAGGCTGCAAATACCAGAGCCTAAAAGGAAAGTTCTCACCTGGTTCTATGATTATCAAATTTATTACTTAAGTTCACAAGGCAAAAAATTCCAAATTAAGCTCACTGTATATCTGATCTTTTCTGAATTACCTATAACAGCAAACTGTCATAAAAAAAGAAAGTATCTACATAATCATCCTAAAGATTTTCCACTAAGGATATGCCCAGTTGGGGATACTGGAGGATGGGTGGAACACTCACCTCTTTCACACGCTGCAGAACAGAAGGTCAAACATAAAACAATGTCTTTCAACCGGGCATGCCTGATGTTTTTCTAGTACTAAGAGAATGTAAATATTGTCTTTACAGACTCAACATTTAAAGAAGTCTTAGCATCAGCCCCCTTGGTTTAAAAGTGAAGTTATCCTAAAGAGAGGCTGTACTTTTAAAACTGCCAAGGTAATGAGAAATTAATATTCAACTTTCTGTCACAGAAAACACCAGAATGCAAATGAAAATGAGTTATTAGCTCCAGTAAACTGCAGACACCAAGTACAGGTTTGTATAAAGCTACCGTATTCCCATGCCTCGGATGACCTCCCCGGAGCTTGTACAAACACAGCTTTTTAGCTACCAGTTCTCCATTTGCTCAAGAACAAAATCAAAAGAGGAAGAAATAAGCTGTTGAACACTTGGCCAAGGATTCAAAATATCACTATTTGCTGTTATGCCCCTTGCCATAACAAGTCTTTTTCTAACAAAGTACAAACTGAGCAAGACACAGCTCTACATCAGGTGCTTTACAGTTTTGTTCTCTCCATTTCTCTCCTTCACTGATGATTTTGAGTACAAAATACACAATATACCCAAGGGATTCTCCATGGTCTAAGGAGGGGTTTTTTTGGATGGTTAATATTTGTGCCAGTAACCTCCATCTTCCACTGAAGAAAACCTTTCTGTTGGCTAACTTTAGCATTAGCTAGAAAAGCTGCAACACGAGGATGACTCCAAGTGCACCCAAGTATCTCAAGGCTAAAATACCTATAAAACCTAAAGAGACACAGCAAAAAATATCTAGAACAACTGAAATTGTTCCAAAATTTACAAACAAGGGAAAACTATGTGCAAGCCCTAGGAACTAAAAAGGAATCACTAACTTCTCTGAGTAACAGTTTTTAAAAACCTTCTCATTTTTGTCCCAAAACTTTGGCAATCTATTTAAAGTGGCAGCAAATTTAAAAAGAAAAAAAAAATATCAGTGGCAGTTCTCCACAAAGTCACACCATGCAGAAGCTGTCTGTACTCCTGAGAAAGTCTGCACCAGATAGTAGCAAGCTGTAAGTTTGACTCTCTATATCATGTAAAAGCTCAGGCAGCATCAACGTGACAAAACTTCAGATTTAATAAAAGTTTAAAGCTTCAGAGAGGATAACATTTTTATCTATTAGATGACATTTTTATCCCTTCTACCATACAGTAGTGCCATACAGTCAGTCCCAGCTCAGGTGTTACACTAAACCCAGCAGGGCTCTGCCATCACAGAGATGTGGATAAGCACGGAGCTCTCCTCGTTCACATCCCTAAGGCAGCTTTCACATAAGAGATGGTACAAGCATTCACATAACTGTTATATTCAAGTGAGTTTCTCTGATGCAGCTGTTATTTCATAGTTTAAATATTATCTCATAGTTTAAATATTATCTCATAGAAATTGAGAGTAGAAAGGGATAGTACCTAAGGAAAAGGCCAGGGTTTCTCCCCAAGCTGTTGGTAAAAGCTGAATCTTTAAGTCTCAGAAAAAGAAGTTACTAGCCATGTTTGCTTGTGGGCATCGTCCACACAGCACACTGAAGTGTGGTGTTTTGAGGCTTTTTAGGAATTACTAGTCTGAAAGTCTAGTGAGTGGAGGCACTAGTTAGAGCAGCCAAAACTCTCATTACAGTACAATACTGATACAAGAATATTTAATTACCTGTAATACCACAGAACTGTGAGTGTTGCTGGTGAAAAATCTTGTGGTCCCTGTCTTTGAAGACTGTAGATGGGCAGAGACGCCCATATCGCTGCTACCAAGAGATACTTTCATATGAGGATCCTCCTCTTCCACCAGAGATCTAAAAAGAGTAGAACAAAGAAACCTTAAGACCAAACTCATTTTCATTCAGTGCTTTTGCGTTTTAAAACCACAGTCTAGGATGAAATGTAACAGCTCAGGTGCTATAGATCAAAAATCAGCAGGATCAGTCCTTAGTGGTCCCCTTCAGCTAATCTAAGGAAGCAAAGTGTTAACAGTCCCTAAAACAGCATAACTCCAAAAACTTAGGTTTTGGCTAATAATTTTTCCTTTCCTTCCACCCCCACCAAGACACTTGCAAACTATTTTATTTCTCTGTGTGCTTCCAGTATTATAGGATGCTTGCAGGGGTTCCATTCAGTTTTCAAGATGAAGAATTTTACCAGATTTCCTAGGAAAACTACAAGATTGAAGCTCTAAGCACAATATTACATATCAGTATTCCATTCTTAGGGCATGCATTACCTTGCTCAAATATGAGCATAATAGAGAATATACATAGTGGAGTTTTAGGCTGTAACTTTAAGCTATCTTTAGAAACACAAGGCTAGAAGAAATCTACTGCAGGCAACCACTTCATAATTTTAATTTAGGATTTGTTGGTGTGAAGTCAATACTTATGTTTTTGATTCCAAGCAATTACTGTCCAAATCTACATAAGAAGGGCTAATTTTAGGTAGAACTGTTAAAGAATTACTGCACTATTATTAGCCTTCCATTTTAATCTTGAGATGCAAATGAGGTTTACATAAAGAGATATGCATATGAGATTCTAACTATGCTAACCTGTAATTATTATAAAATGTAAATAAATTTAATCTCCAGAAATATTAACAATAACTAGTTCCTGTAATTTCTGTGATCTAATATACTACCTATTAGCATGCATAGCAGTATAACGCATATATACACACTGTTAATTAGCAAACATAAGCTGTTAGTCCACAGATTATTAAAAAGACTCCATGTTTCAAAAGAAAAAAGTCATAGCAGTTTGACATAATTGCTGCAAATCCCAGATACAAGTTTTCCAATTTTAAACATGCAGGTGCAAACATTGGCCTCTGAGCTAGTTTCAGAAATTACTTTAAATAGGTGACAAGGATGTGCTCAAATTCCCCTCTCCACAAGTTTTGGCTGTGATCACTGTGTAAAGGCAGGCTTGGAATTTGCAGATGATGAAAAATAATTTCCGTATGTTCCCCCCCCCCCCCAAATGTTGGAGGGTTTTTTTTAAAAAATATTTATCCCAAATTTTGTTGGATACTTAGACCATGTAGAGCAATTTCCTTGGTACTTAAGACTATGTAGAGCAGTTTCTGAAACTCACACATTACGCTGATAGAACTGATGTGCCATGTTCAAACCCATGGATACATAAGGTCAGCTATGAAAACATTCCCAACAAATTCACCATTCCACAGAGCACATGGGTTTGAAACAGTGAGTTTACACACACAGAGGTAACAACAGATTGTAGGAACAAAAGTACATCTCAATAGCTTTGACTTCTAGTGTAGCAACCCAAGACCCAGACATCTGAAAAAGTTAATAAACATGGATGTATAGCAGCATGCAAGAATTGTGTCATCTGTGAAACAGAATTCTCTATTTTATATTTTTAAAAAAATCCAGAGGGAAGTTTAAATAAAGTTTTACTGGGCATACCCTAGAAAAGGGCTCTCCAAACTATCTTTGGCACTCATCAAGTGTATATAATGAAGCAACCCAGCAGCAAAGCAGTTGCTAACCCACAACCCAAAATATTTCTTGACTTTGTCCTAGGGTGATTTGGGTTTTGGTGGGGGGAGGAGAGAGTTTTGTTTGGTTTACTTCTAATAAAATCACATCAAGGAAAGAGTCTAACAATCTCAAAGGACACCCAGTCTCTAAAATTGTGCATGTCTTTCTAAGAAGAAATATTAAATCATGTGGGGAGACTTGTAAGCGTGGGTAGGAAGGCACTGCAGATTCAACTGGCATGAATCTGACTGCATGAAATGTCAAAGCAGATAGCCATGGTACCAAGGGGCTTTTAAAATACTTTTTCTAAACTCAGAACAAAATAGAAGATGTACACATCACTTAAAATCCTTAGGAAAAGAAACCTACAAGTAAACCAACTTCCTTGGCTGCTTGGAGAGGGCTTTTTACCACATTTGCCACATACACCACGCTGCATTACTTCCCGACAGCCAGCACACTTCATTAGCTTTACAAATGAACGCAAGACCTTGACCAGGATTCATTTATTCCAAGTGATAATAGAAGCATTTTCCTCAACAGGCTACATGACATACAACCTCCGAGCTTTGTCCTAAGGGTCCTCCAGAGCACAAGATGCCTTGTTACAACTGCACAGCCCACAAAGAGGATACAGTATATTGCAAAATACGTGCAATACTCACACACCCATTCCACACGCCAGATGTGGCTAGAAGCGGCTATTTCCTCTACCCGATTTTCAACATGTAGCAGGCAGTTGACTAATACCTATGTCACACATACAAACCCAGCTGCTCACAACTTGATGCTCTTCTGCAGAAGAGATTTTCACTCTATCTTTTCACATTTGCTGTTACATGAGTGCAGGAACTTGTGTATGAGAATTAGACATTAAAAACTGTGAACTTCCACGTTACAAAAATCCACCAAAATCTAAATGTAACAGTTCTAGTCTCAAACGTGTCTTGGCTGCATATGACTCCATGACAATAAATGTAAAAATAACCAAATTATATTATTACTACACAGGGGTTTTTTGCTTTATATTTAAAGCCACTATGACAGATAGAAAGATTGGGCAAGTTGGAGACGTTTTGTGGGGGGTTTTGGGGGTGATTGGTTTGGTTGTTAAACACACCACCTTTTTTCCTGCAGCAGAACAGTCTGGGAAGACTGAGTACCCTCTCCCATTATGCACAAACCCTCTCCCATTATGCACAAAGTGACATTGAGGAGCTGGGTTTGGCAGGAGTTACAATGCAAGTCAGCAGTAAGACCTGACGAAAGCACACTGATCTCCTGCATCCCAGCCTCGTGACATTCACTGAGAGGGAAAGAGCATTCCCAGAGCAACCAGAAATTATGAGTTTGTCATTGGCTTTGTAGCAGTTTCAGCATTTATCTTCACACAACGAGAGAAATCTGTCTTTGTAAGACAGAGTGAAAAAGCAGCAGCTCTTACAGGCTGCGTTGATACCAATAGACAAAGAAACTGCAACACCCAAGCACTATGTCATATACAGTGAGAGTCATTTAGAACTGCCCTGCAAAGAAATTTCAAACTACACAGAATGCAACTTCTGTTTGGGGGGCTGTAAAGTGAATATTCAGAAATAGGTCTGCCATTCACACCCAGAACAGATGGGTAACATGCTTTCTGTCTGACCAAATTCCCAATAAAAAACACAGTACATACATCTGTCCTGTTTGGACACTTACCAAAGGTGTTATTTACATTCGTTAACATAGGACTGTTAAGCACTATAATTAATTAGATAATAATGAATATAAACACATTGATTTTTTTTTTTTACTTTAAGTACAATGTATCACAATTATGCACATTACCAAAGAAGCAAACTAATTCATTTTCTATTTAATTTTATTGTTCTGATCGATAGAAACTATTAAACAAGATGTGCAGCAGCAGCATTTTTAACCAGGATTACAAAAAAAGTTGGAGGAGACGGCTAACACAGCAATAGTTCACAACAAGTTCACAAACGTGAACATTTAGAGCCAGCAGAACACTGTAGTGTTAAACTTGAAACATTCCTTGTTCTTAATGTGAAATAAATATTAACATTGCAACGGCAAAGCAGAGGAGCTGCCTGATTCTTTCTGCAACCTCTGGGCAGTAGCGGCTTGAGGTTCAGGGAAAGGCACCGGAGGTTAATTAGTTGCTATCACAGAATAAGGTGTCAGTCACAATTTTCTTTCTATCCTTATGTAAAAAGTATGCTGTGCTTGGATTGACAAGCTACTGTAACCAAACGTGCTTTTCCACGTTAATTCTCAACAATTCCAACTGGGATTTTTGCTGCCATGATATATGGAATGTGAATTAAATGGATATTAACTATATAACTTAATTTTCTAATTCCCTGACAATTGTGAAGGAAGAGAGCTCTGCTATTTACCATTTAAAAACGTCAAGGTGAGCTTTCTTTCTGTTGACTGCTCACTAGATTTGCTTTCATTTATTCTCTCTAAAGTCATAATTTTTAAACTTATTCATCTACTAAAAAGCACCTGAACACCCTCTTTGAAAATCCATGCAATTAGCAATTACTTTAGAGCTAGAAAGACCATATCAGCCAAATGTTGGGCTGTATTTGGAAAAAAAAAAAAAAAGGAAGAAAAAAATTACAATAGGTCAGGAGCCTTATCAAACTAATGTGAAGCTACACTGACTTTTTGGGTTTGGAGGTTCTTGAGGTTTTTCATAGACAAAGGAAAACCATAGCAAAGGACCACCCTAGTAGAGAAAAGAGTTAAAATTGGAACAATTCAATAGTATTGTTTAATATTTTATTTCTTTTAAGTATTACCAGGGTAATATAATTCCCCTACTTCTTGTCACAACATGGAACAAAATACAGTAGGGTAACAAGACCACTGGTTGACTTCTGTTAAAGAAAAAAAACATAGGAAAATCTCAGAAGGCCTTAGTGAGTTTCTAGGTTTAATTATTAGCTCTTGCAATTAGAAGTGCCAGAAGTAAATAAATATATAGACTGGCACAAACATTAAGGAGCCTCGTATTCCATGTGAATACTAAATAAGCAATTTGAAAACACAAAGACTGACCAAAGCATTTACAGGACTTCTGTACATGATTGTTCCCATTTCTGCAAGGAACCTCTCTAGAGGTTCAGTGAATTACTGAAATTGTGTGAACCGAATTTAAAGGAGAAGCTGAAATACATACATAGCAGGAAAGCCACCAACCCTGTGACCAGGACAGAATAGGAGATGCCATCAGAGTCAGACCCAGAATCTGAGCCTTACTCGCTCAATCCTGAGCTGGAAGGTTCCCGACACATCTGGTTGTGCACATCTTTAGCTTAATTGCTATTTCCACCTTCCTTCAAAGTACAATTTAAGTAGCAGATCTTTCCAGCAAATACTGACAAATCTTTTTGAACTATCTTGAGTTACCAACACCGTTCATAGAGGTAAATTTCTTTCTAAATCACTTCACAAATATCAACCAGTTAAAACAGCTCAGAGGCATCCAGGTCAGCCATGGTTAAGCAGGGATTTGTGGAAGCTAGGACAAGTTTTAGTCTCAGCTAGAATATTCAAATCATGGAGTTTCCATTTTGTACAGAGCTCAGTGCAGGAATGAAATGAAATAATACTCTGTTAGGATGATTTCCTCAGAAGTTGCTGAACTCATTGCGATGGAAAAGAAATAAGGCAACTATGATTATCATTAGGGATTTGTTCATTTACATCAGTAAACCATTGATCTGTTTGAAATTGTCAGAGCATAGAGCAGAGTCTTTGAAAACAAAGTAAGGAGATCAGCCTACAGCTACAGATATTTCAGACTGCATGTTCTCTGATTTATTTAAAACCCACAGTCTTTACATAACTCAGTAAAAGCTTGCCAAAGCCATATTGGCCAGACAGTGAATTCTTAATTTGGTGAAGCTCAACAGCTTGTTTTTGAAAGGATTATAACCTTATTTTCTCTGTCAAATTACTGTTCGATGAACCATGACTGCAAGTGTTCTGGTCACTGGTAAATGGCATCTTCAGCAATCACTTCTGGCATGTGCCAGTACTCTGGTATTTATCAGCAAAGAACCAGATTTCAATTTCATATTAAGATATTCTTATTTACAAGACAAACCTTTACTGTTTTAAATACAGTATGCTACAGGGCTATCCTATACACGCAGCTAACGCATGTATTTTACTAATGAAACTATTAATGAACAATGAAATACAATGAAACTTTCATTTACTGTTAGATACAGAGTAATTCTTTACTTTGAATGCATAATCTGCCAAAAAGTATTTTAGTATTCTTAGTCTGCCAAAAAATAATTTAAGTATTGACTATCTTACTGTCTTCCCATTATGAACAGATGTTCCAGCCTCATGAGTAATGAATTTAGGAATTCCCCAACAAATTAAATGGCCACCTAGGAGCTTAATAAGCATAACTGAAATGGCAGCATTGAATAAAAGAAAATCTCATCATGCTTCTATTAAGAAATTCAAATATTAATACAATGATGACCAAATTATGCAATTGCAGTATTTTACATCTCTTCCATAGTGTCTACAGCATGCACTTTGGGGAAATCCTGTCCTCCCTTAAAATAACATCCCATCCTTACACTTGTCATCCCTTAAAATAACATGTCATCCTTTTATTACTGTTTTTTAACAGGAGTTTCTAACTTACATCCTTTGTGGTATCAGTAACCCAGTAAAACTAAGCAGTTTTACAATTCATTAATGGTTTCTTCTCACAAAAATACAGCAAAAGTTTGTATGGGAAATGCAGTTTGCATTTTAAAATAGATACATGGCTCTAGCTAGAAAAGACAAAAGGTCATTTCTGTTCCAAAAGGTTGACAGAGCAAGTTAAGTCCTCTCTTAACAGACCAACAGTTCAGCAGACTTCAGTTCTTGTTTTGGGGGCATACAGGTACTGAGATAGGCTGCTGCTAAAGATCTGAAAGTAGGATGAAGATGAGAACAGCGCTGGAAGGCAGGACCAAAATGACCTGTGATACATACAAAGCAGTAGGAGTAGGAATCATGGGTTTCTTTCCTTTCTTATTATGACTACCAGTCCCATGCTATCAGCTTCAGATGTCGCTGCTTGTACCAAGAGTTCAAAGGCTGTGGTTTTAATAGATGAACCAGAGGCTGGTAGCCTGAATAGAAACACTTTGCATTTATCAGTTTCTGCTTTCCTTAAAGATGCTGTTTTAATGCTTTCTACTCAAAAGGGGCCACCAGAACCAGGGGTTTGCAAACCTTTATCTCAAGTGAGTTAACGCTGCATTTTAACTACTGCGAGTGACATTTTCCTAAGTGGCCAGCGCAGAATACTGCTCACCTTGGGCAATGCTCCCATGCTTCTAATTGAATACCTCACTTTTCACATTTGACCTTGCTTATAGATTAAAAAGGACAGCAATAACAGCCAAACAACATTTATTTAGTAACTTGATACTGAGCTCTTCTATATCTCCACCGCAGGAGAAAGGCATAAAATAAAGCATGCTGTTTCTTAAAATTAAAAAACAAATAGATGTTCCTCTATTGATTTTCCATCTTTCCTCTAAACTAAGGGTGTTCTGTAAAAGGAGACCAGAAAATCTGGCTCTGTATAGCAGAGCAAACCAGTGAGAAGTGGCATTTTCCTTTCACAAGGCCCTGGCCAACGGCAATAGGAGAGGAGGCTATGGGGCTTCCAAACCTCTGATCCAGCAGAAAACAAAGATTGTTTCTGAACACATGCTGATGGACAGCAGGGAGAAGCACGTAGGTCTCCAACGTTAGCTGCGGTTTGGAGACAGCTACAGCATGAGGTGATCACTGAAGCTACCACCATAAGAAAGGAAAACTAGGTACTGAAGCAGTGTAGCCTGAGGAGATCCCCAAGCACAGTCCCCAATGGGAACAAGGCCATGATGGCAACATACAATAACTGTCTTGAAGGACAGGAACACCAAACCTTGTTAAACCATAATCAGGCTCATGGTAACCTACTTAAGCTCTTCCAGAAGCAAAGTTTTGGAGATGAGTGCATGAAA
This sequence comes from Hypotaenidia okinawae, assembly GCA_027925045.1. Classification (NCBI taxonomy): domain Eukaryota; kingdom Metazoa; phylum Chordata; class Aves; order Gruiformes; family Rallidae; genus Hypotaenidia; species Hypotaenidia okinawae. Next base: position 11,369,918 of record BSDF01000004.1, read on the forward strand.
TTCAAGCCTTTAACCTTTCTTTCGGTTTTGATTGGGGGGAGGGTGTTGGGTTTGGTCTGATTTTTTTAAATACAGTGAAGTCTTTCAGTGATGGCCAGAGATAGAACAACGGGTAATAGGCACAAGCTGGAGTGTAGAAAGTTCCATGTGAATATAAGGAGAAACTTTTTCACTGTGAGGGTGACAGAGTCCTGGGACAGGCTGCCCAGAGAGGTTGTGGAGCCTCCTTCTCTGGAGACATTCAAAAGCCACCTGGATGTGCTCCTGTGTGATTTAGTCTGGGTGATCCTGACCCCACTCTGGCAGGGGGTTGGACTAAATGATCTTTTGAGATCCCTTTCAATTCCTAATGTTCTGTGATTCTGTGACATCAACACACAGTCATCATCTTGAGAAAAAGTTTCTGCCCAAGCACACAAGCCCACAGCGTCAACTAGAAACACACAGATGGTTGAAGATGCAATCGCTGTTCCAACCCATGGATGGGAGTGGGAAGGAGGACGACACAGAAACAACATCGCTTCAACCTTTTTGTATCACTTCAAAGTAAGGTCACACTGGGACCAAAGCCAACAAAGAGCAGACGGAGCAACATCTCAACCCTTTTAGTGTGATTTCCCAAGGATCCGTGTACAGACAACGCACTCCTCAAAATTCCTTCTTAAGCAACTAAACTATCAGAGGTCTCAAGCTGTTTGCAGCATAATTACAGCCCACTGGTTAATTCAAATTTGTTTTCCACAGAAACAAAGCAATATTTGGCTCAGTCATTACTATAAAGCTTTTGTTCCTAACAGTATTTAGTCTCTCTGGGAGCCTTAGTATCACATCCACATTTATCTATTTGACAAAGGGTTTACATTCACTGAGCCATTTGTAGCTTAAATTTGCAGACTCCGATTGTTTAATGATGCTAAATTAGGAACGGTTTTCTAATGACTTTTTGCCAAATTTGGTGTTAGTCTATTGATTCCTACTATTAAAACCAGAAAAAGCAAAGTAAATGCACATGCTTTGTAGCTTTTCTAGAGGAGCAGAACTACTGCTTTATTTCCGTGACATTCAAAAAGGTAAACACACAGTCACTCAGAGGTTTCACAGGTTAGGCTGGACTGAAACTGCACATCCTTGTCTCTGTTCTTTGCATCTGGCCTTAAAAGTTCAAAACACAAGTCATAATACTAGCAAGGCAGCTCACTAAGTGTTTTGTAATTCACAGGAATTAGGATAAACATTTTGCATGCACCAGCAGATTGCAGTTCTACCTGATAAGTCTTTAAATTTAGTTTTCATACACAGAGAAATTTAAGTTTGCAGAATGGTTCCTTAGAGACAAAACCCTATATATGTCTAAGGTGACACCTGCACACGTTCAAGATTCTGGTCGCAGAACACACATCTCACTATGCTCCTGTAACAAATTTAGGAACAAGTACTTTCCAGAGTGTTGACTTTTTCCCCCTGTATGCTACACAAACTGATTTTGATAGCTTCAAAGCCAATAAAAAAGTAGACACCATTCTGATATTGGGGCTTGTTAATTAACTGCCACTCTTCCTGTTGCCTAGGTCTGCTCTGCCATCCCTCTTGCTTCGTCATTTCTCACGGCTGTTTTAGCATTCTTTTGTTACAATCTCCTGGGGGGAATGGGGGGTAGGGGTGGTGGGGGGTGTAATTACTTCATATCACAAAGTACTTTTCTCTTCTATTATAAAGAGCTTAAATCTAAGCATGTCAGATATCAGGTGTGGGCGACTTGTCGATCCCATGGGAAAAGCACCACATTCTCGCAACAATCTCAGTCACCACAGAACAAAATATTACAGCAATAATATGGATGTGCTCTTCCACTTTAGTGTTATAGCTGCACATTATTACACTACAATTCCCACTATTACCATTTAGAACAAGTGACTATTATTTTAAACCCCCAATATTCACCAAGTGCTTTATGAAAATCCATGGGTATCCCCATCCAAACTTCAGAACCACTGCGTAACACGACAAAAGCCAGCAAGTAGAAAGTGATTGCACAACACAAGAACAAGGAAATAATGGCAAGAACGACAAACTGGCAGAACTGACATCCTGGCAGAACAGGCTGAGTAACAGTCAAGATAATTCAATAAAGATGCTTTAGCATGTCACAACATAACATCAATATTACAACATCACACTGTGTAAGAGGAATGTGATTTTGAGGACCTGTAAGTCACAGCATCACAGATAAAGGTATGCCCAGGAAAAAAAAAAAATCACTAGCACTGGGAAATTTCACAGTCAGGAATGGTGTTTTTTGTTGTGGTTTTTTTTTTTTTCCCAGTTTATTACAGCAATGAAATTTCACCCTTTGAATTTACAATCATCTATTGAAATACCCATTACTGATAAAGCAAAAGTAAGCCTAACAGGCACGAAGTAGAACTATATAGGAAACTGCTGGGATTAAAAGCAGTCTTCTATTTATCAGATATAAACCACTTCTATTCCACACCCACCCAATTCAGATGTTTGCATCCATGGTTAGGTTAGTTTCCAAAATATTTGGGGTGACCTGCACACTGACTTACAACACGTTGAAATTTGAACTATCCAGGAGTAATTGCTTAAAAGGGAAACGCTGCCAAAGACAGGCGAGTGTTTCGGTGTGAATACAGTGTCGTCTGTCAAATGCTCAAGAGCCCAACAAAAGGGTTTATTTGTGGAAATAAAAAACCCCACGAAGACGGTAGACTCATAGGGTGGTCTCACAAAGGGGAGCTGCCTAATACAGATGGTCTGATGAATTATGCATACATACCTTTTCCCATTTAAGTATATATCATTGTATGGCATAAATTCAAAGAGCTCACAGTGGGGTAAATCAAAGATTTGAAAAAAGGTACAAACGCATTAACCTATATGACCTACATAAGCAGCTAAAACTAAAACTGATTACTCCAGAGTATTAAGAATTTATTCTATTTTTCCTGATTTCCATTACTGCAAAGCATTTCCTGTCGGACAAGTGGCTCAGGATAGACAGACTGTGTTGCAAACCCTTTGATAGCAATATATTTGGAGTATCACATTTATGTATTTTTCCTAACACTAGTCAGTTATTTACAAAAACACATGCAAAGGATAATTTCCATTTAAAATATCAACACAGTATTCCATGTAAAAGTATAGAAGGCATTAAGTTTACAAGTTGATTATTCTGCAATAAGATTTTTTTCATTTTACTTATTTTTAAACTTCATGTTGGTGACTGAAAAAATGTAAGTAAACATTCAACTTTTCAGAAAATAGCTAACATGTCATAGGCTTATAGAATAAGCCTGTGTCACAGTATTTATAGAATAAACCTATGTCATAGTATTTCTGAAAACTATTTTTGCATTATTGAATTTGTTGTACTCTGCAGACGTCCATCATAATACTTTAGCCTGTATGGTTTCTGCAAACATTTCTTCCATTTGTGTTAATGAAAGATGTGTGTAACTTCAGAGAGCAATATAAATTACATTGCTCCTGTAAGTCAGTATTCTCCTCTTAGGTTTTTAATGCTGAAGATGCTCACCTGCCGACATAATACAATATACTGTCACCTAGGTCTGTCCCCACATAGTCAAAGCAACCACAAATACGAATATGATTTCACTAGTGGAGCATAAACTTCATGTAACAGCTTTCACACTCGTCTTGACAAAAGGAATCTCTATTCTAAACCCCAATGCCATGTGTCATGAAAAGAAATATAAAGCAGCTTGACGAAGGCACATGCATGCACATATATCTGCATATTCTTAACTTGTACACTAAGCCAGGCTGCATTACACCTACGTGTATTGGTCACATGCCAGCGCTCCAACTCCAATACTATCTATTTTTCCCTACGCAATGTCGCTGGATCTCTACATCAACCTGGGGGAAAGCTCAACCTACTCTGGACCAGTTCCACCAGAAGCCAGGGAACGTCTGCATTTCCCTTCAGAGAGACCCCTTCACTCTCTGTACAATGTGAAGATATCTCTTGCAGTCAGGATATCCTGAAAATATCCCTAGTAAGTAACTGGTGGGTAACAAAACCACCAGCCAAGAGGAAATGGTGCACAGCTGCTCCTTCCCACTGCCAGAAAAGCAGCACCAGACCCAGCAAAACCAGCAGACTTCCCAGTAACCGAACCGCATCCTCGCCTACAAAGTTCTCAGCTCAACTCCAGCAGACCTTTCATTTCATGTGCTACCTGGCCACAGGTTTCTCTGCAGCAGAGAATTCTCTGGGAGGAGCTCTGTACACTGGTTCCCCACCTCGGGAATGGCCACAAACTTTTCAAATGGAGACTGCAGCTAAACCGCCTCAGCTGCGCAGCTTGCAGGACAGTTCCTGGCTTTACAGTGGCACTTTGTATGTAGACAATGGCTTCATCAAGAAGCCAAACGTGCTCGTGACCACCAGTCTCAGCATTTTGATACAGGGAAACTGAGGCAGAGTCCGGATATCAGGTAAGGAGGCACAAAAAAGCCACCCACCCCAAGAGAAAAATTTGTGTGTCCCAACAATCAGTTTAACATCCACAGAAGTTACCTGTAAATCATGGGCGGGGGAAGCTGTTAATGTTAAGGTCAACTTTACTAGAAATATATGCAACTGTGGAATTTCAGTTTAAGTACCAAAAAAAGCCAAATCACTCATAAGATCCCCCTACTTTACATTCCTAATTACACTACAAATCTATTTTATAATCTTAAAATGTCAAGTATTAAAGGGATCAGAAGCTCAGCTATACCTTTAGACCCAAAATATCAAGTACAGAAAGCATTTGTCTGTAAATTCAAGAGTTCTGTGGTCAATTATTTTACATCAACACATGTCCCGTTTCACACACCACTTAGTCCCAAACCTTTTACTCAAAGCATGAGCCTTTTGCCAGTGTCATGAGAACTTACAAATACGAATGTGAAAAGCATCAGATCATGTAAAATATCAGCAAATTAAGCTCTACAGTGACAATAGTGAATCCCATCACCTATTTTACTGGTCACCCTAAATTACAAGGTTGGTTTTATCAGTTGATACATACTGCCTAATCAAATAGGTGCCATTTTGTTATGTTTCTCATTCTTTATTATAAAGTATATGAATAATTTTAATGTTAGGAGTCCTAATAATGTCAGGACTGTGTGCTAGTGAAGAAATATCTCAGTAAGCACTGGGATGTATTGACTCATTATCAAAAGATAATTAAGGCTGCTGATCACATATTTCTCATGCTCCAGATAAGCTCAGTGTCTTATAGTTAAGCATGATCACTAAACCTGTTCACATACTTTCAACACAGAGATAATTAGCTACATGATCCCAATCATAAAAGCCAGAGCACACACGGAGCTAGATTAGAAATTTAAAGACAAAACCACAAAAGAAATAACCTGTTTCATCAGCTGATAGATCACACTAGGTATTTCTGATTTTTCTTGCATTTAGTACTACAGTTTAAGAACAAAAAACAGAGCATGCACCACCCAAGACAGTTTCCCTGAAATAGGTTCAAAAGCCTAACAACTCTCTTTTTATCCCGATGCTTTCTTTGTACTAAGCCACATTTCTCAAAAAAAAATTCTTAATAAGGAGCAATTTATTGGAAATAGCTTGTTTTCTGGTAGCCTTAAGCATATTTGATGCATCCAGTGAGTGAAAAGGCTGAAGCTTCTCTGTGAAAAATAACCTTACAATTGGAGCGTGCCCGGCACAGGTTGCACAGAGCCCGGTTAGCTCCTCAAACCCCAGCCTTTCTGACCGAGAACAATAGTGACCACGCATACAGCGTTGTCTTCTTTCAGCTCTACTGCTTCTCATTGCAATTCTCAGCAAAAACAAAAACAGGCTACATTTAAGGGACCTGTAAATACCTATTTCTTAAAGGAAATAAGTCCCTATAGCTGCTGAAACAAAAACCTATAGACAAAAGACAATACAAGCTTAGAAGTAATAACACTGTAAATACCATGCTGGAATACTACTGGAAAGTAATAGTCTTTATAGTAATTAGCAGATAGGGAAGTCTTTTACACTGTTACTTGTGCATTTTGAAGCAACTCTTCCTCATTTTGAGAGAGCTGCTTCCTTAAATAAAGGCAGAAGCAATTCAGTAGATGCTTAGGTTTATTTCACAGAAGGAAAAAAGCCACCTGTATATGCTAACACAGAACTCACGGTAACAAAAGGTGAACAAAAGCTCCACCAAGATTTGGCAAGACAAAGGCATACTGCTTCCATGTGTATTAAAGATACTCTTTCATGTGAAGCTACTTTACATGGACAAACAGCATAACTATATTTAAGCATCCAGACAGGAGTGATTTACATTTATGTTTTAAGCTTTTATCGGGAAGTTTGTAAAAAAGACATTCCATTTGTATCAAGGCTAAGACTTTCAAAAATAAAATAAGACCAAGGCAAGATGATTTCTTTTCTACAAGAACTTAAACAAAAGTGCAGTACAATACAGGTGATTCCATGTTTAATTTCCGAGTGCAATAGGAGAAGGCAACGTTAGCATATACACTACAAAGAAAGCCTGCCTCAAAGCTTCACTTGCCAATTCAAGATCTGCTCTACAAATTAACAGCAACACAAACTTTTCAAATGAACACATACAATATTATTATGAACATGGCTTAATCTGCACAATTTCTCTACATTTCAACGAAGAGGGAAAGACTCGACACAACATCCATCATGAAACATCCAGGATAAAATCTGGGGGTCTACATAGAAAACAAGGTAAAATTCTGAGTGCCAATGTCATTTCATATATAACAGGGCATTTTGCCACAGGGTAGTCTCACGAAAGCAATCCCACCTTATTATCCTCATTTCTCTCACTTACATGTATGCTGGAGAAAGTGGCGATGACCTGGATGTTTTAAGCACAGGAACTGGGAATTTCCAGATAGCAGGAGAGCTCGTTTTCCATTTCAATGGCATGTTGTCACCACGGTACTACAATAACAGTAAACAGCGTTTCCATAACAGACTACCAACTAGGACTTCCATTCCACACGCTACTGACACAGCAGTGGCTGCTGCTAGGAACAAGGAAATGATTCTGCCAATGCCCTTAAACCGATGCTTCCAATCTGTAAAACAGGGCTGCAAGGCATCTCCTTTTAAATCCTGCTGTCCCCTAAAGCAATATGATGATTCTATCCTTCTAACTCAACAATAGTGCCACCTCGTTAGGGAAGCGCTGACTGCAGTATATGCTTTAAAAAAAAAAAAAAAAAAAGACTGCACCGTGCACACCAGCACAATGCAGCTTTATATAATAAAAGCAGCTAATTTTTAAAGAACTGTTTCTGATGCTATTGTTCTACCTTAACAGGGACACTGCAGCACTGTACAGTATTCTCTTCCTATTAACCTCATTTCTGACCAATGGAAGCAGAAAAAAAAAAATGGGTTTCATATGAAAATGAAACAACATACCTACTCAGAATACACTTGTCATCCTCTGAACATTCTTCTTTTGAGCTGCAACAATACAAATGGGATATAAATCTCAGCATAGCCTTAGGCCACGGCTAATAGAGATCAGTGACTAAAATCAGCAGCCTGTTTTCCTCCTGTGCAAGCTCTGACCAAACAATACAAGAATGCCATTATGGAAAAAGCCCATTGCAAAAATCGGTCCTTCTAATCCATAGCTAGGAAGACAAAATAAAGCATAAATCACTGCAGGTTTCTGCATGCTCTTCTAATAGCTTCTGGATCGGGATGCTCTCATTTTCCTATTCTCATTTCCAAGGAGGATGTGCAAAATCTCATGCATTTTACAACATGCTATGGGAACACAAATACCACTCTGCTTCTCTGCTGCAGAAGACAGAGTAGCATGCTGCTATTAGCAGTCCTCGTAGGGACGCTATCAACAATCTAATTCTGAACACCCCCCAGCAGCACACAAATTGCCTGAAGAACTGACGAAGCAGACAGTCACGCAGGTGTCCATCGGGGACCACTCTGCAACTCCATGCTCTGCTCAGTGACCTCCCAGGGCTGATGACAGTGGGGAGCAGAGAAGGGAAGCTATTCAAAAGGGAACGGAGAATTTAGTCGCCTATCGTGCATAAGAGCAGCAGGTTTCTAGGGAAAAAGAAGGTACAGCTTCATCTATATGGACTCCCTTATAGGAAAAAACCCTGATTTACAAAAAAATCGCTCTTAGCATATTGCCACAGTAGACCAAATCAACAGCAAGATGTTTAATCCACAGATTTCAGAAGAGTCTTTGTACAACATGATGATTTTTCTGTTCATCAGGACAGCTTAATCCTATCACACACACACAAAAAAATCCCACCACTGTCACGCTGCTCAACAATAAAGAACAGATCCAGAAGCGGAATTTCTAGAACTTTAAACATTTAATAACACTGATAGGTTTCTGTAACGATGAAACCTACAATATTAAGTTTATTTTGGGAATAATTGCTGCTTCTGATGATCATTACTGAAAACGTTTGCCCAAAATAGTTCTGGGCACTTGAAGCTGTTACCATAACCACAGGCAAGGAATTAAAATAACCCAGGACCATCAGAGCTGAGGACTAATTCAAAACCAGATGCACCTATTTGACAAACAATTGAGGAGCGCTCTCCCACTTCTTTGAAGAAGTTCTAAATTAGACATGAGCAGCATTAACACAGGCAACAAATTTCACCAAAACTGCTACTTGAATGCTGAACAGACATTTGCTGTGTAGGACAACAGTGCTTATATGCTATAACTTAAGAAATGTTAGCCCTGCAGAGAGCAAGTATGCAGTTTTAACAAAGTCTTACTTACAGGAAAAGAATTCATGCATTTACATGCCAACAGCCATGCCTGTCAGCACGCACTGTAAATATTGTGTACAGTCTCATACATATACATAGCACCAGACTACTAGATCATGGTTTCTCTGCACTGAAAGCTGAAAAGTTAAGTTGAAAGAGATGCTGGATAGCAGTAGTTATAACCACATAAGAAAAATATCATGATTTTGAATTCATACCCCCAATTTTGCATTTTCCACCATAAAGAAACTGTCTTAAAATACAATAAGCAAATGCTGTTCCTCCCTGCCTCGTGTTGAGAGCACAGCCAGGGCAACCAACTGGTAACTGCTTTTAAAGTCAGTATCTCCCTGCTCTGCCAACCCCACGGAGCCGATTGCACATTTTATTTTAACAGCAGCATTACTCATATAAAAGAATGAGGCTAAGGACAATCAGCGGGCTACTTCTGAAAAAGTAACTACTGAAATACCCTGTTGACCAGTAAAATAAAAGCCAACCCAACCCACACAGTCATTCCCATTCTCAAGGATTGACTGGTATCTAAGTCAATCAGTGCACATCCAGAAAGCAGTTACTTCCCACTTCTGACCTTAATATCATTCAACACAGAGGGCTGCATTAGTGCTCAAATACCTACTCTCCTCTGGGTGTTTTATTCCCATTTCTTTTTCATTTAATTTACAAGCAACCTAATTAAAACCTTTACAGAAAACCCAGTAGCAGTATACTTTTTCTTTTTAACTGCATGAACCCCAATCACTGCCCAATCTCACATCCCACAGCAGCACACACTGCTTGGGCAAACAGTCATGTACAAAGTACAGAATTACAGAACTGAAGGGAGTAGCAGTGCCAAGTACTCTAAAAATAGACAAATGCTTTTCAGTTGCAAAAGAACCACGTAAGAAATGAATCACCTATCTGCCTGTAAGAAGAAAAAAAAAAAAAAACAACCTTTTTCTTCCTGACAGTCACAAATTGGCTACGTATTCCTGGGAAAAGATTACCTAGATGTATTCAATGCTTTACACATACTATTCCTAAGGTAACAGAAAACCACAGCATATCATTCTGTTATTTTAATTAAGGTTTCAAAATAACAGTTTGGTTACACATTTTAAAATATGGGGAAAATAATCTAATCTCCTGGAGTGCCTTGTGCCCACTGAATATACCGCATTCTCTGTTCCCACATGACACTGTTTTGCCTCTTGACCCCAAATTAACTGGTACTGAAGGCCAAAAGCAGCATGACGGCTCTGTGTAGAATCTTACTTGCTGAGGAAAGTTATTCCTAGACAAGTGCTATGAAAACACACCAAACTGGAGATCTGCTTTTGTAAGTTTTAAAACTCTGAAGTGCTGAAGACCCATGATAACTGCACAAATTAAACAGCCTCTTGGGACCATTCAAGGGGCTTGTGTTCTCTATTTTTCTCATAAGTAAGTTCACATTCAAGACTAAAAGCATCTATCATTATAACTTGCACAAAGTTAGATCCTACTTATTGTCTGAGTCTCTTACTTGTCTTTTATTCTGTATACAAAAGGTGAGGATCAGGAAGTCTTGGGGCTGTAAGCAATTATTTCCACACTGGTATTTCCACAGCTGCACTGAGCAAACTGACAGCAAAGCAACTAACAGGGTATCGAGCACTGCTGCAGAAAACTCCCCCATAAAGTAACTGAACAGGTGGCATAAGAAGAAAAAAAGACAAGACACCACATTGCCATTTCACAGACCTGAGCTGTTAGCAAGGCCAGAAGCTATCGACAGAGGCTGTACAGCAGCACAGCTCTGATCCCACAAAAAGGTACACAGAAGAGCATTTAAAGGAGCGTTTCTCATCCCTTGTTCTCCACCTCACATCCCAAATCCTTCTTTGCTATTGACTGACAAGCAAGATTTGGCCCCAAATGAAGGGAGCAGGTAGGCAGCACCATACTCAAGGACATGAACAAGCCACACAGAACCACCCCTTGCAAGCAGTCTGACCACAACGTCTTATTCTGAAAGTTCTCCCTGATGTTCAGGGTAGCGAAGTAGCTAAAACAGCTCTGTGATTCTCTTCCTGTTCCATTTGATATCCTCGTCTGTCCTTTGTGCCATCATTTGTTTCGTACATACCCACTGCCAATACGCATGCCTTTGCTGCCTTTTACCCACATTATAAAACACAGGTTCTACTCTTACAGCCCAGAATGCTTACATTTCTGGGGATGTATACTTACAACTCCTAAGCCATCTCTGCATTTCCCAGAAGACTTCCCTTCGTGGTTGTTCAAAGACGAAAGTCACAGGTAGAAAGATGTATCAGAGCCAAGTGGCAACATAAAGTTAGACTTGTCTGAAAATACTTACTCTGCCTTGGAATGCCACATAAGTTTTGTGGGAAAATAAGCAGAGTATAAGTTAACTTCCAGCCATGCCATTGGATTTTCATCAGTTTGCACAGATTGAGTTTGACATCCTTTTTCAGTCCTTAAACTCTTAAAAACAAAACTGAAAAATATTTGCTCAGTCAAGTGATTTGTTGTGGTTAAAAGATTTGCTGTTCTGCTCTAACAAGCTGCTTACCTCCCTCCTTTTATTCCTCTATCAAGTATCAGAGGAACCGAAAGCACTAAGTAGAAATAGGGTTACGCTATATGGAAACTTTCTCAAGTCTTGCAAACCCTTTCTAGTGTGACCTGAGTAGTTTTCTGCACTTCCAGAACCCCACACTTCTGTTAGCCCTACAGAGAAAAAACTGTTCAGATACAGTGACTCTGTGATTTACATGTCCTATTTTCAGCTAGACATGGAGACAGGTCAAAATATGTGTCACAAGTGGGCAAGCAGCAACAGGATGAGGGGTAATGGTTTTAAACTAGAAACGGGGAGATTTAGGTTGAATATTAGGAAAAAATTCTTCACTGTGAGGGTGGTGGATCACTGGAACAAGTTGCCCAGAGAGGTAGTGGAGGTCCCATCCCTGAAGACATTCAAGGTCAGACTTGATGGGGCTCTGAGCAACCTGATGTAGTGAAGTTGGGTTGGATTAGACCTTTATTGAGTTGGACTAGATGGCCCTTCCAACCTAACAAAAAAAAAACGAAACAAAAAACCCACCAAAAACCAACACACACTCCCCAAATATAATGTTCTCTAACATTAGACCATTTCCTACCAATACATTGTTGGTTTAAGACATGCCAACACAGAAAGACAGGTTAACATGGTTGCCTTAGGACCAGTAAAATTCTTCAGACTTTTGAGATTCCTCCCCCCACCAACACCTATGTTCTGCAAGTTCATTGATACAAAGCCATGTCTCCATTTCAAAGTAGATATATGCTATTATATATTAAAACTTCTGGTTATGATATTAGCACTAGCAAAGCTCGCTCCAAACTGAAGGCATAAACTAGTTTTGATATTGGAAGGAACTGCTCTGATCTCTAGCTTATTTACAACAACCAGCCCTCTGAGCTGGCACTACAACAGATGACCATTATGATACAAAAGAAAATAAAAACAAATGCCCAAAAATCTAGTAAAACATTCACAGTGCCATGGAGCTCGAACACAGTAACTGTTTCAATGTCAAATCATTTTAGTATTCTAAAGATGCTGTAAAGGCACACATGCAGAAAAACAGAATAGGAGCAAGTATGCATAACATTTATCTTCAGGATCCCTAAAAAACTGATAGTTTAATTGGCTTTCTCATTCAGCTCTTTCACCATCACATGGATGCTTCTCATGTCTCTGCTTTCCAATCTATTAAACTGCAGCTGTTCCAATTACCAGAAGAAAATAATTAAAAGACAGTGTTGACAGTGCTGTCCTATATGTGGGTCAGTTAATTAATACAATTTCTTTGACCATATATCGTGAAACTGTTCATATCAAACTTCATATGAAGGAAAAGCAGATCTCTCTGCCTGAAGGGGAATCCAAGGGAAACTCATGCAGTGTTTTGGAATCCCCTCACAGCAGCACTGTAGCACTCCCCAAATACTGAAGTACTGAAAACACCAGGCAATATGCACCTGGCAATACTTTTATTGAAGCTACAGCTTTTGTAAAAAGCTCAAAACTATCTTACAAAGAAACAGCCTTTCAATTAGTTTTAACTAAATTAAGGAATAAGCTTCAAAATAGCTGAAGAGAGTTACACATGGACACTGGCTTACTATCCACTATGTTGTCTCAAAATGTTTTATTTTATTTATTTTCTGTATTCCTGGAGGAAAAAAAAAGTCCTCAGACACCAGCTAAGTTACAGCATCTTTTGGAGGCAATGGCACTGTAGACACCAAGATGCACATAGCCTCCTAAATCAGAGATGCTCATGATATAGTCACTACCAAATACATTTAGCTCTTTTAAATGGGGCTGACTGCTCAAGGAATGAGAAACAACCAGAAATTGCAAAGCATAAAGAAGTGAGATAAATGAGGTTTGTATCTACCCACTCTGCTGTCAAGCTGCTGCCAGCAGTACAGGTCCTTGCCCCTACAGCAATAGGTGTAGGGCTGTTTCTAAACCAGGAAAAAAAAATCCCCCAATCTTTACATATGAAGTTCAGCAGTCAGGGCATGTACCACATGTTTAACAAGCAGTACTGCAGCTTGCCATCCACCCACTCAGCGTTCTTTCTTTTTTCCTGTATAAATGAGGAAATTGCTGCAGTAACATTTTGGGATGCATCACTTCACTGAAAATTAATTTCTACAGATAAATATATATACATACTATATATATGTATGTTTGTATATATAGCATGTATGTATATATAGTACACATATATATGCACACACTATATATACATACAGACTTTATTTTTATATATGTTGCATATATTTTTACCTTGCATCTGACACAGCCACTTCCCCTTCCCTCCCAGACACCTCAGTTAAGAAAGGTTCGAGTTCTCACATGATTTTTCAGACTATCAAAATGTGTAACTCTTCAACAAACCACAGAGGCACCAGCAGCCAGTTGACTAAGTAATAACCATAGTGAGTAATAAGTTTCTCCACTACATGTATTCTTCAAAAACCCACAGCCCTGGTCCTCACAAGCATCATTCATTAACATGAAAAATATCTTGATAGCCTAAGTATGAAATCCCTGAAATTATTCAGCAACAGAAAAAACCCACACCATTTCCTATCAGGTCACAATCTGGTATTTTAAGAATTATTTTAGAAAAACAACTTTAGGTTAAATCTTAAGGCAGATTCCCAGAATCTCACAGGAAAAGGAGGACACACAAGAAATGGATAAGCCTACTCCCTGTAGCAGTTTAATATTTAGACAGGTTAATTTATTAAAATAGTAAATTCCATTTCAGGTATATTTTATAACTACACAAAGTCTCAGGAATACCACAAAATTACTCCTAAGTGCATGTTTCTGCCATGGCATTAGCTTTTATATTATCCCACCTAGGGATGCCCTGCATTTTCTTGTGTATACTCTTGAAAAGGGCTTTGCTCTAAAATCAAGGCAAGAAATCACTTCCAAGAGTCAAGATGCACTAACAACTTAATGGCAAGCCACAAGTTATATTATGGGAAAAAAATTAAATTTCAGCTTTGCTTGGGCAAACTACTCTTACATAAAAGGCATTAGGTAGAATAAGGTCTTAAAACACTTAGTAGGAGGTAAAACCAAAGTGAGTTAATGAAAGTTTCCAACTTTTGATCTAAGCCCGTGTACTCTGCTGACAACATACCACTAAGAAGAAATGCTTTTGAATTAACACCAATTTATTCAGAGAACTGTGCTCATCTTCCCCAGGTGATTATATTTAATAAATCACCACAGAAATCTGAATGCACAGTCACAGCAGCCAGACTGACCCTGCTGAAAATAATTAGTCTGAAGCAACAGTTATTTTTATTAGGTCAAACTGTGAACTACAAAGAATTTATTTCTAAACAACTTCTCCACAGCTGTTACGGTCTGTTGGCTGTGGAATTTATTTTAGTAAAGTATGCCTAAACACATTTACACATCTCACTCATATGATGCAAATATATTAAAACAATTTAGTAATAAAAAGGAGGCTAGGATTGAGCCCCAGCCACTAACAACTTTAGTGTTTCCTGCACCCCAGACAGCAAACTGCAAGTCACATTAGTCATGTGCTGATTAAAGTACATTTTAAATATTGCAGGCTTTTTTTTTCTCTTTCATTCTTCTGTTATTTACATGGAATCTGTCAGCTATTTGGCATTCCCTAAACTTAGATTCTCTTTATGCACTGGAGTGAGTTTGTGGTCCTGCACACCTATGCAAGCAGTGTCTATTGAGAACTGCAGGGATGGGGAGGCAAGAAGGAAGCACACTGATCACTGCTCCTTGTGGGTGTCTGTTATAAGGCAGCTTCTTTAAAAGACAAAGAGATTAACTTTTTCTGAGCACAGAAATTCCCACTGCAGTCACCACTGATGGCTTCAGCCTGCTAACTCACAATCCACAAAATTTCCAGTGTGGGCAGCCTGATATCTTTATCTGAAGGGCACAGTCCCTCCGGGAACACTGACACAGAATGAGATTGGAAAGGTCTTGAGAAAGATGCTGATGCTTCAAGTCCAGGTTGTCTGAAATCACCATGTGCAACCTTGGAGCCAACAGCAGGAAAGCATCTTGTAGAAGATTTGAAGCTGTTGCCCCATGCTGGTCACCACCTCTGTGTTGCTACAGGCTGAATTCCTTTAAGCAGTCACAAAAAAACCCAAGGTATTTACACAGATTCAATAAATGTAAAAAAAAAAAAAGGTATGATTTTTCCACATTAGAAAAGGAGTTTTAAGTCCACAGATTATTCCAGCTAAATGCCATGAGAACAGGTGGAGTTAGTACCAAAGCTGGAATACCCAAATGGGCCACGTGAGACAAAGGGGGTCTTGTACTAACCCACACGCTCTAAATTTCTTCTTTCCCCTCCCACTCCCCATAAGCCAGAAGCTAATCAGGAATCAACTCCACCCATCTGGCAAAGGGAAATGTAGCCCAAAGATTCCTTATGAAAAGAAAGGGTAGGGAAACTCCACAGTTGGTTTGCTCTGGATCACTTCTTCAGCAAACCGGCTCCAAAACCATGTCTTGGTTTTCTGCTCTTTCATTCCCTGTAGCAGCAGTGAAAATTGACAAAAATTAATAGTTTTTACAAGTTCTTTCTCTTGGTAGGAGGCCAGGAGCAAAATGACATTGACAAAGCATGTTTGCAGCTCAAGGGAGATTTGCACCTCAATCTGTAACCACCCTGGCAGCACTAAGCCCTAAGGAACAGCCTTAATTGCAAGATTTCTGCAGCACTGGACACTACTTTTTCAGAAGATACCTATTCAACTTCTACAGCAAAAAGATGTTTTCTGTAAATTCCCACTGTTAAATGTTGTTACACAAAGCACCCAAAAGAAACAGCCCTTGACATTCAGCTGAGTGGGGAGTCTAGGGGGTGTACAGTCAATTAGTATGTTCATGCCACAGAACTAGTACATTCCTAGTGGCTATTAACATTTTAAATACATGAGACTCAAAATGCATACTTTGCTTACATTTAGATTTTTTCTGAGGATTTAAAAAAATAGGGTGAACACAAAAATGACACTGCATATTAAACTGCTGCATATCCCTGGAATAGTTATATTCTATTTCTAATTTGTCATGTGTCAAAAGTCCTGAGTAATAATTAAATTACAGAAAGAAAATGACAAACTGTTTGCTTCTCCAGCACCTAGAATATAAATTTAAAGAAAATTCTATGTTTCCTAGGCAGAGTTTCAAAAGATGCAAGTTATTATTTCATTCAAGTTTATGGTGGGCAAATGTATGAGCTATGAATTCATTTCCAAATGCAGATTTAAAGTGACAGTTTTAAGATATTCATTTAGCAGACTGGAACAACTTCTCAGTTGGCACATCCCTGTTTAGTGACAATGTAACTACCTGAATAATTTAAGATCAAACCAGGACATGCTGCTCTGCATAAATTAATTGTACGTAGCGCAAAAAGTCTAAGCACAAGCTGTTTGTTACTGGAAAGGACCACAGAAGAACACTCATCTCATTTGGATTTTTTAAAATGAAATATTTAAATCAAACATTTTCAAGTCTCCTGATTATAAACTTTTATTTTAAACCTTCAAGCATCTGACTCCTAAGGGAAATTGAGTTTCAGTGCTTTCAGAAGTGCCCACATAGTGCCTTACACAGGTCCCGCTACTGAGCTGTTGTACTAGCACTGTCTTGGCAGTTTTTGTGCATCTCTATAGTGTTGTATGTGTGACCACATCACTTCCCCTCAGCAAACTGTCCTTCAGAAACACAGAACTGAAAAAAAAACCCAAAATAAATCGGTGAACCTCTGAGAAGCAGAGAACTGGCCAGAGGCCGGTCGAAGGGCTCAGCCCAGACACCAGCTAGCCAGAGCAGAGCTGCGCCGCTTCCTTCCGCCTGCCCTCCTGGCAGTTCAGGCAGCAAAATAATAAAACATCTAACAGTGCTGCAGGTAACACTAGACTTCTATGCAAACCAGCCACATCACTCACCTGTGCTGCTCTAATGAATCACAGCAGGCTCAGGAGGGACCACATTATAGGGGAGAAAAAAAAAAAATCAATAGAAAAGCATGGCATGGAGATCCTTGGGGTGAAATGGCATCACACAGCTGTGAGGCTCAAAGACACTTGTACAAAAGGCAGTTAAAGCAAGAAATATTTGCATTTCAGCACCTTCTGCAGCTGCAGTCATCTGCTGAAAAATCTTTTTGATGCATACATATACAATACTAAACAACCGTGATCTCTTGGGACGACTTTCTCTGCGAGTTCAACACAGTTGTAATTCAGGAGTTTGCCTGCCAGGGGGAGCTGAAGGAAAGAAAAAATTCCCACATATCTCAGTACTTCCGAAGTTTTGGTTGCACCGATGAATTTAAAAATGAGTTTAATGCGAAAATCAATCCCAGCACAACCTCATCCCACACAGGGCACTCCTGCACCAACACGCCACTACCAAAATGCCTGCCCTGCCAATTACGTCCACAAGTACTGCCAAATACTCTACAAGTAGATCCTCCCATATCTCTGAATGGAAAATACACCTACTTTTAAGGTACATTTCAGTACTTTTTGATCCACGGTGGAGAGGACAGCCTCAGAAACAGTCTTCTGCAGTAAGGAAAGCATCACATGAGTTGGTGTCTAATGCCTTATTGCATCAACTTGTCATTAAATGCATGGCAACACTGTGCATAGACAAAGCTTCCAGTTCACCAGCATAAAATATATACTATGCTGAGAAGAGATTTCCATTTACATGCTTATTGGTCATTTGTGCACCCTCTTTCCACTTACTACTTCTAACACTTAAGATTGGCACACCTATAAATCTGCACGTGGTTAGAAGTGCTACAGAATAAAGCTATTAATTTATGTTACTATATTTATTCTTGCATAGCACCAGCTAACCCGAAGAGGTTAAAATAGGCAGTAATTGGGTCTCATTTTGCATAGTGATAAAGCAACATATCTAAAGAATGTGTTGTTGGGAAGCTGGGAATCTGTAAAATGGCTCAGAAAGAATTCCACTTCACAATTGGTGGATAACCCCTTCTTTCCATCCTTCACTTCATTAAACGACTTCCAACTTCAAGAATTTTAGATAAAAAACCCAGGATAAATCCCCCCAGTTTTCACATTTTGAAAAAAGCAGAATGCCCACACCTTTAAATAGCTCCCTTAAATACTAAGGGCTAAAATGATCCAGCTTTCTTTAGATCAAAGTTTGACAGATAGCTTTAAAATACGGTTAGCAGCATCCAGTGTAATTCTTGCAATCCAAACACATTTAGGAAAATCAGTTATGCCACCTTCTGGTATTGACAAGAACTGTTCCACAAGACAAATACTCGTTTTCATAAATTCCTGTTTTAAATTGGAAAAAGCTGGCATAACTAAAAAACCTCACTTCACATAGGACGCTGATGCAAAACATGACTGACCCTTTTTTACAGCTTCAGTTGATGTAACACCATCATAAGCCTGGCCCAGCTTGTGCCCAGCCTTAACGTTCCTAAGCTACTCACTGACAATGCAGCATCGCTCCCCCATGTTACCTGGTTTGAGAGATGAGCTATTCTGCCCCATCTCACCAGCTACAGCAATGGAACTGGAAAAGGCAGGGACCGAAAGGGACGGGCAAACTTGTGAAATGGCTTGTGTACAAGGAACAATTAGTAGATTGGAGTTACCAGCACGTGAGATGGACAGGCGAGAACAACCCCATTAAGTGTCTGTAATGTCACAAGAAGTGCGGCAAAGCCGAGCCGGGATTTATTACCCAGCAGCTCTCCAACACAATAAAGAGAAAGCTACAAATGAAATCAGCAGACGTCTGGTGAAAAAAACCAGGAAGCCATGTAATATGCTTCAGTTATCACACCATCAGCTTTTCAGTAACCATTTTTTCTTACGGCAGACTCACAGAAACAACTGTGAAAAGTAATGAAAGAGTGGCCTGAACTGAGAGGCACAGTAGGTGGCTGAAGCAGAGTCACATACAAGGCCAGCAAACTCCTTCAACCTTACTTCCCAAAGCATCTTTGATACTATAGCAGGACAAAAGTATGGATACATAAACGCCCTCATATGGATATAAACACCCTTCCTTCTGTATTATGCCTGGATCTGTGCGATATAATACATATTGGTAAGCAGACAAGGAAGAGCGAACTTAAACTGTGACTCCAGGAAATTTTTGATTGCTTCCAAAATAAGCCTTCAATATAAAACTCTTTCTGGACATCAAAGTTCCCCCATAGATGTCTCAGGCAGAAAAAGCAGGGCATCTTCAGTAAAGGAAGAAAGAAGATAGAGAACTGGGTATGAAATAACATTTTAAAAGAGCATGTGGATAACTGACTCCACGTGCACCAAGCCTGATGCTCCACTGTTTTTACAAGACATGGATATCTACCAATTCTGGAATCTAGTCAATCTTTGACCTAGAAATGGGGTATTTCAGGTGGCAGTTTTCCACTGTAACCTTAAACTACACAAGTTTAATTACATGAATTTAAAATGTAATTACGAAGTTTAGTGTAAGATCAGAGAAATCCAAGACCACGCTCAGGTACCTATGCACAACTAGCCAAACCAAGACAAGACAGCTGAAATACAAGGATATCTATAAGCATCCCCACTTGCTCACGACACCTTTCTACAAGCCTTTGCACGTTCCTTCAGCTACATATAGTCAGCTCTTTACAGAGCAGTGTCTCATTGTATAATAATTTTCTTACCTCCAAAGAAAGTGAATACTAGGGTAAGCAAAGTTTTGCTCTAACACATTCTTACAATTAAGGTTTTGTGAAGTCATGCTTAAATTCAGCATTTTGGTTTCTGGAGATGCTGAAATTATTTTGCCCACACAAAGCATAATGGTAATGTGCAGAAGGGCATACACCCATCATGAGAAGTACCAAACATTATTTCCATCACAAACATTACCAGAAGTCATGCTGACACACCACTTCATTTGCCTGAAAGATTTTCCAAGAATGTCAGAAATAACTAACACAACCCCAAAGCTGCATGAATAATCCTGATAGCAAGTCAGACCAGGCATAATGTGACTGCAGCCATCTGAACAAAGTCATGCTGCATACTGCACAAAGTATGGCTGAAAACAGAATGCTACCATCCCACATATATTAAGTTTTAAAATAATCAAATTTAGAAAAGAGAGAAAAGAAATAAAAGAAAGAAAAGAGAGAAAAGAGAGAAAAGAGAGAGCACCGAACACTCACATCAGCTGTTCCTAAGCTGTTCCTGCCTGGCCACATATTGACAGACACCTATAGCTGCCACTGAATACATCTCTGCAGTTTAGCAAACTTTAAACTTGAAAGCAGTGCTGGTGTTTAGCAATTCAAAGGCAATCTCAAATGAGCTCAGTACCTTCATGACACTAAAATCCTCGAAAGCCAAGCTTTTGAGGCCACTGAATCGCATATACTGGAAAAGAAGGCAAGATTAATTCTGAGGGGACCTGGGAAATCTCTGCTGAGCCAGCCATATGCTACTCCAAATACAAAAGCACAGGATACAGCAGTCAGATTAGGACCGGAGGAAGGCAGGACAATAAGCCAGATATGCATTCAATAGGGTCGGTATCGAACTTTAAGCAAAATGCAGTTGGTAGCTAAAGATAAGGTGAAGATTTACCAAAAGAGACTCTGTAAGCACTGAAATAAAACCTGTCCAGTAAAAAATAAACCTATGCAGGGAAACCAACAGTGGCAGCAACCACCAGACCCACAGGAGTTTCACACACACACACTATGGAATAGTGTTCGTTCTTTGGTGCTCCTCATCAAGTTTCTGCAAACTTATGTTCCAGCTCATGTCCTCAGTCAGGCAACAACATGCACAAACATACCTTTTTTCTGTTTGATTCTTTAACTGAAGCATAAGCAAACTATCAACAGCTTGCTGCACAAAAAGCAGCTGGTAGGAAGAAATTTTTTTAATTCTTTTTTAACATGACAAAATTTTGCTGGGTCCTGAAATGCATTTGGGGGGAGGAATCAATGGCAACACCCACTTAATCGTGAAATACTGATTATTAGCCATTGTTTCCAGCCCTTCAAGGTAAAATAACTAAATTCTAGTATTTGCAGATAAGCAGCCTACTTCATATTATCCTTTATCAACACCCCAGAACAACGCACGAGGCAATGCATGTGATAAATCTTTTATTTCATTGCTGTAACCTGATGTAAGCATAGAGAAACACACATACTCCATTTGGAAAAAGTAAAATTAAGTACTGTCATTGAGCCTTCCCTTTCTGTTGTTGAACACAAATTCTTTTTAACAGCAAGTTCCAGTAATGTGACTCAGTTCATTTACCCTCCTTCTGCCTCCCTTTTGTGTTGTAGATGGTCTTATAGCCCAGTACATTAACTGTCCAGAGAACAAGGCCATTCCTGTTCTTAACAAACACTCCTCATTACTCCCAAACCATGCATAGCAGAGAGATGGCTAGGCTAACTTCAGATCGAGCCAGCATGCATCACGTAATTACTCCTCATCAGCAACGTCTTTGTCACACCCCAGCAACCAGCAGCAATGAAGAGGATGTCCGGTTTACAATGACAGACCAGGGATGTCCTGGCAAAGCCCCTGAGCAAAACCCAAGACAGACTACTATGTATTTTACTGTATGGGCCCAGCTTTAATTATCTGAAAACAGAACTGAACAGTGTCACACTGGTGCTCTAATTATGGGGGAAACAGCAAGAGAGGAGAAAAGTCTCTCTGGGAGAGCAAAGAACAACCCAGACAACAGTCAAAGACACTGCTCCAGCCAGGAGAGAACAGCTTTACAAAGCCTGCAAACTCCTCTGCTTCAGTTCTCATGTTCTGCTTTACTCCCACATCGCTCTGACTCACTCAAGTCACATTGATCCACATTTAAGGAACTGCAAACAGGGCTTTGCTATCCCTGTCCAGCTGGGCTACTGAGGAACTTGCTGACTTGTTGATACATGACCTCTATGCTCTTGGGACAACGGGAGTAAATTGGAAGCATCTGAAGACTTAGCATATTCACTTCAATTTAAGTTTCCTTCCAGATCCTTGGCTGGTACACCTGCACCTCCCTGGCTGTCAGCTTTGATTCACGTGGCCTTCAAGAGGTGAGCTGGAGCAGAAGAATGAAACGAGAAGTCTGGAATTTGGAACAGGGCAGCCGCATGCTGAAAACGTTTGGCATCCAACATGATGGAGCTGGATGTGATAACATTGCTTGGGAAGATGGCAGGAGATTAGCAAGAAGCTCAAGTTTCAGAAATGTCATAGGAAGGTCAGGCATAAATATACACACGACATTGTAACAAGGCAGAACAGTAGTAGTTACAGCTGAAGGTTTTCTGTGGCAGACATACTTGTACATTTTAACAGTGCACTGTTATCTTCAGTTGTTAAAATTATTATTTCCTGGAGGAATCATACTGATATCTGGATTTCAGTGTCCATCTATTTATGGGATTGGTAGTCACCAGGCTGTAAAAGAATGAGCTGTCTAATAAATTGAGTTGTTCCCTTCAACAGCCTTCACTAGTCCTGCAGGATATTTCTATACCTCTGAAGAGCATGTGAACACTTAATAGCTGCTTCAGCTTTCACTGTCCAGGGCAGGACACTAATGCAAATATAACCTGGCACTTCTCATTTTTACAAGACATGCTTAACAACGTTACCAAGGCTGAAGTGCAGCTTGTCAAAACAAACCCATTTCAGATGCAAAATCTAGTGATCTCACATGCAGTGAGCATCCAAGCAAGACTGAGCATCCTGTTTTTCCAGCATAGTCTCAACTCCTGTGCAATTAAAGATATGCCTGATTTTGCATCCAAGTGAACTGAAACCTGAATTACAGGGACATCCCAGATGTCCAAAGACAATGGAATCATCAGAAATGTATTGCCAAGCTGCATGCATGAGCATACACACACAGAACACCTCTAACATTAAAAAAGTGGAATATGGAAGTGGGTTGTGTTGGGGTTTTTTAATAGTTGGGTTTTATAATGCAAGGTGGTTTTTTGTGTTCAGGTATGGGAGTTTGTTCCCTTCAAGTAAGGCACAAATGTACAAATTCTTCAGGTTTGGAGGTTTTGGGGGGTGGGTACATTGGGTTTGCATGTAAGAGGTACTAACAAACTATTTAGCATCACAAAAAAAGGTTTGCTTCCTTTGCAAAATTAGGTCACTTATCAGGAAAATGAAATAAAACTAATCAGATACACCAATGGAAAAGTTTTCACCTTTCTTCCCCTTCCCTTTATGAATAAAGAATGATGAAATTTTTCCTTATTTGACTATATTTTAAGCATTGATTAATGTTAGTACCAAGAGGTTTTTTTCTGTAAGGAATGTATTTAGATGATTAGCTGCTAGCCAAGGCAGATTACACTGAATAATACAATGATTCATTTTTGAAACAACAGGAGTTAACAGCTTTTCAATGTCCTGTGCCTTAAGAACGATGCCGGTCTGTACTCAAAAGTGATATGCCCAGTTTAAATATAGGGTCACAATGGATAAATTATGTGCAGAAAAACAAAACCCAAACTCCCTCTGAGTACAGTATTATAGATTTAGGACTCTAAGGCACCTTACCATAATATCACTTTGGATAAAGCTTCTCTTCCTAATTTCATGAATTCAAAGGAACCCCAATTCAAGCAGGGAAACAATGACTCATGAGACAACAGTCACCACTTGCCATCAAGAGAACAGTTATAACCAATACGTGTCCAGCCAGGTGACAGAAGACAGAGATATGGAAACAAAAGGGGAAGTGACATGCAGTATGCCATTACATTACACTGCTAACAACATGTCACCACTTGAGGAACCTTCCAGAGTTGCATCTTTTCAGCAAATCTGTTCACGTGGTATTGAACACAGCTCAGACTGACCAGACTGTCCAAGCGGCCAAGCCTGGTTTGCAAGCTTAGCCATCTCAAACGCAGTAGGCTCACTCCCTTCATATGTAATATAAACTGTTTTAGATCCACACCTATTTGTTTCCCACATCAAAATCAAGTTGCAAACATTTCCTGTGTCAAAGGCACTGGTTTACATTTGGACAGATGTTAGCATCCAGAAGCTGTGTACAGAGGGATTTTAACTGCCATTAACCTAGAACCATACCTGAACAAAAAACAAAAGCCAGCTTTTATGGGTGTAGAAGAGGTTGTTTCCACTTCAAACCACTGTTCCTCTCAAACCCCAAAAATACCCCAGTACACCCTATATTACGTTTCAAATGTATTCATCAAGACTGCACATACATTTCTAGGCACACAAGAGCAACTTTTGCTTTTCTATCAAATTTTCTATTACAAAGAAAACACTACTTAGTCAATCTTCAAAAAAAATCCAGATATTTTATTTAAAGGCAACTCAACACTAAAGCTGTGAGTTTTTACTTTATTAATCCTCAAGTCATTTGGAATGATTAAAGAAAGAAATCAAAAAGTTGAAAGCATTTATTGGAGAAACGAACTTCTTACTGGAGAGATTGATTCTTCCACTGAGGTTAAGAAATCATTTCCTCCCAAACAAGCCAAACACTATAATATACAGCATACTGAGACCAGATGTGACCAACACAAGTGTCCAATAAATAAGAAACTTGTCATCCCCTCAAAAAAAAATTCCATTGGATTTTTTCCAGTTCTTTATTTTCTAACTTTAGCTCTTACATGAATATATTCAAAATGCTTCGTATGAAAATGCCAACACTCACATTTCAAATGAAAACATACTTCTAAAATATTCAAGTGCACATGCCTAAGAACAAAGGGTGTAAATTCATGGACCTAGTGAGGAGGAGAGAAAATACTTGAAACATCACTGCTACAGACAAAGAGAGGCACGACTGCTAAAATCAAGAGGAGCAGAATAACTAGAGGGAAATAGGATGGAGTAAAGAGGCCCTGTTTGGGATTACTAGAGGCTGGAAGCTTTTGAAGATGGAGAGAACACACACATAACAACTGTGCTATAAGGAAAGCTTTTATTTTTTTTTTCCTTTGGGTGTCCCAGCATTATTCATGAAACACCATTCTTCATGCCAAGCGACTGACCAAAACGCTGCTAAAAGGCTGGATGCATTCACCCAGCCACAGCAGTATACAGCAATTCCACTCATACACAACTCTGAAAAGTGAAACTTGAGACTGAATATGTTCAATCACCCTAAATGCATCCAGCAAACAAAAGGCACTTGTGTGCCTATTTTATAAAAAAAAGCAGTGCAGGAAATCTGTTGCATCTAATCCAAGATCAAACATGCAGTGAAACCCCCCGGAAGCAGACAGCAGCATACTGATGAGCCTGATTGTTCTTCAAGAATGATTTAGCTACTGCCAAAATATAACTTCAATAATTTAAACTGTTGTCCCATGAATTATGCTTAGACTCAGACCAAAGTACCCATGATCAGTCAGTGAAACCTCAGAAATGGCTCTATTAGATTTCTTTGATCTAAACTTGCTAAAACAATAAGGTTGCTTTATGTCAATACAACCTTTGGAACTGAAATAATTGAGCATTTATCCTTAAGAAAAATGCTCAAAACAGTTTTCTAAATGGAAGATTTAAATGTCATTACCAAAATGAAGAATGTGGAAGTCTTAAATGTCAAACAGAAAATTGCTAGACATGAACGATGCCATTTGATGCAGCAATGTTTTTAACCACCTACAAGGGAAAACAAATCCTACCAACACTGTTTCCCTACTGAAACACTCATATTCACGCTGCTCTATTTCCCTGTCACATGCTCAGTAAAAAAAGAGAATCAAATCAAAACTAACATTCTTGGCACAATTAAGCTCCTTTACAAAGAAGCATCAGAAACTTTTCTGCTAGCAGCTATTTCATTATAAACCTCAGACATCTAAGCTTTTATTTTTTCATATAAGCATCAAGTTCCTAATTCAACCACAAAAAGCATGAAAACTAAAAGGATGTAGCATACATCTAAGAGTATTTTCTACAGAAAGATACTACACTGGAAACACACTGATTTTTCTAGTTTCTTTGAAAGAATGAAATCAGTCATTCTATGAATTAATCAAATCAGACAAGGCCAGGTTGGATGGGGCTTTGGGCAACCCAGGCTAGGGGAGGGTGTCCCAGCCCATGGCAGGGGTTTGGGACTGGATGATCTTTGAGGTCCCCTCACAAATTTCAGTGTATTTTAAGACATAATTCTTTCTAGCCATATCAGGAATCTTTTGGGGATACTCTGAGATACTTGAGAAGTAACTATTATTGCTTCCTTGTTCTAGAATTGGTCTTTGACTATCTAAAAGCAGATGCAACAGCAGCTGGATCAAATCTATCAGAAAAATCCACAGAAATCTTGGATTAGTGAATTGTTAAAACTGGGGGGCCAGGGTAGTGTCCCACTTCATTTGAAAAAAAATCACATAGCCCATCATGTGATGAACAAATTAGCTTACAACTCACTAACTAGGTCCTTTCATTTCTTCAAGTCATCTGCTACTTAGGTCTTCCAGAATTCCTCAGTTTTCCAGATGGGGAAAAAAGGTTTCCAGACTCCTGGAAAAACCCCACAGATATCTCTGTAGGAATTCAGTCACTTGCAACACACCTGTAGTGCTGAGACCTCCCCTCTGAGCACAGAACGATCCATGCTGCCCAAGTTACAAACTCCCCTGCTGACCAAAGGAGATAAAGTGTAATCCGCAATTTCAGATGAGAATAAAGTTGCAGCAAACAGCTGCTGAGTCCATCTTTGGGTTTTGCTAAGAAAATTAGGGTTTTTTTTCAGGAAATAACAATGAGCCACAAAAAGCCACAAAGCAGATGAGACATATTCTAGAACATATTCAGACACAACAGTATCTGTGGCTGTCCATCTCCATACCACCTCCTGAGCTCTTCACTGTATCACAGCTATCAACAGAAGAAGAAAGAAAACTGATGCAATAAATTCCATCAATGGAAAAGTCTGATGTTACAAAAAAGGAGGGGAAAAAAGTTGCAATATAAAAAGTGCCAATCTCAACAAAAAGCCCTTATCCCCAACCTTCCCCAAACCTAATGCACAGAAACTCTTCCTGCATGAATTTATTCTTTACCCCTCAGCTGCGTTGCCTGTATTTCTGCTACTCCTTTGACTACCATAAACTTTAATTAGTCTTCTTTTCACTTGCAAAGGCAAATCTAGGATGTTAATTTCTAATTAACTTATCTTGTATTCATGTGTGCTTCACGAACACAAGGACAACATCTAGGAGGAAATACAATCACAGTATTCCATTTCAGTGCAGGAACCAAAGCTTTGGTGCATCAAAGCCTTGCTGCTCCTTAACTGTTAGAAGTCTGAACAGCCATGAGAACAGACATGGGCCTAATCTGAAGAACAATCAGTCAATGAAATGAGAAAATTGAATTGTTTTCTTATTTATTAAATGTTCATTTTTGTTCAACTTAGAGAAAAGGTCAAGAGGAATCTAATCATGGGTTTCCAATACCTAAAATGTAGTTGCAGAGAAGATGGATGTACTTTCTTCTCAAGGAATGCACTTTTTTCCTTTCCTTTAATTTTTTTTTCCTTGAAAATGTTATGAACTGAATTACCTCCCACTGAAAATCAACATTAAGTCACTTTTGTCACCACAAAACATTCTGGACAACAAAAATACTCTGTGTCTAAAAAAAAATATTTTGAACAAAAAAAAAAATCATTGTACTAGTGTTGTCTCTGCCAAAGCATCAAGAATGAAATTGCAATTCAGAAGCTGAACTAGGTCTCTAGACATTTTAGTATTAGAAAGCCCTGGGTGAATGTGACAACATTTAGATCAAAATAATCTTTTCATTTCTTCTTTTCTATCCACATGCTACTTTGAGTCTTTGGACAGATCTACATTTACACTTTTCATCTTGCCTGCAGTACTACATCATTTGGGATGTGCAATTTTGCCTGACTGGTAATTTCTTTGCTGCAGGGAATAAAGAGTGTTTTGTTTACAGGGTCTTTTCCCCTTGGCAAGAGACTGAAGATACAGGGAACACGAAGGGTGCTTTTTCTCTAAGGAATTTACACACCAGGGCTAGCAAGAGCCTTAAACAAATGCAGTTACATTGATAAATTACTCTACCCTGATTGACTTGATAAATTGATAAAAATGAGTAATAAAGCCATCTTTCACAAATATATGCTGCCTGTATAGAGAGCTACTGTCAAATACTCAACAATTTTTTGCAGAACTATTTCTCCAACATCTTCAAGAAGCAACCTTTTCTCCCTCATTATCAACCTGGGTAAAATCCATCTTTCACAAAATTAAATTATTCTGGTTTCAGACCAGCTGCACATTTAACCCACTAAAACTTCTCCAATGTCCTGCTGCCTTCAGCCACACTAATTTACAACAGTGCATCCATCCAATACTCCAGCTTCCTAATGCCCTTCAGGGCTCAGCTTTGCTGGTTTTGCAACATTTGTTCCCCTCTAATTAGATCAACCTTTGGCAAACCATCCAAAAAGCACCTCTGTTCTCTTTCATGTGACCCTTCAGGCACAAAGGTGCCTCAAAAAAAATTTCTCCTTCAAACCAGCCACTAAGTTGGCAATGACACACAGCACTTGACAGTCAGAGTGCTGATACATCACAACTATTTACTGTTAAGTCACTCGGTTTGATTTACTACAGATCCCCAATGCACCTGCACTCTTTTTGCACAAGTTACCAGCACTATGGATGGTTTTGTTCTGCCTTTGTACTCCAGCATTCCTGGTCAGGTGAGTATTCAAACAACGTATTAGCAAAGGAGAATTTCTGCAAACTACGTACTGAGATGTATTTTCAGAGCATTGTTACATACACACCAAATTAAGTAAAAGCAGGGCACAGAATCAGTTATTCTTCTGGATGAAGTAAAAAATGAGAAGTCTGCTTCACAGCAGATTCATAACACAGTTCATGAATTTCAGTGCTGCTCTGATTTAAGCACAAGAGTGCATCCAGTAAGGCAGGCTGTCCGCGAGCCTTAGCAGCAGGAACCAGCAGTCAAGGCTGACAAAGCACAGGTAAGCGTTACAGGTGCAATTGCTAAGGTAGCACTTTGCCTCTTGCAAACCTGGTACATAAAGCTGATTATCTCCACTCAGAAATGCAATCAAAACTAACCACAACAAGAGAAGCTAGCCTACTGCAGAGCACTCACATAGGATACCAGCAGAGGCTCAGGCCTTTCCATCAGAGGCTCAGGCCTTTCCATCAGAGGCTATTCTGATCACCTGCAAACACCCAGATGCAAGAACTCAAGGTTGTGTAGCAACAAGTATTAGAAAAACATTTTAAAGTAAATTCCCCATGGATTTTTCTGTCTGATTGACATGACACTACAACAGTGTTCTTTACCATGTTGCTTGGGTGTTGTTTTTTTTGAAAATCAACATACTGTTATCAAAGCTATTCATTCAGTTTTGGCTCCTTGCTGCAAGAGCAAGAGATCAAAGAGATTTTTGTTTTTGTTAAAAACAAAGAGTTGAGTGAAACTGTCCAAAGACTAAAAT
Organism: Hypotaenidia okinawae; assembly: GCA_027925045.1. Taxonomy (NCBI): domain Eukaryota; kingdom Metazoa; phylum Chordata; class Aves; order Gruiformes; family Rallidae; genus Hypotaenidia; species Hypotaenidia okinawae. Next base: position 11,399,881 of record BSDF01000004.1, read on the forward strand.
TTAAGGAAGATTCTGTTACTAAACCACCACCACACTTCAAATTACATACAGGAGTTCATTAAAACTCAGCAGTAGGCATATGCTGGATGAGTTCAGACCCCCTGAAACGCCATTTAGAGGCAGTGTAATTTCAGGTAAGCGACATACACTGGAAAGGAAGTGACACCAAATAGAACAGGATCCACTATGCTCAACTCCAAATACAAAATTTACGGCCGTACTTATACAAAGACATGTTTAAAATCAGTGCAAGTAATTCTTGTTTTATGTAAATGATTCTGCTTCAAAACTAGGTTGCACAGCACACAACGGAGTGGTATTAAAGCAATGTAAACACCTGGCTTGTAAAACATACGCTGCGGCATGCAGGATGCAAGCTGGCAATGGAAGTGTTACCAATGTGCAGAGTACAAAGCTCAAAGAGCTACTGCTTTACCCTCCTCATGCTAAAACACATCCAAAAAACCATTCTGAAGGACTCCTGCATGAAATCAGAAACTCTTTTACTGAGGAGCTACAGCAACCTTTAATAAGGCATTGTACAGACAGCAAAATAAACCTCTAGAAGAGGAAAAGCCTTTATACAACCTTAATGCAATCAAACCTATAATCTTAAAACCATTCAGCAATTTCAACCTCTGCATAGACTCTGTAGGAGCACAATCACACCTCTGTGCTCCGGAGCTGAAACAGGATTATTTCATTGCCTAACTACACCGGCATCTGTGCCCTCAAAGGCCTTGGCTCTCAAGTCGTGTTTGGGCAGTTACTGGCTTCTTAATTTGAACTCTGAGAGTGACAAGTCTGACAATACCAGGGTCATTGTTACATTTCAAGGCAAACACGAAGTGGCATTTTACAGAAAAGATTTATGTAACTACAGTTTAGAAAAACAAACCTGTCTGCTTATATACTCATTAAGTGACGTGCAGAATAGAAACTGGACCTTAAAAAAGCTCAGAACACAGTTTACTTAAACTCCAGTACATTAGGGAGTATGTAAGGTACTGGTTAGGGCACTGGGCAAGGACAGCCTCAACCCCCTGCACTTAAAGTTAAGCAGCAGAAAGCAGAATGTTTGCAATGTGGAGGGATGTATATCAAAACACTGATTTACAATTCAAAAGAATATTTCATGTAAGTCAGCTGATCAAGTGTTTCATGCCTGGATATGCACAATGAACCAAATGTAAACTCTGACATATTTCCAGCAAGATGAACCACAATATTATGAAGCTTATTAGTTGGCCCAAAAACATCAATTTGATGCAGAAATGTTCTTAAAATGTTTTGAGCCCTTACAGATTTACAGTACCTCAGTGTTCTGTGCAAGATTTCTACATCACCTGCATTTTCCATCTCTCCTAAAGACTTTCTCCAATGTAAGTCACCTATGGCTAAAACTTCAGCACATTAGAGCTCATCCATCAACACTTAATAAATCCAGACTCCACTGACAAAAGTTTGGTTAGATAAGCATTGCATGTAAAAAAAAAAACCCCAAACCAAAAAAACAGCAGCACACAGAAGCAACCTAGCAAAAGCAAGTAAAAGAAAAACCTGTATTATCTCCAGGAAGATAACAGGACTCCTGACATTTGGATTCCACTTTCTCCTCACTAGCAGTGAAAAAAATCCTGGTAAGAAACCAGCTGCTGACTGTCAGTTATTTTAAGAGCATAAAGCTTTATGTGGTTACTAAGATCAGGGAAGGCCAGCGGAACATATTAGCCCATTCAGGAGGAAACTGAATAGCTTAGATACAGCATGTCCCTTCGGTGTCCAACCTGTCACATACACCCCTAATCTACTGATTACCGGGGGCACAACTCAAGTACCTATTACTATTGTACAAATTAGACTTACTCAGACATGGGCAGATGTCAAGTAGAACAAGGCACCCTCATTCAGCCTGTCAGAAAAAAAAAAACAGCACAGGGCAGGGGTGTGTATCTCTGTTTGGTTTAAGTATTTTATTTCTACAGTTTCAAGTAAAATATTATCTGGTATCATCCAGAATTAATGAAGTTTATGAATGTAGGAGTCAATACTACTAAATGAAAAGTCTTTTACTGTACATCCTGGTTTTATTAACAAAGTTACCTTTTAACTTAATGGACTAATTTGCAATATATACTTTGAGCTCTTTAAAGCTTGCTGCTTAAGCATTTAAAGGTGAAATATTTTTCCACTTTTAATCAGAAATCCTGCACATTCCTACATGCACAGTAATAACCACAGGAAAAACAACAATTTCAAGTAAATAGCAACTTCCATTATACATCCCACAAACTTTATATAGCTGTATAAATACCACTCACAAAGAGATATTACAGCCCAGACATTAAAGCCAAGGTTATGACGTGTAGGACTGGGAAAAGAAACCAGTTCCTGTACCTCCACCCTAATCAATTCACAAGCTATCCAATTTTATCTTGCCTATATTCACCCCTGCAATAATGCCATAAGAATTAATGAAACTACCAGATATTACCTGTTACTGCAGCTACTAATGCTGACACAGAGGAGTCTTAACGTAGGCAAATCCAGAAACACTGTTCATGGTGGGTGTCACTGGCTGTAAGCCTTATCCGCTGTCTTAAGTATCAGAGCACAACCTGACCCAGCCATATGCTGAAGACCGTGAAAAGCTGACTGCCATGCAATTAAATGGTCCTTAACAGCAACCATCTGTAGGCATTAAATGCTAACCCCACAAAATAACTGCTGGGTTGTTTGGGTTTTTTTTTTACAGAGCCTTTTCTGAAAATCACCACACTAACATACAGTCAACATCTGTAAATATATATAATGAAAAATGTATATATTATCTATCACATACACTGTGGCATCACTATGAAAAATATTTTACAGGTATGTGGACTGATACTTGAGTCATTTATATCTTAATTGCATTTTTTGCTTAAAAAAAAAGATCAGTCAAGTTCCAGTGTTAAGCTGATACAATGAAGATATCTTGTTTTTTTTAAAAATGTATTTCTCAAATGCAAGTTTTTCCAAGTTCTGTAGATACCCAGCTGACAGACAAACACAACTGTACCTGTCTAATGCATTGTACCTGTCTCAAGTACATCTAACTTACACAAGCCTGACAGACGAGACAGGCACACAACTCCTTCCTTCATTCACCTTACATCTTCTAGAAAGCTACAGCGAGTTTCAAAAGTTTTATAAAAAAAAAAAAAGGTAAAGATATTTAGTTATGAAAAACCTCCTTTATCCTAAAGCAGCAGCCTAGAAATTGGCTCTAAAGAATCTGAATCAAACCAAGTCTTTGATCAATCCTCTCACCTCAGGACTCAGAGGTCTGCTGTGTAATTTGGAGAATTTAAACGGGGGCTCTTTTGAAAACAGTGTCATCCATGAAAGAAGCAGCCTAAAGAAGTAGCAGACTCCTACCTGATTTGCTGGGTCAGAGTCAATCCAGGGGCAGACAGAGCAGTTTAAGGCACTACAGAAGAAAGTTCTGCCCACCAGATCTAATCCAGGGACTCTGCTTGAGCCCCAACCAGAATCTGAAAACAAGAATGTGTGGTATGACCCAGGAATCAAATAACTCACTACTCTGGTTACTCCAAAATTATATCACAGAACATAATATTTTTATTTAAAATATTATTTTAATATTATTGTTGTTATTATTATTAATATTCCATTTTATCACTGCTATTCAGCCAATTGTGTCAAAGTCTTCATGGACTTCAACAGAGTGATTTCAAGGTCACAGAATAAATCAGATCAGCACCATCTCCTGAGTAAGTCAGCACAAGGATTTCTCCTGCTGCTCCATAAAAAAAAAAAAAAAATCCAGCTCATGGCCAAGACTCTGTTACAAAGAAATCCTCCTGCAGCCCTCCTGAACTGGAGAGCAGAGCCAGAAAAAGCCAAGGGAAAGGTAACTACAAGTCAACATTATCTTGAAGCAGATTTTCTCTTAAATTAAAGCCACTATTTACGGATGCTGAACCTCATCCCAGAATGTAGAAATTAAGCATCAATTAATATTTTTTAAGTAGTTAATAAATAACAAATTATAAAACTGTATCCATGAAAATATGCAAAGGGTTCCAGGATGAGGGAAGCCTAAAAACCGTTTAAAAAGCCTTTTCCTTAGATCTAGGTAACAAAAAAGGCAAATCCCATTTAAGAACCCAAACGGGTTTCCTACATTGGAGTTTAAGCAACTATTAGTCTATTATAATAAAAGGAGATTTTTCAATTTTAAAAAACCTCCAAAATTTCATGGTGTTGCATTAATACTACAAATGAAAAAAACAGGAATTGAGCTGCCTGAGGTAATGGGAGTTGTTTGGACTTGAGCTCTTCAGTGCCAAGAAAAGCACTGAAGGTGTCCACAGAGGCACCATTCTCCAGCTAATTATCCACAGAACAAAGCAGTAGCTCCAGAGTATCAAAGCTTATAGTTTAAAACAAAGCACTTGAGACCACATTATTTTTATTATGCTTAAAACAACAAAAAGTAAGCACAAAGACTGTCATGGAAAATCCTAAAATAACAACATGCTGCTTTAATTCTCAGCTGCTACGGGAAATTTGGCAAGAAAAGGAAACACTGGGACTAATTGCCCCAAAGGAGAGAGCTGGCTGATGAGTCTTCAGCACTAGAAAGAGCATATTTATGCAGCCCATCTAACAAGGCACTGCATCACCTAATTGTGAGCATAAAAAATGACCTTGTTTCCACAGAAGTAAATCTTTAAGTACAGCTACATTCTGCCATACAGCTTCTTCCTTCCTGCAATAATATGGGACCAAAGTTTAGCTGTGTGTTCCTAGAATACAGTTGTGTTCCAGCAGACAGAAACAAAAAGCTTTCAAGAAAGCTCCTGCTACTATTCCCATCTTTTTTATTACAACAACATCAGACTTCCAATCAAAATTAGACAAAGACAATTGCTACGCTAACCTGCCATGCAGAACAGGTAGCATCTATAAGCTTGACAGAAGAGCTTCTGTAAGTCAGCCCTGCCAATGTTACCCATTTACCCAATGTCAGGTGTTTTAACTGGCATCCAGAACAGAATCAAGCAGTCAGTAGTAAAAGCCTTTGGTAGGCTGATCACAAAAGAAAAATTAGGAGTCACTGTTAATCATTGATGAAACCATACATATGCTGTTGCCCTGTCTTCCAGTTCTTTATTTCAACAATCAGCTTTGTCTAGAGTTTCCTTGAAGGGCTCTGTATTCACAGCTTTCCAGAACCAGAGAAACTGCTCACAAATGTCAGAGTTATTCTAAGTCCAGAAAAAAAAAAAATCCCCCATTAGCATTTTGGGCTTTTTAGAAAACACACATCAGTTACTCACAAAGTGTCTCTCCACATCATCTCTGATAAGCGGAAATATCTCCTCTGTTCTTCATGCACCTGTAGTCAAACAGAAAAGAATTGAAGCAGAGTCACAGACAGACGTCCCAAAATAGCTTCTGCTTCTCAGATCCCATGGATCTTCACAAAACAAACCAAGACTCATTCTGAACAGCCACACACAATATGATTTTCCCCATTTCACTAACTTTCTCTAGTAAAATTACAGAGATAAAGGAGCACCAAAGAAAGCAAGCTGCTTCTCCTTTGCATGTATTACACTGCTCTTTGCTGTGGAAATAAGGATGAATTATGAAAACTAATCAAGTGAACAGAGAGAGCACATGCCCTAGATTTTTCAAATAATCTCTTGGTTTAACCCAGTTGTTCCTGAGCCTGCCTATCCCATGAACAATTTACTAAAATGAAAGCTGTGGCTCATTAAAGCCACCTTTTATTTTAAGGGGGAAAGAAACAGCTCAAATTATTTATGTGCAAGCCATAATCACATTAACTTGCACAGAAGAGGCAAAAATGTTAATGAGTTCCATTTTTAAGATCCAATGTAGTTGATAAAAAAAACTAACTTTTTTTTTATGTCTCAAGAGTATGAGATCTTACAGCCATTTACCAAAAAGAAAAGAGTACAGCCCAGATCCCAGGTTCTGAACTTCAGGGGAAGGGACAGGAAGAAAGTTGCAATAGTATCATTTAGCAGCAAGTGTTGCAAGTTATAATCTATGCAATTATCCCTGAAAAAAGCCATACTTCTGATTTTTGTTCTTTTATTTAGTTTATATTGATAGAGATAAGTGAACGATAAAAAAACAGTTGTATCAATTAGATATTTCTTTAAAGCAATTTGCTATTAATTCCCAACACAATAGAAATTCCTATGTTTAATTAATACTTTCAACATACAAAAGTAAATTAGTATTTTTAAATATGGTTACAAAGTACTAAATGTATGTAACAGACTTGAAATAACAACAGCTTATATGAAACAGAAAAAAAAAATCCACAAATAATCCTTCCCCCTCCTGCTCTGCTCCATTACAAGTAGAATTCTGAATTCAGAGGATTTCACAAGCAATACTGGTTTAGGAGCCTGTCTAAGATTGTTTTGTTAAAGTAGATTTAGACATTTAGTAGAAGGAAATCACACACGATATTTGTAAGCATGAATTATAAATTCAGAGTGTGCTTTGCAATACTTTTAAGTGTGCCAAAACACTGGCAGCATCAAACAGAATTGTTTAACAGCATCTAACTTGCCCACTCCCTCCCACTGATGCTAGAGCAGCTGGTAGAATAAGGTGGTTCTTAACTCCTGGAGCTGCTGCACCTCAGGACATCCTCTTGTTCCAAATAAACTTCAGGTTTTGCTCTATTAAAGAAGTCTGCTGAGCAAATAGGATGTGTTACCTATCCCTTATCATAAAACTAACATTCAAAAGTACCACATACCTCTGAACTGCTCTCCTACCATCATCCTCAGAAACTGATCTGCAAAGCCCTATGTGATGGGCACTGTGGTTCATACAAGGATGGGTACTGCTGCCTCCTCATTGTACCACCCTGTGGCACTACACAGGCTTCTCTGGTGGGGCAAACACACCACACAGCAGTATGAAGGGATCAAGAGACACATGGCCCTCAACTTGACAAGACTCTCAGGTTGGCATTAAATTAATTCTAAGAAATAAACAGCGTTGGCCTCCTCTTGGGCAAGCATATGCTACAGATGGATATGTGGATATACTGAAGTATCTTCTTTCCATGCCCCTGCTTGGTGAGGTCAAACCCATGTTCTTTTGATGTCATCTTTATGAGGGCAGCTTGTTTGTACAGATCAACTACACTGCACACTCCAGATTGCTTAAAGGTTGGGAAGAAAACCTGACCTTTCAGTTGTTAGCTGCAAATAAAAATAGGGTGGGTTTTTTTAATCTTTCCATTTTACAGAATTTCCCTAAATGGGTCACATCAGCTGCGTGTGTTAAATTTTCTGGAGATATAAGCATTAGCAGAACAACGTAAATTTGTGCTGCACCTGACAAACACAGACCCAAATTCCTGAAAAGAACAGTTTCACCTTCTTACAGAGACTAACACATCAGACTGGCCAAACTATTCACATAGAGCAGCACTACTGCTAACAACTCTGACCCTGCTGCTTCATCTCAAATAAAGAGCTGTTGGAGTGACTTCAAAAATTAAATCCTTTCTGTTTACCTCCTCCCCTCACCTGAAGGTTTCTTTTAGCAGAACAGCTTATGCTGTCTGCTCACATTACTTGTGAACACAAGCTGAGCCAATTATACTGCAAGGTGAAACCTGAATTTTTCTTTTCTTTAAAATCTGGGGTATATTTTTCAAACACAAACCACCTCTCTGGAGCTGTGGAGCTGGCTTGCAGTAAAAAATCATGAGAAATGCTACATTATTTTTTTTCAAGTACATAGGAGAAAGCTAAAGGCAATAAATAGTGCAGGACAGGTAAGCTGGTGCACAAAAGTTCTGAAACTTGCAACTGACTGATTTTCTTTCAATAAAGTACAAAATTCAGCAAGTGCATGAGGAATATTTACAATTCTCATTCCCACAAAAATTCAGATAGCTCAAATCCCATCCCAAAAATTATTTTATCCTCAGAAAATTTTTAGTTCCCTTTCAACTCTTAATGACAGAGCTACTATCAATGTCACCATCCTCACCTTTGATTCTACACACCCAATGCAAGAATATGAGAAATTCACACCTCCACTTACAGACACTTACAACTTTACAGACACTATGTACACCAAAGTGGCAAATCAGATCTCCAACACTAACTTGCCTCCCCTGCCAGGAGCTGAGGGCTGAATTTCTCACTGCTAAGTCCCTCAGACCCCTTAGATCTGTGGTGTCTGCCCTCGTGGCTGCTGTTATATTTTGCTGTCATTCTCTCAGATACGCAAAAGCATGTACGCATATTTATCAATCATGATTCACTCCCTATATAATTAATTATCTTTATTTCAACAACCTTTAGCACTAGTTTAGGAGAACAGTTTAAAAGGGGTGTGGTTAAGACATGTGTAAAATTCATCAGCGTTTCACTACATCAAATTCCAACTCCATAAAATAAGCACACTACACGTGTTGGTCATATGCCAGAACACACAACTTACACAGCATGCACACTGTGAAATTTCAATTTTGATGCCCATATTTCCTATCAGAATGCTCCAGACTTTTCCAAATTGACAGATGGTGCACACTGGTTATGTAGTTTACTCGTATGAGTTACAGTCAGCTCCTCAGAAACAACAGCAAGTTAATGACACAAGACATGCTGAAGAGCATACCATGAAGGGCACAGTCTAAGACAATGTTAAATGAGAAAGACCAAACATTCTAAGGGGCAAACATATGAGCACACAGGGAACACGATAGTTACACTCAGGGCAGGGGACAGACATCAGCAAACACTTCATTTCTATAGAAGGCAAGCTGTTTTCAAATGATGCTTGAAATCACAAACTGGAAGATGTTATTTAGCCTGAACTACACCAGTAACACAGTCCCTTCTCTGGCACAGAACTCCAGAAAACCAGAGTGTGGACTAAATTCACAGGGAGCAAGAGCCTAAATTGCAGCCTAGAAACATTAATGAAGGATGCAGTTTGACACTTCAAATGATTTAACTACCACTTGCCTACCTCATGCTGATCTTAACAAACCAACCAGCTGCACAATTCAACAGTAATAGCAGAACCTGAAGGTTGGAAAAGACCACCAAGATCATCAAGCCAAACCATCTGCCCAATACCATCATGTCAACTCAACCATGTCCTGGGGTGCCACATCTACATGGTTTTTGAACACCTCCACGGACAGTGACTCCACCACCTCTCTGGGCAGCCCGTTCCAATGCCTGACCACTCTTTCAGTGAAGAAATTTTTCCAATATCCAATCCACAGGGCTGTTGGCAGGCAAGCAGTGCCCAGCACAGCTCGTGCTGCCTCCCATCAGAGGACCAAGGCAATCCCACTCACCAGCTGGTAGCCACACGTCCCTGGCACCCACTGAGCGACCGGGCAAGGAGCAGAAGAAAGCAGCATTGTCCCTTTGAGCAGCAGCTGATGAAATCTGACGTTGAGCTACACTACCAAAAGCTGCTCTAATCTCTAAATAAGAAGTAATAATAGAATCTCTCTAAATACAGAGAAGTATACACCTAAAAAAGGTGTTTTTATCTGAAAAGTAAGATGCAGAATAGCCTGATGCAGGCAGTGTTCAGGGTGAACTTTGTACACGTTTCTGGACATTAGCATAGCCTTCCAGTTTTTATAGCAGGCATCAGAGTTGCATTACCTGAGAGCAGCATTAGCATATATCAAATATCACCTGACAATCAATAATTAACAAGCAGAATCATCACTGTTTTCCACCTACAAACCAGAAGTGTAAGTATTTAAACACTTTCAATAAAAATCAAGTCCACGCACAAAAGAAACCCCATATGTGAGAGTACAGAAGATAACACTGAAGGTACCAGTTTGCTTCAGTCAACCAAGGTACTGCATTTTGAAAAACCCAGTATTGTAAAGGAAGCCACAAACTGTTGGAATACAACTCTAGGTAGCAGAACAGATCTTATCCTAATGGAAATTTAGAAATTGCATTGAGCAAAGAAGTTCAGTCCACCAAAAGCAATGCTACCATGCTTCCTAACTGCAGTTACACAATGTCCTTTGATAATGCACTTTAGAAAGATGTTCAATAAATGTTTTATTCAACCTACTTTAGGAACACAAAATAAACCAAGCTTCAGCATGCTCACACAAGGTTGGAAGTCTTCAGTAATATTTTATACTAAAAACCCAAGCTCTTCAGTATAGCATTGCACTCATAGCAAGCAAAAACAGTTCTCTGAAGAAAATTAAACAATTAATACACTGCTTATGAATCACAAAGTCAAACACTTGCCATTTCAAATGGCACCACAGGCAGCATACAAATGCTATGCCATACTGGATGACCCTATATTATGCTCTCAAAACCAAGAGCTTCAGCTAAGACAGCATGGTGCAATCCAACCCCAGGGAACAAAAGGACTTCTCTCCTATTAGGTTGAGCTCTAACAAGACCAGCACCACACAAAGCGACACCAGCCTGGGACCAGAGGGGACAAGGCTGCAGATAATGGCCTCTCTGTCATTACATACATTTCTTCTCAATGCCACAAGAACTCACGAGGTTTTGTCAGAGCAAACAGGTGAACAGCAATGTTTCCAGTCTTACCTTTCAAAGAGTGAAGCTTGCTAAAAAGGGCAGTTTAAAATTAATATTTTATCTGCAAGCAGCACAGCTTTAATTGTTAGCTCAGTCTATCCATGAAGAGCAAAAGCAAACTGAAGCTTTAGCCACATTCTGGTAAGATTTCAAAGCTGTTTAATAATCTACAAGTATATATAAGCATATATAAGCTGAATAAATTTCTCAGCAAACTAAAAGCCAATCAGTCTTAACAGTATCTTCCTGTGTTACATACACTATTTTATACAAAGAACTAAAAAGTTTCCTGTGCCTTTGACAATTGTTCCAATAAATTACCTACGGCTAAATTATTTGATCCACAACAATTTAACAATTACATCATTTTTCAAAGGACAGTTCTGACATTTTCGACATTTTAACAGTGCTTAACATTTCAAGTATGTCAAATATCTTTTGAAAGCCCTGCTCCCAAGGAAGAATTAAACACAACATGGTCAGAGAGTTCTACAAAAAATGAAGTATTTCTCATTTGAACATAGGCATGTTAAGCATTTAAACTGCTGTGAAGAGTTTAGATACAAAAGCTTCCAAGAGCTGTTCACTTCCAATTGACTGTATCCAAATCATGATATTTAACAATACAAAAGTCTTCTACTTTCTGTCCCAGAGCAGGCTGACAAATAGTGTCAACAGCATCTGCTGAAAATTTACACTTTACAAATATGCTACTCACCCACACAGTCTCCCATAAGTCATTTATTTTGTACTAGGAAAATTCATCAGAATAATTTTCAGTGCATCAATTTAAGGATGCCTACTGCAACATCTGGAAATGGCTATATAAAGAATACAGAGCATGTACATACATCAATGTGTATTTACATATCCTTCAAACTACCAAGTTTCAGGCTACCAACACAAAGTATTCTGATCAACACTCAAGAATATCCTTAAAGGTGCCATTTAATCAACATCTATTAAACTCTAAGTTTCATATAAAGAAAACATCAGAGACAAGCCCAATATGAAAGGTCAGACTGAAGACTTACTAGCCGCATTACCTGTATAAGAGCAGCCAATTTAGGAGTGATACCCAAAACAAAAAACCACACTCCAACAGCTTCCCTCAGCCAGCATTTCATGGACTTCTCTAAAAACTAGACTGCGTCCAGAATGTAGTCTTTACCACTCCACAATTTACTTTGTTCCACTAATTTGTCTAGTCACATTTCAAATTAATTTGTGCTCACGATATCCCAGGGCATTGGAATCCTGATACAGTTATACACCAGGTAACAATGGAGTCACACAATAATCACATATTACAGGAAAGCAGTCTTCAGCTCCCACCTCAGTAATTTCATAACACACCGCTCACAGTAGCCTTCCCACCTCCAGTGCCATACTAGCTGCAGATTTCCCTCATTTTGCTTCCAAAAGAGCACTTCCCTCCTGAGCCACCCCCTCTGACTTACTGTACTGCCCCTGAGCTGCACTGTACTGCTGAGCTGGGAGCACATCCACACTGAACTACATCCCACATTGCTTGGTTACAGTAACTGAACAGGAACAGTTCCACTGGGGTCTAGCCATTAAAAAGAAGTAAATTATTTGCATACACAAAGTATCTCAACTTTCTTACTGTTCATGGCAGGATCCCAGGGCTATGTTTCGCCATTCCCAAGTAGTCCAGGTTAATTTTGACATCTAGAATAAGGTTCAGGAAGAGAAAAAAAAAATTGTCACACACTTTTGCACACTATTATTCACTGTAGATGTTATTTTATAGAACTGCAGGGTACAGAATCTCCAACAGTTAACTATTGGCTTCTGCAGCTCTTTGAGCTCTGTCTCTGCTGTGAGTGGAAAATTGGACAGTCCCACTTCTTGCCTGGAGGGAGAGTTCACATAACTCACTACAAGTCTGTGGCACCCTGCTCTTTTCCATGTGTACAAAGTATTTCATACACAATTCCACATGACCACAGCTTCATATAAAAATCAATTTCAACAACTGTGTGTAAGAAAAATAATTCAGAGAGAATTTCTGCTTTTTAACACATTGTACCTCAGAAGTACAGCCACCTCTTTATGTAAATCACAAAAGACGTACAAGTCAGAAGAGGTAAGAAGTAATACCTTGCATCACGATACTAAGCCAAGGATGCTTTCCATACATTCACCCTGCAGTTGCTACTGCAGCAGGAAGCTACTGGCTGGGCTCACAAACGGGGCACCACCCACAACGGAGCTGAAATAGCACAAAGTCACAGGCAAAGGTTCCTCAGCCGCGGGAAGTCACCTTACCACCTGAGCGAACAACTGGGGACTGCGAACTGGCAGGACACACTGCTTTTCTTTTTAAGGTTCAAAGATAGCATCTCCAATTGAAAAGGAAAAGCAGGGAGCCACCGCAAAATGCAAAGAGCAATTAGCAGTATTGTCATTTGCAGTCTCTTCTATTCACTCTGAGAAAGCAGAGTGAGGAAATGCTGGCAACACACTGCAACTTCTGCTTCCTCTGCGTTTCCTTTCAGGAAAGGGTTGAAGCATTACTCTTGGGCACTCACATTCTCACAGTCAGTTAGCACCCAGAAGTGAGGGTCACTTCTGCAATCCAATGAACAAGCATTTTTTTCAATCACAAGCTCTCGCTGACCCTAAGTTATTCATCCAGTTAAACAATGAAACAATACCAGCAACAAAATCATGTAGGAAACTGCAAGTTAACCAACAGTAATGGATGTAAAAAATGAAAGAAGTTTGAATGGGTCATTCAAACTTCTTAACCAAAACAAAGGAGTTACTTGAGGATTAGAGAGATTATTGAGTTTTATTTCTTGAAGCTTGCTCTCTTTTCATATTACTCCTTAAAACCTGGCAAATTATTTTGCTTTTCATAGATGTGCATGCACGCCAGCCATCAACAAGACCCACATTCTGTAATTAAAAGAGTGTCAGGGATGACACAGGCAAGTCATCTGGAAGCCCATTAGGTCATTTTGGTGAAGATGGCCAGAAAGATAGTTAAGTTAGAAAGCAGCTGCTGCTGACAAGATCTCTAAAACCAGGAGTAAGATCCAGGCTTCCCATCATCCCCTATGAGGGCATTCTGTGTAACCTGCATCCCTGCAAAGCTGTGCCAGGCTACTCCAGTGACACACACAGCGTTACAGAGGAGGGCCTTATGAAAAGCTCTCAGTAATGAAAATCTCAAACACTGTCAGACTTGTTAGACACATCTGGGATGGCACTGAAACAATAAAAGTCAATACAAAGATACCATTTTTCCTCCAACCCACTCTTCTTCTTTCATACTCCCATTTCTTTTTTCACCATTATTTATTCTTGCCTCCGTGCTCGGGACTGTAAAGTGTTGCCATGCAACCTCTTCTCTTTGAGCTTTCCGGCCCAACTCCCTCCTACCATTAATTTTACTAATGAATAAACAATCTGAACTAGAATGGGCAATGTAACCATAGCATGGCACATGGGGAAGTCAGGACATTTGCACAGCAACCCCACACCACCTTCCATGGCGCCTGGCAGCACTGCCAGACCAGGGCCAGCACTACAGCCACCCCCAGCATCCCACAAACCATTCTACACTGAACCACCTCTTTCACTCCACACCAGCAGATTACTACAGCCTAACCAGAAAATACATCCACAGAATCACAGAATTATAGGGGTTAGAAGGGACCTCAAGAGATCATCAGGTCCACCTCCTGTTCATCTGCCTCAAGGACGATGAACTGAGATGCTCTGAATTCACTTGTCATCACAGGGTTATTTTCAGGAGAGAAGCTTCTTTCCACTTGTGAACTACAGCCCAGGGTTTGGATCTCCTCCTCCAGATACAGTTCAGCATCCTTAGCTGCATGTCCCTGCTCTCTGCCAGAAGGGTACCAGCTGAGCTGCTCTAAGTACTCTCTAACCTATTTACTTAGGATCAGCCCATACAAAGAGTGATTATTTCAGCTGTTTAAACCACCCAGCTTATTTTGGTTGGCATTCTGTGGAAGAGCTCACATAATTGCCTCAGCTGCCAGAGATAAGGTTTACAGTCCCCTCATCAAACTACTTACTCCTCCTACAAACCAGGAGTGATGGCCAACAAAACCAGGCAAGAACGTCCTGCCAGCATCACAAAATATATTAGGGCTCTTGGCATACTCATTATCATCCAAGGAATGAATTTTAAGAGGAAGACACGTCTTGGTTACCTCTGTTCAGCCCTGTCCAGGGAAGTAATTTCCCTTAACCCTCAGAGAAGACAAAACTCACAGAACTCCAAAGCAGAACACCCACACTAGCACCTATAGCAACACTGCCCAGAAGACTTCACCCTTGAAGAAAGGCAAAACGTGCCGGTAAAATCTATGAAGTTGCCCTAAGGCTGTTTTGGAAGAAAAAAATGCCACCACCATAGGCTAAAGTTAAACTAGATGCTTACTAAGATGTTGCCTACGACATTAACCACTTTGTTATTCTGCTGTACTCACCCCACCCACCACTGCACACAAACCCTACCAAAATAACAGGTGAAAAACTACAGCGGCGTAACAACTTTTGGGAACAGAAACTGCCATTTTGGTCTAGGCATGTGAAGCACTATCACACTGAGTTCTCAATCTACCACCGTGGCTCTTAAGTAGTACCATCAATTTCAGAGGGAGAAAAACAATTAAATCAAAGGCTAGACTAGATAGAATAATATTAACATAAGTTAGATCCACTCATTAAAAGTTATACAGTATAATTTCTCATTAGCAATTAAAATATTATTTCTAAAAGAGTTAAGTATGAAATATAAATATTTAGTATCAACCAAAATTAGCAAACTTTCTAGAATTCCATACCATCAAGATTATTTTATTAATATAGTAAAAAACAAGGAATGTGGTAGGAAATTAGAAACCCACAACCTCTTGTTCTATATCTTCTTGCTAAAAGGAGATGCTATGGCAGTTGTACCATGGTCCATTTAGAGCCTCACTGTCAACGCCACCATGTAGTCAACCTACCACCACCATCACTAAGATAACTGATTGAGTTAATGGCACTTCCATCAATTCTAAGACAGCTAACATGATCATCTCATTCCTCTCTCCTTTAAATTATAAATCTCCCTGTCTGGGCATTAAGGACAAAGTTTTCAGGCTCAGGGGAAAGATAGAGTACCGAGTCTCACCTGGATTACAAAACTCCCCATGTTAGCCCTTCTACAATTAGAGCTGTCAGCATCTTACATTGCCCAAGTCTAATGAAGAACAGAGAGCGAATGCATACACATTTACCATTACTCCTCCGGGACAAATGTGAGCAGCCACAAGAGACTGATTTGCATAGCCACTGAGGGAGCAACGTAAGGCAATCAAGCAATCTAGTAAATTCTGATTCAACACTGCTGAATTATCTAGATTTATCATTTGATTCCTCTGTAGCTTCTTCTGTAGTGTTTAATTCATGATTTCCAGTTTGAAGCCGTAAGCTTGCAAAGTCTTTAGTTTATATAAAATCTATCTCAAATATCCTGATGGAAATACTTTAATTCCACTGTATAAAAAATAAGCTTAGAACAGCAAACACACAAGCCCAGCTTAAATTTCCAGATACAACATCATCAGTGCTAAATTACAAATTCAGCATTAAAGAGAACAAACCCACTTACGTTCTGCTCCTGCTAAAAGCTCCCAACATTAACAACTGTTTTTTTACTGCCTGTCTATAAGTGTCAGCAATGCAATCACATATGTATTCTGTAACTTCTGGTTGCTACTACTTAAAGTTACCCACTAGCAGAAAGATGATCAGGGAGGGGAGACAGGGAAACCAAACCATTCATACAAGTCTTTTACAACTGTGGCCCCCATGGCAGACAATCACTTTAACAGAACAGAGACACAGAGCACATGCCAATATCTGTAGGATTCCAGTGCCGCTCACGGCTTTCTTTAAATAACGGATGTGCTACTCACTTCCTCTATTCTATTCAAAATCTGTGGGCAGCCATAAACTTGCCCAGAATCATGCTGTTTCATAACACCAAAGCTACTTTAGAGTCAGGAACCGAAAGGCAAAAAGTTGACAAGGCAGAAGAGCAATCCATTTCTCCCTCTTGCCTTCCTTCAGGAGCCAGATAACATCTCTGAGCTGGATGCAAGGCTCCTTTGATTCCTTCACTGCAGAGACAAAAGCTTCCCCCTACCTTACTGTAGTGTAGAATTCATTCTTTCATATGAAGATTTTATTGAAGGAATGAATTTAGGTAGATCACTGAGCTCCTAAACAGGTGGAAAGCTAGCTGGGAAACAGCAGTCCCAGAAACATCCCTTTAAAGGCATCTGGAAACATGACTGGTTTGAAATTGGAGCACTGCCCCAAGTCTTCAGGCACTGAGTTTGATGCTCTATCCCCAGCATTTTCTCAAAGCAGCAGTCGGGCTCTCTCCCTCCACTCACCTCCAGCCACATCATTCCTGCTTCTACCTGTGAGAGTAACAGCAAGGTGTAGCCACAGGGTGAATTAGCAAACTGATAACAATGTTTCTGAGTGGGTTAGTTTCCCATGAGATAAGCAGCATGAAAGAAATTACCCTGCAATCACACAGGCATAGCTCTGCCAAGGGAGCTGCAGCATGAGATTGGGGGCACAAGGCAGGACCACCCAGAGATGTATCAAATGAGGTACCTGCAGCATCAAACTACCTCCAAAACCTCTGGCATCAGATTCTGCTTCCAAGTGTGAATGTTCTATCCATAACAACTTTAAGAAGCTTAAAATTTAAAAATAACTGTGACATTTCTTACAAAATTTTTTGAATATGTAAAAAATACACTACAACAATGTGTAACACAAATAGAGCTTTAACTTTTGAGAGCTAAATTTTATGCCAGTAAAAAACCCACTGGATATTTCAGATCATCATCTTAACATAGCGCTGGATATTTCCCATTAGCTTTATCAGATAAAGTCATTTATTCAAAAGAATCAAAGTTCCCATGATGCTAAATAAAATGCATACAGAATACATTCAACTTGAAACTAGAATAGACCACTCATATGGAGATCCCATAAAACCATCATGAAAAAGGAATGAAGTGTAAATTCTCATGTTTTATCCTTGTTTTCTTCAATCTAAGGATTCTCTCTAATACTTAACAATGTTATCACTTGTACACTTCAAAAAATCTTGTTTTCATGACATGAAACCTCATCTTCCTCATAACAACAGTTTGCACTTGACCAGATGGATGTGTAATCAATTTCATTTACAACATACCACAGGTTTCGAATTTGTCACGTTGCTAAATCCTCATCATCAATTTCTGAATGAGACTGACCCTTCTGTTTATTTTCTCACCAATAAAAAAGGAACAGAGTTCTTCCCTCACTTCCCTGTAAAGATGGAAATCTACATTCATAACAGGACTGACACATGGAGATACTGACCTTGCACTGCAATTGAAACATTTACTTTTAAGTCCTCTGAGCTGGGACAGACACTCAAGTCATGCTATCCCTGGTTTAAAGCATGGGACCTCTGGTCTACGTCAACTGTTCTTCTTCTAGCAAGGTGTAACAGCTTAGAAGGGACCTCCACTTTAAAGCAGCTTATACCTCCCACCTTCAGGCAAATACAGAGACTTCCGAGAGGCAGGACAAGTAAGTACATATGCCAGTAGGCAGAAGCAGCCAAAGGAAGGTGTCTGACATCATGGGTAAATAGTCCTGCTGCTCTGACTACTGACAGCCAGATCCGCTTCTGGTGCCATCCACACCTGCACAAAAAACTACAAGCAGTTTTGCCCAGCCAGGAGCCTTCCCTGTGCACCACTGCCCAGAGACCTCTGCAGAGCAGGGTTCCTTTAGAAAGAAACAGGAGAACACACAAGCTGACAGTTCAAGTAGGCATGGGGCATCTCGTGAGACTGATGCTCTTTAATATGGAAAAAGGTTTTATGTTTTCCCCAAAAATTAAGCAACTACATGATGGGGGAAAGCAAAACTTCTGCACACAATCTGTTTTCATTTCTACTCTCACCTGCACATAAGGTCTCTCATGTTTTTAATACTTCATATTAAAAGAACCAAGCAGAGTAGCTTTAAAAATGCAGTCTGGTGGCATTGCCAAACACCTCACATATTTCACAATTACACAACACACACATCACCAAGCAGCTGCATCAATCACAAAGAAGAAGTTAAAACAAAAGCCTACAAAATCATATGACAAGTGTCATTAGTATTTACAACAAAGCCCTGTTTCCACAAAAGGAAACAAAATGACATATTTCCAACAGCAAATTTAAAGCACAAGCATTGACAACACAAACCAATAGCTGGTGCATTCTTTAAAAGATCAGTTCAGCTGATTCACTTCACAACAGCTTCTTAAAACAGGCACAGAAGAAATCAAATTCATTATAGGACACTGAACACGGGAAAGCTTTTTCATTTTCTGATAGTCTTCTGAAACACACAGGCCAATTAAAGGAGTCAGACTTAAATTCTGTCCCTACTTGAAAGCACCTCTTAAGGAGATTCCTCTCTACATCATGATCCGAAAGTTACCTTGAAGAAATACACTTCTGAAACACTCCTGTCACCAACACCAAGTCACACATTGCAATTCCCTGTATCTCCCATCTCAAAGCTCAGTTCCCTTGCCAGATCCTTCTGACAGAGGATACCAGCTATCCACATGATCATAGAATCATAGAATCATAGAATTGTAGGGGTTGGAAGGGACCTCGAGAGATCATCGGGTCCAACCCCCTGCCAAAGCAGCTCCCTAGGACATTTCACTGAGATAGGCATCCAGACGGGTCTTGAATATCTCCAGAGAAGGAGACTCCACCACCTCCCTGGGCAGCCTATTCCAGTGCTCTGTCACTCTCACTGTGAAAAAGTTTCTCCGCATGTTGGTGTGGAACTTCCTATGCTCCAACTTGCAGCCATTGCCCCTTGTCCTGTCCCCACAGACCACTGAAAAGGGGCTGGCTGATTCCCCTGCATCCCTTGCTTAAGATAATTGTAAACATTAATTAGGTCTCCCCTTAGTCTTCTCTTCTCAAGGCTGAACAGTCCCAATCTTCTCAGCCTTTCCTCATAGGGGAGATGCTCCAGGCCCTTTATCATCTTCGTAGCCCTTCTCTGGACTCTCTCCAGGAGATCCCTGTCCTTTTTATCCCAGGGAGCCCAGAACTGGACACAATACTCCAGGTGGGGCCTGACCAGGGCAGAGTAGAGCGGGAGGATCACCTCCCTTGACCTGCTGGCTACACTCCTCCGGATGCACCCCAGGATCCCATTGGCTCTCTTAGCCACCGAGGCACACTGCTGGCTCATGGCCAACCTGTCATCCACCAGGACCCCCAGGTCCTTCTCCACAGAGCTCTTCTCCAGCAGGTCATCCCCCAGCCTGTACTGATACAGACGGGTACTGATACAGCATAGCCACACTTTCACCCCAAAACACTACTGTGTAAAACCCTTGGAGACAGTTTATGAAGATAGTTCAGATGAAACAAATTAATTTATCAATTACCAACTGCCCACTGAAAGCAGAGCTCTTCTTCCAGAAACTATTGTCTAACACTGCTTAATTACTTCCTAGTTTATTTCAAAGACAGTTTGCTTAGGAATAGCAAATATACAGCAAAAAGTTTCTTCCGTGCTAGCATTTTTAATTTATCTATAAAGCTCTAATCTCCCAGTTTTAAGAAACCTGTTACATCAGAAATAGTTAAAAAGAAAACCATAAAAATGTTTCCATCCAGTATTCTGGCAATGCAATACAGCTGTAAGAATTTTTAAAAGCTGAAAGTAGAGAACCTTGAAAGGAAAGCAGAACATATGTTGCCCCATCTATTTAAGCTTTTACCTCCCACTCACACTGACACTCGTACACACTATGCCAGATCTGTGATAAAGGCATCCAGCCCTGTGAACCTAGCCTGAGGCCATCACAGTCAACTTTCATAAGTTATTGAGAGTCATTAGAAAAGGTTTGTACTATTGATGCAGTAAAACAACACAGAACTCTCTCTCTGAGGCTGCTAGCTCTTAAAACAAAGGCTTCATAATTGTTCACGTTTTGCCATAGTGCAGCTTCTCAGAAAGTTTTGCCAGCACAGATATATCAACTAGAAGAGTAAAGAAATAAAATTTTAAACAAACAGACGTGTACTAAGCACCACAGTTACTTCAGCACTAGAACTATGAAAAGCAGAGCATTTTCTTGACAGCTTTGCTTGTGGTGTTTGTGAAGGTGATACCATAGTGCGAGCAGAAACACTCCTAGCAGAACACACTGCAAATTCATTCGGAGTCTCTACTAACATGTTTCTTTGTAGTGTGAACTAATTACCTCTTCCTAATAGCTGGACCACATGAAGAATATATAGCACTTGAGGTAACATCATTGGAACGTTTAATTCAGATTATGCCTTTGGATCTGGACTTCCTGGGTTTGATCTCCACTGTCAAAGAAACATACACCAGAATCATATCCCACTGAGACACACTCAACTTGAGATAGTTTGTTTCAGCTTGCTGCAAAAAACAAAAGAGGGAGCTCATCTGTGGTTACCAGAATTAAGGGGGGGGGGAAGCAAAGCTTTATTTTGGATGCTCCATCCCACTGTGCTTCTAGCCAGTTCACATGCAACACATTGCCCCTTCTGCAGCAGCTACATTTATTTCACTTCCCCACGGAGTCCCCTTCGAGCTTAATGAAGGATTCATCACCAACGTCTCGCACTGCCTCTCTAGCAGTACCAGCTTAACACAGCCCCCTCTCTCCTTCACCCCACTCAGCCCTGCTTTGAGCAAGCCAAATCCTCACAGGCTGTTTGAGATGATCCCCACAGACATGCTCTGCCATCATTTCTGTGACCACAGTGCAAACTGGATCAGGGAGTCTGTGCATGATGCTTTTTTTTTTTGTTCTGGCTGGCTAAATGTGCCCATCTGCTTCATGCCTGGCATCCCTGGAAGCTCCACCAGTGACACCACAACTCACCAAACTCCCCAAGTCACCGTTATTGCTACAGCTTAGGTACAGTTGAACTACGGCCTCAGATGACTTTCAGTTTAGTGAATCTTTTACAAAATATCAGAAGACACTCTTTAGAATTATAAAAAAAAACCAAAACAACAAGCTGGCTGCAGCAAAGTCGCTTTAACTCATTTTTGACGCCTGGTGTCAAGCCAAAGCTCACTAGAAATAGTCTTGGCTCTTTGAAGCACAGCGCATGCTAATTTGCACTGGCAGCTCCCTACATTTTTTTGAACTTCAGAGGCAAAGGAAAATGTTTAGAAGTACAATTCTGAAAATCACAGAACCAAAGAGATCACAAGAACTGCATTCAGGATAGCATTCAGTCCTAGTTACTAACCAAACTTTTTTACTATCAACGCGGTACAGCGTATTCTAGTATTAAACAGGATTGCGGAACAGGCTTTACCATGAAATCAGAGCAGTGGGGAGAGTGCCCTGAAGGTTCTTCATTAGCATTATCTCTATGTGTAGCTCACTGGGGAAAGAATTAGGAAGACTCCTCTGTGGCAGTCTATTCAAATGCATGAGCCATATTTAAATTGGTAAGGGAGATATTTCTGATGCAGGCTTCACAGCGGGTCCAAGTCAGCATCAGTTTCATTAACACTCAGAACATCCAGGCTAAAGAGACCTCAGCCATACAAAACTAAGAGATGTGCACCTTGCATCTCCTGAATTATACAGAGGACCCAAGCCAAGACTCCAGGGGCTCTCAAGTTAATACCGCACTTTTCATACGGAGGCAAAAGGCCCTGAACAGTGCCCAGTAAAAACACAGCTTGGCCTAAATTTCATTTGAACAGGGAGAAGAGGAAACCGACAAGTTAATTACAACCGGCTGTTACACCCCCATTTCTAATGGCCGCATCTCAGAACTAACCCCCAAAACTCCCTCCTGCACCCAGACCTCAACCGGCCTATTCACAGACCAGGGAACAATAAAGCCCGGTGAGCAGAACGGGCCGGGGGAAGGAAGAAAAGGACGGCGGTAACAGCCAAACAATGCCTGGCGAAGGAGAGCGGACACGCTCTCGGAGGCACGAACCACACCAGCCGGGTCCCGAGCAAAGCGCCAGCTGTGACCCCCGGCGGGCTCGTCCCGCTTTGCTTCCCACCATTCCCGTCCGGGATCCCTGTCCCGCGGCCCCCTACTCCCTCCCAGAAGCACAGCACGCCTGCTGCCCGCGTTCCTCCCTCTCGCAGGGCACTCACGACCGAGCAGCGCACACCCCCTCTTTCCCTCCCTCTCAAGCCGGCTCTCCCCCCGGGACGACACGCTGCCGCTCCAGCGCGGCCGGGACACCCGTCCCCTCCCGCACGCCGGGAGCCCCGCTGCCAACGGGGCAACCCCGCTGCAAACAGCGCGCCCGTCCCTCCCCGCCCAGGGCAGCCCTCCCGGCGGAAACCGGCCCCTTCCCCGCCGCCCCGCACTGCTCACGGAGCGCGGCCCCGCACACCCCTCCCGGCCGGCCCGCGACCACCGGCCGCGCAGGCCCCGCAGGACACGGGGCCTCCGAGATCCCGAGCGGGGCAGCCCCATGGAGCGCGCCCCTCCCCCTCACCTGCGGGCCGCGGCTGCCGTCCCGGCCCTGGCCAGGGGCCCCGCTCCGGAGCGTTTCCAAAGTCCCGAGCGCGCCCCGGGAGCGCGGCCCCGCGCCCGCCCGTCGCCGCCCGGCCCCGCCTCCCGGCACTGCACGTCACCGCCCGCGCCAACATGGCGGGCTGCGGGCCTGTGCGCATGCGCCCAAGGGCTACGGTAGAAGGGGGCGGTGCGCGGCGGGCGGGGCTAGTGGAGGGGCGGGGAAAGGGGCGGGGCGGTGGTGGAAGGGGCGGGGTTATAGTGAAGGGGTCGGGGCGCTGCCGGCGGGCTGGGGGCCGGTGGAGAAAGGGAGGGAGGGAAGGATGAATGACGGACGGACAATGGATGGACGGATGGACGGATGGATGGATGGAGGAATGAAGGATTGGATGGATGGATGGATGGACGGATAGATGGATGGACGGATGGATGGATGGACGGATGGACGGATGGACGGATGGACGGATGGATGGAAGGACGGACAGATAGACAATGGAGGGAGAGAGGGAGGGAGAGAAGGAGATGGACAGACCAATGGACAGTGGAGGGATGGATGGATGGACAGATGGACAGACAATGGAGAGAGGGAGAGATGGATGGACAGATAATGGAGGGATGGAGGAAGGGAGGGATGGACAATGGAAGAATGGATGGATGGATGGATGGATGGATGGATGGATGGATGGATGGATGGACGGATGGACGGATGGATGGAGTCACAGGGCAGGAGTTCTGCCAGCAGGGTCTGTATCCAGAAACACCACACATCAGGAGAGCTGCTAGAAGAGCAGCAACAGTCCATGGTGACTTAGCAGGTCTGAGTGATAAATGTACAAAAACATCTCCTGGTGTTCTTCAGGGTATTAACGTGGGACCAGCATTACTAACAAGTGAAAGGCCAACCCCAAATTGCTCTCCTGACCATAGCATTTTCTACTGAAAAGCTCAGAATTGCTTCACCTGCTCCTGTAACGCTGCAGGATGGTAACCCTGAAGTTTCTTTCGTGTGGCTGCAGCTCTGACTTGGGAGCTGTTGTTCTGCCATTCTGCCTGTATTGTTTCCTGTAAACACCTTTAATTACTGAACCCCAACATTCAGCAAATTTTTGACTGTAGGTAATCTTAGGGTAAATAATGCCTTTAGTTAAACCCAGTCAACCCTAATGAAGTTACAGGAATTTCAGCAATGCGATTAGGGGCAGAACTTAATGGAAAACTAATTATGAAGACATAGGTTGCCTTCCAGTCAAGACTGCAACCATGTCCTCATAGAAGCTCTGTAACTTCAGCTTGGAAAACGCCCTCAGCTTAAAAGATGCCAGCTTTGACCCTAAAGGAAAGGTTAAGTAAAATCTGAGACCGTACCACACCACCTGAGAGCTGCAGATCTCCAACGCTGCTTGCTTTTAAAGCTATCTTTCATCTGGAATTTTTTTTAATTGGCTTATCAAAAGGAACGCATCATCTGTCTGAGAGCAAAAGAGATTCTGGTTGAGTAACTCTCCAACAGATTTTGCTACGGGCAGTTTCAGGTTCAAGTCTGTTCTCTTAACTTCATTAACAGCAACTGAAGCAAAGTGAGGTGCAGAGAACCAACTCGTCACTACACTCAAGCTGGCAACAAAGTCAGTATCTCATTTGCAGAAGCAAACACATTTTGTGTATATTTTTCCTACTTTTGTCCTTGAAAATGACCTCTTGCACCAGCCAGCACCAACTGTGACTTATCTTTACAAAACTCGGGGGGAACACATCTCTGCTGAGAAGAGATGTGGGATAGCGACACACTGGGTATTTCACAGACGTTCCCAGCATAACTCGAGTTTTGGGATGTGCTCGCTCACAAAGTCTTATGAAGGGGAAGTTGTGTGAGAGAGTCCTTCTTCACCTTTTCACTTGTTTATTTCCATTAGAAAGTGAAATTTGCCACATAAATAGACTGCAGCTATTAAACACACATCCCTCTAGATATCATGCTCTTGCAGCTCTTTTTACTGACAAGGCAAGGTAACTTCTCCAATGCACATTTGTCACGGGCTCCTCTCCTAGTTTCAAGCCAAAGCTGATCCCACACTTCTAACCACACAAACTTTCTGACTCTCCTCACTTCCTTGCGTGTCAGTAGGTGGGGGTTCCCAGAGCCCAGGTCCCATCTCATTTCACAGCTGAATATACTGACTTGTTGCTAAGGTCTTGGCAAACAAATCAAGTGTCCCAGCTTTCTTCTAACAGTCCCACCTTGAAAACCACACAAGTTTTCCCACGCTTTGCCTGGAAACTCTCAGCACCGAAAATCAGAGATGTGCCTCTGGCAGCCCCAGGAGATGACAGCCCAGCTGCACAGGGCTGGAAAGCTCTGTTCAGCAGACCTAGGCTTGGTCACTAAGGGCTTCTTATTGAAAACGTGTACTACTGTCACCTAAATGAGGTTTTTATGTTAATCCAACTGTTCTAAGCATATTTTTCTGCAAAGGCTTTGACACCTGTGTTATGTATTGCTCTGCAAGAAATCCACTTTAGACTCTGTCAGGCAACTCAAAGTATACACACAACACAAGGCAAATATACAAAATTACTCACATAAAGCAATTTACAAGGTAAGTTTTTATACATAACTTTACACCAAGACTATAATCACCAACATTTTCTATTAAAGTCTACTTATAGCATAGGTCTTTTCAAAATAACAGCCTAAGTATTTATGCCCACAAACCTGATGTTTCATAACAACACTGAACACAATCTGCTGTGGCAATGTATATTTTCAGCATCTAACAGCAGTATAAGGAATGAACAAAATTACTGGCTCAGACAGAACATGTTTACATTCTCCTCGCAGTCATTTTGCATCGATGATGGTGATTGCAGAGAGAGTGAAACATGTTAAACAACAGCATTTCCTGTCCAGAAATTTTATGACTTGACTTTATCTAAAAGGAAACGATAACACAAACCCACCACCACCTGAGCTAGCAGCAGTTCAGCATGAACGTTCACCATAAATTCAACAGAATCTGTTCAGAAGTCGAGCACAGAACTTGGGTAGAAGAGGAACCAAGCTCTGTTAAGCTTCAATTGCTTGTGACGAAGTGGAGTCTGTAGATAGGTGAATTGAATTTGAGCCGGTGAAGCAGTGGAGCACCACTGCACGTGTGTTTAAGGCAGTGTTTCTCCAGCTGTTTTGTCTTGCACCACTTGCCAGCATGATCTGCACCACCCATGAGCCCTACTCGGAGTACAGCGCTGCGGACAGAGATGTACCCATCTCCTTCCAGCTCTTGAAGCAAGCTCATGTGCTGCACAAGCACTTTTATTTCCTCTTGTCTTTCACATCCTGCAGTTTAGAGAACAGGTGCTTTCAGGATTTATCCTTTCTCCGTACTGAAAATATTCCATTTCAGATCAATCTGCATATTCCTGCCACAGTAACAGCCTGACAAAATTAAAATCATTCTAACATGAGAGATGAGATGCGGTACGCGTCAAGCAGCAAACACCAAAAATATTTTGTGATAAAAAACATTAACTTTAAGTATTTTTAAATCACTTGACATCCCCTCCTCACCCACAGGTATAGACGACTTGATTCCAGCCATACACAGTGCATGTCCAAAGTTCACTACTCTGGTCCCCACTAACGCACAACAAATCCTACTGAACTCTTTTTTTCCAAGTCATTTTATTAACCTAGAATAAAAAGTAACATCTGCTGAGCGCAGGCAGCCAGTTCACGGCTGTTTCCTCAGGCTGGCATCCCATCTCACAGGCCAGGATGTGCAGACAGAAGCTGCTCAGCAGCTTACCATCTGGAGCGGCTCCGTGTTAGCCCAACCTCCGAGAGGAGGAAGGGATTTGAGCAGCAATAAATCATGTTTGCTGAGGCTGGTGAAGCCTCATTAAAAAGTTCTTTTCAGAATGGAGAGTACCTATGTCCTGTTGTTGGTATTTTCCCACGGTGTGAGCTGGAAATTTCCCCAAGGAGGATACCAAAATAAAAAGCCCTAAAAGGTGGTTCGCTGTCCCAGCAGTGCTCTACCAAGTGTCCTACTCCATCCCGCAGCACCCAGAAGGTACCAGCCACCTTCCAGGAACACAAGTAAGGAAAGACTCTCCCATTTCCCAGCTATGTCCTGCAAGGAAGGATGACCTCACAGCCTCTCTCCCTGCCCAAAGCTGCAAGCATCAGACAACCTTGGTGTCCACAGTGGAAAATGGAAATACCAGCTTCCTGCCTCACGCTTTTTAGGGCAGAGAAGTAGGCACTGACTTCTTCACCACCCCAGTGCAGGTAGGGTCAGAGCTGGCTGAAGCTCTCCAAGCCACAGCCGTGCCTGTCCAGACAGAATCACAGAATCGTAGGGGTTGGAAGGGGCCTCCAGAGCCCATTGAGTCCAACCCCCCTGCCAAAACAGGTTCCTTAGGACAGGTCACACAGGTCAGCATCCAGGCAGGTCTTGAATCTCTCCAGAGGAGACTCCACAGCCCCCTGGGCAGCCTGTCCCAGGGCTCTGTCACCCTCACTGTGTAAAAGTCCTTCTGCATGTTGGTGCGGAACTTCCTGTGCTCCAACTTGAGGCCATTGCCCCTTGTCCTGTCCCCACACACCACTGAGAAGAGGCTGGCCATTTTCCTCTGTCTCCCACACTTCAGATATTTATAAACATTGATCAGATCCCCTCTCAGTCTTCTTTTCTCAAGGCTGAACAGCCCCAGTTCACTCAGCCTTTCCTTATAGGGGAGATGCTCCAGGCCCTTAATCATCTTCATAGCCCTCCGCTGGACTCTTTCCAAGAGATCCCTGTCTTTTCTATACCGGGGAGCCCAGAACTGGATACACCTAAATACAACTGCAGGCAGTCCTCCAAAGAAAATTGCACTGAAAATACAGTAAAGCTTGGTGAAAAATGCCTCTCCTTGCAGAGTCAGTGCCTTCATGTTACAGACCTACCCAGTACCAGAGTTCACCCCCTGTGTTTGGAAGAGGCAATAACTGCCTGGTGTGTGCTGGCACACATTAGTATTTCAAATTACAGTTATAAGATACATAGACCCTGCATGTGCAGGCTTGATTTTCAACCTTTCTACACTATGCACAGTCATTTCCAAAAATGGATAAATTAAGGTGAAACTCTGACATAAAGACTAATTTTTATTGATACTGCTTTTAATGTTTCTTTGCCCTCTTGATGTCTCATCTCTCTGCCCTCCATACAGTCTCCCACCATGGAAATTATAATTATTGGGGCAGCAGAGAATCACAGGCAGTTTTGACAGTCTGTCCCTGTCTACCAGGCAAAACCTCAGCGGAACAGGGAAGAAATCAGCATAAGCATCATTGCTATTCTCAGAGAAACATTTCCAATGTAAATGGAGCATCTCACTGGAGAGACACAGTCAAAATATTAAAATATGTAGGAAGGGGGAATTGTTTTGGCCACTGAGCATTAAAATTCATCATCTGTGGGGAAAATGAAAAGCATAAAACATTCAGGGTACAATTGATCCGAACCTTAGGAATTTGGGAAGATAAATGAAATGTGAAAGAAGTGGAAGGAAAGACAGGGAAATCAGAGAAGACGACTGCAGGGAGTACAACTACCATTCTGGCAGAAAGGAGGCCATCCAGTGCAAGAGGAAGGTTTAAGTGCCTCAGGAATTTGGACTGGTTGCAAAATTTAACATAGCAACCACAAAGGCAGTACCTGACCTAAATACGCCACTTAAATCTGGTGCTACAATAACCTCTATAGTTTGGGAACACCAAGGAATATATAAAAGTAACAGGGATATTTTAATCATATTTTTTAAACTCATGCATGATAAAATTGATGGTTGAGTTATTTAAAAAAAAAAAACCCAAACCAAAACCATCAGTAAATTTTATCTGCTGCATCTTGTAAATGAGTAAAGGCAGGACCAGCCCTTTCATTGCCAGAGGCCCATTGCTCAGGGTGAAAGTGATCGATCACGGTGGACACACAAAACAGTTTTACCCACTTTGTCTTGCAAACACTTGTGTGATTGCAACATTTACATTTCTAAGAAGGACTTCCTCATCTTCAGTCGACTAAATAGTTTTGGAAGCCTTCCCTAAACATATAAGCACCTGACAAATAACAACCTTCACCAACTGCAGCCTGTCAGTCCCAGCCCAAAATCTTCCCTTACAACTCACAGGACTTCACTCAAAGAAAATAAACAGGAGTGGAACTTGTCATGCCCTCCAATTTCATCTTGGAGTTTGTCATATTTTTCCTCCAGCTAATCTCATTGAAGCCAAACTTTCAATTTGTAGGAATAGCTGGTTTTTAAATAGATATATTTATTCTATGAAATATTATAATAAAATACCACTGTCGACTGAACAGTAAGTGCTGTTGCTCAGTGGTGGTGGTGAAAGCCTTTTTGGGAGCTGGGGAGGGCTGCAGATGGTGCTGAGAATACAGTGCAGGACTTGGTCAAGCCATTATTCTGGTAATTCGTGTGTCCTTCTATAACAGCCTTCATTTGTAAGCCATACAGGAAGCTTCTTGCAAAGTCTTTCCTTGCTTGTCCTCTTTGAGATATATATTTATAAGGAGGAGTGAGGCAACTTAATGTTTGGATTTGTACTCTTTCTGTACATTGCTCTTTTTCTTAATTTCTTATGCATATTTTGATACAGGCCAGGGATGGGTGGAAATCTCAAGTTTGAGTCATAGACTTTCAGAAAGTCCAAAGTCTCAGTTATCTGATTTTTCTAAGCCACCTTTGTATCTTTACCCTCACTTTTCCAAAATTTGTAATCTTTTCTGGCTTTTACTATCTTGGGGATGGGGGGGGGGGGGGAAATAGCCATGTTAGGCAATGAGTGAAGCAGTGCAAGTAAGGAAATGCTTCCAACAAATGTCAGAGGAAAAAAGCAAAATACAATACCCACACATATCCAAAATGCACTAGAGCAGCACTTTTAATATCATTCCCATCAATCTCTTTTTCTTTTCTTTTCTTTTTCTTTTTTAATGTCTACACCACAGAAGGTACAAGCATTGAGCTTTGATGTGCTAGCATGGGGATGCTTTATGATTCATGAAATAATTACATTCTCATTTACTATACACAAGTTCCAACAGCCAACAGAAATGTTGGGTTAATCAATGTCTCCTACAAGTCCTCACTGTTCTACCAGTCTGGGCGATAACTGCAACAACACTTTTTACAGAGGATCCCTACTCATTGCAGATAACTACTGCCACCCCTGTAGACTGTACATCCCCCACGCCAAACAATTTATCATTGTGAGCTTACACACTTCTTTCCCCTGCTGCCAAACATTACTAATTTCTCTCATATGGCTGCAGGTCAGCTTTATATATATATATATATTGCTCTCAGACTTTAGTACAATCACCTTGCTTTTTATTCCTAAAACTGATGATACAGGACTTTCTTATCACAGAGAGGAAATGAGAGCTAAATGCTCCTCACCTCCCCAGGAATGCAGCAGGATAAAGAAGATCACTTTCATCTTCCTTCCCATTCCCACAGGTGGGGATGGACAAGGAACAAGTGCCAGCAGAGGAAACTGCTCCAGCCAGCACAATTCGGGCAGGATGCAGTGCCAGATGGGGGGCTGGTGTATGTAATTCCCCCTGGAGCAGTAGGGAGAGCAGTGGCTTTTGATGAGGCAATGCAGCAGCACAGTACAGCTCTTTTGCTCAAGCCACAGGACATAATCCATATGCCAGCTTGGAACCTGAGAACTTCTTCCCATAAAGAAGAACACAAGGCAACTTTCTTTCCTTAAAATTAACATTAACTGCAACTGTTTAGAGATTTAAAACCTGAAAGTGCAGAGGTTTGGGCCTTGCATTGACAGAAGACAATTATGACTGCAGCAACTGGGACAGGCTGCCCAGAGAGGCTGTGGAGTCTCCTACTCTGGAGACATTCAAACCTGCCTGGATGTGTTCCTGTGTGATTTAATCTGTGTGATCCTGCTCTGGCAGGGGGTTGGACTAGATGATCTTTTGAGGTCCCTTCCAACTCCTAATATTCTGTGATTCAATTTGGAACTCTAACAATGCCTGCATGTCTTCATAAATTATCATTTGTCACCACGGTATCAAAACTTGACCAAACTTCTGTGTTATATGATTTTTAGTATCGCAAGAAAAATATTCAAAGCCAGATTTTGCTTGTCTTCTGCAAACACTCACGTGGATTTCTGGAGTGATGCTCATGTGAAAGTCTTATGATCTGACTGAAGTTGGTCAGAATCACAAAATCACTAGTTATGTCTTGGCAGAAGAGACCCCTTTTACCCCCTTTAACATCAAAAATTTGTACAAACAACTGTATACTCTTGTTCTCCAGCATTCAAGCTGCTAAGGGAGCTTTCTGCAGCAATCAATAGTTCTTACACCCAAGCAATTCATCTTTAGGTTCACTCCTAATTAAAGATCACCATTGAATATAAAATAAATTATTGATTGCCATCAGGAAATACATTAACAAATCTGTCTCCAAGCAAGAACAGCTCAATGGTTCCAAGTGGAGCAAATTTAGTAACTGCCAGTGATGTGGAAGCACTCCATTCATCAGCTGAGCTCACCAGCAGCTTAGTTTCCTCCCAGTGACTCCTAAATCTGGTCAGGGGAACACCACAGGACTATCCAAAGGACATTTCCAAAAGCAATGCTGCAAAAAACCAAGTTTTGAGCTGCCACAGAATAAAATGTAGTGCCTCATCACAATGTTTCTGAAAGCAAAGGAAGGACACATTAGACTCATGCTCTCCTTCCCCGAGACAGATTTAGGCACATCTACTAGGGCTTAACTGTGCTCCAGGAGCAATGGTGAAGGGTTTCTTTGCTAATTTATCTCTTCAGGGATAAACTGAAGAAATGAAATGTGCTTGCACCACTGAGACACTGCAGTGTGCAGTGTCCAGCTACCTCGTTGAAGGGGGTTTTACTGTAGAAGCTGTACAGCTATAAATCCTCCGTTTTGAGTTGTGACTGCACTAGAAGTCCATGCCTTTACTTTTCTGTCCAGTGCAAGGATATTGACTGTGAAGGAAAAACAAAGCAGCTGCTTAGTCCAATATTTTATTAACAGGGGAACATTTCAGCTACAGGCATGCTGGATTGGCAAGACCACAGCCCATGAGACCAGAGAGATCAGAAGCGAATCTTGGAGACCCCCACTGAGCCTGAGCAAATGGCACAGGGAAGACAAAATTCACAAACAATGGTACAACACGCCACATACTAGAAGGGAAAGAACCTGAGGTCCTTTGCAAGGTTCAGAGCCCAATCCCTGAACAGATGGATTGCTACGTAAGGTCTGCCCAGGGTTCTCTGTTCTGACCACAGAGATTTACTCTCTTCATGAGCTTTCAAACATGGGTTTCATTTAGGGAGACAGGTCTGGGTGTAAACAACAGGAGTCAGGCCATATTATCAAGGTTTCATTATCTCTAGTTGATCTCCCATGCTGTACTGCCATGTAGAGGCTGCATGAGCGGCAGCTGCTCATACACAAGCTCTTTATCTGTTGATGCATTACCCCAAATTTTGTGCATGAGAAAGAGGGTGCAGAGCAAAGAGGGTCAATGCTGACAGAAATCTTGATCACTGTGCCCCAGTGCCTGTAAAACCCTTTCTTTGTTCCTTGGTGAGGGGAGATACTATTTTAATTTTAAAATCTGATTCGCTGCATCTTGGCAGAAGTTCTCAGCAGCCTGCAATCCTCCCTTCATGGAGACAAAATAAATTAGCATAAAGTGGGGGTTGTAAATTGCAGGTCATTGGTATTGGCAGGGAAATTACAGGTGTTCGGCAGCATGATAAATACTGGAGGTGAACACAGCCAATTGCTTTCCAAACTCCTTATTTACTGCTGGCCCCAGCTGCAGGGTGGTGATGGCTGTAAACATCACTCCTCCATAATGGGACAGGGATCACCCAGGAGATCTGTCCATAGGGTAGAGACAAACCCCTACACAAGACAGTGAAATGCAATACACATCCAAAGCAACAAATGTGAACGTGTCTGTGTTGGTGCAACTGTGCTTCATTTGGTTCACCAGACCATTGAAATCAATTTCCATTAAACTATACAGCAAGCAATTTCCAAATATCCTTGAAAGGCTCCCAGAAATAGTTGCAAGCACCTGATGAGCAAGTGCAGCCAGCACTCCTCTTGGTGCCATTAAACTCAGAGGTGCAGAAATGGGCCCTGATTGCCTTTTCTCCAGTGCTCCATTTTCTGGGCTCCATGAAAGCGTTTTTAGGGGACAACTGGAGCCTGCACATCAAGTAGTTTGGGTGGTTTTGCAAGGTGGCCACTCTGTTCTCTTTCAGACACCCTAGACATCAGCTCCTAGCATTCCCCTAGCATTCCTTTCAGCGCCAGGGAGGGATCATTAGGGAAGCTCTAATCCTGGTGTTTGGGCAGAGAGGGTAGAAGGAAATTGTTATTATATTTCCCTTCAAGAGTTGAGGTTGCCACGTGCTCATTACAGGGACTGTGCCTTGCAGGCAGCCCTCTTGAGTCCATGCTTAAGGATGCAGCCCGTGGCCCTTTGCCATTTCACAGATGGGCAGGACCCCTCAATGTCAGGGCTGCCTTCCCAAGGATGCTGACCAACCTGTCATGCCTGGGTGTCACATCCATTTAACACCAATCCTCTGTGTCCCCTGCCCACTTTGGCAAGCTTGCCACTATCTGGTGGAGGGTGTCTTGCTGTTCCTTTCCACCCATGCACCATGGGTGCCCTCACCATGCATGGTTACCCACCTCCTGGGATGCTCAGAACCACACTGAGAAAGGTAGGGATGCCTGAAAATATTGATGGGTTATTCCTTTTTTAAAAAATATTATTCACAGAGGAATTTAGAGCATCTTTTAAAAATACTTTTAATATTAATTTTGTGGGTTTTATACCCAACTCCATTTCCTGGCCAGCCTGTGCATCCCAGTGTGTGTCCTCTGTGACTCCTCCTGGTAGAAAGTCAGTTTATTAAAAAATGAAATGAGGATTCTCATTAAATGAGAAAAATCATGTGCATCCTCAGAGTTGCTCTGTCTCAACGCATCACTGCTCAGATGCTTAACCTTCTTTTCAGTCTCCTTGCGTGAACTGTTTGCATGCAGTGCCCCAGAGGCTGCTCCCAAAGGCTTTTCAGGAGAAAAAGACATTGAGGTACTCCCAGTGATTTATTTTTCTCACATCAACAGACTTACAGTTAAAAACACTCATTTCTGACAGCAGAAACTTTCACTGGTTCCACTGCATTATTGGCATGGAAGCCTGAAAAGATAAATCACTGCTCCTGCCTCACTGCATCCTTCATACCTGCCCATGGTGCCACTGATGCTCAAAGCACAGGCAGGTGTCCTGGATGCTGCCTGCTTTTTGTTCTGCAGCTCAGGAGGGGCAGTGAGGAATTGCACTTTAATACACTGCATTGGAATTTTAATTGAATTGTGGCCTGCAGCTAAGTGGAAAGACATTAAAATCAAATTCCTGTGTTTCACTGTCTAGTTGATGTTCCACCATTCCTCTGAAATAATGGATCATCTCTCTCTATATATAGTCTCTGTATATATATATATACACACACACACATACATATACACATTGTCTCTTTCTTTTCTTCAGCAACCCCTTCCAGCAGCCTGGTACATCTTCCCAGGCAGGTAACAGAAACGTAGACTTGTCCCAGTGATACCTGCTTCAACCAGTGCCTGATGCTGACAGTGCTGGACTGCTTGCTTTTTCTATGAACACTATTTTAATGGGGACTGTTGTAAGGACGTGGTTAAGAGATAAACCCTGAGTATAAAGAGGGACTGTGACAGCATTAACCTGAATCTAAAAGAAAGACACCTTTCTGAGTAAGTTGTCTAAATGAGCAGCAACTTCCAGGTGGGAGGTTTTAGGCACCTCAGCTCACTGCTTGTGTTACAGAAGAGAAGGGCCAAAAATGTGCTTGGTCTTTTTCTAGCTAAGGAAGCCTAAGAAATCATCTCTCCCCATCATTTCCCAACTAAAAGCCTTCATGGGTGTGGAGCCCCTGCCTAGCCAAAAGGACAGAAATCGGCATCGCTCTAGTGGGAGGGGTCTGGCCAGCAACATGGGATGTGTGTTGTCAGTGAAGCTTTTTGAGGAGCCACAGCCCTCCACTCCCTCCTCAGGGCTGTGGATGGGAGGCAGCCTCCGGGCTGGCACCTCTGAGGTAGCCAGGGACTGTAGACTGCAGACAGATGCATGGATGCACCACGGTTGCAAAACCCTCCTGCAGAAACCAAATCAAAAAATAAATATTAAATATGCTAAAAAGCATAATAAACACATAATAGCACCGACCACTTCAAATAATGTGCGAGTCACTGTGCACTTTGCAGCTCCCAAAATCGATTGCTCTTTGAATATGATTCAGCAGCAGCTGCAGATTTATTTGATTTGAACATATGTTGGCCCAACTTCATTCATCCTGCCTGGGGTTTACAGAGCGACTCCATCCTGGGGCTGCAAAACGCAAAGCAGGTGTCAGAAACAAAAAGCTGTTAGATAAGCTTATCCCCATGCCTGGAGGGTTTGGGGATGCAGCACCCCAGAGATGAGAGCAGCCAGGATGCCCAGTCCCTGGAGCATCCCTGGCAGCTTGCTGATGTGCTGCTGATGGAGTCTGGGGTGGTCAGTGGAAGCTCTGGCCTTTCCTGGGCAGCAACTTCATATGATTTACTCCTGCTACAGCAACTGCATCCAATCTACTTCCTTTCTAGGCATGATTTAGTTCTCACCGTGAGTACTATTGCTCTCAGCTACTCTACGTGTAGAACAAACATGGAAAATGTGCAGAGGAGGGTTGTAAAAGTTCCTGTTCTAGCTGGAACTCAACAAAAGAATGAGAAAAAACCACAATCAGAGACACGGAGCAGCTATAAATGAACAGACACACCCTTGCAAGAGGGAGATCCAATAAATACTTGAACATACTGACCTCTGAAATCAAAATGCTAAAAATAATCTCTGGCTTTTGTTTTTCATAAGGAGAGCATCCTGCTGCCAGAAGAGATTTCTCCAGCATTTGAGAGGAGAGGTTCGTATCAGGCTCCCCAGCTGATGTGAACCTGTCACTTGCCAGGAACAGCATGAGGCATCTGGGTTTTGCAGAAGCTGCCTCCCACAAGGCATAATTGCATTCTCCACTCCAGATCCATCCCTGTGAGCTGCAGCAGGGGGAGAAGGGCCCCTCTCCCGCACCTCCGGCCGCTTGCCAGGGCATGTGAGGAGGAGGAAGGGCTCTGGCAGCTCTGCTCACTGCAGAGGCAGTGCCTGGAAAGAACTGTCACATTTTCCCTATGGAAAAAGGGTCTCTTTTTTCCCCAAAAAGCTTTGAAGCCTTCTGCAGGGTGTCCCCCTGGCCAGAGCAGCTCCATGTGACTCCTCCATAGGAAACTGCAGGCACGGGCACAACACTGAGGTACAGCACGGCATGCAGCATCCTGCCTCTGATCCATGGGGACAGAGCTCCTTTTATTTTCCCAGACCATTCGACTGCTCAACACCATCAGTGAACCCCAGGGCTCCTCTTCTGGGAGGAACTCTTCTCTATTCCCATTTCCAGACAGCAGCTGCTGCCTCAGACCCGAAGCTGGGTTGCAGCTCCATGAACGTGTTGGCTCTTCCTGCAGCTCCACGAGCCTGTTGGCTCTTCCAGCTGTATCAATGTCACAAGAGAAATCACATCTTCACGAAACTTGTCCCACTTGGATTCTCCAACCGCCCCAGCTCCGGGAGTGCCACTGCTCAGCACTTTCTAGACTTTTTCTGGTTTTCCTGGGTTTTCTTTTTAGGTTGGGTTTTTTTAGGTTAGCATTGTCCTGCTTCACCATTGGAAAAACTGTTTTTCCAATTTAGCTCCAGGGATCTTATCCAGTAACCTCCACAAAGATATTTCATAATTAATTTTGTATATTTTATGAGTCATTTAGCACACATGGAAGAGATGAACAAACAAGGGTCTGCACGCCAATGCCTTGAAATGCCTGTGATGTAGAAGATAAATATTATTTGTGTAAAAGGGAAAAATAATACTTCTAAGAAAAGAAAGGCCACTGAGGAGCCTTATACCATGGCAACACCAGCTGGCTCACGGCTGGCTCCCTTCTTGAGGCAGTGAGGAAGGATTTAAGCCCCTCTGCGACTTCCAGCTGGTGGCATTGGGGTAAGAAATCTCTCACAGCCCTGGATCAGTTTGGAGGCTGGCCCAAGCTCACTTTCCCATCTCTCGGGTGCTCTGGGGGTCACAGCCAGAAGTGATGGCAGGACAAGGCTGGGATGTGGTCCCAGCTCCATGGAGAGGTCCCAGCACAGAGGATCTCCAAGGCCAGATGGGGAATGCCGGGAAGGGAAACCAAGAGAAGCCAGAAAAGCCCCAGCACCTCCTCAGGAGCCCCAAGATAAAATAGGCAGAATGTTACATACCTTTAACAGCAGCAGAAGAGCACTTAAACACAACAGCTAATACGGAGTGTAACAAAGGCAGCAATGGCTGTAAGGCAAACTGGGGCATTTGTGTTGATGATCCCAAAGGGCTTCCAGGACTTGCTCCATTTGGTGGGAGCAGAGGACGAGTGATGCCCTGGGCTCCCCCTACCCACAAGAGTCATTTCAGAGCTTGGGGGATCCCAGAAGACTGAGCTGAGTTGTGCTGGGGACACATGCCAGGGTTCTGCACCTTGTCTTTGACCTCTGTGAGCCTCATGAGTAACAACTGACACTAAAATTCAGCCAAGAAAAGCACCCTCACAGAAGAGGTGTTAGTACCTGCACTTGAAAACTGCAAAAAGCTGCTCTCTGCAATGCCAGAAAAGTTGTAAAGGAAGAAATGAAAAGAGAGCGAGTATTGTGATAGGGGAGTAAACATGACTGGCTGGGGAGTGGAAACTTTTAGGAAGAGATACACAAAAAGCAGCTGAAAGAGGTCACCTGCTGACCTGTGACAGCTTATGGAGGCTCTTGAGCAATGGGATTTAGAAGAAAAAGCCCTGAAGTCATAAAGGAGAAGATGCTGGGCAAGGAAATATGCAGACAAGACAGACGTGGCCAAAAGAAGCCGTGAGGAGGCAGTATGAAGGTACTCGCAGGGTGACAGCTTTGAGCTTCTGCTCTGAAACGTGTCCTGGCCTTGCTGAAACACACTGCTGCTCTACTCAGTTCTGCTCATCTCAGGCACAGCTACACCAATGGCTGTGGGCATGAACATCCTCCCTCCCTGAGCTGCATCCATACTATATCTTTTTTTGCATCGGTTTGCAGTGTTTCAGGTGGCTCTCATGTCCTCACAACTCTGATCAAAGCTGCTGCCCTGCTTCCAGGAGGATGGGCTAGCACCGGGGCTGGGCTCTGCCTGCTTTGGGTACCTGCTCCAGGCTCTTTGGGAGCTGCAGGGAAGAGCAGTCCCTTTTCATCCACCCATCAGCCCAGGATTGAGATTCATTTGAACATACACATACCATCATGGAATGTAATTGTGTTTACAAGCGTGAATGAATCTCATTAGTTTTGCTTATTATTTCAAGGGGGTTTTGCTTGCTTAATGCTCCGTAGCTATTGCCTCTGCTGTAGGAGAGACAAAGCTATTGCTCTGTTCTCAGCCACAGCTATTTATATCTTGTAATAACACTCCTCAGGATACAAGGAAAGGTATGAAACCAATAGTGTAAAATTAGGACAGAGACAAAACCTCCAGGGCCTTTCCGCTCCAAAGCTGTCACAAACGTTACCACCTTGCTTTTGTTTTCCCTGCTGGATTGCTCCCCTGCAATCTCTCAGGTTGATGCTCTTTAATCCTGTTTATTTAAGCTTAATTCAAAGCAAAAGTAGTCCATGTCTTTGGGGAGGATCAGTCCCACATTCAGCAGCAGACACGCTGACACCTCCAAGAGTCCAGCAACAATAAAACTTTTAAGAGCCTTTGAATGCTGGGAAAACCAGTAGTAGTATTGCCAGTACTGGTCAAATAACACCCCAGCTCTGCCTTTGATTGCAGCTCTCACTGTGTGTGACATGTCCAAGCCTCCCCGTTGGTGTGAAGCCACTCACTGGGCAGAGATTTCCAAAGGAGCAAAGAAAAAACAGACCCATGGAAATCCAGTCACATCTGAGCACTTGGTAGCTGCTCATTGTGCCTTTTAAAATGCTTCCTCAAACTTTAAAATCACAGTTTGTCTTTTCAGGAGTTTGTTGAGATACTGCTTTGCTGCCCACAGGATCTTTTTCCCTTAATGATTCCCTAA
Organism: Hypotaenidia okinawae; assembly: GCA_027925045.1. NCBI lineage: Eukaryota > Metazoa > Chordata > Aves > Gruiformes > Rallidae > Hypotaenidia > Hypotaenidia okinawae. The sequence continues at coordinate 11,439,434 of BSDF01000004.1, forward strand.
GGAAAAACTGGCTGGCAAAAATAAGTTCTTGTGATTCTTTGGAAATCTGCTGCAGATGCTGTTCCCTTAAATCTCTGCTGCCAAAATATATATATATTTGTAGCATATATATATATATATTTAGTTTCCTGTGCCAACTTGTATTCAGGTTATTTTTTTAGTTGTTTCCTTTGCTATCAAGCCCATCTGCTAGTTTCACAAACATAACATCAGAGGTCCCACTCCTTCAGAAAAGATTCTGTTTAAAAGTGACTCACATAACCAGATCTGTCTCATAGCCAGATGTGCCACAATGCTACATGCACCCAGTGATATTTTTACCTCCATTTTCTTCAATGATTGAAGCTTTTGTCATATTGCCCAGCACCTTGAAATGGCTGTGAGTCCAACACAGCCATCCAGGGCTCCATCCCGTGTTAATCTCTGCTAGGTCACAGAGATGCCACCCTAAGTAGCCTGGTGGGGCCCTGCTTTGTGCAGAGCCCCAAAGCTGCCTTCTCTGGGTTTTGTTTTGGGAGGTTTCTCCTCTGGGTGAGGATAAGCCATCTGGGGTGTCCTCCCAGATCTCCTTGGGCATGAAGGAGGGCCGCTGGGGCCAGGAGAGCTACAGAGATATCCCCAGCCTGCCCTTGCTTCATGCCTGCCTGCCAGTTGTGGCCCCAACATCACTCCCCAGCCAAACATCTCTGCAGCTGCCAGACAGGAAAGTGAATCTCAGCTCTTTCCCTTCCTTTTTTTTTTTTCCCTACATTTTTTTTCCTTTCAGAACATACACAAAGGATGACTGAAATTGCACACGATTTAAAAAAAAAATAAATATTTACTTGATAAGGGCATCAGAAAAATGTCAGTTCAAGAAAAAAACCACCCCAGCTATTATCCACATTTTGAGAAAAACACCAAAAAAAGAGGTGTAAATATCTCAACCTCCAGAGCCTGTGACCCACAAGCAAGGAGCAGAGCAGTGCCTGTGCATGTGCCTGTGCTTGTCCCCGTGTCCACAGCCCGGGGCTGTCGCACCACTCCTGAAGCCACCTGCACCTTGGAGGTTTCTCCCACTGGCTCAGAGCTGCTGCCTCAGCACCCAGCTCCAGGAGCAGGAGCCCTGGATCTAGATAACAAATACATCTTGTTCAAGAAACATTTGACTAGAAATGCAGACAACATCACCAAGATATCCATCTGCTTCAGAGAAGGCTTCTGAGGAGTTAAGTTACACCCTTTGCTATGTCGCATATCCTATTATAATTCAACTACCCCCTCTGGGAATAAGCATAGAAGCAAATCGCTATGTAAACTGCAGAATGTGTGGGAAATTGTCTGTTATCAGCACCTCTGTTACCCCTGGGAATGTGAGTGTTCAGGTACTGGTATGCAAGGTCCTCCCTGCGGCAATGCTGTCTGAAGCTGGGTGTTGCAGGGCTTGGGGAAAGCAGCTCTGCCCAGGGGTTTCCCTGCCCCAGGCCCGGTGGGGTGGACACCACAGATCCCTACCCCAGCTGTGGTCCAAGCTCCTCACTCTGGGTGGGGAGAGAAAGTAAGAGCTGATGCTGGTGCTGAAAGCCTCTCTGCAGCCAGTGGTGTGAGAATGGCCATGGGGGCTAACATGGGAGAAAGGATGCAGTGACCAGGGTTGACTTGCTTCTGGAACTCACTGGCCACTCCAAAGGGCAGGCTAATTCACCCGGGGCACCTGTAATCCCCTTGGTGAGTGCTGGAGCAAGCCATTGCTCTGTAGATACAGCTAAGTCACTCCTCTCCAGAGCAGCAGCTTCCAAATACCAGACAGATAGGATTATTCTTTTTTTTTTTTTTTATAATGTTGTGGGGTTTTTTTTGCTTGGTCTTAAAAGGCACAAACAAGAGAGCACAAAACAAATCTATGTGCATGTGAGAAGATGATGCAACTTTGCTCTGAGCAAGCCCTGGGAAGCCACCGTGTCTGCACGCTGCCAGCGCAACTCGGCTCCAGATTTTCTAGTTGAACTTTCCTAGGGGATAATGTGGTATCTACTACCTCAGTGTTTTCCACTGAAACATTCTGGTTCTGCTGGAACACTTCTTTCCAAGAAATGCAACATTTCGTTTTTCAGCCAGGTTTTTGGGGGTCTGATGCCTGACATTCTGCAGTATCAAATCAAAACCTTTTAAATCCATCCACTGGCTGAGCCACCACCCTGTCAAGAGGAGTGTGGTCCTGACCCTAGTCAGGGGCTGTCTTATATGAGGAGGATGCAGGCTGGAGGCCCTGAACTGCCTCTCCTTGAGTGCAAGCAGGTGTGTGGTACACTGAGCAAACACCCAGCTCTATCTATGAAGCAAGGATGTACTTTTAGAATGGCTGGTGGCTGAGGAGGTGCCTGGCACCCCAGGAGGGTTTGGGAATTGTGTCCATACACAATGCTTCCCTGGGCATCATGGCTGGGCAGGCAGTCCCAACACAATGTTGAAACACTTTGGCATCTGCCAGTTTACTCCTTTTAAAAAAATATTTTAATTTCCATATAACAAAGGTGCAAGATGTGAACAGTGACCTGATCTGGGGCAAGATCAGGGGCAAGCTGCTGGCCACTCCCCATCACTGCTGACCTTTGCTGAACAAAGAGACACCCAAACATCACATCCTGAGGCAAGCTCCTGGCTCCTGCCGTACAAACTGGGGCTGGAGCTTTGCTGATGGATGGTGCAGCCCAGGATATGGTGGCAGCAGAGACAGATAAATCAGTGTTGGCTTTCCAGGACATTGGAAGGACATTTGGAAAAGGGTGTGGGTACATTTGTGTGTTGTTATATTACAGAAAGTCTATGGGTCATGTTCCTTGATTTCTGAAGTTATTCTGCAGAGTTACCTTTCTACAGGCAGCTACAAGTCACAGTTTCTTATCGCTGGCATTGGCCAGCAGCAAATAAGCAGCAAAAGTCACATTAGCATTTTCCCTTGCAAGCCAGGACTGCAGTGATATCTGCACAGGAGCAGCAGTCAGTCCCTGAGCCAGAGACCCAATGTCCCCTTCGAGTAGGACCATGGTGCTGTAACAGGAGTGCTCAGCACAGTGCTGTGCAGCACCAATGCGCCAGAGAGCCCTGGGTTGGGCATCAAGGCACTGATCGATCCCAAAGTACTTCTGAATAAAAAAGTAGTGCCCTGGGGTTTCCCATTCCTGACTGGTTCTATGTTAGTGTACATCATTATAAAAGACTGGGTGATCCCTCAGGTTGAAGCCATACAGTTATTCTTTATATCTAACGAATGGGCAGAAATACAGAAGTTGTTCCTGGCTGGGGAGTAAATCAAATACAAGTGGCTGGGATGAGAATGGAGTCTCAGTTTCAGTATGCTGAGGGCCAGATGCATCCATCTAAAGTGCAAACATTGTGTTTCCTAACAAGCTGCTCTTCCCAGCACCCGCCTGAGTTAAACACTTTGAAACAAAGACTGGGTTATGCTTTCTGGTGCATCTCTGAGACCATGGTTCTGTGACAGCCATCCTCTGTCAAAGTCCCTTGCATGGCCATCACCCATGCTGAGATGAACAAGTAACCTCTGCATGTGAGTGTGCAGAGTTCAGTGTGCTGTGCTGGGGGTTGGATGGGCTTTAAACCCCACTGAGCTTGCTTTCTTCAGAACTTGGTTAATGGGAAGTGTTGGTGTAATCTCTGGGCTCAACAGAACTGCTGCCACAGGCAGCACTGGACCCAGACAGATGCCCATTAGCAGGAATAAGGACAGACTGCCACAGTTACCTTCAGAAGTCCCTGCCTGACCCAGTTGCTGCACCCCATAGGTTTCCATCCTGTATAAATAACAAGTGCAATAAGCCAGCCTTAAATTTTCCTCTTTGAGACCAGATAAAGCTCTGTTCAGATGAATTCAATCTGCTTCCTCTCTTTTGGTGATGAACTTGAGGCTGATGAAAGTGAACTATTTTTAGTGCTAGCTAGAGGCACAAGCGAATGGCTAGCAAAGTGCAGAGCATGTTTCTCTGCCCTTCCAGCACACCCAGCTGGGACCTGCACCACCCAAGCACGAAGGATGCCACAAGCCTCAGCTCTGTTTTGCAGCCCTGCTCAGCCTTGCCCCTTTTCATTTAGAGTATGCTCTGCAATGCCTGCTTCACACAAGAGAAGCTCCTTCCAGCTCTGATCCCCCTTGGGTAGGTGGGTGTCTCTTTTACTTCACCAGTGCCTAGGGGAACATCCCTGTATTCAGCATTGGGGTGCCTGTGTGTGAGCCCCACAGTCTTGCCCTTAGGCAAATGCTGCTCTTCTGCCTTAGAACAGTGGAAAATCCCCCTGGTGCAGCTGCTCCATGTTGCAAAGCAGCCATGTTGCCAACATTGCTGTGCATTGGAGAAGGAGGAGAAATCATCTGTCTTTGGTTCAGGGCCATCCTCAGTAGCATGAGCTGGAAATTGGCTTCTGCTGCACGTACTGTGCTTCACATCATGACAGGAAGGATGATGGTACCAGGGCTCAGCAGAAGCAGCCTCTGCTTCCTCCGAGTGCTTTGAGGGCTGCTGAGGATTTCAGCTTTACTTATTGTAATGTGTCCTTTACTGTGGTCATTTGTCTTGTTCTTTAAAGGCTACAGCCTGGCATTTGGTCTTTGCTGGATTTTATGTTGCTTGTGAGCATAAAGGTTCTGTCTGCTTAAATAAAGTTTCATCCCAGATGCTATTTACAAGTTTCTCCTCCCTCCTCACCGAAATGTCAATATTTGTTTTTACTGCAGTCTGACAGGGCTTTTCTGAAGCCTCATGCCCTGGGGAGGAGGCAGCTGGCACTGGTGAGCCGCCCCACGCAGTCCCAGTTTCTCCAGGAAGGGTCTGGCTCCTGTATTTCAAGGTTCATACTAGTAGTTGTTCAGTCATTGGGCCTTTTATACATGGATATTACCTCTTAAAGTGTTTTCTTCTATTCCTTGACATATTTCTTTGTGCTGCATGCATGGAGTTTATCTGCCTGAGTCCCAGAAAGGGCAAGTCTTTCTTTACCAGCCTGGTGGAATTAGCTGCTCATTTTGCTGTTGTAAAAACAAATAAGAGGTTAAAATCTGCAAGGGAGGAAGATCCTATCTTATGTTTCAAGCATCATGTGGGGCATGCATAGCCTGCACTGAAGAAGCAGGATGGCATTTGAGGTGGACCCCCTGATGGCCAGGGGAAGCAGCAAGGGTGAATTGGGGTCCCTGCCTGCAGCACCTGCCAGACCCAGGCCAGCACAGGCAGAGATGGGTCCTAGGCTGACCCTGCAGAATGGCATGGTTGGAGCATTGCTCCATGAGCTTTCATTCAACCCACTTAGGCTGCAAGGCTTTACGTCTAAAAGCAGCTATGGCTGTGCCACTTCAGAAGCAACAGAAAAGCAGTTTCTTGCTCTGCAAGACAAACAGAGAAACATTTGACAGAAAGAAATAAAAACCATAATGAATGTGATTTTCCACGTGATGCCTCTTCATGCACCCCAGTCTCAATCACAACAATGTACAGAGGTCCTGCAGTTACAGGGAACTGCTTTGAACTCACAGGAGTTAATCCATTTGCATGGCTCATTCCTGCTGACGGACACCAGACAGACTCTGGACATCAGTGCTAAGGCCTTCTTTCATATACCCCATGCAGATGGTGGGTTCACCACTGAAAAGCTCCTGTAAGCATACGATAGATGGGCATCTGTTAGGTTCTGCAGCATTTTTTGGGAGATCTATAGGCTGCAATAGCTGCAGGAGTGTTTTCTGGGATTTTAACTATGTGTTTGCAGGAATGTCCTAAGTATTAGTTACAACAGTTGATAAAAATATAGTTATTAACATAAGGATCTGAAGGACCTTACAGATGTTCCTGTGCTGTAGTTCACTCGCCTTTATCCCTGGCAATCCTCGCAGGATTTACTCAGCTGCAGCAGTGCCCATTCTCCTGACACCAGCATCACCCTGTGAGCACTGTGCCAGGTGGGAGCAGCCCTCCATGGCTTTGCAAACCGCCTTCCAAATCAGGTATTCAGACAAAATTCCAGCAGCCCTTATGCCAAATGGAGCATGCTCAGGTCCTGATGCTGCTTTGGCTCTAGAAGCGGAATGACTCCACAGGGGATCTGGCAGCAGATATCCCCCCTGCCTGCAGCATGACTCTTGCATTCATGCACTCCTGCCCCCTGCAGCGGTTCCATCTGCACATGACAGTGCTGTGGGACTGTGGAAACACCCAAGCCCACATGGCAGGAGGTAGAGAGGAGCCTATGGGTGCCATCTTCAGCACAGCACCCAGTGTCAGACCCCTTCCTGCCCCTGCTACTCAGGGGCTGCTTTGCCATGGAGCCAAAGAAGGGGAGAGCTCTGTTCCCACTGCACCAAATCGCATTTCTTCCCTGCAGCAGTGCATTTTTGGAAATCATTATTGCAGAAGCAGAGATACTTTTCTCTTACACCAGAATTACCTTTCACTCCTGCCAGAGGAAAGGTCTAGTGAAATGTTGTTTGCTCTGCATTGAGACATTGTGAGGGGAGATAAGCACCAAGGAGAAACCTAAGTAATACAGCAAGCTTTTTCCAATAGACACTGACCTGTGCTGACCTGTGCTTTGTGTGATGAATCAGTGTCCTTCCCAGAGATCTCATGAAACAAGATCTCCTTAATTCCAGGGTATTCAGGATACAGAGCTAAACTCACAGGAGTTAATCTATTTAAATTGCCCTGTGAGATATATTCAAGAAAACAGAAGTACACTCATAGGAGTTAATCCATTTAAAATTGATTTTGCCTTTCAGCTTTTCTGAAATACCTGTACAGGAGGAGATCCCATGGGCTTTCTGCATTTCTCAGTTAGCAAAGAGACCCACCAAGCCAAACCGTGCACGGAGCAGACCTCAGCTTCTTTTACTGCAGACATGCTACATCCAGTATTTCACCTGGTACCCAGGAATCAAACTGCTGGAAATGAGCTGGAAAAACCTATCAGGGCGTTCTTTCTTGCAGAGAAGATCAAAATAACCCGAGAGCTGCCACAGAGAGGAGCAAGGAGAAAGGTCCCAAGGGAGTGAAGACACCCAAGCTCAACTCCCATGTGGAGGCAAAGAAAGGGCTTTGAGTTAGTCCCTGTTGCCATCCCCTGGAGGGATGCGTGATCTGTTTTCTTTTAAGGATGGGTTTAACTATCGGATAGTAGTGTCAGGACACGGTCATTTTCCCCTGTGGAGTATCAATCCCGGGGGAACTACCTGCCCAAAGCCTCCGGTGGGGTGTGACACCGGGGCGAAGCTGTGCAGCCCAGCCGCGGAAGGACTGGCCGGGTTTGAGGGCAGAGGCACTGCTGGGGGTACAGGGGCTTTGTGTTCCTGCCTCAGTGCCCAAATGCCGAGGGAATCGTCCCCGCCCCGCGGGCAGGCTGCAGCAGGGCACTTCGATGGGGGCTGCCCCTGAACCCCACCTGTCCGCAGCTTCGGTACAGTGAGCTGTTTTAAAGCAAAACCTAAGCAATTTCAGCCGGCCAAAACGCTTTTCCCGTATTTTTCAATCCGTAGCGACGACCCTCGTCCTTCCCCGCTGCATCCCAGTTAATTTACAGCCCCCCGATCGTGCCTCTGCCCGCGGAACACCGCGCACAGCGCTGCGCACCGGGAGTCCGCGGGCTGCGGAAGGAGCCGCCGGGCACCACCCACCCAGGCTCGCCTCCCGGCTGCTCTCAAAGCCACCGGGATCACGGGCCGCTGTCGGCTGCGCTCACCACGGGGCCCCAGCGCCACCGTCTGGGGATGCGCCCGGAGCCGCCCGGGCTGCGGTCCCGTGTCTGCCCGCTTCCCTCCCTCCCTGCTCCCACCAAACGGGCCTTTGCTTCGCTTTTCAGCACCCCTCAGCACCGCACTGGGGGGTTGAGCCCTGTGGGAAGCAGCCGGTTGCCGCGCCGAGGGGCAAGTGCAATAAGCCAGCCTTAAAATTTCCTCTTTGAGACCAGATGAAGCTCTGTTCAGATGAATTCAATCTCCTTCCTCTCTTTTGGTGATGAACTTGAGGCTGATGGGGGTTAGGTGTGGGAGGGGGCTCTGAGCTGAGCCCTGGCTTCGCAGCAGCGCTTGCTCCCCGCCTGCTCCCTCGCCCAGGTTTGCTGTTCACCTGGCCGTGCTCCAGAGCTGACCTGTTAGCTCAGCAGGCGCTGAGCCTGGTCATTACAGCCCCTTGCACGGCCGGGTGCGCAGAGCTGGCAATACAGTGAATCACAGCCACGCTGCCCCTAGGACACTTCTGCTAGAGGGGAGCCAGGTCAGGCTGGCCCTGCTCTCTATGCTGCAGCTGCAAAGCAACCTGGCAGTGTAGCCTGCGAGCCCTGCAGCTGGCCAGCACTCTCAGGTGTTTCTACCACTGATGCTGTTGGGTTGAGCAACGGCCTGTCCAGACACACACCCCAGCCCTGCCAGTATGGCACCTTCAACCAGTAAATAGCACTTAGTCTGCGGTGTCTTTACTGACTGCTACTGCAATCCTGCGTGGTCAGAAAATCCTGCGTGGTCAACAAAATATAACAGGTTATATTCTTCTTATGGAGCAAGCCTGTGCCCATGCACAAGTGCAAGACTGGTTTTCCAGTGTGCCTTCTATCCCGGGAGCTGCACCAGCAGTGCAGGGCTTTGTTTCGCATCCTGATTTCCCACTCCAGATAAACAGGGCTTCATGAAAGTGGAATGCCAGCGCTGCTCCAGAAAAGGGCATTGTGAGCATCTGGCATAAGCTGCTCCGGTGTAACTCAGAGCAGCCCTCTGACATGCACACAGGCTCCGCGCTGCATGTTTCAGAGCTGGAGCTACCATGCCCAGTCAGGGACTCCTAAGTTTGGTCTGGCTGTCCTGCCAAAGAGGTCCTGCTCCCTGTCCAAGGTCGGGCAGTGAGCCTCTCCGCCTCTGTGCTGACACTTCAGCTGTGGAAAGAGGATTTTTTTTTGTTCATTGCAGAGCCAGCTGCACAATGCTGCTGTGATACCAACTGAAAGCCCTGAAACTGCTTCACACCTGGAATTTTCCCCTTCCCTGTGCTGCCTGTCTGGGCACCTGCTGCCTCCAGTCCTTACACCTCTCACTCTTGGCTAAGACCAGCCCGTGCTCAGACCCCTTCAACTTCGGTCCCTAACCAACCTCGCCCAAGGCTGTCCAGGACCCTCACCCCACTCTACCAGGCAATTGACACAGGACTTCTGGTGGCAGCCCTTTCACCCACCTCCTCTCACCCACCTCACCCACCTTCTGTCCTTGGGGACACCCAGGACATCTCCAGGCTGTCTGCAGCAGCTGCTGTCAGAGCCTGTGCCAGCCCCAGGCAGGACCAGGTGTCTGCACGTGGTGTCCCTTGCTCTTACTGAGCCAAAGCACACAGGGGCTGGCAGGGATTTGGGTCATGCCAAGCAGTTGCCATTTATCCAAATTGTTTGTTAGAAGCTGTTAGAAAAAGGTGTATTTACACAGATTCTTAAGTCTCCTGTTCTTCTAGGTAAAGAATCTTAACCTTGTTGAGGCTTTGTAGAAAAAAAATTTATTTGGCTTGTTCTCTTTTCACATAAAACAGGGGTTTTAAATTTGTTTCTTTCCTGATCGTTCCGGCTCAAGGGAATCACCTCCAGGAGGAAGGACACTGCTGCAAAGGAAACCTTGCAGGAGAAGTGAGACACTCTGTAGCACAGACCTATCCAGATGTTCATACCAATAGACACTCTGAAAACAAATCACTGTATAACTTTAGTAACATGCTGAGGATGTAAGTACTTTATACCCGCTTATAAAAGTCTCCTCTTGTTATTTATTGTCCCTTTCAGGATTAGCTGAGGAAGGAAATGGGAAATTGTACTCTCTGGCATGTCATGGAGGTGGCTGAGATGCTGAGAAGGAAGCGAAATGGGGCGCAGCTGACAACACCACCTTCCAGCCGAACACCATGGGGTTGTTTCGGCCTGTGTGAGGAGAGGGGTGGCTATTGAAAGACTCAGCATTCATCAGATCAATGTTCAAAACCAAACCAGTACAGTGAGGAGCTGCTTCCTTCCATAGCCACCACCCCAGACAGGCATAACAACCATCCTCAGACAGAGGATCCCACTGTGGAGCTGAAGATGGTGACGGGCTCCCAGTCACCTCAGAGCATCAGTGACAAATGCACCATGTTTTCCCCAAAAGAGCGCAGAGATGCATCCCTCACCCCTCCAGTGAAGGTCACTGCACGCTGCGACACACAGAAAGGAGGGTCGAGCATGGTCTTCCTGCTGGAGATGGCATTTCCCTCCTGTACTAAATATGGGAGCAGACATAAGTAGCTCTCTTGTTCTTCCCAGGGTTGGCTGGGGCACAGGAATGTCTGGAGGAGGCTTTTCCTTAGTCTCCACTCCCAGTCACTTCCCTCCCACTGCCGGCAGGGCCAGAGTCGGTGTGACAGGAAGGGTTGGACTTTAACTTGATGCTTTGGGAGTTTTCATTTTGCCTTGCACACTTTCCTGGGAGCATGCCTTGCTCTGGGCTGGTTCTGTGCAGAGGGCATGGCCAGCAGTCACATATTTAGGTGGGGTTTCTTTCCCTGTACCAAATGAATGTTTGCCGAAACTCTGACCGTGCAATGAAGTGCAACCCTTGGCAGGGTAGTTGGCTATGGGTGTGAGCTCCTAAATCACTTACAGCAAGAAACAGCGAGGCAGTTGCACAGCTTCGGTGTCTTATCTGCAAGAAGTAACAAGGCCAGTCCCACAAAGCACCACAGCATGTCTGGGATGAACACACCACATCCACACAGGGTCCAGGCATCCTCCCTGGCATACACTCCCAGCCCCAAGCCAACCAGAGCCCAGGGCTGTAGCAGGAGCTGTTTCGTTCCAACCGAAAGCTGGATCTAAAATAAGTTACATCTCCTTCATCATTTCTTGGCTGCAGCCTTTGAAAGTTCAAACTGTTTTTGTTTTTCCTGGTGTTAGTCATGCACACAGATTGGGAACCTAACCTGTAATTCTGGCTTTGCTGCTGCTATAAAACATTCACACTATGCTCTTCTAAACCAGGAGCAGAAACCTTTAATTTAATTCCACCAGAGGAGCTTAATCTAGGACTATGACATTTCAATTACTTAGTAATGCATATTTAACATTTAGCTGTACACATCCAAATTTAAACCAAGAGAGGGAAAAATGTTGTATATAAGCAACTACAAGGATTTTATTTAAAGCCAGGAAAAGCTGTAAATTTAGAACAAGGATCTATACAAAGATCTTAAAGTAACCACTTTTGCCTACTAGGCTGCATGGTGAGGGTGACACAGCCCTGGGACAGGCTGCCCAGGGGGGTTGTGCAGTCTCCTTCTCTGGAGAGATTCAAGACCCGCCTGGACGCCTCCCTGTGTGACCTGTCCTAGGGACCCTGCTTTGGCAGGGGGATTGACCCCGATGATCTCTGGAGGTCCCTTCCAACCCCTATAATTCTGTGAATCTGTGAATTTTTTGAACTTTGTTCAAAACCAAAAGTCTGAGATTTCCATTTCTCCCTAGTTTTGAATTTTTGGCTAATGAGGGACACGAAAGACTAAAAATATTGAAAGTTTCCTCAAGATGGGAAAACCATTTCTGTGGGACACCAGTCCTGGTCAGGAGTACACAGATTATTCCTCATCCCCAGGGATCTGGAGCGGTGAGACAGGAAACCACTCAGGTTTGTTCCCATTGCTGCTGAGGACCAGGTGTCCTGGTTTCCAGTCTAGCAGTCCATAATATAATGGGATAAGGAAAATGTCAGTAGCTTTGCCTCTCACACAAAGAACACACGGTCATTGTTCCCTTCTTTGGCCTTGTCTCCCATTATCCTATTGCCACCCCCTTGGTTTGCAGTGAGTTCTGCAAGGGTGGTTTTTGCTGTCCCACGATGGTGCGGATGTTGGTCCAGCGAGGTGGCTTATCTAGAGCTTGGCTTCACCATGTACAGCATGTGAAGTGCTCAACACTTCAGCTCTCTCAAATAGTTGCCTCATTAAGTAACATCTTCAGCTTTATATCCTTTGTCATTGCTGCTTTCCACATCCCTGTAGATGGTTATTTATTGTCCACTGCCAGAGACAGATTTGATTCTCTATAAAGTAAGCACAATAAATCAAGCTCTTTTTAGCACAGCAGCAAGAATTTCCAGAGCAGTTCCAGCTCCCTCAGGCCCATGGCGTGACTCAGAGCAGTGAACAGATAACCAGACTTTCCCAGCAAACCCCTGTTTCAACCGAAGGGTTATTGCTGGATATGCTTTGGTTTCATTTCCATGGTGGTTGGTACTGGGGAAGTCCAGCCTCTGGCTTAGCAGAGAGTTTCAGGGGAAGCCGAATTGGCCCTGGAGACCCCCGCCAGCAGGTTGGAGTGGTGGGTGAGCCGGGACAGCTGACGAACAGCAAAGGAAAGGGGATACAGGAAGAAGTCCTGCAAGGCTGTAGTGGTTTGAAGGCAGCTGTTCAGAGGGAAGAGGGGCTTCCTGGCTTGGGTGTGTGCAGCACACCAGCCCACCACATGCAGGGGACAGCTGGCTTTCCATGCTTCCTAAATATTGCTGGGATTTGAAAATTTTATTTTAATGCAGGAAATTAAGGGATGTGAGAATGAAAGTGCAGGTGTCAGCAATGGGCTGCTGTGTTATTTCTCACCCAGAGCACTGCAGGGACTGGGAGCTGCTGGATAAGCCCCAACAGTATCAGCATTAGAGTCTTGGAGATGTTTTTGCCAAGGACTACCAATGTCTCCATTAGCTTCCACAGCAGATATCAACACCTGTAGAAGGAAAGAGGTTTATCCCCACCAATAATGCCTTCTCTGCTAGCTCAGCTTCATCTAAGAATAAAATACAAAGGCCATATAGAGCCATCTCAGATGTGATGGTTGTGCTCAACTCACCACCACTAAGATAGGCAAGCTGCTCTCCTGGCTGCCAGAGCATATGATGATGTTAATGTGGTCCTCAGCAGTATTTAGTTGAAAAGTAAATACTGGCTCTCATTAAAAATAATAACCTGATATTCATTTACTTAATGCTCATGCTATTAATAGCAGATAGTGACCCAAATATGGGAATAGTCTTATCCAACGTTCTATCATCTACCATTAATCCTTATGAGCTTTGTGGTCACGTTCAGAGATCTCCCTCAGGCATGTTTCCTGGACGCAACTAAACAAATAAACTGCTTCTCCTGGCTCCAATTAAAAATATATTCAGCAGCAAATGGGCACAAATGGAAGTGCACATCAGGAATTTGCCGCACTCTGTGTTATCCTTCAAATAGAGCATGGTGGGAGAATAAGACACTCCCTGCTGGCAAGGAAAAAGAAGAAAAGAGGATGAAATTAAACAGACTAGCTGACTAAACAGGTCTCTAGGGTGCCCTGGAGTTACCATACCAAACATTTTGCTGATCCAGGAGGGTTCTGGCTCGTTTGGCCCCAGCATCTCTGCTTTCCAGATGCTATTCCAGCTTTTACTGCCACCCTTCATGGACACCTCTCTGCCATCATCCAGTTCCCTCTGCCTGTCTCTGTCCTCTGCCAACATCACTGCTTGCACCGGAGTACAGCTTATCTCCAGGAATGGGGCTGGTCATTCAGTGAGCAGGGTTTTTTCTTAGATTCTTTACATAAAAGCTCTAAAGGCCCATTTCAGGTGATTCTCCCACATCTGGCCAGTCAGGCTGGCACTCACCACGTGCTGTTTCTGGGCACTGGAGAGAGCAGAAATGGGTGGTATTTAATTTCCTCTGAACCTGGAATCCATCAAGTAAAAAAAAGCACAACAAGGCACTAGACGTAATTATCATCAAAAGCACACAGATATATAAACTGGTGTTAAACTAATGCTAGTTGAGGCAGAAAACCATGAAAGCAGGAGAATTCACAGCTGGAGCTGCCATGGCAGCCCTGACTCATGCCAGCATGGTTGGGCATTCCAGCATTTCCCTGGGACCTCCCAGCAGATGCTGGTGTTTGCTTGGTGTTTTAGGGACATTTTATGGGCAGGGAACAGAGCTGATGGAGAAAGTGGCTGCTGTATTTGTGGAAGAGAATCCCAGTTTTTAGAGAAGATTTGGAAACCCAGTTCTGGAAGATGCAAATACACACACCAGTAAATCTGGGCTCACGGAGAGGTCACACATGATTCTTGAGTCCACAGACCCAGCAAGCGTGGGACCACTAGAAGTTGGTCAGGAAAGCAAAAGTTTTAGTAGTGAAACCTGGAATACTGAAATCCCAGCTGCAAGCTCTAGATCAGAGCCAGTTCCAACAGACCTGCCAACTTCCAGATCCCATTCTGCCTGGCAGATACCTTTGTGTGACAAAAGACTTTATTTTTCTCCAAGTAAAAATTCCTTACAGCCGTTCTTCTCTTCACGCAACCAAGTCCCATTGCAATTCTTCTGCAGAGGGATGGAGTCTAAACCAGAGATTAATAGCTGATAAAATCTCAGTTAAAAAGAGTTTGACCTGCTGGTTGTAGCCCAAGAGAGTCTGGGTTCTCCCTGAGCCACATCAGAGAGGCGGTGTCCAGGCTATGGGTTATTAAACACAGGCTTGATGACCAGGAGCCAGAGAAGTTTTCTTAGTACTGACTGGCTTCACATCAATGGCATATATAAAGTTGTAACTTCCAGGCAGCACATTATATCTTTGGAAATCTAACTGATTTTTGTGAGCATTTTTCAAATGTAAATGTTTCAGTGTGAATTTGGGTCCAATACTGAAACTCTGTGCAATGTAATTCCTTCACTGCAATGTTATTAGCCTTCTTATTGCCACTTGCCTTTCAAGTGTGAGAGTGTTCCATAAAGCCGTGTTAGCAAACACCACATATTTTCTCATTCAACAATTACATTGATTTTTGATTCTTTTACAAACTTCACAAGTAGCCAACTACCTCTTCAAATGTGACAAAATTTGGTTTGAAGTAAGCTGCTCTCAATTCTTACTTACAAGAACAGAAAATACATCTTGTTTTAATGTGGATTGCTTTCATCATGACTTTCAGCGAGCTACAATGAAGAACAAAAGCAGATCTCCAGAGGAAAGCATAACTCACAGTTCCACTACACAGTGATGCACCAACTCTGATTCATAAACTAGCAGTATGCTTTTAGGCATTTAGGGACAGAGCACAGAGAAAACAAAAATGTAACAATCATATATGAAAGCATATGGATCCACTGAGCATCTTCAGACAAAAATAAAACATGGAAATTTGGAGGACAGAGCATTTGCATTGGCAAAGCCTGAGACAACTCATCTGCACATGTAGAAATTGTCAGTATGCCAGGAAGAATGAATAAAGATCAAGTCTGTGTAATTAAATTCATTTATTTGTGAGAGCAGATGATGTAGTGCGAGTCAGAGCAGCAGGAAAATTCTTTGAATACAAATCCATGCACAGTTTGAGATTTGGGAGGGTACCTCTAAAGACAGATGGGGCTTTCTCAACCATTTCTTACTTGATCCAGCCAGGCACTGCATGTGCTCCTCACCTTTGATCTAGCAGCCACACTCCATCCTGCTTCCCATTTTGGATAGCTAAAATAAAAATTACAAATCCACCTAAAAATAACAAGGTTATTTCACTTCCAACAAAACAATTTGCTGTTCTGGTTCTGGATGCAGGAAAAAGCCCCAGGCATTGCCAGTTTTGCCCAGCCCACCCTGGTTCCTCCTGGCCAGGGACCAGCCACTGCTGGTCCAGGCCCTGTGCCCCTGCACCTGCAGGAGGCAGGCTCAGGCCTGGACTCACCCTGTGCTGGGAGCGGAATCCACTGCTTTCCCAGTGGATATTAACCCCTCTTCTTCCCACCTCTCAGGCCATGGGAAGAAACACCCCCACTATGTTTTCCTGCAGTGGGACTGGCCTTTGCAGGAAAAAAATCAAGCCAACAGCTTCAACTGTGTAAAAAATGCTGGTGCTGTACACCTCTGGGCACAGAAAGCACATGCCTGTAAGGACGCTGCAACCCTGATCCCTCCTCTCCTCATAGCTTCAGGGCTGTGCTGGGACTGCTGAAGGACCAGAAAAGTTGTATTACGGGAAAGTCTCATCACCCATCTGCAGTCATCCATGCCTCAGGTTATGTCCTTCTGGGACATGACTCCTCCAGCCTGTCATTTTGTGAATAAAGAGGAACCTGCCTGTAGAAGGATGTTTCAACCTGTCTTGTTCACACAGGTCAGCGAGAGCCTGAACCCTCCAACATAACCAATTCTGCAAAGTCTCTTTATGTTAGAGCACCTTTTCCTTTTAATCATGACAGGAAAAGACTATCCAGGCCATCTGGGGAAATTATTTTCCATATCTGCATTTCACAGCCATGTGGGATACATTCTTTCCTACAGTACGCCTGGTGCTGAGCACCTCCCATACTCCCAGAAAGGAAAGGCACGTGTTAGAGCACCATATGCTCTCTGCTAGCCTCATAACCTGCATGAATGCAAACCTGTTTCATTGCTGCTGGTACAAGCAGCCCAGGCACAATGGTCTTGCAGTGTGATTTAGTGATCAGCAGCTGGCAGATGGCACCATCTCTGTTTCTACACCAGCCACACATAATAGCAGCCACGGCCAACACTGTGATGTATCTCCTTTGCCACACCTTCATCAGGAAACATTTTGCTTGGTGGGGTTTTTTGGGGGTTTTTTGGTCTGTTTGCAGTGATCTGACTTGGTGCTTGTGAGGTGTTTGTCACACCTGGATGCCCAGAGAGGGCTGTGTGGGAGGCCTCAGCTGGGTAGGAAGCACTTCCTGGGGCAGGTTTTCCACCCCTCTGTGCCTGGAGGTGGGTGTTGAACCACATTCCACCAGCTGTCCCTGTGTTTGCATTTCTCAGCTTCTTACTTCACCCCTTGCAGGATGACTGGAGTTCCCTCTCCCCGCTTGGCTCCCTGCTTGCAGGGATCCTCCCTCCTCTACTTTCCTTTCACAGCCAATACTCCTCATCCTCCCACTGCCCCTCCTGGCTCTCCAGCACCGTTTTGGGTGGTGGCAATTGCTGGAGGCTCTGCAACAGGTCTGCAGCAACGGTGTGTATCAGCATATTGGGATAACATTGGGGAGCAGCATATTGGCGGGGCCTCCACCTGCAGCCAAAGCAGGGAAAAAAGAAAGGGAAAGTAAAATGAGATACAAAAAACCCATACCAAAATACACAAGCACCTTTTAATACAAGCTCTGTCCAGCTGCCCAAGCAGCAGTTGCATGGCTGTAGCTGAGCCACAGCTCCTCATGGTATGGCCAGCTTCTGCTGCATCCCACATGATGCTGCCTTGCTCCCTGATACGCTTTCCTGGCATTGTCAGCTGTGACAACATGCTGCATGCGTGTGTATCTGCATACTGATGCATGTGTACGGCTGTTTGTGCCCCTGAACATGGACAGGATGTGTACAGGATGCTATTTGATGCAGCAGAAGCCCTGGGACACCTCAAAGGACAGGGCCAGGATGTTGTGAGCTCAGTGCATGGTTACACCTCATCCTGGGTGACCACTGTTAGCACAAAGCTGCTGGTGCAAGAAAGCCATGACCACACCAAACTCCCCAGCGCCCCCTCTCCCTGGGATGGCGCAGGTGCTGGGGTGCCCCTGTGTGACAGCTGTGGCAGCTGGTATGGGGGAAATTCCCCAAGCAGTGGCAGTGAGTCATCAGCGGTTTGCAGTGCTGGGAAGGAGCAGTTCTCACAAACAAAACCAGAAATCAGGATTTACATCAATGGGCTGTCAAAGTGTTGGCAAAGGATAATGCTCCTGGTGCTCAAGGTATGCAGCTTTTCCTGTTTTCCTTCTCCTCCTAGGCCAGCACAGGCTTGGTGCTCAGGACTTCAAATCAGAGGGAATCGCCCTATTTTATCTGACCATCTATGGCATTCCCAAGCCATCTCACAGCTCCATATAGTCACCATCACTGGTCATCTTTGTCTGTCCTATTCCCACCAAACACTGTATCCCAGGGGAGCAAGGTCACACAGATAAGCATCTCTAATTCCTGGGATTCTATGCAAGAGACCTGTTGGATTCTTTGTTCAGCCACGCGTTTTGGGCTTGACTTTGACTCTCTTCTTCCCATGGGTGACACGGGACCAGCAGTTCTTCCAGCACATCTCACCCTTGCCTCTCCTTCTGCTCAGGGCTGCACCAGTGGCTATGCTCCAGGAGGGAACACACTCCAACATATTTCTTGCTCTTATTTTTTTTAATGCAATGATAAAAAATAATTTTGCTACAAGAGTTTATGTCCCTAGGTGACCAGATGAATCAGGAGACTGATAATATTTTGCAGTGGCTGCAAATCTACCCTGTATCTGTCTGCAGAGAGTATATTAAGATATAGTGGGGACAAGACCTATCTGCCAACATCAGCACCGTTAGCAAATGAGCTAGGAAGTGTCTGAGAAGGACTGCAGTGCTTTCTTGGGCCTCTGAACTAGAAAAGCAGCAGCTCACTCAGGTAGACACAACCCTTTATGCTAGCAGTCAGCTCATCAGTGGCAAAAGACCTGGAAACTTCCACACATCAGTGGAGATTTTGGTGGGAGGGCCCTGCTGACACCACAGGGTGCTGGGGACAAGCTGACATGTGAGTTCTGATTCACAGCAGTCCTGGGGGGAAGTTCGAGTCTGAGCCAAAGAAGATAAAGACTAGCATCACCTTCTCAGGAGGACAGTGGGGATAAGGCTCGGCCAAGGGGTACTGGGGAAGCACTGGGACCAGTCTGTTCTCACTCAGGTGTGAAATGCATAGATTATCCATTGAGCAGTACATAGAAGCTGGAAAGTAATTCAAGTAATTCAGCTGTGTGTGATTTTATGTTAGAAAATCCTAGCAGATGTACTATCTGCTATGCCAAAGAGTCTGCCGTTCATAAGGACTTTTTAACTGTATCTCCTTTCCCTTATGTGCGTTTGGCTTTTAGGACATCTAGCTCAGGATGATGTTAGGATTTAACGGCCCAGTCCTTACAGAGCTGGCCAGTGCCATCCTTCCAAGCCAAAGCATGCCGCTTCCACGGCAGGGCAAGAGGAGGCCTTGGCAGCCCTCTGCCACCCCAGCACTCACCCCTGCCTGCAGCCTGGGAAGGGCTGTGACCACCCTGGGGAGAAAACACCCAGGTCATTTGTAAACACTAATTATAATCTTTATCTTCCACCTCTGGAAACTTTGTCCTGTTACACCCAATTGTCCTCTTGCTAGTCTCAGCAAAGATAACAGCAGCCAGCCCTGGCAAGGCTCTGCCAAACCCCAGCAACACCCTGCAGAGTGAGTGGAAGCCCTGTAGGCACCTGCCAGCCAGCAAGAATGCTTCTTGTTCAGGCTCTGGTTTGGCCAGTGGGTTTCATGGTCCTCACATGAGACCTTCATAGCCAACATTATACTTGTCTCCATGGACAAATGCATGGAGGCTGTGTCTGGTGGAGCTGCCATTACAATCTTCCTGGTCTGGGGGCTCTGGCAGCCTCTGAGACACCCACACCAAAGCAAAAGGCAAGTGGGTGCAGAGTGGGAAGGTCAGGATCTCTGCATTAAGCTTGATTGTAATCATCATATAGACCTGACTACATGCCAGAAGTGGGCTTTTATGTCAATGTTCCTTAATTCTGCAACTATCTAATTTCCCCTGCCTGACAAAACATGAAGTCGTGAAGCTGCTGTCAGTTACTGGAAAACCGATAAACAATTCCAGATGCTTTTCAATAGCATTTACCCCCCCCCCCCAGTTTCTAGGGCCGTCTGCCTTCCCAGCTAAGGTTACATCACTGTTGTCTTCAATAATTTAGAGACCATCTTACTTACTCTAATGCGATCATCGTGTTTGGCTGTCAGTTGGAGAGGGAACAGTGAGCAGTGAATCACAAGTCAGTACTGTACTACTTCTGTGCTCAAATCCTTCAACTTTAAGAGCTTAAGGTGCGTGTTAGGCTCACACTTCCTCATTTATAAGAGGGATCAGAAGAATTGCTCATGTGTTTCAAATTTGTCCCTTTCCTGTCATCCCAGCCCTTCTGCTGGTTTGGTTGAGAAGCTTCAGGATTTTTTTTTGAAGGGCCCAAGGGGACGTGGTCCCACACCACACACATGTGCAAGGGCAGGGGGTGTGTGCCTGCCCACATATCTACAGGCACCTGCACGCTGGCAAATCTGAGCTAGGCTCAAATATGGAAAGCTTTTACCCACTTTACAGAAATAAAGTGCACAGATCACAGAATCACACGGTTGGAAAAGACCTTTGAGATCACTAAGTCCAACCATACCCGTCCTCTACTAAACCATAGAGAGAGATATCTCTGGTTTGTGTGGCTGCTTTGAGGAACCCAAAGTGTCAGAGAAGACGCACGAAAAGGAGCTGTGACCCAGCTAAGGGTACCAAGAGCAGCAGGGACGGGCGGTTGGCACACAGAAAATAACTGAGGGAAGCCTAAAATTACAACCAACTTGTCATCCTCACACAAGTCAGTGATGGAATGGGGCTTTGGCTCAGAAACAAGCACTTAGTGCTGTGTAGATGTTAAAAGGAAAAGCATTTCAAGTTTCAAAGGGAAGCTTCTTTCCTCCATGAGTTATTCCTGCCTGACCATTCATAATCTGACAGCAGAAGAAAAATAACTGGAAGATTGCATGACAATTTATTGGAAGGCAAATACAAGGAAAAGCAAATAAGGAACCGTATAATTTAATTCCTGCTACCGGTTACAAACATTCATTACAGAAGTTAATGAGAAAAAATACATTTAAAACCTCTTAGCAATTCATCAAGTAGAATTTCTTAATTCTCTTTCATCTGCCTCTCACCATTACATTCGTTAGGGTTTCCCTCTATGACCAGACTGGTGTGGAAAAATCAGATGTCTTTTATTTTCCTCTGTGTATTTGCTGGTCTTCGTTAACAAAGCGTTTTGACAGTTCCTAGCAGCACAGGTAGGTATTCCTGTCTGAATTACAGCCTGCGTTGTCTCATCAGCTGAAAGGTGACAGCGTGGCTTCGGTTGGGCAAACTCCTTGCAGGAGCAATCATGAGAGGAGGGGAAAGGGGGCGAAGTGCTGCACAGACACGACCGCCCCGCCTGCCACAGCGCGGGGATGCCACCCCGGGCTGCAACCCCGGGCGTGCAAGGGGTTCTGGGGCGCGCAGTGCTGCGCGGGGCGCGTAGTGCTGCCGGGGATGCATAGTGCTGCTCTGGGTGCGTTGTGCTGAGCCGGGTGCGTAGTGCTGTGTGGGGTGCACAGTGCTGCCCGGGGCGCGTAGTGCCGTGTGGGATGCATAGTGCTACGCCAGGTGCGTAGTGCTGCGCTGGGTGCGTAGTGCTACCCGGGATGCATAGTGCTGCGCTGAGTGCGTAGTGCGGTGTGGGTTAGTGCTGCGCCGGGCGCGTAGCGCTGCGCTGGGCGATGCGTAGCGCTGCGCTGGGCGATGCGTAGTGGCGCGCTGGGTGCATAGTGCGGTGTGGGGGCAGCGCTACGCCGGGTGCGCTGCCCGCGATGCACAGTGAGGTGTGGGATGCAAAGTGCAGTGCCGGGTGCGTAACGCTGGGCTGCGCGCACGCGGCCCCTCTGCGTTGCACAAGTGCCCCTCGCCCTCCGCGCGCCGCCGCCGTGGGCTGCTCCGCGAGGTGGCGACGTCGCGGAGCTCACGCGGCGAGGAGGTCCCGCGCGCCTGACGTCACGCAGCGGGAGCAAACACGGCCGCCGCGAGCGTCAGACCCCGCCCTTCTCTCGCGGCTCGCGCTTCCGCCCGGCAAGGGGCGTGGCCAGCGCCGCTCTCGCGAGAGCCGCGCGGCCCCCGCCCGCTCGCCCGCCAGCCCGTCCTGCCCTGAGGTGGCGGCGGCCGCGCTGTGCTGCGCTGCCGGCGGCTGGGCCCGGCGCGGTGCGGCTCGGCGCCGCCATGGCCTCCGACAGCGACACCGAGGAGTTCTACGATGCGCCCGAGGACGTGCACCTGGCGGGCGCCTCCCCCGCGCCGTGAGTCCGGCGCGGCCGCCGCCCTGTCCTGCCCTCCCCTCCCTCCCCTCCGTCCCCTCAGCGCGGCCCGGGGGGAATGCGGCTGCTCCCGGCTGTTCCGGCCGTCGGGCAGCTCCTGGGGGGAGGGAACGGGCGTCTGCCCGGAGCCCCGCGTCCCCTGCCTGAAAGCAGCGGGCTCTGCGCCCGGGCAGCGCGATGCTCGGCCGCCCTAGCCGCGGGAAGGCGGGGCTGTGCTGGGCGGTGGGTTGGTTGAGCCAGCGGCGAGCCCTGGAGTCAAGGGGATGCGGAGAAATGGGACAGTTTTCCGTGTACTTTGTGAAGGCTGTGGGGACGGTAGTAGCCATTATCCTGATGAGATCATGCCTGCCTTCCTTGGGCAGGCGGCAGTTAGTTGTTAGGAAAGAAGCGCAGAGATGAGATCGGGTCCGGCAGAGCTAATCTTTGAAACACGGGAAAAGTAACAGGTTTTCTGAGGGAAAAGGTGACCGAGCTCCTTCAGCAACAGGCTAACTGTTGCTGCGTGTGAAACAACTTCTGGCCTGCGCTGTCATGTGTGTGCCATGGTGTTGCTTTGTTGCATCTTGAGTTTGGTCAGCGTTTGGCTGTGTGTAGTCAAGTTTCAGTGGGGTTTTTGGGTTCCTAGTGCTGCTACCCCAGATCCAACTGTGCCACCGTGGTGTGGATGTTAGGCAAACGCACTCCTTTCTAAATTGTAAGTGCCTCTTTCCGGTTCTGCACTAGACAGGTTATTGCTTGTATCAGCTCTGTTTTTCACATCATGTGGACCAAACCTCTGTGTTATTTGACCTTGTAGGATGAGGTTTGCTCATTGATGTAGCTTGCTCAAAGAGCAGTGACATGTGGATTGTGGGTCTATCCATTTTAAGCTTTAATAATTGACCAAGGGCTTCACTGACACTGTATCAGTGGTCACTGGATGCCTAGAGCAAAGGAAAGACTAGGTCTGTTCTCCTCACACCCACATCCTCTATTAAAGCTTTTCTGAACTTAGCTTTTTGTGTAGCCCAGTGAAAAGCCTGTCTTGACCTACAGTTCTGCAAGATGTGCTAAGCCAAATGAACAGCACTTATGCTGAAGTGTGGTTTTGCTCCAACTGCTTCCTTGTTCTGGCACTAGTGACCATCAAACTCTTAGGAGTTGCTTCAACCCAAACTAACTAACAACAGCTGAAAACTAGCAAAACCTATTCAATAAGTTGAAAGAGCTGGAACCTGGCAAGGTAGGTACAGGAGAGGGTGAAGCTGGGATTTGTGTGGTGGGTTGCCACAGGCAGGAGGGAGGAAACAGACCGTTTGGAAGAAGTGAGCCATTAAATCTGGCCAACTGCATGTCCTACTTTTTATTTGATACAGATAATGCTGTATGTTTAGATTTTACAGGTTTGTCCCACCTGTATCTAAACAGAACATATTAATATGAAGAAATTTAAATAGAAGATTTTAATTTTCAATTTTTCTGTTGTTCCTCCATAACCTGTAAGGATGCATCAGTGTCTGATCAGCTTGAGTCAAGTGAGGAGGTGATCTCAAAGAACTTAGTTTTCAATACAGATACTGAATCTTTAAATTAGCCTGCTATTGAATCTCTGGTGTAGATACATTCACCTGATTAAAAATGTGGGGTTTGTAGCTTCCTCCCTGCTGCCCACAGTTCTGTGTGGGGAAGTTTAATAAATGCTGATAGAGAAATTCCGAAGGTGGTGACAACTGTTTATGTAAACTTGCAGACTCCTTCACTATATATTTATTTTATTAATTGACTCATGTGATTTGGAAGAGTGGAACTTTTAAGTTGGATGTAAGGTTTGAATTCCTACTATAAGTCAATAGGTACTGATGTTTAAGACTCTTTCAAAGAAAGCACCAGAATTAGCAAAAATTACAGCACTTTTTGCAAAATGCTTCTTTTAGATGTTAATGGGCTGAGGAGATAGGTCTCCTGATGACTCTTGTAAGGTGAAGTGTGTTTAGACTAGATGTTTGGAGACTAGTTTAGCTCCTCTGGCTAGGCCTGTATGCTTTGCTTCTGCTGTAGACCCTGCCTTATACGTGTAATCCTGCTTTAGGCAGGATGTGTGAAGAGTGTCTGTCTCTTAGATAACTAAGATCACAAATAGCGTCTATTTCTATATACTTTTCTAGATGCTAGAAAAAAAGATCTCAGAGCCTTTGTGGACTGGCCAGTGAAGGCAACTATTTGTTGTCTAGCCGGAGGAGTGGAGAGGGAGAAGTAGTGTGGACAGAAGATGCCCTTATTTAACCTCTGTTACTTTGCTTTCAAAATTGTATAACCATGTAAGAGATTTAGAAAAAGACCATGAAATTTAGAAGCGTGAACTGTCCCGTGAAGGAGGACGTCGGTTTTGAGAGAAGGAAAATATGAAGTAAGGCACACTTGTTTGAATGCAGGCATGTGACAGACCCTCTTATATTTTATTTATAAGAAAAGTGATCCACCCACTCTGAAATCAAGAACTGCCAAACCTAATCGTTTGAACGTCATATGCTTAACAGTAAGGGGCAAGTTTGTTCCTAGCATACTCATCCTGAAAATTATGATTATGAGAAACCAAAGAAAAGGCACTGGATTAAGGAGATAGTGTAAATAATTAGCATATCCTCTGGTACCTTAATTTAAGTTCTTGAATTCTAAGTTCAGAGGTCCTTCCTTTTTGAAGCTGCTTCGATGCTTTTACTGAAGAAGTGATTTTCTGTGTAGGAAGCTAGGTAAAGTTAAGTTATGCCCTGTTAATGCACAGGAAATGCTGAGTGCAACTTTTTTTGTTCATGTGTATTTTAGCCAACATGCCAAATTGATGGCAGCAGCACGCAGGTGGAGTGTTAGCTGTGCTGCTGTAGTGACTTGCAGCACTGCAGATGGGTGTCTGCGTTCTGAGTTAGCTGAAGTCTTGGAGCGCTTCACAAGGGCAGCCTGGACAGCGTGTTCAGGAATGAATCCTTGTGGGTGGGAAGGTGTGGGCTGCTACAGAGAGCCACAGCAAAAGTAATCATAGCTTCCAGGCCAGCCATAGGTTTGAGTGAAGGAAAAGGTCATGTGCCCTCTGCAAGCTGAAGGGTGGCAATAAATACAGTTAGTGGGCTGTTTGCTGAACCTGTATGTTCTGTGCCACGTGTCACTGTTATACGTAGCACTGTAAACCTTTCTTCATCTGCCTGTTAGCACACCTGCTTTGTAACAATGTGCATCCTCCCAGAAAAGCAGGCATGTAGTTCTGGGATTTGACCAAGGCCAGCCATTCATATAATTGTGGGGGTTTTTTATAAGCTAGAGGTTTTGTTTTCTGTCACAAAACTTAGCGACAATGGTTTGAGAATGTGAAGCCTATTTTGAATAGGTATGAGGCTGCAGCTGCCTGATAGTGGGAATTGCAGCTTCCTGTAGTCTGGTCAGTATTAGGATTAATTTGACAGTTAAATAAATAGAAGTCCTCCAGGAGTTTATTTGACTTTTAGACTAATCAGGCAGCTGGCTATGTTTGTGCAGGTGAAATCGGATTTTTCTTTGAATTTTGTTTAATCTTTGTAAATAACCTTGAACCCTTCCCTTTGTTAACCTGCTGTTAGAGTGATATGTAAGAAAACTCATTTGAAGTATTTTATGTGAAATATGGTCTGCAAGATATGTTGTTAAAAATTTGTGAATCCCACTAATTACTAGACAATCATACTAGACAACAAAATTAGGTTTTTGCCTTATGTCTTCCTGTGGTATATCTCAGTCTTGGTGTTTTGCCTGATAACCCTGTAAAGCTACAGGCCTTGCAAAGCAAAACCAATATTTGATCATTTGATTTATCTTCATATAAATATTTGCAGACACTTCTGCCATTATAAATACTTTTTTTGAAAAAAAACAAGCCTTCCAAATACTGCATCCCTGACACAAGGGGTCTTAAAGTGACACTGGGCAGTGGAGGAGACTCGACACTTCACGTGGTTTGGAAGGCAAGACCATTCTAGAGTAATATTAAACTACAAGAGCCTTCAGTTACCAAACACATTCTGTGACTGGCTTTGTCTTTATGTATGTAATGGCACATAAGCAGCAACCGCTCATTACTAAGGGAGTGATGGTGCTTATAAACACATAGCTCAATCTGAGGCAAGCTGCTAAACTTCCTTGGCTGTATTATAAACTGATCTAAAAGCAGTATTATTGCCAAACAGTTGTGGAAACTTTGCAACACTTTAAAAGTGTAATTTCAAAGACAAAGCTTCACCTTAACATGAGACATGTATGTGGTGTATCAAACTACCACCACTGTGTTATATTTCGTACCTGCTACCTCTGACCTTTATCACTTGAGCAGCTTTTTCCCAAGGTAAATCATAAGAGTGGGAAATAACACCTGCTTTAGTCTGAGTGCAGATTTTCCACAGAACTAATTAGCTAAAGAAGTGTGAACGGGTAGCAATGTCTTTGGAACCTCGTATTTTGTGTTACCATTGGAGGAATGATTTGCCTTTCCCAGAAGTGACATGCTAATTGCTGGTAAGTATCACAATGGGAAAGTATCTATTTGGAGTTGAGGGATTTGAATGTTATTTAGGTTGTAAAGTCTAAGCAGTGCCTTGTACCATAGTACCCTACACCTCGTTGAAGCCTAGATGTTAATGTTGTAATTACCTATTTCATTGTTAATTTTGTAGACTTAATGAATTGACACTTATTTCTGCTGCTATTTCGAAGGAAATCCAAGGGTTGATAGTGGAACTGAAAACATTTCAGTAACCAGAAATATAACATAGGCTCTGGCTTTTCCTGACAATATATTTTGGGAGATAAAAGATTTTCAGGTAAAAGTACTGATTTTGCTCTTTTTTGCAACATGGGGTTTAGCACCTTCTAGGGGATTATACCTTGAAACAGGGTTACAGATACTATACATTATAAGTGTCAATATTTGGTTTTAAGGTGTTAAAGAGTGTATAATTTGTGATTTATGGATCAGTCCACTGTACGTACTTGATAACTTAGCTGTATAAATGTTATCTTTTTGTGGTGAAATGCTTTCAGATGGTAAAGAGAAGAACTGAAATTCTTTAAAATTAAATGGAAATAATTTTCAGAAGGTATTGTCCCTTGAAATCATGGCTTTGGAGACAGGAGGGACAATCTAAGACAGTCATCTTTATGTGTCTGTATTGCTTGGTACAAGAAGACTCTCAAAGTTTTTGAGTGTCGCTGACCTTGGTAGCCAGCTGGGGTGCTTGTACAAACCAGGGTGTAATTCATTTGGCAGTAAGCTTTTCAGGAAGCCATCTGTGACTTGGTCTCTGCTTGTGACTGACAAATAGAATACTTGAAGAGACCAGGTTGGAAAGAACCTCAGAATCTGGTCCAGCCTTTCAAATTCTTTATATAAGAATAACATCCTGTAGTGAGAGTAAGTAATGTGACTCGATATTTAAATATCTTCTAGAATTGTTAAAATCTTTTGGAAAACGTAATTTCAGGACATAGTAACAGTTGACTATTGAATGATTGGATTGAGTGACCTGAAGAGAAGTAATTAGTTGATACCATTCCCCTAAGATACCTTGTTCTTTCATGTAATTAGTGAAACAAGAGGTTATGTGTGAGTGGATGCTAATGCAAATGCACTGTTTCAGAGTATGCATTTTGGAAAGTAGTGCAAAACTAGTTCCTTCCTGTTACAATGCAAATACTTGTATTTATACTGAGCATCATTATTAGAAACAAGCCCTTGGATTTGCTAGAGAGGCTGAAGGGCAGAATGGCTACAGTAGTGTTGACTCTACAGATTAGGGTTCAGGCACTTGGTTTGCAAGCTGCTAGAGAATTTGTATTTCTGCTTTCTGAGACTCTTGGTTTCTTTCATGTCCACCCTGTGCTCTGTGTAATGCAAAATGTTTTCAAATGTGTACTTGGAATAGCATCAGTTTATTAGAAAAGGGTGGTGGAAATATGATTGCTAGTAGATGCTGCTGAGGAACTCTCAGGGATTTTAAAGCTGTGGATCTGCCTTGTAGGCAGTTGAATGCTTGAGTCTATCTGGAGCCACTTGTGCAGAGGAGTGGTTTGAGAAGCATTTGCTTTGTTGCTTGCCTAAAGTGTCAAATATACTTTCACTGCAAAGAATTGTTTAAGTTGGAAAAGACCTTTAAGATTATAAAGTCCAACAGGAAGGAAGTCTGCACTGTAGACTCTAGTTCAATATGAAATGAAACTTAGTGTCAAGGTATTTTTTTTTCTTTGATCTCTACCTAAGTCTGTCTTCTCTTTCTAACAGGTCACCGATGAAGGTTGGATCCCATGTATTAAAGGTGAGTTACTCTTAAAATCACTCAAATGCTTGTTGATGAACACAGTATTGAGCATTTCTACCTACAGTAGATGTGCCCTAATGTCTGTGCAGACAGGAAATGACATGCTTTCTTTGCTGCAGGTAGCAATTCTTGTGCTTATCTGTCTTGAAGTTTCAACTTTACTTTTATTTAGGGTTTGTTAACATGTCTTGAAGCTAACTTTACTTTGGAAGGTATATTGCAATTTAATTGAGCTGTACTTTATTGCTAGACTGCCCTCTTTGAAGTGATTTGTGAGTAGTAAGCAAGTCGCTGTGTTTTTTGCTCTAGATTTAT
Source organism: Hypotaenidia okinawae (assembly GCA_027925045.1). Taxonomy (NCBI): domain Eukaryota; kingdom Metazoa; phylum Chordata; class Aves; order Gruiformes; family Rallidae; genus Hypotaenidia; species Hypotaenidia okinawae. The sequence continues at coordinate 11,468,041 of BSDF01000004.1, forward strand.
ATGAAATTGTTGGCCTTGCTCTCTTCTGTGTTCAAAGTAAGAAAAATCTGAAGTGTTTGTACTTTAAAAGCCTCCCCTCTAGGTTGTGTGAAGATAAAACACTATATTTAGCCTAATGAGAGAGCGTTGCCACTTCCCACGCAGGTAATTGGTATGCTGCATCTGTGCATAGAGACAGTGCAGCTGAATCTGGCACGCATTGAGTAGGTGAGGAGCTGGGACCTTGTACAAACAGCACTCGTTTCCTGGGCTCAGCAGGGCCAAAGGTGATGCGATGCAACACTGCTGCATAAAGAAGGCTTGACATTTTGTCTGCAAAGTATTGGGAAATGGCAGTGAAAATAGTCCTTCTGATTTGTCAGCAGTGCTGTGCTCTGAATCAATAGTCTTGGTACACTGATACCATATCTTAAGGAGCAGAGACTTACCCTCTATTTTGTGTCTGTTTCATGTCCCATTAATGATTATTACATGTGTAAGCCTTTCCAGACATGTGTCTATCATTCTGACTAAACTTGGTGTGGTCAACAAACTTCAAAACTAACTTCAGTGTCTTGTGGACTTAATTGTTAGCTGTGAAGTTCTGTGTGTTGCATGTAGGCTTTAAATTTTTTAGTATTTTCATAACTTAGTTGTTCAAAGCTAAGTTTTTGAAGGTGGAAGTAGTACTTGCTTCTCTGCTTGGTACTATATCAGTTGAGTCAATGTATGACTAATGGTAGAGTTTGTCTTGGAATGGGTAAGAAATATTTCCTAAGTCCAAAGTTTAACGGGTGTGTTGAGTTTAATGTAAATAAAATTAGAAATTAATATAATGGGCTTCTATAGACACTGATTACACTTAAGTATTTAAGTTGCCATACCATGTAGGTAGATTTTTAGTGATAAAGCAAAGTAGAACTTCAATTAGATTAGAAAAACTTTGTGGAAGAAGGTGGAGTAGAGAGGGAGGAAGAATTTCTCTGTAGTTGCAGTTGTGTCTGTATGATATGCCATTTCTCGAGGTCAGAACTCTCAAAGATGGATGTCTACAACAGTTGTGTGGTTTTTTTTAAAACATTATAGTTTAAGTACTCTATAAGGGTTCTGTTTGATTAGCTAAGTGTCTTTAAAAGTCTAAGGAAAAATATCTTAGATATCTGCACTATACAGTCACTCTAAATCTTGTCACAGTCCAGAACAATACTTGGGAGGTCTTTTTAAAATTCTTGTGTAACGTGGAGATTAGGTAGCTTGTGTATATCCAAAATTGTATAAGGTGAATGAAATTAATAACATAATAATATTTTATAATGGTAACAGCTAGACTTTGGGGACTTTAATCTTGTGGGGCAGTTAAGGACCTCAACAGAAGAGAGCTTTTTGTCTGCAGACAGGAAGGAGGAGCAGAGCAGCAGTTCTGTGTCTCAACTCAGGGAATAAGTTGGGACATGTTGCTTTTTTTCTTCATGTTTTAAACTCAGTAACTTAATTCCTTGTGCCAGTTGTGAGGATTTTTTTCTCTTTTGAGAGACAAATACAGGCTTTTATCTGCAGCTTTGGTCACCAAGTAGACTGCAGCGTGCTCAAACAGTGGCATGAGTTGCATGAAGATGATGTGTATTCTCTGGATATAGTCAAAACCTGACTGGCCACATCTCTGAGCAACTTGTTCTAGTTGACTCTACTTTGAGGACTACAGGACCTCCACAGGTCCCTTGCAACATCAAGGACTCTGTGAGATTCCCCTTTAGATATTGGTAATACATATGCTTACAGGCAATGTGATCAATAATTTCTGTAGAACAGAAGGCATGTGATGAAGTCCCCACTAGACTGTGTTACTGAGGTTAAAGCAGGCTTCTGGTTAAAGCAGAATCCTTCTATGGTATAAACTACTCACTTTTCTGAACCTACAGTTTTTCAGGGATTTTTGATGTTCACTCACAACTAGAATATTTTCAGTTGTTTTAAGACTTCGTATTGAATATCCATACTTAACTTGTGTATGGGCTATATATACTTACTTAGGGGGTGCCTATCTTAAGTATGGGGGTTTTTTTCTTTCAATTAAGTAAGATTTGCAAAGATTCACTACATTTTGGCACACAAGGCCACCTTTAGTGAAGTGCTTTTACTAGTACCTTGGTAGGATATGCAAAAGTGTTGATGCTGTTTGCACATCTTGAAACTACTTAAACTGCAGGCTGACTTCAGTAGTATAATACCCCAGTAGTGTTGATTATATGGATATAAAGAATAAATAATATATTCAGTTTTGAATATTCATGCAGGCTTTCATCCAGATGTTCTGAAAAAGTTCCTGGGTTTTGCTTGTAGCCAGTCATTTCATTTTTTTCTGGTGTGGTTTATTTAAATCTCAGAAGGACCTGCCCAAAGGTAACTGAGAGCAGAAACAGACAGTGTGTGCTAGGAATAATAATAGAACATAAGAATCCTTGTCAGAACCTCAGAGGCTTGGTAGATCTGCCTGACCTAACCTGGGAATTTATAAAAAAAGTTTCTTATATGCAGTGATAATACAATTCCCACAACCTGATACAGAACTAAATATTTTAATGTGGGTCTTTCTTGCTGCGGATCATTAAATGCCTGTTTCTTGAAACTGCATGCTACCTTTGATTTGTAGTTGGGGTTGAAACCTCTTCAAGATAACTGTCCTTTTTGTTTGATAGTGTGCAGTCTTTCTCTCTGTGTGGTGCTGTGAAATACTCTTCACCTGTACTGTGCATTACCATAGAAACATCTGACAATAGTAATATGTGAAAAATGTAGTAGAATTCTTGTCCTTTATGCTATTTATATTGTTGTAGCAATGTTCTTGTTAGCTCATCTTACTGAAGGACTTAGTATCATCATCTTACAGTATCTACCATATTTTTCCCATAGGATATGGACAGCGTGCTGCACAAAACTGGAAATGAAACCTTTGTACAAGAAATGAAGCAAGATGATTCAAAAGAGGTTAGTTAAATATTACTTTGTATTTCCACCATCACACTAGAAATATCAGCTAGTTTCAGGATGAAGACTGACTATTAAGGTAACACAGGTTAGAATTTATCATTAATGTTAGTAAGAGTGTCAATTGAAGGGGACCAACAGCATTTTAAAAACATATTTAGGATTCACCAGCGTTGAAACATCTGTGTAATTTACAAGATTATACTTAGCAGCTTATGAGAACCAATGAGTGAACAGGTTCTGTTTTCTAACTTTCTTTCAGAGTCTGTTAGAGGAATGGAAATGAGTCACTTTGTTTTTCAGTTATGCCTATTTCTGCAGCTAGAATTTTAAAACAATATATTTTGTACACAGAGCAACAATGGAAGAGCTCTTGTGGGTGTTGTACAGACTGGCTGGTAAGTGTACCCGAGGAATGCCTGTTATTTTACAGTAGGATGGTTTTGGTTTTATTTTTTAGATTATTGACAGTATAATAGAAGAAAGCCAGAAGGCACAACTAGATGATGATGGCTCTTTAGCTACTAGAGGAAAAGAACTGACTGTTCCAACTTCAGATGCAGATGCTTGGATTTCTGGAGCAGGTATTGTTAGTAGTATCCCAGAAGTATTAGCTGCTAAAATACCATTGCAAGAAGACCCTAGAGAACTTACGTATCAGAATGTGTGCAAGGACACTGATTTGGAGTCAAGGAAGATTTTGTTTACTCCAGAGCAACAGGAAACTCACAAACTAACAAAAGTAACAAATGCAACTGACCATAAAATGGATGAAACTGAAGTACAAGAAGAAGCATCAAAAAGTGAGGACATAAAAGACAAGAAAGAGGCAAATACTTTAGAACAAGTGGCTACAGATTCATCTACCAAAGACCTTTCTACCACAGAAGAAATGCCTCCAGCAAAACCACCAAGGCAGCTTACTGTAGAACCCGATATAGTTGCTAGCACAAAGAAGCCTGTCCCAGCGCGGCCACCACCTCCAACAAATGTTCCTCCCCCAAGACCACCACCACCTGCACGGCCAGCTCCACCGCCCCGGAAGAAGAAGAGTGAACTAGATTTTGAACTGCAAAAACCTGTTTTAGAAGGCAAGTATTATTTTAGATGTCTCTAGTTCATGGTTTTTTGTGTTTTGAGTGGAAGAATCATTCAATTTGTGATTTTTAGTTTAGTTGACATGTAAATGAGGACAAAAAATGCAACCATCTTAGCTTCTTACAATGGAGAAACATCCATTTGCATTACAACTGTTCCTAATTGGTATACTTTCTTGCAAACTAATGCTTCTACCAAAATAGCTACTTCTGTAGCAAGAAGAGGCCACCCTGATATAGAAATGAAAAAGAGAATTACACAATTCAAATAAAATATGTGCAATCTGTATTAGCATAGAAATACAAGTTAAGATGTAGACTGACATCTCATGAAAATGAGTAGTCCTGGGTTAGTAGGAAACCAATTTTAAAGCAGGTATATTTGCTCATAAAGTTTAGGAGGACTGTGTGAAATCATGCCTGTACCTGCAGCTACATATGAAATGTAAATGATGGGGCAACTTTGGTGTCAGTTGATTTTTAAAAAAAAAAAAACCAACCCAAAATAAAACTTGTCAGAAAGGGTGTTCAGGAGTGTAACTCTGATATTGGGATTCTAGCAATCCTGACATCAGCCTGTTTATGGCAAGTGTTATACTCTTTTTTTCTAATACAAATCTTTCTTCAGTTTCTCGAGAGAACTTCACAGCTGGTGGTCTTTTAACTCCAAGTACAGTGACAGAGAGTATGCCCAAAGATTCTCAGCCTTCTTTGGATTTGGCAAGTGCAACTAGTGGAGATAAAATAGTCACTGCACAGGTATTGGGAAGCAGTTACATATTCAATAACTGTATTATTTTCTATTACTTCGTATTACAGTAGAGATAATGTATTCTGTCTGCAACATTTCAGGAAAATGGGAAAGCAGCTGATGGACAAACAACAAATGAAGTACTTGGACCACAAAGACCCAGGTCTAATTCTGGAAGAGAGCTCACAGATGAGGTAGTAATGAGTGTGGTTTGTACATAGTACGTTCTTGTTCTTGTTTTTCCAGTCTCTGGAATGAATTGGAGTAGCCACATATCACTCTGCGCTCTGAATCACGATGTACTGTGACTGGGGTTGCAAACAGGAGTGACAGCATGCTGGCTTTGTCCACCTAAGCACTTTGTGGTTCCCTGAGTCATATGTGGTATTAGCGTTTGAAAATGTGAGCTGTAATAGTGCTGAAATGCAGCGAGTTTGTGTTTGCAGTTATGCAAGCACATTACATGATTTTGATGTGAGGGACAAGAGAAAACTTGGCATTTTGTCATCCCCTAAAAGGAGGAAGGGGTCAATAGGAGAATGATTTTCTAATATTAAAAATTAGATTCTTCAGTTAAAATCATCAGGATAAGTGGAAGTTGTTATTGGGCTGCTGACAGTTTTTATTTATCTATATCTGTCTATACTGTTTTTACTGTTGCAGATGTATGTGTTCATGAGATGTTAAAAAAACCCACCACGAACCTCTTTTCTTTTGTGTAGTAGTAGTCAGATCTAAATGCTTGTCCTGGATTTGACTAGGATAGCATTCATTTTATTTCTAGCAGCTGGTGCAGTGCTGTGTTTTGGATTTAGGATGAGAACACCGTTGATAACACACTGATGATTTTAGTTGTTGCCAAGCAGTCAAGGACTTTTCAGCTTCTCACACTCCCCTGCTAACGAGAAGGTGGGGGATGGGGGGAAGCCAGGAAGCTGGGAGGGGACACAGCCAGGACAGGTGACCCAAACTGGCCAAAGGGGATATTCACCGTGTTCGTGTTCGGTATAAGAGGGGGCTAGCTGGGGAGGCGTGGCTCCCGGATCAGCAGCTCAGGGACGGCTGGCTTCAGGATGCATCTAAGCTGTACATTGAGTTGTGCAGTTTGGTGAGAAACTGTATTGTTTTTGACAAGTTTTGTATATTTTGTTCTAAGTCCTGTGGTTGTTTCTCACTCCGTTTGCTGTCCCAGTAAACTGTCCTTATCCCAACCCACGAGGTTTGCCTTTGTTGCCTGTTTTTCTCCCCATCACACTTAGGGGTAGAGGGGGAGTGCTGGTGGTGGTGAGTGAGTGGCTGCGTGGTGTTCAGCTGCAGTCTGGGGCTAAAACAGACAATGCTTTTTCTCTGTAGGTAACTGTTATCTTTGATTAAATCTAAACTACAGCTGTTTAGAATATCTGAAAGGGGAAGACTTCAGTGTCTTTTTAATTGTAGCTGCGTTGCTGATTTATGAAATTGATGCTTGTGATGACATGTAATTGTTCATCTGTGGTTGATAATGTTTGCACTAACACATTAAAGTAATTTTAACTTAAACTTACTCTTTGTAAAATAAATACATAGTGAGCTACAGAATTTCCCATTAAGTTAAACAATCCATAAAAACAAATTCTTTATATTTTGCTCTAGGTTTTGGAGTCTAATTAAGTCATCTTGTTTTCACACTTAATTTTTTTCCACAGGAAATTCTGGCAAGTGTAATGATAAAAAACCTTGATACAGGTGAAGAAATACCCCTGAGCTTGGCAGAAGAAAAGTTGCCAACAGGCATTAATCCCCTAACTTTGCATATCATGAGGAGAACTAAAGAATATGTCAGGTATGACTGATGATAGCTCTCAGCTCTTTCTTATACTGTTGCTCTCATAATTTTTGCACACACGGAGGCTGCTTTTATGCAAGTAAAGAGAATCCAGATCCATCTGTCTGACTAATTTGAAATTCGAGTGCTAATTCCTAGTTCTTTATGAACTAGGCTGTTTATTGAATTCTCTTCAGTTAACTGAAAGTTGATGATATTACTGAAATTTGACAGTTAATTATGTCTGAAAATCCATCTGAACCGCAGTTAGCACTTAGTGTGTTGAATGTTGTTATTTCTATACTGAATTAAACACATCTTATGTTCCAGGACTGTATGTCGATCATGCTATCACCACCTGTAGCTTTTTAGTGTTTAATTTAGTAGACTTTGGTGCTATGAAGATCTATAGTCATCAGTATAGCTTACTGTGAATGAGGTTTTCCTGTTCTCAACAGGGCTTTCAGCCCTTTTAAATGTTTAAAACTGAATCTACTTGTAAGCTTTCATAGAAAAATACAGTTTCTTAATGATCAAGAAAGCAGCCTAGATGTTTTTTTCAAAAACCTGGATTAATGGGAATTATAAATCAGACAACCTTTGCTTGTGTTGCTGAATTATAACTGGAAAGCTCACTTCTGTGGATTTGTACTCTTCTGTGTACAAACTTCTGTTTCAGAATTAACCACTATTAATTTATTTGACTTATGGAAAACAAGGTAGGAGAACAGGATGGCATGTTATCTGTTTCTAGTAGTGCATTTTGCCTGCTCATAGCTTCCAGAGCATCGCAGTAAGCTTAGGTCTGAAACTTGTTGATGGGGCTGCAGTGTATCTTTTTGGTGTTTGGAGACCATGTACAGTTTTAGTATGAAGATGATGAAAATCTGCTTTATTAATTAACATCATGTCCATGGTTTTCCATTGTGTTTCATGAAGAAATAAAGATGGATCCTAAAGAACAGATCCTACTTTAGTAATGTTCCATTTCAATTTAAGTTCATTATGATTTCATATTAAACAATCACTTCTGTATTTCTTAGTAACGATGCGGCACAGTCTGATGATGAAGACAAAATGCAGACACAGCAAACTGATTCTGATGGAGGGAGGTTAAAACAAAAAACGTAAGATGCTGTTTCATGTCCTTCAAAGTAAAGGCAGGTTTTGTTTTCCTAAGCTGAAGCTCCCCTTCTGACTTCTGAACAAGTTACCTTTGATATACAATTGATACCTGAATTTACATAAGCCCATTGCTCTGCAGTTAAACCGAAGGTTACGTTATTCCTGGCAGATGAAATGCTTATTATAAGCAGCAGTAATGGAAAGAGATTATAATGCATTTAAAATAAAACTTAAAAAATTAGTTCATAATAGCAAAAAATGAGAATTTGCCAGTGTTATGTGTTGAAAAAGTGCCTTTGCTTTTTAAGGACCCAGCTGAAAAAGTTCCTTGGCAAATCTGTAAAGCGAGCAAAGCACCTGGCTGAAGAGTACGGCGAGCGTGCTGTAAATAAGGTTAAGAGTGTTCGGGACGAAGGTCAGTGGCACTGACTCTTTAATATGTTTCTTGATAGGATTGTATGTTTATCCTTGGGCTTCTAGGAATGAAAGCTGTCTGAGGGACACATATTGTAGTATTCTCCCACTGTACAGTTGATAAGGTTTTTTGAAGTTAAAACTTGTAGCTTAGGCATTCTTTGACTAGCAGGTCACAAGGATGAATTCTTGTAAAGTAGTTGAGACTTTTTCAGCTAAACCACTTGGATACTGTAGTTTTTGTAGTGCTGTTAGACAGCTGACTGGATATAAAAATGTGAACTTTTGGAAATTTATTCCAGTGAAGGTAGAAGTGGTGGTTGTCTTCATTACTTTAATAAAATCAGATTGTTTTCTGACAACCAGTGTCACCACTGGTATTCTCATATGGCTTGAGTTCCTGCTCAAAGGTTTCCCAACTACAACCGACCTCTTCCTTTCTTGTTTCATCAGTGTTTCCTTTAGACAGACTTCCAGTACTGCAGTAAGACAGTGTAACCACAGCCTGAGATAAGTGCCACAGAACTGCTGCACTTCAGCATCTTACGCTGCCAGTGGCTGTTTGCCCTGGCTCTTTAGCAATTCTCATGCTTTGTGGGCAAACCACCAGCTGATTTCAGTGTATTCAGTCAGAAGAAACCAGTCCCATGAAACGGGTAATTTTCAACACTTGTTAAAATGACAGAAACTACTTAGGACAGGAGCTGCTGAAAGCAAGACCTGATGCAAAGAAAGGGGCAGAACAAAAATGGATAGCAGTTCTTATTTTGAGTGTTTAGTCTTTAGATTCACTGCACCCTAAAGTTAGTTTCTTTAGACTTTGCAACAGTATCTTGTTTTGCTTTTAAGATATTTATATTGCCTATATAAATTTTCTAATTCAATGCAATTACCAAAAGTATTGGTAATTGTTTACTAAGAGATTAAATGTGTACTGTGATATGTACTGCTTATTTTGTGTCCCTCTTAGTCTTCCATACAGATCAAGATGATCCTTCTTCCAGTGATGATGAAGGGATGCCATATACAAGACCAGTGAAGTTCAAAGCAGCCCATGGCTTCAAGGGACCTTATGATTTTGAACAAATTAAAGTTGTTCAGGATCTCAGTGGAGAGCATATGGTAGGCCTCTCAAATTTCATCTGTGGTTTTGATGAATGTCTTCAGCCTGAGACAAGGCTTTCAGTTTTAATCTACTTCATGACCTCCAGAAATGACCGTTGGGTTTTTTCTTCTTGAAGAGCAAGTTCATTCAGTAGAATAACATTCTGTCCAGAAATGAAAATTTGGTTTGATCAGATTTTGGGGGCAGGGGAAAGTCTGTAAATGACTGAGGCTTCAGGGTGTTTCCATGTCTTTTCCTTGAAGAGTTATGGTATGGTTTCTTGGTTCCTGCTATTGAAAATTTAGGCTGAAATAGGCCTTGTTCCACTACCAGAACCGAGTGCGGATGGGGGTAGGGTTGACCTACTCAGCAGCAAATAAGCTAGCCTGCCTGTTGGACATATGAACACGTGTTGAACAGAAAGACCGGATAGGTTCTGGAGACACAAGTGAGGAGATGTAGATTGGAATGATAACAAGGGGGGAACACCAGGATATGATATTTGCAGACATACCTGTCGAGAATAAGGCAGAAAAATAGCTTACTCATCACTGTTGGCAGTGTGTGCATGCTCCCCTGCAGTGTGTGAAATGCATTCTGCTGCTCCTGACTTCCCAGATTCTTCTGATGACAGCAACTGTCTGGCAACAATTGAAACAGTCCCCCAGCATTAAGTGTAAGGCTAAGGATGATGACCTACAGCACTCAGTTTGGTGACTGGAGAGTTCAAGCATGTCATCCACAACTAAAGTTTCCAGTCCTACTGATAATCCATGTGTGTTAGTTTCCACCAAGCCAGTATCCACTTTCTTAAAACCTAGGAAATTCCCCAAAAGCATTCTAAAAGGATCCTAGGTTGGTGGAGTCAAATGCCTAATAGCCCTTCATTAAATAACAGGAGGAAATGAAAGATTGCTTCTGTGGTACAGTGTTTGTTTTATTGACTACTGACTCTTTGGACTTTGCAAGGGAAAGAATTGTTGTCTTCACATGCCTTGCAGAATCCTCCTGCCAGCTCTGAACATTACAAATATACATAGTACTCAGTTGCTAGAATCGATACAACCAACCACAATTGCTGTTTAAAAAAAAAAAAGTGTTAGCACAACTTGTGCTACCTTGAAATGCAGCTACAAACACTTGCCAGTTCTGCAAATCAAATAGTGGCTTCTGGGTCACTCAGAACCCTGACTTGCTCACTGCTAACTAACTGTACCAGTGTTATATAGAATGCTGTGTTAACTCTGAGGTCCCTTAGCTCCTCTCCTATAGTTGTGTGCCCTGTGGGCTGTTTCTGTCAAACTGTTTTTACAAGTACACTGTTCAACCCACCATTTTTAACAATAACTTTTCAGTGGTTTGATCCACAATTTATTTTACTTGTGGTATCTTCTATGTGTCCTAAATCTTGTCAGCTGACATTATAGAAAGACTTTTTGATACAGAAAAAGGCACTTTAGATAACTTAAAACAATGATCTTTTTATTTTGGCAGGGTGCTGTTTGGACAATGAAATTCTCTCATTGTGGTCGATTACTTGCATCTGCAGGACAGGACAATGTAGTAAGAATATGGGTTTTAAAGAATGCTTTTGACTACTTCAATAACATGCGAATGAAGTACAACACAGAAGGTATCTTTGTATGTGGCACTGGAACTCTAGAGCACCAGAAATTCTAGTTATTTGGAAACTTAAGAGTTGACTGTGGTGTTTCTACCTGTGTTCTAGGCCGTGTCTCTCCCTCCCCATCTCAAGAGAGTCTGAATTCTTCAAAGTCTGATACTGATGCAGGGGTATGTACACTAGATGTTGGGGGAAGAAGTGAGATCATCATTGCTTCATCCAAACATACATTAAGGAGTTCTTGGCTATGTCTTCGAGGCATAGAGGAGCTGCCTGGGATGTCAGGGATACCTGACATCCTCACTCAGATCCCAGGTGTTTGAGGTGCAAGCAGGAAATTACCTCACTAAACTTAATGTATTGCAAAAGCTGCATAGCTTTCTTGTGACCTTCTGCCAGGTAACCTGCCTCCCAGAGTAGATTTCTTACTGAAATGCTCAAGGGGAAAAAAAGAAGTCCTCATTGTTCAACCTTCCGTCTTAGTGTTTTGCCTCAAAGCATTACTTGAGGTTAATATGTGACTTGGTGTCTTTTCTGAGGAAGGCCAAGCTAAGAGAGACTCAGAAGCATAATAAAACCTAGGATTTGTATATTTTTCACATTTGTGTAGAATAAAATGGAACATAGAATCACAGACTGGTTTGGGTTGGAAAGGATCTTAAAGATCATCCAGTTCTATCCCCCTGCTATGGGCAGGGACACCCTCCACTAGCCCAGGCTGCACAAAGCCCCATCCAACCTGGCCTTGAACCCTGCCAGGGATCCAGAGGCAGCCACAGCTTCTCTGGGCAACCTGTGCCAGGGCCTCACCACTCTCACAGGGAAGGATTTCTTTCTTGGGCAGGTGTAGATCAGCTGTTTCTTCAGTTTAAAACCTAGTTCTGTCACTCCATGCCCTTGTAAACAGTCCCTCTCCAGCTTTCATGGATTGACTAAGAGTATTAAGATTACTGTTAATAGTAGAGTGTTCAGATGCTTTAGTAACCCTGCTCTTTTAATAATTAAAGGGTTTTCCCCTGTATTTGGTACCCAGCAGTGTAAGAAACAGATGACAAAAGCAAAGGAGTAGCATTATTTAATGTGCACTGTTTTGGCAGGTGAATATTTCTTTACATTAGGTAAGTGAATATGCTTACTTAGCCACACATGCCAGCAATGTTTTGAGTTGCTTTTGCTGGAGAGCTTTTGTGTAGGAATTTTTAGTTTTACTTTACATCTGTTTATTCTGAAAGGGTCTCCTGTTAGGAAGTTAATGTTCTTGGTATGCATGAGAAACATGGAAACTTCAGCTTGCAGTTTATATCATCAGATTGTAGTTTTCAAGGTTGATATACTTTGTTCCAAAAAATTATCTTAAGAGTTTGCTTAAATTGATGTCCAGTTTATCCTATTGAATAAGAAATGTATGGATGGAAAGCATAGAACTTCTTAATTTTGGAATTTTGAGATGATGTGCTTGAAATTGAATTAGGTTGGTTATTAGAGGGCTGATGTTGTAAGAGTTATTCTTCAAAGTATAATTGGCTCTGTACTTTTTGTAAGCAGTAATTGCTTTGTTGTTAACTTTTCCAGCTAATATTTTTTAATGTTTCCATATGCTTCTCTGATAGATTTGCAGTGGAGTTGATGAAGACCCAGATGATAAAAACGCCCCATTCCGTCAGCGACCATTTTGCAAATACAAAGGGCATACAGCAGATCTTCTTGACCTTTCCTGGTCTAAAGTAAGGCATCTTAATACAGACTTCACAGTTTTCCTGTGATTTTGTCTTCTTTTGCCAATTGCCATTGGAACCATACTTTAAACAATATGAAATAGTTACTATGTTCAAACAAAAAGTTTGTAGAGACAACTCTTATTCTCACTTGGAGGTAGTTGTGGTAAAATTAATAAACTTCTTGAATTTCTCTATAAAGTAGTCTTAAAAATTAAAATCAAGCTAATAATTATAATTTTGTATTCAAGAGTGGAGTTAAATTGTTGGGAGTGGAAAATTTCCGCTGAGCTGTGTGATTTCTGATGTACAGTGTTACCACTCTTCTTGTCTTCATTGGTTTTATGCAACTTACAAATTCTGAAGTTGCTGCATATATACATATATCTTAAAATCAGAGAACTACCCTGTGTTTAACTTGCAAAAAATGTTTCATATAAATCTTACTCACTTAATTCTCCACGTTGGATTATGGTTGTAATTTTAAGAACTCAGTCTGGCTGAAGGACCTTAGGCAGGAGAGTCTCTCCCCCTTCTCTGAAGCCTGTTGTGCTGTTTCTTCTTTGAGTACTTAACTACTTTCCATGTTGTTAATGTTTCCATTGAGATCCTGCCAGAAAATACTCTGTGGCTGAGCATCTGTGTACTAGGCTTGAGGAAAGCCTCAATCAGTAATGATAATGTGCATAAAACATTGTATTTGAAAGGGTGGAATTTTTAATTTCTTTGCAACAGAAATTGTCAACATTTTACCAATCAGGTTGCTTCTGGATTTCCTGTTACTTTTGTGTGTGTTAATAACCATGGAATTTTCTTGTTTCACAGAATTACTTCTTGCTCTCTTCTTCTATGGACAAAACTGTCAGACTATGGCACATATCAAGAAGAGAATGTCTTTGCTGTTTCCAGCATATAGACTTTGTCACTGCTATAGCATTCCATCCAAGGGTAAGTGTAAAATCTCTCTTCTAGACAAATTTTCCTCTTGAAATTACAAGAGCCATCCCTCTTTGTTTTCAATTAAAATAAATAATTGAATAATAGAGTTTGTGTTATTTAAAAATATCCCTATTGCATAATATTCTGGAACTTTAAGTGTTCATCTACACTGAACTTCACCAGGAGTGGCCATTTGGTTTAACTGTTTGTGAGTGGTCTGTAACATCACAGCTAAAATACAGTTCTGAGTAACTTTGTGACAAGACAGAATTTCTAATTAAGGATGCTGTGATTAAATATTAGTGGAAAAGAGCATAAAGAGCAGATCACAGAACAGATTCTTCAGAGACCATAAAATCCTTGAGGATGTTTAAAACTTGATAGGATACAACGCTTTACAGCCTGATCAAGCTTTTCAGGCTGTCCTTGCTATGGGTGGGGGAGGTGGACCAGACGCCTCCAGAGATCCCTTCCAAGCTCTCCTAGTTGCCTGTTTAAAGAGTTCTGTAATAAAGCTTCCTAATGTTAACAAACCTGAAGTAGAGGAAAAGCATTTTTCCAGTGTTCCCTGACAGACATAACTGGCAGATGTATCAGGAGCTCTGAAAAGAGCTTTCAATTCCTGACAAGTTAGTATTTTTCTAACATGTTAGGAGGGTAAAATGTAACTCTAGTAACTGAACAATTTTCTGACTTGAAGTATACATGCAGCTTGTGTAGCCTTGAAAAAAATCTAAGAAATTGAACTCCATTTACCAGTAATTTAACATTGTCATTTCAGCCTCCTTAAGCATTGTAATCAACTCACCTGAGAGCTCTTATTTGGGAGCTTCTGGAGATAAGCTGTTTGGAAATGGGACGGGAAGGTTGTAAGGAAATCTGGGCATACTCATAGCACAAGCAGAGGTTAATGTAGCTTCTCCTCTCAGGACGACAGGTATTTCTTAAGTGGTTCATTGGATGGGAAACTCCGACTCTGGAACATTCCTGACAAGAAGGTGGCATTATGGAATGAAGTAGATGGGCAGACAAAATTGATCACAGCTGCCAACTTCTGTCAGAATGGGAAATACGCAGTCATAGGCACCTATGATGGGAGATGCATCTTCTATGACACAGAGGTAAAAAGCTTTTGAGACTATGTTTTTCATTTTAAGTAACACATTTTAAAGTCCTACTTAGTTAACTACCAAGAAACAAGCTTATTAGAATTTGAAGCAAAATGTTTTAATGTTTTGACACAACTATTTTGAATCAGGATAAATGTTTGTCTCTTTCCAGCACTTGAAGTACCACACACAAATACACGTGCGTTCTACCAGAGGGCGAAATAGAGTTGGAAGAAAAATCACTGGCATTGAACCCTTGCCTGGAGAGAATAAGGTACTGTCTTTCAGTGCAGCTTAGTACTGGAGTCTGATAGTTAAATCTAATGCTTAGTAAGTTTGTGCTGTTGTGTTCATACTCACTGACTTAAATCAGAAGTCTTCTAGCACTGCTAAAGTGAGCACTACACTCCTGATTTAGACTATTAGAATAGTAAGTAGTGGTAAAACAGATTTTTTTTTTTTTTTTAAATTATGTTATGCTTTGGTCAATGTAAGGTTGATAAAATGCTTACAGATAGCTTTCAGTGAAAAATTTCTTTGGCATAACTAGCTTCTTTCAAATATTCATTTGGAAATGTGCTTCATGCAGAAACGGAAAAATGCTGAAAGCTCAGAAGCTGGTACCCAAGCAAGTGTGCTCTGTTCTTCAGAATTTCTATTTATTTATCTGCAGGCTAAATTGAAGCCTTATGTTCAGAGGGTGAAATTCTGGTCATGCAAAAAACCACCAAAAGTGCTATTGAGTGCTAGTGGTAAGCTAAAGCTGAAGAGTTTCTCACTCATATACAAAGTTTCAGGCTTGATGTGGGGTCAACAGCCAGCTCTATTAAAGTAGCAATCTGCTATAATCTGTACTGTACTCTTACCAACTACACAGAAATTACTTAATTCTAAAGATATGTAGAAGATTCAGCAGTCAAGAGTGCCTTGGGGTTTGTGGCAGATACTGTGCATTGACATGTTAGATGATGTAATGAAACCCAGATCAGTGTGAACTTTTGAAAGCCAATTAAGTTCTGGAATCTGATGGTGATAGCGTTCCAAGAGTTGTTACAATTTTGTTTCCTAAAATGTTTCTATAAGTAAAGTATTTGTCTGTTACTCCCCTATAACCTTTTCCTACTGTCATCTTGAGACTTATTGCTAACCTGCAATCCACTCCACTTCTAAAGTACCATGAAGGGCTAAGCAGCTGAATGCCTTTATGTGTTTTGACAACCCTTTCTCTGTTCCTTATAAATACATTTAAGCTTCTGTTGGGGGAAAAATGTTAAAAGTAAACTTGTGTCACCCAAGAGAAAAGCCCAGTTTCTTTATGAAGTAGATAGTGGCCTCTGGGTGATGGTGATTTGTGATTGCTAAGTTGTGACTCTTCAAAAATTTATCTCACTGGAACAGCTATTCTGCTGTGTTATTGTGGAATGTGTTCTAAAATAACCTTTGCAAATTAATTACTGTTCTTTGGGCCCACAGTTTAATTCTGTAAAGAGTAGCTGTTCTGGTTCAGACCAGTCAGAATAATCCATGACAGTGATGTTGTCGTCCATTGAATGGACAGAAGACCAGAAAGAAAAATGACATTGTCCTAAATCTGGTTTTGGTTTTTTGTCCTATTCTCTATGTCGCTTTTAAAATCAAATCAATTCTGACATTGAATGATCTCTTCTTGATCTTCAGCATGCTAATGGTTTCCACTTCTAAATTTTTTCTGCTTATTTTCTAGATCCTAGTGACATCAAATGATTCCAGAATCAGATTGTATGACCTAAGAGATCTGTCTTTATCTATGAAATACAAAGGTTACGTCAACAGCAGCAGCCAAATCAAAGCCAGCTTTAGGTAAGACTGTTACAGCCATGGACGTGTTGGATTTGGGAAGTACTGTGGCTGAAGTACAGGGGCTTTTGTTTAAATAATGTGTTTAGCTTGGTGTGAAACTAAGCTTCTAAAATGTCACTTGGCATGGAATACATGGGTAACTGAAGGCTCTGGTCAAGAATTACAAAGCTGGAGATGAGCAGGGAGCTTCTACGAAGCAAATCCTTTTGTACTGACAGTACAATGCATGTCCGTTACTATTGCTGTAAATGCAGGAACTGTGCTAGAACTGGTTGGGCTGGGAGACTGCATCTCTTTTCTTTTCTGTGATAATTAAGTTTTATTTCCTTCACTTTGTCAAGTATTGTTGCAGATGTGTTGGTCCCCCGATCATTGTCCAAGGCTGTTGGTTAGTGCCAGTGTATCATCACTGTCAGGGAACAACCTCTAAATCTGAGTTGGATTTTTTTTCCCCCTCTTTCTCTGTGCTGGTCTAAGGTGTTTTTCTAAGTTTATTGCTTTAACTGTCATGGAAATACTGGTTTTTAAGGTAGTAAGAGGAAGTAGTGGGAGAAAGTTATTTGTTCTGTTCCCTCTTTGAGTCTTGCAGAAGCCAAGGGGCAAATATGCTTGGGTATCTGTTTAACCTGGATGTTTGAGCAGAGGAGGGCGGCGATGCTTAAGGAATGATGCCAAATTTAACTTTGATTGTCACAAAACGACTGAGGCTGGAAAGCACCTGTGAAGGTCATCTTGTCCAGCTCCTCTGCTCAAGATTAACTTCCCAAATTAAGTCATCTCTACTTAAGGGGCTGTAGCATAGTCTTAAGAGTATAGATGTGGCATACTCTTCAAGTTGTCACTTGGATTTGCAGGTACTGTTGTCTCTGTCAGTGTGTGTTACACAGTCATCTGGTTACAGTCATGTTCACTGCCTTTTATCTTCTTCCTGTGTGGGGTGTTTTTCCCGTTGTAACTCCTGTTGCACAGTCTCAGGTGTTCACACAGTTTCCAGACTAAAACAGCTGCAAGTTGCACTTAAAGATTATGCCATTTACTTGTTGCTGTCAGACTAATCCACTTCTGTGTTGGAAGCTGTGGGAGAACAGCTGCTGTGTACCATTCATCAGAACTAGTATTTCTGCCAGAGGGACAGCATCAGGAAGCTTGCAAGCACGTTCCTTTAAGAACTGTCTATCTGTTTTAACTGCAGTCACTAAAGTAAAGGATCTAAATTGTGAACTCAGCCTGATCACACTTGTAAAGCTGCAAGTCATTTGGAGAGCTGTGTTAATGGTTTCATGAGCAGCTAAGAAAAGTAATGAATTTCCTTCTTTAAATCTTTAGCCATGACTTTACCTACATTGTAAGTGGTTCAGAAGATAAATATGTTTATATTTGGAGTACATACCATGACTTGAGCAAGTTTACATCTGTAAGAAGAGACCGTAATGACTTCTGGGAAGGCATTAAAGGTAAAAATCAGCTACAAATCTTTGTTTTGTTGAACCTCATATGATTTAAAAAACTTAATATTTTTTATCCTCTAGGTTTTATTTGCTCAGCAGTGCTCTTCATTTAATTTAAACAAATTACTGTCAAGTGCATTGTAATTAGTAGATTTTCAATCAGGGGACTGTGTCAGAAAATCCCCACAGAAAACACTACAGATGCATGATTGGGATGGCAAGAGAGTAGCTAAGAGGTTGTCCGGAATCTGTAAAAGATTCTGAATGAATGTAACATTTTGCTGGCAGAACTTGTTTGTGTAAGTGTAGTGATCAAATAATTATCAGTCCTTCAATCCTTAATGGAAAAGTGGCTTTGAAAACAAATGCAAATTTTTTTCTTTCATGGCTGGATTTAAAAATAAATAATAAAAAAGCTACTCTCATGTGCTACACACACAGTTCTTGGGAAATGTGGGACCGTGTTTATATCAAACGTGTTTTGGAGCTCCTGCCAGTTAGTTTGGGGCATTTACAGGTGCTTCTGAGATCCCTGAGCTATTAAAGCATAACAATTACTCCTTGAATTATGATATTACCTGTTGCTACTATCAGTGAGATTCTTAGGTATCTACTAGAATTTACACCTGCTGTTCTTTGTAAAATGACCAGTTCCTTGATTGTAACCTGAGCTGGGTTGTCTTTCTGAAGCGCACAATGCCGTGGTCACATCTGCCATTTTTGCTCCCAATCCTGGTTTGATGGTGTCGCTGGAAACTTCTGAAAAGCAGGAAGCTGAAAGTAAGGGAGAAGATTCTGAAACATCAGATACCATACCCTCTGGTAGGTTTTACAGCTTTACTTGATACCATGGTATTTGAAGGAAAAGATTGTGGAGAATACTTTCAGTTTGGGAGGAGGGTTTCTTGAGCTGAGAAGTCCTTGCAGTGGCACAGATATATGTTCCTGCCTTAGCACCTGAATATTTTGGCAGCTGTTGCATTCTTAAAACCTGAGAGAATGTGAAGTGAAGGGCGTAGCTGTGTTCTTTAGGATTATTGTTTTTACACTCGAGCTGTTAGAAGGCAGGGCTGTACCAATATAAAGCTAAAAAGTCCCTCTCCTAGAATTGCAGGTGTTTCTTGAAGTGCTGGCTAGATAACAGGAGTGTGAGAGAGGAAGAAAGGTGTCACAGTGATAGCTTATCTTGTAATGAAGTCTTGATTTTTACATATTTTTTTTTAAAATGAACTAACAGTTTATTCTCTTTCCTTATTAAGGAGCTTTGAAGACAGATCACACAGAAGTGCTTTTATCAGCTGACTTTACTGGAGCAATCAAAGTCTTCATTAACAAAAAGAAATATGTATCTTAGTTGGTTTGCAACTGACAGCATAAAGCTATGGTACTGTGGGATTGAAATTCCATAAATAATGCAGGCAAAAGCAAAGTATCTAATATAATAATGTCGCAGGCTGATTTATTTTAAAATCTTTGTTTTAAAGCTACTCAAATATTGGATCCTTGGAAAGCAGTGTCTACCTATTAACACCTGGGCTTGTAGAATAGAAAGGAATGTGTAAGAATAATCCTGCCAAACACGAGGCTCTAAACTCTCTCTCTAAGATCGGTTGTTTTGCAACGTAATTGTGAACCTGCACAGGTTTCTGCACGAAAATGTGTTCACAAAGGTGTGTGCCTTTTGGTTACATGCACTAATTTGAACCTGTATCAAAAGGATTGGAGTGGTGCTTGTGGCCACTAGATCTCAGGAATGGGTGTGGGAAGGGAAGGTCAGAGGGATGGCTGGAAAAATGCTGAATGATCTGATCTTTGCACAAAATTCTGTTTGAGAAAGATCTTGAATTTGTAGTAGCTGTTGTTCAGAATTTTAAGTTATGCAAGTTTCTGATGGGTCAGCAACCATGTGTAAATGTTTTTATAAATTTCTCAACTTCAGGACGTGAAAATTTTTTTTTGTTGTCTTTTAATTGTTGTGAACTTACAATTCCTTTCTTATATATAATTTTTTTGCACACTGGAGCACAATACTTGTGTAAAGAATCCTCTCATTCCTTGTTCACGGGCACCAGGAGATATTCACCTTCCAGATAAAATTAAGCTGCATTAGAAAGTTCTTCTATTTTACGACTATGTAAAATAAACTGTTTACATTTTTTAAGCATTGTAGCTTAAAGTTTTAAGTTCTTCTCATTTGTTTAGTGCCACTGAGTTTTGAAAGTCTTTGTAAATATTCATATAAAACACCTATGAAATAACATTCTGGGCATCATAACCCATGAAATGTTATTGATGGTCGAGTGTTTCAGAGAACAGATGTGTCATTAAACTTGGTCGCACACTTGGAAACTGTTGCTTCTTTTCCATTTTCATTCATAAATTTGCCTGTTGTCTAAATAGTTCTGACCTGTTTCTCAGGTCATTGATCTCACATGCACTTGCTAAATTTGAGTTCTGCTTTTCCTGATCTTGTCACTTATTTGATGACAGCCTTGGGAGGTAATGGGGAATGGAGTACTGGAACTTGATATTAAACAGAATTAAGAGTAGTTATATGATAGAGGCTTCAAAAGTGTGGAAAGAATCCTCTCCTTCCTATTAGTAGGAGAATGAAGGCATGGAAAGGCCTCTTTCCTAAGTCTCTCACTTCTAAGTCTCTCACATCTATTTTTTTACTCAGGTGGATTTGTCCATGACTTTGCATAAAATTGTCATGAACAAGGAAGGTAGTTGCAAGGGGTATATCATCAGACAAAATAAATATAAAAATGGCCCTTTGACTCGCTTTGAGTAAGGTTTGCTCTCAGATTTCAAGCTACCTGTATAGATGAGACAAACTAAATTATCTTGAGGGGGTTTTTTTTTGTTATTTTGAGCTCTGCTGAATTGATAGAAGTGAGGAGATGACACAAGAAAACATTTGGTTTGTGCCTCCAAAAGTGAGCTTCTGTCATGGGTTATACATGAAGAGTACTTGACAGTGATTCCTGTGGGCTGAGGCCAGGCACTCCTGGAGTTTGCTGTAGATGTTCTGTGTGTTCAGTGACAAGCACAAGCCAAGAAGCTGGTTTATGCAGTATGAAGACCATCGCTTTGCCTACGGGTACCTTCTCCATAGTGGCACGTGTGGCCTTCCTCACCTGGAGAAAAAATCATATGGGCTTTGCATTGGTTCAGCTGCCTTCACTGTATGAGCATCAGGTAGTGCCCTTGCACTGAGAAAAGTTCTCTTGAACACAAAGGCGGGGGGGAGGACAGACATGACTGTCAAAACACTTCCCTTGGGCTAGTGAGTTCCTCTCTGGACTGCCCCTTCCAAGGGCCTATTTAACCCTCTGTTCTGTAAGAGAAGTTATTGGTGCCCATGTTATCAAAATTCTCTAGAGAGTGTGATTGGAAATTCCTGGGAGGCAGAAGGGCAGACTTGCCATTCTACAGGATCTTGGTGCAGGAGATGTTTGAAGTAACTCAGTTGCCAAAAATCAATTAAATGAGCAGATTGGAGCATCATCATACACTGCCTGAACTCTTCCTTTCAACACCTGATTTCCCTCTAAAAGGGTCTACAGCAATGCTGGAGAGGGACTGGTTACAAGGGCAGGGAGTGACAGGACAAGAGGCAACAGCTTTAAACTGAAGTAGGGCAGATTTAGACCAGCTATATAAGGAAGAAATTCTTTCCTGTGAGGGTGCTGAGGCCCTGGCACAGGGTGCCCAGAGAAGCTGTGGCTGCCCCTGGATCCCTGGCAGGGTTCAAGGCCAGGTTGGATGGGGCTTTGGGAAGCATGGCCTAGTTGGGGCTGTCCCTGCCCACCCAAACCATTCTGTGATTCTATTTCAGAGCAAAAACAGACCTTAAAGATCTGTTAGACTTTGAAGAAAAAAGTAAGGAACACTTCTTATGAAAAGTTGCTGGGTGTTCTCTAAGTCAGTAGCAGTAGGTGGGGTTTTGCTAATTTGGAAGATGCAGTAGGCAACAGGGCATCATCTTACTGTGGTAGAATTAATCAGGCACTGGACTGGAAGTGGTCTGAGGAGCAGTGATCATGGCCTGAATCGACTCATTATGGAACAGCCAGTAACCTTAGCAGCTGCTACTTCAAATGGGTACTGTGCTGAACCTGAGGAGAATGGTGAAGAAAATTGATTGTGGCAAAGTTACCAAAGTGGAATCTTTGCTAAGTTCTGTCCAGCCATTGTCTATCTGCTGTCTGTGTGGCTTTGCTCATTTGGACCTTTCCTAGTACTTGAATGCTACTCTTGAAATCAGAAGAGGTTTTTTTAAAAAAAATAATAAATTGGCTTTTTTTAATAAATTTTAAGCCTACATAAATTTCTGTAGCATAGGATATCATCTGGAGAGGGCTGCAAGCACGGGATGCAGGACTAATGCAGAGCACTGAGAACATTTTAAGTTGAGTACAGACTCAGAGGACAGGCTGGTGCTATTCTACATTGTTCTATTCCACCATTCTCTGGTTTGGAAGGGGTTTTTTGGGTTTTTTTTTTTTTTTAATGTCAGAAGACAGTTAACCTTTTACTGAAAGCCAGGAAATTCTTACAAGATTTTCAGAACCCTGGCAGCATTTGACAAACCCTCTGGAGTGGGAATTTAATGTCAGGCGACAGCAGGTGCTCCCTTTAAGATAACCTTTCATTCCTTGAATCAACCCCTGAATCTATCTTCACAAGTAGATTTTTCCAGTTCAGTGGGGCTTGTGCTCCTGGACACTTGGGTGCCTTGAGAATTACATCTGCCTACCAAGTCCTGGAGAACTGAAGTGTGGGAGTTGCCATCTGTGAAGCAAGAAAGGTGATGGACAGAAAGGAGAAAACCACATCGGTGCTATCAAAGTGACTGCAGTGACCTGGAGTTCCAGAATAAATACAAATTAGAGTTTTTCTGGACCAGGTCACACTCCAACCTGTTGTGCCTACAGCTCCCTTGCCTGTGATCAGCACACTTCTGAGTGCTGTGGTAGAGCCAGGTCTCTAAATCAACCCAGCTCTCCATGCCTACTCAACCTGTCTTGCCCAAGCATTTGTCTATGGATGCATCCCCTTCACAACAGGACTTCAGCCCTCTGGACCCCTGACAAATTGAAGACAGCCCCAACTGGTGTATGTGTTCCTGCACAAGGACCAGGAGATCACGCAGCTGCCCTTGCAGTTCCTGCCCTGGCTGGCTGGAGGCAGGTAACTCGGGAGCAGTAGCACACTTGAGATATTTTGCACAGGTGAGTGATTCCTCTGTGGGCCTGGCTGAAGCACAGCACTTCACACTGCATTGCAAAAGAGATTTGTTTGAATGATGGTGACTCCTTCGTGCTGTTTTCTCATTGGTGTAGTGTATCTGGCAAGGAAACAACAAGGAGTTTTTAACACTTTTTTTTTCTTCAGCATTCTCACACCAGACTCGTCCTGTAAGCTACTGGGCTGAGACCAGCAGCAATGGCAGTTTGACCTCAAGTGGGATGTCCAGCAGCTGTGTATATTCTCCTCTTAATTGCTGTCAACATTGTCCAAGCTAGAGATACTCATGGGAGTTGTTTGAGATCTTAATAATCCTCTTGTGTGGCAGTTACTGTAAATGATCTTTAAAGACTTCAAACAGAGGAAGATAAATAGAGAGTTACTCATAAGCTGGATTCTGCTTCGATACCATGCAGCTCGACTTAAACTTGGCACTTTCATCCCATCACTCACATCTGGTTATAATCCAGGATGCAGGAAAAAAGGGGCCAACATGAAGGAGAACATGTCAGCTGTTCAAAGGAGGTGATCTTTCCCCTCTCCTGGGCACTGACAGGGCCACAGCTCAGTACCCTCCTCAGTGTGCAGTGCTGGGCTCCCCAGCACAACACAGATGTGAATATACTGGGCTGCTGTAGAATATATCAAAGGGCTACTGGGATAAGGAGGAGCTTGGAGCATCTGATATGAGCGGAGAGGCTGAGAGAGCTGGGGCCGAGGCAGCTCAGGGGGATCTTACCCATATGTATAAATTCCTGATGGGCAAAGACAGTGCCTCAGTGGGCAAAAGGCAACGGGCACAAATGCACCACTGGAAATTCCACTTAAACATGAGAAACAGAGTGTGAGTGTGGTTGAGAGAGGTCAAACCCTAAACCAGACCCAAACCTCTACCCCTTGAAGCGTTCTCAGTTTGCCACAAGGAACCCTGTGTGTGTGTTCACAACGCTCTGCTCGCGGGGCCAGGGATGCAGCAGCCCGCACGGGCAGCGAGGCAGCCGAGGCAGCGCTGTTGTGTTGCTGCTGGGAGTGACCATGCTCATGAAGTGATGGAGTGACTTTGGTGGGCGTCTGGCCTCCAGCCTGGGTCAGACCACCACACAGGTGCATGCAGCAGCTCTGCAGCAGCTGTCAGTGCTCCCCGCCTGTACAGAGAGTCCGGTAAATTCCTGCTGGCTTTCACTGGCAGTCTTAACCGCTTGCCTCTCCACCACCTGAGTGAGTGTATGGAACAGCTGAAGTTGGGAGGGGAGGTTTTACCTCTCTCCAGTGCTCTGTAGCAGAATTTAAAAAGAAAACAACAAAAAGTCTCAAGGAAAGTTAAGATTTAGAGACACGCTGGAGTCGCTGCCTGTCTAATTTGCAGTTCTGTATCTGAAAATAGTTAACAGCAGGTGTTGCAGATGCAGCATGTCTCTTAGTTTCATTTTCTTAAATCGGGTTTTCTGATAAAATATCTCGTTTTCCAGGAACTAAACCTCAGGAGAACTTTTAATTGTATTTCAACAAAATACAAAAATCCCACGGCCACTGGGTTCTTGTCGTCTCTTTGAGGCTCATAGTTACACTCGGGTCAGTGTGGGACATTAAAGGGATTCACTATTAGTGCTGCTTCACTGACTCTTGATGCAAGGAGGAGTTTTCCATGGTCCCTGAAGACCTTTGGATGCTTTTCCATGAAAGTGGATGCAGGTGGGAGCTCCCAGGATGCACCACCAGCCATGAATGCAGTGCAGCTCCTGTGACTCCCATCCCACGGCAGGTGAATGCACAGAGCACAGCAGCCCTGGCACGGAGCATGGCAGTGATTGGTCCTGCTGAGCTGGGTGCTCGCCCAGATGGTGCCCTTCTGGGAAACACAGTGCTGGGACTTGTCATCCATCCCATCTTCCAGGAGCTGTGCCCATGCCACCCCTGGTGAGTCAGGAGAGGGCAGCCCTTTAGCAGCCAGGATTTGGCAGCCCTGAATTACACAGCGCTTTATTGCTGCACAGCTGGAGCACGGTCCCTTCACAGGCATAGCTGAGCCAACAGCTTATTGACAGTCCTGGTGACACCTCCAGCAGTAAGTGACACGAGTCAGTAGACGGGACAGATGACACACAGGGAGTGACAATAGTCACTGTGGTGTCCAAACAGCTGCTCTGCTGTATCCACTGAGAGCACCCCAAGTGCTGGCTGGCTGCATGCAGAGCTGAGGAGTGGTGTCTAACCAGATTACCCAAATACACAGGGGTTTTCCCTTCCTTTGACAGGAGGTACGAGCTACACACAAATAAAAATGTGTAAGAAGTTCTTTACTTGTGGTCCTGGAGCAGTCTGTGCCTTGGCTTTGTTGGCAAGCGAGGTGGGAGATGTGATTGTAAAGCCACATCCTATTTATTTTTAGATCTTCCAGTGTTTGAAATCCATTGAAACACCACAGCTGTATCCCATGGGAATTTTGAAGCTGGGAAACTGAAGAAGTAAGGGTATTTATAATCCTCTCCCTCCCCAGCAAAAAACCCACCATGTCTAGACCTGGGTTACCGAGTCCTGCAGGTTCACTGCAGGAATGCCAGCCCCTATCCTGCTCTGGGATTAATCACCTGCTTAAGGCTAATCACGTAGTTAAGTGTTTTTCTGGCACAGGCCCATTTGCAGGTGGTACAAAGGCCCACAGATGACCAGTGAAGGCAGAGTAAAGCAAAGGATTATTTCCTGATGGTAGGAAGTGACTTTTATCTTGAATGGCTTGTGAGAAATTAAATCCTAAACGTGCCCCTTTGACTTGTTTGGGAGGTTTTCAGAGCTGATCTGGGGGTCCTTTACATATGGTTCCAGACCTTATAGCAGTATCAGCTGCAGACCAATGGATGTTAGCCAAAAAAACCCAGCTTTTTCCTTAATGCACCCTCTGTGCTGTAGAGCTACTGTAAGTGGGAAGGGTTCCACTGTCAGACTAATGTGATGTCTTCTGCAAACTTGTTTTCTTACAGCCTGTGCTGCCCACCAGGTCTGGGAGGAGGTGGCAGGGGAGCTGTTTTGCCCATGTCAGCTATGCCTTCCAGCATGTTTCCTCACTGGTCAGCATGAGCTGATGCTGCTGCCTGCCCTCCAGCCAGCCAGGAAGGCGTGGACACCTCTGATAGCTTGGGAAGCAGATCCCAGATGGTCTGAAGGCCAGAATGGATGTGGTATAGGAATTTAACTTTCTAGAAAGTCATGTAAATAGGCACGTGTCTCCTTTTGCACTTATCTTGGGTTGCCTGATTGTCCTGATTTCTCTGGGAATGTTTGGATTTCCAGCGTGAAAAGACTGTCTGTAGTGGGGCACCATTTCCACCCCCTTCCAAATCTCCTCCTTGGCTGCTGGCTGAAGTAGCCTGGACAACCCTTCACCCACACCCTGGTATTGTGGGTTTTCACCATCAGCACACATAATGCAGAACACTGAGATTTCCACACATTTTCTAGTGTCATGTCATTCATTCTGTGCTCACTCTAAGGATGGTTCAGGTGTTTAAGGTTGATAATCAAAGTCAAAACCTCCCACAGGCTGGGAGCTTTGGGTCAGACAAGGCCCCTTTCACCTGAGAACTCTGGGTTCTTTCAGCAGATCTGGTTTTTTTGTTTTAATTTGTGGGGTTTTTTCTTATTTTTCTTCCCCCTCCTCTTTTTTTTTTTCTCTGAGTTTATAATTATGTTTTACTGCAGTTTCCTTTTGGGTTGGGTGGTTCACGAGGCCTAGCCAGTAGCAGGTTGGATTCAATTCTTTCCACAGAAAGAGGAATTCCCTGCCTGAACTCAGTGAATAGCGAGTGACAGGCAGAGCAAATGGGAAGAGCTGTCTCTCCTAAAGACAGTCTCAGCCTGCAGCAAAGACTTTATTTCTTCAGAGAAGCTGGTGTTCACTGCAGTCCCTGTGCTTCCAGTAAGTGCCTGGGACAAGGGCAGTCAATCCATCAGTTGTAGCTGGTCAGCTGCAGAGTTGATGCTCAAGGGTGAACAGAATGAGAGAGGCTGCAGCTGCCTGCATGGGAAGAAAATGGAAGTGATTGCAGTGTTGGTTATGTTTCGGAAAAGCCTGGGTTCAAAACGACCTCAAGTCTCTGGTCTCAATGAAGAGGTGAAAATGAAGTTCCCCCACAGCAGGCTGAGTTCAAGAAAGTTTGGCAATCTGAGGCAGTTCAATTCTTCAGCACCTTCAGAATACTATTGCATGTTCTTGGGTGCCTTTCTTATTCTGACAAACCACACTGGCCTTTCTGCCCCATGCAGAAGATGAAAATCACATTTCTTGTAACCTTGGTCTTGTCTTGTCCCAGTGGAGCTATGGCTGCCATTGCCTCGCCTTGGTACTCCTTGTGCTTGAGACTCTTATTCTGATGTCTGGTTGTCCCAAGAGGGAGTCACAGTTTGCTGCATGTTGTTGTTGTTTTTCCCCATGTGATGTGTCCTTCCCATTCCTTTTGGGGTTTTTTTTGTTTTTATGCTTAGCTCAAAAAAAACAACCCCAAAACACCCCTAGCCTCACTGTTTACTGATGTTCCATGCCACCTTAGCTCAGTTGGGTGGGACACTGATGTGCAGCCGATCGGATGCAGCCCCTCGCTGGCACCACACCAAGCTCATAACCTTAGCAGGAACCTTTTGCTTCTCACTGGATAAACAAGGGGTGGGTGCTCTGGGGATGATTTTATTTCCTGTCAAGTGATCCGCTACAGCACTTCTCCTCAGCCCCTTGGCAAGCGCTGCAGTTCTGAGCGCTGCTCCCAATCTGGCAAACCGAAGGCAGAAATGACACGGCCGTTAAGCATGGGCCCCCAGCCCTCAGTGTCGTGTGGGCTCGAGGTCTCTACAGTGCCCAGCCTGCTCTGAGGAAGAAGGGGGCCAGAGGCTTTCCCCAGCAGGCAGGATGAGCGGGGCTACCCCATCTTGTGACAAGCATCCAGCATCCTTGTGGTACCTGTCCTCTCGCGGCCAGGTGGCTGAGACCTGATGAATTCACTTACCAGTATAGGCACAGCCCAGCTCACCGCAGCGCAGTCGCTGGAGCTGTATGGTGTGAAGCAGTGGGTAAGACCTCTGCAAGAATCTGCCTGGGCGTGGGGATAAGGAAGTGTGCTGCAGCTGGAATGGTGTGTCACGATGGCATTTTTTGCTTCTTAATTTGGGCAGATTTGGATCAGCTTTGTGTTTGTGAAAATGCTAATTCTCCCACTCATAAACTTATTTTTCCCCCGTCCCTCATCTAACAGATATTTGATAATTAACAATAAACTTTTAGAGCTGTTTTGCCTCTGATGTAAAAAAATCAGAGCGATGTTTAATGTGAAATGGTGGCTGCTGCCCCTTCAGTGAACTGCTAAAAAGGAGAACAATGGCTTGCATGCTTTAGAAGTTGCAAATAACATTTTGAATGATTTGGGTCATAATAGCTGTATTCATTACCCCCTACAGATTGGTTCTCATCATCTAAATCATTTCTCTATATGTTGTGTGACTGACAGCATGCCTGTAATTCCAGTGAAGTCCTTTGAAATAGTATTTAATTAGCCACGGGGCAGAATATAAATTCCTTAAGGGTTTGACTACATGGCAACTTTATCCAGTGTGGTATCGTGCTGTGAAAACACAGAGTACAACAAGATAAGTAGAGAGATGTATGAGTAAGACTGTAACGTGCCTTTATAGGACAGATGGTTCTCTGTTACAATTTCAAAATCCCCACCCTTAGAAACAGTGTACAATGACAAAGGAACGAGGATTAGGAATTAACTTCAGCCCTAAGAGACCTTCTTTCCACACCCTTGCTTCGTGGTGTTGCAGCCAGGGAGGGGAACGGGACCGTGACCTTTATCATTAAAGCACTTTCCTACAGCAGCCCCGGTAGGTTGCGATGCTCGGTGATGGGATTCAGCTGAGCCTTACAGGAAAGCAGCAAGTAAAGCAGGGGTACTCCTCGGGCAGAGCTGCGTGGAGATCACCGCTCCCAGTCTGGCACCGAGCCTTCTCAGGGCACAAACGCCCGGTAACTTCGTCCAGAGGCCGCCCGCCTCCCGGTAAGCTCCGGCCCCGCTGCGCCCTTGCTGTGCGAAGTGCTGCTGCATCCCTGGAGCTCCATCCAGGGAGCATCCCTTGCAGCCGTGCCAGGGCCGGGCGGCACCCCGCGGAGCAGGGGCGGCCCGTGGCACCGCACCGGCCCGGGGGCTGCCGGCTGTCCCTCGCCGAGCCCCAGCTCTAGGCTTTGCGTGTCGGGGCGGGACGGGGGGCCGGCAGCGGCGGGGGGGTGGGCAGCCGAGTCCGGGGCGGCACCTGCTGCGGGGACAAAGCGGGGCCGGGCCGAGCAGCGGCCCTCCCCGTCCCCGCCCAGCGGCTCCGCCCGCCGGCAGCGAGGCAGCAGCCCGCGGCTCGGCTCTGCGCGGCCCCGCAGCGCTCGGCGCGGACCATGTCGCCATGTCGGAAGTGAGGAAGTTCACGAAGCGGCTCAGCAAGCCGGGCACGGCCGCCGAGCTGCGGCAGAGCGTCTCGGAGGCGGTGCGCAGCTCCTTCGTGCTGGTGAGCGCGGCGGGGCTCGGGGGGCGGGGAGGGGGTGCTCGCTCGGGGGGCGCCGCGGCCGGGAGCCCCACCCGAACCGGCTCGGCTCGGCGGTACCTTGGGCAGCTCCCGGGCGGGACCGCGCCCGGCCCGCGGGAGAGGCGGCGCGGCGCTGGGCTGGTAGCGGGGAGGCGCCCGGCAGCGCCTGGTGAGAGTTGGGCAGGGGATGCGGAGAGTGGGGAAAGAGGAAGGGGCTGGGCAGGGGATGGACAGGCGGCAGAGCTAGGTCGGGGCTGAGCACAGCGAAGGATGAGCAGGGCACGGGCTGGGAGGCGCTGGGCAAGGGATGTGCAGGGCGCGGCTGAGCGAGGCAGGGGATGGGGACGGCCGGGGCGGGAACGGAATTCCCTCCTTGGATTCCCCTCCGTATGAGTCGTGTCGCACCAACCTGCCTTCCACCCCGCTTGCCACCTGCCGTCCCTGAGCCGGTCCGAGCGCAGCTCGGAGGTGTGAGGATCGCGGGGAGTGGGCACTTTTGGCGCCAGGGATTAGTTGGCGCTTGTGTGGAGGGAGCGGGAATTAATGAGAATCCGTCAGTGCAGCGCACTGAGCAAACAGGTAATGGTGCTCACCCGCTTTGGGGTGTGGGCAGCGTAAAACTGGCAGATAAATAGGGCAGGGCTGAAGGGCACAGCCTGGCAAGGTGAGAGAGAGAGACACAAGCATTGGCACAAGTGGGGAGCCCAATGTGTCCCAGGAATCACGCTCAAACGTCTGGGGCGAGAGTCACGTGCTTCGTCAGATGCATCTCATCCCTGCGTGTGGGATGCTGCAGCAGGTTGTCTTTGTTGTGCTCACAGCTGTGCAAACGTTAGCTGCGGTACCCTGGGTGGATGCTGGGGTCAGTTCAGAGCTTCCCTGGGCTTTGTTGGATATGTTTTGCTGTTGCTCATTGAATTACTCTAGCATGTAATCAACTTTGACCTTGACTTTGATGGAAGGTTAGTCAGTGGGATGCGCAGAAAGTGCAGTACAAGTTCAGCGAATAATTCCTCTTAGTTCTCCACAGTCAGTGTGTGCTGTTAAGTAAATGGAGAATTTTACAAGTTTTTCTTTTAAAAACAGAGTTTTCTTGTCAGTGTACTGACTTCTAAAGCTGGAAAAAGCCATGGTGATAATCCAGTCTGATTTCCCAGTGCCACAGCTATTGCTTACTATATGCAGTTGTTCAGGGATCCTTTTGGGCTCCCACGTGCTTTGCTTTCCCTCTTTCATCAACAATACATAGGGACAAATGCTTTGTACGAGCTGATGGAACCTCTCATTAAAAATGAAATTGTTTGTGTAGGACCTGAAGAGCTTTGATATCCTACAGGCAAATGGTTACTCGGTGCCTGTGCCAGGTGCCTTCTGTCACAGAGGGAAGGGATGGGTGGGACTGCGGATGAAAATAAATAAATACTCTGAGAGCAACCCAAAGGAGCCGACAGAGCCCAATATCCATCAGCAGCCTCTCTGATCCTCTCTCGTGTTTCATTGGCCACACCGTCCCTGGCAACTCTCCCTTTCTCTTTCTGACAGGCAAATCCCCCAGAGCTGCTGCTGTGTGCGGTGTGTTTGCAGCCAAGCACCAGAGGAGGGTGAGGGCAGGTGTCTCTGGTTCCTAGAACTTGGCAGGGTTTCTGCTTTTGACTGTTCAGCAGCAAGGGATAAATCCCAGCACTTCTGCATCACTAGGAAAAGCCATAAGATTCTGCAGTGTTCAGGAGGAGGCATAAACTTACCGGACTGTCTCAGATGGTGCTTTGGCCACCCTCAGTGATTAGGGATGAGGTTTATGCTTTCCAAGTCGCTCCAAGGAAAAGGAGATACTTTCAGGTCATTGTGTGAGGAAGGGATGTCCATGTGCTGCCGCGCTGGCTGTAGGGAGGGGGCAGAGGGCATCCCAGGAAGCAATGGTGTGCAGTGGTGGAGACAGAAGGGGACTGAGAAGCTGTAAATTCTGATCCCACTCCCAAGGCGAGGCTCAGCCTTAGTGCAGATGAGCTGGGCAGCTGCAGAGCAGGGTGTGAGCACTCCCCCTGCCCATCTGCCCCCTCCTCGGTAGAGGGGGAGGCCACAGGCCCCCACATGGGCTCTGTGCCCAGGAGGACACAGTTCTGGCTCTGTCGGGGGCACAGCTGAGCTCACCTTGCCTTGGGAGGCAGGGGGTGGTTGGTGGGGAGCTGGGGAGTGCTTGGTGGTTGGATGGAGCAGGCTGGCAGCGTGCAATGTGGAGTGTCCCGGGCTGTCAGGAGCTGGGGCTTTCTGACAGGCTGGAGCAGACTGGAGTCGCACTAGGGACCTTCTTGGCAGGTCCCATTCCCTCCCTGCAGCCTGGGCTGGTGTAAAGTCAGTAAGAGTATGTGAGTAGTTTAATGCTCCCCTGCACCTTGGGGACACCTGCAGTGGTTGTTTTGGGGTAATTATGGTGCTGAGACCATGAAGATCTGTGGTG
Source organism: Hypotaenidia okinawae (assembly GCA_027925045.1). Classification (NCBI taxonomy): domain Eukaryota; kingdom Metazoa; phylum Chordata; class Aves; order Gruiformes; family Rallidae; genus Hypotaenidia; species Hypotaenidia okinawae. The sequence continues at coordinate 11,500,244 of BSDF01000004.1, forward strand.
GTGAGCATGGATGAGATGAAGGGGTAGGGAGCAGAGATGATGCTGCATGTACCAGAGCACACAACTTTGCCCACAAGAAGAGTGGGAACTATAAGGCTCTTCCAATGTGCAGATTGAGGTCGGCTTTTTGGGCATTCAAGGCACTCCCTCGAGAGAGGGAACTGTCTGGAGTAAGAACCCATTTGTAGTCAGTGAATGAAATACAAGTAAATGGAAACGTCTCGGTGAGGAAAGCTTTTCACGTCGTGGAAATGGTCAGCTTCTATGAGCCATGATTTGTGTGCTAAAGGAGACACATCTCCAGCCAGGAGCTCCGTGCTCCTGAGCAGCCAGCCTGAGCAAGCGTGATGTCTGGCACTACACAGCTCTGAAAGTGTTGTCCCCCAGGTGCAGTGTTGTTTCTGTTCCTGGTTTTCTGTTCTGTTTGTTAGCACCAAGAGAATATTTATGTTTCTCTTCGGTTCTCAAAGCTGGGGTGAAATTGGTGGGAGTTTGGGCAGCAGCTAAGGGAGGCTGTCCCTTTTCAGGGTGTCCTGGAGTGCCTGTGTTCCACCCTCGCCCTTTGGTCCAGCTGCTAGGATGCAGTCAGTGCTGTTCCCGTCATGGTGTAAGCTGTAATCCGGAGCTGCCGCAGCGAAAGTAAGCATGGTCTGTGGTGAGGAGCTCAGACTTCAGTCCCCATGGATGGGGAAGGATGAATTGCAGCTTTCACTCGGGGCTCTTTTGTTCCCTCTTCCTGCAGTGGTGTTCCCATCCTGGCAGTCGCTCTGGCCTTGCATCATGTTTACAGATGGGCTGCTTAAGGGAGGTCTTGGGAAGGAAAAAGAGTTTGGTGGGAATCCCTTGAAAGCACACACAGCCCTGCGGAGCGGGATTGGGAGCACCAGGGGTGCAGCAGGCAGCCAGGGCGGGTGGGAACCCTGATTCTCTGTGTGCACTTTCCTTTGTGAAGCCCTAGGGCAGATTGCATCAATTTCAGCCTTGAATGGCCCCTGATGTGTGCTACTGATTATAACTCCCGGATGGGGTTTTGGCAGAATAACTGACAAACAGGGTCACTGTTTAAATAAATTTAGGAAAAGCATTAATTTGGCAGGTGGGATAAATGGCAAGCTAGGGATGAAGGAAAATGTTAAGATTAAGTTAGAGAGGAACAATCAAAGCCTAAATGTGATAACTTAAACCATACTTAACCAAGATATTACCTCCAGTTTAAACCATGGGACACCACAAGTAAAATACTATGATAGAGGTGCAGCCTCAGAGGCAGAATGCAAAGTGCTGGTGATACCTGGAGATAGACATCTGGGCCAGACCTCAAGGAGGGCAGCCAGGGACCTTTGGCAGTGGGTGATTTTTGACTCAGCCCTTCGGTGCAATCTCCCTCTGCCCATCCTCTCTGCGCTCAGGGTGTTGCTGAGTACTGATGGGAAATTCATGCAGCAAGGCAGGAGAAACCTGCACCGAGGTGCTGGCCAACATGGGATCTGGGCAGCCCTGGAAGCATTGCAAGACAGAGCTCAGCCCTTGCCAGGAGGATGTACACACATGTGCTCTGGTGCCCATGCATCCCTTCTTCACCCCATCTTTGCTTTTCTCCCAAAGGTGTTGTGGGGTCTTGTAGAGTCGAGCAGTTTAAGAGCACGCATGCGTGTGACTGAGATCTGTAACCTTGGGTCTTGTGGCACTGCCGGGAAAATAGCAAAGGCTTTACCTTCTGCCTCAGGACCCTAATCAGCCGCACATGGTCACTGGTTCCCTACATGCATGTAGGGCTGAGGCTGAGTCAGAGCTTCCCCATGCCTCCCCTTCTCTCTCTGGCAGCGATGCGCTCGGCAGCGGCTGGGCTCCCGCAATGAGAGCTGTGTCTCAAGCCAGTTGCACGTTTTCCAAAGGTGGTGTTCTCTGTGTCGTGACAGAGAAATAAAATGTGTGGGAGATGTGAGATCAGAGGAACAAGCGTTTGACAAAACCCAGGCAATCCACTTTCCCACAGTGCTGCCAAAACTAGTCATCTGGTGGCAATTTTAAGTCTCTCACAATTATTCTGATTTTCTTTAGATCATTTCTATACTGATGAACTGTAGATACACTCACTGCTTCACCTTAGAGACTTACAAAGGATGCAAACCCAGAGCACCTTGTCTGCAGCCACACAGGCTCTGCCCACACTGGGTGCCCGCCAGCCCACTGGTGCGTCCCTGGGCACCCTGAGGTGCAGGTTGGTGGCACCCAGGAACACTCACAGCTCATCTGCCAGCACACGAACTCCCAGCAGTTGTGGTGTGAGAGAACCTCCACCTGCAAACAACTGCATCGATTCTCGATGGGGTATTCAAACTGAGTGTCTGCCACCCTGTGCTACACTGTGCTCTGGGATGTGCTTCCTGAAACCTCACCGTGAGATGATGGGCAGCGTTCCAGGAGAAGATAGGTCTTCTTTGATCCTGGCTGGGCTGGGCTTGTATGGGTGGCTCAGTTTCAGGCAGACACAAAAAGGAGATAAAAAGCTCCTTAACGGTGATTATTAAGAAGGTTTTGACTGGAGGCAAAAAGGCATTTTGTTCTTACAGTGGTTTGGGTTTTTTATTTTTTCAGCTTGAACTGTATTATTAATGTCTGAATTTATACTCACAGAGAATAAATCAGCTTTCTGCATAGAATCCTCTCTTAATAAGCTAAACTCACTTTGATCAGTGTGAAGACTGTTTATATGCAGCGTCTGTAGTGATCTCGGTGCTCAAGAGAGACACAATATATGCATGTTCCCCCTCGGGTGCAGTCAATACGCTGTGTTTGCATAATTTGCACAGAAAAAGAGACGTATATGAGACATGAGAGGAAATTCTGCCCCTGTGTGAGCAGGTGGGAGTTGTGCCCTCAGTTCAGGCAGAGCAGGTTTGCCTGCTGCAGCAGGGTGTCTCCGGAGTCGGCCACCGCTGCTCGCTGGGTGACTTCTGTGGAAGTGCTTACGGGGAGATTATTGCTCACAGTGGCTTATTCAAGAAAACACTTAAATGCATTCTTAAAATTAATCACATGCTTTCCTGAATTGGGGCTCGTGTGCTGTAAGGGGCTGAATTTAGCTCAGCGCTGGCTGAGTGCCGAGGCACAGCCCTGGGCAGCCTGTGCCATGGTAGTGGCCTGGTTTGCTCCTGCCTGAGCACTCACCGGTTGTGCAGTGGAGGAAGGACACTGTTTTATGGAGGGGACCAAGGCCCCAAGAGCACTGTGCAGCTATTTGGGGCCACTTAGCGAACGTCTAGCATGTGTCTCACCAATGCCTGGTCCAAAAGAGATGATACCTTGCTCCCCCAGACATGCCTGTGCGCTGAGGAATGGGTACTACTGGATGACCTGTAGTCAGTATGTCCATTTCTCGAGGTTTTTGGAGGCTATGATAAGCTATTGAGGGGCCCTTTTGAAGGGCATCATTTTAAAAGTGATGCCCTTCTCAAGGTATCACTTAAACATCTGTGTCTGCTTGCCCAGAACAGGAAAGCTCTAGGAAGAGAGAGAAAAGCATCCAGCCCTTATACACGTCTGCATATACCTCTTAGCATACTTTGCTAGTCCTGTGGCTGGGGTTTTAGCATTTGCTGGGCAGGCTGGGAGTGGTTTGTTTTGTGCCAGGGACAGCACTGGGACAATGCAGGTATCCCTTCATTGCCAGCATCTGCCCTGAACTGCCACCGTCAATGCAGTGAAACGCCTGGAACAGATGGCTGGTGGTGGTGCCTGCAGCTAATGCCAGCAATGCGGTTGGGGATCTGGTGCACTCAAAACCCAGTGAGGGGATGGCTCTTGGGTTTTTGCTTCAGCCTTTTCTGGTATCTGGAGATATTTGTAGAGCACCCCCCAGGACCAGGAGTGTTTGAACCTGGGCTACCTGCTGTAGTGCACATTGTAGCATCCTTTTATATATGCAGCTGGGTGGCTTTTACAGCATTTTACTCAGCCCTTTGCATGCTGATTTATTATCTCTAATGCTGCAAAATTACACAAAGCTTTTGACATTTCTACAGCCTGAGAAGGCACAGCACAGTCACACACAGCAGCTGAACAGCAGCCAGGCTTGGAGCACGTGTGTGCTTTAGCTTTCCTGGTTAACTGGCCTCCTCACTCCTGTCTCGTCTAGGAAAGGAAAGCAAGTTTCATTTGCCTTTGAGGGCACTGCAGTAGTTTCAGAAATGCTGGAGTGTGTTTCCCTGCCACCATCTCCATCTCTTTCATTGCCTTAAAATGTACAAATCAAAGCTCTCCTTTGCTGGCTTCTCTATCCTTCAGCACAGCCCTGACTTATCTTTACAGCTTTTCCCTGCCTCCCGCTGCTTCTCTAATGGGGTCAGGTCTGCTCATTTCTGACCCCTTTCTCCCCCTCTCTCCTTTCTTGCTGAAATGCAATTTTTTTTCTCTCTCCCCTATTAATATCTCCTGCCACAGGACTGTCCCTGGGGAGCCCCTGGAAGGAGACCCTGCCTGTTTTGGTCCAGAGCCCTCCCTGCTCCATCATCCTACTCCTGGCTCAGTGCCGGGTGACATCCCTGGAGCAGGGACACTGCACAGGGGCAGCCCAAAAGACACCATCTCTCCTGCATGGTGTTAAGAGCTGGCTGTGTCAGAGTGGCTCTCTGTAACACCATGTATATAGCTGCATTTTGGCAGTGGAGAGGAGCCCGGGATGAGGTCTGGAACTGAGCTGCAGTGTCCGTGTGGGGCAGGGCATGTCTCCTGCTCGGTCTGGAGGAAGCCACAGCTCGGCATGGTGGCTGGCTCCATGCCTGCCAGGGCTCTGCCAGCCTGCCAAGCCCGTGGCTCTGCGGCTTGGCCCTTGGGGACACAAAGTTAGCTGGAGCGGGGACTGGCGGGAAGCATTGTGCCAGCTGGAAAGGGGGAGCAGGGAGACAGTTTGTGATAGGGGCAGGTGGTTAGGAGGGGAGAAGGCAGCGCCCGTCTCTTGGAGGGAGATGATGGTTCTGGCTGGGGTGGGCTGAATGCCCACAAAGCTGGTTTTCAGGGAGGCAAACCCAGCTGCCAAGAGCCAGCCACTTTCTGTGGCAGTCTAGGGTTCCAGGAAAGCTGCATCCGACTCAAACATGTTTCCCTCTCAGTCCTGCCATTTCCTCTGTGCCTGGGGAGCCCTAAACGTTCCCCCATCCCTTTGCGTAGTCCTGGAGCTTGTATGGATGTCTTCATCCTGGGAAACCTTCAAGGTCTGCGTGGGACCCATGCTCTTTAACATCTTTATCAATGACATCGATGATGGAATTGAGTGCACCCTCAGCAAGTTTGTGGATGACACCAAGCTGAGTGGTGTGGTTGACACCACAGAAGGAAAGGAAGCCATCCAGAGGGATCTTGACAGGCTGGAAAGGTGGGCCTGGGTGAACCCAATGAGGTTCAACACTGCCAAGTGTCAGGTGTTGCACTTGGGCCGGAAGAATCCCAGACAGAGATACAGACTGGGAGAAGAGCTCCTTGAGAGTAGCCCTGCTGAGAAGGACTTGGGGATTCTGGTAGATGAGAAACTTAATATGAGCCAGCAGTGTGCTCTTGCAGCTGTGAAGGCCAATGGTATCCTGGGCTCCATCAGAAGAGAGGTGGCCAGCAAGGACACAGAGGTGATTGTCTCTCTCTACTCTGCCCTCGTGAGGCCCCATCTAGAGTCCTGTGTCCAGATCTGGGGCCCCCAATACAAGAAAGATGTGGAACTGTTGGAGAGGGTTCAGAGGAGGCCACAAGGATGATTAGAGGGCTGGAGCAACTCCCCTACGAGGAGAGGCTGAGGGAGCTGAGCTTGTTCAGCCTGGAGAAGAGAAGGCTGCAAGGGGACCTCATTGCAGCCTTCCAGTCCCTGAAGGGAGCAGAGAAACAGGAGTGGAATCAACTTTTTAAAAGGGTAGATAGTGGCAGGACAAGGGGGATGGATTGAAGCTAAAGGAGGGAACGGTTAGATTAGATATTAGAGGGAAGTTTTTCTAGAGAGTGGTGAGGGGCTGGAACAGGCTGCCCAGAGAGGTGGTGGGTGCCCTGTCCCTGGGGGTGTTCAAGGCCAGGTTGGATGGGACCCTGGGCAACCTTGTGTAGATCCAGTACGGAAGATTGGTGGCCCTGCCTGTGGCAGGGGGTTTGGAACTCTGTGATCTTTGGGGTCCCTTCCAACCCAGACCAGTCTATGATTCTATGAGATGCTGCTGTCAACATTTTAACTGCAGGCAAGTTGAGGCGTTGCATGGCCCAGCAACAGGCCGGCCTGACTTCACTGGGGAGCAGAGAGCTTGATTTAACTTTGCAGCCACCACAGCCCAAAGATGGAGCAGAGATGAGGGCTGAGACAAGCAACTTCCTGAGCTGGTTAAACCACCAATGTCATCTCTGGGGTTTGACCTCACTGTGGGGCTGCTCGTTGCATTGCCAAGGCAACCCAAAACTGCACTGTGACTTCCGGCCCCATTCCGGTGCAAGGCCTGTCAGCCGAGGAGCAGTCTCGCCTGCTTGCTCCAGGGAGGGGCTGCACAGTTGGCTTTGCCCTGCGTGCAAGTGGTTTCTTGAGTGAAAAACAAGAGATTTTAAGGGCCGGCAGGAAAGGGAGGGGTTCTGCTTATGTGCAATTAATTGCTTAAAGATGTTCTGAAGCTGGCTAATCTGGAACTGGATGCTGAATATAAAACTGACATACTACATAAATAAATGATGAAATCCCAGTGACATCTGAAAAGCACTTTGGGATGCTCCAGTTATGAACTTATATAAATAACATACTATTGTCATTGTAATTACTATTTTCCTTTTTTAGCATGCCTGTGCTTACAGAATATTTTGAGAAGTCGTATCTGGCAGAAATTCAGCTGTCCCATAGAAACCAGTACCTTTTTGCCAATTTCTATTAATGTTATTTTCAGAGGAGAAAATCAGAGCTGTGCTGTGTTTTATATCTCTCAAGCTCTGTGGCAGATGCTCAGCTGGATGCAGGTGCAGCTCTGCTGACGTAGGGATACACTGATCCCTCCTTGTGCAAGAGGGCTGGATTTGAGCCAGGATGTACCTGCGTGGGCAGGGACCCAGGGGGCTTCAGGTGGTGTATCTGGGGACAATGGCAGTCTGTACTGAGCTGTCACTGATGTCTCTCTCACAGAATCACTTGGTGATCCTGAGGAAGGCCAAGGCACATGGGGGACAAGGGTACCAAAAGCAATCTCAGAGGCTTTTCCCTAATTCACTGCCCTGTGCAGGAGTGGTTTGGCATCACCTGGAGTGTGTGCTTGTGCCAGAGATGGGCCATGCCCCAGCTACCACTCACCTCCAATGGAACTTTTCCTGTAGGCCCTGCAGTTGTCCAGGGCATTGTTTTCAGAGATGATGTGTGAAGGTGAAGCACACACAGGCTGGAGCAGCAGCACCACTAGGCAGCCTGGGCTGTGCTCTTCTTGGCTCTCAGATTGGCTGCCAACTCTGGCTGTTTCATTGCAACGCAGCTTCCTTCTGAAGGCTGGTTCCTTTGCTTAACTGATTATGCAAGAATCTCAAGCTTTCAGGAAAAACAACAGCCCTGGCCCTTGTGGCTGCAGAACTAAGTTTCAAAATGTGATCTGCTAAAGGCTGTGAAGTGTAGAGCTTCTAAATAATTGGAAGGGAAATGAAGAGCCATGTGCTGATTATCCTGACTTCCTGTAATTTCTAAGCCAGTTTGAAGACATTTCAAGGCCTGAATCAGTTTTATTTGCCCAGCCTAAGTAGTAAGGACAGGTAAACACTTGTATGTCTACACTCACATAAACATTTTTTGCCTGTTTCTTCAAGCGTTCTCCAAGCTGGTGTCTTGCACTGATGTCCTGCACCTCTCTGAGAGACAGCGCTGGTAACAGCAAACGCTTTCTTTGTCACTAGAGAGAGAACTGGGCATTACCTTGGAACAGGAGACACCCAAGTTACAAAATTCCCAGTGCTTGGTAGGCCTTTTGCAGTTCTTGAGTGAGGTTCTGCTGCAAGGAGGAAGGAGGTGTGGGTCTGTGAGATGCTTTTGCACAGGTCTTGAGCCAGATGGAGGGAAGTGCAGGAGAGGGGGCAGGCTATTGCTCTGAGCTTTCAGATGGAAAGCATGAGTCACTTTCACTGCAAGTGTTTTCTTACAGGGTGCCAGGACTGTGCACCCATCCTCCCCTTCCGCACCACATGGCTTTTGATTTCTTTGAGAGCTGCTGTCAGACAAAACCATCTCCATTTAACACAGAGCAAGGGGAGAGAGTGGTACAGCAGCCTTGTGCTGTCTGCACTGTTTCAGAGCTGAAGCATGGCACAGACTGCCACATAACTGCTGGATGGAGAAGGGAGCATGGGGGCTCTCCCCTAAACTGTCATCTAATGACACCCCTGGAAATGATGCACTTACAGCTCTGTCTCCTGGTGTCCACCCACTGGGCTCCCTTAGCCCCATATACCTGCTTCTGGGTGTAAAAGAGACAAAGTGAGTCCTGCAGCTTATTGTGAGTGTGCTGGGGACTGGGGACCACAGCTGGGAAAACATTTCCTTCCAGGGTTTATGTAGTGTGAGCACTGCAGGGGAAAAAGGAGGTGCTGTGGCACCTGCTAACAACTCCTCAGGGACCTCACCCTGCCTGAGGGAGGATCTGTTTGCTGTGGGGAGACAAGAGCCCTCAGAGGGCTAGTGTGCCATAGATCTGCTCCTGTCTGTCCAGCCCATGCAAACCTGTGTCCTGCTTTCCTCTTTCTCTGCTACAGAGCATCCTTGTGCTGTGAGCATCCATGCAAGGCAGGGCTGCCAGCTCCACTCTGGGATGCAGGATCTGGGTGATCAGGGAGTGGGCTGCAGGATGGGCTGTCCTGCAGCTGGGTCCTGGAGCATCACGTCAGAGCTGCCAGCAGTGCTGCTCTGGGGGTTGCTTGGCTCTGCTGCTGCCTGTGATGAGGGCTGTGCAGAGCCTTGCTCTGAGCTGTGTGGGCATCTGATCTCACCTTCTCAGGCCCCTTCTTCTCACCTCATCCTTCCCCTTTCTGGTTGCCCATGGGGCTCCTCTTTCTTGTCTGCAGTATGCACACACTCCACCATCACCTCTTGGCCTGCCTCTCACAGCTGCAAAGCCCCAGCTACAACGCAAGCCCTGCTTGCCATAACGCCTCCTCTGCTCTTACCTGCCTCCTGCACTGCCCCTTCCCCAGCTGAGCAAAACCTGCATTCCCCCATCCCACCCATCCCTGCAGTACCTTGGACCGACTCCTGACACCCTGCCCTGTCCCTGCTTCCCCTGCTTCTCCTCAGCAGGTTTTCCTTCCTTGGCATTTCACAGAATGCTCAGTGTGTCTGTATGTCTGTTCTACAGCCCGTCTCTCTCTCTCCTCCATCCCAGGTGCAGATGTTTCCCCTGTGGCCTCAAGCTCAGCATTTTTGTGCCTCCAGCCACATCCAGGATTCCTGTCTGGGCATTTCTCTTGTGTTTTTAAACTTCCTTCTCTCTGGCCAGTGTAAAAATAGTTTTGGCCTGCTCAAACCCAGCTCTATCGACCATTTTTCATCCCTGTGGTTTCACCGTAGCCCCTTTCGGCATCTTGCCCTGGGCCCTGCTGTTCTATCCACCTGAGCTCTGGGTTTGCAGCAGGCTCCTCAGACACAAGCTCCCCGTCACTTGGTGAGCGCTGCTCTGTTGCCTCCCTTCTGATTTCCTCCTAAAAATGTGGCTTTGCTGAGCAGCACACAAACCTCTTGGCAGCGGCGAGTCTGCGTGGTGTTGTGACTGTGTGTGCTGACTCACACTGCTGCCATTCGCCCTTCCTCCCTCATTTCTGTTTCCACTTCTGCCCTCTCTCCTGGGCTTTTGAACTCAAAGTCTTTTTGGGCACATACTTTTTTTTTTTCCTGGCTTTGTGCAGTGTTATGGTGATTTCAGGCACTGGGTAGCCAAGCTCAGGGTTTCCAACTTTCAATTGTTGTTTCTTATGCCAGGTTCCTGACAAATTATGTGTGAATCTCAGATTCTTTTCAAATTAAGCTCTGTAGCCTTCCAGCAAGCTTGAGTTGGAGCATTTATCATAGGATCAGATGGGAATGTAGGAACTGGGGCAGAAAAAGTGAAGTCACAAACGTGCTATTAAAAAAAAAAAAAGCCTTTAAAGACCACACAATTTGAGAGAACCCTGACCCAAGATCTTTGAATTCCTGGTTTTGGAAAAGCTTTTCTATGGCTAGAAATTCCTCAGTTCTATGTGCCCATATGTGTTGCCAAATGAGTTTTCTCAGTTCCCATCTAAATTCTCCCATGTACCGTCAAGTTCCACGAGCAAAATAAAAAATGAGGCGTTTTCCTTGCTGCCTGTCAGGTATCTTTGCATTTCCAGGTTGCACACTGTGGTGGGAAGTGGTCCCTCTCTGCCCTGGGCCAATGCCCAGAAGGGACATGACCATGACTAGCATGTCCAAAGGGTAGTTGTATGCTTCCTTCCTGCTCCCTCCAGCTTTTAATCAATTCCTCAGATTGTCTTTGCCTCCTATTTTCTGTGCATTTCACCTACATGGTCCCTTGGGATTTGTTTTAAAGTCTGGGCTTTGCCAGTCTTTCCACCTAGGTGCATTGCAGGGTGGTAACAGATGAGGCAGAGGCTAGATGCTGTAAAATGCTCGCTAAATTTTGGGGAACAGATGTAGGTTCTGAGGCAATACATCCAAATGTACATGTGGTCTGTGCCATTTCCTCTTCTTCAGCTACTCTAAAGACCCATCCCTGTTAACATCTGCATCCCTTGTGTGTACACTGGGGTGAGCATTGTTTCTAAGGAAGTGAGAAAGCCCCGTGTGCCCTGGGCGCTGCGAACACACACGTTTGTTGGTGGAAGGTGGGGAGGAAGCAACGCAGGGCTGGCTGTGCCGTGCGAGGATGGAGCAGTGTGTGTGTGCTGGCCGTTAGCGCCCTGAGAAGTGAAAGTTGATCGTGGTGCAGCTCCTGCGCCTGGGTTGGGGGTTGCTCTGGGTTTGGCTTCTGCTGTGCAACGGAAAACACCATGAGGCTTGTGTTGATGTGATGGGCCAAGCGAATTGGTTAAAATGGAGCCAAACCAGCCGGGTTTGCCCTTGAGTTGTTTCCTCTGGATATTATTTGTTTGAAAGGAGAGCCAGCCTGAAAGGACTGAAAAGACAAAAGCTTTCTGATGGGTTTCCTTTGGCTGCTGTTCTGAAAAATAAATCCTCAAATGAAGTATTTTTCTTTCACTTTCTGTAAGTTCACATTGCCCTGGTTATACCTGTCATAACTCTGGGAGAAAAGAACCACAGGGAAACCTTAAAAATGTAATTGCAATTAAAACATCTGCACATTTGTATGATACACAAATGCAGGACGCTGTGAGACAGGTGGCTGTTTTTCAGACAATAAACATTTAAAATAGAAATGGCCTTTCCTGTACTCCATTGCATGAGTATCTCCAGCTGTCACTGTGACCCTGTGTTTATAGGGGAAATACAAGAGATTCTGGGGAAGCTTTGCATATGGATATGGAAAGGTAACAACTTAATCTGACTTCTTAAGGTTTCCCCTCTTGGTTAATGGGTAACTCACTTGCTAAACCTTTCCTTCCAGCTCTCTCCGGTGGTTTCTATCCAGTAGCCATGTGTGCTCGGGCTGGCGGAAGGCAGCACTGAGGATGAGGACCTTTCCTCAGGGTTTTCCGTGTGTCGGGCTCTTTGTGCTTGGCCAAAGGCAGAGCCCTGCGTTGGTGTTCGTGGGCACGCTGCTGTTGAAGTCATTCCACTGAGCTTCCTGTTGAAATGCCAGCCAGCTTGCTTGCTGGTGGAGAGTCAATGCCCGAATAGATAGGCTGTTGTTCCGCTGGTGCTGGTGTCCAAGTGGACCCTCGTGACCCAGCCTGGATCGGGGCTCGAGCGCCGCAGGTGACCCTCTTCCTCGTGGCCCGCACCCAGGGGAGGAGCAGTCTTGGGGCAGAAGCAAAGGGATGGTACCTGCAACGTGTTTTTTAGATCAGGCTGGTGTGTGGGATTGGAACCAGTGTTTATTTGAGAGGGGTGAGTGAGCTCAAATGGCAGGGTACACTGCTCTCCTGTTATCTTTTGATTTTAATTGTGTTTGTGTACATTTTTCCACTGTGAGGTCTCTCCCACACATCTTGATGTTTATTCCGGTGCAGTGGGCTGCAGTGCTTTGGGCTGGGAGCTGCTGCCGGGTGTGCTCAGAGTGCTGCAGCTGTAGGGGCTGCAGGAAAAGCCCCTGCCCGCGCTGCTGTCACACAGGAGGTTGGAGGAACCGGAGGAGCATCACAGCACACCCATCTGTCTGCCCTGGATGACTAGCTGCTGCATGTGTGTGGGAGAATGGGATGGTTTTGGCAGTGCTGCATGGTTCTTCCTGCAGAACTGGGTTGATTTTTTTGCTGGACTGGCAGCACCTCTTTGTACTTGGATATTGGCTTTCCCTGTGGAGGAATTTGTGGTTTCTAAGACTCTAATTGCTTTAGTGTAATAGTTCTTCCTCTGCTTTCCTAATGACTTTGGTGGGTGCCATCTGCTGTTGTGACAGCTCTGGGCAGAGTGAGGCTGAGCCCTGGATGCTGGGAGGTCTCTGCTTAAACCAGGCTCATCAGAAAAACTAAGACTTTGAAATCTTATTTTCAGGGCTTAAAGCTTTACCTGCAGCTCTCTTAGGACACTGGGTGCTTGGGTGGGCCAGATGTCAGAAAATATTCGCGATGGCTCCCACTGTACTCTGCAGGTCTGTTTGCAGGGGCACGGACATGCCTGGTCCCCATGGGTAGCCAGCATGTTTTGGGATGGACAGAGGAGTCTGTGTTTCCTCAGCGGTGGGCAGGGGACAGGCCGCATCCTGTTGTGAGCAGCTGCTTCGTTTGCAAACAGCTTGACCTACATCTTTTGTTTTTGCTTTAGAGATGTGGCTGGGGTTGCTGTCCTGACAGCCTGTCTGCATCATGACAGCCTGTCTGCATCGTGCTGGGTGTGAGCACGGATGGTGTAATGCTGTGCTGCAGGTGATGGAGGGCTGCTGTGTGCTAAAACAGGGTAATTGCCCAGCTTGGGTAAGGAGAGCGCTAGGGACTGTGTTTCGAACTGCTCGGGAGAAGAAGCCAGTCTGTGGGTGCTGCAAAGCCCATCGGGGTGACAGCCCTGCAGCCACACAGTCCTCAGCTCCTGGAGCTCACTGGGTTGTTGATCTGGGACACAGCATGGCCTCGTGGAGTACAGGTCATAGCACGAGCCTGCACAATATGTTTTGTCCAAAATCACTAAATCCCAATAGTGGAAGGGACACAGGGAGTTATTTTAAGAAGCTTTTTCATATCTGTGATGGGCAGTGCAGAACAGGTTTTGAAGCCTCTTTCATGGGGTTGCGGGATCCTTTTCAGTCCTTGCTCTTTAATTTTCATCAAATCCCATGAGGATCACTGCCAGGACTTTGTCTTGCTGGTCATCAGAGATCTCAAAGCTAGAAAAGAAATGTTCTCAAGAAACCAACTTTTTAAAAGAACAACTTCAGAAACAGAGTCCCAGTTTCAGGACCAAACATATTGTGTAACTTGAAGGTCTGAGCACTGTCTATAGCCACCACTGTTTAATGCCACAGGGGTGTGAAAGGCTCTTAGAGGGAATCTAATTCACCGTTACAGCTGCTGCCAGGGCAAGGTGAAATGCAGTTGGTGTAAGCAGCGCTCAGGCTCGTGGCACTGCTTTAACCAGCTTACACTGCTGATCCTTGCTAGGATTGCTGTGGTGATTAGCAGCAAGAAAAGTAAATCAGAGAGGTTGGCAGAGCCATACACCTGGGCTGTAGGGTCCTGCCTGGTCTCCTGGGGTGGCTGAGCTCTGAGGACGCCTGGCCTCAGACCTGCATACAAGAGAGCAGCTCGTTAATGTCTTGTTAATTCTCTTCACTTTACAAAGCTGGGGAAATTTTCAGAAGCATGTAGTGTTTTCCTGAAGTGGAGCAGTTTCTTTTCTCTACCTGTGGGGTTTTAGGGACTTCTATGCTTCATGTTGTCTCTTTCTTTATGAGATTCCCACACAGCTTGGGTCCTGGGTGCAGGAGCAAGAGGCTCTCCATGTGCCCTAGGGCCAGCAGCAGTTGCCATCTCACACCGCAAATCCTCTATGGCTGGGGGAGCTGGGCAGCAGCACCCAGCCTCTCTGGCACCCAGCGTGGGTTCTCTGCCAAGTGACCTTTGTCTTTCCCACTGGTCACCTGGTAGGCTTCCCCCACGATGCCTGCAGTGCTTCTGATGGTGCCAACACGTCACTGAGGCTTGCAAGGTTTCTTTCAGGACTGTGCAAGCAGAGAAGCAAAGTTTCCAGAGAGTGATTGAGAGGGAACTATGTCAGATATCTGAGCTAATCCATACTGGATTCCTGCAGCGTGGAAAAGAGGCATCAGGACTGCTAAACTCTCTGGGGTGGGAGAAGTATTTTCCCCAGCCAAGAGGAAGAGCTTCTTTGTGGACAACCAGAAGTATAGGAGAGCAAAAGGCTGTGCAGGAATCACTCTGTCCAGAGGCCTGCATGGGACACAGCTGTTCACATTAGTAAAACAGGCCTTAATTTCACATAGGGTCTGTGTTGCTTCCCAGCAGAGAGATGCTGCAATGTCATTCTGCTGCTGGGATGCAGTCCTGGGAAACACGGCATGGAAAGTGGCCGCCTTGCATTTGTGAAGTGCTGTAGGGAAAAGCTTTCATCTCTGTTTTGCTTTCAGAATGGACCCATCATGCTCTGTGAAGCTGGTCCTTTGGCTGAGAGAAGCCAGAGGCAGCCTAGGAGAGATGGCTGCCTTTGCTGCTCCACCATGTACTATAGGATGGCAGAGAGGGAAAGAATTTTTCTTTCTACAGCTCCTTGATTTTTTTTCAAAGGTGCTGGTGTAGGAAAAGATATCACTGTGCTAAGATTTCCTGTGATGCTTCAGAAAAAAATTGAAACAAGACAAAAACATGATGATCACCAAATAGCTCCTGTCTGGGGCCATTACCCCCTCTCATGACAAATGTCTTCCCACCATCCCAGCACCAGCTCCATTTCAGTGGAGTCGAACTGGATGCTCAGTTGTTAAAGCAAAACCCTGGCTCACGTTTGCTGCCAAGGCCTCGAAGACATTACTTAATGCATCCTAGAGACTCAGGAGCCAAAGGCACAGGACAGAAACCCTTTGGCTTTGACTGTTTTTGGAAGAGTGATGTTTATTTCTTGGCTTATCTCGCATGTGACAGACAATATTGAGCTGTTTACCCAGTCGTGTTATATGGTGCTGAGCTGCTGATGCTCACCTTGGATGTGTTTTCTCAGGCTGAAGGTTTTGCTGTCTTTGGTGAGAGACCTTGTTCTGATCTCATTTATAATTCAGGACACAGGCTACATGAATAGTTCATCCTGGCAAAACCATTCAGCTGGGGGGGGCAAGGTTTGCTGCTGATGGGGAAACATCCGATGTTCCTCTTCTGAGGGTGGAGAGCCCAGACACACTTTCCTGCCTGGGTGTCATCTCCAAAGGCATTGTACCGTCCTGGCATAACGTGGCTGCTGGAAGGGTTTCATAAACAGTGCCCATGGCATGCACAGGCATCAACAGTGTTTTGGTCAAGATTCAAAGCAAGGCAAAGCTGATGTATCCGAATTTGCTTCCCCTTTTATGATAACCATTCACATTCATACAAAGACATGGAGTTTGCTTTTGGTGTAAGGTTTTAATTTTCAAAACTGCAGTGCTAAATGCCTGACTCTAGCTTATGAAGTCTGAAGGATGGGTTTGGGCAGCTGAGATGATGTTTTCCTACTTCAGAAGTTTGTTTTTCTTTTTTTTTTTAAGTTGTGTTTTTTGGACTTATAACATGGACAGAGTATTGCAATAGTGAATGAAATGGCATTCTCCTAGTAGTTTTTACTCATGACTCCAGTGATTTTGGAGAAGCTCCTCTTGCTTCCCAGAAGTGTGAGAGCAAAACCAGGCCCTGAATTTTTCCAGCCTTTGGCTGCAGCTGAGGTGTGATTTATGGAGAGGACTTTCCTCTGCCTTTCCAGAGGGATCCCACTCTTCCTTCCATGGGGCAGGATTCCTGCTCTGTAGGCCGTAGCAGCTGGCTTGCTCTCTTCTCACCAGTGGCATGTTTCCAGAGAGAGCATGACTCTCATCAGCTCCTCGAGCAAAACCAGCTTTGAGCTGAGCAGAGTCAGAAGCTGTATTTCTTCTCAGCTGCATGGATGAGCAGCTCATTCATAAAGTTGCCGAAGCCTGCAGCTGTCAAAGCTGTGGCCTGTCCAGGAGGATTTCTTGCTCCATTAAGAAATTAGACTGTGCTTGGACCAGAGCAGTGCAGTGCTTTGTTTCTTCCCGTAGCTTATTGCCAGGCACAAAGAGCTTAACCCCTCATTTCCCTCTGCAAAACGGTGGTTGCCTGTATCACAGGAGTATCAGATTGCTGAGCTAATGAGCAGTCCATTGGGAACACGGTTTGAAATTCTAAATTAAGCACAAGATGTTAATTGCTGGTTGTTTTCTAGATTTTATCTTTTTTTAAAAAGTAATTTAATTTTAAAAGTAAATTTTATCATACTCTATTTTTCCTGCAGGAAAAAACCAAAGTGGTTGAACCCTTGGACTATGAGAACGTGATCCTTCAGCGTAAGGTTCAGATCTACAGTGATCCCCTCCGGGACCTGCTGATATTTCCGATCGAAGATGTGTCTGTGAGTGTGCACCAGCTGCCTCTCATGTTTGAGGCTCATTCATCTCCAGTCCTGCTTACCTTGGAAAATGTCCACTGTTAGCCCCGTGTTGATTTTGGCTGCACTACTGACAGTTTGCACTGAAAGCATCTTCTCCTTTTCCCTGCAGATCTCAGTCATTGGTCGGCAGAGAAGGACTGTCCAGTCTACAGTGCCAGAAGATGCTCTAAAGAAAGCTCAGAGTCTCTTCATCAAAGAGGTGGGGGCAAAAGTCCATAAAACACTTGCCCTCAGCACCTTCTCCCTTAGGCAAGGTGCTCCTGGCCTCTGAGGCTACAGGTCATGCTTTTTCCTGTGTAGGAAGCACTGGTCGCTGGCAGGTTGACTGTGTGAGGTAGCACTCACATGGGGCTCTTGTGTGGGTTTTGTATGCAGCAGACAAGGTGTGTGCTTGCCTGCCTGAGCTGCAAGGGGTGGGCTATGCAGCCTCGCTGGAGCATCCCAAGTACTGTGGGTTTGTTCTGCGGAGTGCTGCTCTCTAGGATCGTTCCCTCCAAGTGCAGTGGCCCCAAATGCCAAGTGATGGCTGATGTTGAGTTAGAGGCACTACCTTTCTGAGGGCAGAAAATCGGTGCTTTCTGGAAAACAGGGCCCTCCTGGATCACTACTCCTTTTTTAAAGCCTTGGAGCAATATAAATGCAAAATCAGTAGCTGTGTGGCAGACCAGATGCTGTGTGATTTTTGTCTCTGTGCAGAAAAGTTTCCTTACGAAATTCTGTATTGCGCTGCAAACCCAGGGAAGCAGCTGGTCCAGACCCTTTCCACTTGTGCTTACCTCACCATGCAGCCTGTAACCTTTCAGACTTGTGCGTGGTTTTGTTTTGCTTGCTGGAGCATTCAAAGAGCTGTATTGTTTTCTTTTCAGTGCATTAAAACCTACAGCTCGGACTGGCACGTGGTAAACTACAAGTATGAGGAATACTCGGGAGACTTTCGGATGTTGCCATGGTAAGTGTCACGCTCCCTTGGAATACTAATACATGGTCACAGGGCTGTGGTTTGATCCGGCTGAGGAGAGACAGCTGCCCTTCTCCTGATGCCTGTCTTGCAGGCTGCCTGCTCTTCAGAGGCATGTCATTCTGAAGGCTAGAGAGCCAGGGGTTAATGTTCTCATGCTGTGGTCACTCAGACGTGACAGGAAGATGCTGATCATAGACTCATAGAATGTGTTAGGTTGGAAGGGACCTTTACAGGTCATCTAGTCCAACACCCCTGCAGTGAGCAGGGACATCTTCACTAGATCAGGTTGCTTGGAGCCCTATCAAACCTGACCTTGAATGTCTCCAGGGATGGGGCCTCCACTATGTCTCTGGGCAACTTGTTCCAGTGATCTGCCACCCTCATAGTGAAGAATTTTTTCCTAATGTCTAATATTGACAGATTTTTTTCTTGATGATGTTGCCAGCGTGGGTCATTACTTCACATCTTGTCCACCAGCATGCAGACAGCCCCCCACATCTAGGATGAGGACAGATTGCAGTCTGGGCATGTGACAGGATAAATGGTGTTGGCAGTGTCTGCTCATCCCAAACCAGGAGGATCCTTGTCCCCCTGGGCTGATGTTGTCTGTGTGCTAGAAATGGTGTTCCTATGCCAAGCAGATCCAGTTTGTGCCCCCTGCTACAGAGAAGTTGATGCACACCTTCAATCCAGCAGTGTAGTGTCACTCTAGGTGTTGGCTGGAGAGTTGTGGGCTCTGAAACACTGGGCTGTGCCAGTGATTCCAGCCCAAAGCTAATCAGGTTTTTCAGACAGATACACACGTCTTAGATTTCCACTGGATTGTTGTTTTCTCAGTCATGGTGCCCGCTCTGCTCTTGCTCTCCATGCTCCGTGCATGTCTGGAGCACAGTTCCGACTGCTCATGTTCTGGCAGTTTAAATGCTGCTTCTGGTTACTTGGCTGCAATGTTTCTGCTCTGAGGATCTCACAAAGAAGTGAAGCAGCAATGGGGCAACACTGTTGGCCAAGTCATATTAAAATTTATTAATAACTTTGCCATCTGATCTTGCTTCTTTTTTAGCAAGATGGAAGACAGACTGGCCTGCTGCATCTCTGCCTTGCACAAATACAAGTCAGCAAAAACTCTGCAGAGTCAGCTAACATGCAAAAAGCTAATTACATACCACTTGTGCTTAATTTCCATGAACTGGACTCAGAAATTAGCTATCTCCAGCTATAAAGGGCTTTAAGTCTCTTGAAATCCATCTTCTGCAGGAGGACAGTGCTGCTCTGCTCTGTGGTCTGCAGTTTGTCAGTTGGTTCTGGATCCAGCATCAGCTGCTGGCTCGAAGGACCCTCATTTCCCAGTCATTAAAAATGAAAATGTGTTGTGATTTCAGCAAGTCCTTCAGGCCAGACAAGATTCCAAGCCACGTGTTTGAAATTGATGAAGACTTTGAAAAGGATGAGGTAAGGGCATTAATTGTTTTTTACATATTTTGCTCTGAGTTCTGTTCAAAGCAGATTTCACAATGCAAAGTCGGAATTCAGTTGCCAGGAATGGTTTCCTGGTGAGATGCTTTGTATGTGAAGAAGGTACCAAAACTGAGATGGTGATTTGTTTCAAAGTATGACAAGATAATCTCTTGGAGCCAAGGGTCTCCTAAATCACCTGGAACATAAGTCATAATATTTCTCATTGCTTTTTTCACTTGAATCACTGCAGCAGCAGAGGGGGGAAAAAAAAACAACAAGGAAGCCAAACAATTTCCAAGTAAAAAGCTTAATTAAAAGTGGGCAGTTTGGTTTTAAACTAAGCTGTGATGTCAGGGTCCTCCTCTCAAAAGGTTTTGTGCTCTATCATGTAACCTGCATTTCTTAACCAGTCACTTCTTCCCAGCGTTTGCCGTTGGCAGCCCCGCTCCCTGTGCGCCCTGCAAACGCTCAGAGGTGTTTGCTTCCTCTGGCAGTCGGCGTGCTGGTGCTCAGCTGATTGAGGGGAAGGCTTGCAGCCCCCAAGCTCTTCCATGAAGGTGAACTAGTGGCTCTGACAATTGGAACGTCTCAAACTGGTGGTCATTTGGGATGACACCTTTGCCATGTGTCCCTGTGCACATGGCATGTGCTGCAAACAGCGTTTTTCTGTTTCAAGTACCATGTGAAGCTTAATTTAACACACATGATGTTAGGAAGGTTTAGTTTGTGGTGGGAAGAGGTTAGCCCAGCTGTTCAAAATCCACATGGCATGCTGAGGAGCTTACAGAGAACTTTCAGGGAACTTTCTTGCAGCGGTGAAGATCTGAAGCACGTGTTTCATGCACATTTCTAACAGTAGCTCTGTATGTCCCAGCAGACTTCAGGTCTGGAATGGGACATGGAAGTGTATTTTCCAGTTTGGCTTTAATTTTTTTTGACTGTGTTGTCAGTTTGCATTACATTGTTAACTTCAGCTTAATAATCTAATTTGGGCTGGAGACAGAAGTGTACATTATGTTATCAGTATGCCCCTGAAAATGGCAAAAAGGACAAAAAAATGCTATCAGATCTTGATGGAGCCTTTTTTCACTCGAGTATTCAGGATGCTGACCAAAAAACATCAAGTTATTGATGTTGGTTGTGGAAGAATACTCCTGGTGCTTTGGTAGGTAATTGTTGGTATGGCCATACGTAAAGGATTCTGTTACAGTTTCTTGATGGAGCATTTGCATTAGAGTTATGCAATGGAAATTCAAGTAAAAGAAATCTCTTGATGAAGGAAAGCATTAGGCAATTTACTTTGTCATTGGAAGCTTGATAAGAGTGTAAACCTGCCATTTGGGATGCTGGAGGTGATATAATCCAGTCCCTTCCTAGCTCATTGGCAGAGAGTTCAGGTCTACCTCTGCTGCTGAGTCACTGGAAGTCCTAGGGTGAGTTTTTCTCACCAGACTGGGGTCTGATTTCCCTCCTCTTCAGTGAAGATCACATTTAGGTATGGATGTAGGGCTGTTCTCCCTTTCCGGCACCACAGGACAGGACCGAAGATGGAAATCCCAGCTGGTGTGCCAAGAACAGCCTGACTGGGTCACTTGAAGCTTCTGTGTTTTATTTTGTTACATTTGAGCTATTGGAATTTAGTGTTTTTTCATAAATTTAAAATGGACAGTTGATTTATGCAAAAGGAAACAACAAAGTAAGTCTTGCAACTTTCTAAACAGCCCATTTTGAAAATCTCCTTCCCCAGGTTTTTGAAATACTGCCTGAGAAGCAGCGTGTTTCCTCATTGCAAAACTGCTGTGCAGCTCTGTCAGTGCAGATGTCATCTTTCTTGTTTAAGGGTCACACAAATGAGCCTGTTTTGCCTGTATGTTCTACACATTACTGTATTGCTGTAGTTACTCTGTTGCTTTCCAGGGTGGGCTTTTTCCTTGTGTGCAAGGGGAATTTTTATGTGGGAGGCAGTTCACCTGATCTCCTCTTTTTTTTCTGATCTTTGGCTCTCTTTCAGGATTCCTCATCCTTGTGCTCCCAGAAGGGTGGTGTGATAAAGCAAGGCTGGCTGCACAAAGCAAATGTAAACAGCACAATCACTGTTACCATGAAGGTGAGTTTGATCCAGCCTGATGTTCATTGTGAACCAGGCACAAGGTTAAGTTCAGACCACATCTTAAATCTAGGAGTGCTGATGGGTGGATCTGGGTTTGGGTGAGCATTGTAGAGTATCCCAAGGTGAGCTGGAAAACCCACCATGACTGGTAACAGCTTTTGACCCTTCCATCCCTCCAGAATATGACTGACATGCTTTAAATCGTGGCAGACAAGCTGAACAAAGAGGCCAAGCTTGTTCTAGTAAACCAAGATTGTTTTCTGAATGAGCACTGAGGCCCAAAAGAGGAAGGCAATTTAAATAACTGAAACTGCTGTCCTGCAAAGGTTTACTGAAGTGATAGTTTCCTTACTGGTAGGAAAGATGTATGAGGGCCAGCTTTAAACTGAAATGACATATCTCTGCTTTAAAAGCAGGGGTGATATCACTGAGGAGGTGGAGCACTGCTGACCTAGAAGCAACAGCTGCATTGTCTCCTGTTCTCCGCTATATGTAATCCATCATGGCACTGCTTAGATTTTGCAATGGAGGTTTTTAATAGTTCCACAACAGGTTTTTGCTGTGGCAGTGAGCCCATCTGCTGTTCCACCAGACAGCTGCCTTGTTACAGCATAGAGGGAACATTAGGGAGTTATGCTCCACTGTGCGGCAGAGAGATGGCTGCAGTAAGGCTGCTTTGCAAGGAGGTTGGTAAATCTCAGAAAGCTGGGTTGTTCTGAGGCTCAATTCAATGAGTTATGCTATCATGAGAGATTGAAGAGGACCATTTGTAGTGCTAATTTGAACATGAATTTTAAGATGACTACTCACGAGCTTGAACACAATAGAACAGCTTTCTGACCCTCTGCTTTTCTGAGCAGTGAGGTTGAAGCCATTTCTGCACTTCTGGAGGAGGCATCATGCACGCTCAAAGCAGTTAGTTGGGTCTGGTTTTGATGGAGCCTCTTGTGGGACCGTTGGGCTCAGTGCCCAGCACCTCAGACCCACCTTTCAGAGGCATTATCTGAACTGCACTGGCATCAGTTCAATTACAAAGATCCACAGAGTCTCCCATGAAACTCAGATATCAAAGTACCAAAAATCAGTAGCCATTTTCTGAGCTGGTTCTGGTCAGTTCTGTGTCTTACATAGCACCACCCAAGGCACATGCGAGAAATCTGAAGACTCTGAAGGTCTTCAGCCTTCTCACCTCTTTCAGAGGCTGCTGTGCTGTTGCTGAAGCAGATGCACCTATCTTTTGGGTGCTGGTTCTTTCCATGCTGTGTTGTGCGGAGCTGTTGGTACCTCAACACCGTTGCTAAGCATGTGCAGTGTGTGTTTTGTGGAGCACCAGCCTAGGAGCAAACTGTAATTAGCTTACAGCTGCCAACCTTTATTTCAGAGTCACCTTTCCACTGCAAAGAACTTCCCTGCTTTGGCCTGGCTCTCCTGCTCTCAGTTTTGCAGCATTTAGGTATGCTGCAATTCAACTGTGGCATCAGGTTTTTCTCTCCTCCTTTTTTCATCACTACCTAAAGAGACTTCCCTGGTTCTCTAGCCATCCCTCTGCAGTTGCTGTGCTCACCTACAGCATCTGTGGCCTAATCAGCGGGGGTGTCTCCTCTGCTCCTAGGTTTAGGGTATTCATTTTAAATGATCATAATCTTCTGACAATCATTTCTGACAGCAGCACTTCCAAATAGGGAAGATGATAGGAATGGTGATTGCTGCTTGCTTCTGCATTCCCCTTTGAACAGAATTCAGAAGATGCAAATGTTTTAGTGTGAAATCCCATTCCCACAAGGGATATCAAACCCTGAAATATCAAGAGAGGGAGATCTATCATGGGTTTCTGCAGCATCCACTGCCAAAGTTTCTGAGGTTGATTCAGTGAAGCGCTAAATCAGTGTTTAAGCTGGCTTGATGCTTAGCATGTTTAGATTTCCATGTATTTTAATGCTTTGTTGAACTAAAGGTTTAGTTAAATCTTATAAAACTATAAGCTCAACAACCCTTGAGGTATCTCTACAGCTAAACAATGCCAGAGGTTACTTGTTAGAGGGCTTTAGGTTACCCTTCAGAGCACAATGCTCCCTTACAGTTTTGTGTGAGTGAGTGGGTTTATTGAATATTTGCTAGTGTCAGTAATGGTGGGAGCAGGAAATTACTAGTAGTCTCCCATCTGGGGTGAAAAATGCTGCATTGATTCATTTATTTTCTAGATATGCAGAACAGTGGAAATAGAGTGCCACTTGCCCTGGCTTCCTTCATGATTCTCCTAACACAGATATCTAACAACTGTGAAATGCACCCTGCTCCTTACAGACCTGACAGCATATGGTGCTGCCATATCGCTGCCAAAATGTTCTCCTGAATTACAGTCCAGTGCTTATTGGCTGACAAACATGAAGGAAAGTGTTCTGAGATACTGGGGAGCTTTTTCTTTTTCTATCTTTTTTTCTTAATTAATGCACAGTCTTCACAAGCATCAATAACACAGGAACACCTTTCCTGAACTTACTGCTTTCTGAGGTGAGAATTGAACACTAAGCCAAAGCCAGTGCATGAAAATAGGTTTGTATTAAAACCAAAAAAAAAAAACCAACCCAAGCAGTTGAATGGATCATGGTGTCCCTTGGGTTGCATTTGAGTGATAGGAATTTCCACATGTCTGTTCGAAATCTTCTGGAGAATTGCTTTGTAATTCTAACTGAGCACTTTATCAAAAAGGTTCTGGAAATACCTGCTCTAGGGTGGGATGAAACTTCAGGCAATATGCTGATCTGAATTTACGGTGCTGTATTTCTTTGTAAAGATAAATGAAGCTGGAGCCAGCTGAGAGACAAGCACAAAACCCTGGGGCTTTGCTTTAGATGGGCAAACTTATCACAACAACAAGGACATTAAAATTAAAGATGATGATGAAATCTCTCTTTACAAAAACAAGTCATAGTCAAAGGGATGAATCTGCAACCCTCTGGGGTCATCAAGGTTTCTTGTTAAGGCATTTTCTCAGTAGCAGGAGGGCAGATACTGAGACTGTGGTTTGTAAAATGCACAACAGGGTGAACACTTATGTGAGCAAGACTTTGTTCCTTTGCAGGTATTCAAGAGGAGGTATTTCTACTTGTCCCAGCTCACAGATGGCTCCTATATTCTTAACTCCTACAAAGATGAGAAAATTTCAAAAGAATCCAAAGGCTGTATTTTCTTGGACGCTTGCAACGATGTTGTTCAGGTAGGTGTGCCTTCTGCCTGGCTGTACGTGAGCTTACACGTTACTAGCTCCAAGACAGAAATGCTCTCTCAAGGACTGTGCCATCGAGAGGTGAAGGCATGAATTTGCAAACCAACCCAGAGCTGGTTTGCTCTGTCAGACAATCTGATTAAAAGGCAGGCAAGGGGTTTCATAAGGGTGCTGTCCTTTTGGCCAAGAAGACAGCAAGTGGAAGAACTGCTGTCAGAGTAAAATGCAAGAGTTTAATTGTTAAATCATCTGCTGTCTCCCTTCTCTGTCCATCTCCTTTGCCTGGTTATTGTAGGTAAGGTGCCTTCTAAGGCAGTCTGAGGGTTGGGTCTTGTAAGTAATTAGTGTGACTTAGTCATACTTTCCTTCTCAGTTTGCTCCACAGAGCAGCTTCTCGTTTCTTAAGTTACATCCCCATAGGTCCACACCACCGTGCAGCCTTTTTTGATTTATGACCTGCAAAGGGCTTGTAAGGTTTTAGGAATGGGTGTTTGTACAGGGTTTAAACCTGGGTTTGCTTTGTTTGCTTTGCTGAGAGTGACGTGCAGCTGTGGGCTGCTGCTGTGCCTTCTGCCACTGCTGTCTCTGCAGAAGCTTCAAGCACTGAGCGTGGTGGAGCTGGTACAGTGCAGCTTGCATTACTCCAGTGGTTTCCTTCAGTGTGGATGAGTCAGAGCTGTGCGCTACCCTTTATCTTCCCCAACACAATAAAAGCAGTGGTGCACATGCCTTGGTGATGTACAGGGTGTACTTCCCAAGCTGCATCAGATTTGCCTGGGTTTATGCTTGGAAAATGCTGTTTAAAGGCCAGCAGAGCTCAGAAATGTTGCATCGAACCACTTGCTTCTAAGACAGATGCCTCTAAGAGTCCTGGAGAACAACATTACTTATTGTGTTAGACAAAATCCAGTTCCTGGCTTCTCTGGGTAAATATTAACACGCCAATGACATAAGAAGGAGCTTGCTCCTGCTCCTCAGTGCATTGTCGGTGGTTCAGTTTGGCTTTCTTCCACTTCCAGAGTAGCTGGCAACTGTGGAGCTGTGTACTGCTTAATCACAGCCACGGAGCCAGCTGTGGCTACTGCAGGAGAGGCACCATGTGAACGAGAGTACCTGCGTTGTGTCTGTTGGGGTTTCAGTTCAGGATGCTTTACCTTACAGCAGGTACCGTGCTGAGTTGAGGAAAGTATAATACAAGTCTTGTTTGTTCTTGTTTTTCCCTGTTTGCTCAGTGTCCCAAAATGCGCCGTTACGCGTTTGAACTGAAGACCATAGACAAGTACAGCCACTATCTGGCAGCTGAGACGGAGCAGGAAATGGAAGAGTGGCTCGTAACACTGAGAAAGATCATTCAGAGCAATACCGAAGGGTTGGCGCAAGAGAAGAAAGATAACGTGGAGTCTGTGCAAGGTCAGTTTATAAACAAACACCTCCCTTCACCCTGCTTCAGCAGGATGCCAGCAGTGTGCTTGGAGCAGTGTATAAGTTTGTTTTCTGTATTAATAGGAAGAATTACAGCTGACACATGATATTATTATACTTAGTATAATGTAGACGATAGTCTGAGGAATAAAAGTGGAGGGAAATATGACCCTTCATCTGGATGGGAAATCCATGGCAAAACGTCAAGACTCCTGGAAAATTGGCTCTGTGCTGAAGTTCTGCTTTGGAAAGACCTAGCAGGCTGTAATGCTACACCCTGGTACTAGTAATGTATGGAAAAATCTTACTCCTGAGGAATGGAAAAAGACTCCGTAAATTGTTTCTCTGCTGTTGTAAGCAAATATGGCAGGATGCTTTCTGGCAGAGTGGTGATCCTGCAGTTGTCTTGAACATCTGGTTTTTGTGTCCTTTCAGATGATGAATCAAGCACACAGGGAAAATCAGAGAACATCCTGGAGAGCCTGGAAAGAAGCATGCATCCGGAGCTGATGAAGGTATCGTGTTTGCAGAGATCACTCTCCCAGCTGGTAGCTGGTTCTCTCCAGCGTGTCTTTAGAAGGGGATTTTCACGTTCTGTGCTTTCAGCTCTGGGGGAGCTGGACAGGCACCAAATGCTGCTGGGGTCTCCGTTATCTCACCTGCCTGTCTCATGGATGGAGCTCCAAGGTTTAAAGCTGCATGCTACTCACCTCTATGTGTGGGGCCCTTAAGGAAGAACCCCTGTGGCTGGTACTGCTGATTCCTGCTCAGCAGAGGTGACTGTCCTGGCCATGAGAGCGGAGAGGCAGTTAGGTGGCAGTCACCTCCTATATGATCCAAAGTGTGGTTGCCTACTTGTGCCTGCTTTCTTACTCAGCAGAGCCACGTAGCCTTGCTGTCGTTGCACCACGTTGGTGACCACAGCTGGGCAGCCTTGCACCAGCTCATGTATCACAAAGCAGAGGTGGAAAATATTTCTTTTGTTCTGCTTCCATTCTTTCCCAATAACAAACGTTTGCCTCTGTGTGGCCAGGCAGTAATATCAATGCTTTCCTTTGTCCTAGTATGGAAGAGAAACAGATCAGCTGAACAAACTGAGCAGAAACGATGGAAGACAAAACCTCTTTTCTTTTGACCCAGAAGTCCAGGTAAACATCCCCATGTTTGTGTATGTGAGGTTGTGCTCTCTATAAGAGCCCCCCTGGTGTCACACCTCCACTGTTCCCTTGCATGGCCACAGCATTTGCCTGCAGGGGTGGTGTGTTTTTCCGTGGATTGGAGAACAGAAGTGCAGCCCATGTCCCTGTCAGTGAGAACTGAACAATTTGCCAACACTCAGGTGGTTACTCAAAGGGAGGACTCACAGCAGCCCCACACATGGCCTCCCTCCAGCTTTGCTGGCTTCTGTGGCGATGCATCTTGCTGTTGTTGGATTTCATACCTAATATATGGGCCTGGGAGGTTCTCTTGGTTGCAGAAGTGCTACTCTAAAGACACCTTCAATGCTGCATGGGCTCAGTGTGCCTGGAGTAGGGAGCAGTGATGTTAAAGACAGTGATAGGAGTTTAGAGGGAGAGCCTCAGTCTTCAGGGAGTTTTCAAATGTAGAGGACCTACAGACAAAAAACCACCCTATGCTCTCCTCATGCAAAGGAGTAGGGGTTCATTAACCACTGGTTTGTTTTCTTCTCAGCTTTGATGTCTTTTCTGAGTTCTCTGCTGAGTTCCAGGTGTGCAATTTCAGTGGAATGAGCTGCAATTGTTAACATGGTTCAAGAGAATCGTTCCAAGTTATTTCATAGTTTCTGGTTCTCCTTCTGGCGTGCTTTGGCTTGTTCACACCTGTGAAAAAGGCCATTCTGGTTTAACAAGGAAATGTAATTAGTCTTTAAAAAGTTTAGTGGTACAAAACAAGATTTTTCTCTTGGCACTTCTTTAAGATCTTTAACAGGAAGAAGATAGCCATCCAGGAAGATTTTTCTTTTTTAAGAGGAGCTTTGAGACGTTTCCTGTATTCTAGTCAGATAATAAAAATGGAAATATTATTCAGTGCAGAGTATTTAAGGTATCCTTTGTACCTAATCAAATGTTTAAGGATGAATTCACTGCCTTCCCTCTATTCCCAGAGCTCTTTTTTTCTGGTGCAAGTTGGATCTGCTATAATACTGGGCACTCAATGTCACTGCCCCAGTCAATGCTAGTGTGTATGTACATGCTTATATGCACGGTGCTAAGGGATCTAGGAGCAGGAACATACTACCTGTGACGTGCCTTCCTCACCAAAAGTCAACAGGGGAAACAAGTGGGATGAGCTTCCCAGAACTAGATTAACAATTGCAGCCTCTTTT
The DNA here is from genome assembly GCA_027925045.1 of Hypotaenidia okinawae. NCBI lineage: Eukaryota > Metazoa > Chordata > Aves > Gruiformes > Rallidae > Hypotaenidia > Hypotaenidia okinawae. The sequence continues at coordinate 11,528,512 of BSDF01000004.1, forward strand.
GCTGAAATTACTTGGTCAAGAGATAACAGCACCTTGAGTTTGGCATGCAGGTTTCTGCAGGATTTGGCAGGGGGAGGTGGGGAATGGATAGGACCATGCCAGACTGTCACCAAGAGGTGTGCTGGTATTTAGGGGTGTTTGGTGTCTGTGTCCCCATGCCCTGTGTGATTGATGAGTATGGTGAGGGCTGAGGGTCCTTATCTGGATGGTGGTATTTTGGTCACATGCTTGCCTGCTTTCTGGGAAGGGCAGATGTCAAATGTGGGTGTTGTGGTTGGGAAGGAGGCGATTATAATCGAGACTGTTTGGATTTCCCAGCCGGCTCCTCAGAGTGTCTTTGTTGTTTCTAACCAAGCTGGTTATTTCTGTGCATCTAGAAATGCCTTCCACTTCGAGATGATGTTCACAATCCCAACAGCATGTGCCTTCTCTCTATTTCAGGCACAGGGACCATCTCTTAAACTAGTCAAATCTTCAAAGTGGAAGATACTTTTCTGAGTGTAAGGACGGCTTATGTTCCGCTTTCTTCCCCAAGCTCTAAATGGTATTTGGGAAGATCCCCAGGGTTACAGCAAAGCAGGAAGGAACTGAAATCATTCTGAGGTTTAGTTTTCTGTGCTCTACAAACCAGATTGCTAAAAACTGATACATCCCCATGAATTCATGTCTTGAACACATTTGTGTAACATCACCAAATGGCACTCATTTGTGAATGTCTTGTACTTCTTGTACCACTCTAAAAAAATTTTATTAAGATAATATTGGCTGTAATGTGATCCCTTAACATGATTCAGGGTTTATTTTCTTTTTTAATGAGACTGGATTTGTTTGTTTGCTGTCTAGAGGCTAGACTTCTCAGGGATCGAGCCAGATGTGAAGCCGTTCGAGGAGAAGTGCAGCAGGCGCTTTGTGGTGTGCTGCCAGGACTTCTCCCTCAACCTCCTCGCTCAGCTCAGCGACAGGTCAGAAGGAGGACCAACCAATGTAAGGCAACCTCTGACATGTCCTGCTTTGTCTTTGTGTTCTCCTCGCTGGCAAGAAAAACCCTTGGCAGATTAATATGGGTGGATAAATCATCCCATTTTGCTCCAATGGGGACATGGGCAGGCGGTGGCTGGCCCAGGGTCATTGCAGGGTTTGTCTGCCTTGGTATCTTGGTGCTCCAGAAATGTGTTTGGGGACAAGGTCTGTCCCAATGTGCTTCATCCTGCCGGGAACTGGGACTGCTGGGAAACCAGCAGTTCAGAGGCATTAGGAATGAGGAACGTGTGTCTGCCACATTCTGGGTCCCTGTGAAAGTCCTGTTGGTAGATGATTAAGCTCCATCTCCAGACCACTCACTGCTGTGTTTTATTTCATTTCCCCTAATACAAGGGATTTCCCTGTTCTGAAACCTTTTTCTGACTCCCAGCCTAACTGCATTCCCAGCTACTTTATTACATGCATTTGTTACCGTGCCAAAGCTCTGCCTTAGCCTAAAAAGCTCTTTCTTGGATTTTCAGAGCCTCTGATGTCTGTAGACAGCTATTACATCTCTCCTCAGCCTTTGTTCTGCCAGGCTGAACAGACCTGGCTCCTCTGGTTGTTCCTGGAACCAAAACGTAATGTCTATTACCATGTCCTGCACTTGCTCTGGCTGGAGTCAAGGCTCTATGCAGGGGTGCCAGAGCAGCAGATAGCATCACAGGGGAGTCAGTGGCACTGGCACCAGCTGGGCTCTGCTGATGGTACTCTGTCTGATGCCTGTTAGAACTGCAAAGGCTCCTCTGTGATGGTTTCATGTTGGCAGCTCACAGTTAGCGCACCAGGCTCATTCTTGGTAACTCCCAGCACATGAATGTGTTGCTGATAGCAGAGATCCTTGCTACTCATCCCCAACCGGGCACAGAGTCAGACCTAATCAGAACATTTTTAGTATTGATGTAATGCCTCCAAGTTAGGCTGTTAACATCTTGGACACACTATGGCCTTATCTTCAGGCCTTTACTTTAACCTTTACATGGACATATGCCTTTTAGGATCTTTAAATAAAAAATACAGAATCACAGGGTTGGAAAAGACCTTTAAGATCATCAAGTCCAACCATTCCCATCCTGTGCTAAACTATATCCTAAGTACCTCTACCCTTTTTTTAAACACATCCAGAGATGGTGACTCAACCCTCCCTGGGCAGCCTGTTCCAGGCCCTGACAACTCTTTCAGTAAACATTTTTTTTCTAACATCTAATCTGACCCTGCCCTGGTGCAGCTTTGTTCCATTTCCCCTTGTCCTATCTCCTGTAACTTGGCTGAAGAGACCATCGCCCACCTCTCTACAATCTTCTTTACGTAGTTGTAGGCTGTGATAAGGTCTCGCCTCAGCCTCCTCTTCTCCAGGCTAAACATCCCCAGCTTCCTCAGCCACTCCTCATATGATTTGCCCTCCAGCCCCTTCCCCAGCCTGGTTGCCCTTTTCTGGACTCGATGGAGGACCTAGATGTCCTTATGGTGAGGAGCCCAGAACTGGACACAGCACTTGAGGTGTGGCCTCACCAATGCCCAGTACAGGAACACAATCATCTTCCCAGACCTACTGGCCACACGTGGAATTGTTGCCACTTGCCTTGCACTGTCAAGTTCAGAGCTACCAACAAGTTGGTGGATTTTGTACATGCAATTCCTCAGCGGTGCTAGCCTTGTATTTGAGCTCTCCTGGCTGGGAGAGATAACTTGGCTCCTGTGCTGCCCAGCATATGGCAGCTGAGGAACCTTTTGAGCATCTTGCAAAGTTGATTGACTCTGGACAATAAGTTAAGTGGACTTTAGCATGTGAACATAAACACTCTTAAGTTAATTTCTTTCTTATTGCAAAGGATAAACAGCTCCAATGGATTTGGGTCATCTTTTCTTCCCAACTTAATAATTTATCTTAAAAACCCTATGGATTTCTTTCTTTATATTTCATTGATAGTTTTAAAGTAGCTTTGTTCAAATTGACTAGAATGAAGTGCAAGAAGATGGAGGAAAAATATGGTTTTATGTGTTTGTAAAGCAAATAAACATGGAATGTCTGTAAGAATTCTGTAAGATGCTGGTGTGTGAAAAGAAAGGAACAAACAGAAGGCAAACCTAGCAGGGAAGGCAATGCTTGTAAATACTCTTGAGCCCATAACATGCATTTTTTTTTTGACGTGTACATTCACTCAAATTTCCAGGTTGAGCCCTTTTTCCTAAGCTTGGCTTTATTTGACCTGAAAAATAATTGCAAGATTTCAGCTGACTTCCACGTGGACTTGAACCCTCCATCTGTCCGCGAGATGCTGCTCGACACCTCTGCATCAGGAGCAGAGGGCGCCAAGGGACGTTCGCCTGGCGAGAGCCTTGTGCACGGGATCCCCGAGTCCTGCCTGCGCTACATAAAACAGGTGAAGAACCGACTTTCTCCTCTCATTCTGTCTCTCTGCTGAAGCTGGGGCTGTTCAGCAGCGCTGAGATGTGTGGTTGTGTGTTGTGGAGAAGCAAGTGTCAGCCTTTCTCTCGAGCTGTGAAGGTTTGTCATGTTTTGGTCAGTGTCTCAGCTGATTACCACTTCACTCTCGCTGGCAGAGACATGCGAAGCACCAGGTAGAGTTTTTCATTGGCTTGGCCATGCTTAAGTCTTCTGAGCCCCCATGGCTCATCCACAGCAGCAACCAGAGCAGTGTCTGTGTGGGTTGTGAGGGGACAGTGAGGTGATTTGGGCCAAGGAGGGTATCATGCTCTCTGACAGCTTCTGTCTGTCTATTGCAGGGGGTTTTTTCTGTGACTGACCCGCACGTGGAGATCTTCCTGGTGGCCCGTGTGGAGAAGGTGCTGCAGGGCAGCATTACACACTGCGCAGAGCCGTACATGAAAAACTCGGACCCGGGGAAGGTACTGGATCGGGCTATGAGAGTATTTGATTAGTGATGCTGGCTGGGATGCTGTGGGGAGTAGTGTGGTGTGGAGCTTGGATTGTGCCTGCTGCTCTTGAGATGATTTCTGGCAAACACTGGTCTTCATTCCGCTACTTGTGCTGTCCCTGGCTTGGCATCAACTGTGCCATTCTGGGAAAATCAGTTCCTTCCCCTGGAAGAAGGCAGAGGAATTTTAGAAAGGCCCAAGCTGTTGGGGCAGGGGGACCTTTTCCCATTACACTCCAACAATGGCAACAAAAGAGTGGGACTCTTCATCCCCAGAGAAAGGGGCTGTGCTGGTACGCACAGTGACTTCAGCTGGTCCTGGCTCACACAAGTTGGGAATGACAGTGTTTTAGTACCAGCGGAATGTGAGCTTCATCCCTCATTCTGCCTGTCCCCATCCTGCCTCTGTCTTGCTCTGTGCAGAGTGCCATTGGGGAACTTTTGCCAAGGGTCGTTGTTAGTCCAGGTCCTGTTGGCATCGGTCTCTGCACGCCAGGTGGAGCTAATGTTGCCATGTTGCAGCAGGACAAAATTAATCCCTAGAAAATCAGTGTCTGGAAAACTTCTGTGGTGGCATTTGCTCGGCACAATAGGATGAGCCAATTACAGCCAGCTTTGGAAAATAGCTCCAGTTTCATGCAAGATCAAGAGGAGCTTTACTCTGACTACACACACAGCATGTTTTGCTGTTGCTTTGCAAAAGTAATAAGTAAACGTGGTGTGAAGTGACCGGAATGTCTGTCAATTCCTTTGGCACCTGTTGCGCTGTGTGCCTGGGTAACTGTACACTCTGGGGCATGGGGAGTTTCTTCTCTCTGGAGAGGACAGCACTCTACCTTTTCCAGGTCATCGTGGAAGCATGCTGACTTCTCTTGTGTTTTGCAGACTGCCCAGAAGGTCCATAAGGTGGCCAAGCAGGTGTGCAGCCGTCTGGGGCAGTACAGGATGCCCTTTGGCTGGGCTGCCAGGTTAGTCACCTCGGGCTGCACATGGAGGAGATGCTGCTGGGAGTTATATGGGACACGATCCGGATGGGTGGGCGAAGGGCCAAGTGACTGAAGTCAGTCAAGTTGCAGCCGAGGGCAATCTGGCTCTGATTCCCAAGACAGAATGGGGATTGGCCTGAGATGCTCTATCTAGAATTAGAAACAAAATATTAAAAAGTAAACAGTGCTGGGAAGACCGTAACCTTCTTGCTGACCTGTAGCTGCTGCTATCAGGGCTGAACATTCCTGGAGATGAATTATCCTGTCCTGTGCTACTGTGGGAGTTGGTGCAGAAATTCCCTCCTGGCACCAGCCATTGCCAGGGTCAGGATGACAGCGGAGGACCTCCCAGCCTGGTGGTGGCAATCCCATTTTAGACTCAGCTTTAATTAATGTTCTTGGGAATGACTGGGGATGGTGATCCAGTTTGCTCACTGTTCTCTTACTGGGACTGACAAAGTACATCAGTGCTAACACCCTTAAATCTCATGTCAGAGAAAGGCCTAAAGGCGAGTTCCTCTGCCACTGCTTCCTATTCCTAGATTGCTCTTTGGTGCTGACAAAAGGTAATGACATGGGAACACCATGGCTGTCACCATGGGATGGAATTTGATGGCTTGCAATGTGTCTTGAGCTAGATTTTCCTGTGACATGGGCTGCTCAGCTTTGAGATGGTGTTTCTGGGATGCGGCTCACTCTGGGAGCCAGCACACAGCCTGCACAGGGCCTCAGCCCTCTTTCAAGTGATGCCTCAGCCTCATGGTGTGTTCTGTGTGGGCATTGACATTGATGGGCTTCATGTTTGTTCCTGCTGGGTAAAGAGCTGCATTTGGAGACCATGGAGCTGAGTGGCCAGCAGCCTGGTGTGGGGAGCTGTGCTGCTCTGCATCCTGAAAGTTTTCCTGTGGGCTTCAGAGGAAGCTGCACCGAAAGGGAGTACAAGTGCTTTCATGGTGCTGCTGTACACAGGCGCTCACAGCATTTATATTCAGGGGCAAAGATGCCATTCATCTAGGGCAGAGTCCAGTCTCCTGCTCTGGCTTCAGAAGGAAGCTGATGTATGTTCTGAGGCTGGTCTTTATTGTGCACTCCTTTCCTAAGAGGATCTCCATGCTCTCACGCCATGTGCAACTAGAAAGACACTTTACCACTTTAGGAAGGTGATCAAAGGACATTTGTGACTGTGGACCAGGCTTGGAGCTGGGCTGGTCATGCCCTTCTCACCTGGCTGGGGAGAAAGTAAACAGGGGATGTCCCATGTAGTTTTATGTGACACTGCAGATTGCAGTCTCAGGGGGATCTAAGCATCACTTGATGATGGGAGGGTGATTGGGAGGTCTGGCAGTTCTCAGAGCTGTCACAGGCCAGTGAATCTCTTGCCTGATAAACTGCCCTTCAGCCTGACGTGTCAGAGACCTCAGTGTCTGCATGTTCCAAAAAGTTTAAGAAATGTGACTTCTTTTCTGCAGACCAGTTTTCAAAGACTCCCAGGGCACTCTTGATGCTGAAGGAAAATTCTCACCTCTGTACAAGCAAGACAGCAGCAAGCTCTCTAACGAAGATATGCTGAAGCTTCTAGCAGAGTATAAGAAGTAAGTGTAAGAGCTTGGTGCAGAGGATGTGCAGGCATTTTGGCACATATTTTGAACAGTAAGCACGAGCAGGAGTGAAAGTTTCTGACATACTCAGAGGGTAACAAAAAGCCCTGATGATGTGCTCAGCACCTGAGCTTTCAAGGTTTACACTCTTGTTCCTTTCTCCCTAACACAGACCAGAGAAGACAAAACTGCAGGTCATTCCAGCTCAGTTAAATATCGTCATCAGAGACATCCCGCTAGACTTCACAAGTAAGGATCTTGTATCTTAAAATAAGTGCTAATGGCTCTAGCCTCAGGGGTTAATGCTTCTGCAGAGAGTTTTGCTCTTTCATTAACAAGATTGTCCCAGGGTTGTAATGAGAAATGAGGAATTCAGCACAGACACTGACTTCTAAGTCTTTCTGATGGATTCTGTGGAGGAATGGGGTGCTAGTGCAGAGACTTACCTTAGGGGTCCATCTGTTTTGCAGTTTGGACATCGCATTCTTAAGGAAGCCACCTGCCTGCTTTTGCTGTTGTTATTACACCAATCTCAAATAACGTTTTTGATCCATAACACCGGAGAGCTTCACAAGCATGGCCACTGTCAATCTCCACTTTGCATTTAAAGAAATTGAGGCAAAGAAAGGACTCTAATGATACGTTCATTGTTACCCCATGGGCCTTTGGCAGCTCCTGTCATGGGTTCTGTAGTCTGGTCCCCTGTAGAAAAGGTTTTTCTAGTGGATTTAAATCTTTTGTTCTTTGAAAGGCCATCACTTGAGATGAACACACCCTCATGGTGGATGTGAGTCTTGGTTAATCAGGCAGGGCTTGCACATTGCTATCTAGAGGCAGCATAACTGTCAAACAGCTTTCTGAAGCAGAGTGGAAAAGGACTGAAGTAGTAAGAGTCAGTCTCAAGTCATCGTCTCAGTAGCCTGTCTGCTTCAGTCAGGTGATGTTTGTGTGATTTACAAAACAGCAACTTAATGGGTCAGATTCCTGGAGGACTTAAGGTGCAGATCCAGGGCAGAGCAGTCACCCCTGCCCAGACGTGTCATTCACAAGACACTTTGGCTTTGCTCAGAGCTACAGGAAAGTGCAGTCACAATTGGCAAGGAGAGAAAAGCCCTGTGGTGCTCATGCACTCATCTTCTCTTGCCATTGCTAATGGGGTTGGGAACTACAGATGTAGCATGACTGGGGGAGGAGTAACAATTTCAGTGTGAGCAGTCCAAGTCCTGCTGCCTGGTCAACACACACAACCCTCTGGTTTGGAGGGAACTGGATGATCCAGAGCAACGGCATATGTTCAGACCCATGAATTTCCTTTCATGTGGGCTGTGCTTCCCATGAGTGTGGGGTGTGCACTTACCCAAACCTTCCTTCTTTCCTAGATTGTGTCACAGCTTCTTATATTCCTATAAAGCCTTTTGAGAAGACCTGTGAGGACATTGCTGTTGAAGTGGAGGAGCTTGTCCCAGAAGTTGCAAAATACTGTTATCCCTTCACAGTATACAAAAACCACCTCTACGTCTACCCCTTGCACTTGAAGTATGAGAACCAGAAGGTGTTTGCAAAGGTGAGTGACCTGGGGAGCAGCCTGCAGCCAGGCTCAGTGGGGTGAGTGTTGCTGACTGGTGGCAAGCACTCATCCTCCTGTTCTCTCCCCTTTCAGGCAAGGAATATTGCTGTCTGCATGGAGTTCAGGGATTCAGATGAAGCTGATGCCAGACCTTTAAAGGTGGGTGTCTGTTACTTCTAAGGACCTGGGTCTTGCTTCTGTGTACCGTACACCAGCCAGGCTGGGCAAGACAGTAAGAAAGCACTGTTTTAATTTGGCTGGCTAATTTAGAGGGGCAGCAACCCCGAATCCAGCTCTTTTTTTGTGTTTCCAGTGTATATATGGCAAACCCGGAGGTCATCTCCTGACCACAAATGCATATGCTGCTGTGCTGCATCACAACCAGAGCCCAGAGTTCTACGATGAGGTAAAAATGAAGTGGTGGGAAATAACAGCTTTTCCTGGATGCTAGAAAGCCAAAGGGCATTTCAGGATACCTCTTTTCCCAGGGCTTGGTGAAATATGGGTAAAAACAACTGCCAGCCCTTTGCCTTGGTAGGAGGGCTCAGCAAAGCCAGAGACTCTGTCAATTTTTAATGCCTGTTTGTTTTCTGCTCTCTTTACTGTCACGCTTTGTGCACTCCAATCACACACCCCCATTAATAAGAAATGTGCAAATGTGATGAAAACATTATCCAGGAGTTATTTAAGATGAATAGGAATGTGTCTTGTTTAACTGCATACAACGTAGCATTTGTGAAATAAGTAGAACTTAAAATACTACTCCACAATTAAAAATACAGTCTTATCTATCATGATATCATTTTAGATTAAAATTGAGCTTCCAATTCACCTCCATCAAAAGCATCATTTGCTTTTCACCTTCTATCATGTCAGCTGTGAAATTAATACAAAGGCAACATCGAAAAAACAGGACACCGTTGAAACTCAAGGTATGTTCACTGCTTAAATTACTTCTGTTGGAGCTTAAGAATCCAAGATAGAATAAATGTAGGAACATGAGAAAATACTGGATTAAAATATTAGCCTGTCTGAATTTTCTATCTGGAAAAGAGCCTAATGCCAGTCGTAGGTCTAAACTGGAATCAATCACAGTATTTAGTGTATACTAAAGCTCAAATTTTTGCTGCAGTCTAACAGCTATCTCAACGTGTTCTTGGCTTGCGTGAAGGGCAATTGTCTGTCAAGTCACCACCAAACACTTGATGTGAGCTCAGGGCCTCAGGGACTGATCCTGCCACTGCCAGGCACCTGTAAGAGCCTGAGAACACTCAGATCCCACAGGTTGGGATGCCTCTCCTTTCAGCCAGTCCTCAGGTGACTGAAGGACCCTTCTGATGATGCACGAGACTCACACATCGTTTCTGTCCCTCCAACCCACTCCTGATCTTGGTGGAACCATGTCTGAATTTTGTCCACCAAGTCTCTGGGTAAAACTTGCTTTCACAAGGCTGACACAATCGATCTCAGCCTCGTTAAATCCACTCACACAACTGTGAGTTGCAATGTCTGAAGGTGAAACACAGCTCTCCAAGCCTGGAGCTTGAGCTAACCATGAATCATTGTGTGTCTACTAACTTTGATCGCTGGTTGCCTCCACAGTGGGATTCGCCTGGGTCCCCTTGCTGAAGGATGGGAGGATTGTCACCCTGGAGCGGCATTTGCCTGTTTCATCCAACCTTCCACCTGGCTACCTGGGTTTTGGGGACACAGAGTCACGGAGGGTAAGAAGGCCAATTGAAATGGACTTAATTGTAACAGGATGGGAAAAGCTGAGCTTTCGTTACTGCTTTTAATTTCTGGGCTTCTGTTGGTGCTCTCCTCGTCTGGAAAGATCCCTACTGCAGGGCAGCCCCCAGAGCTTGAGGTTCTTAGGGGTGGGAGACAGGATGCTTTTAATTCCACTTTCCACGGTTACATAGGTTGCAGGGAATGTTTATATGGCAGACTGGATTGGGCTGTTCCACAGAGTGCAGAGCAGGAGACTGTTCAGTGTGCACACTGTCCTGGGGACCTCTCTGCCCTGCTGTGGCTGAAGCCGTGCTGCTGGTGTTTGCACTGGGGAGAGGGCATCCTTCCACCCCTACTGACACCTTTCTACCAGGTGTGTGTCTGCACAGAGCCACCTTCTCACCACAGCCTGAAACCAAGTGCTTGAATGTTGTCTGTTCACAGCAGCCCAGCGTGGATGCCAAGTGGGTGGATGGAGCAAAGCCACTGTTTAAAATCAGAATCCATTTGGACTCAACCATTTACACCCAGGTAAGTCACCCACCTCATTCTTAAAGGCTTTTGACACAAATGCAGAGGAAGCAACTGCTGTATTTCCGTGGCTGCTGTATTTTTAGGTGCTGTGGGACAGAGGTACATGTATTTGCAGAGTAGCACTGAGATACTTCTGTAGCAGCAGGTCTGGGATTACTTGCAGGGCTCTGCCTCTTTGTCCAGATGTGAGGAGACAGTTGTGTGACTGAATGAGCCTCGGGAGAGGCTGATGTTTTCCAGACCAATTGCATTGGAAATGGCAGGACCAAGGAAATATTTAAGCACCTGAGCTACTTTGATGATGCAAGAGAGAGGAGAACTGGTGGAAATGGGAGTTTCCTCAGGTATTGAGTTGTTCACTGAGTTTAAAGGAAAAAAGAAAAGCTTTCTGACAACAGAAGACATAAGACAACCCTCATTTCTCTCTGAGTCTATTTCAGATTTAACCAAATCCTCACATGTTCTGCCATCTTATGGTGGTGATGGACTTTCCCAAGCTTCATGTGATGTGCAGCAAAGATCCCCAGCATAGGGAAGTACCCTTGGTAGGGCTTGTTCTCTTGTGCTGGATGTAATCAGCTGCATTTATATTTGCAGCAACTTGCTTTCAGCATCATCTAAACCTGTTTTAGGGTCTTCCTGATTCTGTACAGCACTGAGAGATGCACAGTAGTTCCACTTCTCAGGAAATTACATTCCCAGTTACTTTTCAGGGTTAAATAACCCAGTAATTAAATTTTTAACCATGGAGGGAGAGGAATGGAGAAGCATGGGAAGGAGAGTGTCTCCAATGGACGGTAGGTGGTCAGTGAGGCAGATGGTGAGGTGGCCTCAAAGGTCAGAGCTGGGAGAGAATGGCTCCTGCTTCTCTGGTTCAGTGTTGGAAAGGGATTAGGGCTCAGGGTGGTGCAACCACAGGAAAATTTTAATACTGCTGGCAGCTTTGTGATTAATCTCAAGATTAGTGGGGAACCAGGAGATGGACAGTGGCTGGGTATATTGGAAAAGGCAAGGAGTGGTGCTGTAGTTCTGGGAGATGGCAGCTGGGGACCAAGGGTGCCAGTGGTAGTGACATGGGGCTTGCTAGGGACATGGCCCAGTGCCAGAAGTATGTGAGCAAACTTTGGGGTGTAAGTTGCAGAGCAGAGGTTGACAAATATTGAGGCTACTGCATTGAACTGGTTTTTCTTCTCTTCCAGGATGTGCACTTGCACAAATTCTTCCAGTACTGCCAGCTGGTTCAGGCAGGAGCTAAGGAAGTCCCAGGAGAGCTTGTTAAATGCCTAAAGGTGAACAGGGCCTGTTGGTGGGCTTCGCTTGTGTTCTTACAGACCATCAGTAAATACCCAGAGCCCTGCTCTTGCGGGAACACAGCCTGGCTCCAGCCTTGGGACCAGTGCACCCTGCAAGATCCTTCCCTTTGCTCACTGACCTGCCTGCTGCCTGTGTGCTGTTCCTCACTGCCTTTCACAGCAGGTAAAACAAGCACTCAGCATCGCTCTGCCACACTCATGGCAAACCCTCCTCCCAGTGAGCTCACACAGGACCTGATTCAAACCTTCAAACTGTAGCACACAATTCCTTGGCTCTGAGTATTTATCCATTCAAAGCAAGGTTATTTCTTTTTTCAAGCTAAAAAAGATCTGTGAGGTTGTTGATTAGTTAAATTTCGCCACAGATGATCTGTGACCCTGCTTTTCAGCAATCCCAGTGGCATGAGTAAGGGTTTCGGAGCAGGTCCAGGAAAGGCTTCTGCAGGGAATACATTACTTGGCTGTTTACTGTCCTTGTTTCCTTCCATAACTGCCTGTTTTCAACAGTGTTGCTGTAGCAACAGCTCCACTTCCAGTGGAGGGGATTTATCGTCACAGAGTTACTGGGTGTGTTTCAGATAACATGTAAATATTTTAAGTAGTAGAAATAATGGCAGGTTCTGAGGCCAAGCACTAAAGGAAGAGGTGCTTTGTTGTGAGCATTTAGTCAAGGGGCCGGGTAAGTCCCAGTCCTGACCTGCCACAGTGACCTTGCTGCACTTTTGTGTGCTAACCACAAGTGAGGGCTTCTTGCCACCAACACCTCAATATATAAATAATATATATAAATAACTAGACACGTATTTAAGAACCTTTCAATAGATTTGTAGATTTGAAAACTGAAAATGAAAGGCACTGTCTTTCCTAGACTCATGTCATGATATTCAGGCAAAAAAAAAGTCTATGAGATGGTGAAGATCGTATGCACCAGATTATCTTGACCTTCACTGAGTCACTTAAACTCCGTTTCTGGTAGCAAGCTGTGCTCTTTGGAAAAAAGACTGCAAGTCATTGGGCATCGGGTTTCCACGCTCCAAAGGCGTTTGTGCAAATGGGAGTTGAGTCACTTCACAAAACTGTCACAAGTGAGGAGGAGAATTAGAAGCAAAACTTCAGTCTTGAATTCTGGGTTAATGGGGTCAAATCATAGCACATGACCTCTAATTAAGTCATAGCAGCATAGGGACATCTGAGAGGAGGATGAATACCTGCCATGAGAGATTCACGTTGCTCCCTGAAAGCGTGCAGCTGGGATCTGTCAGCTGGAAGGCAGGCAGCAAGGCCTGCTGTGGGTCCAAGTCCTCCTGTCCTCTGGCAGGCTGAAGCCCACACCCTGCAGCATTTGCTAATCCCTGTCCTATTGCCACAGAAATGTCTGCGGACTATTAATACTTAACATCTGCAGAATGTTGAACTAAAAGTGTCTGTGTTTTGAACATTTGTTTTAGTGTTTGCACGCCATGGAGATCCAAGTAATGATTCAGTTTCTACCTGTAATTCTTATGCAACTATTTAGAGTCCTTACAAATGTGACCCAGGAAGATGAAGTAGCTGTCAACTGTACCATGTGAGTGTCTGGTAAACCCTCGGGTTTTCTTCAGTTAAAAATGCAAAGCCACAAACTACAGTGCAAAGCAGGGTGTGGTTTCCCAGTACAAGGTGCTAAGTGACAGCATGGGCCACCCCACGCTGTGAGATGGCAGCTTGCTTTCTTCTCCTGGCACATCTGGGTGGCACGGGGCAGCACGGGGACCTCGTCCTGGGGATTGCATAGGGGGAAAACGCGGTATTTTAAAGATACTCCTGGATTGTTTTTTTCAAAAGAAAAAGCGTTTCCTGGTGGGGAGCCAAAGTACTGGGGCATCCAAGGGCTCTGGAGCACCCAGGCACATCCCAGCGGCAGGCGGCAGATGCGGTTTCCCCGCGGGAGTGATGCCGCGGGCTCATCCCAGCGCTCCAGGCCGCTGTGACAGAAATACTGCTAAAAATTCCCTGGAACGTGGAGCGGGGCGCTGCAGAACAGCCACGCATCTGTGCTGGCTCCGAACCTGAGAGCAGAGGCCCTTGCTCAGCGCTGCTGTGCCGCCCCAAGAGGGCAGCACCGGCTAGGGCCTGGTTCCCGCGGAGGAGAACTGCCATGAGCAAGCCTGTGCGGGGTTCGAAGGGAGCAAAGGGTGCACTAACACCTTCCCTGCCTAGCTCTGGCCACGGCACCCCTAAACGGGGGGATGCATCCAAACATCCTTCCTTCGTGGAGAGCTGCAGCGCGAAGGGGGATGTTGGGTGCCAAGCCATGGAGACCTTCCTCGGATGCACGGTGCCTCCCGGAGTCAAAGTACCTCAGGCACCTTGCTCCAGTGATGCTGGAGTCACAGCCCCGGTCCCCCAGAGATGCCAGGCCAGGGCTCTGGTCCCCCAGACACGTGGGGCCCATTGCAATCGTAGCCCTGCACCATGTGATGCGGGTTGTGGGGACTCCTGTGCAGAACACTGTAATCCTGCTCTGCTTGAATCACCAGAGGACAGGGGGCAACAAGTGACCCCAGCTATCTGCTGTGTGACCAGCTCCCACCTTAGCTGCCAGAGATCTTTTCAAAGCTGGACCTGATGCTTTTGAGTTGGCCAATAGCTTTCTGTCTGACAACTGTTTTCTCATCCAGACTTTCGGAGTGGAATTTAAAACCCACTTTATCTGATAAATGGCTTGTAAACTCCTCCCTGTGGTTTGGCCTGTGGGGTCTGTGACAATGTGCAATAGTTTGTTGTTCTCTCTGGCTGGGACTGGAATGTAAATCCCCAATGTTGGCTGGGGAAACCAGGCCCTTGCTGCCTTCATCAGCTGCCTGGAGTGCTTCCAAAGGGCTGGCATGTTCTCCAGGGTCTGCCTGTCCCCAGTGAACTGCAAGGCAACAGCCCAAAAATAATCCAGTGCATGTAAGAAGGAGCATATGATGTCAATTCTGTTTAAAAAAAAAAAAAAGTCTTCCAGAACCAGTAATTTCAGGGGATGCAGGAAAGTATCAGAGTATAACAATAGGGGAGAATTTTTTTCTTCACCTCTCAGCAGAGATTCTGGAGGGGTTTTGTGTTCATTTTGCAGACGTGTTGTGGTAGCACAGTTGTTCACTGTCACTTGCCTTATCATTAGGGAAGGGGTCCCAGTGAGGACAACCTCCAGACCTGATCAGCTGTATGGTTTGGATGAACCTGTAGCATGTGCAAGAGGGGCAAATGGGCTTGCTCTGCATGTGGTACGTCCGTAGACACAGCCAAAGAGAACTGGGTGCAGGGTGGACTAACTTAACATTTCTGTTAACACCCCTGAGCATTGTTCAGGTAATCAATGCTCACTGCAGTGTGAATTCCAGCAGCGGCAGGCTTTAGCCCACGCTACACGGAGGCCAAAGAACAGGGTATGTCCCCTGCAGAGAAATGCTCCACCTCCACCAGAGAAATGCCTCCCCTCCATGCCGGGAGCTTCAAGCATTGAAGGCAGCTAGTCTGGGTGACACCTGGTCAGCACGGAAGTGAAGAGGCTTTGGCCACCACAGGTCTGAGCGTTCTGCCAAGGGGCTGTGCTGTGGGAAGGATGGCACTGCCACAGGAGCTGTGAGGGGTGTTAGCATGCTAGAACTGACTGCAAATCAGGCTTTGCCAGCGGTGAGGCTTTTGAGGTTGAGTCAGGTAGGACACAGATGGTGTCTACTTTTGAGAGCTGGAGGAACTTGCCCTCATTTTACGTGCTGAACACAAACCACTTTTCTCCCCAGGGTTCTCCTGCACATCGTGTCCAAGTGCCACGAAGAAGGTCTAGACCACTACTTGCGGTCCTTCATAAAGGTCAGTCATGACACACTGCTCTGCAAAACTCCCAGCTGGGAGCAGACACACTGCTGACACTGTTCCTCTTACCTCAGTACGTCTTTCGAGCTGAGAAACCCAGTGTTGCACAGGCGAAGATGACCCATGAAATCCTGGTCCTTTCCATGGCTACAATCTTGAAGCAGTCAGCAGATTTTCTAGCCATCAATAAGCTACTCAAGGTGAAGTATTAGCAGTGCTTGGCCTCCAAGGGTGGAAGGGAGGAAAAGGGGTCTGGTATAAAGCCCAACACTTCCACACATCCAAACCTACTGCAGGGGCAAAGCTAGGAGGGCAGCTCCTTGCATCCACATCCATGAAGTTCTCCCCTGGGAATCAGCTGTGTTTAGGCTCACTGCAGGACACAGCAAAGGGCTTTGCATTTTGCCAGTTTTATCTATTTTTTTCTCCCAGCCGCACATGAGGTGTGACTCACGGGAGGAAGGCTGAGTTCCTGCCTCTCCCCTTTATAGGGCTTGCACCACAAACTCTGCTGGGTCCTTACAGCGCGTGTTTGGGTGCAGAGGGGATGGAGTTACTCCCTGCCCAAGACTGGCAGGACTCCTCCAGGTAGCAAAGGCACCCGTGCCCAGCTCGCTGTGCAAGCACAGCTGTGATTACAAAACGCCATTTGAAAGTGAGCTCTTCCTCCCACGCCGCTGCTTCCACACACAGCCTGACATGTTCGATCCTGCTGAGAAAAATAACAGTAGTATTTGTTCATTCTAGTACTCGTGGTTTTTCTTTGAAGCACTGGCGAAGTCAATGGCAATGTACTTACTGGAAGAAAACAAGATCAAGGTAAAAATAAATTTATTTGATGCTGCATTTCAGAGCCATCACAAACTAACTCTTCTGAAATGCTGTATAACTCTCTCTTTTTTAAAAAAAACCCACTCTGACAAGCTGAGAAGCCAATCAGATTTTTTCTTTCCCCACTTTTCCCTTCGTCCCCTTCTCACTCTCAACTGTAACTTAAAAATTCCAGTTTTCCTGATGGCCCCCTCAGCCTCCTCTTCTGTTCCTAGCTACTGCAGTTTCAGCCAGTGCTTTCTTTGTGCCAAAGTTTTATTGGGAAACAACATAAACAAAAGCTAAAGGGAACTTGAGCCTGCCCTCAGTTCTCCCCAGCTGCTCGTCTGAGTGTACAGCTTGCTTTTGGTTTCAGCTGCCCAGGGGTCAGCGGTTCCCTGACTCCTACCAGCACGCCCTGCATTCGTTGCTGCTTGCCATCATCCCTCACGTGACCATCCGCTATAACGAAATCCCTGAAGAGTCCAGGAATGTCAACTTTAGCTTGGCAAACTTCCTGAAGGTCAGCAGTTTCTCTTCTTCTCCCAGGCTTTTATCAGGAAAAAAAATGTCCAAAAAACCCCCAACAATTAGAAATAAGCAGCAAGCAAACAAATAAGTTTGCTTATAAGAGTTTTCATCTCTTTGGTTTCTTCATTGATTAAAGGCGTGGAGGAGATTAGCTTTCCTTGGAAAGAAAGTCTCTTTCCAAGAGAGATATGATATTCTAGATGTCATCTGGGGTTTTCAGTCATGCACAGTAACTGTTCAAAACCTGATAAGAAATATGTGGGCTGTCATTTTAAATGTTTATTGTCCACTGGAGATGTGATGTCATCCAAATAGTTTCAGAGAAACAGAATCAAGTACATTTTGGGAAGTCAAAAGCAGCCCAAATCTGGCTGCTGGTGGGACCATGGTATGGAGAGGATTTAGGGTGATTGCTTTTATTTTTAATGATTGGTCACATGTTGCCATTTTTACCTCCAGCGTTGTTTGACCTTTATGGACAGAGGATTTGTTTTTAACTTGATAAATGATTACATTTCTGGATTCAGCCCCAAAGACCCTAAGGTAAGCAGTATATTTCTTGAAAATTGGCTTGCAGTCGCACATACCTGCATCAGTCAAAGCTCGGTGGTGACTATTTTATGCCACTCTTGAAGGCCTTTAAGATACTGAGCCTGCAAAGTGGAGGCAGAGACCTCTTTGGGTGGGGAGCCTGTATGTGAAGAGTCAGAACTAAAGGAGAGGTTGGTTAAGAGTCTGGATGAACGAGGCAGAGTCCGAAGTGACAGTTGCATGCAGTGACACTTAGGGGGAGCAACACAAAAATGTGCCAGTTATTACTGAGTTTCATCAGATACTATTTAGATTCCCTGTCCTTGTGCAATAAATGCATTGAACTGGAAGCAAATGAGTGAGTCAAACCATAACCACAGTTTGTGTTTGCCTTTCCCCCTCCCCCTCCTCTTTCCTCAGCTGCTGGTTGAATACAAGTTTGAATTTCTTCAAACCATTTGCAATCATGAGCACTACATTCCTCTGAACTTACCAATGACCTTTTCCAAACCTAAGCTGCAAAGAGCTCAAGGTATGTCCTTTCTCTGGGTAGAGAGCTACAGTTTATTAGTCTTGATGGCTGCTGACCAGATTGAATTTGGTTTGGTGTCAAGGAAATTTATGTCCTACTTGGCCAAATTTACATTAACCTCAGGAAAAGATGCTTTTCTGGCAGGTTTACATAATTTTGTTCCAGAATGGTATGCAATCAATCCTTTTAAGTATTTCCTATATTTAAGTTTGCATGGGATTAACAATATCCAAAAGCAGCTGCCCCCATTTCAGTAAATGCACAAACTGCCCAAGTGCAATCCTTTGTTCCCACAAGTGTCAGCACTCCCTGAGTAGTCTTGCCAAGTGATGCTGTAGAGAATAGATACAGGAGAACAGGGTGAATCCACTGCCAGCTCTCTTCGTGGCTGCGAGAAGGGATTTAGGTTACCTTCTGCTTTCACTTTGAACAAGAGCAGAGCAGTGCACAGTGCATTCAGGCTCAAACTCTCTGGGCTGAAGGCAGCCAGCAGAGAACTTGAGCTCATACCTACTGCGACACCATCACATCTCCAGGCTACTGTCACTGTCACACCGTGTCCCCTTTGGTCATAGAATCATAGAGTGGTCCTGATGCTGCTCACTGCAGGGCACTGCACAAGTGTAGATGCTCCAGCTGTGCTACTGAAGACAGTGCAACACACAGCACTGAGCCCAGCAGCGTGCCTCACCAGCCTCCTAGGGTTGCTATCGACATAGCCTCACTCTCTCTGGGTCCTGATTTCTGATCTCCACTAAATAAATGCGTAAAGATTGCCAGGTTTGGGTGCTAATAGCCTGGCAAGATAAATACCAGAGAGAGGAGTGAGGCTTGGGATTACCTTATGTGAAAGCCCGGTGAATTTATTCTGATGTCTTTAGTTGTGCCTCAGGGTACAGCCATACAAATCCCAAAGTAGTTCCCTTTACTACCAGGTGGCAGAAGCAGCAGAAACTGTCAGGTTTCTCTTATACTGGCATGTTTCTGACCACTCAGAGCTTTCTGGACCAGCTGCTAATCTTAGACTTACATCAGTTTGACGACTTGCCTGGCGTACTTTAACAAAGTGCACTGCTAGAAATGGCTGAGAAAGAGAAAACACACAACCACAGAGCCTCCCCATTGCGTAACAAAGATGCTCTTTCTTGGTTAACAGTCACCTCTGCATTTATGATGGTTAAACTCAAGAGCTGTAAGAGGCAGCTCATCTTTCCTCCTCTGTTTTACTGTGACAAGGACCTACCAGCTGAGGCTTTATTTTTAAGACACATGTTTTAAAATAGCAATAGTCATTCACACACATCTCTTGCCAGTAGAGCAGCCTGTCCTCAGGGAGCAGAAGTGTCTTTGCAGTGGTGCCTGTGCTTTGCCTGCCAGGGTAGAGGTACATAGTGGTGCATCTCTGTTGCCTGCTTTTACAGACAGACCTGTGATTACAGGGCACAGTGGGCTCAGAGATGGGGAGGTGCAGTGTGCACATCACCAAGGAGATGCTGGTGCCTCCAGCTACTTATCACCTTACCTGAAAAGAGGGCATGTGCCCAGCCCCCTACTATGCTGTTCCTGGGAAAACTAATAGCCCCCATGAAGATGGATAAAGATGGCTTGTGCAGCAGAAGCTGGTGCAGATGGACCTGCAGGCAGAGCACATCCCTATGACCACATCCTGTTGAGCTGGAGCATTGCATCTTGGAGCAATTTCTCTGTCTCAACTAATAAGGCTGGTTGCTGGTCTGGGTCTCTGCTGCCTCGCCTGGGGGACACGTGTGCCTCACCATCCAGAGCAGAACCCTGAGGCTGTCCTCACAACCAGCAGCATGGAACTGTTTTTGCAGTCTTATGATAGCAAAGAACCCAAGAGATGGCCAGAAGCTGGGAGTTAAGCAATAGCCTTATGAATAATATTAAAACATGACATACTGTCTCATTTCTCCAAGATTAGAGCGTTACTTGTTCCATTTATTTTCACTGTCTTTTTACTCATCCCATTTCTTTTTACACACAAACTAGATTTTTTTTCATTTGCTGTGGAATGGTTCACTTCAGTAGGTAGGTCCAACTGGGATCTCCGAATCCTCCAATGTCAAATTGAACATGCAGCTTCAAATCAACTAGCTTGCATCCACTTAACAGAATAACCATGATGCGTAACACTTGGGTATTTGCTAACATGACTAACAGTGAAAGCCAGATAACGCTCCACATCGCTTTCTCTTTCCTCTGAATCGGACTTTCACAAACCAGCAAACGTTACTTATGAATCGATGAACTTAAAAATATCTTTAACAGGCCCAGAGCTGTTGGAAGCCTTTGGCTGGGATTTTCAAAGCTCTGTGTGTGTGTGCACCCTGCCTTACCACAGAAAAGCTTTCACACCTGGGGGGTTTAAAAAAGAAAAAAAAAAAAAAAGTCTGAGCTGAGCAGGCAGCGTTTGTACCCTTTGGGGGAAGAACACACAGCTTTGGGGTTATTCCTCTGGGAGACTTGGTGCCATCATGCAACAGTCAAACAGGGCCTGCTGCAGCTCTGATTAGGCACATGGTTTGCCTGACAGAGATAACGGTGTCAGGGGCAAGGTCACTTGTAGCAGCCTGAATACACATGCATCCTGTGCTGAAATCTCTGTCTCTGTCGCTTCTCTACTGCATTATCCAGGCAATCAGTGAAAATGATGCCTTAGCCTTGTAGCAGCTGCTCCTTTGATTGTAGTATATAGCCTGAATCTATGTGTATTGCAGGGTAGAAGTTAAGCTAACCAAAGTGATCAGGCACTGAGCTGCCTTTCTTTTGGCAGTCAGAGCAGCTTTTAAGGAGCTGTGTACAATATCAGTTGGTGGGAAGCTAATGGAGCCTTGGTTTCTGGCAAGTAGCTGCCTGGAACCCTGCCCTGGCTCCCCGGTCCTTGCAGCAGGGCTGGGAAGCCTGATTGTGTAAACTGCTGGAGGATGTGGTAGTGGTCACTAGGCACCATGTCCTTGTTTGCATCCCCTGTCTCAGCAGAAGTATTTGCTTTTGCTCTGCTCTCTGACCTGGCAGAAGGGATGCAGATTTCATGGAGGATGTGGAACAAACTGTGGAGGTGATGCTGCTGAGGCTGGGTGACCGTAATAAAAGCACCATCTCCACTGCCCATTACCCACTCCCCCAATAGCTGCACTGTGGAGGTCAGCACCTCCACCTCCTGGGTAGTTGGGGGACTTACAGGATCACCCCCATCCAGGAGCAGAGCAGACCCCAGGCAATAAGTCATGCTGCCTTTCCCCATTTCATCTATCTCTGACTGCAAATTACTCTGCAGAGCACTAAGGTTTGCAAAGCATCACGCTGCAAAAATCCCTCTTTTAGTTCCTGCTGAAACTGTGAGGGCTGAAATTAATGATTAGACTAAATGGGAAGATGCCAAGTTCTTTCATATGACTTAACTCTGTGGTGGAGAACACAGTAGCCAGTTCAAGCTTTATTAAAACATCAGTGCACTGTAGGAGAGAGAGAGAGATGAACTCTACTGGTGAACTGTTTTGACTTACATGACCATTATGCCTTGCTCTGAACAGTCCCCTTAACCATTGCCTTGCTGTTTCTTTCAGATGTAAATCTTGAATACAGTTTAACTGATGAGTATTGCAGGCATCATTTCCTGGTGGGGATGCTTCTCAGAGAAGCCTCTGTTGCCTTGCAGGACAACTACGACATCAGATACACGGCCATCTCAGTCTTAAAAAATCTCTTGATAAAACATGCCTTCGACAACAGATACCAGCACAAGGTCAGGCATATTTTGGTGGCTTTTAAAAGAAGTAATGTTCTTTAATTGTATGAAAAAGCACATATCAGATTTTTAGATCTTGCATGGTGCACTATGGGTATTCTCTTCACTTTTTAGGGAAATGTTGTAAGTAACTGATAGTTATGTCATTACAATAATAGCTCTGAGAAATTATCTAGGAACACAAACAATGCAGTCAGATAACTGCTGCACTCTTATTCAGGCTGAGTATTTAGATAATAAAGCCCTGAGCCATTAAGGAACTTGAGAGTGTCATCAGCCAAGAGACTGTTCAACAAAATTAAGCAACGTCAATGTTCTTCTGGTCTTGGGCTTAAATTAATATCCTGCGTTAATATACTATAATTAGGAAACAGGACTGATCTCTGTTACAAGTCAGCTGCATGTTTTGCTAATTAGTGAACTGGAAGAGAGGATCTGTGGATTCTCATGAGATGCTGGATTTCCGCTGGGTAGCTTTCAGGTTTCTTCGGTCAGAGGCTCAGCATGTGATACTGCTGGGAAAGCCTGGAGACAGGCTTGTTTTCTTCCTTGATTCTGCTCCCTGCTGACCCCCATGTCCTTGGAAGAGCCGAGCTACCTGTGCAGACACTACCTGTCCTTACTCTTGGCTGAAAGCATGCCTCCGTCAGGAGTTTAGCTCTTCAAATTGGTCCCAGTGTGCTGCATTCCTGGTCTTCTCTGGGAACATGGCTAGCCTCTGGGAACCAAGGGTGGGAGAAGTGACCTAAATGTGCCCTGGCTCCTACCCCCTGCCTGGACCCAGAGCTAGTTCCTCTCCTCTCCCTTCTCTGCCTGTTTGGAAGGGTTGAGCAGAAGGTGGGCTTGCTTTTCTCTGCAGTGAGGTGACTTACACAGCCTAGAAACAAAGCTTCAGCCCAGGCTAGTTGGCAAGACTTGATATTTCAGGAGAGATTTGCCAGCTTTCTGCCAAGACTGGGGTAGAGGCTCTTTCGGGTGCCTGAAAATTCTGACACTAATGCAGGAGCTGTTGCCCACTCAGCATACAGCACCCTCCCTGCCTTCTCAAAAACACCAACTGTCTTAAAATTGTCCTGTTGGACTTTTCTGTGTGTTGTGCTGTGGGCTGCGTGACCAGGAAACTGCCTGGAGCCAGGGCAGGATGCCCAACCAGTGTCCCAAGACACCAAAGCAGAAAATCACGTCACAGTCAGGACAGGCTGAGCGTGACAGGGGCTGCAGTCTCCCTCTGACCAAGGAAACCTCAGTTCCATCGATGGCTGAGAGAGGCTTTTCTCAACCCAGGGGCATTTTCAAGATTTCTTATATGTCTTGTCATGCTTGGATCAGAAAAAAAAGCTGGGTTGTTGTGTCGGTCAAAATGTGCCATTCAATTTGCAAGCCTTAAATGGAATTTAATTTATTTTTTTTAGCCTTTCTGTCAAGTCCAGAGTAAGAAATTCTTAACAAAAGAGATCCCTGCATTTACATAACATCAACCAGACCATTTTTGATCTGTATCAGTTAATCCAAATTAATCTGTTCCTACAGACTTTTTAACTAGAATGATTTGCTATGGATAATCCCTGACTGGGAGCAATTCCTAACCAGCACCAAGCGAGGAGCAAATGTTTTTGTTTCATTGCTCCTGGGTGTTGTGCTTGAAAATCAAGCCATGTGAGTGAAATGCCAGTTAGAGAGTTAGGAAATCCGGGATTTAGTTTGTCACACATCCTGTATGACTGGGAATGCTATTCAGCCCCTAAAATCCCCAAGTGCCCCAAGCTCACTGCTAGAGGGGTAATACCCACCTTCTAGTTCTGGAAGTAGATGTGAGAAGCCAAACCAACCCATGTCCTCCGACACCATATACAGTGTGTAAATGTATAGGTATTTTTGGCTCAATTTCCCTCCATTGAGAGCCTCAGCTCCCTAAATTTTTCTCAACCTTTCTTTTTTTTTTTTTTTTTTTCCAGAACCAGCAGGCAAAAATAGCCCAGCTCTACCTACCACTGTTTGGGCTGCTCCTGGAGAACCTCCAGCGAGTGGCCAGCCATGAGGCACTCTACTCGTGCGCAACCGCCTCCAGCCCCGTGAGTAGAGCCCAGCAATGCCTCTCTGCTCTCCTCCTCAGTGTTCCTCTTCCCCCACACCCTCTGTGCGACTCCCACTGCCTGCAGCCAGCTCAGCTTTTGAAATAAGCGTGGTGCTGTTCCCCTCACTGCCCCGTAACGTGTTTGTTCCTTTTCATTTGGCTTTTCCTGCGGTTTTTGTTCTGCCTATAGCACTGGGTACACCATCCCTGCCCTTTTGCTTCCTATGATTTAACACGTGTCTTTATGGTATGCGTAGTGGCGTGAGGTGAGGTAAGTCCCTCCAAGTGCAATGAGTTGCAAGGGGACTCAGCGCTGAACTCCAGCAGCTGTCTGTGTAGTTGCCTGTCTGCCTGAGGGTTCTGTGCAGTTCCCAGGCAGGCTTAGCTGGTGGACTAGAATTTCCTCCTTGTTTCAGGCAAAACAGCAACAAAGAGAGTTGAGAAAAACAATTCAATTTTGAAAAACAAAATTTCAACTCAAATGATGAAATACAAAAGGGAACACACTGCTGTGACTTACTTTAATATGTTCTGCTATTCTCTGTACTCTTCCCCAAGTCATTCGTCTTGTTACGGAAGTAAGGAAATAGTTTTGGGGTTTTTTTCATGCTGCTCTAATTTGCCTTTTTTAAAAAAAAACAACCTATTCTCTTCTATAAGAGAGTAAGTGTTATCTTCATTGGTCACAAAACACTTACGTTGCTTTACAGACATCCAGGGATGATTTCATGTGCAGTTTCGCGTCTCCCACAAATAGATCCAGCCTGATTGTGGACAAAGATCAAGGTAATGATTTTTTTTCCTAAACTTTAACTTTCCCTTTTATTTTGAAGTTAACTACTATCAAACCCAAGACCCATTAGTTAAAATCTGAAAGAGTCATCTGCTAAAAGACCTCTCAGAATTTGTATGCATTTCCCTGGACACGGTGTCAGCCCAACTGTCCTTTCCAGATTAATCAGCTTTCAACATAGGGCTTTGGCAAGCCCTGTCTGTGCTGTTCGAATCACATCCTCCACTCAGTGTCTGTGATGTGCTGAGGTTGCCGGTGCAAAGGGGTTAACTGTAGGGTTTGGGGTTTTTTTTCAGCCTGTGGAGTGGCACTTCCAAATGGCCACGTGATAAAGCGAGAGGACTCAAAAGGATCTCTGAACTCAGAGGGAGCAACCAGTTCTCCGGATCAGAGTGAAAATGTAATGTATCTGGGATTAGAAGGCATGGTGTTTGCTGCACTGGTCTGTGGGCTGTGTTAAATAAGGGGGAGGGAAAAGGAGTTCCCTGTGGAAATGCTCTCAAAAGGCAGCTTATAAATATCTCTGTTCGGAAGCAGATTCATGTTTAACAGAGAAGGTCAGACTCAGGGGTCTGGTATGCTTTCCCTCTTCAAACATCTCTGAGCCAAAAATCTAACTGTTGACAAATTAGTTATCAAAAAGACAAGACAAAAGCCTGAGGAAAATCTCCTATGGTACATTTACCCATACCCAGTCGTGCTCCCTGTGCTTGGAGGGGCCTGAGCCTGGCCCATGCCAAGTGTATGGTGCTAGCAACTGGTTTCCAAATGTGACTGGGAGGCTAAGGGCTGTGATGGGAGGTTGCCAGTGACCACTGACTTAAGAAATGATGAGGTATTTGTAGGAAAATCAGCCCAGGCTAATAAACCACAGTCCCACATTTGCAGAAGGTGCCCGCGGTCACAGCACAAATAGCTCTGACCCCACTATTCAGACAGGGTGTACTGTCCTTGGCAGATTGTGTGCATAGAAATCAGATATTTGTGCAGACCAGCCTCTGGTTTTCCTCAAGGCGCTTTCCAGATGTCTTACGTTGGCATGAATCACTGATGCATCTTAAAAAACTTTGGCTGTTACAAGCAGCAAGGCAAAGAAAGATCTTTTGGGCTGAGTGTGTCCTGACATGCTTAGGAGAGGTGGGGCCTTTCAAGCTCTCCCACATGAATCATGAAGCTACAAGACCAAGTATAGTATAGCCAAACACTTGACTATCAAAACCATTCAGATTCAAAAAGCTCTGAGCTTCATCACTGCTGGCAGCAATACCTGGTGGGGTTTGCAGAAAGCGTTACTGCTTGCAGCTCAGCTCTCCCACACAACAAGGCAGCCTCTTCTGTGTTTGTGAAGGTATCTTCATTGGAGTCAGGGAAAACAGCTTTTCTGTTAGGGAAAGCAGTGCCCACAAAGCCATTTAAAAGCAACATATAGCCTTCATGCTGCTCTGCAGAGCTAGATGTGTTGCTTATCGCCCATCCCCGGCCTGAGTTGTGTGCTGACTTGATAGTTGCACGTGTTTGACAGAAAGTTCTGGCTATAGCACTGTATCTCCAACTCTAAACTGAACGTTTAATTCTGTTTCACTATGACTCACATCCACAGCCTGTCCCAGAATAAACAACAAATAAGGTCTGCGGATTGCTCTCCAAACATATGAGGCCCAGCTTTCAGAGAAGCATCCTGCTTAGAGCTTAATCGTATCCATTTGTTGGAGGATACGGCTAGGGTGAGCACAGAGAATGCAAAAGAAATTGGTAAAGCTTTAAAGGTTGTTTCCCACCAGGCAGAGCCTAAGCCTGTCCCACACAGATTGACTCACCAGTAGGATTTCACTTATCTTTCCCTAAGTCACTAAGAAGGAAGAAAAACAAGAGACACTTCCAAAAACTAGGGGTGGAAAAAAAAAAAGCTCTTAAATGGAAATTTCCCATTTTTTAAATAACTGCATGTTTCAAGAGAAACCTAGATTGTTGCTTTAAACTGTGGCAGCTAATGAAGTGTTTTGTTTGACAAGAGCTGACTTCAAACATGTCGGGGAGTGTAGACGCTGCGGAGAGCAGGGGAAGTGAAAGCAAGACCACTGTGTGTTTTGCTGGATAAGCCAGCAGTCTCTGCCCAGACACCTTTCTTGTGGGCAGAGAAGCATTCAGCCGTGTGTCTGGGATTTCCAAAGTGCCCATCACTGGATGGGAAAAAAAAACCTAAGGACAAGATGTCTCCGGAGCACAGTGCTGTGGGGGTGGTCATGCAGGGGGACAGGAGGGATGCTGGTATGTGCTGGATTTGCCCTGCCAGCGCTGCACGGTGGCTAGCCCTGTGCTCTGCTCAAGTGCAGCCCAAGGGGCCTCTGGCCATCCAGTCTGTGTCCCATTAGGTCCGCAGAAGCTCCACGAGGAGCAGCGTGTCACACTGCAGCCGCTTGGACCAGTTTGAGATCCGGACACTCCTGATGTGTTACCTCTACATCGTGAAGATGATCTCTGAAGGTTGGTGGCTCTTGCTCACTGCAAGGCAGACAGACAGAAAGACACGAGACCATCGCTGATAGTTTTGGTCTGTAAGGTTCTCTTTGTATTTTTTTTTTTTAAATCTCAGTGGAACCTTTTTTTTTTCCCTTCCTTCTTCCAGATACTCTACTAGCTTACTGGAACAAATTCTCACCCCAAGAGCTGATCAATGTCCTTGTGCTTCTGGAGTGAGTATCATGCAGCTGAAATCCAAATGCTGCCCCTTTGTGTGGGCAGCACTGGCCAAAAAGAATACATGGGTGTAGTGTGCCTCCCTAGGGCCATGCAGTCCTGTGCAGCACCAGAGGTGTCTGGCCTAGGTGCAAGGAAATGGTCCTTCTCCTGAGAAGAAGCTGGTGTCTCTTGAGGGACCACAGTGCAATGATGGTGTCCTGTCCTCAGCCCGGGATCAGGGCTCATGGCTCAGCCCCCCATAACCAGCACATCCTTGGCTGTAGGGTGTGTAAGCCAAGGGGGTGAGGTTGAGTAATTTGTACAGATCCCAAACCCTCCTGCACGGACGAGTGTGACCACAGACAAGGACAGGACAGATTTTAATTGTTCTGTATAGTTCCTAATCTGTTTGATCTGTTACAGATACACATTTTATTTGCTTTCTAGGGTGTGCTTATTTCACTTCAGATACGTGGGAAAGAGAAACATTGCCAGGTACTGTATTATTCTGACCAGGGCCAGGGTGGGGGGCTGTCCCTGTGCTCCCTGCCACAGCTGAGGCAGGAAGGGAGCCTTGCACACCCACGCTGGGTGGCCCCTCTGCTCAGAGCCATGCCACGAGCAGAGTCCCCTCAGCTTAGCACCCTGCCACTTCCCTCCCCTCCAGCTCCTGCATGAGACCCCCTGGCCCAGGCGCTCCTGGCTGCCCTCGCAGGTTGGCAGTGTCCCCCACAGTCGGCGTCAGGTGAGACAGGAGTTGTGGTTGCACCGCTGTTCCCTGTTTCAGTAGCTTTAGGGCCATCTGGTTTAGGCAAGGCCAGGGTAGCCTGGTCATTTCTGCTGTGATTGTCTGGGATAAAACCAGATTGGTGCATTAGAGAAAGCCCAGGTCTGCATCCTGGTGCCTCATGTAATCCTCTGGTGGTGTGGCCACTGCTGCTCGTCCAGACCTGTGAGTCTTCACTTCCCCTTGCAGGGTGCATGATGCCTGGTTATCCAAGCACACGGGAGCCGACAGGAAATCCCAGACGATGCCAGCACTCCGCAGCAGAGCTGGGGGGATGCAGGTGCGGCTCCAGCATCTGGGCAGCTTGGAGACCTCCTTCACACTCAACCACAGTATGTACAGCCAAATGAGATGGGACCATGGCATATTAGCCTGCTGGAAACTGCATGTAGCCATTTTCCACTTGCGGCTTGTTGCTTCAGAATAGTCAAACCCTGCAGAGTTACAGTGGTCACTACTACTCCCTGCAACATCCCTCGACTGGTGCAGGTGATATTTGAACCAGCCCCTTAAGAATCATCCCTGGGACTTAGGCCTTGTGTGGCTTTTTCCTGTTGCCTGTCCTGGCTTGGGTCCTTGGCTGAGTGGGTGTACAGGTGGTGCCTTGGTTTGGGTGGTGAGCAGGGCAGGCAGGAGAGCTGCCCTGTGCAGAGACACGGGCTAGGATCTGCTTTAAGCCTCTTCAACGTGGGTAAGCTTTGCCCCATTGAAACACCCTGCCATTTCTCCTCTGCAGATACCACTTGTGGACTGTGTTCTATGTCTGGCTTTAAAAACAGTGAGATTAAGGGGAAATACTGACATTGCTTTTCTTGGTTGGCATCAGGCTGAGAGAGTTTCTCTGGATGGAGCTGGTGGTTTCAGCATCTTGCTGTTTTTACCTCATCTCCCAAACCCAGTGAAGTGTAAGGGGAGAAGCTTATCTATATCAGCGTTGAGATCTTGTGGGAGCTGGAGAGTTGAGCACTGTTTCCTCTTGATTTGCTTTCCATCTGCAGATGCAGGCACCTCAGAAGCAGATATTGTGCACCAGGCATTACTGGAAGGCAATATTGCCACTGAAGTGTGCCTGACAGTCCTGGACACCATCTCATTCTTTACTCAGAGTTTCAAGGTCAGTACTGATGTCAAAAAAATTGTAGAAAAGCATGCTGTATTTCTGTATGCTTGCTAATTTTGATGACCCATTCTCCTCGAGCGGCAGATTATGGAAGGCTTTACAAAAGCAAATCAGTCGCAGCTTGTTTGTTTTCCAAAACACCAAGTGTTTCAGAGCTCTCAGAGCACTTTTGCACTTATGCAAACTTGCAATTTCTTCAAAACTGCAAAACCATAGAAAACTACATGGACATTATACCATGAGTGTAGACATTACAAAAATAGAATAAGAGGAAATGTACATCATATAGAAAGGAGGGACTACAGGAAAGGGAAATGAAGGTCTAGCATTCTTAGAATAGTCACTATTTTCTACCATTAAATTGCCTGGAAACAAGGCCCACGTTCCTTTGATTCATTGTACATAAATGTCTCTGGGGCTGAGGCACGCCAGCGGTGGTTGCCAGTTCAGATAGGACCAGTACCACATGGTGTTCTCCATATCGTGATTCACATTCCCAACTGTCTTTGCCATCTACAAGAATCAAAGCTTCAGTGGTGAACAGAACCCCAGGCTAGAAGCAAAATCCTGAAATACTGTTCCAGAAAAGCTTTGGAAAGGTATGGTTGGAGGAATCCTGCTCATAGCAACGTGTCTTGCTTGCTGTCACAAGACCAACTCCGGACAATAAAGATTGCCTGTATAGATGGATTGAACAACATGGAGAGAGGTCGTCATATCCTCTGCTTTTGTTAGAGAGCAAAGAAAACCACCCTGGTGCAGATATTAAATTACTCTGTAAAAGTTCGGCAGCAGCAGAAGGATTTAGATGCAAGAGTTAAAACTTGCTTGACTTTCTCAGTTGCCTCTTTTTGAATATAGCTGAACCACAAAACAATGTGATTTTCAAACCACAGGATAGACTGGATTCCCTTCCGCTTTAATGGGCTTCTGCTTTGCTTTTATGGTCATACCGTGTTACCGCACAGAAGTGTGCTCCACTCTGCAGTAAAAGTGCTGATGCTGTTCTTACTGGCAGAGTGAAATGAGTTCAGCTAAGAGCTTAGTTTGGATCCTAAACTTGCCCTGCTACAAGGTGTGTATTGGATGTCAAAAGACAAACCCAATGCAGCCCCAGTATTGTTGGGACTGACTGTGAGCTAGGGACTATTGGCCTATTTTCAAGGAGGGTAAGAAAGAAGACCCTGGTAACTGTGGGTCTGTCAGTCTCACCACAGTGCCTGGTAAAATTATGGAGAAAATCATGCTGGGAGCTGCTGAAAAACACCTAAAGGACAAGGCAGTCATTAGTCACAGCCAACATGAGTTCGTGAGGGGAAGGTCCTGTTTATCCAACTTGGTTTCCTTTTGTGACAAGGTCACCCAGCTGGTTGACCAAGGGAAAGCAGTGGAGGTTATTTTTTTCAGATTTTGGTATTGCTTTCGATACTGTGTCTCACAGTGTCTTGCTGGACAAAATGTCCAGCACACAACTAGACAAAGCTGTAATGTGTTGGGTGGGCAATTGGCTGAAGGGTTGGGCCCAGAGGGTGATAGTGAATGGGGTTACATCTGGCTGGTGGGGTTCCCCAGGGCTCCAGTTTAGACCAAGTTCTTTTTAACATTTTCATAAATGACCTGGACACAGGACTAGAAGGTGTCTTAAGTTTGCAGATGACACCAAATTGGGGGGAGCTGTTGACTCCATTGAGGGCAGAGAAGTTGTGCAGAGACCTGGACAGTTTAGAGAGCTGGGCAATCACCAACAGCATGAAGTTTAACAAGGCAAATGCTGTATTCTGTACCTGGGAAGGGACAACCCTGGCTCCATATCCAGCCTGGGGGGTCGTGCTGAGAGGGATTTGGGGTCTTGGTCGACAGCAGGTTAACCATGAGCCAGCAGTGTGCCCAGACAGCCTGGATGGCCAACAGAACCCTGGGGTGCATCAAGCACAGCATGGCCAGCTGGTCCAGGGAGGGGGTTGTCCCACTCTACACTACACTGGTGTGGCCTCACCATGAGCACTGGGTGCAGTTTTGGGTGCAACAGTACCAGAGGGACATAAAATATTGGAGAGTGTCCAGAGGAGGGCAGTGAGGACAGTGAAGGGTCTGGAGGGGAAGTCTTATGAGGAGAGGCTGAAGTCCTTGGTTTGTACAGCCTGGAGGAGAGGAGGCTGAGGGGAGACCTCATTGCGGTCTATGGCTTCCTGATGAGGGGGAGTGAAGGGGCAGGTGCTGATCTCTCTTTGGTGACCAGGGATAGAACCTGAGGGAATGGCATGAAGCTGTGCCAGGGACGTTCATGTTGGGTGTTAGGAAGAGGTTCTTTACTCTCTGGGTGGTCAGGCACTGGAACAGGCTCCCTGGGGAAGCGGTCACAGCACTGAGCTTGGCTGAGTTCAAGAAGCGTCTGGACGATGCCCTCAGTCACATGCTCTGACTTGGCTGGGCCTCTGTGGAGCCAGGAGTTGGACTTGATGATCCTTATGGGTCCCTTCCAACTCGAGATATTCTGTGATTCTATGATCTCCTACAGATACAGGGCATCCCGGTCCTTGCTGGGTGGCTGTGATGTGCCAGGCTTCCCATGCAGCAGCTATAAGCACAACAGCAGGCATAGGGAAGATAACTCTGGTCTCAGCTATATTAATCCTCTCCAACTAATTCCATTTCACCATCTCTCTGCAGGGAAGAGGGGAAAGGGAGATAGGTTCCCACAAGGTGCAAACTGTCAAAACTTTTCAGGAGACAAGGGAAGTGTACTGCCTTACTACAGCAAAGAATCTGTCCAGTGAAAAGACAAGATAGTCTTTTTTTTTTTCCCTTTCCTCTTTCTTTTGGACTGCAAATAAAGCCCTTGTTGAAACAAATAAAAAGAAATGGAAAAAGCTGTGTGGTAGTTATGTTGGTAACAGATTGTTTTATTTAAAATAACTCTAGGCAACTGGTGAATGCTGTACAGATTATTCAGCTAGGTTTTGGAGTTAGTGATGCAAAAGTGATAAAATATTTTTGGTTTATTCTCTGCTATAAAAATAGCCTCTGACCAACTAGTCTAAGTTTGTACTAGTTGTCACATTTATTGGTTGTATTTTTACTGAAGGTTCCTTATCTGCCTTAAGAATTGATGTGATTAACTGTGCAAAAATATCTCTGTCATTTCCAGCTTCAGGCACAACGTTTCTGCAAAATAAATTCTCTCATTGCTTTCCAGACCCAGCTGTTGAGCAACGATGGCCACAATCCACTCATGAAGAAGGTTTTTGATATTCATCTTGCTTTTCTCAAAAACGGGCAGTCAGAAGCAGCTCTGAAGCATGTGTTTGCCTCTCTGAGAGCTTTCATTAGCAAGGTATGTGATTTATGACTCCAGAGGTGCAGGACAATGTATACAGGTATGATAGAAGAGACTCGTATGCTTTAACTCCTGTTAAACTGATATTCTGTGCTGGTTTGAGATGTGCCTTTAGAAAACAACTTCTCCACTGATTTAAAAACCAGCCCAGGTTATCTACTTCAATTATTTATGAGGAAACAAAAGGAGAAATCACACGGAATTCCCTCACTTGCCTTGGTGGTAAACCTGCTGTTAAAGTTTAGTATCTATTCAGCTAAAAGCTGGTACTCCTTGAATCTTTGCCCCAAACTGTCAGCATCGCTGACAAACCTATTGATTGAATAATACTTGCACTGACAAGCTGCTCCTCTCCCACTGTGTTTGAAAGTGGGTAGTGTTTGCTGAACCTCTTTCTACTCTTTTCTGAGCCCTGGTACACGGTCAAGAAGCGTCAAAGTCACAGCTAACCGCGTAAGGGCAGTGACTGATGCTATTGCTGACATTTCCCTTCATGCTTGTCAAAACCTGCCACTTCTCAATGAACAAACTCCATTCCGTGCAAGCTGTGTGGTTATCTTCAATTCAAAATGAATTAGACCCTCTCAAAGCACTTGAACTCAATGCTTCGTTAGCGAGGTAAATCCTCATGGTGTGAGATTGCAGCCAGGCAGAGCACAGTAAGTGAATGAGATGTTACCTCCAAAGGAGGTCTTGCACTAGCTGCCGAGCAAAGAGAGACTGCTCAACGGTTTTTTTCAGAGGTGAAAACTGTCTGTGCTGTGTACCTTTTACTATAACCCCACAGCAAAGCTAAGAGCTAGTTTGGGTCTGTCTAGGGCTGAATTTTGGGTAGTCCTAAGCAAATACATGAGAAGCAGAAAACGCGGGAGCCTCACTAGCTACCTATCTGGCTCCAGGCAGCGTGGTCTTCTCCAAGATGTTTTTCCATGGGGCTTCTGAAAGCCTGCCAGATTGGCAACCCATGCTGGCAGGAATCACTCCAGGTTTCTACAGGGTCTAACACATGTTTATTGCTCTGCCTTTCTTTTGAGTTTTCTGCTGGGCTGCGACCTGCTTAGCCTTGAGATCCATCCTGCTGCAGACCTGTACGCACCCCACTCAGACACAGCCTCCCTGAGTACCTCTTCCCCTTACCGGTCAAAAATTGGTTTAGCCAGAAATATTTGTACCTCTCTTGCTTTCCTGGCAGATTTTCTGTTGTTGTTTAAATGCAAAGCCAAACCTGCACACCTGCCGAATTTGATCTCACCATCAGCCTCCAAAACCTGGAGCCCTTCAGGGGTTCCACACTCACTTTCCAAAATGCTGATTACAGCAGCGCAGATTGCACTCTTGGGTGCTGGAAGGATGGGCAACAGGGTCATTTTCTTGGGTTTATGCTAGCCTGAATCCACGCTGAATTTGGCATTGTGGGGCTTCAAAAGTATAAAAGTTTGATTTCAGTTAATTTCTCACATTTGCGCTATGACAGGACACAGTGTTGCTTCTGTAAAAGCAAGATATGAACCCAGCAGATGGTATCTATAAGGAAGTGTTTTCTTTGCCAACTCCATAACCACGAGTCCCAAACTTCCTTTTAGGTCCTCTGAAGTGCTCTTGTAAGGCACAAAGTGACAATAAAATAGCAGCAGTGGGTCACTGCATTTCATGAAAAGTGCAAGGATGGCTTTTTTTTTTTCCCTGCAAGTTGGTTTGGAGATAGGAAAGCTGCACTGCTTTCTTTTGGGCTGCAGATCACTGTTAGCTATAGATTAGTGTTAAATTCAAGAAAACCAAAAGTGAGTTATACCTTTGATGCGGCTAAAATGGATAATATGTGATTTTTATGGCCTTCTGTAGCTAATAATTACAATGAAAAGAACCATCTTCTTACCTAGGGTCACAGCAAATGGTTGCTGGAAGGGAAGAAGTCCCTGAGATTTGTTCTGCATCCCAAAATATGTCTTAAAAATAGCTTGCTTTCTGCATTAAATCTGGTTACGTAAAGACTTTAAAAATGTCGCAAGAAAGCAAAGAACAAACAAGTTCTATAATTGTTTGCATGTTTGGGTTTAGTATTTAAATGAATCCTGCTTGCATGCATGTGTGCTGGGAATTCGGGAAGGAAGCTGTCTCTGATTTTTACTGGCTGGGAAAAAGAAATAAAAGTTAGATTGCTCTTTTATGCTATAGGTTTTGTTAACAGCTAAATATTTCTTTTCAGAGTGTTACAGTTAACTTACAGTTAAATACATATATACATGCTTGTGAATGGTCTTGGAATTAAGACTATGAAGGAAAACATGCACGGGGATAGCTGAGATAGCCTGCTCTGCATTAAAGAACAGCTCAGACATGTGGATGTGATAGTGATGGAAACTCCACGTACCTGCCCCCTCCATGTGTGCCTGTTCCTTGGAGCATTGACACTAGCAGGACACGCTAGAGGCATCACAAATCCCAGGCCCTGAAGGAAAGGCCCTTGCTCCTTTCCTGCAACAGCTGATTTGAGAAGCTTTTCCCTGTCTGTTAGCAATTCCCCTGGCCACGTGAAGCTGTGCTTTCCCTCCCTGTTAATGCTCTTAGGACGCAGCATCATTACAGCCTCTGGTGCAGTTGTGAAGGGCACTTGGCACATCCTGTCCGCCTCTGTGGCTGCCCTCCCCTCACGGTCCTTCTGTGCCGTGTGTTGATTCCTGCTCTGGCCCTTTGTGTTAGGGCTGGATGAGAACTGCTTTTCTCCAGTGCACGCAGGGCCATCACCACACATGCTGTTTTGCGGTTCTTCCCAGCTCACGTTCTGCTGCCAGCTGGATTGCTGCAGGCAGCACCTGCCTGGAGCACCAGCAGGCATTCACCCTGGGGCTGCTGCCCCGAGCCTGGCATCGGGAGCAATTGCATCTGCTTGGGCTTGGTCTCCAGAAGGAGCTGCACAGGGCTGCAAGCTCCCCATGAGGCATGGGTTTTCCTCCAGAGCTGGTTCAGGGGGAGCGCACAGGGAAAGGTCTTGGGCTTCTTCTGCAACAAATTCCCTGGGGCAGTTTTTTTCTCCCTGGTGTCAGGTTAGAAATGTCTGAAAAGCTTCTGCAGGCAAGCAGTGGTCCCCACTGAGAACAAGTTCCAACCCATGTGCTGCCTGTGCATGCCCAGTTACACATTGCTGTGTCCAGCTTTGGGCTAGACCCAGCTCTGAGCTAAACCCAGCTCTGAGCGTGACGCCATCTCACTATGGGAGAAGGATTGCGTTACAACAGGCAGCATTTACTTAATAGCTTCTTTCCCAAGCGCACACATGATCCTCTTGGCCCTCTGTTACTATGATATTTGTTTCTTCCTTTTCTTTTCTTCCATTGTTTCTTCTGAAAATATTTTTTGCCAAAGGCAGTGAACACCCAAGTGTTTGGTCAGTGTCCTCATTCTGCTTTGTAACCTGTGTGGTTTGGTGTAATCCCAATGGTGTAGTCTTGCTTGCCACAGCTCCTCGGTTCCTGTTTTGAGACCCTTTCACCAGCACGCCATGCTTGTGGCCGCAGCAGTACTTACAAGCTGTTCTGAATCATATGTACTTGATGCAAGGAGTAGAGGGCCGTGGTAACAGTTCCAGGCTCTGATTTGGAGGATGTGAGTGAAGGGTCAGACAGTATTTACTGTCATGTCTCATGGGGAAAAGGTAGTGGGGCAGGTAGAAGTGTCTCACAGATCATGCCCCATGAGGGCCGTTGGGTCTTGAATGAACTCTTCTCTGAACAGGTAAAAAGAATGGGTGCCTGTGTTGCCCCTTTGTGCCAGAAAATTCACCAGGGCTGGTCCTTAGCCACAGCAGAGGGAGCGGAGTGTCACTGTGTGATGTTCAAACAGCCTCTGCTCCTGCCGGGTGGTGTTGGCATCACCCTGCTCCAGACAGGTCCCTGTGGTGGCTGTGGAGGTGGCTGCGTGCCAGCTCAAAAACCTTCCTCCTTCTGCTTCCCTGTGCCCAGCCCACTGTGACTGGGGTGGAAGGAAGCCACGTGCGGTGCCCCCTCCCCGCTAGTTGCTGTTTATGACTGCAGACGGACAGACGCATGCTGGCAGCCCCTGCTCAGAGGAGGCCTGCATGGAGGCCCTGCCATGGCCGGGCACCGCTGCAGCCATCTACTCTTGAGGCACGGCTGAGTGTGCCCCCACAGATGTGCTTGGAAATAGGTGTTGGTAGGGTGGCAGACATGCTACGGCAGGATGGAGTGCTGGTCTTCCCCTTCTGCTTTTCATCACCCTGCCGCAAATTTCTGAGCCCTGTTGCTGACTGAGGTAGCTGTGGTTTGGCCTGATCCTGCTGCTCACTGGGGCTGGCTCCATCTGGGGGGCCAGGACAGGTCACTGGGTATTTTAGGCTCCCTAGGACAAGCAAGTCTCTTTGTATGCATTCCAGAGAGCAGTCATGATTTTAATTGG
Organism: Hypotaenidia okinawae; assembly: GCA_027925045.1. Classification (NCBI taxonomy): domain Eukaryota; kingdom Metazoa; phylum Chordata; class Aves; order Gruiformes; family Rallidae; genus Hypotaenidia; species Hypotaenidia okinawae. The sequence goes on from BSDF01000004.1 coordinate 11,565,380, forward strand.
ATTTTTGGAGGGATGTGTAGAAGTAGCTGTGCGAGCATTGCAGGTCATGTTTCCTAGTAGGGTCAGGCTTCTGGGTAGGCTCTGGCAGATTTGTTGATGTCCCAGATGGAAGCCTTTAGTGGGAATGTCTGTGGGACTGCTCCTCTCTGCCCTACTGCTGGTGCTTACAGCTTCTACAAGAACATAAAACTTTTGTCTCTCTAATTTGGTGAGAATTTGTCAATGAGAAAAAGTTGTGGGGGAGGGAATAAATGCACATGCACAAGCACATCCCAAAAAAGTATGACAACAAAGTTCACATCGCTCTAGGAAACGTGATTAAATATAGGTCCTGAATTCATTCCCACAAATATTTTCAGACTCTAGCAGATGTTCTACTGAGGCTGTCCAAGCTGGAGCCCACTGTGTGGTCCCATGCCCCTGCCCATCTGAGCTCTGCAGATGTAATTTAATGGTGTATTTCCTAATATGTGCATGTCTCTTGTGAAGTTTCCCTCAGCGTTTTTCAAAGGAAGGGTGAACATGTGCGCTGCCCTCTGCTACGAGATCCTCAAGTGCTGCACTTCCAAGGTGTCCTCCACGAGGAATGAAGCCTCTGCTCTTCTATATCTTCTGATGAGAAATAACTTCGAGTTCACCAAAAGGCGAACATTTCTGAGAACGCATCTTCAGGTCAGTGACTGGGGAAAAGGTAGAGAAGAGGACACCTCAGGCTTTATGAAAAGATATTTCAACATGAGTCACCTCATATCTGCAGAGGATCTTGCCATTGTTGATTTCCAGGCTTTGCCTAATTCCTGTTTCTGGTGATTTGCCCAGCGTAAAATACACTGCCATCAAATACTCCAGGATGTTTGAGTTTTTGGAATCACAGACACAAGACACACCTCGGCCTAAGAGGCTGGCCTGGCTGGGGTGGAAGGGACAGCAAGAAGAGCTGCCTTTGAGGCAGGAGGAGGGATTTTTCTGGAGCTACTTTTGCAGCATTGTTTTTCTGAAGTAAATTTAGGTACCTAAGGTCACAGATCAGTACTGTCTGGGTTGTAATAAATCGTGGTAGAAGATAACTAATGTACAAACAGGGATTTGTATTATGAATGCTATATTGTTAATTCTGTGAAGTTGGTGTTCAGCAAAGCAGCTTGATCCTCTGGAGAGTATTTGGGCTTGAGAGATGTGACAGTAAAGCCACAACAACAACAGTGCTGACATTGTGAGAAAGACCAGATGTTTTCCTGTGAGCATTTAATGTGTGACAATAACACTCCTCTGTTAGGGCTTGTTTAAGTAGAGCCCCTACCGTGTCCCAACAGATAATAATTGCGGTGAGCCAGTTAATAGCAGATGTGGCACTCAGCGGTGGGACGAGGTTTCAGGACTCCTTGCTCATCATTAACAACTTTGCAAACAGTGACAGGCCTATGAAGGTAAGTTGGAGGTGTTAAATCACATCATGTGCTGTCAGCCATTAATGCCAGAGTGGGGACGCACTCAAGGAAACCATGTTTAAAGATAACAACTGGAACTGTGACTTACTGGGCTGTGTTTGCTCAGTAAACAGTTATTACGCCAACAGCAATAGGGCAGCTGCACAGGCAGGTCATGCTCCATCTGTAAGGCCTCACGCCAATGGGAGGGAGCTCTGCAATTCAGGTTACACTGTGCAAAGTGTGTTGCTTGCAAGGGCATCCAAATTGCTTTCCAAGATCTCCCAGCTTTGAGAGGAATGACCAAGGGAGGGTCCGGTACTACTGTTCCCTGAAGGTAATAATTAGCAGGAATTAATTTTAATTAATTGAGTATCAATAATGTTAAGAAAGCACTCTTTCCTGGAGATTATTGGTTGTATTTCTTTGGAAAATAATTTTCTGTCTTTGAGCTAGAATTAACAGCTTCTACCTCACCCACTGAACAATATATCATCACTGCATGCTCCACTGCTGACAGAATAGCTGCCAAAGTAGGACAGAGGGCAACGGGAAGTGTTTTTACAGTTCTGTGATTATCCTATGACCTGAAGATGCAATGGAAACCTTAGCTAGGTGTTGAACTGTGCTACTAGAAATTTATAGTTAGGATATACCTGGCAAAGAACACAGTTCTCTTCTGTACACAGCATTTATAAGGGTTTCACTGAGCCATACTTTGCTGATCATATTTTGCGTCACAAGGCCATCATTATATCCAGTTTATGTTTTTATAGAAGTGCAAGAGTACAAGAGAGGTTTCAATACACTAGAGAGGATGCCATGCATGGGCACAGAGATAGCTTGGGAGTAGGAGCCCAAGGAGAGGGAACACTAGCCAGGCTTACCATGGAGGAGAGAAAGCTGAGGGGGGTCCTAATCGCTGTTTTCTATTACTGAAAGGATGGATGGATAGAGCGGAGGATGTCAGGCTCTTCTCAGAGGTATGGAGAGGCAGGACAAGAGGCAATGGGCACAACTTACTGCAAGAGAAATTCCAAATTTCCTGAAAGAAAAAGCTTTTTCCCAAGAACATGGTGCAGCAGGGCCCAGAAAGGAGGTGAAATTTCTGTCCTTGGAGATTATAAAATTTGGCTGGACAAGCTTTGCTCTAACTCAGTGATGGCCCTACTCTGAGCAGGGAATTAGTCTGGAGCCTGTGTTTCTTTATTTATTACATTCCTGTGGTGGAAAGTTCTAAAAATGCCTTTGGTGCTTTAAGAATTAAAAAGTGACCACATCAGAGACTAGCAAGCCGGATGTGGAATGACACGAAAAATACTTCAGACATGGTTTATGGTCCCATCCTGGGACATTCGCATGCACAGAGCACTTCTGTCCTGCTCTCACACCCGTTCACTCCTCAGGATGTCAAAGCACCTCCCACACTGTAGCAGAGGAACAGCCAACCTGACATTTTGTGCATGGCCAGGAGAGATTGGTCCTGTGCACACCCAGATTCAAATGCCTCTAATTCCATGTGAAATACCCTGCACTGTGGGCAGTGTGAGTTCAATAAGCATTTTCAGCCTGGTAGGAAGCAGAGTGTTGGCCAAAAGGGTCTTTTCTTTGGCAAAGCCTTTTATTTCTGTATTTGCTTCTAATCAGAGTTGTTTTGTGTCAGGCAACCGCTTTTCCCTCTGAAGTCAAAGATTTGACAAAGAGAATCCGTACAGTGCTTATGGCTACTGCTCAAATGAAAGAACATGAAAAGGATCCAGAAATGTTGATAGATCTACAGTACAGCTTAGCCAAATCTTACGCAAGCACCCCGGAACTCCGGAAAACGTGGCTGGACAGTATGGCAAAGATACATGTGAAAAATGGAGACTTTTCAGAGGTAATTCATGGAATCAGAAGCACGATGCGCAGCAAGACGGATATACAGATGACATGTTAATTTTCCCCTTGTACTTTGCAGGCAGCCATGTGTTACGTTCACGTAGCAGCCCTCGTTGCAGAGTTTCTACACAGGAAAAGTAAGTGTGTGCTGTTTGGGCAGCACGAGGAAGATGATACAGTGATGGGTTTGGGGGGAATCAGAATCTTTTTGAAGACAAGCTTCTTTCAGTTTAGTAAACGATTATTTTAGAGACAAGCTAAAAAGGAAAAAAAAAATGCAGTGGATAAAGCTAGAAGAAAATTAGTATCTTTTAAGAAAGAAATCCAGTTGTTCATGCACAGACATTTACTAGGCTGGACAGTCATGTTGTCGCATTGCTGAGTGAAATAAGGACTTAGGAAATGTGCTCACAGGGGAAGCCCATGTTAAAAACTGACTGTCAATATGTTCATCAGAAATATCACAATAGTCAGTGCAGAAAACTATAGAATAAAGCAGTCAAAATTCAGTCAAAAAATGAGACTGTAGCCTAACTATACAAATATGTAAAGAATAATCCGAGAATGATGTGGTTTAATGCAAAACAGGAAGGAAGGACAGACTTGTGTGTTCACAATTAACCCCACTTTGCAGGTTTTCTTTCAAATATCTGTTCCGCAGTTGATATATTGACCTCATTTCTCGTTTCCTTGTAAGGGAGGAATTGCTGAAACGGACGCTTAACATTTCAGAAAGTTAAGACTGCGTTAATGCTGGTTTCATGCACTGCCTTGGCTGTAAAGGGCTTAAGTGCCTTGCTCAGGGGGCTTGGAGTCCCTCCAAATTCTGTACTTTGCGGTGGCCAAGTGGGAAAAATCAGGATTTGTTTTTCAGATACATGTGTGCATTCCATATGGCTGCAGAGAGTATTGAGAGCTGGCAAATTTTTAATTTGCACCCTGGAGGCTGCTCACCACAACCAGTGGTAAAGGAGAACTGCTGAAAAAGAGGAGGAACAAATTCAAAGGAAAATCAAGTGAATACATGGAGTTATGCCTGTCACTGTCAGTCTTTACACTTACGTAGGCTGGAAAGGGTTCAACAAAGGCTGAACTACTCAGAATTTTGGGATACATAACTGCTTTTTGCTAGAAGTGTACAACTTTGGTCACTTACCACCCAGCTCTCCGGTGTCCAGCAAGAGCTTTCTTCTTGCATCTTCTGTACAAAGATATACCCTTGTCCTTCTCTCCTTTCAGTTGGTCACAGCTGGTTAGGTTGGTCAAAGATGACCTCCAGATGTCAGCACACTGAGAAATCTGTTGTGCTTGGTGTTAGTTACATACAAGGAATGACTCCCATGGCAAATGGCAGGGATGTTCTGACATGTTTGGGTTCATATAGCATATTAGTAGGAAAAATGTGAGTCAGGTCCCATGCTACTTGTAGGACTTTGCTATCAGCTAGACTCTTTCCCAGGCCATTAAAATATGATGTATTTGAGATCTGTTATTCCACTAATCTGCTTGCTTTTGTCTGCTACAGAGCTCTTCCCCAGTGGATGTGCTGCTTTCAAGAAAATCACTCCCAACATTGATGAAGAAGGTGCAATGAAAGAAGATGGGGGGATGATGGATGTACATTACAGTGAGGTGAGGTCCTCACAGGACATTTGATTGCTGATTAAGATTTAGTTTCAGACTTCATGTGAGCACTAAGAAATTATAGTTGTGCACTGGCTTCTGTAAGGAAGACTGTTGCACAGCAAGTACCTGCACTGAAGGATTTTTGGTGTATGATTCAGATAGGTAAAACTGGTGTAAGTTCTTGGTTCCTTTCTGAGGCTTTTCTAGCTCTGAGACTGAAAAGGCTATACCACAGTCATTGCCTGTCATGCTATGCAAAGCACAGGGCAGCGCAGCATGGTACTTCTAAGGAGGGACAAAATGCAAGCCAAGCTCTGCCCAGTGAGAGATCAGCTTAAGTTCCCCTTGAATAAGGCTGTGCTGCAGGACGCCACGTTAGCAGAACAATCCGGAAACCATAGCAGGGCACTGGGGAAGTGGGTAGACCCTCCTGTGAGTCATGAAGTCTCACAATTACTTCTGCACCAACCCCTGTACAACTGCGTTGGGTGGTCCACATGGCTGAGCAGGGTGGTCCTGCACCCCAGTTCCCATCAAGACTAGGCTTGAGGGTCCTTTACATCACATCCCACTGCTACTGCACACATGTTCCTTAGACCTATTTCTTAGACTTCCAGTGCTGTCGTCTCCATACCTTCCCAAATTTTTGGCATTCTCTTGGAGAGGGAGCTAAATAAACAAGACCTACTCTCTGGCTATTGTGCTAATGATTTAATAAGAGTAATGAAGTTTTAAAATATGACTTGTCCATTTATCTTCTTTTTTCGCCAAAATTTAGAATACCTTTGGAAAGGCCAGGAAAACATGGAGCTAATTATGTTGGGACCTGTTAAAGTACTTGAAGTTAAAATAGGTTTCTCTTCTAACTCTCACTGGTTGCTCTCGTAGGAAGTCCTGGTGGAGCTGCTGGAGCAATGTGTAGATGGCCTGTGGAAAGCAGAGCGTTACGAAGCCATTTCTGAAGTTTCCAAGCTGATCATTCCTATTTATGAAAAGAGGCGTGAATTTGAGGTAGGTATTTTGAAGAAAAAGCAGGAGGTGTTCTGTTTGGGTTTTTTTGAAGTTGTGAGTTAATGAGTCGGTGTCAGGAAAGCAGATACTGTGCTTCATTGATGGCCATTAAACAAGTCAGTGAAAGCAATGGTCTGGAGGGCTAAAGACACGGGAGACTCATAGTTAGTGCATAATTCTCACCTTTCTATCCCTAAAATAAAGCTGTCATCATCTCATATGCTCATCAAATACAGGTTCTCTTTGAGACTCCAGTGTTTTAAGGGTAAAAAACAGTGTGAGACCTGTTCAAGAAAGACTAGATCTGAAGGCAATTCAGTGGTAAGAGAAGAGGAAGGAAGCTGTCACCAGCCCTCTGCCTTCCTCCTTCCCAACTCTTGCTGTGACCCCTGCTTCAGTGAGGCTGTTGCTCCCTCTCCCATGACCCCCTCCACATCAGGACAGCATCCAACTACATAATTGAAACTAGGAGAAGCCCTGATCTATTTTTTTCCATCATAAAGCTGTTTTTAATTAAAAAAATAATTTCTCAGTAAAATACTGCAACCCTAAAAGGCTCCGTCAGAGAACAGTTGGTTCAGCCTTCCATCTAGGGATAATGGTGTTACTGCAGCCTGGGTACCTTTCAGACCTGAAGCTAACAAGGTCCTTAAGACTGAGGCTTTTAAAATAAAACCTGCATGAGTTCAACCTCTTTAGAAATTCTGGTTTGAATTCTCCAAAGATCATGCTCATCGCAGTAGCACCCAAAGTTAGCTAGACTTTCCTGCTTCCAAATTCTGCCTTAATGATGTCGAGATCTGACTTCCAGAAACTCACTCAGCTGTACAGAACGCTTCACGGAGCATACGCTAAGATATTAGAAGTAATGCACACAAGGAAGAGGCTTCTTGGAACCTTTTTCAGAGTGGCCTTTTATGGACAAGTAAGTATACAGACTGGCTTGCCAGCTACCCCTCACCAGGCACACTGGCCCCAAAGCTGCTGCTCTGGCAGACTCGAAGCTGAAATCCCTGTTAGCTCCTCCGGTGCAGCCGCCGGCACGTCTGCATGAGCGTTTCGGTATTGCACCCTTGAGGTGAGGGTTTGTGTCTCTCTCCAGGAGTATTTGATTTATTACAGAGATTATGATTCTGCTGGTGGGCTTTTCATAAAACAGCTTGCTGGGGCTTCATTCAGAAAACACCAGGGGTTTTGGTAATTATAGTTATTATAAGTTACGCAAGCACAATTCAGTGTATATAGCATATAACCACTAACAGTGTATAACCATAGTATATAAACAGTAGTATTAACTGTTTCTACTACAGATAATTCCTGCTCCTTTCTAGATATTAGTAGAGTAAAAGCTTATAGGAGAAGCTGGAGGCAAAATATGTATTGGTGTTGGTTGCATGCTTGTAGAGATAGATAGTATTTTTTGTTAGCTGAGGCAGCTGGAAAAATTAAAAAGATCTGGGCCTCAGAGTCCCAAGAAGGAGCACGATCTTAAATCTGATGAGCCTAAAGGCAGTTGTGTTTGTTTGGTTCTTTTTTTTTCAGCTATAGCAGTTAACTAATAAAGTGTGTTACCCCTAAGTGTTACCTTGTGTCTCTGAACTATGTGCTCCCGCTTGTGGACCCATAACCATGGGGGAGATACAGGACCCCTCTTTAGAAAATGCTGTGTAAATTATATTAGCCCTGACTTTCCTCCTTCCTTCTTTTAGAGATGATGAATATCCCTGAAATGGTCTTGGGCTCGTGCCTTCAAACACTGCTTTCATCACATACACAACATACTGGAGCATTAACTTTTGCTGCATCAAACGTACATTTTATTTTTGTCTTTGTCTCATCTTCAGCTTTGGACATGTAAAAAGTAAATAAGGCTAGCAATAGATAAAAGGAAACAACTGTCTGCTTAATTTCCTAACAGCTGTAGAAATAACTGGATCAGCCCCTAAAATTAAGCCATGTAACGTATCATCTTGACAACCAATACTTGATCCAGTTTTGTACTTTAAAGCTTTGCCGGTGTTATATACCAGCTCCACAAACACATTTTTAAGGCTCTGTCACAACTTCTGGCTGGAACAGCTTGCCAAAGCATGAAGCTTTCATGCTGTTTCCATTACAGGGAGGACTGGTGGTGCAGGCACAAGCTTTAGCGCAATTTTGTCTCTACAGCAAATACACCAAGTTCAACTTCCCTGAATACAAGAGGAATCAAAGCAGAGGAAACCTGTTTCTTTATTTATTGCTTGAAGTCCATTTCAGCCTACATAAAATCCTTCTTTTGGAACTGTTCTTGTGGCTCTGCTATCAGAGCTTCCTCAATTTAACATTGTGTCTTTCTGCTCCCTCTCTATGCTTTGTGTTTGTGGTTGTTTTTTATTTCCTGATAGCCTCTTTCCAACCTTCCCAAAAGTCAACTGCTGCCAAACCCATATTCCACATTGTTTGGATTTTCACTGGTCATACTCAAGCCTTTGCGTTCAGCAATGACGTGATTGTGTTGTTTGAGGAATTTTATGATTTTTTTCAACACAATTTTTGAAGGAACCTATTAAACAGGCCGAGCTCAGTAAGGCTTTATGCAAGCCATAGCTTTCTAAACCTTCTTGAGTTTCTGAAATGTTAGTAGAGACTTGCTTTCAAAGTATTCTTCACTATTTGTGATTAACACTAGACATTCTTTGAAGAAGAAGATGGGAAGGAATACATCTATAAGGAACCCAAGCTGACAGGCCTCTCGGAGATCTCCTTCAGACTTCTTAAACTTTATGGAGAAAAATTTGGATCAGAGACGGTAAAGATTATCCAGGATTCTAACAAGGTGAGAGTTAAACTGCATGAGCAAGCTGACAAAATGCTTGTGACCATCAGGGCTGCATACTACAGAGTGCACTGATGAGCATGACAGAAATATCAGTTGTATTCTAATACTAGTCAGGGTTTGGGATTGCACTGCTCTAAGCATTGTGCAAGTGGAGCATGAAGGATGAACTTTGCTCTGTGGAGCTGAGGATGTGAAATGACACAGCATCCTTTCTTTTTGCCAGTACTAATGGAGGAGTGAGCCCCTCTTCAGCACTCCTGGGGGGAAGCACCTTGCTTCCAGTTGCCCCTCACATCTTCATGCTCCTGTGTGGATATATTGCACAACTTGACAAGTTTTGGTGCTGACCTGGCTCCCAGGTGGAAATAAATGCACTGGGAATTATAGATGGGATATGCAACCCACATCTCACTGATCCCTGTTGTTGGGAGGCATTAGGAGACAGCACAGAGGAATAGATGATTGCAGGAGGAGTGACTTCTTGTTGCTTAGACACTGCAAGTCTAAAGACAGTCTTTTGCAGCCTTGCAGCCATGGCTCCTTCCTTTTCCCATGGGATACTCATTTATGCTCCCTGCAAGGGCTTTGTGCACTCTTAGCTTGCAACCAGGGATTGTTGGGGTTACCAAAGCCAATGCTGGTGATCCCAAAGCTTGCTTTGTGCAAGCCTGTGGATTCGCATGCTACAGCACAGTATGTGGGTTTGCTCATGGCCTGGAAGCAATGTGGTCATATTAGAAGGACTTGAGAGCTCAGGCATGTGCTGCTTTGATGGGTAAGGAGACATGGCTGCCTGTTACAGATGCAGCTCATTTGTCACCAGGTGAGGTATTTCTTGTGCCATGCCTCCTTGCCTCCTGTGTTCACCAGGAGATGGTCCAGACATCAGAGGTGAGGTCAAAGGGAGAGTTTGGTGTGTCATTCACCTGTATGCAATGCAGCTGGGTCAGCAAGGGATCAGTTTAAATCAGATCCCAGTAGATAAATTAACCAGTTATAAATTATTAACCTTTGTACTTCTAGTGAGTAACCCTCTTATTTCACAGGTCAATGTTAAAGACCTTGATCCTAAGTGTGCCCATATTCAAGTGACTTACGTGAAGCCCTATTTTGAAGAAAAAGAAATGTCTGAAAGAAAAACTGAATTTGAAAGAAATCATAACATCAATAGATTTGTGTTTGAAACTCCTTACACTTTATCTGGAAAAAAGCATGGCAATGTGGAAGAGCAGTGTAAAAAAAGGACCATTCTAACCAGTAAGTACAAGCACTCAAACATCAGACAGTATGTATCAGATATTATTTTTTAGACTATTTTAGCTCATTAAAATATCCAAAAGGGGTCTGAAATTCTTGAAGCTACTTAATCAGAACTGTGATACAGTATTCTGATTGGTAGGGAAATTTACTTTATGTTTCCATGTGCAGTTTTTTACAAAGCAATAAATTGTCCTGGTGAATTATAGCCTTGTTCAGGGTTTCAAACACACTCTGCAAAACCCTGAAGGAAAAAATCTGCTTGCATATATGTTGTATGAGGTGTATTGCTATTTGCTGCATGACTTCTAAATCTATAAACTTCTTTTGCTGTTTCTGTCAGCTTTGAATTCCTTTCCATATGTAAAGAAGAGAATCCCAGTCAACTATGAACATCAGGTTAATTTGAAACCAATTGATGTCGCTACGGATGAGATAAAGGACAGGACAGCAGAGCTGCAGAAGCTCTGCTCTGCTGGCGATGTTGACATGATCCAGCTGCAGCTCAAATTGCAAGGCTGTGTTTCTGTGCAGGTAAGGCTTGATGTCAGCTCAAAATTACATTTATATACACATCTCTGAGTGAGTCATCTTTTCACAAGGCAGCCCATTTACTTTCCAGCAATCATTAACTACCTCGTCTGGGGCTCTGCAGCCATCAGGCTGCCAGCACAGCTCGCCCTGCTGCATATGGCGGTACATTAGTGGGTGGCTGATGGCAATAAGCATTTTGTCCAGTGGTGTTTACAGTGTCAAGTCCAAGTGTAATTACACATTAGTTGGCCATGGGTAAATGCTGAAATTTATTTAATTCTTAAAGATTATACTGTAAATATCAGGCATAAATAGTTGTTTTGTGAACTTGACTTTTCTCAAGCTGGATGAATGACCTTACAACTCAGACCGCACTGCTTTTCCAAAGGCAAATAAGAAGAAAGTATGAGGAAACTGATTGCATCTCTCTCCATCTCCATTTATCTAGGTCTTAAAAAACCTAGATAGAAAAATAATGCTCAAGTTTTGAAACTTCAGGTGCCTCTGGTGACATTATTAAAGCAGAGCAGGTGGCATTCAAATAATACACTAATGACTTTTGTAAAAAAATAAAAATAAAAAATTTGCTATTCCCTCCATAACTTCCTGTAGCAACTCAACAGAAGTTCTCACATAAATTATTTCTTACTTCTTTGGTTCTAGGTTAATGCTGGTCCCTTGACCTATGCCAGAGCTTTCCTAAGTGACAGCCAGTCCAGCAAATACCCAGCTAAGAAGGTGAATGAGTTAAAAGAAATGTTCAGGTATGCTTTCTAATGCAATGAAAACCAGCCAGCTGTCTGGGACACGGTACCTGCTTTGGTGCTTTTTTTGTCTGTCTCCAAAACTAGCAGATGCTGAAATGTTCAGATGTGCCTTATAAACATCCAGGTCCCGTGGGGTTGTGGTCACTCAGACTTAGGAGAAAAGCCAGTCTAACGATGTATGTCAGGAGTTCCCAAGCTCCAGGGCTGTGATCTCTATGGGTAGATGCAGCGGAGCGCTTGCTTCAGCAGTTTATGGGGGTTGGTATTTGAAGTTGTCGTGTGAAGAAAGTATGTTTGAAAACCAGATGTCTGACAGTCTTGTGCTCAGGGATCTTGCATATTATGCATTGTTTCCCAGTCTTTCCAAAGGGATTTTTTACTAGATAATGATGAACTTGAAATATTTTAAAGCAAATGCGTTTCCAGTTTATGGGTGATCATTGTTATTGTTTCTGTTGCTAATTTTTGAAACTTTGTGACTCTCACAGGTGTTTTTCTAACTCCGGTCCCTTAGGGAAGCTTTATCTCCCAATTTAAAGTGTCTCCCAGGATAGAATCAGGCAGCTCCTGCTTCACCCCACCTTTAGCACACTATTTTCTGGCTGCCTTGGGAGCAACCAATTGCCGACCAGCTCCTGTATTGATTACCTGGTGCTGGTGACTCCCATTTTGCCCTTGGCCACTGTGTGGAGAAGGCAACATTTGAGCCAACCCTACTTTTCCTTCAGTGGGTCAAGTAACCTAGCAAACCATAGGACAAACAAGAGAACAGTCCCCATGTGCCTGCCACACGTGGATGAAGAACAGAGGGAAGGCAGGTTCACCTTCCAGCCTTCCAGTGCAGCCAGGACAAACACAATCTCTATTTCATGGAAAAAAAAAATCCCAGAAAATCCCAGTCATGCTTGTGTGTTCAGTCTATAAGAAAGAAATGTGTGTGTGAAATGAATTGAGGAAAATGAGTAACACAAAGCAACAAAACAGTTTTGCAGCTCCTCGTGATCTAAACTTTTTTCTGGAGGGTGTCTACTGTTAGCAACATGACCTTAAGTGCACATACAATATCACATCCAGACGTGTCAAGCCCTGTACAACTGATTTGTCTCCTGGACCTGACTGTAACCTCCCTCTGCTTTGTGACCCTTTGTGCAGCTGGCTGGGCTCCTCTTGGGTCCACAGGCTCTGTGTGGCCCTACAGGTTGGGCAGAAGGTACCAGACCACGGGGTTGCTCTGCAGGCATGCATGTCCCATTTACTGAGGAGCCAGGCTCCCAGGAGCGCCAGCCAAAAGCCCAGTCCTGTGTTGCAGTCCCTCCTCATTGCCTGATCCCCTGTGCCAGGGATGCCCTGAGAACGTGACTTGTCCCAAACATTGGAGAAAAGGGTGGGGAAAAAATGAGATTTGTCTCTCTGGTTGTTTGGTAGAAGATGGGGCTACTGTAATGCCCAAAGTTCATTCTCTTCCTCCCCAGGAAGTTTATACAAGCCTGTGGAATTGCTCTGGATCTCAATGAGCGACTCATCAAGGAGGATCAAGTGGAGTACCATGAGGGTCTAAAATCGAACTTTCGGGATATGGTGAAAGAGCTTTCTGACATCATCCACGAACAGGCACGTAACTCATGTCAGGAGTATGATCTGTAGAATCAAGCACATAAAATGAATGGTACAGACTGCACCGTGGTTCTCAGTGCTTTAAATTTAGAAGAATGTTTTCAAAATCTTTCAGTTAATTAACACACAGTCAGTGTGTGATTATTAATTAAAAAAGCAACATTTTAAGTCTCTAAAAATGTCTAGTGAATTCCACAGTGAGTTGAGCAGTTGTTCAAACCAATGCAAAAGTGTGGAAGTGGCAAAATAAAGCCCCTCTAGCAGGCTGCTACTTCTAAGTTAGGTTGCTCACAGCAATCAAGCGCTTCTTTTGGAAGAGCACAGTTATACTTTCAGGGAAACAGTCTCATGATGGGGCTGAATTTTGCTGTAAGGTGTATAAGGAAAGATCCCTTTGAGAGTCAGTGACTGCTGCATCCCCCTGTGGTTAGATTTGACTGCTATTCCGCCCATGACCAGCATTTTCTTGGGGTGTAAACTACCAATTTTGCACGTTTGGCAAGCTCATTTTTTCACGTGCATTGCTTACCATGTATACTCCACTGCTGAATTTTGCTCAAAAATGTTTTTTCATAGGAGTTGCCACCTGCTTACTCTAAGCTGTTTGCAAGTAAACCTTTCCAAGACATTTAATTTGCATGCAGCTGCTGGAACTTTTGTGGTTTCTGAATTCTGCAATAGTCAAATCTCAAACAAATCACCCAGCTTTGTCCTGTTGCAGTACAGTAGTTAAGATTATCTTAGAACAAAGAAGCATTGTTAAAGCACACTCCCTATTATCTTGCTAGATTTACAAATCCACTGTCGTTGTTGTCTTTGGTTAATGGGGAAAATTTAACAGAAACTGAAATGTCAAACTGAAGGGCTCACTGGGAAGGATACCCATTTCACTTTCTTCTTGCGTTAGATCAAAAGGCAGCTTAAAAGATTGTGTTTATTAACACTGTTCTTTATGGTTCTATAGTATTATGTAGATAACTGCTGACTTGAACTTTGTATTGCCATCAAATGACCTAAGTGTCTAACAAGTTAAACGTAATGGAGATGTTTTCCTCTTCTGCAAAATTACTTGGTTAAATATAGAAGGTGTAATACATTAATGTAGGGTTCTCATTGCAAATAACATAGGCTTTTCTAAATATTGTCAATACTCCAAAACAAGACAGGCAGTGCACTTGGTTTGGGATGACAGGACAGATGGTTCAGCCTGTGACCTATCTACAAATCTTTTAAGTTAGGGAAATTAAGAGACAATAAAAAAATTATAAACTGCCACTCAACTGGTAGAGGAAGCCTCAGAGAGTGGCAGAAAACTGAATGTCCAAAAACTCTTTATGGTCCATCACCAGTGATCTCGGTTTCACTAATGTAAATTCAGACTAACTTGTTGGCTAGTGAACCACAGGGTGAAAAACAAATACACAGTCAGGTCTAGAGCAGATCTGCCAAGTCCAGTTAGAGCAGATTTACCAAGTCCAGTTAGATCATGTGCTGTAAGACCATCCTTCAGGTTATAAAGTACAAAATCTTGCCACGTGGCACAGCTGTAGCGAGCGTTTGCTGTGTTTAGCTGCAGGTAGTCCCTATCCTTACGGGAAAACTCAACTATTAGAATTCTGTTACTGCTAAGATATCCTAAAAAAATGTCTATACAGAAAATTGGTTCTTTCTTATGCTGGATAGTCGTCACTAAAAGCGACCCATTAATACACAGAAGGGTGTACATGTGAATGCTGCAAATATCACTAAATTACTCTTCTTTCTCATTTCTTTGTTATGCTGCCTTTGCGAAACAGCTTTGAAGACAAGGTTGGATATCTCCTTTGCCTATCTTTTTAAACAGCTTGATTATAACAATGAACTGAAATTCATACTGAATTTGTGATTATTTTGGCTTTGTCTAGATCTACCATGAAGATACAATGCACTCACCGTGGATGCATGACTCCCTACATGTCTTCTGTGCCATCAGCGGAACATCTGGTGATGGAAACTACTGTTCACTCAGACCCACTGCTGAAATATAAACATATCAGTCATATTTTGCAGAGCTTTCTCAGGAATACTTGGAACTGTACAAAGGATGTTTAAAAAATTCCATGATGAGCAAAGATCCTTTTTTTTTTTTTTTAAAACAATTCTTTTTCCCCACAAAAACCCCAGTTGCCATGCTTTCAAACAGGGTGCTTGCTTATTTTGCAGAGCAACATTGAAAGTGCCTGGACATTGCACCACTGTGCTTGTTTTCTGCTATTTTTTTTTTTAAAGGTAAATGTATAACAGGACATGGAAAGGCAGTTATCTAAATATGTATTGAATTGCCCAACTATGAATTGAAATGATAACAGTACTATGTAAAATTGTACAATGGAATATAATAAAATGTAAAGCTACTTTGTAAATAGAAGGAGCATAGAGTATATAGAATTTAGCGTTATATCGTATTTGCTGCTAAAAGCTTTGTTGGACAGGGAACATGAAGGAGAAATTGTAGTCACTAGTAAGAGACCTTCCTCTTCTAAAAAGTGACTTTGGGGTCAAGATGCCCCTGTTGCACTCAGATGAGAATAAACGTGTCCTAGTCTGGAATCACTAAAACCTAAGTGAGAAATTACCATTTTCATACCTCTTCTGGGCAGATATTTCTAAGCTAACCCTCATGAGAGCTCGGCTTACAATAGCTGATTTCAATTTTGGCTGTCCTTTCCTGGCTGCAGGAGGATGGATTTATACTTGCTGAGGAGCTTTGTCATTTGATGAGAGTTTTTCTACCACTCCCAGTCTCACAAATATAAACTCCAAATATAAATACCTTAAATTGGGCTGGGAATTGTAAAGTGCTTTCATGCCTTTCAGCAAAATTCGAATAACCTGAGATGTGCTTAAAAAAAAAAAAACAACAAACCAACAAAAAACAGCACATCAAAATAACTCCTACAAAATTGAGGGGGTTTTATCATGTGACACATGTTCATCCATGTTCCCTCTCTTTTCTGAAAGTCTGTTCTTTTTGCCTGTCAGGTGGTTGGAGAAAATATTATTTTCCACAATTTTTTTATTCCTTCTTCCCTTCCCCAAGGCATTATTACATTACCTCTCTCCCTTTATAATATGACGGCTTCAGATGCAGGAAGAAGAAAACATATCGATAATAATTTTATCCAGCCACATTTTTAAATCCATGTTTTTCATAATCCCATAAATTGTAAATATGGTTCCAAAAGTTCCTATGGGAAGGGTGGCGTTTTTAAGGATGTGTAACAAAATGCCATAATAAAAGGACTCTAGATGGGTGTTTGGCTTGGCTATAGTGTCTGTAAAATGTTAGGCTTCTAATTTCTGTAACAAAAAATACCTTTGAATAGTAACTGGCTCACCTTTCAAAATGCTTCTTATGCACAATTCTAAATACCTAAAATTGTCTTCTGAGAAAATAACGTTGTGATCCATAAATTCACCCATTCCCTGTTGCAAGCAAAATACAGATGCACGTATGTAGCAAACAGCTTTATGCTACGCAGGCTCTAAATTTATCTTAACAGAAAGAGGAAGAGAGACTGGTGTGTTTAAACATCGTTACTACCTTACTGATTTTCATCTCTCCGCAGATAATATTCAAAGGCAGATAGTGAGAGTATTCCAAGTTATTTGGCTAGGAGGTGACGGGGCTGATTAATAGCGGATACATTACGAGATATTTTGGGAGTAAACTTCAGTACCAAAGATACAGTATCTTGAATATAGTGAGCAATGATGAGATGGACACATCCAAAAGGTCTTGCACTATTGTTCCTTTAAATACTGCAGCTAACCTAAGAGTTTTCCTGGAATCTCCCTGAAATTCTTAATCATGTTTTTTGTTGTCATTTATGTTCTGAAATAACAGCGTTGGATCAGTTTTCAGTTGTTACTCCTTATTGTTCCTGGAACGGCAGTGAGATTCTTACTCTAGTCATCCGATGTATTTAATGGTCCAAGATGAATTTTTTGTCTGAACTTCTTGATTTATTGTGGGTATTGAAGTTGTCCTGTCAGTTCATTTTAATGCACTGGAAAGCTGTCTCGGCAATTCAGCCAAAAAAAGTATTTAATTCTGGTCCAATTAGAAGGCGTACAGTCAGGACATTTCAGAATACACATTTGTGGGCAGTTTGGATGAATAAGAAAAATGACCATGCCCTAAGGATTTCTTTTCTGTCCTGCAGGTAAATAATTTGATTGGGTTTTTTAACAGAAAAAATCTCAAAGGCAAGTCTATCCTTTTTTTGTCCTTTTTACATTATAAAAACACTGGTAACAAACGAGACTGATTTTTTTATTTAATTAATTTTATTTTTTTTTTACTTTTCCACCAATCTAGAAATGACAGGGAGTGGTCATTAGATAGTTCACAGCTGTAGCTGAACCACAAAGCGAAGAAGGTATTTGCGTTTTTCTCTTCCTTTTCCCATGTAACTGTCCCAGTTTAAATAATTCCTCCAAATTTTTTTCTTGCTTCTGGTTCAAACAGATAAAATGACAAATCTATCTGGGGAGCATACTAAATATGTGTCTGGTTTATGTAGCTGGTTCTCACATCGGGTGCTTCCTATTTGCTGCCTTTTTTGGGAAGAATATAAATGTTTGTTACTCGTTAACGCTCTTGTTTTTCTTATACTGCCTAAAGAACAACGGGGAGGGTTTTTTGGTCTGTAAAAATTAGTAGCTACATTTCAAATTACAACCTAACCTGTGCTCTTTCTATGTATCAGTAGAGCTACACATACATATTTTACATGTGTGTGTGTATGTGCGCATATATATATATATATATATACACACCCATCTAACGTCAGGTCTCCAGAAGCGATGCACTGGTGATTTTGCAATCACCGAGTTGTTTTGCATAAAAGAAGAAACAGGGTAAAGTATCTGTCAATGAGGATTAAGAACACTTGGCTACTCTTAGCATCAGGACTGGTTTTGGATAATGGTGTGTGTTAGAGCAGGATTGTTTGCAAATAGGACATAGGAAGCAACACAGGGTCTGCCAGCACTTTATGTGCAAGGATGTGCTTTTAGAGATTTACAAGCAAAGTGTAAACATCTACTGTCTTTGATTTACTGCTTTTCTCTCTACAGAGAGATTAGAAATGAATATTTTAAGACAGAGAACTTCGGTGTTACATTTCTTTCCCCCAAAACAACCTGGAACCCAGAATTTACTGCACCCAAGGATATATTCCTATGTGTTTCTCAATGTTGTGAATTTCTTCTGACAATACAAATTTTCATGACATAGACC
The DNA here is from genome assembly GCA_027925045.1 of Hypotaenidia okinawae. NCBI lineage: Eukaryota > Metazoa > Chordata > Aves > Gruiformes > Rallidae > Hypotaenidia > Hypotaenidia okinawae. The sequence continues at coordinate 11,583,602 of BSDF01000004.1, forward strand.
AACAAATGGAAAATCATGGATGGAAGAATAGCTGCACTGTGTCATGTGCTGCTTTTGTTCCAGAAGCCTTTTGAATATATGCCACATGGTATTTGATTATAGAGTAAGAGCTTACATAAACATAACACCTTTAGTCTCAGAAGTAGATCAAATCTGTTTGGTTTCCCTTCCCGTAGAGACAAGGCTCCCATGGGCTTCACATCAGGCTTCCAAATAACCCTACAATTTGACATAATATGGCCCAAAAGACTGGAGGAAAACATGAATTAGAAGTCATGGGATCAACAGTCTTACAAAAAACCGCATCTTACTCAGCTTGCCCACTTGAGGAGAGTCGCATGTGTTCATTGGATGCTCACTGAGCTGAATCCTCATTAAACAGGGGTTCATACTGGATTGATGAATATTGTGTACAGCTAATTATTAGGCAGCCGCAGACTGTGGTACTTAACCTTTAAATAATATGCTTGTGTCAAGCAGTGGTGAGCCAAGTATGATATATACATATTTCAGCTATTCAGGATGTAATTTACTCTCTTTTCATGTAAATTTAACACCTGGTACTACATATTCATAACAAATGCTTTTATTGTGCATGTTGTATATAATATGTGTGTTGTACAAGCCCTGTTCAACCTTCTGTGTGTGACAACAGAACGGTACATCCTGTTTGCCCCTAACTGATGTACCTCTGGCACCAAGTAATACCATCTTGTATTGGTCTTTTTAGTCTCGTTCTCTTGAAGAATCAATGAGTTTGACAAGAAGCCAAGTTAAAATCCCATTTCAGTTAATCCAGATAAAAGAGAGTTTATTCCAGGTCAAAAATAAAAGACTACAAAACCAGGAAAACTAAGTGTTGCAATAAACATGTTTTGCTTAGGGTTTTTTCCCTTTCACAGAACAGGATGAGTGATCTGAAGCTAATAGCAGCGTAAGATTCATGAGACTAAAACCTGGTGAAATGAGGTATTGCAGATGCTGCCTCTAGATTACCGTAATAAATCTTCAGCTGTGTAAGGACACCACACGAGATTGTTAACATTCAATTATTCAGCAGCAAATAGAACATGTTGGTTCAGAAATACTCAAGGAACCCAAATGTCCTGCATCCAGCTTGGAGGATCCCCAAAGCACGATTCATCGGGAAACCTGAGACAGACACAGAAGTGCCTGTAAAGTTATAAACAGAAATAAGGTGTGGATCAGTAACACAGAAATGTCCCAGCAAATTGCCCCACTTTCCTAAAGAGTGTTCAGTAAGTTTGTGATCAGGTTTTTGCTCTGGTTTGTAGTTTAAATTTCCAAACCCAGACTAAGGCTCTTTGGGAATGTATTTATTGTCACTCTACTCCAACTAATTTGATCTAAATGGCTAATATACATGCTGAGCTCAGGCAGTTGTTTCGGCTATTACACAATGTAATGGAAGTCAGGTATAGCTACACTTATTTACCTCAGACCATCAGATAAAGGACAGAATGCTTTTTCTATCACTGCATGGGGTTCCTGCGAGCCTTGGCCAAACAGCTCTAGGGCCAGGTTCTGCCCTGCCTGCCTTCATGGGTAGTAAGAGGCAAAGGAGTTAACTCCCTTGCCAAATAAATAGATTAATTAAACGGACTCTGGTATTTTGGGACCTGTGGGCAGAGAAGCTGATGCATGGAGTTGCAGTAGCAACTTACTGGAGAGGGATACCATTTCTCTCACAAGTGTACATGGTTCCATGCCTACCCTAAAGTGCTCTTCAAAGGATGCAGTTTTTATTCTGCGTAACTTCTGATTTCCGGTGATGCTAGGTCAGCAGCTCGGAGAGAGGTAGCAGAGTTCACAGCCGTTTTGAACACGCTTCTCACAAAGCTCTAGATGTCCCCCAAAGAACGCTGAGGTCAAAAAGGGAGAGGCCCCGTGAGTCAGACTGGGTGTTTGCAGCTCACCGGTTTGGATTTTTGGGCCTCAGATCCAGCTGTATTCTAATCGATTCTGCCCTTTTATCGAACTGAACCCAGCCAGTTTCTGCAGAGCCTAGAATCTTGTCCGCTGGGACCTGCAGTGTTCACAGAAGCTGCTGCAAAACCAGAAACGACACAAGAAAAATCTCACCATCCGCGTGCTCCCGAAAGGGGCAACTCCCCACAGCCTTGTGCTGCGAGTTACTGCCTGCCTCTAGCTTAACCCAGCGATCAGGCAGCCACACCGTGCCTCAGCGTCATCTGTGAATGGGATTTAGAGAACGCTTACAGAAGAAAATTATTAGGGTTTGGGGTTTGGTTTGGGTTTTTTTTTTTTGTAATGCATCATCAAACTTGTTGCACAGCCCCACCACAATCACCACCTTCGGGTGTGTGGGTGGAAGCAGCAGGAACGTGTGGCCAAGGGCAGATCACCAGCAGGATCGTAAATCAGTTTACATCAAGCACAAAGATGCTGTACTTCAAGTACTTATTTAACAGATTGTTTTAAAGATTTCAAAGGTGTGTCTACACGAGCTCCAGTGGCTGCAGTGCAGGCATGTTGTCTGAGAACATGAGCAAGCCTGAGATTTGCAACAGAAAGATGCAAGGGAGGACTCAGTGAGATTGAGAAATGGGAAGTCTCGGGTAGGTGGCAGGGATCAAAGGCTTTCACAGGAGTTCTGATTGCCCTGCACCGGGATGGGAATGTGACAGCAAGCCCAGCGCTCAGGGAGAAGGAAGAGAGCTGGAGAAAAACATTTCAGCCACCGCTGCCGACAACGGGCAGGCAGCCAAATGCATGTGAACCATTGGGTTTGTGCTTGGCGCTGGCTCTCCCAGGAGAAAGACTGGACAAAACAGAAAGGAGGAAGGAAAGAAATCATTAGCAAGGAAACTGAAAGCAAGAGGGAAGGTCGCTGTATCTTGGATCAGCTTTACTCTACGAAGTTTATCACTAGCAGGCGTAGTCCATGCTGGCTATAGGTGTTGCACAGCCTGAAGTCACCCAGCCAAATGTTCCAAAGTCACACACAACTTCAAAGTTCCATGTCCTGGAACTTTAAGCCACAGTTTTTATGTTATTATAACTGTGGGCCCTTGGGCACTTTCTAACAGCAACTAGGAAATTGGCTAAACCCTCTTCCCAGGAGTAAAAAAACAAACAAGCAGGAAAAAAACAACCACAACAACAACAACAACAAAAAAAACCCACAACACAAACAAAAACAACAAAAAGCTTTAACACAGGATATTCCCCACCCTATCATAAAAAGATCCGCTTCCCTTTTTCTAAAATAAGTGTCTAAAAAGCAGATGAAATGTTGCAAAACTCCTTGAAGAGCTGAGTAAATATTGATATGCCCCGTTTGCTTAGGAATAAGTAATTTTTACTGATGAATTTTGGTTTGCCTTGGAACAGCCAAAGTTTCCTCTCTCCTGGGCAATTTTGATACTGCCTGTATTCGGGTGGCAAGTAGGACCAAACTTGCTAGCCACCTGAAAGAAGAAAAAGCCTTATCCCAAATGGGTTTTTTTGTCCTGAAATCCATCAAAATATCACTTGATACTCCCAATTTTGGGGAAATTTGGGGAAACCACTTGCTGCGTCGCACCAATAAAAGCCAGAACGAAGTTGCAAACGACCATGTCGTGTTTGGAAGAGGCTGAAGCTGGGGACATTTGAGGAAGTTTGTAGAAAGAATCTGTGGTCGCGGATCGGAGAAAGAACACCATGCTTTTTTAGTTGAGAGAACTGCAGAGACGACCTGAATTTGCAGAAGGGATTTTGAAAAGAGGGCTTCTGCTAGGGGAGGACGGAATAACTAGGTTTAACATGGAGAGAATTAGCAGGGGATGTGCTAACGCAGCTGATTTCTTGGTGCAAATGTGTCGTTGTCTTGGGGATCTTTCGATGCTGGCAGAAGTGAGGTATAGACCCGGTTGTAAAAAGAAAATAAGCAATGCTTTGGACTCCCAAACCAAGATCCTTCAGCGCTCAGGGCCGTGCTGAGTGCAGGGCGAGGGCAGCTGGCAGGGTGTTGTTGCAAGAGGGCGCGGCGGGGCACCGGGCGGGAGCCGGGAAGCGGCGCGGTGTGTGGTGCGCTGTGCTGGCTCCGGTCCCTGCGGGAAGCGCTCAGGGACCTCGGGCAACACTCGAAGCGCGGCGTTTGCGGCTGGGCCCGGTGGGGTTTGGGGAGGGCTCCTGGAAGGCACGGAAAGCTCCAGGGGGAAGAAAACGCGTCTCCATGGCGTGGGTGCGGGAGGCAGTGGTGACCAGCAGAGAGCGGAAGGAAGGCAGTGGGTGACACGAGGGGTGACATCGAGGGAGGGAACTGAGGACGGCGTGGGGCTAGGGAACGTCGTGGGAAGCTCCCCAGGCAGCAGGACAGCCCGACCCCGCGGCAGCGGGCATCCCTGGGCAGCGATATCGGGGGGCGGCGGGGGCCGGAGCTCAGTCCGGGGGCGGGCAGGGCTGCGGGGCGGTGCTGCCCAGGTAGCGGGGGCGGACCGCTGCCGCCGCTCCCGGCTCGGCTCGGGTTACCTGGGCGGGCCGCGGCGCGGCTCTTCCCGTCTGGCCCGGCCCCCGCGACGGGAAGTGGGAGCGAAGGACTGCGGTCGGACGGCCGGGACGCCGGAGCCATGGATCCTCCCGGAGCCCAGCCGCGGCGCCGGCTTCTCCTCGCCGTCTGCTGGCTGGTCGCCGCGGGGATGGCGGCAGGTAGGAGCGGGAAGGGGCGGCGGGGAGCAAGACCACCGGCCGGTTGCCGGGCCGACACCGCTCCACTCCCAGGCTATGCCGGGCGCCCGTCCCGGCGGCGGAGCCAGGGCCGCGGTGCCGCTCGCTGCCGGGCCGGGCCGGGCCCGGGGCACCGCGGGACAGCCGCTGCGGGGACGCGCTCCCGCGGGGGTCGGGCGGCCGCGGGAGCTGCGCTATCCGCTCGGCTGAGGGCTTGGTGCGTTCGTGTCTCTGAGCGGAATGCTTTCAGTTTGCAGCAGGAATCGCCTGGAGCGCGTCAGCTGTGTGTGCGTGAGAGCAATGCCGGTAGCGCGCCCAGCTTCTTACCGGGCAGAGGAACGGGGATGCTTAAAAACCGCTTTTCTCTCCCTGTAAGGCAGAGCTTGGCAGGGTCGGCAGCGATCTTTTATGGTCTGCCTTCGTTTCCAGGCACTGCCGCTGCCCTTAAAAACCAAAGCAGAGAAGCCCACCGCCTTTCTCGCCGTGCGTGAGTCTTGCGGCGGGTTCTTGGAAGCAGGGCGAAGGCAGCCGCTGGCAGCGGGGCTCGGCGGCCGCACAGCAGCGGCAGCAGCGGGGCTCGGCGGCGGCCGGAGCTCGGCTGCCCTTGCCGAGCGCTTTCTGTCCATTGCCGTTACTTTTGGTTTCCCCGCTTTTGGAAGCACGGACGTTCAGTTACGGGAAAGATGTGTGTGTGCGTGTGTGCCCGAGGATTTCATAAGAACCGGGGCTCTAAGGTTTTTCTTTTTAGTTCTCTCTCTGCTAATGCTATGCAAAAATGCAGCGTGACACACGAGAGAAGTGTGACTTGTCAGCTGCCTACAATTGGTTTTACACCTATGAAATCAACCCTCAGAAACCAGGGAGGATAAAATACCAGCACAAAGCCTGCAGCGCCTTTATCCTGCTCAGCGCAAAGGATTTGCTGGTGTTTCCACATCGGGGCTTTTAGATATAAAGTGTTTTCTGTGTTTCCTATGGCCTCAGCTGATCTCGGCTGGTTACTGCCGCACTTCAGCTCCTCCTGAGAGTCAGCGTGGTTTTGTTTTATAACAGTGAAATAATGTCTTGCCTGCGTTTTGTAGCTGGTCCTTGAATGCCGCTAAATTGCTGCAGCGATGAGATTCTAATAACAAAGCTATTAGATTGTGCATATAATTTATTTATTATATTTCTATACGAGAGCAGCCAAGCCTACGAGTAAAAGCAAGCCCTAGCTGAATGTAACATTAAAGCACCAGCTTCAGAACGATACAGACTAATCTAAAAACCTACTAGATTTAAACTTTTTATGCTAATACAATTTATTGATTTGTTTATAAACCTTTAATATTCTCGCTTCTTTGCGTAATTGCAAATCTGCAATCTTAAGCACAATTACTTCTAATCAAACATTAAAGGGAAACGCATAGAACTTCAGAATAGCCATCAGGGATTACGCTATTTTTTTTAATGGTTTGTGGCTTTTGTAGGTAATAAAATGTTTGATCATGTAAAGACAGAATGCTTGGAGCTGTGTAGTCATGTTAAATAAATATATTTTTTTAATATGATCTAAAGGACTCAGTATTTGTAAGCTCAAGGACCCGATGCTGTTCCTAAAACCTGGCATAAGTTTTTGTTATTGGAACAGATAATAGGCAAAGAACTTCTGGCTAGGTTTGGTTTTCTCAGAAGAAGCTGCACTTTTCTAAGAACAAAAAATTTCTCTTGTCTGCTCCTGAGGTCAGCTGTAAACCTGAGCAAACAAACAAACAATTCCTGAAACTTTTTAAGCCTTCAAAAAAGCTAAGCACATTCATTATTAAACCAATAAATCCAACCCAAACTATTCTATGATTCTATGAAATGAGTTATTCTCATTTTCTGTGCAAGCACACGTTATCCACACACACGTACAGATGGTAACAGTGTCTGATCCTGCTGCTGCCTGTTCTCTATGTGAACGTTGATGGATTTTCTCCAAGCTCTGGCAGCTCTGGCTCTCAGGAAATGTAAGATAATATTGTCACAGACACTTTGAGCAGAATTCCTCCTGGTTTGCCTTTCTGTCCGCCCTTCTCCTTGTGCTAGTAGATGGAAATGGGGCTGCACCACAACCTGGATGGGAAAACTGTCTTGGAGGAATTATTCTGCCCTTTCCCTACGCGCTCCCCAAATGTTGGCGTGGGTTGAGCCTGATTTCCTGGGACAGGCGAATTTCCCGGGATGAGCAAGACCTGCAGCACTAGTTTGTGTCATTTCACATAGGTAATAAGGTACTTTCTGTTCACAGACAAATAGGTGATGCTGCCTCAGTGATGATACCTGTGATAACCTCGAAGAAGCAGTCTCTTTTGGCCTCTTACTTAAATCTTCGAATATTGCACATTCGAGTAGACCTTTAAAAAATAATCACTTTCATTTTTCTTAGGGAATTACCGATTGGTTTTTATTTTTTTTTCTAGAATTGGAGTATGACACATACATTAATTTTTTCTGGCAGTTTTCTATTTGCCATATTTGCCTTGGTTTTTAATACAACCTTCAGTCTGTGTGACTGCACTGAGTCACAGCCTTTTCAATACCCATAAGAGTAAGGAAGGGTCAGTGCACAAATGGATTTATCCCAGCAACTATCTCCGAGTCACAGCTCTTCCTCTGCTTCTATCTGGCTTTTGGGGAGGTGAAAAAAGTGCACCGCTGAAGTGTGCCAGTAGTAATTTACTGGTTATCCCACATTGGCTTTTACTTACTGTGCTGGAGCACAGCATTAAGGGTTTAATAGGTGAGTAATTGAAGAAGCATTGTGGTTTCTTTGTTGTTTGTTAACATTCTCGGTTTTGCTTGGATTGGGCTAAATTGTGTTTCTAACACACAGCTGTTGCTTGCAAGATGCAACCTCTTGTCATTTTAAGCTTTCTCTCTAAAACGGTATGGATGGACAATTTTAGGGTAGAATAAAATATTAGTTGTTCCACAAAATGTATATGTTATTTTTACTAAAGATTTAGCAGGTGTGATGCAAACTCACAGCAGAAAGTACCTGAAAAATGCGACTCCTCTTCCTCCCATAAGCATAAACTACTACACTGCTGCATGCTGTGATTTCTTAAAGATTACTTCTCGATTGTTTGGTTGGTGGTTTTTTGTGTGTGCGTGTGTATTTCTTGTAATTATTTAAGTGATTGATGAGCTGACATAACAGGAATAGCAGAAACAATGTAGTGGTCAGTAGTTTATCTGACAGCAAACACAAGCTGGTGAAGTTAAGTCATTTGTCTTCCTCTCCCTTGAAGAGTTAGAATTATTAATGGTAAAATGTGGAGCAACAGGGTTGTTACACTGAGAGCTTCTTTCTTTTAGGAGCAAAAGTTCTTCCACCGCCATCCAACCTGGACTACTCATTTATCCAAATCTGCACCCTGAACTGGACGTGGAACCCTCCAGAGAACGTCAGCAGTAGCTGCGACCTGGAGTATTCCAGTGACATTGTGATTGATGAGGTCCCACAAGACAAAAGAGTAAGTGCATCGCCTCCTTAAACTGATATGCTCCAGTCTTATTGCAATAAAACTGTGTGTAAGTGTATAGACATACACAAAGGTAAACATATATATGTGTATATATGGCTCCAATACAGCTTTTACTTCTTGTCATGGGATCAAAACCTCTAACATGAGTCATATCAGTATGTGGGGTATCTGCAGATCAGAAAAATCTGTCTGTCGCTCTTTGATAACTGAGCTGCTACCGATAACACGGAGGCACCGTCACAGCACTGTGGAAAGGCTTGTTTCGGTCTTTGCTTAGGAATCTTTCTAGAAAAAATACGATACACGCAGGGCAGTCCCCATCCTTAAGAGTTTAATGTGATTTTTGCAAAGGGCAATCTCCCCAGCTTTGAGCTCAATATAAGAAAGGGGTGTGTGCATTAGCCTTGGCGTACTTGCAATTTGACAGTACAGTGTCTTCTGGAGGTCATGCCAAGTATTCATGTATTCCTGCATTTGCCCTCTCCCAGTACTGGTGCTTACCATTACCCCCAGGGGTTGTGTTATGAACCCAATGTGGAGCATGTTTGTTCCATGAAACAGAAATAGTAAAACTTGCTGGGTTTGGGTTCTCATTCTTATTCCTGTGATAGATTGTTCACAGCCCAGATGTGACCCTTTTGTGGATTAACATCTGTTTGGTCAGAACTCAAGAGCAGCATCACGATGGTACTGAAGGGGCTATAGGACACGTTTTTACAATTTATGGCTGGTAAGATAATACGCCATCAGTCCAGGATTCCAAACCATCAGAACTTGAAACCCTGAACACACATCGACTGTGAGGTCTGCAGCCCTGCTAGCTTGGATACAGTTAAAATTGATATGATACCTCTTGAAACTGTGCTTTGTTGTTGAGCCCGATTACCCTTTTATGGCCTGATGTTTACAATGGCCTCTTCACAGTGGCTGCTGTGCTTTTGTGACAGCTCCAGAATATAATGGACTTGAAGTAAGGCTGTAGTTTGGAAAAGAACTGGGCTGATTTAATGGCTTAAAAACTGCTAGAAGGGTGATATTTCATTTTTGACACCCCTTTCTCTAATGGTCTTTATCAGACCTTTAGATGAGCCAGCTGAACTTGCTGACTGAACAGAAACCTGTTTACCTCTTCTGATGGGTTCATTAAGAAATTAACAAGTTGAAAATCTGCTTGGTTAGTGAGCTGAATGAGTTTGTGGAAGGGTCTAGCAGATGTTAAGGTCAGCAGGAGTGAAAGAGCTGTGGGACAGCAGTTTCACACGACAGAATGAATCAGACTGCATATCATCTTGCTGCATCTTTTTGCATTACAGCTGGTAGAACCTGGTCTGTTAATTGCTGTTTAATCTCCTTGCCCTGTCACTTGTGCCAATATTTATTATTTTTTAATGTACATGAGGGTTACACCATTCTTTGGTCAAACCAAACACCTCTTTTTAACAAACAGTTCAGTAACAGACATCCCCCTAGCCCAGTAAAGGATGCTCAAGAAAGGGTATGAGAAGAGGGTGAGCCTTTTTCTCACACAAACACATGCTCTCTTCTGAAAATGGAAGCTCATGGACTACTTGAGCCTGATGTGATATCAGTGTATTTAATAGCCATTTGCAGGTTTTGCTATTTTTTTGCTTTGTTCCTTAAACCCGAGCAAACTCTTCTCAGTGTTTTTTTTGTTACCTCTTCAAATGTTTGTTCTCCTCTTCATCACACTGTCATGGACGTGCACACACAGAAAGATGAAGATATAGATCTGTACACTCCTGTTTATATAGCTGTAGTGTAAACACACTTGTTTTGCATTATCCATGAAGACTTGATGTAGAACCATTTTCTCCCACGTTGTAGCTGTCCCTCAGTGTGGCCATAGTTCACGTCTGCAGGTCACTGGGGTAGAAGCAGGTTTTCCTTCCGTGACTTCAGAGTGCACCTGAGGAGGAGAGAGAAAAGCTGATTCCTGTGTAGTCAGCTGCTCATTTTGTTTGGCCTTGAGCTGTGGGCTCTCTGAGGGGCTGCTATGTACCCTTACATCAACAGTTAACCCCCCTATGTCTGATCTAAACCCAGGAATGGACTAAAAGTCGCTTCCGTCTGACGGAGACGTTCTTGAATGAGGAAATGCGTTTCAAAGTGAGAAGTGAATGCAAGCACGATAACACCAGCGAGCCCAGCCGATGGGTGGAGACCTCTCTCCTGCCAAAAGGTAACATGTACCACAGCCCGAGCTGGGACAGACCTGCCTCTCTTGTCCCAAGGAGACACAGCCATCTTTTCTGTCCTATTTTAACAACCTATCCTAGAAATATATCTTGGAGAAATAGGGAAATAGCAGGCACAAGGGCTAGTTCAACTGATAGATTTTAGAGAGAACAATTATACTACATTTAAGCATAGCTGGAGTCTTCTGAAGCTTAAAACCTTATGGGCAAGCTTGTAAAATGTAAATCACTTTTTTTTTTTTTCCCAAGGCAGTGACATGATTCCTGTTGCTCCTCTTGTACCTGTAGCCCTGTGGCTGTGGGATGAGAGAGAACATCAGTTGCATTATGCCTGCTGGTTTTGTGACCAGCATCTAAGTTAGGGGTGTTTTGTTTGATTTTTTTTTTGGTACAAAGAGTAAGTCCCTAAAATAGAGGGATGAATCTAACAAATTTAACTATTTTCGGAATTAATAACTGACTTAAATAATTCTCGTAGGGATCTCTCTTTTTCAAAGGACATGGCAGGTGTTTATAAAGCTGTGCATAGCAAAGTGAATAGAGAAAATGGTATTTTTTGTTTCTTTACATACAGAAATAAGGGGTCCAGAGCAAGACTGCTAGGAGGCAGACTTCAAGGAATAACATATTCTGGTGGGTGCTGGAAGCTAGGAGGTACAGCAAGGAAATAGAACCTCTTACCCCGTGTAGTAAATGCCTGTCTAACCCAGGAGCATGACTCAGTGTGGATGAAAATGTGGACAGGAGAATCTGAGACCTTATCGGGTTTTGTCTGCATGTATCTCAAAAGGGTATTCTGGAAAATCAAAGAAGCTGGTCATTAACATAGTGTGTACTAAACAGGTTGGGCTTTTAGAAGCCTGCTTGCAGATAAAATATTTTAAAATATTTCTTTGAATAGGAAACACCTGTTTCATTTTCCTATTTTTTCAGGCAGTTGCAACTTCAGGGAGAATGCAAGCTCAGAAGTAAAAAGTAGTTTGGGGTTTGCTATCAAGAAAAGTCTGGACTGTTGATAAAATTAACATTTTATTGTATTTTGGTTTTAGTTCTTGGAGACATTGTGACCTGCTAAAAGGAAATAAAAATACCTGATATGCTGTAATATGATGCTAACAAGAGTTTGTTCTGTACAAAAATGCAGGATTGAATATGAAAGTCTTTATTCCACAATTGCTCTGCCTGGGAGATACATTGATAGCTCTATTCACAATTGCTATGTATTCATTTGTATTTATGTTCTCTAATTTGGGTTTTCAGTATGTTGAAGAAGTTGAATATCTAGAGGTATATAAGTCTCAATCAAAAATTCAAGTTACCCCAGTGTTGCTTTTGTCTGTACATAAGATCTACAGGTATTTCCATGTTCTAAATACTGAGAAATTAATACTGTATCTGTGGAAGATACTATAACTAAATGCTGCCTACTTTTGCTGTCGATGGCTGTAACAGCTATAACAAAGCTAAGTGCTATCTCTATAGTTTCCAGTTACTTTAACACCTTTTTGAAGTATCTGTAGTTTAATAAACCAAAATATTTTCCTGACCCAACACCTTGTCCTTAGCAACAGGTAACTCGAAATAGTAGGTCAGACATGGTAGAAGCTGAGATTCCCTGTTATGGTTAGTTTGCCTTTAGAAGTTGTCCTGCTGAGATTTCAGCTATTGCAAGCAATAAACAGCTGGGATCCATCTCTGGCTGCGCTGAGACAGGCAGCTCGGGCTGAGGGGTAACCCATCGCTGCCTGCCAGTTTGTTATGTAAAAAAGGGATGTTTTACTTCTGGAAACTGAGGACTCTTAACAGCAAAATAAATCTGAAGTGACCTTTCCAACTTGCCTTGCAGGTATGCCAGGTACTGCTGCTGTTGACTTGGACTGTGTTTGGCACAACTTGGAGCACATGGTTTGTAAGTGGCGTCCTGGGCAGAATGCAAGCAGTGACACCAATTACACATTGTTCTACTGGTTCGTATGAACTTTTTATTCCCAACTCTGAAGTGCTTTAAGCACTAATCTCTAGTTTTACATTACACATTTTACTTGTCTGCTTCCTGTTGCTTTGAAAGGTCCCAGGGAATTGTGTACAAGTCAGTGTTGAATCCAGTCCAACAGAAAATTTCACTGCTGAAGGGTCAAGAAGTTGCCAAGTCTTTTTGGGAAATAGATGCAACTATTAAGTGAAGCACTAGCTGCTTCTGTAGCCTACTTTAATAACTGCTATTGTTTTCTAATTTTTCTAATTGTGGATTCAAAGAGGGAATAATGAGTAACTGAGCTAGACCAATATATTAATTGTTTCCTCCACAACCCAACAATCATGAGTTGTTTAAGTTACGATCGCTCACTAATGTATGTGTCAGCTCTTAAATCACTGCAAAATGGCATGAAAGCATTAATAACACTTAGCAGTAGTTTTGTTTGTATCTTCAATGTCATAAATAACTGTTTCACCTTGAAAGTTATAGAGAACATCTTTTTATCATCATCCCCGCTTGCCTGCTGAATGCCATAAACAGACTCTTGTTCCAAAGGAGCAGAGTTGTGGTGTGAGCAAAAACTTGGCATCAAGATCTGTGCACACTCGTCTGTGCATACATTTTCAGGTTGATGGGGCTTGTGAAATGCCAGATTGCATTCGTTTCTGTAGAAACACTGAAGTTTTCTTTCTCAAAGATCCTTGTTGTAGTTTTAAATCAGCTTTCTGTCTTACCTGAACTAACTAAACTCTTCCCTCTTCCTCTAGCTGTTCAATTTAATGCATTCAGACAGCAAACAGCAGACAACTCGCTGCTTTAGTTAAATTCAGGGAGGACTGATCTCTCTCTCAACTGTTATTTTCTTTCTTTCTTGTAAGAAGAGTGACAATGAGGTGCTGAAGATCTGAATTTCTAGGTGTATGGATACTTAATAATGCTTCAGAGAAGAGCTACATATTTTCAATTTACCCCTTAATTGCTGTCACTGCAGCTACATCTTTTATTAGAAAGTGTTTTAATTTTAATTTAACCCCTGTCACATGCCTTTTAAATGTCATTAAAATGTCCATTGACTTCATTTACTGCAAAACTTTGGGCTCCATCCAGTATGATGTCATGCACAGCCACAGGTGCTTCAGGGTGGCTTGATGCTGTAGTATGGATGTACCCTTTGGCCACAATTCCTTCAGAGCTATACCTGCTGTGGCACAGACCATGGGCACAGATGCTTCAAGATGCTTCTGCTCTGGTGTGAATTTATGCACAGCCACCGATGCTGCAGGGTGTCCTGCTCCCACGTGGACTCATCCCTAGGTCACAGTCCCTTCGACTTGAGCTCCCACTGGAGTTCCATCCAGCCCATCCAGTTCATCAGCAGAGAAGCAGCCCAGGCATCTGCCAGCCCAGACACACCTCCGTTGCTCTTATCAATATCCCAGGCACAGCACAGTAGATGATCAGTGCTACAGTGAAAATAAGAAAGGCCACTAAAGGACACTGGACAGTAATATACAGCAATGCAAGCAAGCCCCGTGGCAGGCACAGGAGCTTGCTAATTAATAGCTGAACAGTAATAACAGCTGTAAATTTGATCTACAACTTTCCAGTCAAACCTGTCGTTATCTGGAACCCTTCAATCCCCACATCACACACCGAAAAGGACTTTTGTGGTTTTTCACTTACTCCCCTCACAGTGGGAGGGGGAGAGAATTGGAGAAGTGAAAGTTGGAAAACTCGTGGGTTGAGATAAAGACAGTTTAACAGGTAAAGCAGAGGCTGTGCGTGCAAGCAAAGCAAAGCACAGCACGTAATTCATTCCCCACTTCCCATGTTCAGCCATCCCCAGGAAAGCCAGGCGGCTCCATCACACGTAACAGTTACTTGGGAAGACCAATGCCATCACTCTGAACACCCCTTTCCTCCTTCTTACCCCTACTTTATACGCTGAGCATGACCTCATTCAGTATGGGCTCTCCCTTTGGTCTTTGGGGCAGCTGTCCCCGCTGTGCACCACCCACCCGCTCGCTCGCGGGATGGTGTGAGGAGCAGAAAGGGACATGGCTCTGCAGGCGCTGCGCAGTGCTTTTCGATAACAGAAACATCTCTCTCTTATCAACATTGCTTTCAGCACAGATCCAAAATATGCAAACCACCGTGAAGAAAATTAACTCTATCCCAGCCAAAACCAGCATGTTCAACATATCAGGACAGATGGTTTTTGCCTTCCCCAGCCCCTGTACATTGAGATGTGAAGTAGAGGAGTATCACGTGCTATTAGGCTCCTAAACAGAGCTCTGATTTGCTCTATATCACTTTTACGTAAATAAACAACCAGTTTTCTTGGGAGGAAAAGCTATGGGCATATCTTCGTTGGGACTCAGAGAACAAAAAGAAGCACAGGAGAAGGTTGTCCCAGCTTCTCTGTGACTGGAAGTGAATGCTTACATTTTGAAAAGCAAGTGCAGGCAATAGGTGTAACTCAAGCAAGAGCTGTAATACCTGGGGCATAGTTAAAGGAGACTGATCAGCCCAAACCATCACAGAAATGGAATTATGTTGACAGGAAGTTGTTTTAATTAAATATTTTTTCCCTGAAATTGTTTTCCCACGGGGGAAAACATGGACCAAAGCTGAAAGCAGCTGTTTTCTTTGATGCTTTGATACAACCTGACTCTCTTTCTGCTACCTGACACTCTTTGCAAAAACAATATTCTTCCTAGAGCTTGAGATAAATTAGAACTTTCTTACTTTGCTTTTAAATATGCATGTCTTTTAATGTAAGATCAGCCTTTAGAATTTGTAACAGGGGTTTAAAAGTAAGCTCTTCCCTTGCTGCCCTAGTCCTTTGAAATTTAAAAAAAACCCCTATTTTTGTTCCTATAGGTATGAGGGTTTGAAAACCCATAAGAAGTGCAACAACTATTCTGAGCACCAAGAAAGCTTTGGATGTGGTTTCAACCTTAGCTTCCCAAAATCCACCAATACTTACCCACCTATAAGTATTTTGATTAGAGGTGATTCTGAAGAAATAAGGCCAGTGTGTATAAGTAAAAATCCTACCACCCTTGGTAAGTTTAACACCATGTTATAAAAATAACTTTAAAAAAAGTTTGCTGGTGTATTGTTGTGTTTGAGAAGCTCACACTTCATAAGCTGTGGATGAGATAGCATGTTGCTCTCCCTTCTTTTGTTGGCCTTTGATTTGACAATTATATAGACAGGGTTTGAGGGGTAGGTGTTGGAGGGGGTATTTTCCGCTTATTTTTACTCTTATTCTTTGGTTGTTTGTATTTTTTTCTTGACTTGTTGGTGCTGTTTCCTCTCTCCATTCCTGGTATAAGTGTAATATTATGCTACATAGGCCTTGAACAATTTTTGTAAGCAGTAAAATATACTTTTTAACTAATTTGTCCATTTTGTATTTCAGTAAAGCCGGCTACACCGAGACAAGTTACACTGGCAAAGATTAATGATGAAATATTTGTAGAATGGAGAATATCAGACACCTTTGACAAAAGTTGTTTGTTCTATGAAGTTGAATATCACAATGGCGATTTGGTCACCGCTCAGACCATTAAAGTAATTTTTTATCATTTACAATTAACTGGGGTTTTTTTTTTTCCTATGTATCTTTTATAACTTGCATTGATATTTGCACTAACTCAAATTATTTGTTGTTTAACAATGAAAAAAATCTTTACACTGCTGGTGAATGGGTCTGGTGCACTGTCTGAAAGTGTATGGCCATAAGATTCTTCTCCTCCACACTAGGTTTCTGGCCATACTATCTATACAACTCAATTCATTGGAGTCTTCCGAACCCTTGCCATCATTTTTTAGGGCAAAGCAGTAATGTGTAAGAACAGGAAAATCAGGACACACACGGCAGTGCTCAGACCTGTTTGTTCCTCAGTGATATAGGACTTTGGTCTGTTGGCGTTGGGATTTCCTGGTGCTGGTCTGCGCTCAGTCAGATAACTGCCTTGTTCTTGAATGATGTGACTTGCTTGCTGTAGAGCAAAACAGATTGCTGGCCCACACAAGAACACAGAATGTTATACCAAAAAAAACCCAAGGGAATTAAAAAAATCCTGAGGGTGGGAGGGAAGAAATAGGTGTGTGCCCTTAGAAATACTGATTTTATAGGTGTGTGGCCTTAGATACAGTGATTTTAGCATGAATATGGAAAGCATTGAGTCCAGAGTCTGGATGTACTCGTCCCTGGATCTGCATAGCCAAACTGATTGCACTGTTTGATCAGAACGGTCAACAGCATGATGAACTTCAAAGTAAGGTGGCAGGTGTCTTCTGCAGAGCAAATTTCATCGTTTGTCTTGCCCAATATTTAGATAACTCAAATAATATAAATGTTTCTCAGGAAATTGGCATTTTGGATCAAAAGTAAGCGAAATCTGATCCCATCTGGTGTGTACCTCTCTGCAGAGGCATCACAGAAGACTTTGGTATGGTCCAAGTTAGACCAACATCTGCCCTGACAGAGAGAGGAAGACAGTGCAAACTGCAAGTGCTTCTTGGGGAAAAAGAAAAGGAAATAGAAAGGCACTGTTCCAGGCACTGAGCCTTAGTTTAACTGTCGATGCCAAATGCAGTGTGATGGATGTAGCCGTTAAAAAGAGTAAATCTTAGTTTTGGAATCTCTGTTTAGGCAGTCTGTGTTGGATAGATGCTCCTGGGTCCTTTTGTATGAAGTTTGGTATTTCACAAAAAGATCTTGCATCAAAACATTGAGAATAAATTAACTGCATAATGAAAACAGACTTGGAAATGGCTGGAATTGCTGGGAATTGAGCAAAGCAAATGAACATTTCTTTTTACCTTAGGTTGAAAATAATTACACGTCAATTCCCAGTGTTGATCCTAACAGCAAGTACATCTTCAGAGTAAGAGCAAGACCAAAGCCTGAGTGCTACAGCAGCAAGCTCACCAGTGAATGGAGTGAAGAAAAGAGTATTGGTGAGAGTCCTTGTTCCTGCAACTTGTTGCACTTTATTCTTCATCTGCAAGGCGTGTCATACCTTTTGTCTGCTAAACAGATGGGAGTCAGTGGTCACCTTCCTACAGGACTCTTTAATTTTAGGTGAAAAGAGCTCAAGAGAGTTCTATTCCTTCAGCAGTGCCATCACTGCCTGCTGTAGGGCTATATATGTTGATGGGGCTGCCATCATGTAGCTGTGCAGTGACCCCTGGCCAGTGGTGCCAGCTTTTCTGGCAGGTCTCACTGGTTTGCATTTTCTTGCCAAATGTTATCTACACTGTAATATCATGCTCTGAAAAATGAGTCTCTGCCTACAGAACTGCTAGTGGATTGGCAAAACGATCAAGTCTATGATCGAATTAGAAAATTAATTAATTTGTTGTCATTACTCCTAAAAAGCCTCTCAAGATATTCCTACGTTTCTACAATTTTTGTTTTCCAGGTGAGAAGATGGACTCCACGTTCTATTTTGCATTAATAATCACTATCCCATTAATAGTAGCAGTGTCAACGATAATTCTACTCGTTTATCTGAAAAGGTAAAATCTGGCTCTGCCATGTTTCAGTAGCATCTGTTTTATCCACAACGTGTATCAAAATAAAAAAGGCAGCACCATTGCATCTCAGTCATTGGAATTAGGTTTATAGACCATATAGGTGCTCTGTTTGCACTTGGGTAGCATTGCTTAGATCTGCTTACTGTTAGATTCTTGTTGCACAGCTATCACATCCCGTCTCTTTAAGCAATGAAGTCTAAATACAAATTAAGCTTGTATATAAAGCACATTTTACTGGATCTTTTTTTTAAAAGTACATTTTCTGTTGCTTTGGTCAACAGTGAAAGTTATTTATAAACCTTCTGCATGAACATTCCTGTTTCCTTTTGGTCTGGGGAACAGAAATAAGAGTTGAGTAGAAACATAGAAAATGAAGGCTGGCCAGAGATGCCAAAGCTGACTCCAAAAATTTTCTTGACTGCCCCCAAGAATGACTTGGAAATGGTTATTTTAAAAATAATAAATCTTTCATCTAAATATTTTCTTTTTAATTTTCTGAAGGCTGAAGATATTAATTCTTCCACCAATTCCGGACCCTAGAGAAATTCTTAAGCGCATGTTTGGAGAGCAGAATGAGGATTCCCAGGTTAGTAAGAAGCTGTTGGGCTACTGGATATGCCTATCTTAGACATATTAAAGAAACTTATATTAATAGGTGTATCATATGAAGATATAAATATTTACAATACTAAGAGTTTTCAGAAACAATTACCTGAGAGGGATTTTTCTCCCACTTAAATTGCACACACTTTTCTAGGTACATTAGCACAATTGCATTATTCTGTTATTTTACAGTCTGCTGGTCCCTTAAGTTTGTTTTGGGTTGGTTTGGGGGTTGGGTTATTTGTGTAGGAGCTTTCTGGTTGTTGGGGTTTTTTTTTTCAGTTGTGCCTTTCTCCCCTTCCCCCTCAATTCCATTAAACAACTTCTCCTGAACGCTCAGGTCTTTCTCTGCTAGTTGCTCATATTTATGATGCTGAATAAAGCCATTCATATTTCACTTGCAGAAAGTTATATTTTTAGCACTTTCACATTCACAGTCAGTTAGCTGTGATGTGAATCAGGCCATTTCGCTTCTCACTGGCAAAAGAACAAAACTAGCTATTGCTGCTTCAAGCTTTGGTTGACGCAAAATTTGCTATAGACCCTTACTTCAGGAAAAAGAAACGTAATACTGATTATGGAAACTATTCTTTCTAAACAAATCTAACTCAGTAGTTCGTTATAAAACTCCCAAGGGAAGTACACTGACAAGCCCAAACTCAAACCTGGACATGAAGCAATGTGTGTTGCTCTCTGAACACAGTCCTTGTATGGGAGGGACCTTCTCACTCACTGTGGCATCTCAGAATTTATCCCACTTGTGAAATATTTGGGTGTCCAGCGCTGCGTGTGCATTGGATGTTCTCAGTTGAACAGAAGCTGCAGGCCTCCCAGTTGTAAATGGATTCAGAGTTCAAAACCCAGTACTCCTGTATTCTGAGTTCACCTACTACCAAAACAGAACTATGTGGAAAGCATGGATCTGTCCTTCTAGTTTACTACCTTTTGGATAAATATTTCAGCATGTGTTGGTCATTATGGGACTAAGATGGGACATTTGGCCATGAGGATCATAAGTATAGGAGCTGTTAAACTTTGTCATGCTTTGACAAGTGCTTTGTTACAGCCCCAAGATGTCTATGTACTCAAGAGTCTCAATGAAAACTCTACTAAGTGTGTATATCCTCACTTCTCCATCTTCCCGTCTGAGCTTCACCCATTAGCTGTACTTGCAAGCACTCTAAAGATGGGGGCCAACCTTCAGTACAACTCTTCTGTGAACCAGGCCCGGGCTATGTCCCTAATAACCACAAATCATTGCCCAGCTGACTTGGCTTTTTCACCACCATATAGGCAGTATGTAGTGTAACGGGTCAGTTGTACTCTTACTGGGTTGAAATAACAATGCTCACCATGAAGAAGTGCTGTTAAAGACGTTGTTCTTCTCTTTCAGAACTGTGCAAAGGATGAGTCTGTGAATGCTTTCGACCGGCTAATTAAGGAAGAAGAAATTCATTCTTTAATTTTAACAGAAACTCCAGTGTGTGCTAATTCTGAAAAAGAAAACCGATAAACTGCTTTACCAAAGATGAGGAAACTTTCATTCCTGCTCTTGTACCTCAGGTGTCAACATAGATGTGAAGAGGTCTGCAAGATATTCACCAATTTTCACCTTACTGAGTCCTCTCTGAGCCTTACTTCTCTGATGCTCAGAAGACACATCACTAACTGTGGCCATTTCTCCATCTCTGGTAGAAGTACTCATCTTGGATCATTCTAGATGAATGTGTACATAACTGATCTGACTGCATCGCAGCATCTCTTGTTCTGGCTCCAGCCAGCTCTGTCCTATTACTTGCCATTTGCACTTGTGTTTGTGCCTCACATGAGACTGTCAATGAGCATTTTTGAGCAAGCACTGTGACTTCTCTGAAGTATTTGGCTCGATTTTGCAGCAGGTGAGATGAGGCTTGTTTACAGTAGATGGCTCATTAGTGCTTCTTTGTGGGACTGCTGCCAGACTATGGACCATTTGTGGATGGCCTGTTTTGTGTACTCCAGGGCAGGATGATTTCCAGAAGGCATTCATGGACTGAACTTCTTATGCTTCTGGTTCTGCTCAGTGTGCCATGGCTGTGGCCTGGTCAAATCCCTTTAAAAAAGGGTTGTTTTTTCTTTACCCATGTGTATGAAAAGTCTCTCCACTTAGCAGCTGATATTCAGACCATTCATAGAAAAGGCTTGATTTTTTTTACCCTGTTAAGGGAATCCTCAGATGCCTTCGTGGACTTCTTGGGTTAATTATACTTTGTTAAATAGAATTTTTTTACTTGTATTGTGCAGTGGCAGATAACTGTGTTGAGTCTTACTAGACTGTGATTCTACTTTGGCCATATTGGCCTGAAACCACCTGATTTTTGGAAGCTAAGTCGTCCCAAGTCTGTCCAGCAAAATTACCAGCATGGATGCATGAGTCTAAGGAGCTGTGGGCATGTTGATTAGCAAGTGCTAACCACTGAAACTGAAATTATTGAAAGACTTCAGGACCCATCATTACTGCTGAGCTGATGAATTTTGGGGAAGAGGGGATGATGACCTTGCCCTGCTTTCTAAGGGATAAGCTTTATTTTTTCTATAGTGATGAGGCTGTGATTTGAGCTTCCCCTCTAGGAACTTAGTGATTTAAACCAAGGTGCTGATTTGACTTTTTAAAAAAGTTTCCTTCTATATTTTGCTGCAAGGGCTTGATGACATTTTTGGGGGTAGTGTTATTTTTTGTTTGGGTTTTTGGTGTGTTTTTTTTTAAAATCATTAACTGATTTGTTAATTTTGTGATGGGCTTGGATCCAGGTTGCTTTATCTAGCAAAGCTCAACAGATGTTTTATGGTACAACTGCCATTTCTCTGGTCCAAATTCTGAACATGAGTTTCTACCCTGTGCTGCTGCAAGGGTGTTAGCAACAGTATTTTTATTATCCTGGAGGCAGAAAGTAATGAAATGAGGAGAAAGGGATCCATGCAAGCTGTTTATGATTAGTGATCAGGGATTTCTTGCTGAGTGCAGACAAGTTAATCATTGATATAGTCAGTCTTAGCAAACTGGGAAGAGATGTCTTAAGTTTCCTAGGAACAAACTCTATAGCCGCCAACCTTTTAAAGTTCAGCCCTGTCCTCCAACTCCACTCAACCAAAAATCTAAAATTAAATGCTACATTTTTAGAACATATTGTTCTGGGGGAAATAGAACTAATGGAACTTGCTTTTTAGCTGCAAATTTGCGTCTTTAATCTTCTCAATAAAGCCAATTCTTTCCCCAGTGCCCACTGAGCCTCTGAAATACACGTTTTCCTGCACATTTCTTACCTACCTATCTTTACTGGTGGTAGAAAGAGAAGGATAAACGTAGCAGGATGAAGTAGACCCCACGCCCTGCTTAAATCATTTACTTACAATCAGGCTGGAAAAAAAAAAGACATTATAAAAATTGGTTAATGAGACAAAATGAGAATAATGCCTCAGGGATTTCAGTGAGATAAAACAAAACTCAGGTTATACAAAGTCAGCTAGCAGCACTATCTGATATTCCAGAGGTATATCAGAAAGGAAATGGAAAGGGTAATTAAATTCCTGTGCCAACTTCATTCCCTCTCCCCTGCAACATTTATATCATCATAGCGATATAAATATTTCTCAAATCTACCTCATCTGGAATGTTGCTCGTGACAGATCACTAGACAAACAGAAATGTATGATTTCAAGATAAGTAAGCGTAACAATGTAGTGTAAAGTTTTGTGGCTTTCAGTATAGCAATCTAGGAGGACAATCCTTGGTACTTTACCCTCAATTCTT
This sequence comes from Hypotaenidia okinawae, assembly GCA_027925045.1. Classification (NCBI taxonomy): domain Eukaryota; kingdom Metazoa; phylum Chordata; class Aves; order Gruiformes; family Rallidae; genus Hypotaenidia; species Hypotaenidia okinawae. Next base: position 11,605,946 of record BSDF01000004.1, read on the forward strand.
TTGACTTTTGGTGTTTATAGTAAAACAAAAAAATCAAATTCATAAAGCCAAAGGAGTGTAAAAAACAGACGGAAGCTGTAAGGCCGAAAGAAGACTTAAATGGAGAGGGTGGTTTGGATCACTATATAGAAATGTTTTGGGCAATTCTTTGTTTCCTGAATAATAGTAATTGACACACTTCCTAATGGATGGGTTTCTTGAGCCTGTGTTTTGGCATGTAATGTAAGTGTGTCTTGAGTATATTTTCGTCTTTAATGCTCTTGTTTATGGTTAGGGTTTTTTTAGCTTGAAATTTTCCAAGTCTTGCTATCACTTGTTTGTTCTTCATTGCAGTTACTTGATCTGTAAGTTTGTTTAAAGAATGAATAAATACGTTTGAATGTTTTTCAACACAATTGCGTGGTGTTTCATTCTCGGATTGGAAAGATGAACTGAGACGGAAACGATGGCAATGGTTTAATGAGAAACCATGTTTGAGATGTGCAGAACTGAGAGAAGAAAAAACTGAGTGCTGCTTCGCCCTCTTCCCTTTGAAAAGTGAAGTCAACACACGCAATCAGTGGGCAATGGTACAACTGTCATTTTTTTTTTGGCTGGGGTAATGACACGGAGATGGAACTGTGCATGAGAGTTGTGCTCTCACTCCAAATGTACTCAGCACCTCATTATTTTCTTACATTGGCATGTTTTATTTGTCTCACTGTAGAGAGTTGATGAATTCTCAGGCTGGAATTTGACTGACGACGCTATCAAATGTAGCTCAAATATCTCATATCTCTTAGCCGCTTAAATTCTAGAAAATGCCAGGCTGCTAAACTGATGAGAGCCATTTGACCTTTTCCTATTTTATAGAACCGTCTCGGTTGGAAAAGACCTTTTAAGATCATCAAGTCCTGATGCTAACCACTAACTTTAATACATTCAGTTAAATAATTTATGTTTTCGGTACTTGCCATCTCAGAAAAACTAAACACTTTGTCTTTTTTGTGTGAATTTAAATCTATTTCAATTAAGGAATGCCATGGCATAGTTGGATAGCTTTAAATGAGTCAACAGATGAAGACACCAACTTGTAAGCCAAGCTGTTTCAATGCCCACTAGGTAGAACTATTCACAGATCGGGTATTTCCATTCACTGGAAAATATTCAATAAACTTTGTTCTGAACTGGAACTTCAGATATTCAGAATTTCCCCTAGAAGGGAAATGTTGATTTATTGTTCATTTAAAAAAAAAAAAAGAGAGAGAGACTTTCAGTTCTTGAGGGTTTTCCCCTCACCCAAGAAAGAGCAGAGGTAGGTGAGTGGAAGCCCAGGTACGGTCTGGGCACTGCAGAAACTTCCTGCCTTTCTTCTCACCTCACCACCATCGTCGGACAGCAGCTGAGCATTTTAAGACCTGGAATGGGCACAGTGGGGCTGGGAGGAGCAGATCTACCTGTGTTATTTAAGGTTCATCGAGATGATTCTCCAATATTTCTGTTTTACTCAGTATTTACCAAAAAATATATGCTTTATGGGACCAACCCCCATTGGTTGTAGTGCCAGCTGTAGGAACGTGGCTTCTAGATAGCACTTAAAATCCAAATGCAAAACCAGATTCAAATCTCTCTGTTTGGGTGATTTTCCTGCCAGCTATGTCAAATCATGGTGAAAGTAGGAGACTTGAGATCTCTTTGATGAAACGAAATCCACGCAATCACCACAGCAAAGAAGCAGGGCTTTGGGTGGGAGGCACAGGAGAGAGACACTTTCTTTCAAGCCCGGAAACTCTGCCTCAGGTTTGTAGCACGTCAGGGCCTGAAAGTTTGTTGATGACTTTTGGGGTTTTGGGGTTGGTTGTTTTTTTTTCTGCTGTCTTTTCTCTGACTCTGTTTGTTAGGTAATTAAATCCTTTCTCTTTGCTTTTAAACCTTGTGGTGTTTATCACTAAAGTATCCCTTCCACAGCTGTATTTCAAATATTGCCAAGTAGTCTTCTGAAGGTAATAGCTCAGCAGGAGGGAAAGATGATCGCTGCTGTCACCACAGAGCTGTAAAACAGCAGTGTATTCTAGTAATACTCTGCTTCTTGTTGTGCTTTTGCCAAAGTACTGTGATTATTTTGATGACTCTTGCACAAAGCATCTACTAAGAGATGCTTTCCAGTTAACCAGTACTTCCAGTAATCAAGCTCTTAACTTATTACACTGAAGTTTTCCACTACTTTGGCTCAAACTGCTAAAATGGACTTGGCTAAAAGCATGATGAGATTGAAAGCTCAGTGAGAGGTTTTGTTAAATTCAGGTACTGTTACGCTTTGGAATCTGGACAAAATTTACTAAGCCAGATCAAAAGTTAGGAGCAGCTTGAACCAGGAGTTAAACTGATGTCTTGCTTTAGAGCTGGCCCTACATCTTCAGTGCTTGTAAAACCCCACCAACGGAATACGTGCTTCATGCTAGGAACAAATTGGTGTGTGCAATGGTCACCCATTCCTATTGATCTAGTGAAAGATCAGCAATTGCTGTCTGAGAGCTCTCTGCACACGTACAATGTAATTCTGTAGGGTCTGAAGTCCCAAAACCAAGGTGATTTTAAGGCACTTTGACATTACCACTGCTCTTGAACCAGTTTTAATTTAGCAAGTTGAAAAAACCCTTTTTCTTTATTTTTTTTTTTGTCAAGGACAGTGAGAGCACCAAACTAGACTGTGTCTGTCTCTCAGAGCTGTCAGAGCCTTCCTCACTCCTGCATTTCAAAGCCTCTTGGCCTCACTAGTTTCCTTCCTTCACACAAAATGTCAGTGTAGAAACTTCAAAAATGCCAGCTAGGTACTTTTAAAAGATATGAAACCACTCAGTCCTTCAAATGTCAGTCAGCTACCGAGAAAGTTATTCAAGATATGGCTATTTAGTTTTAACTTCATATTTCATCACATTCTAGGGTAATATTCAACTTTAGATAACCCTGACAAGATCAGCAGGTACCAAGTCAGAGCTATTAGTTGATGTTTTTCCACAGTTGATTATCATGGAGCTTTTATTGCCTAGAAGACAATTTAATTAATTTAAGGTGTTTAATCAAGCTTACGAGAAAAGCTGGTAAGATGCCAGTCAGAGAAGGGCATCTACCTTTCTGTATGCAGGGCTTCAAGGGCTGTGTTTGAATTTGTCTTGGAGCAAAAGAATCCTGCAGCCTTGGAAACACTGAGCTATTTTTATTAGGTATGTAATGGGTTTTTTTGTTCCTTTTTTTCTGGTATGTATGTAAAATGTTATTGATGTTTATTAAAGCATAGGTAGGGCTGGAAGAGTCATCAGGGTATCACCTGCCCCTTGGTCTTCTGCTGAGCAGTGCCAGGACAAAGAGTTCTTGGAGGAGGTTTGTTTGGAAAAAATCTCTAGTGAAAGAGTCTGTCCACTGCTGTGTTCTCCTTAATCAGAAAACTTTCCAGTAACTGACCTAAACTGTTTTTCCTGCAAATTAAGTTGCCTTCTCCTCCTTCTTCCTCTTGCCAGGGACCATGGTTGTTCACAGAAGCACAGAATGTTAGGGGTTGGAAGAGACCTCAAAAGATCATCTAGTCCAACCCCCCTGCTAGAGCAGGATCACCCAGACTAAATCACACAGGAACATGTCTAGGCAGGTTTTGAATGTCTCCAGAGAAGGAGACTCCACAACCTCTCTGGGCAGCCTGTCCCAGTGCTCTGTCACCCTCACAGAGAAAAAGTTTCTTCTTATATTCCCATAGAACTTCCTATGCTGCAGCTTGCACCTGTTGCCCCTTGTCCTATCACTGAGAAGAGCCTGGCTCCATCATCCTGACTCTCACCCTTTACGTATTTATAAACATTAATGAGGTCACCCCTTAGTCTCCTCCAAGCTAAAGAGAAAATTGTGGATTGTGTTGTGATCATGCTGCCATGAGTTCCATCTCTGCTCTTTTCTGCTTTGAAAAAATAAAAACCACAAACAAACCCAAAAAGCTGAATCTATGAACCTCAAATTGATATCTATCATCACACTTACAAGTTAACCATGGGTTTGTATTACAGTGGCTCCATAATTAAGAATGATGGTAGATAGCTGCTAGCTGGTTGTTAAGAAAAGGATCAAAGGAAATTGTTTAAAGGAACCTGTAAACTAACTGTCCTGGAACACCAAGAACATCTAATGCACACACAGCCAGTTTGGCAGCCAAAACCTGAGTCCAGGAGTCCCTAACTGAATTGCCTTCAGAACAATGCCAAAACCCTCACCCACGGGTCAAGAAGCCCCTTGGCCAGGAGAAGCCCCTTCCTCCGCACAGGCCCAGTGATTGAAGATGACACAGCAGTGATTACAATTACACGTAAATAATTCATAAATCTGGGTCACTGGGACTGTATTACCTTGTAAGGTTTGTGTGTAAGTGTAACAAAAGGGACTGCTTTGGGTGTGCTTCATTTGTGGTGATCCACTGAGCAGCTGGGCCTGGACAAGAGCCGTATCCCCCTGTGAGAACTGCCCCTGCTGCACAGCAGGTAAGGAACCTGCTTTTTGGACAACAGCCTCCTAAGTTATGTTTTCTAAATCATTTATCGTTCTTGTTGGTCTTCTCTAGACCTGAGTGTGTTGCTGTCAGCCAGACTCCATCATCCCCAAACCAGCAGAGCAATTCCCTTATTTGTCTCTCGGGCCTCTTTGCCCAAGTTCTTGCAGAACGAGAGGCTTCTCCTTCTTTCTGTGGCAACAGTTTGTTAAGTAGCTGCTTCTCAGTTCATGGCTTTCCACAGTCTCTGCGCTTTTTAGCAATTCTGCTGCCCTGCCAGCCACCCCCCACTGCCAAATTGATTTCTCCTGCCTAAGAGGTGTATTTTTAAAATTGCATTGAATTGCATTTTTGTCCTTTATGTTGCCATGCCATTTGGAAAACTGCTGCTTTCTTTTTAATATATTCTAATTGTGCCCTTGGACATCTTCCTAACTACTCCTACTTCAATATAATCCATGGGCTACCTGCTTTCATATGCCCAAATTGTTAGAAATACTGAACAAAGCTGCTAACCTGACAGCTTCCTGCAAAAGAGCAGCGTTTGCTGTCCTGCTGGGTGGTCAAGTGCTCTTTAAGAGGGGTGTTTTTTTCAGCTAGCTGCATACCCATCTCGGTGATTAACTGTTGTATTTCCTCAGGCTGATTAGAAGGATGTTGCCTCATACATTAGGCCTGTCAAAAAGGGAAACTGGATTGGCTTGGCACAAACTCTTCAGGTAGGCTAGTAAACAATGCAAAGAAGGGATAAAAAAGTTGTTTACTTTCTTCCAGAAGTACTCTAGGGATTAAAGTTGGACAAATAATTTCTTGGATGCTTCTTTTCTGAAGACAAACACGATGTATGTCCTTGAGTTTTTTAAGACTTCTGCTGTTTTTTACAGGCTTCCAAGAACACTGCCTGCATTTCAGGCTGTATCAGTGTTTTACATCATTACATGCTTCGCAATTACCAAGGCTCTGCCCACCTGAAGACATCCACTTTACCTGAATGTTCTCCAGCCTGTTTGTCTGGAAGTATGCTTATTTGCTTTTTAATTTCTTCTGGTTATAGATAATCCTTTTTGTAAAGGCTACAACAAAAGTAAAATTGAGTGCCCCACACTTAACTGCAGCAGGCTGGCTCTGAACTTTCCCGTTGGGCCATGAGCCTGCACTTCCTTTAGTTCACAGGTATCCAAAGGCTCTTTTCCTGTCTGTTTTGTCCCCTGTTAATCAGGACTCGGTTTAGCCTGCTGCTTTCATGCCCTCAGTTGTGCTGGAAGCTGTGTTTCAGAGCCCCGTGCCCAGTGGGGTGAGGGCTGGAGGGCAGAGGAAGGGCATGCTCACAGCAAATGAGAGGCATCCTCGCTCTCCAAGATAGTGACCACAAATTACAGCATATACAAAACAGACTTTATTGTCAACTGGCTGCCAAGCCAGGCCTTTCCTTCTGGTCTTCTGTCCTCGTTACTCTACCAAATATGGTACAAGTGCCTGGTGGGAAGGCGGGGAGGCAAAGCCCTGCCAGCATGCATGTCAACCCATTTCGGCATTCAGCCTTCCCCCAGCTAAGAGTGCTCTCAAAGGGGGTTCGATGTCACTCCTAAATAGTTTGCTGGGTTGTTTTCTTTATGCACCCTGTATTTTCACATGATTGTCAACAGTAATTTAAAAAAAAAAAAGTATTTGAAAGTACACATAGTATAAATTTTTTGCAGTGTTGTTGTGTTCTTGAGGTACAATAAAAATGGCAAGAGTAGTCTATAAAGCAGCAGCCAGAGAGCTCATGGCTCTCTTGTTCTATAGAATGTACTGTAAGTAGTAAGAGATTTGAACTTGCTAGGGCCCAGTTTCATGATACTGGTCTTTAAATGTTCTTGTCTACACCTGCAACCTTTTATTTTATCTGTAAGTGGAGAATCCGTATAGCAGCTTCTTAATGCCCATGGGTTTAGTCATGCTTGTTCTGTTTACATGAAGACTTGCAGAGCTGTGAATTTACCATAAGAGTCTGGTGGTCTATGCAGATTTGTGGATGTCAGTAAAACGTCTCTCCCTGAGTGACAGAGGTGTAGCTTACACAACGCAGAGCTGATTCAGCTATTGTACAGCTTTACTTCCTCTTGAGGAAATGTAACACCCTGCCTGGGATTGGGAAATGTGATCTAAAAAAAAAAACCTTTTTAAGCAATTAGGAAGAGGAAGCTGCTGAGATCTTTGTCCCTAGTGCAGAGCAGACCTTCACCAGGCTATTATTCCTCCTGCAGGTACAAGTAGGCAGCCCAGAAAGGGGTGCAGCGCCGTCTGGTTCAGAGCAGAAGTATCACAGAATTACAATGTTGGAAGAGACCTTCAAAGATCATCAAGTCCAATCAATCCCATCCTAAGCTAAACCATATCCCTATGTACCTCATCTAGCCTTTTTTTAAACACATCCAGGGAAGGTGACTCAACCTGTGGCATTCCCAGCCCCTTCAGCTGAGAAGCAGCCAAGAAGCCAGCACACATCCTGCTTTGCTTAGCCTGTGATGTGGACCAGCCAGAGCAGGGAGCTGGAGGCAGCTGGTCTCTTCTTGCTGCAGCCCTGAGGTTCCTCCCTGGCATCTCCTGGGGTGCTCTCCCCTTGGCATGGCTGCCCCCAGCCTTTCAGCTTTTCCTCCCACCTGTACTGACCCAGCTCTTGAACACCAGTGTGAAAGGGAGAAATTTTCCTCCTGTAACAGCCGTGAAGTGTCTTTGGGATGACCTGGAACATGACCATGATTCTTTATATTTAAATAACAGACATGACAAAGCAAAGGCATTTTCAGAATTATTTTATGAATGTGCTTCTGCTTATATTGTCCTTCTATAACATTTATCTCCTGACTTGTTAATTATATTTCCACTTTTATTCCTTGCTAGGTCAGGTAAGCAAAATAAGTTTGCAAAAGAGGTGTTTCCTTCAGCATGCATAGCACATGGTACAAGGACAGACATGTTAGCAGATCCTCCTACCAAGGGCCCTTGTTATACGTGAGTTGTGTGCGGCCTCTACAGGAATTGGTGCATAATTAATGCTTTTATTACACTGCTTAACTGCTACGAGATGCCTCAGAATGATAGAGAAACTATTAAGGAAACTCACTGTCCTGTGTAACCTAAACCAGTACACTTTGTTTCGTAGTCCTGGTTTGAATCCTGAGTAGTAGGAGTAAAAATCTTCCACTTTGCCAGGAAAAAAAAAATAAAAGCCTTTGTTTTTAAACATAGATGCAGATAAAATTGAAAGCTTTAACATGTTTTATCTCCAGAAGCACAGACTCCAAACTGACCGATTGGGATTGATGCAACACAGATACAGATGGAACACATCATACTGATTTTTTTTTTCCCCAAGGCTTTTTTTTTTTTTGTCTTTTTGGTGCATTCAGGTCAGTTCCTGGCTGTCCTTTAATAATTAAGGAAGGTAAAAGCTTTGCCTTCTAGGGGAAGCTGTAACCATTTGTCTCCAGGACGGGGAGCTCTGGTAAAATGTCAAACACTGCAGAGATTCATGGCAGGCTGCGGTGTTACGTGCATCTCGTTTACAGATACTCTGAAGCAATGTTAGTGCCAGCTGCAGCTTGGACATGTCTGTAGTTATTAATGCTGGAAGATAACTAGCTCCTCAGGAGAGCTTGGGCTCCTGTTAAGTTTTATTTTCATGGTGCTGAGGGTGTCATACTTTCCATACCAGAGAACAAGGCTGCAAGCCCTGAAATGAATGAAGCCTTGATTCCCTTGGGTTTGTGCTGTGCACTCCTGGCAGCCCCTCGGCAGGTAGATGTGCTGTCGTCCCTTGCTGGGGATGCATTCGTGGGGCTCATCCTTCTCCCGTTTTCACAAGCTGGTGGGAACAGGTCTATGGAGGAGCCCTTTCAGCCCTATGGAAGTCAGACAAACGTGGCCAGAAGGTCCAGAAGTTACTCTGGAGAGAAGGGAAAGCACTCAGCCCCCCTCTGCACCTCTGAAAAGTCAGGTTTACACAAGAAGGGGAAATGTAGAATTTGAGTGCTAAGGTGACTAATGGCCAGGAACAGCGGGATGTGCCTGGGGGTGCCACTGTCACCAGCCCTGAGATCAGAAGGTACAGCCAGGCTGGGGTGAGGGGCAGAGCTAGTGTCACTCCTGGGGCAGTTTGTCCCTGTCCCTTCCCACCCTCTCGCTCCAGCACACAGGCTGCACGTGTTATGGATCTTCTATGGCTCTGGATCTGGATTTGTTTCTGGGGTTTTTTTTTTGTGTGTAAGGGTGTTTTGGAGTTTGGTGAGGGGTTTTGGGGGGATGGGGGTGTCTTGGCGTTTGTTTTGTTTGTTGGTGTTTTGAGAGGGGGGTGTCAGGTTTTGATTTTGCTCTGTTAACCTGATGTCTGGGCGCAAATCCCCCCCACATCCCATCCCACCCCATCCCATCCCATCCCATCCCATCGCATCCCACCCCGCGGGCGGGCGGAGCCGGTCCCGGGAGCGCGGCGCTGTCTGCAGCCGACAGCGGGGGGCAGGAGTCTCCCGCAAACCGGCCCTCCCCGGGCTGCCCGGTCCCTCCCAGCCTCTCACTCCGGCACACGCCGCGCTGTGCAAGCGCTGTGCATACCCAGGGCACCCCCCATGCATGCCCAAGCAACCCCTGCACGTGTCCGCGACCTTCCCCCCAATAGGTGCCTGGCCACCTTTGTGCATAGCCAGGATTTCTCCCCCCACCCATGGACACCCAGCCACCCCTGCACATGCCCTGGCACCCCCTGAGCACATCCAGCCCCCTGCCCCATGCGTGCCCAGGCACCTCACGGCTGGTGGCACTGCCGTGGCTCGCTGTGCAGGTGTGCTCAGGGGTGCACATGCATGTTCCATGGCCAGCACCGAGGCTGATGCTGGGCACCTGTCTTGGTGAGCAAGAGGAGGGAGTGCTGTTGGAATAAACTGGGGGACATGTGGGATTAATGGCTCCAAGAACTTCTCAGAGCACAGGGAATGTCCCTGATCTATAGCCTCCCACCAACCTCCTGCTCTTGTGTGAGGATCCTTCTGTTCTTCCCGCTTCTCCACTTGCCCACAGCCCAGGTGAGCAGCACCCAAAAAGACCATCACAATGCAGCACAATGGTGACGGAGGAGCAGCTGGATGGATGAGGACCTTGTGTGTGCCTTCCAGGAGCTGCCTACAGATCCATCTCCTGAAAACTATTTTTTAAATGAAGTGAGCACACTGGGTGAGAGCTGACTGTGACTGCATTACCCACGAGTTACCCAGTGTCAGCAGCAGGTCTCACGTTCCCATTTACAGAGAGGGGTCCTGCAATCACCTTCAACCTCTATTCCCTGCTGACATCAGAGCGCTCCTCAACAGACTGCAAAGCAAAGCCAACATAGGAGGTTTTCAGGAAATGCCAGTCTCTAATACTTTCTCTCATTTTAACAGAATCTGTGCTTTCTAATAAGCAGGACTGAGCAGCCTGTGACCAGCCACCCTTGGATGCTTGACAACGGATGGATGCTTTAGGGCTCCCGAGAACAGAAGGTGGGTGCTGTGGCTGTGCAGCACTGATGAAGCCATCTCTGCCACTTCACATCTCTCTGCCATGTGCAGTTTACTTCTGTGGCATGGGCTTCCCATGGGACTGCGGATATCTAAAGCTGGTGCCTGGAGGAAAATCTGTCAATATGACACAAACGTGACTTCTGCTCCTGCCAGATCAAGAGAAATTGGTGCAATGGGGCAAATAAACAGGAAAGGACCCAGGGCTGCTCTGCCAGGGCAACCTGAAGTAATGGAGGTAAAGTATGCTGGGGAAGTCCCTCAGGGGCAGAGGGCAGAGCGTGGTGCCCAGGTCCTGTTCAAACCCTCTGAGATGACAGGGAAGGGTGACATTTTATTAATAAGCCACTAATGACCATCTCTTTGGCATTTCCTGAAAACTTCCTATGTTGGCTTTGCTTTGCAGTCTGTTGAGGAGCGCTCTGATGTCAGCAGGCAGAAATCCTGCTGAACCGGCTTGACTTGCAAACGAATGAAAGTCAGCTAATCTGGTGTCTTATCTCTCCCTCCCCCCACCTCCTCCCCCCCCCCCCAATCACCATCCAGGCATCAGAAGGAAGCTAATTGAGTACTGAGCTTCCTTTTGGTGCTCAGACACCTCGGGTGACTTGGTTATTTTCTCTCCTTTTTGTTTCCTAAACAAAATTTTCAAAGCTGGTGCTGGTGCAGGTGTGGTGTTACCTGATAACTATCTACCAAATAACTGGGGGAGAGGCCTCCCTTTGCCAGGTGCTCACTGCCTCTTTGAGAGGTCTGGCTGCAGCTTTGTGGCCTCTCCCAGATAACCAGGGCAAGAGTTAATGCTGGGGAAGGGCTTTGGTTGCCACTTGTTTTCCCCTAAGCAGAGCAAAGTGGGGACTTTGGGGTGGAAAGGGCCAGCGTGGAGCAGCTTTCCAGGGAATGGGACCTTTGCAGGGACATGGCACTATTCTTCAAAATGGATTTTGTAATGAGAAGGGCAGATGTCCATGGGAATGGTCCCCTGATTGACCCAGAGGGGGAGGCTCCCATGTCTATCTTACCTGACCCAATAAGGTCTGGCCCTGACTCTTGTCCTCTTTCACCCTGCAGAGTGCTGGACCCAGCATGCTGACAGGCTGCTTTTTCCTTTCCCAGACTGGAAACCTAATAGAACTTGGAGGGAGGTGGATGGTACTGAGATCTTGCCCTGTCATCAACTTTGTCAAACTATTCCCCCATCCCTGCCTTCTTGCTGGACTGAGAAAATAGGACCATGTTGGAGGATTCCCTCTCTTTAATGCCCAGGGAGTTTCAGGGAGCCCTGTGGAGAAGTGAGCCATAATCCCTCAGGCATGGGCCAGGGAGGTGACCCAGACAAGGGCCAGCTGGGCATCACTGCTGTCCCCAGCAGGGAGAGGTGCACCCAGGTCTGCACCAGCTACCTGGGGAGGGAGGTGAGGCTCACCAGTCCCTGCTGCAGCATGGCAGTGCTGGATGGTCAGGGCTGTGCAGAGCTGTGGCGGGGACAGGGAGGTGGACCTGCCTGTCAAAATGTGCCATACCAGATGGGGAAGCACCAGGAGAGGCTTCAGCCTACCCGAGTTATGTAAGAGCTGGGAGGTGAATGCAACCGTGCAGGCAAGTATGGGATGGGTTCCTGGTGACACTGCCCATGCCAGGAGCAGGGAGGGCAGGAGGGATGTAAGCAGAAGAGCACTAGGACTGGGCATGAGGAATCCCAGTGTCCTTCTAAGTGCAAACCCACAGCCCCTGTGATCTGTCACAGTGTGTGTCTGTGCCAGGGGTCATCCACTGCTGCTGGCCATGTTCCTGTGCCCTCTGCATCACAGAAAAGGAGGTTTCCACACCTTTTTCCCATCACGTCAGAGAGAAAAGCACTACAGATTAAAAACACAGCCACAGTGGTTGCCCATCCCTGGGGTAGTATGGGAACAGAATGACCTTGCCAACAGCAGGAAGTTCAAAATCTGTTCATTATGTTGGGACAAGCCAGCTGGCAGCGCATCCACCAGAGCAGCCAGAAAACACCAAACCCCTGCATGGAAAGATGTGTCAGAGAAGACATCTAGGATGACAAACAGGCCAGGTGGGACCTACCTAGGGGCATCAGACCAAATATCTGATGGCTGAGCCTGTTTCTCAGGGGTTGGTGCTGCCTGAAAGCAGCTCACAGGGTGTGGAAAATCTGTGGGAAGCAGCTGAAGCATAAACCTTTGCAACTGGCACCACGTTGGGTATGTCACTTGTGCTTTCAGACCCATCCTCCCCTGGGAGGTGGCAGGGGAAGGTGCAGACAGCAGTGACAGAGCTGAGATGCCACATGCACCCTGTTCTGTTCACTGGGCCCTGACACCCAGTCTAGTACCTTCTTCACTGTTAACATTTCTTCTGTTATTTAGCTTGCTTCTAAAAATCATTTATTTGCTTGGTTGTTTTTACTGCAAGTGCCTATGTGGCCTGGGCCAAACAGTTCATCCTTTGGGCTTGTGCAAACCCTTACAGGAGGCCGTCTTTTTCCTCTTAGCTGTGAGCTGATGTTTAACCAAGTCAAGCATTGTTTTATTGTAATCTTTCTGCATTGGCGCTGTTGCCATTGAGCATCCTTCTCCTCCATATTTCAGTCTGTCAGCATCTTGCCCTGCCATGAGCACTGGGTTTTGGAGGTGATGCTGTGCTTTGCTTCCATCCTGACTGGCTTGCACAAACTCTCAGATCATCTCTGGTCTTCTGTCCATGCTGCAGTACGGGCAGAAGGTGGGAAGTTCTACTAGAGAAGGCTCCTGTGCAACCCTATACACTTCCTATGTGATCTGTAACTTGCCATTGAAACCATGGAGTGGTACAGGCTTCCTTCCCTTTGAATTTAAAGCGGAGAGGACAAGTGCAGGAGAAGAGGAATGGAAAGAGAAGAGATGCCCTGTTGTGCTTCATGGGAGCAATCAGACTGGTATGGCACAAAACTACAGCACCTCAAATTTTCTTTCTTTAAACTGCAAAAAGAACAGTTCTTTTTGCAAGAGCACACAACCCTGCTGGGTTCATTTCCTTCTCAGGGTTACAAAATCTGCTCCCGAGTCCCCCACGCAACCGTCTCAGCTGCAAAGGCAATGCTTTGCTCTGGTGGGATGTTCTCATGACAGGAGAACTTTCAGGGAGTTCTATATAACCTTATAAAGGAAGGCTGAGCATACCTTTTCACAATTTCGTTGTGCATTTGGTCCTGCCTGCCATAAATGCAATTTTGGTCCATAAAATCGGTGTGTGAAGTAAGGTTAAGTCACAGGACTTCCTGGCAAAGCAGCTCATAAACAAGCTTTCTTCACTTCCCTCTTATGAAAGTTCAGCTCTCCTCTGCTGTGCTGACTTCTTTGTTTCCCTCTTCTCTCACTTATCCCCTGACTGCCATTAGTATCTGAGTCAGTCTAGTAAACATTTTGCCCCGTGGCAGCCTCTCCAAACATAGCAGGAAGATCAGGCTCCGGATTGCACTCTTGACACATCTCCCTGGGATCCTTTCACACTCACTGGTTGGTTATTTTGCTGTCGTTCCTCATTCACACATGGAGAAAGGGGGAACCAATGGCCCATGTATTCAGCAGCTTGTTAGCAGTGAATGGTAATAGGGTCTGCGATGCTTCCTCTTCCCCTCTTCCCTTTCTCACTCATATCCTCCCTGGACTTTAACCTTTGTAATGGCAGTTTCCTGGACTGAGTGTGCTGATCAACATCTGCTGGTAGAAGAAGGTATTTAACCAGGTCTTTCACCACTGTTTGTGTTTTACTGAAAGATACGCCCCCTTCCCTGGATGCAGAGGTGGTCAGGTGCTAGTGCATACAAAGGACGCACCAACTGCTGTGAGGTTGATGCTGCCGTCTGGCACACAGGTCACACTGTCACCGTCATGGCATTTACAGTCTCACTGGTGGCCTTGCTGGCCTCGATACACGTGTTTATGTCTGACTTCCTCATCAGCACAAGGGATAAGTGTATGCAGCAGTTGGACCAGATAGAGGAGAGCTCCCAAAGCAGCCAGGAGATGTGTTCTTATGAGTCATCCACTCTTCGGTTGCTCCTAGTTGGCAGAAAAATTACTCTGTACGCACAGGCTTGTACTGGAAATTTCCTTTTCTTGCTGCTGCCTCTGCCACTGAACCCTCCTAGACCCACGCAGCTCCCCAGGCTGGCGCCTTGGCCTCACCTGTTCACCCAGAAAGACCCCAGCCCTGGCATCAGCCTGTGTTTTACCTAGCTGGTTCTGCCCATACCAGTCTGATTGCAGAACTGGGACTGAAAATTGTCAACCCTGTTGTCACCCCATTTGCCCCACAACTAGTTTCAGCATCTGGATCAGTTTGCTGCATTGCTTGAGGGTTTGTTTCCTGGAAACAAGTATTGTGAAGGCAGGAAATTTTCTACATCACCCTACTTATATATTCAAATTGAGATGAATGGAGCAGGATTTTCTGGTAGCACAGTGTTTCCTTTTCATTTCTGTTATCCTTCTACTCTGCCTGGTTGTAAAACTAGTAAAACTCTAAACTGTCCTCACCTCAGCTTCTTAGTGTCCTCCCTTTCCCTCTTACTGTCCTTGCTGAAGTTTTGAGCATCTCATGATTTTCTCTACACAGGAGCCACCATCTGTGGTGTCTAGCAGCACACCCAAAGCTGGGCGCTAACTGTTCTTGTCAAGCAACAGTCCAACTAGAACACAGATGTTGAGCCTCGTTTCCCACAATCCAGTAGGTTTTGGACATTTTTCCAAGAGATTTGTTCCATTCTCTCCTCTTGCTCAAGTTCCCTTTTAACAGCTCTGCTTAGCATGTCTTTTATTCAAACAGCAGCTTCCTTTTGAAACTCTGGGTGAAGGCTGTGTTTGTCACTTGGTGCTCTGGGAGGAATTTGAGTAAATTGGACCAGACAAAAATGTCTCTGTTCCCTCTCCAAGGAAGGTATTGGATTCCTGCATTTCATGTGTATCTCTGCTCCAAGGAAGAGCTCAGTAACAGTGGTATTATCAGGCTGCCCATTCACGTTGATTCCTGACTCAACCACATCCAATTCATTCAATAAAAAGACTGGTTGCCATCATTACTAAGTTCCTGATGGAGGCTCAGGTGGGTCTCCATGAGCTGAGCTGTGGTCTTTCCCCTACTAAGGCACCATCTTCATTAGCAAAGGGTATGTGTGACAAGTACAGCACTTGGGTCCACTGCCTGTGACAGTAATTCTGCCCTGCCAGAGCTCGCTGTCCTGTTCAGACTCAGCTCAACGCTGTGTCACAGTACTGCTTCTGCAGGGATACGAGAATGCAAAGCTAGGAACAGAGAGAGGAGGGGTTTGCATTTAATGTCCTGTCTTGGCCTTGCAGAACTTGTAGGCAGAAGCAAAGACAACAGGTCTCTGCCTACCCTAACCATTCCTCAGGAAGCTGCATGTTAACTGGGAGTCATGAAACACATCTCTCCCTACATGGCCTTCAGGGAAAAGTACTTTTCCACAGCTGCTTCCTACTGCTTTCTTCCTCTGCCTGAACTGGGGCAACTGGGAAGAAACCATCCGTGGGCTGGGGTGATGAGCACATGCTCCAGCCACTTGGAAAGAACTGCCATGCTGCCATCTCTTCCTATCTGCCAGCAGCACTGCAGGAGTGGTGGGTTTCCAAGCCATATTCCTCCAAGGGAACTATGAGGTTATTTCTAGCTTTGACCAAATTTTCTCTTCTGAGCGTCCCTGTCTGTGCTCCCCACCATGCTGTGACCGCTCCGCCAGCCTGTTTTCAGCAGGTACTGATAGCTGTGATGTGCCAGGAGCCCTTGGAGGGCTGCCTGAGCATTTTGTGAGCCCCGTTGCCACGATACTGAACGCAGAGCAGATGTTTATTTCAACAGAGATGGCTTTGATTCCTTTTCAACTTTTCTCTCGAGCTGCCATCGTGTGTGAATACTTCTTCCCAGGAGCCAAGTGCTGTCAGGGCCCAACAGGCAGGCATTGTCACTGCAGCCAGCGCAGAGGGAAACAGGGTTGAGAGGCATGTGGCAGAGCAGCACAAAGCAAGCCGATGGGCCAGGCCTCTCGGGAAGGATGGCTGAGGATCTGGGGAGGCTGGCTGAAAATGGCAGTGCATGGGCAGGCATGTCTCCACGCACGTGCATGTGTGCATGTATATGCGTGTACCTGTGTTTGTGTGGCTTCATTGTGATACTGAAAGCCTGGCAAGGCTGGGGAGAAGCAGTCTCCTGCTCACAGCAAGTGCTCCCAGCACTTCATTTTTCTGTTTCCTCCCAGTTGCCTTCATCAAATCATTGCTGCCTTGCTGCAGATCTGGACCAGTCTGTCTGGGGACTGAGCTGATGAGACCATCCTCTTTTCAAGAGTAAGAGAAGCCAGGCACCAAAAAGCATTGAGGATGTGGTAGAAAAGGTAAGGATATTCCTTTCTTTAGGTCAGCAATTCCAGGTGAGAACTACTGAGAAAAGATACCACTTCTTCCTGAGTTTATGTCTTCCTTTTTCCTTTCGCTCTTCCTTTCCCCTGTAGTTTTTCTGTGCAGTCTTTAAAAAAATATCTCTTCTCTTTTCTCTCTTGCCTTTAATCCATCTTGTCTCTCTTTCTCTCTACCCTCTTCTTGGTGCTGGCCCAAGTGAGTGCTAAGAGCAGCCTGTCCCCAGAAGAAGCCTGCCCCAAGCCCTGCCCGGGGCTACCAGCCTCTTGCCCCTTTGGAGTGGGTTCTTTGTTAGTATAGAAATTCCACCAGAACCAACTTCTTGTTGCTGTTCCCTTATATAGAAATGTTTTAAATTCTATAAATACTGTATAAAATGGTTGCAGTGGCTACGCAAAGAGGCTGTGCTGAGGGGGCTGGCATTTTGTTTGCCTACTGGCGGGGCCTCTCACTTCCTTCACCCCTTCCACTGTTGTGGCCAAACTATTTTTGGTATTCCAAGAGCGCAAGCTTTGCTGAAATTTTGGTTTCCTGCTAAGGGGGGAAATTAGAGCAGGGAAGAGTTATTTAAAAGAATAAAGTGTATTTGCAAGCAAGGAGGAGAATCTATTTAGAACATTAATTTAAGAAGGTCAGTGTTCTGTGATGTTAAACTACTGAATTGGATGTTATTACCTATAAATATATACATATATATATGTGTGTATACAGTTTATTTTACAGATGGAAGTGTAAGTATATTTGTAATAAATAGGTCAGAAACTCAACTTTAGCCCCATCACGCTTATGTCTCAATCTTGGAAGCACAGGACTATCCTATAGAAGACTGGCTTCTTTAAGCCAAATATTATATTGAAATGAAAAGTTCACTGGTACAAGGATCTTTTTATGACGAAAGTGGAAAGTTTGCCCTTTAAACCTGCGAACAGTCCATTCAATCTATCATAATCTTTAGTCATGTAATGACTCACCATCCACCACACCAGTATGATATGCATTCTCTATTAGCTTAGTACCTGTGTAAGGACAGCTTACTAATTTTTTTCCTGTTATGGAAAAACAAAGATTATGTCAAAGAAGAACTCCTAGGAAAGGAATGAAACTGCTGTACAGGCTCCTGTAGTACCACAGGCACCATGACTACTTGTCTCATTAGCAAGTAGCTCAGCCTGTCACTGCAGGACAATTCCTCCTGTCTCAGATGAGTACCGTTCAGCCAAACATTAACCCTCCAGGCTGAAACATAGGAACAGGCCCATGACAGAGAACAAAGCCCATCCACCACATCAGCTCATCTCTGGCTGGAGCCAATGGCGGGGGTTAGGGAAGCACCTGACATTGGAGTGAGCAGGGCAATGCTCGCTCGCCTGCGGGGATTTGCAGCTCACGTACTTCTTCAACCAGAGGTGCTGGTTTTATAAACAGTATATTCCTACGTTGTGGGTTTCTTGTTTTGTTTTGTTTGTGGGTTTGGTTTTTTCTTTCCATTAAACTGCCCAATCAGAGGCAGGGGGTTTGCCAGCTTAACTATACCCTGTGTGAAGAGGTGCCTCCTTTTGTTTGTGTTGAACTTGACACCTGCTTGTTTGATTTAATGATCCTTAGTCTGGCATTGAAGATGCTGAACCCCAGCATCCCTCACCCCTTCTCCATTCTAGGCATTTACCTCAACCTGACTGTTTTCCTTATAAGTACAGGAAATGTCAATTAAAAAAAAAATAGTTCAGCCATTTCTAAGAAGAAGATTGCAGGAAGATGTATCATTTTTCCTGTGCTAAAAAATACCATTTCGCCCCTTCTTTTGAGCATTTTTGGAATGTGGTAAAGCCATCATCCTCGTGTCAAGGAGATGCCATTGCTGTCCCCTGGAGCTGATGCAGAGGTTGGCCACATTATGTGAATAACTTGTGAACACTGAGCTGACACTGAGAGACTTCAGCAGCTGAATTCTCTAAATCCATTTGTGCTGAAAGAGCTCCTTGCCCTCACTGTCCCACAGAGCAACTGAGCTGGCTGCTCTGGGGAAATCTGGAGCTGCAAAAGGGTTTTTTCCCAACCAATTCTTCTGGTGGTGTGGGGCTGCTGTCACCATGCTGGGAACAAGGGGAACCTCTGCTTTATGTTGTGGCACTTGGCTGTGTGCACCCAGACTGTAGGAGGCTGCAAATAGCCGTGCCAGGTCACAGAAGCAACTGGAAAGGTCAGATGCTGCAGGAGAACAAGGGGAGGCAAACAGGATGGATACAGGGCATAGAAAGGAAAGCGGTGGGCAGAAGTGGATGTACTATGGTGCTGTTTCTAGTCCAGCTGCAAGGCTTTATAATTGTAAATGACTAACTGGATACAGAAATACCAAAGTTGTAATATAGTAAATAGCTACAGCTACTTCCCATGTTAGCGAGTATCAGCAGTTTCTAGTGGCAGTGCTGGAAATTGTGCAGCTGCTGAATACGTCGCCTTTAAGGCAAAGTGATCTGCCCAATGCCTATGAATTGGAGACTGATTTATATTGAAGAACAGATAAATTATATCCTTGCAAAAGCATTTCCACATTCCTTTTACACCTCTGGTGTTTTCATTAATTAAGTATACATCACTTGCTTCCCAATCCCAGTCAATTTTTAACATCCACAACATTTTTGGTAAGATGTTTCAAATGTAACAACATGGAAGGTGTTGAATTTTACCAGTTTGGGATGCTGTATTCCACTTCTGTGTGATGACTTGTTACCTGTCCTGTTTGCACTGAGAGAAAAACACAAGGAAGAGAATTGTGGAGTCACCTCTAAATGCATCATCACATGGGATGCTGTGTGGACCCATGAGCCCAGGTCAGCAATGCACTGGATGACTGAACTTCACAAAGGCACCAGAGGGTTTAAAATACCCAGGTCCACCCCAATACACAGAAACTGGGCATCATATTTCCTAGAAAGATACATGACTCTGTTGGGATCTTTCCTAATAGTGAGTTTGCATCAGCTCTGCTGGAAACAGAACAGACACCGACTCCTGCCCTCACCCTAGCAAATCCCTGTGAGGAGTCCCTGGAGTCCACAGCTATAAGATGCAGTATTTTTCCATGTTGCAGTGTAAGTAATTTCATTTTATTCACTTTCTTTTGGAGGCTTGAAAGAAAAGTCTACCTCTTTCTGTGGTAGGTCTAAACCACCTAACATGGTGCAGGCGCTCTCAAAGAGCCCAGTGTTTTTACTAGCTCCCTGCAGTCTTCAGATGTAAAAATAATTATATTTTCACACCAGCAATGCAAAAATAGTAGTTAAACACACGAAACAGTAGAAGGTCTGACTTGGGTCACATCACTACTGCGAGCCGTCCTAAGTGAATTATAGACACATTTTAAGTCTTGGAAAACAGCAGCAACAGGTATTTATTTACAGGACAGGCTGGGAGGGTGCAGGGAAGGTCTTTCATATGGCAGTATCAGCAACTGACAATCTGACTTTCTTAATGCACACATTAGAACTTGCTAATTACAGAGTGGCATACAATATTACAACCCTTTTCTTAGATATTATGGTGCCAGCCTACCTCACTTCGCAGCCTGGCTTGATGATTCAGTCACTACGTGACCGATTGATTACTTAAGATTCCCTAACAGATTTTCCTCCTTGGCTTCACTCACCATATCATCCTGGGGCTTCCTGAGCACTTCTGGCAGAAACAAGTGCTGCTTTTTGCTGAACATTTTGCTTTGTGGTGCTGTCGCTGCAGTTCCCTTGGCCAACCTGCCATGGGTGGGAGATAACCACCGATATAATTACAGGGGAGAATACCTTGCCACATGCATAGCAATTTTCCTGCTCTTAACTCTATTAAATAAATTTGTTACAGTCCCTTTCATGTTATATCAAGCTGTGTGCAAGTCAGAAATGTGCAGAAGGCTAAAAGTCTCAGTATATGGTCCCAAAATGGGAAGCTACTCTCTCTGATACAAAGTAAACTGATGCCTTCAAGAGGAAATAGGTGAGGGAGAGAATAAAATCCAGACAAGGCTGAGGTAACCTGTTAATGGGGAGAAAAGTCAAGGTAGTGGATGGATAGCAAAAGAAAAGCAGAACCTCAGAGCCAGAAGAGGAACAGAGAGATGGTAATGCATTAGCAGTGTGAAACAAAAATCCTCATAGTTCATTTGTCAGGATTTTTTTCAGGGGTCATTTTCTAACGAACATTAAAAGGTAAAAAGAGAAGTGCTTTAAGTACATTTGAGCAGAATGAACCAAGCAGGACTCAGAAGTTCCATGAGTAGATTTATTTATTTACTGAACCACTGTACATAAGTAAGAAAGCTTTTTGCCATTAGAAACCCCCTTTCTTCCCAAAGGTTTATTAATCAAAAACATTTTTGAACTTAAATACACAGTATAAAATTACAGAAAATATTTAAATATTCCACCCATTAAGTTGAACTCCTTATAGGCTCCTAAGTAACTTAAACATATAACTATCATGTAGAAGCCTTTTAACGTCATGCTATTTTTTTAAAAGGTGCAGAAGAAAGTAAATATTTTAACAACGGTAAAGGCTTAACAAACTGGCAAGTTGGAAAAAAAAATATTCCAGCCTGAGCTGTGAGCCTGTCCTTAACTAACATCACTGTGAGTTTGTTTTTTGGTTCAAACCACAGTGACTTAAGGATGGAAAGACTGCTTAGCTCTGAAATTCTTGGCTGTAGCCTGTTTTAACACAACCTTACCTTTAACAGAGGTGTTTTGTATTCCTTGCCACAGTGCAGTCTTTCTCCAAAGTCGTAAAGGAGGGAGACTGCCTTCCATCGCATCCTTTCCAGAGGAACTCACCCTCTGAACAGAACCCACTCTCTGATACAGCCAACAGCCCAGCATCTCCAGCTTACTTTACATATTCTTGACTTTTAGGCATGTCAGCCTGTGAATTTGAAGGAAGTTGTTACATACTCGCAAAGATATTCATGACAGGCCCAATATGATTCTACATTGTTGCTCAGACCAGTGTCATGAAAGATACCGTTTTCAGCTTTGCTTGAGTAACTGGCAAAACTGTAATGTATGGGACTGTGAATCATACACATGAATAGGTGACTCATGCACAAATGGGAAAAATGTCACCGAAAACACTGTTAATTTTCTCTTCCTCAGGCCCCGCAAAATGTGAAGAGAGAATGTTTTGGTCTTGCAGAAGGTGAGGGGCAGCCCACCCCACTGTAGAAGGCGGTGGCACTGAGGCATGTTAAGTGTGTCTTGGAAAGGTCCCACAGCAGCTGGGGCTGGGTGATGGTGGGCCGACTGGGGTAGGAGGTCCTCCTGAGAAGGCAAGCACACCATGCCAGGGTGGGAGTGGAACCTCCACAGCCACATCAGGCTCGCCCATGCTACCTTTGCAGAGGCTGGCAGCCGGGAGTGTCCCTGATGCAAGACACCACCTCTTTGTTCACAAAAGCAAATAAACCCAATAAAATGTACACCGAGTTATCTGCACCGGTGTGTCTCTGGGCGCGGGGGCTCAGGGTCCGGTGGTGGTGGCTCAGGGGTGCAAAGGCCTGAGGCCGTGTCCGGGGCTACGGGTGCGGTGCCAGCTCGAGTGGGACGCCAGGCCCCAGCGGCGGCCTGCCTCAGCGGGTAGGACGCCGTGACAGCGTACCTGCGGGATCCAGGCCGGTGCGACAACGCGCTCACGGGCCCTGGCCGGTGCCACCGTGCCCGACAGGCCCATGGAGCTGAGCGGCGTCGCGGGCGACCCCGGCTCGACCCGGGCCGGGGCCGAGGGGCCGACGCAGCCCCTCCCCCGGACCCCCGGTCCCTGCCCTCCCGCCGCAGGCGGCCCGAGGCAGTCGAGGAGGCGGGGGCAGTGACGCCAGGGCCCGTGCAGCAGCGACTCCGCCCCGCGTAAGCCGGATCCGAGAAGGAAGAAGGCGCCGCAGCACAGCAGCCGCCGTCTCCTGCCGGAGCCCGACATGGCGCTCTGAGCCCAGCCCCGGCCGTGCCGAGAGCTGCCACCTCGCGTGCCTCTCCGGAGGACCCCGAGCAGCCGCCTCCGCGCCGGGACCGGGAAGGGGGGCATGGGCAGGGCGAGCGGCGCCAGCCGGCAGGGCCGCTGCTAGGAGCCCGGCGGGCATGGGAGAGCGGCGCTAGGGACCCCCTTCCCGCCCGCGTCGCGCAGCTTTGCCCCAGCCCCGTGGCCGTGAGGTGAGCCGGCGGCGGGCGGGGGCTGCAGGGCAGGGCGGGCCGCGGGGAGGGAAGGAGGGAGCGAGGCCCGCGCTAAAGCCGCCTCCCCGCCGCTTTGTCCTTCCAGGCCCCGCCGCCGCCCAGGAGCAGGGAGGCCGAGAGAGGGGAGCAGCGGGCGGCGCCCGGCCGCCGCAGCCCGCCATGGCCCACTCGCCCGTGGCGGTGCAAGTGCCCGGCATGCAGGTGAGCTCCGCGCCGCGCCGGCCTCCAAAATGGAGGCGACGGGCCCGGGCTCGTCCCCGGCTCCGGAAGCGGCTCTTGCGGCCCCACCGGGCGGAGGCCGCTGCCGGGGCGCAGGGTCCGGGGGCCGCGGGTGGGCGAAGAGGGGCGGGCGGTGCGGCCTGGCCCCGGAGGGGCCGCGGAAAGGCCTCGCTCGGCCTAGGAAGGAGCGCGGGCCGGAGCCCTCGCCGAGCGAAGGAGGGAGGGGGTGTTCTGAGGTAACGGGAGGCCCTGCAGGGGCCCCGCTCCCTCAGTGTGCCCGGAGGGGGGCCGCGTACCTGCAGCCAGCCCGTCGGAGGTGAAGGGTTTCCCCTCCCTACCATCCCCCTTTGTTCAGGGCTGGCCGCGCTGCGTCCAGGAGCACGTAAGAGCTTCTAAAACTGATTAAAGGCAAAATGAAGTTAATGGTAGGGTGTGTGGGTGTGCTGTAAATGACAGATCAGGCTCGCTGGCGAGCGTACCTCCTGCAGGACTTCCCCACCGACGTGCGCTGGGCCTGTAGTGCAGCTTCACTGGTGGACCTTGATTGATGGGAAGGTGATAAACGTGAGGTCCGGTGGTGGCAGAGTACAGCGGGCAGCTTACGGTGGGAGCCGTCATCCCTCAGGAACTTAACACCTCTCTTCGGCTGGGAGTGAGACCTGGTGCCCTTTATCTGTGTGTGTGGTATCTGTTTAGAAAACAAACAAGCTATTACCTTAATTATTTTCATAGGAAAGGTGGAATACCTCTGAGTCTTTGTTCTTACTTAGCTGGGCAGTCTCACACAAGTTCGGTCAGAGATCTTTATCAAACATAAAGGAGTAGAGGGCCAGACTTGTTTCAGTGTTGATTTTCTCTTGTTGGACACTGGCAGCCCAGTTTTAAGCTTTCTCTTGACTTCTGCGATAGTCATACCTGTGTAATATTGGATGGGTTTTTTCAGTTCAAATAACATTGATACTGCTGTGTATATGAGATGTGCAGTAAAGAGTTAGTGAGGTTTCAGAACAGAAAGTAAAAATTCCTCTTTGTCAGGTATCTTCGTTAGTTTAAGAAGAGTAGAACTTACATAGAAACTGTTTATACATCCCTGTAGGCTGGTTACAATACCGAAGTTTGGTTTACCTTTCTGATTTCTAATAATTTGCAGGCTTTCTGAAATTAATATTGATCTTCCACTGACTTGTTGTTGGTGAGGACATTAACCACACTTGCTCAGTCTCCTTGTTACATTAATATTTCAGGGTTTTTGTTGTATTGCTACATCCTAAAGAAATCTTGTGACAGAAGATTTAGAGGCTTTAGCCTGAGCTGTTCCTGTCTCTTTTTTTTAGTGTGTTTGTATTTGGGAGACTTCTATTTCAAAATCCAGGTTTGTCAATTTCTTACTTTTATATCATCTTATTGTCCTATTTTTCAATAGCTGTTGTGTCATCGCAAAAGGACCTTGAAACTATTTAAGGTCTGTTTTCTATTGTTAAACCAATAAACTTTATGTAATAGCATACTTAGTTCCACTAGTATTGTTGTTAGTTTAACCCAGACCCCTTAATGTGTATCTGTAGGCTTAAAGCCTTTTTTTAACTGTTAGATATGTACAGCTGTGTAGAATTAAAGTACGTTTTTCCCTTGGTGACCTTTCTGGGTTTGTGAAGGCTATTACCCAACTCCTGAAAGTCTTGGAATACAAAGAAATAGACTTTAGTGCAAAATTAGTCTGTTCATTCTTTTTTTAGGAGAGTCATATATAATATATGAGTCTTAATTAAAAGAAAACTGTTCTAGGAGAGTGTGGTAGGCAGAGGTAGAAGGGTTGCATTGGTTGGGGATTTTTTGGGTTTTTTTAAACCTTTCCAGACTTCTGTTGGGATCATCCAAGTGATGATAAAAGCATCCCTGCTTCTGCTCAGCGTTCAAGTAAATGCATGGTGATTGCCTGAAGAAGGAAATAAACAAGTTCCTCTGTGATGGAAGATCCAGTAGTTACATTAGAACTACTACTGTGGGAATGTGCCTGTAAGGTCAAACCCCTTGTTTTGTAGTCTGTGTTGAAGGAAGCATTTAATTGAATGTGACTGTTGGAAGCTGAATTTGCCAGACAGTATGTTTCAGGTTTGAAGTTTTCACTTTTATTATAACCTTACAGTTTCCCTTGCATTCCATTAAACAACACTCTTCCCTCCCCCTCCCCCCCAAATTCCAAAACAATGTTATATAATTCCCACGAAGACTATGACAGTTTATTGCCAACGTATAACGGAAGCTTTTTTGTTGTTTTAAGAACTTTCATCTTCCAAAGTCAGTTTACCTTTAAAAAAAAATTTAAGCATGGAAGATTACAGAAAGCCAGAGTTATTTTGGTGAACTTTCAGTACCTTCACAGCAGTGAAAGACCCAGAGAGGTAGCATTACCTGTTGCCCTTATGAGTAGTTACATAACCGTTTATTTATGTAGTGCTTGTGTTCTGTTAAACTTGTCTTGTGTCCCTAACAAAACCAAATTGTACAGCTAACAATGCAAACAACTTCCTAAACACATTCATTTTCCTTGCTCCTTTGGTAAGACTCCACTTGATCCAGATGTATGATATTAACTTACCCATTGGCCAAACTTCTAAGCCCATTCAATGAAATCAGAGTACTCTGTGAATTTGTAAAATGAGGGCTCTGAACTTGATACATCAAATTATGGCACTTTATACAGAATCCAAGACTAGAAGGAGAAATGAAAGGTTGATGTAGATGTTTGAGCATAACTAAGATGTCCTGGTTACACAAATCACAGTTTGCAATGACTTTTTATTTATAATTTACAATTTCTTCCTTTTTCTAATAAGATAAAAATATTTGAACTAGTATTTAGTCTGGAATGTTTTGAGATATTTCAGTGAGAATTTTGTCCACTGGCACTATCTTCAGGGAATCCAGCTGAACTCCTACATACAGAGGTCAAATAAAAACTGCCTTTTTTAGCTGGTAGAGTTTTGCATGTATAAACTTCCTGTATTCTAATTTGTGCAAAATCTTAAGTCTCTGGTATACTCATTCATTAACTGACAGAAACGTTGATTCTTCTCATTCGTGTTTCTTGTCAGCATGCATCTTTGGAACTGGGGTTGGGGCTTTATTTCTCCTTATCTTTGCTATCCTACTCATCTAAAAACTTTTTGTTTCCTTTCTAGTGGCTTTGTTGATCTCTCCTGATCCTGTATGGCAGTAGTCTTGAGTGCCTGAAAGGTTGTTTAGACCTGATCTCCATCTGTTTTTGTTGGCATTCAGACTATTTTGCACTAAAGAGCCTAACTTCCTCTAAAAGTAGAGCAGTCAGAGGCATGTGACCTGTCAGCCGGTGTGCTCTGATTCACAATTGAAGGATTGCCTGCTTAAATGCAAGCTTGGATATAAAGGTGAGATTTAAACTGGCAGCACAGAGAGTAAACTTGCTGTAGGGTGCTGCTCACTGAACAGCCTGAGCCTGGCAGCTGCAGAATCTCCCTCTAGAATGGTCAGATGCAGATCAGTTGAGAGTTTAGGGATTGGATGGGTATAGAGAGATCAAAGGAGAAAGAGCATTTAATTTTGGAAGTGGTCTTTTCCATAGTCCAAGGAAAATTACATTTTCTCATAAGTTGGTGCATCTGTAGGAATGGGCTCTGTGTGTGGTGCCTAAAGCTAGTCTGAAGCGTGTCACAACTCTGGATGTATTGTAGTTGCAAGAATGCGACCTCTGTGAAGAGCAAGCAGTCAGATACTGTCGAATGCTTAAATGTTTAGAGGGTAAATATTGGAAGAACTTAAACCTTTGAAGAAAGATCCATTCAGGGATCTGGTAACTCATTCCTCTTCAAGAAACTGAGCTGCATCCTATCCCGATGGTTCTGCAGTAAGTTTGAAAACACTTCAAACTTTTATTTAGAGACAAAACTTCCTTGAGAGAATCTAGAAGGTCTCATGCTTGCAGGACACCAGGGAACTTCACAGTGCCTAGAAAACAGGGATTGCTTATGATTAAGCTAGGGTGGACTCTAGTGTTTTGGTGATGAATACCTTGTCTGATTTCAGTTCCTTGGTTTGTACTGTGAGTCACAGTACAGGCAGACTGCAGGAAGACAGTGGAGAGCATGCTTCTTTGCTACTTGAAGCAGATAGGCATCAAAATATTTGTGGAATTCAACACTGTGGTTGTTCCTTTCCTGGTTGTGCTTGATGTACAAGCTGTATCATACTTAATAGTAGTCTGCTAACTCAGCTCAGGCTTTATTACCTGAACTTTGTTCTTCCATCTTGTGCATTGTGATAAGTTAGATGACAAATAAAAGTAGGGCTCAGTCATACTTGTACTGTCTTACCATTTTTAAAGGAGGTGGATAGAGCGAGCTCTGGAAAGTGACATATAGGACTATGTAGGTATATAATCAGCTGGAATTCAGCAGATGCTTTTATTTGGTTTAGAAGGAAGAATGCACAGCAGTCTTTTACTTGTATTTCCAGTGCAGATTTTACAGTTTTATACATGCATTAAGTGCACTGTCCTGGAATTCAGAGGCAAATCTGCTGAATCTGCAGAGAGCACATAAGACAAACTCAACTTGTCTTACCTTAAACCTCACTGCTGTTCTGTGTCATCGTATAGTCTGTTTTGGGCAGAGGATCATTTTCTCCTGAAGGTAAAAAAATTACATCTGAAACTGGACTTTTAACTCAAAACCATATAATTATGACTTTATTCTGGAATGGTTTGTTTCTTTTTTCTATTGAATTTAACATTGGAAGGATGCGCACTGGTTGTTTTTGAACTTTAGTGTCATACTGTTGTGTTTTACAAGTCCTGATGAAAGGGTTTTCTCCTCAGTTTTGAGGAGAGGATAATATATAGCAAGTACTAGCTCAGTAATGTATTGCAATTTGTTAAAAAAACCCAAAACAACCAAAATTCTTCAGCTGCCTATTCTGAGGGGACCATTGTTTTTTATATACAGTAACTTTGTGGCACGCCATGAAGAGTATGTATGACTGAAAGTGCCTCTGCAGCAATATTTGTCACATGAGACCTATGAAACATCACAGTAAAGACAGGCAAAAGTATTATCCTGAGCTTTCATTGGTTTCAGTTGTCCCCAAAAGCACAAGGATAATTTTTAAACCTGTTAGTAAAAGTACCATGTGTTTGCTCTTTGATTGCCTTCAGATTTAAGAGTCATGACCTCTGAAAAGTGATAAGAGACTGTTGTTTTGTCTTTTACTTATTCTTAGGGACTGAGTTTAATAGACAGGCACTCAAATAGTTCAGGGATGGAGTTGAGGATGAATGGTACAAAGTTGATTTTGACATTATTCTGTAACAAAAAAAATTCTGACATGCTGTAATTAGTAGCTACATGTACATTGTCTCTGTAGAAATAGAGTTGGTGAGGTATCTATGATGTCAGGAACCACTGTTACAAATTCAACAAATTTTGTTCTAACTTAAAATAACTGAAAATCAAACTCCTTTCTAATGACTTTCACCAGTATTTAATGAAATGTCACTTGTTCTTTAAATTTAAACTTCTAGCAGTTTTTCCAGAACAAGTCTGTTCTGCTGATTAGATGAGGATCACTGAGCACACTCCTTAACTCTGAAGGAAAGACTTAAATCGCACAGGAAGGGTGCCCATATAGTGATATTCATTGAAATCTGTTCTGCCAGAGGGATTGCTAGCCAAGTAAATCTGGCAAAAAGAACTTTATGAGAGAAGCTATTAATAAAGGGACTGACAAGGTAACTGTAGCTTACTTTTCTTCTGTCTTCTGTGCGTGATTTTGCAGAGAATGGCTATATTGATTAGGTCTGTAGCTTGGAAAAGAGCATGGCTTCAGATTTTTTTTTTTAATGGAGAAAGCTTTGAAGAACTGTGCAGTTGACTCTTAAAAGCATGAAGCCAAATCTGTCTTGCCAAAATCTGTATTTGAATGGTCTTGATGGAGGCAGCATATCTGGAAAAGCTTTGTGGTGTGATCTGTCTTGGATCTGCATGGATTCTGTATGCATTAATGAAGGAGAGCAAGTTACATGAAGTAGAGAAGTTAATCTGCAGGTTTCACATTTGAGCCTCAGAGCCCAGGGTGGCTTCACTGTATTAATGAACCAGAAACCAAGAACCATCTGTTCATGACTGAAGAACCTGGGTTGGGTTTTTTCCCATTTTCTACCTGCTCCCCAAATTTTGCAGTCTTTCCCTCCAACTGGGAACTGTTATATGTTCTGAATATTTGAATAATGTTGACTAGAGTGGATCAGAGGGTATCTGCTTTGATCAACGTCAAGTTGTATTTCAGTGCACTCTTCAGTGTTTGAGCTGAATGCAGGATAATAAAAACACTGTACAGCTTAAAATGACCATGACTGTTGTACAGTGGCTAAATGTAAATACACTGAAAAAGACTGAATTTCTACTGGTCTAAATCAGTTAAAAACATAGAATTATGAGGGGAGGAAGATGATTGTGCTGTTGATCTCTCACCTAGGAAGGTGTCATTTGGCAGCCGGTCATAGCAAGAACATTTTTACATTCCTGCACAGCTTTATTCCAGCCTAGTTGGCAAGAAGAATCTGAATTTTTTTTCAGGGTGTTTCTCTTCCTCCCTTCCCCCTTGCCTTTTATGTAATGAGATCCTTTGCCATGCTATGAATGAACTGCAAAGTAATTGAAAAAGGAGTTTCCTGAAATGGGCAGGTTAGTTCTGGCAAGGTGGTTTCTTGCTTCCTTTGTAGCTCATTTTGGACTTGTATTTCTGGTTTTTCATTGTGCGCTTCTTGTAGCTTCAGGTCCAGTGTGATTGATACCATCAAGGGCCAGTATTCAAGAGGAGAATACAGCTTTCAAGCTTGTGGTCATCTAGCCTTGTGGAGAGGACAGAAATCTGGGTTTCCAGTAGGCTGATGTGTTTACCTGCTGCTTTCAAAACAGTCCCTACCAAAGCTAAAGGAACGGTGTGATAATCTTAATTGTGGATTCCTACTTGGGGTACACTGCAGGCAGTGATTATGTCTGGAGAGTTATCTGTGGTAAATAAACTTGTGGCCTGCTCTCTAACACATGTTTTGTTCTGGAGCCATCCTCTTTCAAGCAGTATTTTTATTTTGTTTAGCCTGAAAATAAGTAATGACTACTTCAGTAGAGGGATTTAACAAAGATACTTATGTGTGTATTAAATGATGTTCTGTTGGTGCTTTCTAGTTTATGAACTGGCAAGTTAAACAGCTGGATTTTGTTGTTATTTTTGTTCTATCTGGATTATCATATCAGTTTAATCTTATTTACGGGAGGAAAATCTGTGTATCAAGTTCTAACTTGCACAGGAAAAAATGCTAAAATGGCATTTCAGATAGAGCAGTGAGCTCTGTAAAATTTATGTAGTGGTTGCTATTTAACTGTGGATACTGAATGTCTAAATACTAGAAAAAAGATCCAGATGCTGTAACGATAGAAGCTATTGCTGGCAGAGTTTTGACGTCATTTTTCCTTTAAATGGGTGTGGCAAAAATAAAAAAACCCCAACCACTTGTGTACTGATAAGCAGGCTGCTTGTGGGGAGGAAAGGCACACTGCTGAAAGCAGGCTGCAGCCCGTTAATGGTTATTTTTCCTTATTCCTTGTTTGATAGGGGGTTTGTAATCTCTCAGCAGATGAGGTTTTTCAAAGTCTCTCATAAAATGGAGAAATTACAAATGTTCTTCGCAGTGAGAAATTGCAGTGGTCCTCTGTCTTCTGCCCTCTCATTTAGGTATACAGGCAGTTACTTGCTTGATGTGGGTTAATTACCCATTCACTTGCCCTGCACTGATTAAATTTGGTTTGAAAGATCAGCTTATTGAACTCTAATAAATGTAGAATGGAGTTTGAACACTTGGGGATACCAAACAGAACCTGGCTTCTTGAACTGGCTTCTGTCTCCATCTAAGGATGTCCATCCTTCCTACCTATACCCTACCTAGCTATATTCAGTCACGTTGTCTTTCAAATCATAGGAAAGTTGTAGGATTTGTGCCCCCCTCCCTCCTTCCTCTGTTTTGGTAGGCCATGCCCTTCAGAAATGGGAGCAGACTGAAGGGTGTGCAGCTGTATGCAGTGGTTTAAGGAATTTTTAAAATACAATAGGTGGTTAAAAGGTATTGATATATAGAATGGAAGTGGGATTGCATTTGAAATGTAAGGATATTCAGTTACTGAGAAGTTTGCTGGCATGAGAAATTACTGTTTCCTTAGTGTGGAAAACTTGCTAAAAATTTGATGTGGTTTTTTTAATGGCTTGTGTTAAAGAGCTAATCTTTGGGAAGCATGTTGGTTGCTTTTCTTTTGCTCATTTATGCTGCTTCCTAAGATGCTTCTTCATGTTGTGTTACCAAAGTGAACAAATAGCTAAGAATAGAGGAAGTGAGTTCAGTGGTTTCCATTTTCAGCACAAGGCAATTGACAGCTTGCATCTGCCACAGGTCAGAGATGTTTTGAAGATGAAGGTGATTCTTTCCTTAAAAATCTGAGAATGGGTGGGCTTGAATGCTGATTTTAAGGTTTTGATACTCATGTGAATTTTCAAGCAGCTTGCCTTATGACTTGATTAAAAACAAAGCGATATGGGTGTTTTGCTAGGTTATTTTTGCTTTTGTTTTATATTGAAGTTCTCCATATTCTCACTGAAAATGGCAGTGATTCCTGGCCTTGACAGATAATGGAGATGTTTCATAAAGGGTCTAGCAGAGGCTAGGTTAAGGGCAGCAAAGCTCAGGTCTAGTTTTTGTTACCTACTGTGTAGAAAAGTTCGGTAATGTAAAAGTTCGATACTTTATAAAATTAAATTGTTTTGTTGATAAGTACTTATCGTCTTCAGTGTGTACCTTACGGTGCCAGTAAATATAATGAAGAATCTACAATCTTGATACTTGAGTCTTGAAACAGCCTGCAGAGTGGCATCAGAGTTTAGTTGCATGTAAAAGTCTCTGAGAAGTAAGTGTGTGCGTGCAAGAGGAGAAATAAAGATGTCTACGTGTTCCACCCTTGTCTTGAATGTCTGCAGATTAATTGTCTTCTGATAGTGAGTGATAATGGATCTGCACCTGTGCTTTCATTAACTTCAAACTATTTAAATTTTTATATATGTGTATACACACATGCACACCTGTGGCAGTGTTTGTGTAACCTTAATTGTAGTAGGATTTTAAAACAAGGTTGGTGGGAGGGTGGTGGTGAGGAACTCCAGGAATTAAAATCTATCGCTACCTGTGGTGGCTTTA
This sequence comes from Hypotaenidia okinawae, assembly GCA_027925045.1. Classification (NCBI taxonomy): domain Eukaryota; kingdom Metazoa; phylum Chordata; class Aves; order Gruiformes; family Rallidae; genus Hypotaenidia; species Hypotaenidia okinawae. The sequence goes on from BSDF01000004.1 coordinate 11,638,117, forward strand.
TTGTAAAGAAGTAAGACAGTCCTTAAAGGTAAAATATGGAAATACAGATAATGGGTGTGAATATATATTGTTATGTAATAGATGATATATGGTGTGTAATTAATGTGTGTATATATAAAATATCTGAAACTACATGCAGATAGTGTATGGAAAGAAATTCAACAAAGATGCAGATATCTGTTGATTAAGATTTTACTTTGAAGAAGTTCTGTAGCATATCAGGTTTACTAATCTTATTACATCTTAATTGCAATTTTCGTTGGGGTTTGAGCAGAGGAAAAACTTAAAAGGTACTTTATTATCTAAAACCAAATGTCTATAAATAGACTGATTACCTGTGATTTCAGTCTGTTCATTCCTGATGCAGCATAATAATGCTGAGAATAGAGGAAATGTCTTAACTTTTAAACTGTTTTTCTTTTATTGACTTTCAAGTATCTTGATTGTTGTATTTCAGGTATTCCTTCTTAAGACAGTAAAAGGTATCTTGGAACTTTACATATGATACACTAGGCCTTGTAATTAATACGTAATTTTGTTAGCCATAATTCAGACAGTGCAGACAGTGAGACTTAAGAGAAATGGTGACGTGCTGGCTTCAGCAGCAAAAATGGCATATATTTCTGACCAACTTAGTGTAACTGTGAGGCAGCTCAACAGAGCAATTACAGGTGTTAAGTAGAAATTAATGACTGCGGTGTGTTTTTGTTGGTAGGTTGGTTTTGATTTTGTTTAGTTTTCAGGTTTTTTCCATAACATAACCCCCTCCTTCTCATCAACCTTTGTATAAAATAGCTCTTTTTATTATAGTTTAGCTTTGACTTTTCCCTGGGTACAAAGATCAAGTTTTTATTTTAGTGAGCAATTGTTTGAAATTAGTCTTTTAAACACACAGGTAATTCTGATGGGTACCAAAGTTACCAGTATATGTTAGAGTGCCACAGTAGTGGATACTTGAAAAACATGGCACTCTTGCCAACCTTTTATAAAATCTTCTGAGCTAATTGTTGCATCTTTATCTAATGCATATTTGAGTAATCTCTGCCAGCGTTGGTGAGCTATTCTATAGTACTGCTACAATTTTAAGAGAACTTCTTATCTGCAAATAAAGCTTGGTAGATGCTTGATAGTATCCAGGTAAATGCTTGATAAATTGAGATAGAATCATATCATTTCTGTGTCAGGTTTGGAAGTACTGTTAAGACAATAAGATAGATGTTCTCCCACTGACTGACTGCTTAGCAGGAATCTTACAGACTCTTTTACATTTGCTTTGGGAGACCTAGATGATCCTGGGTTTGATTTTGTTAGATACAAGGCATTAATTCAGTCTCTGTCCAAGATTCTTTAAAGCTTTGTCTTTTCATCCAGTTGTACTCGGTACCTTTAATGAAACTCATTAATGAAACTTCTTAGAAGACCTGTTTCTATAAAAAAGCTGTCCTGCACTGACAGATCCTGAAGCAGTCTAAAATTGTTTCTTCTAATTTGGGGTATGTTATTAGCTCCTGTGGTCTTGGGAGTTAGATATTCAGTGTTGCTTTAACTTTGTTTTAGGGGTAGAATGCAGGATTTGAAGAACAGGTACGTGAATGGGTCAGAGGTGGGAAGGTGAGTCAGCCAGTCAGTCCTGTAGCAGAATGCAGCCAGGACATTGCTGCATAGCTGTATTTATTGGAATAAAAAGAAAATACTTATACAGGCCATATTGGCAGGATACTTTATGCAACTACTGCAGGTATACTGGCAGAAATTATTCTATGGTGTTTTTTATTTGGGACTTCTGAGCAGGTGGTTGGACTAGATGGCCTCCTGAGGTCCCTTCCAAGCCAAATTGTGCTGCGATTCGGTATGTGTATGTACACATGGGTATAAACACATACAGTAACAGCACATGGCTGGGTAAGAGGAGGAGATATCTTACTCAATGCCAGCACAGGCTGTGTAGCTGTGCTGGACTGGTGAAATGGTGGATTTCCTAAGCTATACAGAGGGCTTGTAGTGCCACGCTTTGGTGCTGGTGCTGTTATTCATTCTGGCAAGATTGAAGTTGGCATACGAATGTGGCTGGGTTTGTCATACTTGTTGCTGCTTTTGTCTGTGGAAACAGGCTTAGGGAGGGGAAGAGCTGTAGATTCTTTTCCTGATTTGTCCACTTATAGGTGTTATCTTCAGAGAGGTGATGATGGAATCCATCCTCTGTCTATTGTATTGTTACCATCTGCTGCCCAGCAGAAATGACTCGCCATAGAAACCAGTATTTATTTTAAAACACAAAACCAGTTCTTCATGCAGGCAACTTTTAAAGCTTCTAAATATTTTTACCCATTCAATGAAAGGTCTGTGAAAGAACAGAGAGTATCAATTTGTTGTTTTGCTCAGGAGTGTTAATGGTGTTAGAAATGGTAATTTCTGCTGTATTAGAAGCTTAGCTGACAGCTCTGCTGCAAAAGTTTATTGGTACACATTGGGGTTCTGTATACACACTTTTGGTTGTATAAAATACATATCCATCCTTTTCTGTATCAGAAGAAGGAGGGTTAGCATTACTACATTATATAAATACACCTTTACTTAACAAGTTGCCTTTCAAAATTGTTTATTTAGTATTACTATTATTAGTTGTAGAAAAACATTCCTGTAGAACAACAATCTGAAAGATAAGGAAATTAAGAATAGTAAAAGCAAATCTGTTAAAAAAATGTGATCTTTGGTGTAAGGCCACATTTTAAGTAACACAGTGTTCCAAGTTTGAAGCCTTTTCAAAGGATATAACTTAATATTAGCCATAGTTGGTCAGAAATATTTGCCCTTATCCTGGAGTGTCCTGCAGTCCCTTGTCAGCTTTGGTGAATAGCAGAAGCTGTAAAGCTGACTTTGCTTGCTGTGAGAGGATTTTCTCAGAATAGAAAGATGTGACTCTTTCCTCCTGTAGTCCTGCACAGTTTGTTCTCCTCTGATGCCCCCTGTTCCACCTCTCCCTCACAGGGATATGCATGGAGGTCTGGCCTGTGGGATCTCTGGCCATGTCCATCTCTCCATATACCTCAGCACTCCTACTTAATGGTGTTAAGAGCTGTTGGAAGTTAAAATAACCTTTAAAGCTCTGATTCACCTGAAGTAGCTTGGGGGAGAGAGTTTGGAGGCCTGGCTTGTTTTGTTGATGATCGTTAAGTGGTTGTAGAGGATTAGAGCAATGTACATTTCCACTGAGCAGCCCAGAGGAAACTTGTGCTCAAGGTTTCTCCCCAAGCAAACCTCAAGTGTTGTACTTAGAGTTCATCAAACATTTGTGAAGGGTTGGATTAGCTGACTATATCTGTGATTAAATTGCTTTCCGTTTATCTGTCTGGAAGTGTTTAAGAGGTTTCATCTCAAATCAACAGTAGCTGTTAATTAGCATGAATGATTCCTGGGATCCCTGTCTCCAGGCCTGCCTCAAAATTAAGCTATTTTTTTCTGAAGATGGGCATTTTAGGGTTAATGGGAAAACTTGCTGCTCCTCTCTCAACTCTGTTGTTTCTTGGGGGGGGATGTCTTTTTATTGTAAATGGAGAAGTATCAGTTAATTATTCCTTACTGCAAACTAATGCAGTTTAGGAATATGTTGTTCTAGCAGCAGGGAAAGGCTGGGTGGCAGTTGCTGCCATACATGTCCCTACAATATTTTTTTCAAAGTGCATCTGAAAATAGATTTCAAATTCAGATGTTTAAATCATTTTTTCAGTCTTAACAATGAAAAGATGGCAGGAGCTCATGCAGTAGTGCATGGCAATATGCCTGTCTTTAAGCAGTTTGAAAAGTTCTATTGTTCGGCCAGGGCGTTAGGTCTAAGTAAAAGCTTTCTGGATACCTGAGCCCTACAATCTTGTTCTTTCCCAGTATAACAAGATTGGTTGTACCAGATTTCAGATCAAACTCCGGTCTTTTTTTATTTCATTTGATTATGGTTTTGTTAATATCTTAAGTGTTTCACTGGATCTGTCAACAAAGGAAAATGTAAATTTTTTTTTCTCAATTATGTCTTCTTTTAATGGAACAGATGCAATGAGCTCGTAGACAGAGGGGAAAATCCTCATTCTTCTTGCTATAATGTGCTGCTCAGGAATAGCAGTGTGTCTTGTCTGTTTGCAAAAATCTAAAAAACTAACTCCACTGATCAGCATGAATCTGCCGTACTACTTCATGTTCCCTGTTCTTGTGGTAGCACAAAGGACAGTTGGTATATATGAGCAGTGAACGGATTCTGTTGAGAATAAACTTGACAAATCATATGGTTAACTCTTAGCTAAATCCGTTTCCTGATTCATCTCACCATATTGCAGAATAAAATCTGTTTCTGCTCAAAGGAAAGAAGTGACATTAATGAAATCAGATTGTCCATTTTGGACTACATTAAAGTAGTAATAGATATTTTTTTTTTCCCCAGTAAAGAATGTTGTATCCATTTGCAAAAACACTGGTGTAAAGATGTTCTCTGGACCTTCATGTTGATACCCAAATATTTTGTTTTGTAGGGTGATCCATGCCTTGGGTTGAATGTGCTTTTGCCAAAACTGTCACTTCTTTTGCTGGTTCTGAGTTTTGGAGGATGAGAAAGATCTAAAGCAAAGCATGTCTTCTGTATTTTTGGATGTTGCTCTCGAGTCAGAGGGTTCTATTGAGCAGGTGTTTCTTGTTCAAAGATTGACTGGTGCAGTGAGTTTCCAGTTCTGATAGCAATCATATATTTAATGTTATTCTGCAGAGTGTTGGCTGTTCATACATCTGTCTTTACCCCTAAAAACACTTTTTTGCAAACTTCCTTGTTGTGGTCTGTAGATTTCTGTTCTTAAACTGTGGAACAGTTCATCCATATCCTTCAGAAGTCACTGTTCTGTGGTGTGGTTTTTTTGGATACACAAGGTTCTCTAAGCAGCCACCTAACATGCTTAACCTTGAAGGGAAAATGAGGATTTGATTGATTTTTCTTTTCTTTGTGACAGCTTGAGTAGAGCTAAGAAATGTTAAATCCTTGTATAATAGTCTGCTGAACGTAGCAAGTCAACAGAGACTCTGAGCCAGGTGCCCTCAGCAGTGCTGTGCTGCCTGCTGCCCTGCTCCCTTTCTTAAGGCACGCTTGGGTGATACCAGCCCATTCTGATCCGGAGCCCAGTTTCAGTACCCTGCTCCAGCCTTCTTACTCCTCGTTTGAACATCTCTCAGTCCCTTTTACTCCACTTTCCGCCAGCACGTGTGGCTGCCCTGAAGCAGCCGGATCTTATCAGAGCTCAGAATCTGCCGGTGAATAGGGGTAGTGCCGTCCTCCAGCAGCTAGCTCCATGTTTGCTTCATAGGATGCTCTGTCTGCCCAAGGCTGTTGGCCCGGTAGAAAGCCCAACCTTTTCTGCCTGGGTGATGATGTTAGTGCTCCTGTGCCAGTAATCGCATTCCCCAGTCTTCTGAATTACTGCACAGACAGGATTAATATTAAGAACAGCTCTGTTCTTTCATTTTAAAGGGTTGTTATGCACCAAAGTGAAATGAGATTTGTACCTGACTCCCTTCCCAGTGAGGCTCATTTACCTGTGACATAATTGCATAATGTATGTTCTGTAACTAATAGCTGAATGGGAAGCCAGTGTGCAGGGAAGAAATGTATCTGATGTGAGCCTTCCTAGTGATAATGAATCTGGATGATGTGCTGCTTGGGAAGTAATGAGGGCTAGTAACTTGGAAGTAAATCAACTAACTTGTCTATCTTTTTTTTTTCCCTTTCTTTTATTCTAGAACCATAGAGCAGACCCAGAAGAGCTATTCACAAAACTGGAACGCATTGGGAAAGGCTCCTTTGGCGAAGTCTTTAAAGGAATCGATAATCGGACACAGCAAGTGGTTGCTATAAAAATCATAGACCTTGAGGAAGCAGAAGATGAAATAGAAGATATACAGCAAGAGATAACTGTTTTGAGTCAGTGTGATAGTCCTTATGTAACAAAATACTATGGATCATATTTAAAGGTAATGTATAGTATTGACAAAGATTTCCCTGTTTTGAACACAGCTAGGAAAAAATCCTAAAACTGAGAAAGAGTTATCATGCCAACTTGACCTTGGAGGGTCTTGTTTTTCTTTTGAACAGCTTTTCAGTTTGTCTTGCTTTTTTGTTGTTTGCTCTTTGAGGTTGGAATTTGCACAAAGTGGCTACAGAATGAATGGAGTTGATAGAGTATTCCTCTTACCATTGCTTTTGGGTTTGGACTTTGGTTTTCTCTCATCCCACCATAGTCTCTAACAGAATATTGTGGGATTTCTGGGGAAAACAAACAAAAACCTTTGCAGCTATAGAAACAAAACCAGTTCTCTGATAGGGAAAGAAACCCTGCACCGTGTAGAGATGTGTTTGGTAATTATGCAGCATAGTAGGCCTGAGACAAAGTAACACTGACATCATCAGAGTTATGTAACCACTGTGTGAAATGTTATGAGGCATAATTTAAAAACAAACAAAAGTGAAAACCTAGAGAAATCTAAAATACTGAACAAGTCTTCTCAACCTGCATAACTGTCCAGGTGCAATCGTCTTAAATATTGCTTATGTGGTCTGCAGTGCATATATGATTTAGATTATTTAAATACCTAAAAGCTAAAGTGGCTAGAGCTGTCTTAAATTTCTTGGGTTTTTAATTTGCTGCTTACATTTGTTGTTTTTTTTTTGGGGGGGCTGTGTTTTTTGGTTGGTTGGTTGGTTTGTTTTAAGGTTTTGTTGGGGTTTTTTTCCCCCCTGGCATTTCTGCCTTTTTCAGGTATAGTGGGTTTTCTGACATTATTTTCTGAAATGTTCCCGCTTCACACTTGTGCTTTCAGTGGTACTATAAAAGCATTTACAGAATTTATTTTGCAGTGTTTTTATTTGAAATGTTCTTTGTGGATTTGCCTTTTATTCCTCTGTCAACTGCTGAAGCAATTGATTTTTTTTTTAATACTTTAATGCTAAGTAGGTAACTTAACTTTCTGTATTTCTCCAAATACTAAATTCTAATTTTGACTAAGACAAGCCAGCTATGGTGACTTTGCTGTTTAATTAGTTGTTCAGTATTCTGTTGTTTATTCATGATGAACCTATAAGTTGTCCCTGATGTCCCATCTTTCCTGCTCTTTACTGGCCTGAATCAGTGGGATTTTTGTTTTGTTTGTTATTAAGTGATAGAGCTCTGAGATTGTAGTAGAATTTAACTTTCCTGTACTGTAGTATATTAGAACAAGCTGGTTCTTCTCAGGATAACTTTGAATTCAGCTAGCAATATTCCCCTGGAGCAGTGCACAAATGATACTGCAGATCCAGACATGATCAGTCTTTTTTACAGTCCTTTGTTCTGTGGTGAGCTAAGTCCTAAATATTATCCTCCTGGGTATCCATCTCCTCTTCCACAACTTCATGTTGTAAAAGCCCAATTGTTTCCCTTCAAGTACAAACAGGTCAAGGTAAATCTTGGGAAGTGTTTTTGCCTGAAAAGTGTTTTGTTAAATTTAAGAATTAAAGAGAGATTTCAGCAGCTGTAAATGGGGAAATGAAGCCTTGATTTGGTGGGGGGGTATTTTTTTGTTTGTTTTGTGGTTTGGTTGGGTTGGGTTGTTGGGTTTCTTTTGAGGGGTTGTGGATGAAAAAAAGCTTTACTTTGCAGATTGAATACAGAAAGAAAATACTTTTTTCATTATTTACAACAACATAAATATTGAAGGCAAAAAGGAAATTGCAAATCTGGCTAAATACCTGTGCATCACAGCAGTTTCTCTTTGACCTTCTTATGCAAGTCTTTCACTTTTTACCCCTCTTCTTAGATGTGTAGGTATAGATGCTGTATCAATGCTATAAAGCTATCAATTTATGGCTACAGATCTCTAGTTTTAAAAAACTGGTGGATATAGGGTCACGTTAATGCTGCCATCCTCTCCTCACCACTGTTTGGGGTCTTTCTGTTTCTATTCTAAATGGAAAGATTAATGCTGATCTCTTGTTTACTTTTCACACCTCTCATGTTTTGGTGCAGGGAAACTTCTCTGTGTGGAGCTTGGGGAGGTGTTTGTGGAATTTGTGCTACTTTCTCATGCCTTTAAGAAATTCCTCTTAAAAAAAAAAAAACCCACCAGAAAAACCCCACAATATAAACCACAACCAGAAAATGCTTCACAGGAATGCTTTTTAATCCCAGACTAGCATAATAGCTAGTTCTTCTGCTTGTTGTTCCCCAAGTAAATGTTTAAAAATGTCCACAAATAAATGAGGACTTTTAGTTCTGTAATCAAATAAATAAGAAGACTGTCTAAGTAGTATCTTGGCTTTAAATTTTTCTAGGCTAGTTTTATCCTTTGTTACAAATAGTACATCTTTCAGCTCAAGATTCTTGAGGGGGAAGAGTGTATTTGGTTTGTTACATGTGCAAAGAATTTTTCATGCAGCCTTTTCATTTTAGTAATAGCAGATATTTGAGAGTAGTATATGTCTCATTTTTCCCCCCACTTGATTAGCTTTTAACCTTTTTTATTAGCTATTAGTCTCACAATACTTAAGTCTCAGCTTAAGTATTTAGCTGTGTAGTGCTTCTTTCAGGGCTTAATTTCTCTATATACTTGTAGAAATCTCTTAGAAACAGTGAAAAGGGTACAGCTGTGTACTAAATGACTGTATAATTAAAGGTTAAAGAATGTTGAGGTTAAATTCTAAAAATTAAAACATTTCTTACAAAGCAGAATCCGTGGCTGCAGAGATTAATAGCAGTTTGCCATGGATATGACTGGTACAAAGATCCCATTCAAAATGCTTTTGTTAGCAAATGCTTGGGTTTATGTATAATGATCACAAAGTATTCCTAGAAATACCTTTTAAGATAGTGGATAAAAGGAGCATAAGCATGCAGCAAATAGAAGGTATTTCAGAATTTAAGAGGGTTTTCTTTTTCCTTCTGCAGCTTTATTTATGGGAAAACAAAACAGTTGAGCCATGCTTATGGAATAGAAATAGTTTACTAAAATATATTAATCATACATGTGGCTTTCTCTGAAGCTCTAGGAATGGCATTGGAAATGTTTTGGAGTTTATTTAAATCACTATTTGGAGCACTATTTAATCCACTTAGTGTTACCCATGACTATACCAAAGGAGACCCTCAGTGCAAAGGCATTCAGGTTGCCTGCAACATTTTATTGTTTTGGTTGAGAAATCTAGATCTAATTAAAGTCTCTAAATGCTACAAAATTAGATAGTTTTTACTTTGAAGAAACTGCAGTTGTGACCATGTGTTGGCTTCAGGTTATTCATGTACACCTCAGTTCATCCAGTTGGACTGTAATGGAACATTTTCTGTTGTAACTTATACTTGTGTTTTTAGCCAAATTTAAATGAGCTTTCAATAAGCGACTTGTTCTCACCATCAGCTTGTAGTCAGTCTCAGCTTTTCCTCTGGTAAGATAGCATATTTGATTATTAAAAGTTGTTTATGACCAAAACGCAAAATAAGAGATGTTAACTGTGAGGGTTTCCCATTTCAGATGCAAGATCTTATTTTTGTATGGTCTGTTCTCTGCAGTTTTAGAGCTTCCTTACATCTCAGGATGCAGAGCCAGCCTTGTGTCTGACTGTGATGGAGTGGCCCAGTCTTGAAGAGCCTGAGGCTTACCAGCTACATGCAGGCTCTTCCAGATGCTCCTGCTGCTGAAAGGGGGAAGGGAAGAGTGTCTTTATTTCAATTACTTGACTTACTAATTTGTAACTTAGCTCAGCTGATGCCAAGTAAGATACTCTTATGTTCAGTCTAGCTGCTCATTAGCTACAGCTTGTACATCTGACTTGCAAATCTGCTTTTAAAAATATGGACAGTCCCTTAATATTTTTACCTAGCAGTGCAGTGACTGTTTAAAAACTTCATCACTGGTACAAGATGGCAGAGCCTAATTCCTGGAGTTTCTTAGCATAAAGCTGATGCCAGTTTTCAGTTGTTATGACGTGAAGAGGTGCGAAGCCCTCATATCTTTGTAATTTGGGCAGCATTAGTATCTTGAATTTTGGACTTTGAAAGGGAGTTTCCCACTGAATTGATCTCCAAGCTTAGGTATTAGTAACTTTTTTCTTAAGTCTTCATTGGGTATCTTGCAGGATCAGTTTTCTCAACATAGTGGTAGGTGATGTACAAGCATATATATATATATATAATTAAAGAATGCACCATAGTAAATACATTTATGAATTGTAGTAAAATGGTTTACATTATTTATATAGTGTCTCACAAATGTGTGTAGGGTTGTACAAGCTTACAGCTGTATTAATGGAACCTCTGTAGCTGCAAGATAACTAAAATCCTGATGCAGATGTCTGTAGATGTTCATGTTTGTGGTAGGTCAGGGTCTAAACTTGTCTCATCCTGTATTGCACTTTGATTGCAATTAACATCACACCTCACTAAATAAAACATTGGTTGTAGTGGGTACCCTTGAAAGTGATAGTGTGTAGCAATGCAGCAGTGTGGGTTACTCTGGATAGCTAAAATGAGTGTATTCCACAAACCTGATGGCTTGTCAAAATGTATTATTACTTCATCAGTTTAGGCAAGAAAAAGATGTATTAAAAGTTGCCCCAGTTGTGGCATGTATCGGTTACACAAATTTGTGAAGTTTGATAAAATACATGAGGTGTACTTTCCACCCAGTCCTACAGAGATAGAGCTTTTCTTGGTAACTGAAATGCATTATTATTTTCTCTTTGTGCCATCTAGCCGTGGGGTTTAAATGTCTGTCCTTGTAACTGTTACAGCCACCTGGGCTTGCTTTTTTCTTTGCAACTAAAGCAAGTCTGAAGTTACTCTCAATTTTTCAGATCTGATTATAGAGAATTCCTATAGTAGCATCCAGAGGCTCCCATTAAAACTGTACAGCATTTTGTGCAGCAAAGCTTTGAGGCAGTCTAAAGATACTGTTTGTTTTACATTGTCTATTTATACTTGATTGACCTAAAATAGCTAGGAAAAAGGTTGTTCATGCCTGGCTAGAAAATATCCACACCCGGTTACAGTGGATAGTAGCATTTTCTTTGAGACATTATTTCAGAAACACTGCACTTATTCATTTTCATGTTACACTGTTTTCAAGCAATAGTCAAATCCTCCAAACATGTCTGGTAACCACAATGTTTGCCTTAAACTGAAGTTCCTTGTGGGTCTTCTCAGCTGACAGAATTGGGCTTTATAAAAACTGCTAAAATTAGCCAGCCCTTCCCTGCTGATCTCATAATATTGGAATAGACTCTCATAAATGGTGTGTTTTTAAAATTCAGTATAAATCTAATAGAGCTTACTTTGTTAAGATAATTGGATTTGGTACTTTGAGAAACGGCACCTTTATTTGCTTGCTGAGTTGTCTTTAGATCTCTGTCGCTAGTTGGGCAATAGGGTGGGAAAGCATACAGTGCAGAATGCAAGAGGCTTTAAGAAGTATTCCAGCCATAAGCTTGTGCTCTGTTATGAGGAACTAGCACTAGTAAATATTTGCTGAAGACTTAAATAGCATGCATGGTACTTCACCAGTATTTTCAATAAGTTTTTCAAATTTTAGATAAATGTTTTTATTCACAGAATTTCTTAGGGTAGTAGCCCATAGAGTAATATTTGTGTTTCTTCTAAAGATTGGGGGGAAGCTGGGCAGGCAAACAGAAGATCCCACTTTCGAAACATAGAGTATGATACCAAATCTTTCCAGTTCTGTTTATATGAACCAGCCACCTTTTGCAGCTACATATGTATTGAGGGTAAAGTGAGCGCCTAGAAATCAGTGTTAGAAGCTTTTGTCAGTTGTGGTATTCAAGTAGTTGAGACATTGGAAGGTCATGTATTCACAGGGGTTGAGATTTAAATAGCATATACTGAAGGAATATGTGCATTTTGCAGTATTCCTAGAAATAATTTTAAAAAGTAATAGGTTCCTGAAGTCATACTTTTTATTGAATTATACTGCTCCTATCTGTGACCTTTTAATGGCCTATTTCAAACCTCTGATCTGAAAACTTGGGAAACCTGAGTGTTTTTGTAGGGTTCCAGGTCTAGCAGTGCAGTCGCTTCTGGCCGGTCTCAAAATCAGAGCTACCCCTATGGTAGCAGGCATGTTTTGTGGCAGGATGCGAGTCCCTAGGTACAAGCATGTTATGGGCTGTCAGTTGTCACTTTTTGCTGGATCTGACAGCTTAAGTTGGAGTTACTAGATACACACCTGCAGTATTGCCACATATGTGAAGAGGCACCTAGCAGCTTACCTCCTTAAGTTTATGCTGTCTTTGAAGAAGCATGTTAATGCTCTCAAAAGCAATTTTAAGTTCTGAGTATTTTCCTTAGATAAAAGGTGTTTCAATAATACAAGAACACTTCCTATTAAAATCATAATGCTTCTGTATCAGAAATGGCTGGAATTAATTATAATGCAAAGACAGTTATTTCTAAGAAGTGTTAGTTTAAACTTAAACCACCACCAAACCACTTTTTCTCCTCTAAGTTCCATTCCTTTGGGGTGGAGTCATTTTAGATACCAGTTAGCTGAATATGATTAGTGGTGGGGAGAGTGGTGGGGGCGTTCTTTTGTTGCTTCTTTTTAAATACAGAAGTCAAACTTAAATAGATATTTAGAAGTCATGCACAGGAGCTGTGTGATCATTCCACTGTAAGTAATTACATGTAACCTGGTGATTAATGGGACTCTGCATTTGTATTCTCCTAGCAGTATGCTGGTGCTCTGTGGTGTTTTGGGTTTTGTTTTGGTTTCTTTAATGGCATCCTTGGACTTGTAACAATTCATGCCTTCCTTTACAGGGCACAAAACTATGGATAATAATGGAATACTTGGGTGGAGGTTCAGCTTTGGATCTTGTAAGTATATTGCGTTTTTTGCATTATAAGTACTAATGAACTGTATTTTGTTGTGCTTGTAGTGCTTTCAAATCTCTTTATAAAACTTAGACCCCAGAGGTAGCTGATACTATATCACTACTACATTATAATGCTCCAAAAAGTGTCAGTTTGAATGGTAGCTGTATTGTATTTGTTGATTTATTTGGTTGTTGCTTTTACTGTTTGTGTCTCAGCATTAGGAAGCATCCATTTGTTTGCAGCCAAATGTAAGGATTTTTTTTTCTTTTTTCCCGTATGAGGAGAGATACTGTTCTTGCTACATGTGATGGGGTTTTGGGTCATCTGTCTGTTCCACCCCCCTGTAGAATTCATTATGCTTGAATAAAAAATAAAATGTTTTCTTTGGGGTGGGGGCTCAGGAACAAATGAAGTGTGTGCCCACAGAGTATAGTTAAAATTAACTGGCTAAAAGGTGTTGGGTTTTCCATTTTCAGTGAAGCATGAAAGTGCCTTTTACTTAAGATAATGTCATATTCATGAAGGGTGCAGCTTAGAGACAAGAAGTCCTGCTGTATGTGGTTGTGGTTTTCCCGTACTTTTAGTACAGCTTTGCGTCAGCTGTACAGCTTAGACCCACCCTTTCCTGCAAGGTGATAGAACTGTATCTTTGTGTCATTCTGAAGGAAAAATAGAATGTCTTCAGTCTTACAGAATGGTGTTAATTATATATTTGGTAACAGTGGCCCTTTCTGCAAGGGTTGAAGATTGTGCTTAACCTCACAAATGTATTTGAACTGCACGAAATTACATCACATCAACTCAGCTGTGAGAATGCAAAAGCACAGGTTACTTTTACACAATTGTACCTGTAGTGTGTGACAGTTTGTAGCTCTGGAACTTGGCCTTTGAAAAAGGGGCTGTGAGATACTTAACTCTTTATCACTTGAATAATTGGTAGCCTCTGTGAAGTGTCAGAAGTAGTGAGGTAGCTTTTACTAGTGACATTTGAAACCACTGAACCTCTAGAAGAATAAAACTTACCTGATTTGTTTCGCTTCACCATACCATGATTTCATAGTGTTCTCTCTTTCTGTGATACATTGTTGGTATTTTTTATAGCAGAATCAACAACTCTGCTTCTGTTTTATTTATATGGCTTTCCAGTGTGCAAAGTTTATTCCATAGTAGCAGCTTTATAGTAAGTAGCATGTTACATTGCTGATGCAAAATTAAGCATGGAATCAGAAATTCTGGAACAAGGAAAACGTGCATCATTACATTTATAACTCACAGTCCACAGACTAATTTATTTTGAAATAACAGTTTCTTAATCCAAACTGCAAAACTCAGTCTGCTGTCTGTAGGAAGCTGTAACTGTGGGAAGTTAGCTCTAGCTTTTCACCTGTGTTGTATGCTGAGGTGAGTGCAGACTCTGTCTTAGGAACGTAACAGCATTATCAGTAGAGTAGATGGGAAGGTGATCACTCAGCAGCACCTATTTCTGATGGAATGTTAACATACTTCACTAAGTACTTAATGAATTCTTCTGCTTCTGTAAAAAATCTTCCAAGCTTAAGATCAAATTAAATCAGTAACAAGGCACTAACAGAACAAGATGTTGATTAAATCAGTATCAATAGATACAAGACTAAAACTACTGTCCTGTGTCTTTTCTCTAAAGCTGCGTGCTGGCCCATTTGATGAGTTCCAGATTGCTACCATGCTAAAGGAGATCTTGAAAGGTCTTGATTACCTACACTCAGAGAAGAAAATTCACAGGGATATAAAAGGTGCATAAGGTTTTAAAGTTCACTTTGCTAAAGCCTTTAAAAATCATAAGGGATGGTGTTCTAATTTAGATGCTGTGTTACTTCCCCTTGGCAGCTGCCAATGTCTTGTTATCAGAGCAAGGTGATGTTAAGCTTGCTGATTTTGGAGTTGCTGGGCAGCTGACAGATACGCAAATCAAGAGGAATACCTTTGTTGGAACCCCATTTTGGATGGCCCCTGAAGTTATTCAGCAGTCAGCATATGATTCAAAAGTAAGTATGAGAGTAGAAAAGTTCATATCTGCAGATCCAACAGCAATTACTTGATTTTTCTGGGTTTAGCTCTATCAGTATGAAGAAAAAAGTATATTTCAAATTACAGGGTTTCAAATAATAATGTGAAAAGTGCAATTAAATTGGTTTTATACAGTAGTTGGATGTCACACTGCTGACACACAAGACCTGTGCAAACTCACCAAGTAAACTGATGCTTTCATGTGAAGATTCTTTCAGAGAAACTCCCTGGATGTTTCCAGTGTTGTGGGTTGGCTGGTTTGCTTCTAATTTCAATGCAATGTTTTCACATTTTAATTCAAATAGTAATAAAGCTCTCACAAATTAGAATGTCACCAGAATTTACCAGCTTGTGTAAAGCCAAGATGGCTGAAATTTTAATCTCTTCACAGACTTTTATAAATGGCTCTAGATAAAATTTCTTTTAACGGAGTTTCTGAGGACCTTTAGCACAGCTGACTGATCTTGAGAAAGAAGAAAACTGAGTGTGAACTACAGGATGGGTAGCTGTGGTAACCTTACCATACCTTGTATGTTTCTTAATCATCCATCAACAGCTCCCCTGACAAATTGCAAAGGAGAGTTTCCCTTGGTGAGCTTGCTGTAGAGAAACAGGCCTGTGTGTTTTTCCAAGGATTGGGAACTGCTGCTAGAAATTAAGATCAGGAGGGAACAGTCACCTCTTCTCCTGTGTGTATGCCCTCAAGGCAACCTACAGTGTGTGGTTAGTGAAATGGCAGTGTGCTTCAGTGCTGGCATTGCTCTGTCATACTCTGTATGTAGATCAACCTTAAATAGAAGTGAGAGATCTAAAAGTCTTGATATATGCAAAGTAATAACTTTGAACCATTTTTTCCTCAATGAACATGTAACTGTACTTGCAGTGTTCTCATAAAGAAAAGATTGAGTACTTGGAATGTTCTGAAGATATTTACGCTCTAGGAGACTTTCCCAGGATCATTGAGAGTTGGAAGAGAACTACAGAAAGCTGTATTTCTCATGTTGAGGGTTTCAGTGGTGCACATGTAGTGTGCTCCTTCGGGCACTTTTGGAAAAACACTCACTCTACCCTCTTATAAAAAAATACATGTTGTCCAGGTGAAGTGAGAATAATTCTGCTTCTGCTTACCCTGTGTATAAACCACCCATACCACCCCTTCATTTACATTCTCCCAGCAACCTAATCTCCTTCCATATCTCCTTAATACGTAACAAGAACAATGCCAGAAGTCTGATGGGAAAGCACAGAAGATGCAAGCCTTTGATAGGACAGATGAAGGGGTTTAGACAGTATACACTTCAATTTCTAGGCTAACACTGATGAATATATTGTCATCTGGACTGAATTTTGACCCCTCTCCTTCTCTCTGTACTTCCAAATGACAAAATAAACTAGACCTTCATACACTTTTGTAGTGGCAGAGATTTAAATATCTTACCTCTTCTTTTGAAACCAATGTACAATTGGTTTGCTCCAATATACAATTGTTGGTTATGATGCTTCAGTAATAAACAATAAGCTAGTTTAATTCTTTGTTATTAAATACAGATATTTTAGTTCTTGTGAATAGGAAAGGAGTATTGGGTAACTTACCTAAAAAAATGCAAATAATGTATATTTCACTTGAGAAAAATCTCTAAATCAGAAAATAATTGTATAGTTCATAAGATATTTTGATACAAAGGCAGAATTTGTTTGCAGTGCTTATCTGTTAGCTAAAATAAATATAACTTAGAATATTCCTCATAAACTTATTCTGTGAATTTGGCATTTGAGGTCTAACCAGTTTGCTGATAAATTGACCATTTAAAAAATAACATCAGTCTCCAGTTTTGCTGTCTAAAGAAAAATTGAATTAGACATAGGAAATTAGCAGTTTATTATATAGGGAAAAAATCAAAGGAAGATGAAAGCTTCTAGAGCTTTTTCCAATAGTAAGTGTCTTTAGTTGCATCTTTAATTTGCTGATAACGTTACAGCAGTGACAAAGTGTGCAACGAAAATGATTGACAGAGTTGTAGGACTGATTAAGTCAGCCAGGTTCTTGGGAATTAGAGCCTTTGGGTATTATAAAGGAATGTTTGTGCATATTGTATTGACCAGATGCAGCATCTGTGGAGAATTTAATTATTCAACCCTTAGTCTCAATAGTCTCTTAATTTTGTACTAAAAGTGACTTTTTCCCTTTCTCAGGCTGACATCTGGTCATTGGGAATCACTGCTATTGAACTAGCCAAAGGGGAGCCTCCCAACTCTGATATGCATCCGATGAGAGTTCTGTTTCTCATTCCGAAAAACAATCCGCCAACTTTATTAGGAGAATTCAGTAAACCTTTTAAAGAATTCATTGATGCATGTCTGAATAAGGACCCAACGTTTGTGAGTAGATGTGTGTGTGTGTGTGTGTATGAATGTCGTTCTGGGCTTGTTTTCTGCTCTTTATGCTTGTGAACTATTTTGCTGGTGTAGTGCATCTTAGGTGATTGAAATAACTGTAGAGACGGTACTTTCTAGTGTAAATGGCAGTGGTGCTTTTTAATAGCTATCTCCATCCTAGTCTCCTTTGTTTGGAATGCTGAAAGGAGGAGGGAGAATGCTGAAAGAAACGGTGGTGGTACAGCACTCAGGATAATGTCAGAAGAGAAGCTTCAACAGAGGAGAGAATCTTAAATCTTTTTCACCAGCAGAAATGTTGCTGTCTGTCTGAATTATGCTTACAAGGAGACGTTGCACTGGAGAATTTTGATTAGTCATTTTCCTGGGTGTGTACCTTCTAGGGTAGAAGGATAAGCAATATAGTCGGTGTGTAACTTGATCATATTTTTAGAGTACATGTGGATTGCTGCCTTTTCTTGACTTCCTCTTTCATTTATTTCCAGATACTATATGAGTTAGCTCTAGAAGTCAGTTGTCTTACTAAATCTCCCCTATTATCATTGAAAATCGGGTTATGTTAGCATAACATTAAATATTTAAGTGTTTCTTGCAGCGCCCTACTGCAAAAGAACTTCTGAAGCACAAATTCATTATGAAAAATGCCAAGAAGACTTCCTATCTGACTGAACTGATCGATAGGTTTAAGAGATGGAAAGCAGAGGGACATAGTAGTGATGAAAGTGATTCTGATGGTTCTGACTCGTAAGTTTATTTTCAGTTTAGTCTCTTTGGGGTAATGTTACTGAAGCAGCTTTGATGCATTTTCTCTGTGTAATTAACACCTCTTCTCTATGTCTGCCTGTTCTGTATATTTTTCATTGGCCTCTTTCAAGAAAACCCGTTCTGTGAAACTAAAGACTAAAGCATAAGTTAAACTGTGTGCTCATCTCTTCAAACTTTCTCTGAACTTAGTTTTAGTTCTAAGTGCTGTGTATTTCCTAGTCTAGGGCTAGTGGTTGTACCAAAACCAATCACAATTAAAAATATATCAGAGCAGGGTTAAGGTGTATGAAGAAATTTGCACAGTGCCTGTGGAACAACATATATTCTGTAAGTCTCTTGCTTTTCTGGATATCAGGTAACCATTTTAAATGGGATGCCATGGGAGCAGGTAGGCTTTATGGGTAGATAACATCTTATCTTTGTTTTGATCATCTTTCAGTTCATTCAGCTTCTGAAGTTGTTTGTGTTGGTTTTTTTTTTAAGTTCAGTTAATATTTCAATACATATTTTTCTTACATTTAAGGAACATGGAACTAATCTATATAGATTTATTGTGCATTTGAGTTACCTGTGCTTGCTTAGGGCTATGCTGAGGTACATAATACTAGCCACGTATCCTTTTTCTTCAGGGAGTCCAGTAACAAAGAGAATAACTCTCATCCTGAGTGGAGCTTTACTACAGTTCGAAAGAAGCCAGATGCAAAGAAGCTGCAGAATGGGACGGTATGTACAATCTGAAGAGTTCTTCTGTCTTAAGTGCTGGTTTTGAAGCCAGTTTAAGGAAGACAGTGATAAAACTTAGTAATTATTCACATCTGGCTTTCTTTTTGTAGTTCAAGAGATTATGCTTGTTCATGGTATTTCCTATGCCCATGTCAAGCAGAAGATATCGCATACTAACAAATCAGTATCTGTTTGTAGAGATTGGAATTTTAAAAACTCATAATATTAGAAGGGAAACACTGAACTCTTTTTCTGATGATATGTACCATTGTTTCTTATGTGTCATCATGCATCTGTTCCCACATCACATAACCTTTGATGTGCTGTGCTTTTATTGTTTCTGTAATGTGCTTTGCAGAATTTAACTGAACTTTCAGTTACGTGTCCTATGTTAAATGCAGCTATATAGGAATATGCTGATGTAATTCTTATATATTGAATTTTAGGATCAGGATCTTGTTAAAACCCTGAGTTGTTTAACTATGATAATCACCCCTGTGTTTGCTGAGGTAAGTCTTGTCTTTAAAAGAAATCTTTGACAGTATTACTCAAGTGTGTGGTAAGTTTTATAAATCTACTTACTTTGGTTTCTACTCAGCTCAAACAGCAGGACACAAATAATGCTAGCAGAAAGAAAGCAATTGAGGAACTGGAGAAAAGCATCAATATGGCAGAAGCAACTTGTCCAGGGATCACAGATAAGATGGTGAAGAAACTTATGGAGAAATTTCAGAAGTAAGTTGAGGAATGGTGGTTTTTATGCATTGTTTAAAAAAGGCACTTTATTTTAAAAAGGGGAAAAATAATTAAGTATTTACACACAGGAAAGGTCAGTGGACACTGAACTTCACAGTGTTCTGAGTAGTTCAGTGTCAAGTGAAAGACCTGCTATTGTCCACTGCTTTAGACTTTTAGCTTCTCTATTATATCTAACACTTCTTTTTGAGACTAACCCTAGGAGTAACAGTTGCTATATGTTTGGTCTTCTACTGCTGTGTTTTTACTGTTACAAGTTGCTTCCTTTAATTTAGCCTGATGTATTGTTGTAAGCGTATTTGTAGCCAGTAAATGAGTAGGTGAATCTGTATCTTTCTAGGGAGCTTTTTCTTGAATTTAATTTCTGGTGTTCTTTTCCTGTGAAGTATTAAGCTGAAGGCTTGTACTAGTTTAATGATGCAAAAAGAGTAATGTATTTGCCACGCTGAAACAGTAGAATTTACATTCTTGTGTGTTTTATCCATAGATTTTCTGTTAATGACTCATCCTAAGAAACTTCACATAATTGACTGCTGTTTCGTATGGACCCAGTGAAACCCACCAAAACTACTTCAAGCTTGGCAGTGCTTAGCTCATGAGCTCCTTGTGCCTTTTGGATCTTTGCAACATATTGATGGTGATTGAGGATTTGAAAGAACCTACTCAACTATTTTGTGGCAGTGCACATGGTTTTATATTTTCAGGAAATTATTTTGTAAAGAACAACTTTTAATATTGTAGTTTCACCTGTTTAATCTGATAAATGTTGAGGTGCAGTTTTGCTTTTAGAAATAACCATTACTTTAGTTAATAGAAAGTGCAAGTACAGTATGTTTTGATGCTATTTTTTTCCCTGTACATGGGGATGTACAGGTCTTTTGTATTCATGAGTTAAACTTTTGTAAATCACTAACAAGCTTCAGAGAAAATAGCTTTTTCACAAGCGTATTCAAAACATGTAATGTAGTGGCAAGGGTATTGCTGTAGCACCTGCTTCAACCAGCATCTAGTTATCGTGCCCTGACAAATAAACCTGCAACAGTATCTATTATAATTGTAAATTGGTACAGTATTTTAGGCAGCTCTATGATTAAATATATTTGAGAGCAATATGTCAATAGTTTGCAGGTGATATGTAGCAACAGGTATATCCTGATGTACAGTATGTGTATTACCTTTTAGAACAGGTTTTGAAGTAGTAACTCAATCTTAGATCATCACGGTAGGAAAATTTAAAGCAATACAGCTGAGGGGGTGGTGCTTTTGGCAATAATGGACAAAACCTGAAGTCCAGTTTAACTTAATTTTTTTTTCCTCTGAGTATACATGCCTGGGTGGAAGGGAGCCAGAGAAGCCGAGCGTCGCATGATACATACCTCACAAGCAGGTATAAGCGTAACACCAGCGTTCTGTGTGGTGGTGTTGTTTCTCCTGTAAGATATTTATACACATTTTTGTTCTTTAAATACATTAAATACAGTACATCAACATAATTTGTTTATAATTTTTCTGAAAATGTATTTTAAATATGTATTTACCAGTTAATATGCAAATAACTGAGTTATAGATATTCTTTCACCAAAAGGTAGTACTGTGCAGTACGGAGTGATTTTTATTTTTTTTTTTTTCCAGAAAACCTAGGTAGGACTATAAAGTTGCTTTCAGTTACATATTTATGGTACTGCTAGATGGGTAATCTCTTCTCTTTTTTTTTTTTTTCCCTTTTTTTCCCTTTTTTTGCCAACCCAGTATGTATATTATGCTGAAGTTTTGAACTGGGATTGTTTTTCAGTACTTAGCTGTGGAACTGTTGGTGTAAATTTATTTTTGATAAAGGCTGGGTGTGTTTATTTTATGGTTCAGACCTGCACATTTTGTTTTTGCACAAAAGTCATTTTAAAGAATCTGAAATATATCTGCCAAATATTGAAAAAGTAATGGTGTGCAAGTAAATACTGCATTTTTAGTCAAACGTTGCCATTACATTGTTTTTATATAAAGGACACTTGTGAGAGATGGTGGTTAGATATGCCAAGGACAATTATTTTCAATGGTGCCTACACTGTAAAAAAAAAAAAAATTACTTTTAACTCCTTGTTTTAATTTAAAAAAAATGTTTCTGTTTAAAACTTTCATCTGCTATATAACTGAAATTCGATTAGAATTTATATCTGAGAAAAAAAGTCTGGAAATAGTTTTTGAAAACAATAATGTTATGGATTAAATAAATATTTTTATAAATATAAAAGCAGCAGTTGTAAATACAGTTGATCTGAAGCTTTACAAAATAACTGCATCACAGAAACAAATTGTAGTGCTCCTCTAGCTTCTGTAGTTGTTTAGTCTTGTAAATCTGTTTATAGATGAAACTTATTTCAGTGTTTTGGGGGGTTTTAAATGGTTTAAAAATAAATATTTAAGTTCTGTAAACTTTCATGAGCTTGTTTTGTTGTGCGTTTTATTCTGGCTTTTAGTGGATGTGCAGAGGTGTGGATGTACCTCTTAGAAAGCCATCTGCTAGTTGGAGAAAGGTGTCCTTGCACAGAGTTGCATGGTTGCTTTGAAAAGGCTTGGGTCCCCCCCATGCTGTTCTTGTCAGGAGGACACCTGCCAGCTGCTGCGCCCCAGGAATGCTGTAGACAGACAGAAGGAGCAGCCCGGGGTTCAGTTTGATGCTGTTCCTAAAGAGGAGTCTTCAGGATCTGTGTGCTCAGATGAACGCGTGGCCTGTGACAACACGGTAGAGATGTCAGACCGCTCTGACTTGGTGGTGAACTCAGCATTGTGGAGTGAAGGTACAAAAAGGCCTGTGCCACAGTTACCTCTGCTTTCACTTCAGCACTCTTGACCCAAATCTCATTTTAAAGAGCTCCACACAAATTTCCCAGAATTAACAACATGTATTTGCTTCTGCATCGCTTCCCGTAAGGTGTTCTGTTTGTGTGGGAGACCGACGGGGCAGGTGATGGGAATTCCTCCCAAACTTTGGAACCAATGGCTCTACCCTGTTGACACAAGGTCTTTAATCTATGCAACCCTCTAAATGATTCTGCCTAGGTAGGGATAGTGAATTACTTGGGAACCTGGAACCTGTCTTATTTCTAATATGACTGTAACGTTGTTGAACTATGGTGCCGCCTCTTTTCCTGTGAAACGGGTGGGGTGTATACCTACCTCATAGGACAGCACGAGGAAACACTCATCTGCGTGTGTACAATACAGCCTCGCTCTCCAAGTCCGTTCAGGAAGGCTTTTTATCATACTGCATATAGCATTCCTGCACCCAAAGCCTCTGAGCATCATGAGACTAACGCTGAAGGATGGATGTCTGTATTGCTGGTTTCCAGAGAACAGTTGTCTCTTTCTCCACCATGTGTTAGTTATTGATGAACTGTGTAACTTAATCAGCAGTATTCTGTTGCTGGCAGGTAGCTAATGGAAAGATAAATCGAAATATTCATGCAGGAACCCTCTTGTGTGGTTTGCTAGGCTTCCCACTGTAGATGGAGAAGAATTGATGCTGAAGTAGTTTTATCAAAGTAGCCTGAATCGCAGAATAGAGAAATGTGTGTGTTCTTGGGTGGACGAGTCCGTTATCAGGTGTGACCTTTCCTAAGGCCTTGGTCTCTGACTCCTCTAGTACGCTCCTGTACAGTAAGCATGTGGTATCCTAAACCTGTCCTTGCATTCAGTTGAATGTCTATAGCTGAATAGGAAAGTACATAGGTTCTTAATGTGTTTGCACAAAGCTTAGCAACTGTTAAAGGTCTGATTTTTATCACACTGTTTTATGATTTAACACTGGAATAAAATTATTTTCCTCTTTGCAAAGTTCTAGTGGTATGTATGTTGGCTTGCCTTATTTCCCATTTTTCCAATAAATGAAGTAACACAACACAGATGAGGTGAATGCAGTGAAACCTCAGTACCTCTTCAAACCAAAGTTCTGTGTATGCTGTGCACACCTGGCTGCTTTTTATATCCTGCCATACACACCTCTGCCTGAAAAGTTGCTGAACATCCTGTATCTGAATTCCAAGATTATCTGTAGCTCAGAATTGTACTTTATATGGACCCCAGTGAGTAGCTCGATGTTTTTTGGGCTGAAATGCTGCTGTGCCTCCTCCTCCTTTAATAACTCTTGCTTGCGTTGGGCCCATCAGATTTTAAGTTCTCCAGGTACTGCTGGCTGGCTATGACTGGCAGCAGCCCAAAATGCTCCTTGTCCTCTCTCCATCCTTATTTTCTTTCTTGGTGAGACAATCACCTTAGATGGTCTTAGCTCTTCTGGGTGAATAGGGCTGAGTGGGGACTGTGGGGAAGGCCTCACTCAGGGGTTATTTCAATTGTTCCTTGATGCGAGCCACTGCTTGCTGGGACTGTTCCTTTATTTATTTTAGTCAGTTCCAAGAAATCAGTTTATGCAATGAATTCAGCTTGAAGATATTAATTTCTGTCACTTAAGAGCTGCTTTGTTCCTCTGCTATTGTTGACCATGTGTAGGATGTGCTAAGGCACAGGGCACATGCTGTGCCCCGGTGCTCTCTAGTCAATGGAAAAATCCAAAAATAGCTCCCAAGTCCTTGTGTCTCCTTCTCAATGCTGTTTCCTCAGCATAGTCCTGAATGCCAGAGCTGGCAGCTCCTGGAGATCGGGGCAGTGCATCTTTCCCTTGCTGTGGGGACTATGTGTCCCTTCTGGGACATGCTCAAGGTAAAGCTGACCTGGGCCAGCCTCCACCTGTGTCTCCACATGGTCTCAGGAGGTGTGTGATTGCTGGCTTGCCTAAATGCTTGGGGGAGAACCCTTTAAGGGACATTCTCTGCGGGCTGTGCCTGCAGTCTGTACTTAAACTGCTGCTGCTGCTCTTTCTGCTTCACCAGCAACTCGTGCATAGAGCCTTCCATGTGTAGATGCTGTACTGAGTGGTGGTTCTTGTTCTTTCCAAGGTGCAGAGCTTTGGGGAAAGGAGAAACAACTCACTTGTAAGAGTATGGGCCAGAGCAGCACTTCAGATCCCTGGAGCTCACAGCTTCTCCAGCACAGGGAAACCAGAAACAAAAGCAAACCTTGCATTGTGCAGTCTTGTTGGTCCCATGCATTTCTTTAGGCAACTAACCAAGAGTGTGGCTTGGAGATCTCTGTGAAGGTGCAGAAGATGTCTGCAAGCAGCTGCAGAAAGAAACCAGCCCAGCAACTCCATGGAGCAAGGAGGGCAGCACAAGGGTAGGGGGGCTATGGCTGCCTGCATGGTTGGGGGGTGAGGGCAGGAGATTCAACAAGGCAGAAGGAGGAAACCAAAACTCCCATGTGAACAACAGATTTTTATTGTCTAGCTTCTAAAACAGAGGATAGCAATGTGCTGGGTGAGCAGTACCCATAAGCCTAGCTTATTTTACATTTGAACCTATTTTCTGTCTTTGCCCCCAGTTCCTTGTTTCTGAAATCCATTCTAGCATGGCCACGGTGGTTTCTCAACCGTGTATTTCCTGGGCTGTCCCTCTCCTTACAGTCACATCCTACAGCATCTTACAGGGTTCTTGAAGATGAGAAACATCTTCCCTAAAATCTCAGAGGTGTCATAATCCTCCAGTTTTCTGAGTTGATTTCATGTATGTTTAGGATAGTTTTTGTCATGAAAGTGCTTCCAAGAAACATCTTTATACCTTTTCCTTTCAAGGGACCAAGGGGTACATTGGGAATCCCCCTTCTGCCTCCCCACGCATAGTGAGCAATAACCAGTCCCAGCTCTGGCTTTACAGCTAGAAACAGCCCTGGTAACATAACACTGCACTGATGTAGCAAACAGGAAAGTTTTGAAGCACCATGGTTACAGTGGGCTTCCTAATACCAAGGGTGAGCACCAGCTGCCTGTTTCTTTCCTACTCCCTCCTGACATCTTTTTCCCCACACTGATTAGCTGAGGCCTGATTTGGGGGGTGGTAAAGGACCCCCAACATACCTTGCTCCCCCAGATGCTGGGTCTCTGGAGCTGCTGCCAGAAAATGACAGCTGATGGACCTAAGGAAAGCAGAGCTATCATTCATTAGCCCACTTTGTCTTCAAGGGCCAGGTGTTCCCTGCAGCACTGCAGGAAGAGGAGGCAGGGTGGAGGAGACAGGCCCTGTGCTGCTGTGTTGCCCGTGTCTATAGGGGGTCAGGTCCAGGAGCAGCTGCCTCAGCCACCCTGCTCCTCTCCAAATGGGCCTCAGACAGCCTTCCACCAGTTTGCTTCTCTGCAGCTGTGGAAAACATGTTTAAACTCTTCCGTGAGATGTCCCTTTTCTTTCTCTCCCTCCCCCTTGATAGACTCCAGCAGCTGAGCTCCAAACACAGCTGGCAGCCACCAGCTTGATTTTTACAGGGCTTTAAGAGAGCCCTTGCCTGTGGTGGCAGACACATCGCCTTCCACGCACGGTGCAGGGGTTGAATACTCCTGACCGCGCCCCTGTTGTCCATTAACACATCTAAGAGCATAACACAAGCCTGTCAATGTTTCACAAGTAGGCCTGCAACCAAGAGTGTCACCCTTCTGCAGCCCCGGGTCAGTGTCAGCCACCTCTGCTCCTTCTGGCTGGTGTCAGGCACCTAGGTGAAATACCTGGAGGCCCCTCTCGAAGTCCTCTTTTCAGCAGCACCGGCAGCAAAGGACACCTCCTCATCCTCTTCATCCAGCTGGAGGCTGCCGGAAGACAGCCGCACCCGGGCCATGGGTGACCGCAGCACCCGGCCATACAGGGAGCAGTAGTCAGCAGCCAGGAGGTCAGAGTCAGAGTCGCTGGACTCGGTGCTGCTGCCCATGTAGCGCTCGGCAGAGCGCCGCAGCCCTGGCGCCAGTCCTTGCTGGGCCGGCACGTGCCGAAAGGCACCCACTTTCCGGCTGCTCAGCGCGGGGCATGGCCCCAGGGGCCTGAACTCGGAGCCGTAGGGGAACCGAATGGTTTTCATGTCCGACTGGCTCCAAGACCGTTTGGGAGGCTGCTCCTGAAGGCCATAATCGAAGGAGCGAGCCAGCATCCTGCCCTCACCCGCCAGGGCCGCACTCGCATCTGCTGCCGTGCACGCAGCCTCCTGACTAAAGTCCCCAGCCCGGGTCCCTCTGGGGTTCTGCCTGGGGGGTTTGGCTGCCACAGAGCAGCCACTGACTGCTCCTGCTGCATCCTCGCTGGGCACCGATGGATGGCATGGGGGCTGCGGGGGCCTGTCCAGGTAGAAGAGAACCTGAGGGGTCGGGACAGTCATGTGGGAGGGGTATGGCACATCCGTGTACACCAGCGTCTGGGCGCTCACCTCCCGCATGTTGCCCACAGAGGTGCTTTTACTGTTCCCAGCAAACTGGTGGTGGGGCCGAAAGGATGTCAAGGGGTTCCTGGCACCGAAGAAGTCAGCAGATTCCCATGCCCTCTCCATCTCCAGCTCTGCGTAGAGCAGGGGGAAAGCAGATGAGCTTTTGGAGTGGGGCAGGAAGGCAGGGGAAGCTTCAGGCTTGGAACGCTCCAGCTCAGCTGCAAATGTCACCTCCATGGCAGAGCTCCGGCACCGGCTGTCCAGCATGGGCTCAGAGGTGTGCACCCCGTTGGCATGGTAGGAGCCCTGTCTGCCATAGGCCAGGCGCAGCTCCTCCACCTGGGCAGAGGCAGAGGGTAAGTGGGTGTCCAGACCCCTGGCCAGGCAGGGGGCAGAGCAAGGCCAGCAGTGAGCTCCCAGAGCTGAGGCTCAGGCTCGGACTCCAGCGAAGCTCTGCCAGCTGGGGCCACAATTCCAAGACCCTCCCCTCCAGCCCCAGTGCTATGTCTCACTGATGCCCAGGGGACATACCTGCTTGGAGACATCTGTCAGGAGGTCCGGGGAGGAACGGCACTGCCTCTCATCATAGCGGGACGCATAGTGCTTCCTGCAAGGCCAAGAGCATGGTGGATGTTTGGCCAGGAGAGCCTGGTCCACCCCTTCCTGGGCCCCCAGTACCATAACCACCAGTACCTTTCAAAGGGCAGGCTCTTCATCTTCGCCTTCCTCCCGTGCTCCAGCAGCTGCCTCTGTGTCCTCCCGCTGCAGCAAGGGGAGAAAGCCATGAGCAGCACGGTCAGCCCCAGCTCTGGGCATCCCCACATCGCAAGGAAGGTGAGTGGACATAGCAGGACTGAGGCTGTGGTGTGTCTGGGAAAAGCTGCAGTTGGGCATCATACCCTCACATCCAGCCAGGTCTGACATAAAGGAGAGGCTCAGAGCCAAACTCGTGCCCTTCCCAGCCCCTGGGACCTTACCTGTATCGGAAACTGGAGCCCTTGCTGCACAAAAGGGCCTTGGGCTTTGACTTGGGCTCTTCAGAGAGCCTGAAGAAGGCATGGTACTCCACGCACGTCTTCCAGAAAGCCTTGCAGGCATCCCGGCTCACCATGGTGAACTCCAGCGTGTCCTTGCACAGCACCTGCATGAACAGAGACAAGCAAACCAACATCAAGGGAGCAGAGCCAGGCTCTGCCATTGCTCTCCTGACACCCCGAAGGACCTGGGCTGCCGGCAGCTCCGGGCATCACAGTGTCACCCCACCAGGGATACAGGGGTGGCACATGCTGTGCTCGGGTGGGGAAGGAGAATTGCTCATGAGTGGCAAAAAGGGATTTTATTCAAAATCGGGGATTTTGCATGGCTGATTCTTGGTCCACAGCAGCCAAGCCTGACAGCTGCGTGCAGCGTGATACTTACAGAGATGTTTGCATGGAGCTTGATGAGAAAATGCTTCCTCTTGAAACTCAGTTTGCGAATTTTGGACCAGTTGAATGTGTTGATTTTTGTATTGCCCTGCAAGGATGGAGACAGCAGTGTTGGAGGGACAGGGCAAGCCAGGAATACAGAACTAGAGTAAGCTAAAGCCTGAGCTCACAGGATGCTGCAGGAGGTCCTGATGCAGCTCCCAGTTCTGCTGGGGCCTGGGGAAGAGCTGCTAGGGTTCGGTGTAAGACACCCCCTCCCTACCCCTGTCAGTTGGTCCTAAAAGTGGAAATTTATGCTCAGGGCTTAACTCTGCGTAGGGAAGCTGTATGTAAAGCTCCAAGGTCCCAGTACACACCCCCACAAAAAGCCCCACCTACCCCAGCTCAAACACCACATGAGTTAACACAGAATCAACCCCACAAAAGAAACCAGCCCTTCCTTGCCTTTGCTGGGAAGCAGAGCAGAGCTCAGCTCACTCCCATACCTTTCGACCCAGCTTATGCAGGCCACAAGCATACCCTACCTCCTCATTATCATTACGCATTAATTAAGATGCAGCCACACAACCCTGGTGTCACAGCCAGACCAGGCAACATTGCATTACTCCATGCTGTGGCACCAAGACCCTCTCAGCTTGCTGGGAGAGCCCAGATTTTAATGTGCTCACAGATGCTCTAATCATGTGTGAGGGGTGTTTATTGCTCTGAATAAATAACTGGGTCTGTCAGCACTAATTAGGAACAGCTGACCCACAGTTAGGATTTATTTTTTTTTCTCCTGCTCTGGCAAGATGTTCCCAGGTTGAAATTAGCTGGTGTGGGAGGCGAGCACAGCTTCACGCCGGCCGTGAGGAAGCCTGTATTTATTCTGCAGCTACGCCGTGATTACAGCGTTATGTAATTGCACAGACATGAGGTGGCTATTTTTGCTGGAAGATTATACAGTGAGCATATGGGATGCAGCCATGTAACCTGCGGTGCTTACATGGCCACGCTTGCCATGACAAGGACCAACAGAGCCACGGTGGCACGCAGCCGGTGCTGATGGGGCTGGTGTGGCAGAGCCCCACAGCTGTGCCCTGGAGCATCACCTCTGCACCTGAAGGCTGCCGGAGCTCCCTGCCCCTATCCTAGGATGTGGGAGGGTTTGGAGCATGCAGAGGGAGAATGGACCCCTCCCCAGATGGAGGTGATGTCCCTGGGGAAAGGCCACTCT
Organism: Hypotaenidia okinawae; assembly: GCA_027925045.1. Classification (NCBI taxonomy): domain Eukaryota; kingdom Metazoa; phylum Chordata; class Aves; order Gruiformes; family Rallidae; genus Hypotaenidia; species Hypotaenidia okinawae. Next base: position 11,667,615 of record BSDF01000004.1, read on the forward strand.
GCCTGGGTGTTGGCATCTCGCCCTGAGCTCACCCGCAGGACCAGCACCCCCATGTGTGTCACAGCCAGGTTGATCTGCGTCCCCTCGCCGTCGCTGGCGGGGTGCGGGCGAATCCCGTACATCTCCAGCTTCCTGGCCACGTCCAGCAGCTGAATGTCTGACTCGGCTGGCGTCTTCCCACTGGAGACACAATCATGCCAGGAAGCAACAAGAGGGAGAAGGTAGCTGCTGAAATGGGCTGAAAAAATGCCATTGTGGACATCGGCATCACACCCACCTACTGCTGGCCCTGCCTGCTATGGGACTGACCCTGTCAGCGGGTGCCCGTCAGGTGCTTTGATGGGTGGCTGAGGTGTGGAGCAGCCCTTACCTGTGTCTCCGGTGGTAGTGCATGATCTTGTTGTCCAGGTACTCCTGGTTGGGCAGGTACCTGTGAGTTGCCAGGTGCTGCTGGTCTGTGTCCTCATGGAAATCGCCCAGCTCAGCTGCAGGGGACACGGAAGAGCGGGGTTAGGCTGGGAGCGGTGTCTGCAGAGGAAACCCTGGCCATCCAGCTGATGTCCCAGGTCTCCAGGGAGGGGCACAGGCCCTGTGGGTTCTCGCCTGCCCTTACACTGCAGCAGGTGGGAGACGAGTAGCGCCGCACTCTTGTCGCTGCAGGGCAGCCGTCCCTGCGCCAGGTCTTTCTTGATCTGGAGGGTGAAGAGGTACCTGTGGAGAGGGACAGGGACATGCTCTGGGGGGAAGCAGAAGATCCTGGTGTGGGGCTGAGCCCCACGCCTCTCCTCACCTTCACCCATGTTGGAACCCAAGGGATGCAGGGCTGCAAGGTCACAGGAGGAGTGCACAAGGCTGCATCTGGACACCACTGTGACCAAGTATATCCCTGTCACCGGAACACCCATTAGTAGGTTTCAGAGTTAACAACCCTTCAATGCTTTGGGGGCCACATTGAGGCATTACATCTCTTGGGACTGATGTTATGCAGGAGCAGTGTCTTAATTTTATTCTTAGGTCCCATTTTCAGAGTTTTCTGTAAAGCTTAAGAGCTAGCAATGGCGTTTTTAAAAATAAAACTAAAGTTTTTCTTTCAGAACACAGCTTGAGGCAGGAGCTAGACCCAGAGAAGTCAGGCTCCATGCCCGACTGCTAAAGCATTTGGCAGTAAACAAATTGCAGCCTCTTAAGATGGCTGATCCTTCAAGTGGCTTTTGTTTATAAACAGAGGATCAAGAAAAGATACCCCCTTGGGTTTTGATTTGTAACGTACAGAGGTCTTTCAGTACTTAGAGTAACTGCTGCTAACAGAGAGGTGTGGAAGGAATTAAGCACATGCTTCACGATTGCAAAAATACAGACCGCGTGGTAGGGGGTAACAGAACAAGCACTGTACCTGGTCAGCTCTTCTCTCAGATGGCCGGGGTCCACTGGGAAAAATTTCACCATAAATTTGAAAAGAACCTCCTTAGGATCTTAAAACACAACATCTTCATAAGTTTTCTTTTATGTGTCTATTGGGAACATTCACAACTCTCTTCACACATGCTGTGTCCTTACAGAGTAAATTGCTGCGGGCCCTTATGAAACAGGGCTGGAGCGTCAAGGACTGCATCCTGCCCCCACAACCAGCCTGCCTAGACTCCCAGTGGTACCAGTGGAAGTCAACAGGGAGTTGGACACCCAGAGAATAGTAAAGGGAAAAATCCCCCAGCGTTTATTTATCTCAGTTGCAAAGACCCCTGCCAGGAAGGGGGTTCTGTGGAGCGGTGTCTGCGGCGCTTGTCTGGAGCATGGCCAGAGCTCTGCCACGGCTGCCATCAGCAGGGCTGTACATTAAACTCAGCTCTCCAAGCACTTGGGATGCAACAGCTCCATAGGAGGCTGCTTTGGCAAAGTGCTTTTGTGGGATGAGGGAGAGCAAGTGGCCAAGCGTGGAGAAAGGGAGGCGATTTTGTAGGCACCAACTATCTCAGGACACCCTGGGACAGCTCAGGGGCTCTCAGAGGGACAGGGTCCCCCACCTGAAGGGACATGGAGAAAAGAAATCGGTGCCTGAAATAATCCCACTTCTAGTGAACCCAAAAAGGGGGATGCTCTTTGTAAGGGGAAAGCCTGATAGAGAAATTAAACCAAACATTGCACTACGGCCTCCCCACAGCAAATACTGGGGTGATGGACTCCTGACCACCTCCTGGTTGTCTTGTACTAGGGAAAAATGCCATTTGGCTCATTGCAGGGCTGGGAAGAGGCAGAGGCTGAAAGGGCCACTGTGTCAACATGGGTCATGGCCACGGCAGGGGATGCTGAGCCTGAATTCCGACGGGAGAGGAGTGGCAGAGCCCACAAGGCACACATCTAACCCTGCTTCATGCTGGGCAGGCGCCTGAGCTGCTCAGAGCTGCAAAGGGGAAAGGAGGGCATGCGGGGTGCAGCACCCATAGGTCTGCCAGCACGGCAATGCATGCCCCTGCACCCACGCAGCCACCCTGCTCCTCTGCCAAGCTGTCAAGTTATTGACGGCTTGAGCCTAGAACGGTGAGGATACCAGATTGCCAAGGCAGAGGTGTTTCTACAATATTTTATGTGGATTGTGGTGTCTTTGCAAACAACCCTACCTCACCTCACACTGTAAAATGAACTCAGGTAAATGCTGGAAGTGAGTCCCCATCCCCGAGCATCACTGGCTGCGCAAGCATGCCTGTGCTAGCCTGACACTGGCAGTGATTCAGAAGACTTGAAATAATACTTACTTTTGACTTGCTTTGTTATGGGTTTTAGCGATTCCAACCAGACCTGAAATCAGGTAATAAAGAGCTGGGTGAACAAACAGTGTAAGAGAGAGGGGGATAAAAGCAGCTGCAGCAGCGTGCTAGAACGTGATGCAAAAATATTGGCCATCTCGTCTGCTGCAGCAAGCCCTGCTCAGCTGGGCAGCCCCACACAGATGGCCACAGACAAACCCCACAGGCTCTGCCAACCTGTATGTGGCTCTCCTCAGACTTCCCACTGTCAAGGGGTTTTTGGCTTTGTGGCAAACCTTCCCGTTGAAATTTTCCATCTGGTATTTCAGGGATTGCTAGCAAGCCCCCAGCCGTGTTGACAGTCACTGCAAGGATGCAGCATGGGGCAGTGCCAGGACCCCAATGCCATGACCCACACTTACGTGGTTCCCAGCCTGGCTGCGAAACTCCAGCCCAAAGTACTCCTTCTCCACGAGATTGAGGTGGCTGCAGGTGAGGTTGAACAGCCCTTTTCCACAGGATTTTTGCTAGCAAACAAACACACACACCATGCAAGCAGCGGGTTAGGCAGTGCTGACAGCAGCAATAAGGGGATTTCAGTGAGATGGAGGAGAAGTTTTAGTTCCCTGCCTGCACCCTGAGAGGAGCTGTGGGGTTTTCCCGAGTCTTGATTTCCAAAACCTTACTCAGTAATTGCTGCTGGTTTCAGCACGTAGGATGGGATGACTGTGTGCTGTGTGCCCCTTACCGCAGCTCTTGGAAACCAGAGTCCTTCTCATCACTTCTCTCCTCTGTAAGTAACATAAACCAGAAAGAAAAGGAAAAGCAAAGGGATCTTGCTTTTGGCTTGCTTTTTGCGACCACCACTATCCAGGCAGCTCCATCCCTGGCAAACCAGTGAATGAACCCCAGGACAACCACCTGCCAGCAACAGCCGTGGCAAACGTGCTCAAATAAGAGCAAACGGGAGCACAGCTCAAACCTGCCCAGCGAGCCCATGTGCCCAGACAGCTGGCAACCAGATTGCTGGGGATGAGCTACTATTATGGTTAATGGTAATTAACAGCAACAGGACCCTGCAGAGTTCCTGTGCCTTGGGCCCTGGGTCATCCATGCACTTTAGCAATATTAATTAAGTGGCACTACATGCTGATAAGGGAGGCCAGGCTGTAGTTATTCCTGGTAAACAGAAACACTTAGAGAGTGTTTTGCTTGGCTTGTTGTCGTGCCCTGTGACATGGCTGGGGAACAACCTGGGAGGCCCCTGACTTTGGAAAATGCTCCAGAAAGCCACAGAAATGAAGGTGGCAGTGACCCATCCCAGCAAAATCCCCACCACTCCTTTATCAACCTGGGAAAAGCAGACCATAAAATGAGAGTGGGCTAGTGCAAAAGCAAGCTGGGGAGGGAGGTCAGGGTAGACAACTGCTAAATCGCGGCGGTTTGGGTGACAGAGGTGAAGGCAGGCTGCAGCTCCCCATGCCAGCAGCTGCTCCTGGCAGGGACAGGAGGGTCCCCGGCTGCTGGCAGTGATGCACACTAATAACCACCTTTCACAGCTTCTTCTGGGATTAAATTGCTGGCTCCATGCTGAAAGGCTGCCGAAAGTGATAGCGTAATAACAGCATTCGCTCTGCAGCACTCCCGGTTCTCCTCAAAATTACTAGATCACAAGGGTAATTAAAACAATTATAAATGTTGATTTCCAAGCTAGAATTTTCTAGCATGAAAGACCTTGGCCTTTGTCAGGCAGCCAGGAAAGACAAACATTTCTTACCAGGTTATTACCCACCACACGTCTGCTGGGAGAGACCCGCTCTCCTCCAAGCCCAGCACTGCCCAGGAAAACCTGCTCACTGGGAAACACAGCCCTGGGATGCAGGGGCAGATTTGAAAGCAAAGGCTTTTCATGGGGTACAGAGGCCCTAACCCATGCTGCTGCAAGCACCAGGGTACAGTCGCTCTTGGGACAGCATCAGGCAAAATCAGTGGAGATGTGCTGGAGGAGTGCAGCATGAGGCAGGAGAGTGACATGTGGGGCTGGACACCCCACATCCAACCCTAAATGTGCCTTTGATGATGTTGCAGGGCCAGGTTAGCACTCACAGGCAGAAATCCCTCTGTATGAAGACAGTGGAAAGGAGCGGCTGTGCTCGCACTTCCTCTCCATGCTGGAAGCAGCTGGGACTGCAAGCAGGGTAAGAAAGCAAGAGGCACATCCAGAAGCAGACAGCAACATGTGTGACCCATGGGGATGTGCACAATGGTCCCCCAGGGATGCTCTGGCAGCATTTGCACTCCTACAGCTAAGCCACGTTCCCACAGTGCTCCCCACAGCACAGCCTGCTGCAGCCAGGACTGTGGCTTAGGGGAGCAGCAGCCCACGGGATTTGGTGTGATCTTTCCCCACCACCTTGGGAGATTTATCCCATGCCAGGCATGCTGGTGACATCTGATGTTCCCTATGCCCTTGCTGGACCAGCTTGCATGCAGCCAGCTCCTCACACCTCCTCTCAGTGAATTCCTACCTTTACCCATCACAAGGGACACAAGACCACAAGAGACTTTGCCCTTTACTCATCCCCAGCAATTAATTCTTCTGGTTCTGTTTGCTTTGCCTTTTCTTTCTTCCCTTTTCCTTCCCACTGCATCTTGCCCTGTAGCAAACTCCACTAGCAGAGATGCCCAGGCTTTGTCTGCCCAGGCTGCAAAGTGGTTCACCCTTTCTGTGAAGATGCCCAAGCCCAGGGCTGCTTTGTTCAAACCCTTTACAGAGAGAAGAGTGACTTGATTAGTGAGAACAGATGCCAGGTCACAGCTCTAGAAACCCATTAAAGGCTGACCTGGACCTGTCACTGTCCCTGGGCACTGGGGCAGGGGATTCTGGTGCAGTCCCAGTGCAAAGCACTGGGCTTGCTGGTACCGCTGGCAGCATCCCAGCAAGGTTCTCTCTGCAGCACGGCTCAACTCTGGGTGTTCAGCAGGGAGAGCACAATGGGGGACATGCAGAGATGTCCCAGGCCCCCACCTTTCCTAGCCTGGAGGCTCAGAGCAGGGTCACCGGGTGCCACCCCAGGAACCATCTCCAGCACCCAGCAGAAGGGAATTCTGGCAGTTCAGCCACTGCAGGGAGGGCACCAGGTCCTGGCTCTCAGAGAGGACACGGGCAGAGGCAGAAGCCTTCCTGGAACAACTCCCAGCTCCAGGTGAGGAACTCATTCCCATGCAAATTGAGGCTAGAAATCAGAGCTTGCCACATGTGCCAGCAGCTGTGATGCCCACGTGAGGCAGGTATAGATGCACAGGCTGAGCACAGGGCAGAAGGAGAATCAGATCTTCTGTGTTTTCTCTCTTTTGTCCTTTTCCCTCACATTATACCAAAGTACTGCTCATTCAAAAGAGCTTTCCAAAGTCAGAAAGGGTTTAGGAAGAGTTGCTTGAAATAGCTACTCAAATTTTTGCCCAAAGCAGTCCTTTTATAATGGAGAAGTCACTAATTCAACCACTTCTTTATCGTACCCATACAGCATCAAATGCATGAAATGCCTAAAAGGGGTTTCCAGTGCTGCTCCATGCTAAAAAAAAGGAAATGACCAGGAGTCCCTCTAATGGAAGCTATTTGCTGCAATAACATGTCCTGCAGAGCTACAGAGCTGTAAGTGTTTTGGGCAAATAAGAAAGCAGAGATGGAAAAAAATACAGCAATATTGTACCAGCAGCATCTTTCAAATTGTCTCTCACTATGCCCTGATCTAATCAATATGGGAAAAAAGCATTTTAAAATGACTGGGCTCATTTTTGAGCTGACTCCAGGTCTAGGATACATTAACAAAGCTAAATCAAACAACTTCCATTCTGTGCCAGGCGATGGAATTGCTTCACAGCCTCTTTTGAGCAAAATTGTTATCACAGAGAAACCGAGCGGCACATCCAGGCCAGCAGCTCTCAGGCTGCACCACAGAGCCAGAGGATGGGACAGCCTGAGAAATGTAATAGAACTTGGAAAAACCCAGACTTCCTATAAAGCACTCTGGTCCTGTAGGAGATGCAGGCAAATGCTGGAACAGATCTACTTGGATTATCTAATTCAGTCCCCTGCTGTGACTATCAGGTCTTAAATAAATGCTCACAGTTGTAAAAAGTACTAATACATATATAGCCAAGATATACCCAGTTTCATTTACCTATGTACACACAAACCTAACACCCCGGATATTAATGCTTAGCATTTAAAATGTATTTATTTCAGCAGTCACTACTCCGAGCTAGCATTCACTAAGTGTGAGTTATTAGTGGCAGTGTGTGGTAGGACAGTGTCACACAGAAAATAAGATACAGAGAGTTTTTCCCTCAGCTATTCTCAAAGCTGCACAGTTCTCTCTTTCAGCTGGATGCTTGGGACTAGATACATGCAGATGTTTCTCACCAGGGGTAGATTGGCTAAATACCCTCTTTTTATTCCTTTCCCAGATTTTTTTGTCCTTGTTGAAAGCATACACTGGCAGCCAGACAAATGAGGGAAGAACATGACACTTGTCAAGGAGCATCTCTTCATATTAGCTGATTTCCAAAAAGATGGCACCAGATAAGTAAAACCCATCCTTCCTTCTTATCCTTCCTTCTTTACAAATAATGCCAGTAAGAAGGGAGAGCAAGAGCGTGCTTGTGCTGAAAGACACTTAGCACTCAGCGCAGCAACCTCTTGTTTTGAATTTGAGGGGGTTTTAATTTTTTTTCTTTTCCTTATTTGTTTGTTTGTTTGTTGTGGCTTTTTCAAAGCTGAAAACCAGAAACTTTCAGAGACCATGCAATCCTTCATAGCAGCAATGACTTCAAGAATTAGCACAAACCCCCCAGTAAGAATACAAAACCACTTACATCAACGACAAAGATCTTCTGGGAGTCATCCAGAAATTGGACTTTCAAGTGCAGCATCCTTAAGCATGTGGCTGAGCGTGCGGCAGGCGAGGGAGTCCTAGTGATGTGAGCGGTGAGCAGGGAAGGGAGCCCCGACTCCTCTTGCACACATGATTTCTCTCAGCTGGATGGAGAAGGCTGCGCTCACAGATGTGGAGCAGAGGCTGGAGCAAAGGAACTGAATGACTGAAAAACAAGTTAAAACAAACCCCAACTGATCTCTCTCCCCTGGTTTAAATATTGCCACGGCATGAAAGGATGTTTCCTCCCTGTGACTTATGGGTCTGTTACTAGGGGGAAAGGCTGTGCAGCAGTGCTCTTAGACTGGCACTAATAGGGGTGAGACGAACACTGAGGTTTTACAGCCAATGCTGAGTGGTGCAAGGGCAGAGAGAGCCCACGCTTTGTACCACAGGGTCAGGGAAGAAGGGCTGAGCAGCTCTCCTGCCAAAGTCACCGAGCAGCAAGCATCACCTTGCGCTGCTCTGGTTATGGTGCATGAACAGGACGGTGGGCAGGGCAGGTTCTACCCACTGAGCAGGTGTGTGCAGGCAAGCAGATGGACAGAGGTACTTCTCCAGAGACTGGGAAACTTTTCCAGCTGAGCTTCCAACCAGGTAGGAGTTCTTCCCAGGGAGGCAGAGGAGGATCTGCTGCTATTTCCTGGCTGGCACCCTAGATCAGTCTCAAAAACCTTTGAGACAACTTGGTTCCTGCTCCACACCTGACAAGCCCACATCCTCACACAGTAGCACATCCAGCCCCCACCCTCAGTTTCCCTGGAGCTCAGCCCAGGTTGCCAGGAGCAGCTTCCCCATGGCATGGCAGGTGCCTGGGCTCACACCCACACTGCTGCTCTGCCCCAGCTACTGCGGGGACACAATGAGCCGCCTGCCCTCTCTGGTCACTCTTGCCTGGCAGTTCCCCTCACTGAGCATTTCGATGAGGGCAGCGTTTGGGCAGGAGCCTGAAGAAATAAATGTCCCAAGTAGTGCCAAAGGCAGGTGCTGGACCATCGTAGGAGATCATTACTGCTGCTGCTGGAAAAATCTGCAACCATGTGTGATCCTGCGGGACTCAGACCGATGGAAATGCATCCCAGCAAACGAAAAAGCCACATTAAGTGCTGCAGAGACTCTGCTCGTTGCTTCCTTCCTGGTTTCCACTGGCACATCCACTGCAAGTCACTCCAGGCCATTTGATGTGGTCCCTCTTACACTTCCCAAATGTTCCCAGGGATGTCAGGACAGAGCCTATCAGGGCATACACACAGCTTGTCATCTGGGCTGCAGAGAGGAAAGACAGAGAGCTCTTTAGCTACAGAAAAGCTTGTTAGTCTCCTACTAACCAGGACAAAAGAGAAGCGCAGAAGTTAAAGCAAATCTGCTTTGCCATGTGAATCTGCTCCACCAAGCAGCTGAGCTCATCTTCTGCCAGAGGCCGGAGGGGCCGGCTCTACAGCGCGTGCGGGCACTGTGTCCCAGGACCAGCTTTCCAGTGCTGCCCTTGGCCAGGGTCTGAGCTTTTTGTGTCACGGCAGAAGGGCGGTGTCACTCCTAAACTGTCTTGAGCAGGGGAGGCCAGTGCGCTATCTCACTGCAGTTTTAAATGTTCATGCTGTCAAGTGTGGATGGGCATCAAGGAGATGAGCAGTACTTGCGTGAGCAGCTCACACGTCGTGGGGATGGCTCTGCTGTGGTGACACTGGGAGCACTGGACCATCAGGAAGGATGTGTGTGGGGGCAATGGACAAGCCCCCAAACCCTAGAAGCAATCAAGCTTCCCTGTGACAGGCTTTTCTGGCATTCTGGGACCACCGACCCCGGGCTCCGTGGATCCTATTAGAAGCCAGAGGGGTTACAGGTAGAAGAAAAGCAGGGTTTTCACTACCATGGCATGAAGCAAGGGGACTGTTCATCAGTCCTTCAGGTTCATCAGGACCTTCAGCCACCCTATAGAGGCATCGTACAGGCAGTGTGGAGCCAGGAGCATCAAACAAGGACTTTTTCAGGGTGGGACAGCCAGAAGAGATGTAGGAGAAGCAAAGCCCACTTGGAACACTGGGATTATTGTCAAGAGCAGATCCAGAGACTCATCGAACAAGAGACTCTCTTCATCCCCACTCACCTTCCTTCTTCTGGATGCAGCTTCAGCTGAAGCAGTGTGCATGGGGAGCACTCGTGTCCCAGGAGGAGCAATCCTGCCTCCCAGCCTGTCAGTGCCAACTTCCAGCCAGGCACATACATCCTCCTCATCTACAGGGTTGAGGAATAATGTAGAAATCATTGTGGGAAAGTGCAGGAAAGCTGCTGGGTGCGTGCTGCCATAGCAGCAGGCAGGGGCGGCACCCCAAGCAGCAGCTCAGGAGCATGGTGGGGCCTGAGCAGCACTGTGAGCTGCTCCAGGGCTGTTTGCCCAGCTGGCTCATCCCCCGATTTTCAGTACTCTTGAGCCTGCTACCACCATCCTGCCTCGCACCAACTCTCCCTGCGAGGACTTTGGTTCTCCTCATGTCTGGAGGGCGTTGTCTGGAATCAGGGTCTTCTTTAGCCTCTGATCTTTGTCAGGATGAACCAAGCGGTGTGAGAAATGAGTTTCTTTCCTCCACAAGCCTGCTGCCCATTATCCAAGGTGAACTTTCCCACTGGTCTTTAGGGCTTGTTCATTTGTCCCCCCGTTGACCCAGCAGCAGGGGCAGCCCACAGGATATCTGACAGGGAGCTGAGTCACTGCAGCTACGATCTGCGGAACCTCCCAAAGCAGTGAGGGCTAGTTCAGCTGCCTTTCCCCCAAAAAGAGCTCACTTTGGGTCCTGGGGATGGGCAAGGAAATGGCCCAAACCTTCCCGGTCCCTGCTCCAAGTTGCTCCTGAGAGAGGAGCTGGCTCTGCGAAAGCAAACTGGCGGAGAAGAGGCGTAACATGCTCCCTCTGCATCACTGCAGCTCTGCACGCTGCTGTACGGTGTGTTTTGCCATGTTTATCTCCAAATTCAGCTTAGAGAAAAAGGAGACAAAGGCAGGTGGATAAAAGCATGGAATAACGACCTGCCAGGGGATTTTAAACACCACAGTCCAAAAGGCAAGAACCCATACTCAGCTCATTGCTGAGAAGGAGAAATACTCATCGTGTTGTTCACACTCAAGGCATTTACTACTGGAGCTGCTGGAGACAGGGACCCACCTAGATGGACTTTGGTCTGTGGGAGAACATCCACGTTCATGTCTAACCCAGCCCTAACCCTCCCAGCCACAGGGCTGTCGAGCACCACGGCCTCTCAGGCACAGCCAAAGTCCTGAGCAGCACACGAGAGGCGTATCAGCACCTGGCTGATGAAACCAAGGCATGGCATCGACGCTGCCAAACAAGGACATTTCTCTCCAGAGTAGGGTGCATACAACATTCCTGCTGCCGCACCCAAAGGAATAGTTTCACACTCAGCTGGGGGCCTGGCTCAGGTACTTATTCCTTTCATTTTTTTAGTGAAATATCCCCCCCCAAAAGCTATTTTGAAAAAAACAAGGCCTGAAAGAATGGAGTATTTTAGCTTAGAAGGAGAAGAAAGAGGGAACAGTGGTCTCCTGATACATGCAGGACCATTCCGAGGGGGTGGATTGGTTATTGGGAAAACAAAAAGATTTCTGGAAATTGCAGGGAAGACCTGAGTTAGGCCCTAGGAAAGACCCTTAAACTGTGAGGCAGGAGAAACTGGAGCAGGCTGGAAAAGCCAGGAACAACTCAGAAGTCTGTTAGGGGTCCAAGCATGCTTGGTCCTGCCTTTAAACCTTTAATAATGACCATCACGTTTCATTGACTTCACAAGTTGTATTACATCTTGAGCATATCTCCACAAGCCAAGTCCTGCCCTTCCACAAACTTCTGCTCCAGAACTGTCCTATTCACCCAGTTTAATAAACAATGACACATTTGCATTTCCATCAAATTTTGCTCACCAACCATCAGCTAAATAGTCTGACATCACTGTTCTGAAACTCATTACTCATAAGTAATTGCTGGGAAAGTGGAAATCACTGCATTTTTGATTTTGTGTTTAGGTGGATGTTGCCCATTAGCTTCCAGCTGCAGGGTTGGGCTTCTCTGGCCAGCACTTTGATACCAGAAAGTGACCCTCTGCAGCAGTATTTTTCTCTCCAGTTTGCCCCATTCCTACCCAATAAACTCCTGCTGTGGTGCTTCCTCACCTCGCTCACCTTCCCAGCAGGAGCTGCACTCATGGCAAGGGAGTGTCACCAACCTCCTTCACCAAGAGCAGCTCCACAGACACCCTGGAGCTCAGCAGCTCTGCAAAACTGGCTGAGGGTGACAAGAGGGGAGCAGCCTCTGCATGGACACTGATGGGAGGCGTGAAGTGAGCATCCCTGGAAATGAGCTAGCCTGGAAATGAAGACGAGTTTAAAGTAGAGTTGGGCCCCCTCTGACAGCCTCATGCTGGGCAGGGGTTCCAGTGCAGGATGGCACGTTAGCTACACAAATGATTTGCATTGGTGTTCAGCTGGGATGGATTAGGAGATAACCAGGGATGGGGGGTTTAGGAAGGGGTTTGTTCGGGTGGTGTGTGGGCAGCTTGCTGGTACAGAGCATCCCAGCAAAGCCAGCAGAGCCGAGGTGAGTGCAACTTGCAGGCAACGTGTGTGGGAGCAGAGTGTGACCCCGACGTGGTGAGAAGCTGCTTCACCTCCTGGACCCAGTTACAGTAACAGGAGAAAAAGAAAGCAACAGATTTAGCTGAGTGTGAGCACTCAGCCAAATCAAGTCACCACTCTAATGCTTTTTTGTAAATTTTTAAGTGACAGTTTCTGATGCTTGAGGAAGCAGAGTCACATCAACTCTTAGCCTTGTGGTTATATCTTATTTCAGATTCAGCAGCTGAGGTAAAGGGCTCTTTTTCCCTACCTGTACTGGCAGGGGAGGAAACCACAAAGAACCTTCAGACTCCAAACACTGCTGCGACTCCAGGCACCCCACAGACAAATGAACTGTAAGTGCAAGAATCTCTTTGACGTCCTATTAAGATGTAACATACTCACACCGTGCTACCGGAGTCCTGAACCAGAGATTTCTTCCCCTTCTCTTCCGCTTGAAGGCAGTGCAGCCTGGTGGGGTTTCCAGGGCAGGGCACAGCCCCACTCCAAAGGTTGTTGCCAGGATGAACCGGACCTCTGCCACCTCACTCCCTCTCACCATGGTTGTGCCCAGCGGCAAGTAGAGGTGACGATTCAGTTTGTGGGGACAGCAGTTAACACACACACTATCGTGCCTCGATGTATATTGATGACTTTTCTTCCTTTTTCAGGCTTTATATGCTCTGTAAAACCCATTACCGGACACTGGAGAAGGCAGTTTGCTGTAAGCAAATGCAAATGATGATGGCACAAGCTACAAAAGAAACCTAACTAATAGCCTGGCTCTGGTATTATCCAGAAGACATTATCTCATTTTTAATATGCCAGTTGCACTCTGCTGTTGGCACAAGTGGATAAAAGCACTCAGTGATGTTTAATTCAAACTGATTGCTTCAAAGACACAAGAAAGCAATTTGTACAGAAAAAGCCTTACGGACGTATCAAGCCAAAGGAGCACTGATGTCTCCAAAGACATGGGCATCTCTTCACATTCAGTTGTTCCTAGCTAGGGAGATGCATTGCATCTCATCCCATCCGTGTGGTAGTACAAAGCACAGGACTTACACATGCTGTCCTTAATTTGCTTCAAGTGTGAAAAGGTGAAAGCTGTGTAAACGTACCTGTCATTCACCAAGAAGATGAAAGGAGTGGTAGCTTACCTGCAATCCTGTAGTCCTGTGATGAGGTCTCTGAGTGCCCCAGCTCTCTGTCCTAGGGAGCACTGATAGGAACTCAAACCAATCTGCCTCCCTATGGCTCTCCAGGAGTCATGTGCAGATCTGTCCTAGGTTGTGCCCCAAGAAAAAGATACAGACCCTACCCACAGAATTCTGAACGACAGGTGGGCAGCATCTGCTCTTCTGCTCACACAGCTCTGACAACAAAGAATTACAAGACCAGGAGGAGCAGCGACTCTTCAGAAGGAAATTAAAAGGCCAGGATGGGGAAGACCTTTGCTGAGCATCATCAGTAAGGCTCCTACAGCCAAAGGCTTCATCTGAGGAAGCAGCCAATTTGAGTCTGCATTGCTGGGTGAGGAGACTGAATCCTAGTGAAAAGGAGATCTAAGGACCTATTGCTTGTTTTCAGGGCAGACGTGGCTTCCCTCCTGGCTAAAGACAACTACCTCTGGGTAAACCTTGATTACATCTAGACAAAGAAATGCGTGTGTTCTCCACCTGCCTCCAAGCCATAGGATCAGACCCACCTCACCATACCGTGATCCTGAATTTTGTTAACAAGTTTCCCTTCATGATAGCCTCCTTCTCCCTACTCCCTTCTTTTCCTTCTATTTTTCCTCAAAAGACCCTTATCACACTCCAGTCCTACCAAGACCAACTGAATTCCAGTTTTATAGCTCAAAACAGAGCCGAAGCTGTGTCAAAGCCATTCTCCAGAGCAGGCAGTGGAGGGGACAGGGCAGCATCCATCTGAAGGTGGCAGCTCGGTACTTTTGTAGCGATCAAAGGTAGTCCCCATCTCATGGCTTCTCTTCCTGGGCACGCTGTCAGATGGTGGTAGCTACAAAACAGACTGTTTCAAAGGACAGGAAACATTCCTACTCCATGACTGCCCCGAGGTTTCAGGGGGACATTCATGAAACCTTTCTAAATTACTAATTTCGGCCCCGAGATGAAACGGTGCTGAGATACTGCGCTGACAGCTAATAGAGAAACAGCTTGGACAGTCCAAGGGAAGGAACAGAGGAGGGCTCCAAGGTACTTCTAGCCATGCTCTGACACTGACAGGCCCTGAAGCTGAAGTCTTTCTTCTAACCTATTAAAAAACCCACCCACATTGCTGAGATTAGACACGGGGCATTTGGCAAGGCCACGCTAATTGCTGGAACATCAAACGTAAACCGGTGCCAGGACCAGTAACGTGACTGTGGTCACGGAGGTACGGGGCAGTGAGGGACTGCAGGAGGTCACACAGGACAACCCAACACACAGAGGCAGGAACTACACACGCCACACAAGCTCCTTCCTCCAGTAGTGGTTATCCAATGCTGGCTCTGAAAATTCCCCGCCAGCTCCAGGTAACGCCGCTCACTCCAGCGCCGCAGCTGCTCCCTGAGAGCCTTCCCCCTTTTCCAAAATAAGCCAGCTTCACTGAAAAGTCAGTGTATAACTTCTTCTTGTGTTCCCACAGTGGGCGTGCTGTTGCTGATTATAGGGTCAATATTAATTTGCTTTTAAGAAAAAGGGGTCTAAGGCCTGTTACAGTGCCTGTTACAGTGCTGGTATGAATCCCAAGCTGATAGTTACTCATCCTATCTGCCAGTTCCCAAAAGGACAAACAGCCCCCAAGGAATGCCACAAACATCAAATATATTTTCCCTTTTCTGCACTGATTGGATAATTTAAATCTACTGTCAAGGCAGATCTTCTAAGGACATAAAGCTGGATGCACTAAGCCTAGAGGCAGGAAAAAAGGGGGGAAAAATTAAAATAACTTGAAAATTCCCAGAAACCTGACTCCTTATGGGCCTGTGGTCATTTATCAGTTACACTTTCTAGTAGAAGTCTAAGTCTAAGACTGAACCAATTACATTACAGTATCACAGACGTACCAAAGATAGAAATGCTTTTCATAACTCTGAATTTTTACCTTTGGTTTTTAGGCTCTAGCCCACTTATTTTCATGCAAGAAGTCCACCTTCAAAATTACTCCACGATGCATCTGATTCCAGGTACATCCAAGCACGTCCCCATCTCCAGCAGAGCCTTCCCCATCGCACTCCCAGGAGGCAACTGCTGCAATTACCCTTTTTATTCTGAGGCAGGAACGAACGAAGCAACCCAGTAACTCCAGCAGGCATCTCAAGTCCCACGCAAGCCTAACTGCTGGAAATAAGACTTGGAGGAAGTAAGTCACTGTTAGAGAGCTGTCCCAGCCCACTCAGAACCAGGAGAACACCAAGGAGCAAAACACATCACAAAACAAACATAAACAGCAAGGGCTGCCCATCAGTGAGAATTTTACAGCTTCCTGCAGCATGAAAGATCTTTCTCCATCAATTACCTGCAGTTATAGCTCTGACTTTTTTGGAGGGACTGGAAGAGAACCTCTGCTTTGATAGAGCACCAAAGACAAATAAGTTGACTCCATACTAAAGACACCGGAAAACAAATTTCATCCCCTACGATCTTGTCATCGAACCGTGGCACTGCTGGCAGCCAAGCTATCCTAAGCTCAATGCTGCCCTCAGCAGAGCCAACAAACTACTACCGGTAGGATTTGACCTTTGAATTGAACAGCGCTGCTGCTGATTTGCAGCTCGGTGTCCATCTTCTTCTCTTCTTACAGCTGTACTGACCAGGCAGAGATAAAAGCAGCTACTTAAAAACCTCCAAAAAACAAGCCACATTATTTCACTTTCACAGAGCTCGGAGGACAGGGACACCTCACCCCTGACAGATCTTGCCCACAGCTACAGTAGCTCTACACAGCTTCCTCCAGCTGCTGCGTAAGCACACAGTGACTCACCAAACCAAAGCGTCTACCAGCAAACCAGGACTGCTGACTTTTCAGCAGAGAGAACTTAAAACAGGTCAACAGATACTGTTTTAGAACCCCTATCTCACTTTAATTAAGACTAGACACTTCCACAGAGCTTCAAACCATAATTACAGTCAAGCCTATTAGGGCAGATAACAGCATACTGCTCCACACAAGGTGTGGCCGACAGTTCACCCTCCACCCACACTGGGTATCTCATGTACTTCCTCCTAGAGCTGTCCCCACTACAGGGTTCATGTGGCTGGTGGTTCATACCCAAGTACAGCCAGCCCAGCTGCAAAGCCCAACTCTGTCCTCGTTAGAGATTCATTTGTGTGTCACCCGTGCTATGTGGGGAAGAGTCCTCCCGTCTGAGCTGTGGTTAGCTCCTGCTCTCCAAACACACTGGGCAGATGTACCTGTCCTCTGGCTGCAAAGGGGAAGTAGGAGGCTGGGGAGGTTTCTGCAGGGCCTGTGCACTTTGATAGCAGGAACCACTAAACCATAACAAAGGCTGTCTATGAAGTCCTGCATACACAGTCCTGAAAACACCGAGGCAGGGTTCAAAGCAACACAACACTGTCAGCCCTGTTTTACAAAGGGCACTGCTCAGCCATCTGTGCAGCACTCTCAGCACCAACACTTGTGAAAGAGAATGTCTTTAAACAGAAATATTGCATGCTTCCTTAAAACCCCCAACCCAGGCTATGCTGCACCATCACTTTGAGACAAGTCAGAGGTGTAAAGTCACAGGGATACCCAGGCTGTACTTGCATCCACATCCCAGCCTCCTGAGAGGCAAGAAGCAGCAACTTGCTTAGTTACACTGAGTGCCACAAGGACCTGTGAGTATTATTGCTCAATTACAATTTCTTTTAAATTTCAAAGTCCAAAACAGGTTACTCTCCAGTCTCACCCCTCACTGACACAGGTGGGAACCTCCTGGTGAGGAGGTTAAGGAAGTGCACATTTGCTCCAAGATCCCTTAAAAGGCAGTCTGCCTTTCTTCACCTTCCCAAGGTGGAAACCACTCATCTGTCTCAATGAGAGAAGTGTGAGGATGGAGAACAACCAACACAGAACCCTACCTTTGAGATAAGGCTAACACCATTGTAGCTGGAGGAAGGATGGTAAACATGCTTGGTAGTTCAGCCTATTGACACGACTGAGGATGGAAGGTACTAAAGATAGCAAGTTTTTCTAAAGTTTAAATTGCATTTTACATTAACTACTTTAGTTACAAGTGCAACATTAAAATATTAAAGCTCAGTATCAAGACTGTAGGTCCTGAGGAAGAAAATTCTCTGTTAGAGACCAGGTGACATTCACTGACTTGGCAAACTCAAGGCTTTTACTTGTTACCAAGTTGCTTTGGGCACTCTCAGCTGGGAAGAAAGAAAAAAACACCAAAGAAAAACCCAACAGAGCAGCTTGTCACATTAGCCCACTTCAGAAGAAGAGATTGCACACAGACTAGTCACCCCAGTTTGGTAATACAGGTATCTATTTTATTAAAAAAGTTACAAACAGGTGGACTGTAGGGTTGTCTTACAAAATGACAAGAATGAATTCTACTGGAAAAAACTTTTTACAAAGCATTATAGGTAATTGTTCCATTTTTGCACTTGTTATTCCAGATTTCACCTATCACTGATAAAGATACAGTACATTAGATACATGATGTTAGGTTACATTTTTATTTGTAGAGCCCTACTGCAGTGATTTGAACAACTCCTAAACAGATGCCATAGTAAAGACAATACATATTGCATTTATTATTAGCCTCTTACTCTAATAAGCAACTTCACATGCAATCTATTGAGGAAGCCTAAAATAACTTTTGGTCCCTTTTTCCCCCCAAAGTGTGCTGAAGAAACCATCTCTCGTTTTCCCAGTCCTGTCACTCTAAGCTAGTTCAAGTTTAAGGGTTTTTTTTTTTATCTTTTTCCTTTTTTTTTTGTGCTGAGGTCAATGGAAATGAACACTGGTTTGATAACTACCCATAGGAATGAACCACTGATTAATATTAACCAACTTTTCCCCCCTTAGACAAAGGAAAGCTAAGATCTTTATGAATTATTTCCTATTACTTCCTTACAACCTACAAAAAAGATCAACAACCACCACTTAAAAAAAAAATCTACTTTGAATACAAGGTTTGGTTTAATTCTGATAATTAAAGTGCAAACCTAAGTATTAGCCTCAGCCTCTTTATAAAGTTTGTACAAAACAGGGGGAAAAAAAAATTCAAGTAACCCCACAGGAAAAAAACCAAAGTAAATCAGCCGTTTCGATACCCAAGCAGAAAACCTGGTGTCTTCTTCTTTTAAAGATTCAAATTCAACACTGGATGTAGACTCAGAATCTTTATTTTTGCTAACACTGCAAAGTCAGCCTGCATTATTACCAATAAAACACATTAATGTTGAGATACTGTACCGGTGATCTTTTATTGTTTTAAATGCCATCATCCACAATACAATTCGTGAGTTTCAAACTGCTTAACCTCATAATATCCATCACTGCTTTTACTGGAGCTTTTCTCAAAGTTATTTAGCTATTACAGGGAAAGAATGTACATTTCTAGAAGCATGTTCAAATGACTAAAGCTGGGCTCCTAAAAACCTAGAACTTTGGTGCAGTAGGTGAGCTGCAGTTATTAAATTTCTGCAAAAAAAAAAGTTTCCACACATTTTAAACCACTGCTAGAAAAAGCTCTCATGTATGCAACATGTTAATAAAACTGAACAAAAAAAAGATTTCATCTGTTCTTTGTACATTTTCATTCTGCTCTTTATACCTGTGTTATTGTTAAAATTTTCAAGTATTCAGAGAAAATGTTGATCAGGTAAACAATAAGGAAGGCAATGGCTGTTTAAAGCACGCTTGCAGTTAGTATCACTGGAAGCAGGTGCTTTTCCCCTTGTTACACCAACTTGTCTCTAATCTTCAACGTGTTTATTGGGAAAAAAACCAACAAACTAAAAAGCAATTTGTGACAGTGCAAGAAAAAACTTTAACAAATATTGCTTTAAAATATTATTCAGAAAGACAAATATTAGGAACTATAAAATGTAAAGTGATCTTATTTGCATTAGATTTACATGTGCAGAGGTCTACTAGATGTCTCAATGTGCCAGGCAAAGCTGAGCTGACTGACTAGGCATACAGCCCATATGAAGGATACATTATCCCTTTTCAAAGGCATGAAGAAGCTGTTTGTAAACAAGCAAGTTTTAGAAACTCAGTAGAAGGAAAAGTGTGCTGCCATTTTTCAATGCTACAATTGTCACTTGATTAAATGAGTTTAAGAAACCCACAACTGCAAGAATAAGAAGCATCAGCTAGAGACTTTACATCCCGTTCCAAGCAATCCCTATTGTCAGCTCAGACCAGTTACAAACACAACATCACGGGTGTGTCTGCCAAGAAAAGGGATACTATATCCCTACAACAGAGGTGCCTTCAGTATCTTTTCATGACACTGTCACACGTAAACAAAAAGTCTCAGAGAATGACCAGCTACATTGTAGGAGAAAACTTTGCAAATAGAAATAAGCACTGATGCGAGGTAATATACAGAAGTAACCATTTGTTTAAGGCTCAATTTATTCTCCATTAAAACTCTCTTTTAAAAGGCATTGAGTAGGTAATACTGAGTTTAAGTATTTAATAAATACAAGTTCAGAAATTGATTAAAGAAATCAATTAAAATATTAAAAATGAACTCTTGCATATTAGCCATTATATGAACTTAGAAAGCTATAAAAGGACTGATAGATAAAGAACAGATTTTTAAACTTATGGTAAACATGCTAAGCATTCTGGTTAAGGTGTGTGGATCCTGGAGGCCACCAACCTTACGCACTTTGATGTATGGCAATGTGCTGTAATAGAGACAGGTTTACCAAGGCTCAGCTCTGCAACCTGGGCTGAAAGTTCTCCAAAGCAGCATCTGTGCAAGTTTCCTCTGAGTTTTATCTGCAATTTAAACAAAATAACTAGTGAAAGCCATATTCAATAGACATTTAAAGAGAGCTCAGCTCCTCCTACAGTGCTGAACGTCTAGTTTTCCCTACTGAGCCCCAAAGCACTGCTTCTCCAGCCGCATCCTTGAAGTTCTCCCCCAAGTCCCCTGATACAAGAGGCAAGCAGGTAACAACTTATTGCTATGAACTTTGTAACAGCTGCCCCTGTGGGATACTAACTTGCTTCTCAAGTTGTCAGACAGCAAGGGAAGGTAAGTTCTGCTGTACAGAGAGACACACCCTAGGCTTTGCACTGGTGTGAGGAGGCACTACATCACTCTGTGACTTGAAGAGAGGGCTTTCTGCACAACTTCAGGGAACAGGTAGATGAGCCAATTAATTCAGTTTTGACATCTGAGTTCTCAGCATTCAGATCCTCTGAATGACTACTCAACGCCTCCTCAGCACTCGTGAGATTCAGCCTCAGCAGGGACAGAACTGTGTGACACCTGTCAATCAAGCACACGAGTCTAAGCAGTGGTACCACTATAACCAACACCTCTGATCACTTGCAAGCGCTTCACAGGATTTATCTTCAGAGACACCCTAAAAGCCTGTTGAAGCTCAACGCCTGTAGAAACCTGTCCTTCATATGCACCCACCTCACTGAGGCAGGGGTTTTGATGAGTCTTCTCTGTTCCTGAAGTAATTTCTGTAGGAGTCAGGATCTTGTGGTTCCTACTGTACCATTTCTTGTCATCTGTTGATCTGCTCTCAATCAGCAGTGTCACTCAGAGTTTGGGTTCCCCTTCTTAACTAACAACTGGTCACCCCAAAATTCAGGAGCAGTACTCCTGCACGGACAGGAGCAGAGAGACAGGCTTTGCCTGCCTGTTTGCCAGCTAACAGTAATTCTCACCCAGCCTGGTCAGCATGTGCTTGTGTGTCCCCACACTGCTGCTGAACCACAAGTTTTAAGATGGGGACAGTCCCTGTACCATCCAAACACCAAACATTTTGCTTCTAACAGGGATGGATTAGATGTGCTTAACAGCTTTACCTTTGCTTAGAGCACAGCTGCTCCCAGTGCAGCTCCTACAAGAGACAGATGCACCCCAAAACTTCACCTAAATCCAGCATTCAGTGCTGTGGCCAGCAAAGAATTGCTGGGGAAAAGAGCAAGAGAGAAAGTAATGGTAATTTTCCTCCACGTGCTCTTCCCAGCACCTTGTAATTGAGGTTAGGGACCTTCCAATGCAGATTTGTCATCTTTCCATTTAATTTGGGCAACTAGCACCACATTGTGCCTCCTGTGGTTTCACTTGCCCATGAAATTTCTATAGCACATTCCATTCTCTTCTGCAAGCAGGCAGGAGAGAGTGGGGCATTAAGACAATCCAGTAGGATCTACTTATCTGTGTTAGGCCAGAAGACAGTATACTTTCAATTTTTATCCTTAGAGCAGGGTAATCTTCCTTCAGCACATGCTAGTATCAGTTATTCATTAATAGAGGGGATAGGAATCACTTATCAGCACCCATCTTTCACCCCAAAAGTAAGGTGTTTCCAACTCCATTAGTATCTCTACAGAACACCTCTAACACCAGCACTGTAACAGGTGCCATACTTTAAAGATGACACCTTTAAAAAGAACTAGGGGTTATCCTGATTATGTAGTTATGTTCCAGCCTTCATTTCACCAGAGGTGGCTGACTGGAACAGTCATGCAAGCAAGCACTACTTACAAATTTCATGAAAGAACCTACACAGCATCATACTTGACAGCCAGCTTGAGGTATCAGTACCAAAAAGAGCTAAGCGGTACCTGCTCATTAAAACTGGCACTGAAACAGCCTTACATAAAAACAGGTTGAGCATATAATCCAACCCTTCCACTGGTTTCTCCATCAGAACTGTAGACACACCAAGTGTTTCTACACCCTTCATTCTGAACTAACCCATCCAGGCCCAAGACGACTCCCAGACACAGACAGGTCACAGAGCTCAAAGATGATGAAGAGATGCTAGGACAAAGCTTAGCTTCAGCCCACTTCCTACAGAGTTTTTCAAAGAGCTGGTTCCATTTCCTCAGTTTCACTTTACCTAGTAGGGGTCACTGCTAAAGCAGATGTTTGAGAAGCTGCCATTGTTCCCTGGATCACAGATAAGCAGAAGAATTACATAGCTGATTACAGCTATCACGAGACACCATCAGCAGCTCTCCTACACCAGAGCACATCACACAGAAATGATCAAGCAGTAAAGGCTTATCACAAAGTTAATGAGAACCCACACCTACTCAATCAAAGAACAAGGACAGAGTGGGAGCCAGGAAGAAGAAACAATCACAGAAGTATGAGGCTGAAATAAAAAGATACTAAGCATAAAGCCTGTGAAGAGCCAGGAGTAGTATGAGAACCTCCAGCCATGGTGAGACCTGGACTGCACAGGAAGCTGCTCAGGAAGGAAAGACTGACTTGTTTAGCACAGGTGATGAGACTACACTGTGCAGAAGTGGCAAGGAAGTATTTCACTGCTTGAGGTTTGATGTGACACTATGAGCCAGGTAGAATGGAGGAAAGGGAACCTGTATTACAAGAGCTTAGGATCCTCTGTCTCAAGAGATCAAAAAGGTGTAAGAATACAGATGTTCTGAAGCAAAAACATGCTTAGGAAACTCATCAAATCTAGACAAGAGTTATGACTGAAATGAATAGCATATGGCCCTGCTGCCCCTGCCTCAATCTCACCTTTAAGATTAAACTCTATATTTAATGCTAAATCCAGAAGCAGGCAGGTTACAAAGAAGCCCCTCAGAGTAACCAATTCTAGGAGTATAAACTTCATGGATAAAGGGTCTGATTGTAGAAGATGCAACTTACACAGGAGGAACCACTAGTACCCCAGGGGATTGCCACAGTACTTCAAGCTCACATACACACATTTGTGAAGCTGCTTTAGAAACAGCTGAAACATTGCATTGCTGTGTGCAATTCAAGATATTAACCCTGCAGCACCCCACTAAAAAAAAGAAATCAGTAATTCTTTTGATTCACTCCTTCCTATAACCCTACAAGGCTCTGCATGTGTTAGGGATTAGTGTACAAGGGCTTTATTTGTATTTTTTCTGCTCCAATACAAGCAGTTTCCTTGCCTTTCAGCAAGCAAATCTTGAACTTACACACACCTCTTGCATGGTGACAGCAACCTCTCCTTATTTCACAGAACTGGAGATAAAACCATCATGCATTATCTTTAGTATGGCAGTGCTAGGATCATGAGTATCTAAAATTCTACATTCACAAAGCACTTGATAACAATCTCAAAGACAAGCTTCAAGACTTCACTCTCTGACCTTGCACTCAAGATTAAAGAGGATACACGGTCCAAAGCTTCCAAGTAATAATATATTTTCCCTCTTGTCACTCAGACACAAAAAGCTCCTTTGACTCAAGCAAGAGTTACTGACATGGCAGGCAGAGCCAAAGCCTCAATCAGTGCTGCTGTCAAGAGGGGCAGTTCTTCCCCCTGAATTTTCAATTCCTTCCTCATCCCTGCACTCAGAGATCACAGCAAGAGGTTTGCCAGTCAGGTCCAACAGACAGCTGAAGGTCTGATGCACCAACTGACTGCACACTGAGCGTACTGATGATGTAGAAGTGCCCTTCCCAGTAATATGGATTGAAGGCAATGGTGAAACTAGACCTGTAATGGCTACAAGGAAGAACAGGAGAGGGGGGATCCTGAGTCACCTTGCACAGGGATGACAGTGTGGCTGCATGTAGGGGAAGCATAGATACATCTACACAATCACGTGGAAAAGGTACTGAAAGAGACCACCACACACATCTAAGGCCAAGAGGAGCTGTTCTTGTTGGGGAAAAATAATAATAAAAAATAATCAAAGCAATACTCAAGACAGGGGAAGCATTATAGAGGCCCCTCTGAACACTGCGCTCTTGCCACACCTCTTATGAGTCACTGGGAAAGGAAAGAGCATTGGGAGCCATTTTATAGCTTGCTCTCTGCTCTGCAGATGTAAGACCTAGTGCCCTTTGCACGTGTCCTTGACTAGAACATGTGAGCCTCAAGCCATTCCTCACAACCCGGGCTGGTTCTCTTTTAAACTCATTCCACTGATAAAGCAGAAATGTACTCTAAGTACATTCAGTTTCTGTACCACAGATTTATTTTTTTAATTTTCTTTTAAACAAGCTCAAAGTCTTCTCAGTGAAACTTGGTCACAATAATCCCAGTGAACTCCAAGGTAATTCCCATTATTTGAAAATAATGCAGATAACTGCAACCAACAAAGAAACTTGCTGCGACATCACAAAATGTTATTAAGGATAATGTAATGTCAAATGCAGCACAGACAGTCAGTATAGGTGCAGATGACATCATGCACCTTGTCTCATTGTACAATTACTGCAAGTAAATGCAATGTTCCCTGACTAACCCTACTGAAGTAATGCAAGAAGTCCATTTGACTCAAGTAACGTGTGTGCAACTGAACACAAAAGCTTCCATCTCTTTCGGAGGAAGGCTACCTCCAGGTTTGACTACTTAACTTCAGACTTCGTGTCACATTTTTACCTGCTACCTCCAACAGCATGTTTATGCACCTCAGTTAGTGACAGTTCCACCAACCTGCTCTGTATGGCCATGATTGAGGTTTTTCTTAATTTCTCTCACTGGACGATGCAAGTTGTACAACACTGATCTTGTTTTTCAGGCAGGGAGGCATAGTTCATTTGCCTGACGATCTCAGCAAACAGTTCATCCACCATGGTTTTGCTCTTGGCTGATGTCTCCATGAAGGGACAGCCCCACTCCTGAGCCAGGGCTCTGCCTTCTGCAGATAAGACCTCCCTCTCCGACTCCAGATCCACTTTATTCCCCACTAGGATCAGAGGAACTTTCTCGTATCTCTTCACCCGGACAATCTGGTCCCTCATCGGCTTGATGTCCTGAGCAAACAACCCAACTGGTTAGTATGTATAAATAATCACAGGAAATTGCTATTTAACCACTACAAAAGTACATTTTATTAACCCTCACATGCAACTAAACACTCAAAACACATCAGAAGACTTCTTAAGTTCACATGGATCTAGAACTCTGAGAAGATCGACTACCCATCTTCAATAAAAGTAGTTTCTTATTTTATAAAATGCTTATGTATTTATATAAAATATACATGCATCTACAAACAGAAAGAAAGTAGTGCACTCCCAGAGAGGCTTTTGGTTCAGAGGAACATAGAGTATATCTGCTTTGAAAGCTGATTTCAGGGTTTTCTTGAAGAAATCCTCTCAAGTCCAACAATCTGAAACATTAGCAGCAGCATGCCATTACAGAACCATTAGGAATCTTGTGTTCTGTTTACAGCATGAGAAAGCTAGTAATTTAAATAAAGTCCTCTCACTTCTGGAACGCTTAGAATAATTCATTGTGAACACACTTAATCACATGTAAGTAACCAAATTAGATGCTGTAAAGAGATTTTATTACCTAGAGATGCATTTATTCAAGTCTGAGCTAACAGCAGAGTTTACACTTGAAAGTCTTGAGTCAGCCTCCTCTGCCCCCTAAGTGTTTTAAGTTACTATCAGTGCTACTAAGTTCTACAAATTCTTGCATAGTTCTGAGACAAAGCAATTCAGGTGTTTGAAGTTACCACTCACTGCATAAAGGAACTGCAGAGTGGTTTACACCTACGGGCTTCAGAGTAAACACACTCTAGACAGACAAGAAGAATTAAGTATTAACAGGGTGGATTACTAACTGCATGTCCATTTCTCGAATAATGGGGACTGGATGGTCCCCAAAATAAGCAAAAACAAGGGCAGAAGCATCCCAGTGCCACTGCTGTTGTTTTCCAAAGGAAGTATGTCTTCAGCTTGTACTCAGGCTATTTTGAGGCCTCTGCTAAGATAAAGTTTAGCCTTCAGCAGAAGCAAACACACTGCTTCAGTGGGGGTGTGCAAGGTTTTGCCAAGCAGCTGGAACTCACCCAACTCCACAACTGAAGCCAACACAGTAGTTGCAAATCCCTATGCTGCATGCAGTGCTGCTAAATCCACTCATTCCCCACAAATAAAGCCTCACTTCTAGAGACAGCTTAGACCAGTTACTGGCTGAGACACTTCCATTTTTTGGAGAGTTTTAATAGTAGAAATGAAATCCAGACCCACAAATTATCAATCACATATGGCTCGCTTCTTTCCCCTCTCTAGTGCACCACCTACACTGTGAAAGCATCAAGCTTATTCTGGACAGGAATATATTTTTTGGGGGAGGGGGTGGAAAATAGCAGTTTACTTAAGTCACAACGGCAGAACAATAAGACTCTCATCAAAACCAACTGAAGAAACATGCAGTTGAAGGAAGAGGGGGGAGAAAAAAAATAGGAAGTCTCGATTTTAATATTAAGTGATTTCTTCATAGAAGGGGATTGCCAAAAGGCTTCTATGGGGGAAGTGTGAGCAGGTCATTGTTCTCCAGCACTGCGTGGGATTTAACAATGGTGGCACCCTGATAAGTACCTGCAAAGCAAGCAGTTTTCCATCAGGAAGCAGGGCTGGTAAATGCACTTTCAAGCGGGACATTTCCACTTTTGCCCCTTTGGAGATAAAGGGCCCATACGCACACACCCCCACCATGGCTAACCCCAGAACCTCACCCTCCTCGGCCCAGCGCCTTCCCCCTGGCAGGAACGACGCGTCCAAAGAGGGGAGGGTGGGGGGGAGAGTTGGGGCCAGCCGCCTCCCCGCCCCACCGAGCCGCCTCCCCCGCCCAGAGCCCTGGCGAGGTTACCTGGAAGGACTGCTGGTTGACCAGGCTGTAGACGAGGATGAAGCCCTGGCCGTTTTTGATGTAGAGGTCGCGCATGGAGGCGAACTGCTCGGTACCCGCCGTGTCGAGGATCTCCAGCACCGAGGGGGACGAGTCCACCTCGATCTCCTTGCGGTAGAAGTCCTCGATGGTGGGGTCGTACTTCTCGATGAAGGTCCCGGTGACGAACTGCACCGTCAGGGCGGACTTCCCCACCCCCCGCTGCCCAGCACCACCACCTTGTACTCCCGCATCGGGCCCCGCAGCCGCTCGCCGCTCCCCCGCCGGGCCCGCCGCCGCGGCCCGGGCCTAGGGCAGGCGGCAGCGCGGCCCTCTCATAGCTCCGGCCCGCCTTAGGAGAAGGGCGAGGCCCCGCTGCTCCCGCGCCGTCCTGAGGGGAAGGAAGAGAGACAGCCGTTAGGGCCCGGCCCGGCCCCACCGCCCCGCTCCTCGCCGCCGCCCCGCTCCTTACCGCCGCGCCTCACTCCATCCCGCCGCGCCTCGTCCGCGGGAACCGCCCGGCAGCGGCCGCCCCCGCCCGGAAGGGTTATGCTGCGGCACCCGGAGGCGCGCCCCTCCCCGCCGCTTTCACCGGTCACTTCCGGCGCGGAGCCCCGGCGGTGCGGGCTGAGGCACACCCCACGACGTGCTGCGTCACGACCTGCGTTGTGCGGCCACGCCCGCCGCAGGGGGGACGGCTTTAAGCGCTACGGCTGCTGCGGGGGCGGGCCGTGGCACTCTGCTCGCCCCTCCCCTCCCGGACTCGCGGTGTGGGCTCGGCAGACCCCGGGCGCCGCGGCGGAGCTGGGCCGGGGGACGGGCGGTCCCGCACGCCGGGCCCCGGAAGGCCGGACGCCCCTGCGGGGTGACGGGAGGCGAGGCCAAGCTAAGCCGCCGCCGGCTCCGGCGCCCTCCCAGCACGTACATCGCTCGTAACGCCGGCCAGGCCCCCGCAAACGAGGCGGCTGTCGTGAGGAGCTCGCGTCCCAGCGCCCCGGCGGGAGCGGGAGGCGGGCAGGGGCTGGGGCAGCGCCGCGTGGGCAGTACATCGGCGGCGGGACCCGTGGCAAGCGTGCCGTAAGCCAGGCGGGCCCGTAACGGGCGTTCCCAGCGCTTAGGGGCTGCCCAACGCGTTACTCGCCTCCCGGCTGCCGCACGACCGCGGGTCTCGCCGCTCGGCTCTTAGGGGCTCGGCGGAGGTGTTGCTTTGCCCTCCCGTTTTCTTTCCCTCGGAGCCCGTTGCGGGAGAAGCCCCACCCTGGGGCCCGGCACGAACCCCGCGGTGGCCGGGCCGCTCCGGCGCTCTCGGCTCCTCCGCCCGGCAGCAGGTGTCAGCAAGGGACCGGCTGCCGGGCTCGACGTTGCGGTGCATCCATCCACCCACCCACCCGGGCTTTGGGACTCGCCCCCGGCGCTTCCCCCGCCGGCGAGTTCCCCTTGCCGTTAAGAGGAGGTAATTGGAAGTAATAAACGGCTGTTTGCTTTCTCGCTCGCTTCAGCCCCGAGTCGGTTTGTTTGGGGGAAGTGTTCCCACCCAGAGGAGAAGCGACCAGGGTTTGTTATGAGCCATCACACCGCTGCTCCCCACAGCCTGTGGAATTTCAGCAGATGCATGCAGGGAGCAGGTTTTCATAGAATGATAGAATCACAGAATTGTAGGGGTTGGAAGGGACCTCGAGAGATCATCGGGTCCAACCCCCCTGCCAAAGCAGCTCCCTAGGACATTTCACTGAGATAGGCGTCCAGACGGGTCTTGAATCTCTCCAGAGAAGGAGACTCCACCACCTCCCTGGGCAGCCTGTCCCAGGGCTCTGGCACCCTCACTGTGAAAAAGTTTTTCCACATGTTGGTGCAGAATTTCCTATGCTCTAACTTGCAGCCATTGCCCCTTGTCCTGTCCCCACAGACACTGAAAAGGGGCTGGCTGATTCCCCCTGCATCCCCTGCTTAAGATAATTATAAACATTAATTAGGTCCCCCCTTAGTCTTCTCTTCTCAAGGCTGAACAGTCCCAATTTACTCAGCCTTTCCTCATAGGGGAGATGCTCCAGGCCCTTCATCATCTTCGTAGCCCTTCTTTGGACTCTTTCCAGGAGATCCCTGTCCTTTTTATACCAAGGCGCCCAGAACTGGACACAATACTCCAGGTGGGGCCTGACCAGGGCAGAGTAGAGGGGGAGGATCACCTCCTTTGACCTGCTTTGTCCCTTTCCTCTGTGTGTCACCTAGTTGGGTTGCAAGCCCCCGTCACTTGCCCGTGTTGTGTCCATCCCGTGCCTCAGTGGGGCCTAGAGAGGTGTCTGGTCAAGGTTGAGCATCACCCAAAGATGCAGATAAAGCACTGTGAGGTGGCTCTTCTTGTGGCTGGTCTTGCAAATAGTGTTATTTTATTAGCTTTCTTTCCATAAAGAAAGTACAGGAAAGACATGGAGCTGTCAGAATGAATCCAGAGGAGGCCACAGAAATAATCGAGGGGCTGGAGCACCTCTCCTCTGGAGACAGGCTGAGAGAGTTGGGCTTGTTCAGCCTGGAGGAGGCTCCAGGGAGACCCAGCTACAGCCTACCAATACTTAAAGGGGTCCTGCAGGAAAATGGGAGAGGGACTGTTCACCAGGGAGTGCAGTGATAGGACAAGGGGAATGGCTTTAAGCTGTAAGAGAGCAGGTTTAGATTAGACATTAGGAAGAAATCCTTCCCTGTGAGGGTGGTGAGGGCCTGGCACAGGTTGCCCAGAGAGGTTGTGGAAATCACTGGATCCCTGGCAGGGTTCAGGGCCAGGTTGGATGGGGTTTTGGGCACTCTGGGCTAGTGAAGGTGTCCCTGCCCCTGGCAGAGGGGTTGGAACTACATGACCTTTGATGTCCATTCCAACCCAAACCATCCTATGGTTCTAGGATTATGGGGAAAGCTCAGTGAAGACTTTTAGTCCCCATAAGAAATCTTAAATCAGCTACACCGAAATTGAGTCACTCTTTATTAGATGTAAGTAATAACCACTCTCCTTCCTTGCCAATGCCTCCAAAATTGTCAAGTGAATTTCTGGCATGAGGTAGACGTGCCGGGATGGAAGATACTGATGAGGCTGGTGAATCAGCTTGAAAATGCAAAAAGGTGAGCATTAAAACAGGCTGCCTCCTACTTCAACCCTATTATAAATCACAAATAGTTGTAAAGTACCTAATGCACTCAGGGTGCCCAGGTTAAGGGAGAAACGCAGCTGCTTGCAGAGGAGCTTCCCATCTAATTTTAACCATGACACAATCAGCCACAGTGACAAATGGGGGGAGGGAGAAAAGGGGTAAGGGAGGATGAGGGTGACAATAAAGAGATTACACGGTCACTTAGGTTCATTATATGCATGTCTTTGTGGCACTGCAGGTCCATTATGTTTGCAGTGGGTGGAGGAATGACTAGGGGAGAGGGATGGGGCAAAGAGCACAGCCATGGGGCAAGCAGAAGGAAAAAAATTGTTTGGGTGCAATGTGAGTTAACATGATGCCTCCCTCCTGAGCTGAGTGGACAGCCCAAGGCGAGATTGGGAACCTGTGGTTTTTTTCCTCTGGGTCCTTGGTGCTTAATCACTGTCGGTTTAGATTCCTGGAGATTTATTTCCCAACTTTAGACCTGGCTTTACATGTCTACAGCCAAAAGAAAGGAAAAAGGCTGATTCCAAAGCACACCTGACTGTTCCTTATCCTTAAGGCGAGTTGTTCCCTTTGTTTAAGAGTCTGTGTAGTTATTTCATCGCCTTGTATGCTACCCTGTACTTGGAGCCACAAAAACAGCCAGTGATGTAAAAGGGTTTGAAACTCCACACGGGAATAGCTGCTTCTTCCATAAATGGCCAAGGGAGTGCTGAGCCGGCCACACAGGGCACCTGCTGATACCACCGCTCCCTCGCTATCGCCACCTCACCTCCATCCCATCCCAGGGAGGTGTGGCACATCCTGGGTCAAAGGCCTCACTTAATCTCTGCTGCTATTTTCTCCCTGGCTCCTGCCAAGGAGAAGGATGCAGGGCTGGCCCTCGGTGCTATCCCGGGGGAGGTTTGCCCTCTTTCAGCAGAACAAACCTCCCAGATCAGTGTCTGGGCAGGATTTGATTGCTGCCAGAGCAGCTCTGTGATGTGTGTGGCCTCAGCTGCTCTATGCTATCCCTGCAGCCAGCAACAATAAAGCAGACTCTTATTAAATTAACCTGCTAAGACACAGATCCTGCAGGGATGTTCTGGGAATGGACAGATGGCACAAGCAGTGGCCAGGAATAACTACAATCCCTTTCTCACCAGTGTGAGAGATGGATCCTACCCAGCGCTGCGTGGGGCAATGGGGGCAGGCAGTGCCCTGTCCTGCAGAGCAGGGACAGAGGGATACCCTCAAGCTCTGGAGAGAGCGAGGAGCCTGGAACATCCTCGAATGCTGGTGTGGGACTGCACCACCTCCCCACCCCTGCCACAGCGTGGACAGAGGCTTTCTGTGCTGTAATTACCGAGCAGCTCGCTGCTGTGACTCACTGTGTCTGCCCCAGCCGTAAGGCAGGCTCTCCTCTGCCAGGAAGCCTGCATCAGGCTGCCACACGAAGGCGGCTGAGTAGATACACAGCAGGGAGAGCCTGGATTTCACCTAAGTTACCATCTATCTGGGCACATCCCTCACATGAATACGTGCAAAACCAGCTTACGGCCTAGTGTCATTTCTTCTCCGCCTCTTCCAGTGGTTTTGCTAATCCACTTATTGTGCCTTATGGTGTTCAGCATGTAAGCTGCGGGGTAGGGACTGGCTCCTTGGGGCTCCTCAGGGCTGTTGGAGCATTGGGGGCTGCTCTCACGTGAGGCTCTTTGGAGGAGGTCCTGTTGTACCAGTTGCGTAACCGTAGTTTCAGCTCTGCGGGTTGCCATGAGATATGTCTTAGGGGTTGGGTGTGCTCACCTGGCACATCCTCCCAATTCTGGATCTGTTTCAGGCGGTAAGACCTGCAGAGATATTTTGCCTTCATCAGCTTTCCCTGCCAATGTGGCGATGACTCAGAGGCAAATTCTGAGGACATTTCTCAGAAATTTCTTATTTCTGCCACCCTTCATCTTCTCTCTGTTACTGCAGCAGCACTGAGAGGCAGCATTTAAAAAAAGGTAAAGGGCATTTTCCAAAGCAGTTACAGATCCTGGGGCAGACTTGGGGCTGCCTTGAGTTATAATTAATACAACAAAGAGGTGATTGGAATTTCCTGGAGCAAAAGTATTGCTCTTCTGGCCCAAGGCATGGTACCAGATCATCAACCCATTAGAAAAGCTTGGTCCGGGAGCTGGGTGTTGCTGACAAGCAACAGCACAGGGAAGGTGCTGTCGTTACACCCTGCTACACACAGCCTGCAGCCTGTCACCTCCGCATCAGCCCTCTCTCCTGGTTATCCAATATGCAGAAGAACTTCTTCATGGTGAGGGTGACAGAGCCCTGGGACAGGCTGCCCAGGGAGGTTGTGGAGTCTTCTTCTCTGGAGATATTCAAGACCCATCTGGATGCCTATCTGTGCAACCTGTCCTAGAGAACCTGCTTTGGCAGGGGTGTTGGACTCGATCTCTGGAGCTCCCTTCCAACCCCTACAATTCCATGAATCTGAACCCCCTCTGATGCTGCCTCTCCTGCCTGCACGATCAGCATCCTGCACTGGGGTCAACGAGCCAGCCTCCAGGCAGCAATGAGGACACTGTTGGTGCAGCAAACAAGCTGGTTTCACGGGTCACTCCTCTTCCTATTTTCTCCAGCCATGGAGCTCTCTCCTCATCACCCTTCACGGTCCAAGCTAATACAATCGGTACCGCAGTGCCTGGGAAGCGCCTCCAGCTCTCGCTCACTGTATCCATGAGCCGAGCCACAGCTCCACGGCTCCCAAAACCTGGCTCATCCCCCACTTGTGAGACACCAGCTTTCAGGGATGTCTGGAAAGCTGAGAGGTCCTTGGGCCTGACCTCATCTGACCACCAACAGCCTCTCCCTAAAGTAGACACATACATGGCCTAAAGTTTCTAGCTGACATTGCAGCAGAGTAAAACTGAAATTACAGCTGCTTAAGGCTCAAAGGCCAGGTGGCAACAGTGATCACACAGCCCAAACCTCTTGCTTCAAACCTCAATGGAGAAGAAAGGTAGGGGGAAGGTAAGCCCACTGTTTAGATACGTTTATAGGATGTGTGATAAAGGAGATTTTAAACTGATGTCTAACAAAGAGCTCCTGCTAAGAATTCCATGGGTTTTCCTTTTTTTCTATCACATCCCTGCAGCATTTGCCAGTCACACGCTACAGAAATATGCAAATGTTGTGTGTGAAATGCACTGGCAAAATGAAGCAAGCAACAATTCATATCAGTGAAACCTTCTTCGTTACTCCCACTGGGGAGAGAGGAAAAGTAACATCCAACCCAGGCAAGGCACTGAGAAAATACTTTAATGTGATGTTGATCTTAATAAGCAAAAACCCTTCTTTCTTCTTTCTCATGAATTACTTTTCACTTGGCAATTTCCTCATAGCAGGAACAAGTATTATCCCGACTCGTTAATTCCTCTGTGCAGACTCCAGCACTGAGCTCATTAAAGCATGCTGAATCCCCAGGCAGAGCTCCTGGGTCACGCTCCCATCCAGCACAGTGACCTCAGACATTCACAGCCACCACACAGCCTCATTGCCAGCCCTGGGACAGATGGTATCACCGAGGTGGCTGAGCACCTCTCCTGCTGGCAGGACGTGGACACCTCGTTCGGTGACGTGGGGATGTTTCTGCTGAAGTACTGGTGCCTCTTTCCTGAGGAAACCTGGGGCATCATCCCTCCTGGCTGGGATGGGATGCACATGCACACACACATGAAAACCAGGTCCTGGCAGCACTTGTGACATGCAGGAGCCATGTTTCCCAGGTGGGTGATGCCACCATCACCAACTGCTGTGGGGTGGCACATCCACGCGGTGTGGCCTCGCCCGCCCACCGACAGCACTCAGTTTGCCACCCATCCCTCGACCCCAGCCACAGCTGAGGACACACACATGGCCAAGTCCGTGTGTCAGACGTGTGTCCCCAGGCGGCAGTGCTGTGTGAGGCTCTCATGAGGGTGGGGCCGGGTGGTGGGCCGAGATGCTTCTGAAGGAGATCAACCAGAGGCCGGCAGAAAAGGCTTTCCAGATAAGTGCGTTGGCAGAGCTGAGAGCAAAACCAGCCAGGCCGAGCTTCTCCCCAGACTGCGTTTGCAAAAAGCTAACAAAACTGTCTGCGAAGCGCGAACACGGCGAGCTCATTACGAGGCGCTTTATCAGCCTTCCTGGCACTGGAGGCCAACAGTGCAAAGCTGCATTTCCTCCATGCCAGAGCCTGTCAGCTCCCCTGGAAACGACACCTGGCTGCTTGGAGGCAATCCAGGCACCAGCGAGGGTCGTCGCAACTCCCCGGAAAGCTGCAGCCTGGATAATGTGCAGCATCCGTCATCATCATCTGCTGGGTGATGATGACAGCAGACCTTGGGGGTTGGCTGCTCCAAGAACCTGGTATGGGAGCTGAGGGGTTAAAGTGCTTCAGCAGGAGAAGGTCCTTGGAGGAGGACAGCAGTGAAACTGCTTAATTAGAGTATTCAGATTGGATGGGGTTGCAAAGCAGTTAATTTTTCATCTTGAAAAATACAGAATTAATATTTTTCCATCCAGGATCAGAAGCAGTGGGGGCCATCAACAGCCTCACTGGGAATCCCCGTGCAGGGGAGGACTCCAGAGATCTTGGATGTGATTGCCCATGGTCTTTAGCATTTTGTTCTGCAGTTTAGGAACTTGCTAGAGTTCATTTTGTGGATAAAAGCTGGCACTCCAAACCCCAGCTGTCTCTGCCTGCAGCAGGGAGGTGCTGCTGGCTGGTTCCGTATTGCAGAGTGCTGCTTTGGCCTTTCAAGGAATTTCCTAATTTGCGCAGGCTGGAGAGGAGAAAGCCCGTGGCTGGTGAAAGCAAACGTGGCTCTGACCGGGCTGGTCCAGCCACCTTGCCATCCCTGCAGACAAACAGCCACCACTCATGCCAAGGGTCACTGCCTTGTCCCTCCATGGCCATGGATATCTCAGCATCAGCAGTCCCTGGGTGAGCCCAGCTATGCCTGTGCTGGGGAGAGGATGCTCTCACCTCAGCCTGTGCCACAGCAGACCCAGAGGCAATGGGGGATGTGGCTCAGAATGCTGGGGGGAGAGAGCCAAGGCTCACCCCTGGGCTAGTCCTCATCCACAGGCTGGCAGCTCCCCTTGGTCTGGTCCACCTGCCTCATCCCTCAGGCTTTTCTCATCTCCTGCTTTTCAGTTTTCTAATCTTTTCCCCAATATTTAATCCCACGCCAAATTCTTCCCCATCCTCTTAAAATTCTACAAGTCTCCTTTTTTTTTTTTTAGCTTGGCTGTGTAATTATGAAACATTCCAAATCCCTCTGTGTGCTCAGTCTTCATACCTTGTGCTCCCCCCACTGTGTTCCAATCACTCAAACACAAGGTCTTGGCCTGCTCGACACAAAAGTTTGCGTGTTCCTTAGAACAAAAGTCATCCCCCTGTAGCTAGTGCTTTGGTGGATAAGAAGGGGAGCACACCAGGAGCAGAGGCAGCAGCTGGGGGTCCCCACCCTGTGGTGCACCTTGAAGCAATGGTGGTGGCTGAGCTGAGCTGTGTTTCTTTCTGGGCAGTATCTAGTTGCCCCTCAACGACTGTGGGTGAAGGGCTTTGACACCCTTTGTCAGCTCTGCACCCGGCATGGGTTGGCAGGTAGCTGGGCCACGTGTCTCTGCGGGGTACCCCACTCTGCCACCATCCCTGGCATCACCTGCTGAGTCTCCTCATGGTGGGAATGAGGAGAAAAAGCTGCTTCCCTGTGCAGAGGGAAGTTGTACCAAGAGCAGAGCAAACCAATCTCTGGCTGATGAGCTGCTCTAGCACTTTGTGTTGGTGAAAGGAATAATCAAGCCCAGCTCTAGAGAAGATAAAGATGGAAAGAAAATAAAAGCTTTCTCTGGCAGGCTGGTTTCTGCCTGGGGTTGGGGCCCTCCCCAGGGGCCTGGGTGGTGGCTTTGGGAGGATGTGCTGGTGCTGCTCTTGCTCCTGGTTCAGCTGTGGCTTCTCTGAGCACCAGATCCACTGAGATCCTGCAAATTTTTGCTTTTCCAGCTCATTCCTGTGGGGCTGGAGGGAAAGGAGAGGGGGAGGGCAGCTGCTGGGGTTCCCAGCCCAGCTCCTGGCCATGGAGCCTCTGTGTGTGCTCACACCAAGCTTGCCCAGGGAACACTGCTTGATCCTCAACCCCAGCTTGTCTCCTGTCTTTCCCACAAAAGCCACATCTGGTGCAAAAGCCTGGCTTTCCCCAGGCCAGAGCCCTCATGTGATGGCCCAGGTCTGAGCTAGGGGACAAGGAGCCACACGCTGAAGTGCTGCTCGTGGGACACCTTGGTGAGGGAACACACCTGGGGCCTCCTCACCCACCCACTAACATCTGCCTGCCACAAAAGCATGGGATGTTTTGCCACAGACACCACCAGCAGCTCAAAATCTGGATCCGATGCTCTGCTGTCTCCACAATATTACCTGATTAAAGGAAAACCCCACAGTGAGAAGGGGGCCCAGAGGCTCCTTCTGCTCCCAGCAGCACGCCCTGAGCTGGCCCACTCCCAGCTTCAGCTACTTGCAGTCTGGGACACACACATTTTGGCAGGCAGCACCCCCAGCCCCATCCTTGCTAAGTTCTGGGCAGAGATGTGGCAGTGTCAGGCACCTGCAAGCAGGAGTATGGGGGGGACACCACATCTCTAGGCTGGACCAGGGGAGCTGAGCCGTTACCCCAGCCCCAGATGAGTGCTGCTCCATCACTAGGTGTCCTGTGGAAGAAGCAGGTCGATGAGGCTGGAGGTGGGAAGAAGCAAAGGAGGAGTAAGGTGGCTCAGGCCAGAGCAGCATTTCTCTCCCTGTTCCTCCCTGCCTTGCACTAGGACCAGCACGGCTGGCTGGCGGTGGGAGTTCGTGACTCATTATCCCCGATCGCTATCGGATGACACACTTACTGCCAGCCGGACGGGCCTCATGCCAGCACAGCAGGCCCTGGAGCCTGGCGGGAGGGTGGCTGGGCTCTGGCAGCAGCTGTGCTGGTGCAGACAGGCTGGGAGGTCACTGGCTGCAGCCCTGGGATGCACAACCCTGTGCTCACCCCTGGCTGGGGGTGGGGGAAGGGGTGTCATTGGGGCAGAACAGGTCCCTCTGTCCTGGCAGCGAGTGCCCCATGCTCAGGATGCGAGCACAAGGCTGGCTGCAGGTGCTGGAGCTGCATGAGCAGAGCTTGGCAGGATGGGGTGCAGGCAGGCGGCATGTTGGGGAGCCGGCCCAGCACCCTCACCTCCTGCAGCACCCACCCTGCTCACCAAGGCTTCCCAGCTCCTGGTGCCAGCTCCACGATGACAAACACCTTTAGCGCAGCCTTTATTAGGTGAGACGCCCGACTCTGCTCCCCATGCCAAGCACTAATGCAGCACAGACCTAAATACAGCCCTAATGCAAAAGCTTAAAGGATTTCTCATAATTGAGCCAAGCTGGCAGAGGGGTGAGAGCCTGGCGGGGGAACTGGAGCCCACCTCCCTCCCTCTGCCCAACCCCCTCATCCAAATCCATCTGCAGCCCCCACCCTTGGATTGCATGACATGGGGAATTAAAAAGTCTTCCAAGGCTTCATCCCGCCCAGCCCAGAGCCCCACATTGCCCTCGTTACCCTTGCTAAAATCCCCTAGCACAAGTAGCATCACCATGTAGTGTGAATCCATGTCTCCCCACCCTTCCACTGCGGGTGCTGCTGGGGCCCTGCGTGCCCCTGCCGACCCTGAGCCCCTGCTGCGAGGCGTGACAGGGCAGCAGGACCCGTGCACCCAAAGGATGCTCGGTGCTGGGGAGATGGTAAGCCAGCACCTGCTCCTCCCACAGACCCCCATGTTGTAGGGCTGGGGGGCCGCAGCACCCTGAGGCTAGCAAATGCATGGACTTACCTTCACATTACCCCTGCCTCCACACTGACCCAAGAGTAGTGGTGGTTTCATGGGCAGCTTCCCGTGTCTCCTCACCGGCATGGCAGGCAGTGTGGTCCTCAGGCAGAGCAAAATGGCCAATGGCTTTGATTCAGGCCTGTGTTTCTGCAGGAGAAAGCAAACGGCATTTTTCTTCAGCAGATGCCTCTCAAAGCACCCATGAGCATCCCAGAACACCTCCCGGCACCCCTTGGCACCCAGGTGCCTTCATCAGGAGCTGCTCATGGGCAGAAGCCCTGGCACACGTCCAGCTGTCACCGCAGCACAAGGCAGAGCAGAGGGCTGGGGGGCTGTGGGGTGAGCAGGGCTGGCAGTGGGGATGCAGCCCCCACCTGCTCCTACGGTGCATGCAGGACACACAGGAGCTGCAGCTGGAAGACGGCCACAGAGATCAGCTCCATGCTGGTGGTGTAAAGCACCAAAGCAGAAGCCACATCAATTCTGCTGCCAAGGGGAGGAAGGCAGCTGCTCCCTTGGGAAGGCACCGGTAACATTTACAAGCAAATAATTTACATGTGCTGTGGAGGAAAGCAGAAATACCTCTGTGCAACCATCTGCAGCTGCAGAGAGAGGAATGGTGGGGGTGTCGCAGCGCTGTCGCCTCAGGGCTGGATTTACACCCTCAGATCCAGGGCAAGGGCAGTGGGAACAGCCAGGATGGAGTATGCTACTGCTAAATGGACTGGCAGAGCTACCCTGAGAAGGGTAAAATGAGGAGGAAAGGGCAAATGCATTTGCAGCGAACATCTTCCAGCCAAGCAAGCCTGGCGGGGACCTCATCAGAGCAGGTGTGCCAGGTGCCTGCTTTTCCAAGCCCATCCCCCTGACCTTCAGGCTGCAGCTCTTTCCACCTCCATGTGGCAGCAGAATTGATGTGGCTTCTGCTTTGGTGCTTTACACCACCAGCATGGAGCTGATCTCTCACCACAGATACCCCAGAAGACTTCCAGACTCTTCACAGAGATGTTTTTTGGGATGTGCTGCTCTCTTGGATGTACTCAAGGCAGGGTCCTACCTGTGCCCAGCAGGAAGAGGCACATTGGTCCATCATCTGCAGCACCAGCCCAGAGTGAGAGGGAACAGGGTGCTCCCCAGGCAGCAACATGCATTGATGTGACCCCTCCTGTGAAGGGTTAACTGGCTGCTTGTGTTGGACAGGATATTTTAGATCCACAGCTCATCAGGGATTAGCCAAACGTTTCTTTCTTCAGTCGCCTTTTTCTCACAATAAATGGATCAAAGTGATCTATTTACTCAGCACCAAGTCCAGATTGAATAAAAAATGGCTTTGGACCACAGAGACCCATTGGAATATGGAACAAGCCTTGGAAAATAGAGATTTTTTTCCCCTCCTTTCCCCCCATGTTTCCCACTGAAGCTTCAACAGCCAAATGGAGATTTTAACTGAACTTGGCTTTCCTGTACAACGTGTCCCCACGGAGAGGAAGGCAGGTAGCTAGCTAGGTGCCATGGTATTTCCAAATGACACACGCCATAAATACAGGATCATGCAGAGTTTTCTCAGATCCTTTAATCCAGCTTCATCGATAATGTGGTTTGCTGTAGCTCCTCCTGTGACTTCTGCAAATGGGCCCCAGGCGAAATCCCGTATCCCTGACCCAAGGATGCTGTTCAGCCTTGAAAGACAATATAAGTCTCCTGTTAATGGGCCACCCTGGAATTTCAGTGGTGGTGTGGGACTCACCTCCTCAACCCTCCCCCACAGGGATCCTTCTCCCAAATGGAGCTGGTGTCTTCAAGCTGTCACGGCTCAGCCTTTCCCATGGCCTCAAGGAAAGCATCCCCTGCAAGCTCCATCCCCTTCCCGCAGAGAAAGCCAAACCAGAGGAAAGCTGGTAATGAAATCTCCTAACTGTTCAGGAAGGATCCCACACCGTGACCAGAACACTGCTACAACCGCTGCTTAGAAAAGTTTCAGTTCCCCATTTTATGGTCTTAGAAACAATCCGGACACTTAATTGTGTCATCAGACGAGGTAAGTCATTTATAGAAAAAAACCCAACCCTGTACATGGCCTTGACACACAAACTGAGTCAATTAACCTGCAAGAAGTCAGGGAAAGAGGCTGATGGAAAAGTGACAATTACATAATTTGTCCTGGGCTTGGGCTGTCTTTTTTCAAAGTCAGCAGCTTGTCCTACTAAAAGCTGGTGGGGAGGAGCAGTGTGTGCACAGCCTCCTCCCACAGTGAGCATCCCTCCGCAGCGAGCATTCCTCCACAGCCTGCATCCCTCTGCAGCCTGCATTCCGCTACAGCCCACCTCCTTGCCACGCCGCTCCCACCCTCACAGCTCTAGCAGAACTCCATCCTCTGAAAATACTTGTTCTCCCAAGTCCTACCTTTCCCCTGGAGTCAGCTGCTTTGGGAAAACAGCCAACGCACCCTCCTGTGCTGTGCTCCTATCCCCGTCCCCCACGCTGGCATCCAGCCCCTCTTGCTGCCTGATTTGGGCTCTGTGTCGCAGCACCCCAGGTGCCGAGGCCAGACCACTGCTCTGGCCTTAGCAGAGTTGTTACTCACATCCTCAGGGGTTTCCCGGTGTTGTCTTCTGCTGCTCCTGAGATGTGCGGTGCTGCTGCCCGGCATAGCCATGCTCCTGGCTTGGTGCCTCCAGGTGGACCTCACACGTGTGGAGACCGGATGGCAAAAGCCAAAAGCTTTTAGGGAGCAACCTCCAGCCAGTTTAAGGGTAAAAGCCCCTTTTATGCAGGTGGTGACCAAGGTGTTGGCGCCGCTGTGCGATGTTCTTACCTCTAATCTACAGGACATTACAGAAGGGACACACAAACTCAGCCAGAAGCCATTTTCTCTTGCAGAAATCTAGGCTTGAGCTTAGCTGCTGTTGCCCAGGGCGGCAGCAAGAGCCATCCCCAGCCTGGCAGGGCACCCTGGGCTGAGTTGGGTGCTTGGAGCAGAGCTGGGGGATCTGGGCTGCTGCCAAAGGGAGCTTACTGCTGTCTTACTGCACTGGGACATTCAAAACAGTATCTGACACAAATGCTGAAAGAGAGAAATTAATACACACATCACCGTGCCACAAAAGCCGCAGGCTTTGGAATGATAGTCAATTTATTCTTCACGGTTATCTTCAAACGCACAGCTCTGATCTCCCCTCTAATCACATCACAGATAGGGTCAGAAAGGAAGCATGGAAAAATACAAACCAAGCGTACCGCACCACGAGTGTCTCAGGAGGTCTAAGGCACGAGAGAAACCAAACTGCAGCATCTGGAAAGTTTTACTTTTTATTTTTCTAAAATACAAATGTCTTTCTCGTGTTAGTAACTTTAATATGAGAGGCCGAATGCATCCCATAAAAAGGAGGCACTGGCTACAGAATGCAAAATACTGAAGGTATTTTTCTGGAAAGAAATTTATTCTGTTGTTCTACACTTTCGATGTAACATTGAATCAAATTCATTAGTTATTTTTACATCAGAACCTTTAAAGTTTGGGACTAATAAACTGGAACTTCAAAAGTTGGTTTGTTTTTTTTTTTTTTTTTAAAGTAAACTCCTATTAATGTGTAGATATGGATCCATAAAAAACATAACCAAGAATTTTATACACTTTATTAAAAGATCAAAAAATAAA
Organism: Hypotaenidia okinawae; assembly: GCA_027925045.1. NCBI lineage: Eukaryota > Metazoa > Chordata > Aves > Gruiformes > Rallidae > Hypotaenidia > Hypotaenidia okinawae. The sequence goes on from BSDF01000004.1 coordinate 11,709,403, forward strand.
CAATAACAATATAGAAGTAACATACTAAAATGAGTAGCATTATGCACATTTCTAAAGCACGTACAAGCACTACAGCAATATAACGTGGCAAAAAGAAAAATAAATTCAAAGCATACATCCTGTCGGTAGCAGTTGAGGGAATGAACTATCCTGTTATGGAACTGAAATCTTGCATTAGCCTATGCTGTCTGGATCTGATGATATTTTAATTTCTTACAATTCCACAGGGCTACCTGTAATCGTTTGTATATACTTTTTCTAAACTAGATCATTAAATTGATATCTAACGTTTCCCTTGTTTTACCAGAGATGCCTATGAAAAGAAGAATGTGCTTCAAAGATCTACTTTACACAGTACAGTATAAATGCTTTTATATATTTAAATTAAAAATTTACAATTTAGGAGAACATTCTCTCTTTGATTTTAGTGATTGCCTAAAATACAGTTCTCTATTTATAAAAAAAAATAGTGATCTGTTGTCCGGTGATATAATAAAGAGCACGGGGGGAGTCTTGGTTCTTTTTCATGATTTAAAATAAAAATATAATTAAAACAAAGCTAATTAGAAAGGAAAAAAAAAATCCCATAATCCAATCTAAGAATGGTCTTATCATCCCCTCATCTGCTAGGATACAAAAGCCATGGCAACAAAATCATTTGGCTTCCACCACTATCAAATAGCATCTGTGTACAGTAATAAAGAACTGGAACCTTGTAATTCGGTGTCAGGTAATTCTCTCTGTTGTGTGTTTGGAAAAATAACTTTGTTTTATTTAATAGCTGTGTTATTTTTGCATGTTTAAGTGTCTCAATTGAGAGGCAGATAGAGTTATTTTTTATGATAGAGGATATCAGTAAAGATCACTAGCAAAGATTTTCGCGGTGTTGTCATGATCACGCTCATGCCCCAGCGGAAGGAAGTCAGACCAGCCACGGTTCGTTTCACACAGTGCAAAATACTGTTCTCTCATAATCCCAGAAAGGAGAAAGAGCCTGGTTACAGAAAGGGGTTAGGCAGAGGCGAGCCTCAGTGCCACGGTGGCTGGAATTAGTGGATCGGTTCTTATTAAAATCTAGGTTATTCTAACACCCACGAAGAGAGGTGATATCTGAGCTTCCTCCCTGCACAATGCTACGGCTCTGATTCGGTAAACACCCAACACCACCAAACCTGGGGGTGCCCCGCAGGCTGGGCCCTCACTGCTGTCTGCAGCAGCCAGGTAGCTCCAAGACCTCAGCAGCCATGGCCCATGAGCAGGTCTTGCGCCTGGCAGTGATGCCTCTGTGCTCAGCCCTGGAAGGGGCAGGGAAGAGGGATGGCAACATCAGGTGCCACCACCCACCTCTGCTCTGGGGTGCTCAACTCGTTGCTTGGGTCAAGACCCACAGTGCAGCAGAACCAGTGACTTCCTGCAGCAAATCTCGGGCTTGGGTTTTGCAACCCTCCCCCAAAAACCAAAACCAACAGAAAACCCCCACCTTGTTCTAATAAAACATTAAATGGGTCAATGCAGGCACTTCAGCTTCTCCAAAATCCCCCTGGTACTGCAGAGCTCCAGCAGCACCACCAGCACAGTGGAAAGGGAAGCAAGAGGCTGCTCAGCAGGCTGGGGTACCATGGTTGCACTCTCCTTTGGTGGCAACTCAGCAGGGCTTGTCAGTCCCTGCCAGAGCACCAAGCTGGTGGCCACACTGCACGATCAGCCTTCACCTCCCCACTCCAAACCCAGCTAGCACTCTTGGATGAACACCACAAGTGTTATACAGCAGAGGAAAATGGTCCAAGACAACCCAGAACCACCCCCCTGTCCTTCCACAGCTCATCACTCCCTTCCAATTTGTTACCTGGATCCAAAAATCTAAAAACAACAACAAGAAATTTTTAAAAAAGAAAAGAATTAAAAAAAAAATAATCAGAAGTTGTGACATTTCAAATTCCCTCTGGGATGTAAAACACTCACTGGGGTGACAGTCACCTCTCACAGATAAACACTTCCAGCTAGAAATAGGATTAGGTGCTAGGAAAAATGTGTGTATGCCGGCACGGACCTATCGGTCCTAATAGGATTCACCGAGAACACAACCTATCAGCAACATGACCCGGGGTGTGTTTGCAAATGTAGGCCGATTAAAAAGGAGAAGGAAAAAAAAAAGAAGAAGCAATTCAAATCTTTGCTAGTGACCTTACTAATTAATTAAACACTGTTTCCCATTTCTCTGTGCTGCAGGTTGGAGCTGACCTGGTATCAGTCTGCTGTATAATAAGCTATGGCAAACTACAAAGCTTTTACAACAGCAAAGCAACATCATGCTTTCAGATAAGTTTTATAGCAAAAAACTCCTCCTTTTCAAAGCCTTAGTAATACCTATCTCTTTTACAAACTTTTCCTGTATTATTACAGACTTTTTATATTCAAAATAAGTTCCAAGGATTTCTTTCGTGGACTATGTACATAAGTGCAAAAAAGGTGTGTCTCACACATTCGTACACTAACTGAATCAGTTTAACTGCAGCATATTTGTATCTTCAACACTGTTACGGGGTCATTCCACAATATTTTTTATTTTTTGTTTTCTTCTTATGTACAGTTTTTGCTAATATAAATTAGTATTAAAATAGTTATATGAGTAATTATTTAGCCCTGATCGTAACGTAATCGCGTGAGTGCTCTTGATTTCTGGAGAAAAAGAAAAAATTGCAGGCAGAGCTACAGTACTGAAAGGGGTTAATTCTGAACTCCCACCGCCTGGATGAACGTGAAATGAAAGCAAGACCGGTCACTACATGGTAAATACAGGCTGTCATGTTTTCGAAGTGAAAATACTGTGGAATAACCCTTGCCACACAACAATTTCTACAAGCTATAAAACCTGACTCTAAATCCATGTGTTGTAAACTTCTTGACTGAAAAAGTGACGTTAAAGACACAAATTCAGCGTTCACATGGGACTTTGGGATTTTAAAAATATTCAATCATATCTTTATCTGACAGTATCGAACTGTACCTTTAACAAGCTCATACTGTTACACATCACTTTTAATTTACATGTGAAAATTTCACAAATAATGTATACAAAGGTAGCCATGTTGTAGTTTTGTTGCCATAGCAACAACAACTTAATATAATTAGTTAACAATGAATCTATCATTGTAGGAGTTACATACAAAGTTAATTTTGTTCTTAAACTGTAAACTATACAAACTAGTTATGGACTGTATTCTATACCTTACCATGCTTCAGTGTTGGTTTAGAATATAACTAAATGGGCTGAATACATGTATTAAAAATTTTAAACTTTCTCTAACTGTCCTTCAAAATTAAATTCATTAGTTACTAAAGATATCAAAAAAAAAAGCAATAATGAAAACCTTAAAAACTAATGTCAGAGAAATGAAAATATATGACATGTCTTAATGTGTTGTAGCCTAGTAACACGATGTAGCTATATTTACATTTGGATTAGGCTAGCAACTATGTTGTTTTGTTTTTTTTTATTTTTAAAGTTATTACAGTCTTTAACATACAGTATATACTCTAAGGCCTTCAACAGGCACATGGTAAAATCAGGTCAATATCAAACTAAATCCATTCAACAGGAATGGGAAATTAGATTTTCCTCATAAATTTCACCTTTTTCAATTTCCATGTCTGTGAAATGTACAAGGGATAAACAAAACGAGGACTCCAGTTTCGCAACCGCTGTGTACCCCATGTCCTAGCACTACCCTACTGCGCCGGCCAGCAGCCTGCCAGGTGGAGGAGAAGACATCTGGCCCAGCACACGTGTCTCCTCCTCCGGACAGCTGCACCCACGAGACACATACCCATCTCCATCGCTGCCTCAATGGTGGTCCAAGCTCTGGCGGGACGTCCGACGCCACCGGCACGCCGGGAGGACCACACCAAGGGAACCCGGAGCGCCGCAGGAACCTGGAGCGCCGGTGCCAGCGCGGCGGCTGTGGTTGGCGGCCAGCCCGGCGGTGCCGCCGTTCGGGAACACTCTGAGCGTGGTGTGAGACAGCAGGGATAGATTGCATGGATGGAGGGATGGATGGCAGAGAGGAAAAGCGCCTCGGGGTGTTCAGGAAGGGGGCCGGCGCGGGCTGGCTGGGGAGGTAACGGTTTCTAGAACATCGCGATGCAAAAATACACAGTCAAAAATCATCAGCTAGAAATAACTTCCAACTAAAACCCACGGCTGATTGTGAAATCATGTTCCAAATTACTAAAAACACTGTATTTAACAAAAATAATCTTAATAGTTTTATGAATCCATTTTATTTTAAATCCCTCTTTTATTGTCTGCTTATGTTACAGTTTAGTAGTAGTACTTTTTATTGAAACTACTAACAACCTTTTTTTTTTCGTGAAAATGATCAATCTCAGCTTTCATTTTCCCTCTGCATGACCCGTTTTATCCAAGTTTCAGCATTTCTTGCATATTGTTTGCATAAGGCTGAGAGAAATGGACAAAGAGAAATAACTTTGGATAAATAAAAAATATAGGTTCATGGAAAGTGGGAAGCTTATAAAAATGTCACTAAAATTATATTGATTTAAACAAACTTACATACATCTCTTGTCAAATAAAGGATGATATTCATGCTTTTATGACATTTGTTTAGAGTCACTAACTAGTTTGGTGACTTTGTAATAGTCTATTTAGGAATTTTATAGTCTGGCGACTTGGTTTTTTTTTTTCTTTTCTTTCTTGAACAAAGAAAATTAGAGCAAGTCATTGCACAACTAGTTTAAATAGTGCTACCTCAAAATGGCATTTTTGCCGAGATTGTTTTGAATTTGGTGAAGTTTAGTGCTTCAAGCTTTTCTTTCCTTAAACTCATTTACAAATTAACTCTAAATTTGCCAGCAATATAAAAACTGTTGTGGCACCTAATATAACTACCCTGAACATCCCTCATTGGACCTCTTTAATAAAAAATAATCCTTAAATGCTTTTTTTTTTTCAGTGCTTTAAATGTGACGTGAAAACAGCTGTATTCTAGGTTTACATTCTATGCACATCTATGCCAGATGTTTAAGTCGATAAATAAAATAGGAGGTTACATCAAAGTGTCAAGATATACAAAAATCCATTTAGCACTGAAAAAAATTCCAACCTCCTTGAACTCATAAAGCCATACAAGCTTGAATGCATCCTTTCTGGCTTAAGAAGATCAGTTCTGTTCTTTGTTGAGGCACTGGCACAGGTTGTGCAAAACCCATTTTTGATACACAAATAATTTCAAACAGGAAGTACTCAAATCCACTTTTTCCACTAACAATGTTATGGTTTTGGGAAACAGAAACTCAGTGGTGAAAAGAACAGGTATGCGGTCGCCAACATACATCAGAGCCACTGATTTTAGGCAACGCTGCTGCTCATGAATGCTGATGGCTGAGGAACATCTATGGACACAAGTGACTGTCAAAACATGGGGTTCATAAAAGAGGGTCTTGGGTGGGGGATGTTTTTTCCCTTCCCTCAGGGTTTGGTTCAAAGCTGCTGAAATGAACGGCAAGATTTCTTGCAGCTCAAGGTCTTTCTGAGATGGGCTCTTCAAAGGTTCTTGCTATGAATGAGTCTCCACAGGCAGATGGTCAGAGCCTGCTCTGGACACATGGGTCGCACCCTAGATGACCCTCCATCACTTGCGATCTGTGGAGATACACATCTAGCAAACTATCTGCACTCACAGTGGAGGACAGGGGGTCAAGGAAAGTCTCCAACTGAAGCCAAGGAACTTGGAAAAGAAAAGAAAACCTGGTTGTCAGAATTTGGCACCCTACAAGAGCACTGCAAGCTTGGGGCAGACAGCTCACCAAACTCTGGAGCTGGCCTCTTGCCTTCAGAAACAACTCACTCTCTCCTAGTACAGAGTTTATGGATATATGGCAGTAAATCCATCTCTTCCATAATGTCAATGACACTGTAGAGCTATGACAGGGATGGATTTGGCTGTATCCTCAACCAAAATGTATTCTGCAGCCAGATCATTCAGCAACTCAGTGTAATGACAGGCTGGGCTGTCCAGGGTGCATGGGATGGAGACCATTTAATTTGTGTGTACAAAAAGGAGGTATTGAGAACTAGCCCTTGTTGCGCATCAGACATTGCTCTCTATCAAGTAGAAGGTGCCAAAACACATTCACTGACCTACAGGAGCTCCATTAAGATGAATGTTTATCTACATTGAAAAGCTTATGCTGAGCCTTTTCCTGCTCTGTTAGTGCTGCATTTGCGTTAAAGGGCCAGAGCAAAAAATGGTTTAGCATAGGATGGGAACGGTTGGACTTGATGATCTTAAAGGTCTTTTCTAACCTTGTAATTCTGTGATTCTGCAATCACAGGGGAAAAAAATCACCCACTTAGGGAAAACAGTGATTAAATAATCGGAGCATGCTGACAAAATTTCAAGTAGAGAATTTCAGGCCGAAATGTTTGAGCATGATTAGTGGAGACAAACCTGCGGGCACGGCCCTGCCCCGGCTTGGGCTAAGTCATGGTTGTGGGCACACTCCAGCTAACAGCTGGCATTTGCTCCTCTCCAACGCAGCGAGTCTTCGTCCAACTGAAGCTGTATCACCCTCACCACCTTTTTTTGACTGCACCATGAGAACAGCAAGAGAGATTGTGCGCTGTTTGCAGCTGAGAATGCACTTCCATGGACAACAGAACTGCAGAAACCCCTCGATGCTTACCACGCTCTGAGCAAATCATTCCTATCCCCTTACTGAGCATGGGCTTTTGTGGGGTTGGTTTTTTTCCAAATGTTTCCAGAATCAACTCATTGTATTGAAAAGCAATACCCCGAACTGGACTAAAACAACAGCTGTCACTTGTACTAAAAATTTGGAGACTCTATCTGAAGGCAAATTTTAAAATGATAAAAGGAGCGTTTAACACATGCAACTGTAGCTGACATTAACAGCAAAATCCAGCAAAGGGCAGAACATTCCTGTGTCGTGTTTTTCAAGCACATAATTCCTGTTTCCCACAATAACATTTTTAGTAAAAAACAAACAAAACCCCATAAAACCTACAGTATATGAAAACTTAAGACATAACAATAATGAAAAAAATGGTATCGAGTATACTTGATAATGATGTACACTTTAAAACAAATCAATCGACTATGATGTAAACAAAACAGTAAGATAACACTTTAAAAACAAGACAAACATTTATCCATCGATAGTATACAGTAAACCAACAGTCCGCTGTGCAGATGCACTTATCAGGATGGTAGTCATAAAATGATTAAGTGTGTTAAAGTAATGTGTTATAAAAGTCTATTATAATTTTCTACTTGTATATCTCATATAACAGAGCGCTGTTTGTTAATTGTTTCTATAGTGCTTTTTTTTTGTTTTTTGTTTTTTGACATTCCCATTGATCAGTTTTTGGTTAAACATGTAGGCTGCAACAGGCTTACTGTAGAGGTGGTAGAGAACAATAGAGGGAAGAGGGGATATATACAGAAAGGCCATGCGCAGCTTCCCACCAAGAAGTCCTGGTGCTCCATAATTTTCCTGTTCAGAATTTCAACACGGTCTGCTGCAGGGGAAAGAAAATAACAAGAAAGAAAGGATGGTAAGTTAGAGAGAGAGATATCTGTACTTTAATAAAAGTCATTCTATAAGATACATCTACAGCCTCACCACACTACGTAAGAAGTTGCCATTAGTACACTGCAGACAGAAAAACATGTTATTCCTTTAATTTCCTGATGTAGGGTGCTATTGCTAATACTGCACTTGGCTTCCCGTTTTCAGCACACTTCACACACACTGACAAGGCAATTAATGAAAAAGGGAGGTGGGTGAATAATATACTCATTTTTGAGACAGGACGATGGGTAGAGAGCGACTGAGGAGAGGGGCAAAGGAATCCCTCACCTCTGCTCCCATTTCTTCTGGAGAAAGCCCCAGGTAAAATCTGATCCTGAGGAGCCACATATCGAAGGCAGATTGGGCTCAGAGACAAAATACTGACACAGAAACCCTGTGCTCAGGCTCTTCTTGGAGCAAAGAGCCTTTCATGGGAGATACTTGTGAAAATCCTCCCCTGAAGGACCCAACACTTATCTGCCTCCCGCAGAGCTAGGCCAGCCAGCCTGGTTACCAGGACCTTGGCAGCCACAGAGGGGAAGAAAATCCTCTGCCAGAGCAGTAAGCATTTCCATTGCCCCAACTCCCACTCAGGGCAGCTTTGGGAATCACGTCTCAGCACCACACAATGCCAGCCGAAGTCTGGCCGAACACCTGAGCACTGCCCCAATTTCACATGCTCAGGTGGCAGCACGAAAGAATGTTTCCTCAGGAGATGTGCTGGCCTCTAGTTTATGCACAGGCATGGGGGGGGGGGGGATAATGATCCAGGAATGAGAGCAAAACATATGGAAAGATTTGGTGGTGGGTCTGTGAGCACTGGGGACGCTGAGGGACACAGTTCTTTTCTACCAGCCTCTGAAGGCAGTTTATGACAAGGTGTTAAAAGCACAAGTGCTTCTGGCAGAGTGGTGGCTCATGCACGTGCTCACACTGCCCTCGTGAAGAACGGGCTCTCTGTCTGACCCAGACTCTCTCCATGCCCAGCAGCTTGATCCCTAAAAATCCTATCAAATTAAACATGCTGACCCTACTCCTTTCAAGCAAGGGTTTTTCACAGTCTTTAACAGCACAGACTGTGCCATACTCCCAACTCCTTAAGGAAACATATCCCATGGAAGTTCCTCGCCTAGTCCGAAATCACCAAGTAATGACAGTGTGAGGTTAAGCACACACACAAAAGTGAAAAGAATTTTTTAAAAAAAAATGTTTCCTGAAATATATGCCAAAAACAATCTCAAAGAGTTCAAGAATGAGGCTCTTGCAATGCAAATGATCTCCTTATCAGGTGGAACAGGCTGTCTTGCATGTGTTATGAAAATGGGTTAACATGTCACCGTCACATCTGTCTGTTATTTGGGAGAGCCGTGCATTGTGTAACACAGAACAGTTTCACTAATGGGGACAGCTCGGTGTTCGCCTCTAGACTAAGAGGGGTCCATGGCCATAGTTAATGGGCCACAATGCATACAGTGGCATATTTACGTCAGCAGAGAAAAGGGCTACCATGAGTATGAGTAACTACTGCTGACTGCTAAACATGTTACTAGCAAATTGCTTGCCAAATTCATTTGCACCATTTCAGTACTTGCCTGTAATACACAATCTAAGGAAGAAACGGATTGCATGTCTGTGTATGCTAAATGGCACTGGGAAAATCTGGTGACCTCTTGTTGAATTGGCTGAACTGCTCTTTATTCTCTTGGGGTAAAATATACAGTGATGAACTGAAACCCTCAAGGGATTTTCTCTCACGAACATCAGCTAACACTTCTGAAGAGAAGCAATGGAAAAATGATACTGCTGCGACAGCTGTGAAATAATACTCTGTAAGCCAAAGAAAAGGACAAACTCCTCCATCATTCCCACTCAAGAGAAACCCAGCAGCCTAGGAAAGCCCAGGATCTACACATAGGGTGAAGGGTATGTTGCTTGTAGCATTTATCCTGATCTTGAAGCACATACAAGGACCTCTTAAGAAACCCGCCCTGAGCAGCTGAACAGCAGATCCCTGCTCAGACCAAGCCAGCTTTGCAGATGCTCAGCAGCTGATGACCTGATCCTGCTTACCCCAGGAAAGGAAATATGCCACTAACAGCAAAAGTGAAATTACACCTTTCCAGCTGACTCATTACCAGTGCAGTCCTTGCCATCAATAGCACAAGTCCCTGAGGCATCTGCAGGCAGCTGGGAGCTGTGCAGAGCAAGAGTAACCTGTAAACAGTCATCAGACTCAGGGGGATGCAAGGAGGAAGGCTAAAAACACCGTAAAACAGTTTTTTTAGATTCAAGGAAACATTGCTTGTTATAAGCCATCGGGCTGGTCCATATCTGGGCTGCCTCTGCCAAGTTTCTGTCCAGTTAGCAGAGCGTGAAGCCATGGGGGTCCTGCAGGCTCGGTCCCTCTGCCTGAGGCAGCCCCCTGGTTTGGGAATGCAGTGCCCTTGTACAAAGCAATCCACTGTAAAAAGAAATACTGAAAATGAACTTACTGTTCTATTGGGAACTTCTACATCTGTGAAACAAACATGCTGCTACTCAGTTCATCTACTGATAACTGGGATATCTACAACAAAAAAACAAAGAACACAAGACATTAAAAACATTGTCTCGAGATCGGGCTGCTCATTCTGTCTTCCATATCAGGTTAGTAAGTACATCAGTGTGTTAGAAAACAGGATCCATTCCCAAGAAGTCTTTATTTTGCCATACATTAAGTACAACATAGCTGCATCACTACCAATGCCGCATGGAGCATGTGGTGATTTTAACTCCATAGACTATAAGTAAGACAGAAATGCCCTGAAACTATCTGGCTGAAACAGGACTCATACAGCCACAGAGCAACGCTGCACAGGAATGTCTGCTTTCTTCTCATGACTGATACACGTTTGAGTAAGACCTGCTCTACTTCAAAGTAACAACAAGGCCCAGAAAAAAACCCTAGCAATCCCTACTGCAAGCAGTAAAAACACTGCCTAGGACTTACACAGGCAAACTTCTACCAAAAGCCTCATGACCTCACACTAGTGAAAGACTAGAGGAAGCCCCCTGAGATATTACTGACATTCAGCAAGGCTAACAGCCTCCTACAGAACAAAGCGACACCCCGTTTGCTTTGCAATAGCTCTAAACCTGAGAGCATGACAAATAAAACCACTAAAATTATTACTGGGGGGAGGGAGAGGGGAGAAGTGTTTGAAATATCTCTGGTCTAACTGGGAAACATTGTGGCACACCAAATTATCAGGAAGCATCACTAGGACACATTGTGCATATACAGTTCAGGACTGGTGCGGAAGCAGCCATCACAACTCAGTATCCTCAGAGGAAGGTTTTGGAGAGAATTATGGCTCGGCAGACATGCATGAAATCCTGTACACTTATGGCAGTGCTACAACAGCACGTACTGCACATCCAGAGTCATTTCTGTAGGGATGGGTGACGTTACTGGTGTAAATAAGCTTCAGGCTTCAGAGCCTCATCCCCAATTTTTCAGGCTTTGGTTGGGTTGGTTTCCTTTTTTTGATTTTTTCTGGTTTATTTAGAGCCCAATCTTGCAGTGGTGGGAGGCCACTTTGTGTTTTCACTTCCACTTTCCAGCCAGGAGAGGACATGCCAAAATACCACGGGGAAGGATGCTCGGGGTGGTATTTCTGCTTGTGACTGAAAGCAGAAGTGCTGCAGGCCTTGCATGGCAGTAAGGGTGGGAGCTTTACAGCCCAGTTTTTCAGGACCCAGGAGGCGTGTTGTTTTTTTGGAGAAGCACCTGCACCCCTGCCAATCGCCCATCCCTACGCTCCGGCCGGGCTCGCCGCCCATCCCGCAACATGGCAGGACCGGCCGATGCCCCCACACCGCTCCCTGGCAACACACACACATACACACCCCCGCGCACACACACACACACGCACACACACACTGCCTCTGCTCGCCCGAGCCTGCGCCGAGCCGAGCGGGTCGGGAAGGCGCACGGCCCCGCGCAGGATCTGGCCCTCGCCCGGTCCTCGAGATCTGAACACGTGAAAGAAAGCCATTGAAAGGGCCAAACCTGATTGGCGGTAGCTGTTGCAGCGAAGGGGACGCTGGTGGCAGGAGTTGTTGCTGCAGACACAGTGGTGGGCGTAGCACCGTGCATCATGGGCACTTTCGGAAGGGAACCATGGAAGCGACATACGGGAGGGTGGAGCGTATATATATTTTTTTTTTGGTATTTTTTTTTTAATGTAACCATGGCAACATGTGGTGGATTTGGGGGCGTGGCAGGAATCACAGCAACAAGCCATGTGACATCGTCATGAAGGACACATCGGGGCGCAGCATGCAATCACAGTGCAAAGCAAGACAGCGTTGGGAAAAAAATAAACAAGAGAGAAGGGGAAAAGCCAATTACAATTATAATTAAGGAAAAAACCAAAACATTCTCAACACTTAGTACATTTATAAGCAGAACAATGATGTATTAGACTCCGAGGGCCAGATTTCCAAAAGGGGGAGAGGGTGGGTGTGCTAGCAAAAGCCCACGTCAGCTCGCACCCGTGGGGAGTTAGACACAGCCAGTGCACGTTCCTTTGGGTGGGGACATTTTGGCAAGCGCACCCTCCCGCCCGCCTGGGAAAGCTTGTCCCCTTCCCTCCCCACCCCGTCCCCGCCAGCAATCAGAGGTACATGATGCACTTTGCAGTGGCTGCCACGGACCTTTCACCGGGTTTTCTTGCCTCTCTCTAGCAGGGATGATGTTTCGGCACAGGACAGAGCTGGAGGCATTACACATGAGCGGCTGGCAGCCCGAGCTCTCTCCATACAAATTCAGCGTGCTTCCTTTCCACCCTAATTTCTACAAGTTTTGGCCAAACTCCCCCTCTTGCGGGGTAGGGAGGGATGGAGAGGGGAAGGGGCCAAGAGGGGAAAAAAAAATACATGAATGCATCTCAACAGCTAAAATTTGCAGAAAGACCATCTGGAAGGACAGCACAGCAGCAGGGAGCGCGGAGGCCTCCTGAAGCTGTGCAACTCGCAGAGCTGGAGGGAATGCTCTGGGGTGCACATGGGCATCCCCCAAACCTGGGGTAGGGTGGCGTTTGCAGGACTGGGGAGCCCGCGGGAAGGCCCAGCTGTCCCCACAAACATGCAGCAGGGAAGCAGATTTGCCTTCCCCTCCAGCCCAGCAAACACACAGCTGGCCCCAGCGGGGAGCACACGTGCTGCAGGCTGGCATGTTCCAGCCTCGGGATGCTGGAGCAGGTGGGCTGGGGTTTCCTATGGGCAGAGGTGTGTTTGAAAGGCTCAGCTCCCCGTCATGCAAGCAGTGTGTCCTCCCTGTGCTACGGGGATGGGGAGGTTCAAGAGCTGAGTGATTAGCCATTCCTGCCAAAGTTTTCAGACCTGCTCCCCAAAAGCCTTGCACCCTTCTTCAGGTCTCCTGCTCCCGCCTCTCTCCCCCTGGCTGAAGCAGGCATGCACCTGGATGCTGGCAGCCTTGTGTAACCTCGGATAGAGGATGAAAGCTCAGCTTTCACCCACCCTGCTGTGCCTGAAGACCTGCATAGGTTCCCAGTAAGACCCAGACTCAGAGCCTGAACATACTGGATCCCTGCAGCAGCAGTGAGCATGTATGCAGCCCTAACGCCCCACTGTATCCCAGGCACTCCAGCAGCTGTATCTCCCTATACTTCCTTGTACCTGCACCGCTGAGACTCTCCTAGAGATGCATCTTCAGCCACTCCACAGCCTCAGCCCCGCTGCTCTGGCAAGAAGGGCTGACCCCAGATGTGTCCCTCCTTAGTGCCTTTATTCAACCAGTCTCCTAAAATGTCCTCAGAAAACTGAAAATCCAAATTCTAATCTATCTGATGCCTGACACACAAAAATTAAACCAAGAGGATCCTCCCATTGTTATTTCCTTTTGCTGGGTGACTTAAATGAGTTGTAAAGACATTTAAGTGACAAATTTTTGTCTCTGCAGCGGAACTAAATAGGGGTGGGAACACATCACCTTGGATTCTCTTATTAGTCACACGAAACACTGCACTGCACAGAAATTAAAAAGGGATACAACCATTTAAGCCTCAAAGAAGACAGCAGATAGACAGTCACACCACTCAGCCACCCAGGTTCTCACTGATGCATACTAACTTGCTGTCTCTTTCAGATTAGGAAAAGTTGAGAAGTTTGTGTAGAAAAACCTACCAACGCTTGCAGTGGGTGTCATGCACAGAACTGACCCTGCACACCATGCATTGAAGCGTGGAAAGATGAACAAAAGGGATATTTCATTAGTGAAGCTTCAGTGTTAGAAATCACTTTAACTAAAAAGCAGCTATTCTCTTTGCAGCATTCAGTATTTAAGCCCATGCAAACAGATTCTGCATATTGGTACATAAATAGTTTAAAATCAGTTTTAAGAGATCACAGCAAACCAAATTAATTCTTGAATTCTTAGGTAGTAGAAAATATATTTCTTCTCCCACCCTGGCATTATATTATATGATCTAAGAAATCAGGGTTGGATTTTTTGTTTGAGGTTTTGGTTTGATTCGGGTATGTTGATTTCTTTCTGATCATATCAGCACAAAACAAATTGCCCTCAGAGGAACATCACAACTCATGTTAAAACCAACTTTCCAAAAGCAATTTCCTCCTGCAAGCAGGGACCAGGATTTGAAGTCTCTAGTTTCAGCTGAAAGAGGCAGTTTTTTTCTGGACTTGAAACAATTGTAGTGATGATGCCATTTTCAATAGACAACCTGACTGGTCCCCCTTGGCAACCTGTGATACTGATCACTCAATAACTGAACAGGAGAAACTAAGGAAAGCAACAGCTCGTTTGCCCTCCCCACAGCATGAGCTGTGACGTGCCACTTCTCTGCTTCGCTCTCCGGAGCACTGCAAAGGTTGAGACAAGCTCTGCAATCTGATGCATAAAGGAACATGGGGATGAGTAAAGCAAATTCATCAGAGTGCCATCGTCTGACTGGAAATCTGCTGCTCTGCCCAGCATTAATGTCCTCAGACAAGAGCAGGTGCCAGCAAATAGACCTGTTACACATCAGGCCTGCGCATAATTTCATTGCCATGAGACAGGGCGCAACGGTGCAGCGAGAGCGCTGCCCAAAGACTAATTTATGGTGCTCGCATCAGAAACGCGTGTCCTCATGTCAACTTTGGCAACTGTGACCTCAAGGAAGAGGAGTGTGTAGCCAGCTTGGGGGCTTGGCATTCTCAGAGTGCTTCCTAAAGAAGTATTTATTTCTCTTGGGACCTAACAGAGCTGTGGTACAGTCGGCTCAGTGCATCCCCTCCAAGAGCACTTTGCATAGCCCATGGAGGAGGCTCCTACCCGAGTCCTTCGCTCTGTCTCCCTGCACAAGACTCCACTTCCCTGGAAGACCATCTTGGCAGCTGCTGCATTGTGAGCGTCTCCAAGTGCTCTGGGAGCAGGAAAGCCACACAAGCACAGGGCTGTGCTCTCAGCTCTCTGGCACCCGGCTCACACCCAGACCCAGCTCGGTCTTGGCATAGGTCTGTCTCTGTAGCTTTTTCCTTGACCCAAAGGAACGGCAAGTCCAAGGTGCAGGCCCACTGTGTGTTCACCTCAAGGGCCCAGCCCAGAGAAACAGTTTGTGTATTACTGTAACTATCACCTGGCAAATGAATACAGCATTAAATATTAACGACATTGAGTATTCATTTTCTTATGATGCTCTGCAACGATAATAACAATACTAAAAACCAAGCTATCAGCTCTGGAATATTCCTAATTCAGTCACTTATAATACTCACTACTCTAAGGAGGTTTTGGTTTTCATTTGGCTGCAGTGAATAGAGGTTAATTGGCTAGTCAGCAGTCACATCTGCCACGTCAATATTTCAAGTCCTATATGAATTAGTGAACTGCATCTTTCAATTTTACTGAGACCTTAGAGGTACAATAAAAGCTGGGAGTTAAATTGCTTTTAAAAAGCTTAGACTTTTGTACTGGTCAAAAGACAAAGCAAGAGGGAAATATATGCCTTTGAAGGGGATTATGTAATTTGCATTTACTAAAGATGAACCGTTCCCTCTATAAGCACCACAGCTGCTGCAATACGCAGGTCATTGAGACAGAAGCGCAGAAAGATACCTGCAGCTTCAAGTGAGCAGGCACAGAGGTCCACAAGACATTTTAACATGAGGTTGTAAGAGTGCTACACAAGAATCAAAGAATTAATTTGGGATTAACCAGTTGAACCATAAGGAGGAGAAACAGAAAGTATGAATTCAAGAAACATGCAGACATTTCTCTTAGTTTGACTGCTTAAAAAAACCCAAAACCAAACAAAAAAAGGCTAAGAAGGAATCTTTACAAGTGAAAAAGCTCTGAATTGTAGTAGGTGAAGGGTGAATAAAAAGGTCAAGCAACAAACATTAACTTTTCATCCATTTTTAACATGAAACTACACAACTTAGACTCTTTTGCTAAGGACTCTTACAAATCTGCTCATTAGCTCAATGTCTAGATCATAAAAGGGACAACTATGATGCTGGGGAAAGCACGGAGACACTTACCTGTAGGGATGAATGTAGGCTGTTGCAACTGCATGTTGGCTAGAGCCTGTTGGTAGTGGAAAACGCTTGGGTTAAAGACTGTGGTGGCACCATTGTTTTTTTCAAGTGCTGGCCTCTTTGGTAAAGGTTGAAGTGCACCAGGCGGCAGGGCCTGTGGATAAGGGAGTCATTAAAGACAAGTGGGATAAAAAAAAGGGGCCCAGATGTAGATCAAGCATGCAATAAATAATAGGGGGTCTTGGCTGCAGACCACCTGCAACTGTGTCAACTGAGCGGGACAGGAAAGAGAAGAACAGCTAAATTACAGTAGTAGTAGGTGAAACCACAACTTCACTAGGTAAGCAGTTAGTAAATGCACCAGGAGAAGGGGCGGAATTGAGGAGGAAGAGGGATACTAAAGGAGTTTTGCAGCTAGAGGCACTTGGGCACACAGGGTGGGGTGGGGGGGAATAAAATCATGAGGAGAAGGAGAGAGGAGATCCCCAGGACAGGATGCTACGACGAGCGGTCACAGGCCACAAGCATTTCTTTTTAAATACCAGCTAAGAGAAATACAGTAGATGACTTTAAAAACAAGACGATTAGCATAAGCAACAGATGTCATGGAAAAATAAGGGCTGCTTGTCTCTGCCTGTTTCAACACCTGCCTACACGTACGTGTGCGCGCACAGAAGCATGCATGCTTGTATGCAGCTGATCCACAACCGTGTCCAGGTGGTAAAGCTGTAGCTGTCGCCAGTTACACCCATAAGTTACATTCACAGCAAAAACACATTTCCACTTGTTAGCTGAGAGGCTGACTGACTCGGTCAAGAACAGGCCTGATTCTCCACTGCTCACATCAGCAGCACAGCTCAGCACCGGCAGATTTGGACCTGCTCCCATTTTCTAGGGGGTGGCCTCCAAGAGTTAAATACTGCTCGCTCGTTATTAACAGCAGAAAAAGGTATTGACAAATCTGGTGTTTGAACAAGATCTGTGTGGGCCTTGCTATCAGGCAAATCCCCTCTTTTTGTTCTATCACACCACCAGCTTCTTCCAGCCTGTCAAACCTGTTTCATGATCAGGCTTGGTAAAAAGCATTAACCCAACTCAGGAACTTTTCTCAGTGAGTTACTCATCATTCACCCAAGCATGTCTCAACAGCAAAGTAGTATGTCAGGTTCTTAGGAGACAGGAATGTTCCTAATGATTTACAGCTTTTCATTGTACCCAAGTAGAAACCACATTTTTTTCCTCCACATTGTGATAGAAAAGGGTCCTTTTTAATTACGCCCTGCAGTCCTTTTGCACGTAACGCTCCC
Organism: Hypotaenidia okinawae; assembly: GCA_027925045.1. Taxonomy (NCBI): domain Eukaryota; kingdom Metazoa; phylum Chordata; class Aves; order Gruiformes; family Rallidae; genus Hypotaenidia; species Hypotaenidia okinawae. Next base: position 11,726,868 of record BSDF01000004.1, read on the forward strand.
ATTGACGTCAATGAGATTTACGCACGTGGAAGTCATGCAGAATCAGGTCATTTCTGCCTAGCTGTTAGTCTGGATCATGTAGCAAAGGAATGGCTCAAAAACAGGGTTATCACACCTATTTCTATTTTTTATTCTTTAATAGGTGACAGTGAAGGGTAGGTAACGGAGGAGGTTTAGCTAATGAAGGGTTAAAGCTACCAACACACAGCACTCTGAATAAAGGACACAAGTAAAGAGATTTTTAAAGAACACACCACAGAATATAAATGAAAGCTTGCAACAGTTTGTCACCATCTAGAGAACAGGTTTAATTTGCTATATAGGAGACTGCTCATCTGAGAAATGTTAAGCAAAGATACTTCGAGGCAAAACATTATTCCATCCCATCTCTATTCACATGGTGGCTTTTGGATGGTTTTAGTATTAAAAAAAAGAAGAAAGAAAATTAGAAGAACAAATTGCATTTGTAAAGCTGCCCTCAGACATGCGCACATCCTCTGCTAATGCTAGCAGGCATCCGGTGCCAGCATTACAACTTAATCTTTCCAGGTTTCTTCTAGAGGCTACCAAAACACAGCAGAAGAACACTGGACAATGTTCTCGGACACAAGATGGCAAAATATTTGCTTAAGATCCATATTTAAGAGTGAGGCCTTTTAGGTAAAGATCTAAGTGTCCATTTTTAGGGGAGCCCTGTTTGATATCTATGTTAAACCTGACCATATCTACATCTCACCTATTTAACGATGGCTACGTGCATGTTCTTCCAGGCACAGGACAGGTTTGCAGCTTGCAGAGACTGGAGTAGCTCCACTTACATCAGAGGTGTTTTACAGATTTACAGTGACTGAAGCACTTGCAGCTTAAATTCATGCTCCTTACTGTGCCTGATTGCAAAACATTCTTTTTCAGACGCTTCCAAAAATCAGCCTCAGAAAAAAAAAATTACTAATTATAGCAAAGCGACTGTGCCAGGCACATAATGGACTTTTGACTCCTTGCTTCTTGGCCAAAGGCTGTCATCACCCCAAAACGCCCATTATCCTATAATGGCAGTGCCAAAAGCAGAACAGCCAAAGGCTTTGAGACCTTGCCATGATGTTCTGACTCTCTGCACACTGGACAATTCCTGAGCCCAGCACTGCAGTCTGATGGAGCACACAAACACCAACAGGCCATAGGGATGTCAAGGCACAACGGAATATCCTGTTATCTCTCTAACATCACCATTCTTCCTACCCTGCTACAGCCCTTTGGAACAAGGGAGAGAAAGGAGATACAGCACCCCCACTACTGCTCCCCAAACAGCACCTTCAGGAAATGCCTCAACAGAAGCTGGTTGGAGAAACCCAAATAAATGTAACATTTCCATTTTCTAAAGAAACAAGCACACTGCAGCAGCTGTTTTGCAACCTGAAGACCAGCTCTGCCACATGAGCTCTGTGGGCACAGGAGCCAGGAACCCATCTTGGCCTGCTACTGGTTTCATACAGTCTCTTGGGTCACCTCTCCCATCCCAGCAGCTGGGGAAACAGCCATACAGGAGCATTCACTGCAGACACGTGCCTCCTGATGCCAACCTGTCTAATTCCAAGTATCAAGGTGCAGAAGGGCCTAGGGGGACAGAAGTATCTGTCTTCAGTACTTCTTCAGCTCCAAGTCAGGAGCACGCTCACTGAAAGGTCTATCTACAAGTGCCTGGGAGTGGGTTGTAAAATTGCATGTGATCAAGTTGAACCAATACAGTTCCTGCGCACGGTTCTGGCAGGGACATCAAGGCAAAGGTGTGTTATTTGAAACAGGCCAGCATTTCTGTAGTGCTATAGGAACTTGCAGGCATTGTAACAGCTCATGGAGATACATTTCTGTCTTGTACCATGTCCTGGTTCTGAAGGAATGCACATGTGTCCTGCAGCACCTACAAAAGGCAACTGGATATTCCTCACCACATTCTGACCTTAACAGCAAGTTCCTCCCCGTTGCAGAGCAGGATCTAGACTAAATCCTTGTAGGAAAGAACTTACACTAACCAAGTACCTCATCCTGCTGCTTGCAATTTCTCTCTGGACAAGTTCTGACCATCACAGACTTAGCAGGAACCTTTAATAGTAACTCCTTCCTTCATTTTTGCCTATGTGCTGGTGTGCGCATGTGGGAATGCAACTTATGCAACACAATGTGACCACGGAATCACAGACTGGTCTGGTTTGGAAAGGACCCCAAGGATCACAGAGTTCCAAACCCCTGCCACAGGCAGTGCCACCAACCTCCAGGCCTGGATCTACACAAGGTTTCCCAGGACCTCATCCAACCTGTCCTTGAACACCTCCAGGGATGGGGCAGACACCACCTCTCTGGGCAGCCCATTCCAGCACCTCACCACTCTCTCTGTAAAGAGCTTCTCCCTAATATCTAATCTAACCGTTCCCTCCTTTAGCTTCAATCCATCCCCCTTGTTCTGCCATTGTCTACCCTTTTAAAAAGTTTATTCCCCTCCTGTGTCTCTGCTCCCTTCAGGGACTGGAAGGCTGCAATGAGGTTCCCCCACAGCCTTCTCTTCTCTAGGCTGAACAAGCCCAAATCAGTTCAGTATCTGTAGGATAGCCTGCCCTGATCCCAATGAACAATTCCTGCTACAAAACCGCCAGCTGGCCTCCCAGTTTTGGGGCTGGGAAAGCCACATTCCTACTGGAACACAAGCATCTGAACAAAGAGGTCTGTGCCACTTCTCTGCATGGCACGGAAAGCAATCTTTCAGCATGACTGACAGCTAAAAAATGCACTGCATGCCAAAGTAAAAATTTCCCACGTGGTGGTTAACAACCCTCTCTTGTTATTTTTTTGCAAGACAAGAACTGGAGTAAATCTTTGCAACAAGCAATTTCATTGCACCACAGAGTTCCCCTCAGATTGCTATCTCCTGGGAGCAGCTCACACTTCCACCCTGTCACACTCTGCAAAGAGGAGCTGGGTCTGCATCTGGCTTGAGCTTCAGTCCAAGGCACGGCAAATACAACGTGGTCTGAGGGGGCAGCGGCACCACTCATCCCTTAGCAAGCAGCAGAAGCAAGCTGAGCAGTTTCCTCTGAAGATTATACTTGCTCTTACGGCCACTGTGAATCCTTCTCTAGTGTAGCCTTCCCAACGGGTTCAGAAGAGGTGACATTCTAACATCACGGTTGCAAACGTTTAGATGTTCCAGAGCAGGAAGACTACTCAAGGTAACTTATCTGATGGGGTTTTGTTCAGTGGGGGAGGTCAGGAGGTTAGGGGAGTTAAAGAGCTTTCCCATCCTCCACCAAACTGCATCTCCTTGGAGGGATGGGTCTTTGAAAGGGCAGCAAGGTGTCGCACAGGTCACTGCCTGTGCTGGCTTTGGGGCTGTGTCTGTGCCAGCCACGAGGACCAGGGAGCAACAGGCTGGCAGAGCATAATTCCATGACTGCTGGCAGAAGCTTGTCCCTAGCAAAGTTTCTCACTGCTGCTATAACTCTGATAAGACAGCCTTTTGACTACTGAAACCCAAAACCAATTCTTCAGAGGGAAAGTGAGTGGATCAGCCTCTGCTTCCCAGCTCTGGGAATGAGAACTGACACCAGCTTTAAAGTTTCAGGGCTCCTTTGTGTCCACTATTCCCTTTCTTCCCTATAGTTGAGTGACTCGAGCTGTTGGGGTTTTTTTTCAGGATTTACTGCATCCCTTGTTATTTGTGGTGAATGGGAAGCTGTCATATTCTGCGGAACCAGAACTGACAGCAGTCTGGAAGAATGGCTTTTGCCTCACTACAAGTGTCACAAAGACAGGTAAAACATATTTGACACTTGAAAATACTTAAAGGTGGCTTACATTAAGATGATTTGCAGACAGAAGCCTGGGTGGCAGATCCTGTGCCTGAAGCCAAAGGCACTCAGAGCAAGGTCCCTTTGCTGACCATGTCCCACTGTGGTACCTCCAGGGAACCGGTGACAGTGACAGCTGCAGCAGCTGCCATGTCCCCAGTGTACTGATCACACCAAGGTCCTGTGCTGCACCTGCTTCTGTTCCCAGCACAGACCTCAGCATACTGCTCAGCTCTGTCTCTCCCAGATCCGGGCTGTGCCCATTGCACAGATCACAGTACCAACACAATGCTGCCAGGCCAGGCCAGACTGCTGGGCACAACACAGCAAGTTGTTGGATCTGCCCTGCCCCACTCAGTCCTCTGGCACATCCAGCACATCACAGACCTAAGGGGTTAAATTCTCACCAAAACATCACATCTCATGACTCCAAAGCTGCCACTATTTGGAAAAATGCTTCAACACCCAGAGCTGTCCCCAATCCCCCAAGATTATGCCTCCAAAACACATCCAGGATTTAGGAGGAAAAGCTCAGACAGATAAGGGATGGTGTGTGGGGAGCAGGACTGGCATGTCTGAATGCACACTGCAACATTTCTGGCCAGGATGGGCAGTCTCCCCAGGCACTAACACAACAGACCAAGTGCAGAAGGCTTTCATGCAGACTAAGATGGTTACGTGCAAAGCGAGAAGGTGAAAGGTCCAAGTACCAGGTCAAAGGTTGCCTCGAGCGGTCGCTTCAGTGATCTGACAGCTGGCTGAGTCTTAATTAGCAGGCAGCGAGACATGATGGCAATGGGCCGGGGAGGGGGGGTCAAGCACAGTAACAAAAACAGCAAGCAGAGGTGTGTCAAGAGAGAGCAACAATTTGGGGAGGCAAAGAGGGGAGAAAAAAAAAAAGAAAAAAAAAATTAAAAATGAATGCATTATACAACTTGCATTAAAGAGAGGAGGCATGCACAACGGGGGGTGGCTGAGTCATTACCTGGCCTAGCGGCTAGTCAGCAGCTTTGCCTCAGGAAGGTTTAAGAGTAAAGAAATGTAGTAGAGCATCTTCAGTACAGCTGGCACAGCGGGTGAGAAGCGCCTGGGGATCAGCGCTGGGCTTCGGCCCCAGTGCTGTAGCTACAGCCACGCGGAGGTCAGCAGGAGTGTGTGTGGCAAGGGAAGGACCACCGGTGAGAAAAGGAGGTTCAAGCACATGCTCAGGTGCAATCCTGAACTGGGGAGTGAGCCTGACCCAGTTCATCTGACTGCTGCACAGACTTCAGCCAAGCAGGAGTTAGTAAAGCTACTACTTGTGCACATCAAGTAACTGCAAGATGGGGTCCCTAAGAAATATCTTCTGAATTTAGACTTGAAGTAATTCCAAATCTATCTTAGAAGGTACATTCATTTGTCTGGCACATGGCTTTTGATCCAAGAAAACTGGGCACCATTCTTCCCTTTTTTAAAACCTTATTCCTCAACAGGTACAGTAAATGCATCAAACCTTGAAAAGTCGATGAATAATGTAAGCTGTTTTGGTAGCGGGGTGATGCAACAAGCCATCAATAAATATTTTAAAGGTTTTAGTTAACAGCATACAAATAAGGTTAATTACATTTTTAAGAGAAGCCAGCAGCATGAATAAAACATGCATTGGCTTTGGTTAAGTAGCAGTGTCCTAGATAATTAGTGAAAAAGTAAGGATTCAATTGTAAAAAACACAAGAGTTTCATTTCAGAAGGTTCTTTTCTAAACAGACCTGGGCTCTTATTTCAACAATATTAAGAAATCCGATAAATAAACTCTGTAGGACAAATAAATACTGCAGCATAAATCACTTCTTTGAATTACATTCCCACTGTAAGGAGGACAGCATTTTGATTTCTAGCATCGCACTGGTTTGCCATTGTTTCACCATGAATGAAAAGCAACATCTTTTACTGTACTTAAAAAAATAGAATAGAAAGGAAAAAATTTGGTAGGCTTTCTGCTAAGTGAAAAATGATGCAAGAACCTGTTTAATATTAGTTATAAAAAAAATAAAAATCACAGAGCAGATGAGGTTGGAAGGGATCTCTGGAGATCATCTAGTCCAACTGGCGCAAACTCTGCTGAAAGCAGGGTCAGCTAGAGCAACTTGCTCAGTACTGCAGCCACACAGATTCTGAGTATCCCCAAGGATGTAGCTGCAATATTTGATCACCTTCACGGTTAAGAAGCTGCTTCTCATCTTTAAATAGAATTTCCTGAATTTTGGTTTCTGCCCCTTGCCTCTTGTCCTATCACTGGGCACTGCAGAGAAGAGTCTGTCTCTGTCATCCCCTCAGGAGTTTATACACACGGTTAAGATGCCTCTTCTTCCCCCCTTGCCCCCAGGCTGAACATCCCAGCTCTCTCACCTCTGAAATAAATAGGTGCCATTAAACCGAATTCAACAGAATGGCAAACATTTACTCCAGAGCTAAGAATTTTATCTGGTAAGTCCTTGACTTATTTTTAGAACTGCAGGTGTCAGAAGTCACAATTCAAATTAAAACACAGGTGGGACCATTTCTCCCTGGTTTGAGTCTTGCCACTTCACTAAGCCTTGGCAAAGGCATCAGGCAGAAGTTTGCCAAGCTCTAACAACTTGTCTGCTTTGAGTCAGTGGATATTTTGCTACAGACTTCAGCAGGTCAGGATCTCCCTGCAAAGGATGTATTATGGGATGGGCAGTCTTTGCTTTCATTGTGTACTGAGGAAGCTAAATTGACACCTACGACTTCGCCAGGGAAGGTGTTGGTTCCAAGTGCTGCTCTACTTGCATTCATGTCACATCAGAAGAATCACAGGGTTCACCACGTCCCTAACTGGTGAGGCATGCTGTGCCACTTGGGGCCTCGTGCTATGGTGAGCACAGAGAAGAATGAAGAGATGGGATTTGCACTGCACATGCTCTCAGCTCTCTAGTCAGCCATTTACTAAGCACTCTTCCCCAAACAATACATATGACAATAACGATGTCTCTTAGCAATGGAAATACAGCTTGAGAAGAGTTCTACTTACCATTGCAGCTGCAGCTGTCTGGTTCACCTGGTGTTGAGCTGCCTTGATTTTGGCTTGCAGGTGTGCAGGGGGATGAAAGTACTTGCATTTCTCCCTAGAGCATCGACCTTTGATGTAATCCATGCAAACTGTAACAGTATTTTCATTTGTGTCTATCATTGCAATATCTATAGGGTGAGCATAGCGGCAATCGTTCTCACCACGTGTGCAATTTCCACGCTGAAACTCTCGACAAACCTTAAAAGAAATTCACATTGTAACATCAAGTTACTTTTTATCTAGTACTTTCAACACAGAATCAGTTCAGTTGGCCATGTTAAACCACATGCACATTCTACATCCACGCTCAACTTGGGTAGCACAGGGGCAACTGGTGCTATTTCACAACTGGTTCAGGGTATGGAAAACCTCACAGTACCAAGTCCCATTACCAAATGCAAGCGAAGCACAGAATTTGTGCAGAGCAGAACGTGACCCCAGGAAGTCAGTATAATTTTGACAAAACTTTGAGAGCTCAGGAGTCCTTCCCTGCCCCTAAAGCTTAATAACTCTGCCAGTTGTGTCTCACCTGGATTATGCATTTGTTCTGGAGCATGCTCTTGAGTGGGATGTTTAATTCTCAATGTTGTATGATGATGTTATTTGCTACAAGTACCTTTTCTTAAATATGAGTATCCTCTTTCACATAATTAGTCTCATTGCCCTCCACAATAAAGCTCCAACCTGGGCATTACCTGACAGTGTGTTTGATTACACTGCAACACATTTGTAAAGTGCTGCCAAAATGGTTAGCTTTACCAAGATCTTGCAGATCCTCTAAGTTATGACAACTGAAACATGAAAGGTAGAGAAAAAGGTCTCACAAAATAGATCTGCAAGGTTTCCTCCTCTGAGGACCATAGCTGATGCTGCCGATTGCATACCAGTGCACTACCAGACTGAGTGTGGGGAAAGGTGAGATGTCAGCAAGGCAATGCAAAGTACAGATCACAAAACAATGTGTTTTGAAATTACACCCTTCTCTGCTACCTTCCTGTGTTATAATTTACACCTGCAGAGGCCTCTGAATTCAGGGCCTCAGCCCTTCTCTCCTGCAGAGCCTCTGCTTAGACTTTGAAAGGCGTTTACAACTCCTCCAACACTAAGTCCCATCATGCCCAGGCAACTGTGGGGGGAGAAGTCCTTCCAATGCCCCATACTCACCATGCCCAATGGTGTAATGCTTAAAGATTTCCATCAAAGCCCATCTCTAGACAAGGGGAGTGTCCGTTACTTCCAGAATGTCCCCGCTCAACTCAGTAAAAGAGCAGACATCTACTTGCATTTGGTTTTTAAGTGTGGCATATCACATGTAGAAGACAACAATCCCAGCCCTGCCCTAACGCCTGCTAATCAAAAGAGCAAGCGCTCCCAAACTTCCAAGGATTTGGGAGCAGGTCCATGCTCAAGAAGAGAGCAGCAGCCCGGTGTTGGGAAAGCTGCAAGTTAAACTCTGCACTGTGCTGCACTGGGTTGTTCCAGCACAGAGCCACAGCAGGGACCACATGCCCTGCTCGTTCCCTCAGTAGTATCAGATCAGACATCCAAATACCTCCAGTTTATCCGTACGCATCAGTTTCTGTCCAGCAGAGCCTCCTGGTACTGTAACAGTAGGATTTCCGGAAACCAGGACAGGAGTATTTGGTAAAAGCTCTGCAGGAACCAAGCCCATCCCAGGAGAAACGTGACTCAGGTAGGGACTAAAAGCCATCGTGGGGCTTGTTGCAAGCGATGGAGTCACAGGAAATGTTGTCTGTGTACAGAAAGAGGAAAAACAAAACACTGGTTAAAAAGTTCTGCCTCAGATCACCTCTCAAAGCCTTGCATGGCTTCCATTCTTTTAGGCAATTTGATCAGCAGCATCCAAATGCCGTGCTACCCGATCTATTATCACTTGTGATCCATTCGCCCCTCCTGACTCACCAGTTTGTGACTCATCCTGAGCACAAGGCATCTTTATTCGACAGATCAAAGCATATTGATGATCTTTATAGTTTAACGACACAATTAAGGATTTCATGCCAGCAATTAGGGCAGGCCCAAATTAAACAGACTTTGCGTTCCCAAATAAATGTCTCAGCTTCTGTATGTCTACACCACGATGCTGTAACAGAGACCTCAAGGTAAACTGCAGCTTGGGGACCTGGAAGGAGGTAACCCCCAGTAGCTACACGGCTGAATTCACTATCAGCTTCATGTTATCATGGCTAATGTTGCTCAGGTGGATGAAAGGGATCATTTAGAGCCAGGCAAGGCATCTAGGCATCTCTGCTCTGGTACCCTTGGAGGTCTAGCATTCTGTTCATCTGGGGTTTGTCTCAGACTGTCAACAGCCTTTGGGCAAAAGCCATTTTGCAGGAGTATGCTAAGCCTATGCTCCATGAAGAACAGCAGGTCGTCACCAAACACACCAGTGTCACAATGTGCCAGAACTCAGGGCTTTGACAAGAGTGGGTAGGTCATGGAAAAGCCATGGACACAGAGTACGAGATAAGATGGCTCTGACAGGCCAGTACAAAGTCCAGGACCCCACCTGTGCTGCAAGGAGCAACATTCCTATGGGGAGACAGAACAATGGGCCATGAAGATTTTGACTGTTTCAGATCCCTAAATCGTGTCAGGGAGGCCTTCCAAGCACAGCAGAGCTTCATTGTCAGTGGCCAGAGCCATTTCCACAGTCTGAACTGCTCCACCAGCACTGGCCTGGGAAAGGAGCTGCTGTTCTGCCAGGCAGGCCAGACCAGACAGAGCCCCTACTGCAGGTGCTCACTTTAAACTCCGTGAACAGCCCCTGCAGCCAGGGAGCTTGAGAGACTTTAAAGCACCAGATCCAAGGTGTGTTTGGGACTGAAACCAATTCCAGCTGATGAAAAATCCCTCCTGCCCATGCCAAGGACCAGAGCCTGTACGGCAGTGCTCCTGTACCAGGGGCTGAAGCAGCCCCAGGGGAAGCAGCCTGCAACTCACCACCAGTTTTATTTTTCCTTCTGTCACCTGCTCCACGCTGAGTTACAGTGAAAGCTGCTGTCATTTACAGGCATATGTGACACTGTCCTTGGTAGCTACAGCCTCAATTTGGCAATACATGCAAGTGTGCTTACAAAATACCCTGGGGCATGGTTTTGGCCACACACATCATCTCCTCCCTGCTTTTAGCACTTCTAGTCCTGCGGGCTTCTAAAAGAAAGTCCTAAAAGAAACCACACGTGTGGTTGGATAGTGCATTTCTCAACAGCATCTTCATCTCAGTACTTTTTAGACACTAGGAAGCACTTTGCTTGTTGTGAGTTGGAAGAAGCTAGTCCATAGTAACACCAGCCAAAATGTCCCAACCTATCTTTAGCTTAATGATGTCTCCTTCCTAAGGTCAGAGCAACAGCAAGCAGCTCCTCAGATGATGGGAGAGGGGATGACAGGTTGCTGCCAGCATAGATAGTGCTTTCTCTTCCTCAGTGAGGATACACGAGCTCCAGAATCAGTGGTGCTGGGTGCTTTAAGTGTCACAGAACCAAATCACCCTCTGTTTGGGACAGGTTTCCCGTTTTTCTTCTTTTGAGCCTGAGTCAAGCTGGGCTAAAGCTGATGGGAGACTTGAACCATTAAACCCAGAGATCCTCCAATCCATAACATTTTATTAAATAATTTTCTTCTCTCTTTTTACACCATTTGCTGCTAGAAAAGCTCTTTAAGGATCTTCAAACACTGTGAATCCCTGAATGCTTTAGTGAGAAGGCAGTACCCATTAGACTGTTTTCCTTTGTGCAAACACCAGTAATTACAGTGGCATCTGCTGAACTTCTGTCACCATTTGCCCTGTAGATGCTATTTCAAGGATCTTCTCTAGCTTGGCCAGTCTGCACAGGATTATGCCAGGGCCTGAAACATTGTCAGCACTTGCTTTAAATACCTGTAGTAGCCCAAAACTTGCAGCATGTGCAGTTTGCACAAAAGCATAAGCAAGTCTGCCTTATACTTTACCAGCACCTAATACAGCAGGAATCCTGGGTACCCTGACAGAGCAGGTGTGGCACAGACATTGCTCCAAAATTCCAGGACATCCTTTAGGACAGGATTCCCTGGCCTGGGATCAAACACAACCAGGTGAAAGCCCAAGGACCTAGCTGTTTCCAAGGCAGAGGAAAGATGTTCCTCCCACTGCTCAAGCAGAGGATGCCAGGGCATTTGTGCATCAGGGAGGAAGGCTGGAGGCCTGCAGTGCCTCACATGGAGTGAATCCAGCAGAAACCCATGGGTTGTGAAACATACACGAGGAGATGATACACCAGCCTCTTCACCAAAGCCACTACAAACTAGGAGGCAGGTCCTACTCCCTTGGACAACACCCAGCTCAGTAGTTCCTCTATTCACTGGGAGCAATAGGCAAGGGGCTAAGAGACCTGAACTTGATCTGAAGCCAGCAGCAGAAAGACATCCATGAGGAACAATTGAGGAGCACAATCTACTAACGATCCTGGAGACCTGCAGAGAGGCATGTGAAAGGATGGATTTTACCACTGCTACTGCTTGTTCACCCATTTCCCTGCCCTGGCATCTGTGTGTTCCCAAGGTTTCACAACCACTTTTTCACCTGAACCTTGTGCCCAGCACCATGGATTGAAAGCGACAGCTCTGCTCCACACCCTGCCTGCGGGCAGGGGACTGACACTTGGCAGCCACATAGGCACAGCCAGAGAAGGAGCAGACCTCACTCAACACATTAAACCTAGAAGCACTATGGCTGTAAGTCTGAAGAGCGCTAAGCACACTGAAAACTGCTCCTTTGTAAGCTGGCATCAGGGAGCTCTGTATTTATTGTGGCTGATGAGGGGAAAAGATGGGCTGTGCTCATTGCCAACCCCGACTGCCTGTCTTGGATTGGGAAATCCAGTCTGGCTCATGCATCAGTACTAGTAATAAAGATGCTGCCAGCCAAATCTCTCCTCTCTTTACGTCTGTGCAGGTCCCCCGTGCCAGGCCTGTCCTGAGGGAATTTGAGCAAGCTTCTTGCTTGCAGCCAGAACCCAACTGTAATTTTTCCTCCAAGCAGCAGTGCTCTCCTCCACATGCCTCCCATCCATCGCTTGTGAGCGCACGCAGCCAGCAGACCTGACAAGATCAGTATGACTGTACACTAAACAAAAAAAAGAGTCTCCACTTAGCTGCTGGTGTGCTCTAGGGCAAAACAGAGGGATTAAACATCTCACCACTTACCCCTGCTGCTCCCCTTACACACGCTTTCAAATTCACAAAGTACAGGGGCTGGTTTCCTTGCAAACCAATTTTTATTAGCCACAGCATACGCAGACACTACCAGTAACTCCTGAGCAGAAGGAAAGAGGTTACAGCAGGGCAGCAGAGAGGTTCAGACTGGGAGCAGCTCATAAGATAGGTTTAGGGACTATTACAATTTTTGTAAAAATAAAAAAAAAGATAAAAACAAAACTGAAAGGTCTGTTCTGAGACTTCACCTCAGGAAGAGGTCTGCCATGGACTTCAACAGCTTGACAGATCTTGAGCACAGGAGCCACTGGGTTGAAGGTGCGAGCAGAGAGAAGGGACCATCCCAGGGAGGGGGTTTGTCACCACCAGTAGTGACAACCTGCAAGAGCTGATTTTGTTAACAAACTAGAAGTTGCATTCAATTTGCCTAGCAGAAATTGTGCTAAAGCTAGAGAAGAAACACAGAGCAGGTGTGAAGAGGAAGGCAGAGGAGCGGCTGGTGTTTTGTCGAACACAAGCGCTGTCTCAGCCATGAAGTGTTGATTCTGAGTTACCTCAGACCCTAAAAAGGGAAAACCTGAAAATGAGAGACCCAGTATAAATACAGAGGTGTTGATGGCCTGAAGGAGGGGAGACAGGTCACTGCTAAGCAGCTACACATGGAAAGCACACAAAATGCAGCGGCTGCTTTTATTACAGTCTGGTGATAGAAATGTAGAAGATAAAGATCTTGTACTGACAAGGCTAAAGACCCTGATATTGAAAACATAATTGATGCTGTTCAGAAAAGGCAAAAACCTGTGTTTCTCTCCAATGCAATTGCACAGAGATGGCTGTAAAACCACCCCTCTTACAAGAGGGCTGAAGACACTGGCGTGGTTCCAACCAGCCACAGCATTCATCTACCTGCCACCAGAGATGCTCAGTTCCCCAGTCAGACCACAAAGACACACTCCTAGCTCAAAGGAGCTCTCCTCTGTGGGCTGCTGTAGCATAAAGTCAGGTGTGAATGCCTCCTCACAGCACTGTCTCTTGACAGACACCCACTTCCCAGCAGACCAGGGTACACGTGTGCATTCATTCCCAGTGAGGCTGCGACACATCAAGTTTTGCTGCATGGAACAAATGCACACCCAAAGCACCTGCTTGGCATCTGCTCTGACACTTATTCCAGTCATCACTGGCAAAGAGCTGCTCACCCTGTGCTTGAACCCCGACATCAGCATCAAGGGGCGGCAGTGGGATTGCACAGCCCCAGGAGGGGCCGTGGGGTTGGGTTAAAGTCTGGATTGTCTTTAGGAGCAAGGGTGACTCAGCGCTGTCAAGAGAGTCCTGGCTACAGCGACCTTGACAGGAAGAAAAGAGGAAGAGCTTGAAAACAGAGGCAAAACAGCTTCCCAAGACAGCAGCAGGGCAGGAGTGGAGGGAGGGGTGTCACCAGCCCTGTCCTGCTCTACACAACGGTCTATGCTGGCAACAGGGCAGCACCACGCAACCCACTGCCCTGCTCCACCAGCCCAATTTCAGAGCCTGTGCTGAAGCATGGCCAGCCCCAGAAGCCTGTCCCACACTGCTGCAAAGGGATAAAGCAGAATGGAGAGGGTGGGAGGGGATCCCAGGGTGCAGCACTTTTTGGGTGGTCTTGCTTTGGCACACACACAGCTCACAGTGACCATATCTGGGAAAACAGACACAGCTTTGACTAAAATTGCTCTCCATATTGATGCCAGACTATCTACCTGACTTTTACACAGTCTAACAGAGACAGAGGCAAAACCAGCCCAGGGATCTTCCAGCACAGCTCAACCAAAGCAGGCAGTCAAGGTGAATATGGACTTTCAAAAGCCACAATTTTCCTAGACTCTTCCTACTTGGTCTTTTCAAGGTCTCTCCCAGACAAACGCACCACGCTGAGCAAGTACTCTGTTCTGTGTCCTTGCCTGACTTGTTTTAAAGTGCTGTATGAAGCAGTCTGTTTAGAACAGGCACCAAACATTCATGTGATTCTCAGCTCCACATAAACAGTTAGCAGCAGCATCAGAGAGCAAGCAGAGCCTTCGGAGAACCAGGCTCACACTAGCAACCATTAATTCACACCTAGGAGGCTTCCGTGAGCGGCGTGCAGCAGGCAGCCCACCTGGGACACAGCTCTTTTCCAAGCAGCATCTTCATTAAACAGCCATCATCGGGGTCCTGGCTGTTGGTTCAGTGGGAAGATTGGTGGTGGTGCAAGGTCTGGTGGTGAATATTTAGATGCAAGCTCACAGACAGACAGTCAATACCATTTCAGGAAGCGTAGTAAAAAGCTGCCAAGTCAACTGCTGGTTTGGTGTTCCTTTTTTGTAGTTGTTTGCTTTTGGAGGTTTTTTTGGGGGGAGGGTGGGTTGTTTGGGATTTTTTTTCCCACACAGAAGCTTTTCTGGTGAACATGCACTGTAAAAACGTCGAGGCATTCAGCTATTGTTTGGAGCTATTAAACACACTGCTCCAAATCTTGTCCCTGGCAAGCATCCCAATTAAGCAGGCATCCCGTTGATCAGCTTTCTGATCACATGGGATTTGTTCTGCTGCTGCATCTGATATAATACTTTCTGCTTTGAAGAATTTCATGTGTAGCCAGGAGGAGGCCCCACCCTTCTCATTTAGAGAGAAAAAACATTCTCAAAGCCTCCTTCCACCGGCAGCATCTTCAGGAAATCAAAGGCAGGTGAAAGAGCAATCTCTTGTTTGTCCTGAAATTGGTGTGGAGCGAGTCAGGCAGCAGGAATTAGACCAAGAGCTCGTTTACTCAGAGCAAAGTGTGGGAAAGCAGGAAGGGAGCAGTCATTGCAGAACAAATTTTTATTTTTCTTCTTTGCCCATGTTTCCCTCATGGCACAATTTAGAAACCAGGGACCTTTCCCATCAGATAAGGTTACCTCTGAAATGAGAGCACTAACCAGACAAACCGACAGATTCAGTCTCAGAGGCAATTTAAAAGGCAGGAGCGAAATTGCAGGAGTGAACTGGACCTGCAAGATTGCAAAATGGAAAGATGGGAACTTTCCAAAGAGGAAATCCCAAAGATGTTTTGAATAGCCAGCCAAAGAGTGTCCACTGTGAATTCCCCACAGAGGAAAACCCCAAACAGGAAAGATTTGCTTTTGGTACAGCTCTATCATGTTGCGAGAATTCAGGATTTCCTTCTGATGTGCACGTACTTTCAAATTCCACAAGAAGAGGTGTGAAGACTACAGCAGATTAAAACTTAAGGTACAGAGCAACTAAAGACTTCTTCTGCCTCACATTTCCGTCTTCAAAATGTAAAGAACAAACGGCATTTTCCTAACTTACACAGCAGGGTGAAGATAAAGCTGTTAACCCAGGATGACTGGAGCGAGGGTGACCATGGAAAAGCCTTCACAAGGGAAGGAGGAACATGCCAGATTGGGGAAATGCCCCAGGGTATGGTGGCAGAGCACCATCATGGAGGTAAGCTGGCCAACTTTACCTGCTGAAACACAGCTCCATTAAAAGCTATTACACCAAGCAGTACAACAGTCTCCAAGAAGGAAGAACCTTTCACCAGTCTCCTGTAAGAGCAAAGCTCACATGCATCTGGTTTACAAAACTGGGGTGACAGATGCTGAGTCTGAAGCACTGTTTGGGCAGAGAAGCCAGGCGCTGTAGGTGGGACACCAGAAGACCAAGTACAGGCTGGTTCACAGACTTGTACGCCTTCAGGCTAGAAGAGCTGTCCTAGGGACCCAGCCAGACCTCCAGCGTGGCACAGCACAAGGAACCTCACACAACAACAGTACATCACGTGCACATTGCCCCAGGAAAGATAATCACCCCCAACTTTAAATGGAGAACTCTTAAGCTCTCAGTTAAAAATGTGCAGCTTATTTATGTCAGCGCTGAAGAGTTCGTTCAAGACCTCCGACGTTTCTTAAAACATACATAGTGACAGACCCAAACTCAGCTGATAAATGTCACCTCCTCCCAGATACACCAGCAACCAGACACAAGCCATTCTCTCCCTGGTGTAACAGGGTTCTCCAGCCTGAAAACCTGGTTTAACCAACAGGTGAAAGCAGGGACTGACGGTGAAGGCTTCTCTGAACTCCCTGCTCTGCAAACACCCATCTCCCACAGGCCTCCCTCCCTACCTGAAAAGAAGCAAGTCTTTCCTGCTACTAATATAAAACAGGATTACTGTGAAGTGAAAAGCAAGTGACAGAGCCATGACATTAGCACAACTCTCTGCTGGGACAACTGCAGTGAAACAGCTCTCACTCCCAAACATGAAGTATTAAGGTCTGAATAGGATTCATTTTCCCCAGTTTTAGCCCACCAGTACAGCACACCTAGTCTGAGGGAATAACCACACCTCTTCCCACAATGCAGAACAACTCCAGCATCCTCACACCAGTGGGAAACAGCAATCCAACATAGGATCCGTTGGAATGGAACCACTCAGGACTTCTGGGATGTATGTGAATTAACTGGTCAAACATGGGCTTGGGTCTAAGACCCATTCACCTGACACCCCAAATCTCACATCAGAGGAAAGGAAAGCCACAGCTTGCAAGCAGGTTCAGGGATAGCATTGGATGTCCCTCTGGAAGACACTGCCAAACTCTGTGCAGCCCCAACAACTGCCCAGGCTCAAGCACAGGGCAAGAAAGAAGCGGTGAATGGTGTGAACCCGATTCCTTGCTGTCACTTACAATTGGCTGTAGCTGCGCGCCTGGTAGCATGAACTGCATCTGCTGAGCAAACATGGCTGCGGCTGTCTTCTGCTGGATCAGGTTGTTGCGTCCATTTATTTCAAGTTGTGTTTTTAAGTGCGGGGGAGGGTGGAGATATTTGCAGTTCTCTCGGGTACATCGGCCCTAAAAAACATAATGAAAGAGCATTTCAGGGAGTGTAACACACAGGGCAGCCAGGGAAATTTAATTAAGGATTGTTTGGGTTACTGTAACAACACAACCATCTCGGCAGAGGCAGTTTGGTAGCTGCTGTGCCTCCTTTGTGATTTTTCTACAACAGCACAATACCCAGGTGAAGAGTCGAGCAACAGGGCTTCTCCTGCAGTAACACTAACCAAACGCTACCAAGCTATACTCAAAAGCTAGGTTTCCTGATGTTAAAGTGTTTGTTGTAAAAAACCCACCCACAAAAACACACGTAACACAAATACCAATGTTTTCAGAAGCCAGTGGCAGCAGTTCCAAAAGCAACAACGAAAATTCCCCATTTTCTTGTGTGGATTGTTTTTCCCCTCCTTCCCAACACCAGACCACTTCATTGGCCCTGACAACCAGACAGCAAGAAACAAAACTGTCTCCACCACTTCCCCCTGCACAGGGTAAAAGGTGCAGAGTTCTGTAAAGCAGCACCTCTGATCTTCAACGCACAGACTGAGGTGTCACAGGAGGAAGAACCAAAACAATTTCCCCTTCCATGCTTTCATTTGTCAAAAGCCACAGTATGTTCCACCACTGACTAGCCCTGGAGAAGAGAAGGCTCTGGGGAGACCCAATTATGGCCTACCAATACTTAAAGGGGTCCTACAGAAAAGTGGGAGAGGGGCTGTTCACCAGGGAGTGCAGTGATAGGATAAGGGGAATGGCTTCAAGCTGGAAGAGGGCAGGTTTAGATTAAGTTTTAGTTAGAAATTCTTTACTATGAGGGTGCTGAGGCCCTGGCACAGGTTGTCCAGAGAGGTTGTGGCTGGATCACGGGCAGCAGAGCTGGTGCTCAGCTGACCCAGCACTACTGCACAGTTAATAACTACGTTGAACTGGAAGGAGGAGACTCATCAGCACTAGGTAGCTTTGGGCCATCCTCCTCACAGCATCTTTCACCTGCACAGGACAGGTGCCCTTCCCATCACCAGGGACCCAACAAAAGCCCAGCATTCAGGCCAGGCAGCACAACTCCACATCTTCACAGTTATCTCCACAACATCTTGGGGCTGCTCAGGTTACTGCTGACCAGTAGACCCTGCAGAGCCACTGGTTATCAGTGGTCAGGGAGCTGTTCCATCCTAAGCTCCAGCCTTCAAAGGCTCTGAAATTCCTTCTGGTTGATACTTGGCCAAGTGGTTTGGGCTGGGAAAATAGTTATTTCTACCAAATTTGGAATAAACTGCATAGATGTTTCTACACTGCAGGAATGGAGAACTAAGAAAGCGCTACCATTTTTTGGAAACAATACTGATAGGGTCTTCTTCAACCTGAAAAGGACTTTGCTACTCCAACTGAAATGTTCTATGCCACTGATACCAGCCAGCCCAGCCTGGTGTGGAGCTCTGTTCTACTTTTTCATCAAAACAATTTAATTTCAGAGGGTTCTACAAAAGGAACAGTTTATTACCAACAAACTCCTGTCCCCCAACAAGCTACAGCATGAAGCCCCAATCCTGCAGACAGAGCTGTAAGCAGAAAACAGTGCTCACTGAGTATCACCAGTTTCAGTGAGGATATGTATTTGCAGGGAACTGGGTTGTAGAGATGCTGCGGCAGAACAAAGGCTGTGCAGTGCAGCACGGCTGTCAGACCTTCTAGAGCTGGAGGAAGATGGAATGAATCACTGCTGCACTCAAAACCACACCTTCAGCCTGGCTCCTCCTTGCCAGCATTTTGATCCCAAAGATCCTCAACCACTATGTTTCACCAGAACAGGTTAGAAGCCACAGCTGAGTTGGGTTGCCCTCTTCAACACCATAGCAGGTCCTTCATCTGACATGAATTTTAGGAACTGATGATGTCACAGTGACAAAACATTCCCTTTAGAAACCCAGCTATGAAACAACTTCCTGGATGTCTTGCTTTAAAGCAATGGGCACCTCTAGCATCCTCTGCACTCCAGCACTAGTAGGGATGATCCCCTCTACATGTCCATCATGACACCCACTGTTCTCAGTACCTTTCAGCAACACATACGCTCTTCAAGAGCAATTTCAGCTCTACAAAAGCTGCCAGAAGGACGAAGGAACTGCCGTGATTCAGTTCTCAGTACCAGCTGCAAGCCAGCAGGGAAAACAACAGGAAACTGGTAGCAGATCTGCTGCATGTGCAGATACTGGGCTGGGGACAAATAAGGACAACTCCACTTTATACCTGGGTAGCCCAGGATTGCAATATGAGAAAATGAGCAGGGCCCTATGTTTGACATGAGCATCTTTATGCTGAAAGGCTGCAGATTTGCTGCAGTAACTCACTGTGGCTCCAGCACATGGCACAGGATTGTCCCAGCATCCTGCCCAGGGACCATTCCAAGGCGAGTGCTGCACCAAAAAGCACCATCCTAGCACCCAGAGTCGCTTGCTGTGTGCTGGGAAGGGGCACGGTGCTCAGGGACCGGGTTGTGTCCATGAGCAGTGCTAAGCCTGCTGGGACCAGCGCAGCCACCCTGTTGGAACTGGAGGAGTTTGTTGCTGGTTCTGTTAATTCCTCAGGAGTATTGACTCCAGGGAAGGTGCATTCCCATCCTGCCCTGGGTGGCACATGAGCCTGCAGCCAGGGAATCACCACCCAGCAGCAGCCTCTGCTGCTGGCCCTGGAAACACGCTAAATATAGCTGTATTTTCTGGCTCCTCACAAAATGGAAGGAGCCCAAAGGACCGTATTTGTCAGCTGCTTTGCCAACTACAGCCAGGAGGGAAAAGCATATGGACTGCACTTCCCAAGGCTTGAAAAATGGATATTAAAAATAAATCATTAAAAGATTTTATAAGAGTATCTTCTCCCCCTTTCTTCCCACACACTCCCCCACCCTTACAGTATGCTGCTGGCATGTGATTGACACTGTGTCGCCAACTTAAGTCATGCTGTGATGGCGCATACTGTAAATGGCTGGCATCTGACACTAGGTAGTGTGACAGCAGCTTGTAGTGCAAGTGTCAGCTGTTTCCAGTGCAGCACACTTAAATCCAGTGGAAAAACCCTACACTGAACCTGGCTGGATGGAGTCTGCCGGGCTGCACCTTGTCACCTGTATCCTAGCTTGGAGGGATGCAAATAAGAGTGTGCTGCACCAGGCTGGATAAACTTACTCTAAACATGTTGCAGAAATTCTCCTCTCACTGGCTGCTGAAGCAAGCTTCGCTTCGCTGCAGAAACAAGGCTCCCAGCACAAGCCCAAGGCTCGCTTGCGTTTGTACCAGTAATGCAGTTTGTTACGGTCCCTTTATCTTGGATGGCAGTAAGGGGTTACAGAGCAGACACGATTCTGGTTTTAATGACTGCACTGTATGTCCCGTCAATCACCAACAGCTCTCATGTGAAAAATCTGTAAGCTAGTGTTGCTTTTCACACACTGGAGGCTGCAGTAGGCTTGTGCCCTGACTGTGCTGTCTTTTCCACAGACACTGATGACATGTGCAATGACTGACAGCAAAAAGAATGAGAAGAGACCAGGCAGGAAAGGATTTCCATGTTTTGCACAAAACTAGGCACCAAAACACAGCTTGTCTACATAACTTTTCCCTGCGTGAAACAGCAGATTTCCACCCCCCAAGAGGAACCCAGCAGGGAGGCACATTCAGAGATGTGCTGGCCCTGCTTACTCATTGCCTGCCGCTCCCGTGCTGAGGCACGAAACTCCCCGCTTTCCATCCCACTCAGCACATGCACGCAGAGTCCTTCTCCTCTACGGGCATCCTCGCTCCTGCCAGAGCCCTGCCTGGCTTTCACGTAGGCAATAGAACCTCAGCCACCACGGTGTCTACATGTGCAACTGGAGGGCTGGTTTGTTCAGCACAGGTGAGAACATGTATTGAGCAGCACATGTTGCTCCAAGTCTACTACTGCTGTCTGCTCTTTATAGAAAAGAGGGACAGTGGGAGGTGGACTTGGAACCACCTGCTAAAGCCCAAGCCCATCACCCCTCTAGGGACTTGCAGCTTTAAAGCTGCCCTCCCAGGAAAGCAAAAGACAAGTGTGTCAGGAACATCCTCTGTCCACTGCCCCAACTCAAGTGTTTCATGCTCGCTATGGTTTGTTTCTAAGCAGTTTGCCCCAGAGCTGAGCAACCTGCATGCTGGCTGCACTGCCCAGCTCACCCTGTGGTCTCCAATGCTGCATCACATTCCTCTTTTAGCACATGTAGAGAGCTGTGTTGGAAGGACAGAGATGGCTCTCAATCTTGACGCTGAGGCAAACACCTCCTGCTTGGCAAAAAACATCAAACAGCATGGAAATAGCAAGTTTTCAACTGGAAAACAAAGGAGGATGGAGCAGGCCAGTCAGCCTGATCATTAGGGAGTCTCACGGCTAGGTGTACACCAGCCAAGTTGTCACTTGCTGCAGTTCAAAGCCTACCTCTGCCTTATCTGCAATTCCTTTCTACAGGATAATGACACGTTAAAAGTTACGCTGCCAACCGAGTCAGCAAAAAGCACAATCTCCCTTGAAGGCTGACCCTGGCACTGCACATCAGATAGCTTCTGCTAAATAGCAACCCTTTTCTCCTCACAGTGGTGGAGCAGCTCACTTCTACAGAGAGGTTTTAAAGTGTAATTAAGTACAAAGCACTCCCTGAATGCGTTCTCATGGAGAGCTGTTAGCCCACCTACAAGGATCCTAAAAAGCAGGTCTAGAAGGACTTAGAGAAGTGAGACGCCACCCTTAAACCTACACTCATTAACTCCAGCTATTTTCTTAGTATCTGCTACTTGTGCATTTCCCAGACAAGGGCCTCCAAGACATCACTCTCCCCCCCCACCGTAAAGCCCTTCCTGATTCACAGCTGCAGTTTTGCTCCTCCTGTAACCTAAGCTCAAAACTTGCCTTACCCCAGAGGGTCAGAACAGGAACTGTTCTCTGCTTCACTGAGCAAAAGCCCATGCTTAAAGGCTGCAGTCACATAGATCCCCTTCCTCAAACCTTCTCTGCTCCAGACTATGCAAATGATGCTCTTTTAACTTCATGAGCCCAGTCTCCAAGCCTTTCATTAGGCTGCTTCCCCCAGTCGGCCCTCACCCCTGTGACGTGGGTGCACACACGGGGCTTTGCGCTCCAGCTAACCCCGTACCACTGCTGTGCAGGGAGGAACACGTTCTTCCATGTCCTGCAGATGTTGATGCTGCTTATACATCCTTGCACGACATTTTCTTTCCTTCTACCACTGTAACAGTTTTGACTCACTCTCAACAAGCCTTTTCCAGAACTTCTGGCTACCCAGCTATGCTCCATTCTGCATGATGCAGCTGATCCACTTGGATGCAATATTTCATACCACTTTCATTGAACTCACACCCCTTTTATACAGGTTATTTTTCCAACTTGTCAAGATTATCTCTAACTCCACACCTGGTTCTTTAAAGTGTATGTAGTTCCTCCCAGCTCAGAAAACCTTACAGATTTAACAAGCACACTCACTCTATTCCACCATTCAAATCCTCAGAATAAAACAAAACTGAACAGCCTTGCCAAGCACATCCTTCCTGGCTGCTCCTGAACTCAGATTTCCAAGCAGTTTCAGCTGTCACATAAAGGTTTCTCCTGAGTTTTGTTCCCTTGTCTTGTTTGCAAACTGATTTGTGCCATGTTGAAGGCTCCCAATCTAATGCCCGCACTCCAACTTCCATACCTCTCCGAAATAACTCACCCCAAAGGCTTCCTTAGTTCTGCTTTTTCTGCTCCTCTGTCTGCCCATAGGGATGCTGGAGACTTGGTGCTCTGCAGCTCCAGGCCAGCAGCCCTGTTTGCCATCAAGCATGGGTACACAATGTTGGGTACGAGGAAGCCAGTGGCTTGAAGTTACTTGTAACAAGTGATAAAAGCCCTACAGCACAGCTATATGCTGACATTTTTTCAAATGCAGGTTTAACACCCATTTACAGAGAACCCAAAGGCTGCTGCTGTGGATCCTGCTGTGAGCAGATCATAGCTGAAACGCAAAAGCAAAGTGTATCTTCTAGTTAGCACTACCAGATGGCAATCAGCCTGGAAGGGAAGCAATGTAGACTTTCAATTTCAATGTATGTGGATAAAAATGCTATAGAGTTACAGTTAATCTGGTAGCTTCCAGGTAGGGATGATACAGACCCTGTGAAATGTGTGCTCTAGCTAGGAAAGAGTGTGGTTCGTGAATACTTAATTTGTTGGAAACAGCATTCAAACAGCCCATAAAAAGCACAAATCACAGTTTTGCAACATCTGTAGGATGAGCTCTGCCTAACTTCTTTGAACTTCCCACCTCTGGGTCCAAAGATCCACCGAGCCTACATAGACACATGAGAAGAAAACTGCTAAAAACACCCCAGGTGTTATTTTGGAGCATCTCTGCTCCCTTACAGTTGCTTGAGAAACCCCTTCCAGATTTTATGCTGTTCAAAACGATGCTCCGAGCTGTGCCAGCAGCGTGTCAGCTCCAACCCAGGGCAGCTCAAGCAAAAAGGGACATGTCTTTTGTCAGGAACAGAGGACAAAAGTCAGACCTGCCTGTCCATACAGCTTCAGTGGAAAAACCTGAATATCTATCGCAAGCTCCCAGGGCTACTGACGCTCCCAGCACTCTCAAGGCGGCCCCAGCTCACTGCTGAAACAGCGACTGAATTTCACGGCTTCAATGAATGTCAGGTCAAGCCCTTTCCGAGCAAGCCTAGACTTGATTTTGACTGAAATGACTGAACCCTGATGTTTTGCATGATTTCAAACGATAGCAGGTGACATCCGGCAGCTCTGACAAGAGTTTTGGGTCCTTTTGAACTGAGAGCTCAAAGCACAGCTCAGTGGTGTGTGCGAGCGCAAGGCAGCTGGAAGGCCCTCAGAGCGAGCCAAGCAGACCTGCTGCGTTCACCTCACTGAAGCACACTGCTGGGTTCTGCACAGTCCCAGTCCACCCAGTTTTCTTCCTACAGCTGTGGGGTAGAGCCCTATGCAGCCAACCTGGAGGGAAATAAATTACTGTAGGGGTTTGGGCTTAAAACAATTATATATCATAGAATATCCTGAGTTGGAAGAGACCCATAAGGATCATTGAGTCCAAGTTCTGCAGCCTTAAAAAGGCAAGTTGGGCAAACACAGCCACTTCAGTCCCATGAGACTCTTTGTGTCCAGTAAGTCACAAAAATGCAGAAGGAATGAGCAACGGAGACAAAAATGCCAGGCTCTAGGACACTGGAGCTGCTCTTCAGCCTCCCCATCTCACCCACGTGACTGCTCTGCTGGTGTATTTCTGCTTTGCAGGGAGATGGAAGGAAGGACAGGAGGAAGAAAAACGTCAGCATCATTTCTGCAAATGTATTCAAGTCCAGACAAAAGCAGCCAACAGCCAGCTGAGGGGACTGCTGAACAAATGCAGCTAGAGACCTGTAACACCTCCATCTCTCTGTCACTCCCACCTTTGTCTATCAGAGACACAAACAAGGGCTGAAGACCCTATGCCCCTAGCTCTGAGGAATAAAGGTGCTGAAGCCCTCTCCTCCATCACAAGACTGGAAAGCGAGCTGCCTCTTGTAACTAGATGCACACCCACTGTGGCTGGTGGCCAAGCTGACAGGGTCAACTACCTATTGTACAACTCTACAGGTCTCCATCAGTAGGCATTCTGTGAGGATCAGCGGCATTTTGTCCAAGCAGGGGACACAACTCCCTGCCACACGTGACAAACTGTTTAACTGCCAAATAATTTCACCAATAGAAAAACAGAAGCAACATACTGAGTATGTCACACTGCTTCCCTCACACCAGGGTAAGAGGCAGTCATCAGATGCAAAATGTTGGGAACAAACTGGTGCACAGCAAGGACAGATCCTACTGCAGATGCTGGTCCTTTCAAACAGCACGCATAAAGCGGCTAAGCACTTGGACAGGGGGTTTCTCAAGATCAGATGCTCTCGGCTGGGATTCAGACATGCTTATATATGACTCTATTACAAAGCCTGCAGCCTCAAAACGTTTGTCAAGCTTGTTTTTGTCACACAGCTCCAACCAGAGCAGGAGAGAAAAACAAAGCTGAGACAGACAGCAGCGTTTTTACATCCCCGTCTCCCTTTCTGGTATCACCTTAACCGGTGACAGTTACTCAAAGCTATTGCCAAGAACTTCAAACCACTGAAATCAGCAGGCAAATCCAGCTCCATACAGGAAGGATGGCTCGTTAGCACGGAGTGCAAGTATTCAAACAAGTACCATCACCTCACCATTTTTTTCCCCTTTAATTTTAATTAGAAACTGCGAGGACATGAAACTACTGTATTCCAGTAGACTCTAAGCAGCCACAGGCATCAGCCTAAACCCCCAAATCCTCATTCACCTGGCAATTAGGGAAGCTGAGAGCTGCTGTGAGTGAAGTTTTACTTTTGCACATTGCTGAATACAGCAATGTTCTGCTGAATTTCCCCAGGACAGCACAAAGAGGTCGTGGCTGTCCTCCTGCTTTCATGCAGGATTTTCATTCCAAGCTGTTTGTTATACTTGAAGGTTCTTACAAACTCAGAGCAGTTATTTTGTTGGGGAAAAGCCCTGTAGCTGCTTCATTATATTTTTACATCTTGACAACTCTTTCCAGCTCTATTCTCCTGCCAAGCTCTCTTCATTCAGGCCCTGTTATGCTCAATGAAAAACATGTATTGATTTTAGCGTCGTTGGTTTGTGGAACATTTTTGCTTGCTTCAAGCAATGGACAGTGTTTACCCAGTCCAAGAAATAGATATTAAAAAGAGTACAGCGCTGTCAAAGTGTATTTGTTATGAGCTCTAGAGCCACGGTACAGAAAAACATGTTTATCTGAGAGATTACTACTTGCAATGAACAACAATCTCACTCCACAAAAGAGAGGAATAAAGACTTCATCGAGCTCTTTTCTTTTGTCCCCACCGATACGTTTGGATTAGGCTTCGTTTTGTGAACCACATCGCTCTGTTACCACCACATACTTGAAATTAGGTTAAAACAGAATAGAAGTATCATCAATATAGAGCTCTGAACTGATCATTTTTAATGTCTTCCAAGTGTTATTGCATTACTCTCCCAGGTTCAGGAACGTTAAAAGCACAATAAAATGGGTTTCTTCAATACAGGATCAAATACAGGCTCTCTGCAAGCAAAACAAGCTCTTACAGACATCCCTGGCCAGACCTGCTCAAGCAGCCGATCGATAACAATTACGAAGGAAGGCATTTAGCGCCCGGTAAAGAGAGCACATTTAGGAGCACGCTCAGCCCTGGGATCACAGCAAGTATTTAGAGCAGGAGGCAAAGCAGGTGACATCCTGCAATGTTAATATTCCTGTGGGTGAATGTTTCAATGCAGGACTATTTGTAAGTAAAGAAATCAATTCTACCTGGATGATAGAAACACTGGCACATCATTGATTTTTCTTCTGTAATAAATGACAAAAAAAGGTGCCAGTCTCTGGAACAATATTGCAAAAGTGCCATATTGAAAAAACCCACAAAACCCCCCCAAAAAAACCCACCCAAAATAAAACTTCTAGCATGTCTTCCATGTTTCATCTCTCTCTGTTCTGTCCCTCCTGACTGTGATTACACCAGGCCAGCTTTGGAAAATACCAAGTGTAGTTTCTCTTGTCCCTTAAACCACTTTTTCATTGCAAATCCCATAATCCAATTCTACAACTTTCATCGGCTGATTGAATCTGTCAAGGTCGTATGGAAAGTTCATGCTTCTGACCTTCCTCTACCTACTGTGTCTGTTGAATATTACAACTGCAGCAGGCAAACCACACGTAGACAGAACCAAGCAAAGTACATTAAAGCCCAGGAGAATAAATGTTAAAGCACTGTGTTTGTGAATACAAATATCGGACGCGTGACCACCTCCAACTGCCTCAGTCCTGGAGTTTACACAAGGGAGAAGGCAAACAAGGAAGCGCAGAGACTGATAACCAAGTGTCCAAGCTGAACCCTCTCTCCCATCTCACAGAGGGCAAAGCCATGTTCAGGAAAACTCACTCTTCCTGCATTTTAGAAATTAAAATGAAGCTGCAAATAAGGTATGTGGGTGGCTGGGTTTGGTGTGGTGTTTTGGTTTTGGGTTGTGTTTAGGTTTTTGGTGGGTTTTCTGTTTTTTTGTTGTTGGTTTGGGTTTTTTTTAAAGAACTTGGCAGAATATGACAATTTACTAACAGAGGATTAGCCCAATTTTTGTTTGTGTTGTTGCTTTGCTCAAAGTAACAGCTTAATGGGCACAAGCTGATTCCTAGATTTCAAAAAAATAATGAAAAAACTTTAAAAAAAATTAATTCCATCTGGGCTGACACCTCCTAGGGAGAATCTTCAGTCTGGAAAAAATAACTCTGCAGGATGTGCTTCAGCCTCAGCTACTGAGGGACTGCCAGGGGGTAACGCAGCAGAGCCCTGAGCAGGGAAGGATGCTGGCTGGGCTCTGCTAAGCATGCTGATGACTCCTGCTGCGGCACTGCCGCTCTAGCTTTCCACCCTTTGGCTGGAAACACCAAGAGAAGTCAGACTGGGACACGATGGTCCCTCTGTGCCAGCCACCAAGAGAGGTGACTGCAGGGGAGCAGGCAGATGCAGTGATACAAGAGGGTGATGCCCACAGTTGCCACTGCAAGATTTGCTCCCAGATGCCTGTCAGAGCCCAGGGGTCCAATGCTCCAAGGGACAGGACACCTTTTTGCTCCTGGTGAAGATACGCTCAACAGCAGAGAGCAAAGCCAGCTCCCCTAGCCCCTCTCCCTGTTGCCAAGCTGACGAGGTCACCAGCTCCTCTCCTACTTCTACTCCTCTTTGTCCCATTGCCTGGCTCCCTTCACTGCTCCCTGTTCATCCCCACCCTGCCAGCCACTTTCTTCCATAGTGGTGCCTCTCTGATTCCAGATAAATTCACCAAAGACCAAGCTTTGTCCTTGTGCTCCTGTTTCAGCCACAGCACCCCTTCGCTCCAGCTTTGCAGACAAGCTACCTGACTGCCAAGAGCGTTGACCGCACATCACCAACTCCTCATACTCTCACTCTGAGCAAGGACTGCAAACCCTTCTGACTCAGGATAGGCCTTAGATTTCACACTGTGGTATAACGAACTTGCTGTTGGTCAGAGGACTAAAGGTGTAGATACTGAAAGCACCTTCCAAGAGAGCTCTTGCAGCCTGCTAAGTGCAGCAGGCAAGGACCACACATCTTGCATGGGCCCTGATTTCCAAGGAGAGCATCCAGATCAAGTGACACTGATGGACTCCTTCCATCTAGGAGGCAGCAAGGCTTGAAAAGAAAGGAAGAAAAAAAAAAAAAAAAGAAAGAAAAAGAAAGCCTGCCTTGCCCCAGGCAAATATTCCACCTCAGTTAGCTTTTGCAGACAGATCTATTTCAGCGTGTTGTTTATTACAGCCAGTAACATATGCACGTTTAAATCACAGAGGGGATTTGTCTTTTAAGAAAACACCTTCAGAAGTGCTCCTTAGGCAGTGCCTGGCACTAGAAAGCAGATATGTGACCGCTCTTTGCTGCTACCATCCTGAATGAAAGAAAGGTTAAGGCAGTGTAAGTGCTTGTTAGGGGCTGAGCCCATGGAGCAGCAGCACAGCAAGCCAAAGTGGCAACACTACAACTACAGGCCTTTTTCCATCAAAGGGAAAGTGATGGGCTTGCACTGCCAAAGACAATGCAAGGCCATCTCTGGGCAAGTGAGAGATCCTGCTGTAAGACAGTTCTGAGCTAAAACTGCAAACAGTGAGACATATTTAACCGCAGTTCACATGCACTAGTCACAAGTACCATGCAGGCAGCCAGCCTTAATGGACAGGATGCCAAATTCTGTGCCAGCCTCTGAAAACCTGTTAATTTATGATGGATTTATTAAAGCAGCCTCAGCCAGAGTAAAGCTTCTACCTGTCCTAATTACAGCAGTCCTCTCCAACCACATTCCCCTGTCTGTTATCAAGCCCTGTGAGGGTCTGCAGATTCACACTCCCTACCTTGCTGACCCAAAGCGGTGCCCTGCCTCTGTCCCTAACTGAGCAGTCAATCAACCCTCCCCTGGACACAATAAGTAAATGGAGAGGTTGCAAGGCAGCCTGCTCAAAGAGGCTTTCTGCTCACCCTGTAATCCACGCTGACCTACAGACCCAAAATTGAGAGTCATTATGGTGATGTACAGCTCAAAGGCTGCACACAGCTAGCAAGAGTGGTCCGTTTTCTCCATGCAATGCCATCTTTGTAGAAGCCATGCTTTCAGACACTGAAAGGTTAATTCCATGTAGCTGCTGATTAGATCTGTTCCCTCTCCTGTAACAAGAGCTGTAGGACAGGACACTGAAAAGGTTGTTCAGTCTTACTGGGTGGATGTATCCACTTTCTCCTGTGGGATGCAACTTTTGTCCTCCCAGAAATCCTGACCTAAATTCTCCTCTGAGTGGCACTGGTACAAGTGCCAGAACAGCTAAGAAAGGGATGTGTCATATATGTGTGCATATGTGTCCTTCCGTCCCAGCAGACAAACAGGAATGGAACCGATCAGGATTTTCATTTCATTTGCTTGGGTTTTTTGGAGTTTGTGTTTTTAATAACAACCAGATTCAGTTATTTAGGTTTGAAAGCATAAGAGGAAAGCAGGGGGAGGTAGAAGCAACTAAAGCATATCCATGTGGACACGCTTGGGACACAATAAGCAAACTGATCAAATTACTGTGGGCTTTTTCTGCCCATTCCATATTACTGCTCTGCTCTCCAAACTCCTGCCCTCGCTTCAGCTGAGCTGCTTATCCTTGTCCCTGTCACCAGTTTGCTACAGACCGCCTGATGCTCAATCTTTTGTAGACAAGGAGGAATGCAAGGATTAGCTTTTAGAGGCTGTTTTCAATTAGAAAGCAATCTCTACAACACTACTTCCTTAGGCAGGCAGACACCTGACCTCGTGTATTCTGCTTCTGCCACTGACAGGAGATACCTTCAGACACAGCACAATCCCTTCCTAAAAGGGCAGCACTGCCCAGATTGGGTACAGCCAGGATGAGTCAGCTGTGATGCAAACATTGCATTTGCTTTTAGAGATGGATCCATACCGGATTGGGCTGGGAGAGATTTTAACTGCAAGGAAGAATGACCTTTCCTGAGGACATCTGCAGCCTCTCTGGCCACGTGAGAGGAGGAGCTGCAAAGAAGCTCCAGTGTCATTAGTGAGTCTGGAATGCAGCATGGCTGGTGCCACCACCAGTGAACACCCGGCTGGAAAAAATGCTTTCACTTGCTTCAACACAGAGAGATGGACGTATGATAGGGGCCCAGCGGAAATCCCTGAGCAAACTTCTGTGCAAGTGACTAATACAAAGAGAGAAGGAATATTAAGGAAAGTGTTAACACTTCTCCACTGGCTGGGCTATGCTCTGAAAGGATGCTTAAAATCATTCTCCTAGAATTAGCACAAACAAGACAATAAGAAATAATTTTTAGTGGTGTTTCTGTCCTAGCTAATGTAAACTCCATTCCGAGGAAAGACTTCTAAAGATTTTACATTACCATGGACTCTTCAAACAAACCCATGCAGAGAAACACGAAACAACAACAATCAAAGTCCTCTGAATTCAATCTGTGCTTTATCGCAGAAGGCCACAGCAGGGGATTTTTGGCAGCGGGAATACAAATACTCATCAATGCTCCAGCTCAGGGTCCTGCTCCAATTACTACCCAAACACAGAATGAGACTGTCCCAGCCTTAAGTTTTCAGTCTAAATATACCAGACTTGGTGGAAAAAAACCCAGATGGCTTGGGGAAGCCTCAGCAACGTCGAGACTGCAGACCAGCTGCTCCATGCTGGACTGCTGCTGCTGTGGGGCTGCAGAGCTGCGGCTGTGATGCCCTCTGTGCTTTCTGAGCTCCTGCCTCCCGGCAACAGGCAGCCTGCCCTTCCCAACTCCGCACTGCTAGCTAAAAGCAATCCCATCCATTTGCCTCTCAACCCCCAAGGGACTCCCCCCACCCCTTCCTCCCACCAGCACTCTCCCAACTGTGGCGCAGGAGCAGTGCGAGTGGGCTCTGGTGACAGAAGCATGACGCGGAGCTGGCAGGAAGGCTGTGCCTGTGCCATGGGATAAACCTCACCCTGCTGCGCTGCAACAGCCCGCAGATGCGATAAGGCCACGGGGATGGGTGGCAGGGGTCCTTGCCACATCCCAAGCTCCCCCATCCTACAGGAGAGGGCCCTGGGGAGCTGCTCTGCTCCTCCCTGGAGTCACCTCCACCTTCTTCCTTCACGGTCCGTCTCCCTCAGCTCGGGGAAGGTTTCATACATCCCCTGTCCTGCTTTTATCAACCCTGACAGCTCTCCTGCTCCTGGTGCCTCTGAGTCACTCAGCCGGCTTGCCTTGCTCCAGCTCCCACCCCGCGCCGCCACGGAGGCTTTACAGGCAACAGGATTGACACAGCAGGGAGCCCAAGTCTGCAGGGAAGTAACAGTGATGATTGCTGCTTCGTCTGCAAGTGCACCAGATGCACCAAGAAATAAAAATGACTGCTGAAGCAACAGGAGAGGCAGAGGGCAAGAGACTTCCCGTCTTGCCTTGTTCAGTCCCCACAGACATCACACCTAACAACAGGGACACAGGGAGGACAGGAGAGCTGCAGGAGGGCTCAGGGACAAATAAGCCCAGAGGGGAGGAGGAAACAGAGCAGAACGGAGAAACAGGGCATAAGGCTGCAAGTCTTGCACCATGGGAGCAAGATTTGGGAGGGCTCCTGAAAAAAGGACCAGGTACACTCTTAACACCTTCCCCTACAGCATTTGGGAAGAAGCAACATCCCCTCCAAAGACAACTCTCTCTCATCTTCGAAATCTGCTGGCTTATGAAACAAGATTCCCTCCCAGGGAGGAAAGTACTTTACTTCCTACAGCTGACCTCCAACACCATCACCTCTGCCATATCTGGACGACCTTCCAAGCCCTCTTTGAAGGCAGGTCTAGCTTCTAAGTCCCCCAGCTATTCATGCTTTCATGCCTCCTGCCAAACTCATCTAGCACTTGGTATCCTCAGCACCATGTGTAGAGGACCCCAGGAGCAGAGCCCAAGCACCGCACACAGCACGACACTGAACAAACGGATTGTGTGGGTTCAAGCATCATTTAATGACGAGAAAGCAAGCTTTACTCACGCTCTGATCCTTCAGGAGCTGACAGCAAGAGGAAGAAACACCGGTCAGCGGGATCGGCCAGCGCAGTTGGGATTACACACTGAGGTTTTGTTTTCAAACTCTGCTTGTTTGTGGCAGGGCTCTAAGGACCTAATCTCCGTGTGACTGTTCCCAGCACCAGCCATGCCCCTGCGGATAATAAGGGCTTAGGGAAGCACCGCCTAATGATGGCTGTGCTCTCAGGCAGGCTGGCTGCAGCTTCCCTGTGTCCATGCTGCCCCGAGCCATCTCCTCCACCCCAGCTAGGTATTTCATGCCTGCCCAGCTCTGCCCCTCTAAGGGCCGTTTTCTCTCAAAAAGCACCCAGAGCGACTCACAGCACCCCAGAGGGGTTCACTCAAAGCACAAGTAAGGAGGCAAATAGAGTTAAAGCAGCAGTTTGCACTGGTGGCTTAAATCCTCATCAGAACCTAGTGTGGGTACTGATGAGCAGAGATGTGGCCGTCACTAATGCTGCTCCGCCGATCCCAACACTCCTGTCTGTAGGGGTTATTCCGAGACTTTTTTGATATATCTATAGGAAAGACCCACTAGAAGAAAGTGGTGAATAATGCAGAGTACGTATCCTCCGAGGCATGATGGAACAGTCACCCCACTACCCAGTATTCTGACTGGGCAGCAGCTTGTGGTACCACACCTGCTCTGCAGGAGCAGCTAAACTGCTCCTGGTTCCCATCCTTGAGGTTGTTAATTCATCCAGGATTTGCTTCCACTTCTTAATAGTGCCCTGCACACTGACCTCAGCAGCACCCCCACAGCAGGGGCGCTGGCCTGGGCAGTGGGTGCAGCCAGATTAAACATTCACTTTCCAGCACAGCAAGGGAAACCTTCTCCCCCAGCACACAGGCTGCCATCTTTCAAACAAGGTCAGACACCGACCTCCTCCTCCCCCACCGTCAATGACCTTATTAGCACTGATCACAGTTCTAATAATATCCCTCATGGTAAGCGGGCCATCTGCCGTAACATTTCACTAAACTTGGGGAATTGCTTGGTCTGAGTATGCTTATGCCCCAGCAAGCCAACTGCTTCCCTCAGGAATACGCACCTTTCCCCACAGCTTTGAGGTAAATGTTGCAGAAAGTCACCTCCAGCGCCCAGCTTGGAGCTTGAACATGTAGAGAACCGTACAGAGCCATGCCCAGGTGCTGGCTCCAGGCAGGCGGTTAAAAATAAAAAGTAGAATTTGAGATTTATAAAAAATAATAAAACCCATCAACCAATCATCATAGCCTCCAACTCCTCTAACAGTGGGGACACCGAGTAACTGCATCACTGAAACCAAAATCCAAAGCCAAACACTAACTAAACGTTCAGAGAATCAGAAGTAAAGCTCCAAGGCTCCCAAGAGCAGAGATCAGAGTGACTTTTGTGCCATGTACCTACTCCTGCACGGACAGCAGAAAGATTTTACTATCGTCACATATCAGCTAATGTTAAGCTGACTGTTTTCCCTGCCATTGCAGGAGAGGGGGCTTTCAGAACAAACAGGTAAGCTTGCAGAACCACCACACACATTGGACAGCTATTCGCTTAGAAGGATGCAGGGTCTGAAACGCTTACTCAGTTAGGACATCTGTCTAAAACACTCCGAGTCATGTTACTTCAGTAGCTCAGCTGCAGGCAGCCTTCAGACATTTTCTTTGCACTGCTCCTGGGAGGTCAGAAAGTGCAATTAGGCACAGAGACTGACATTGCGACACTTTAAAGCAGCCTGCAACATCAGAAGGTTTCAAATGCTAGTTTTCCAAATCCTTGGCCTTTCTCCAATCAAAAGGCCATCATCAGACGTGGCACAAGAGGCTACATGGGGCAAAGAAGGGGGTCAGTGCCCAGTTCTCTGCTGTTTGATGAACAGCAATAAACCAACATTAACAAGCCATAAGTAAAGCTGTGCCCATATGGGGCAGCGCTCACCCAAGTGCCTCAAAGTATTTATTTTAATACCAGCAGAACCATATTTACAGGGGCAGATTTTCAAAGAGCTCAGCTCCTCACTTGGAAATCTAAACCACTCATTTAAATGCTCTGTGGGAGATGTCAGACCATGGCCTCTCCAGAAGGCTCGGCACATCTTGTTTGTATTTGTTTTAAAGCTTCCAAACAGCTCAATTACATAAATGCATGTTACTGCACCCTCCTTCAGATGGGTGAACCAAGTGGCAGAAAGCTATTGTCAGCACAGGGATTACATCAAACCGATGCTACCCCACTGAAGAAATCCACCAACTCCACATGCTCAGAGTCACCTTCTGCCACCTTTTCCTCAGCTGGCTTCGCTGCACTAACATGAGCAAGAGAAGTAGCTAGGTAGCTGCCACTGACACAGCAGCAAGACAGGACACCGTGCCCAAGTGTGGCTCCATGTTTACAAGGAACCTCTCTGCCCCAAACTCTCCAACAAGGACTTGCAGGTTTGGGGGGTTTAACTGAACCATGGTGACAGCTTCCGTGGTTGGAAAGATGTAAAACTTCCTTCGCTAGGTGGATCTGGCAGTGCCACAGCTTGCAGCATGGCATCCGTTGAGGTGTCAGAGCTTACCCAACTCACACACACCCTTCTGTGCTCCCTTGGCCAACGTCTGACTCACAGCAGCTACACAAGGGTAAGCGCTAGAGCTGCCACAGCTTGCTAGCTGGGCTTCAGCACCCCATCTCTCTCCTCCCAGTGCAGAGGAAACCCCCGGGGCTTGCGTAGCACTGCACTGCCTTTGCGCTGGGCCACAGGCACAGAGCTTGTGCTTGCAGATCCAAGGAGACCTGGCAGGACTGCGAGCTCCAGGTGCGTGCACGGCACATGTGCAAAGAAACTCTCCCAGGCTGGGAAGCCAAAGGTGGCAGAGGAAACAACCACAGGCAGTTCTCCCCATTCAGAGAATGTCTGAAGATTGTTTCCCTCTCTCAAAACCCAAGGCAACGTCTCACTTCAGCAGCTCCTCATCGCCCACAGGAATTCTATGGGGCTTAAAATCAGGCTTAAATGTTTTGCAGACTGGAACCTCAGTCTGGAGGGCTTTGCCCTTAAAAAAGGGAAGTAAGCCTCAGGAGCTGGAGATGGCATGCCATGGCCCGTGCAACAATGCAATATGCCCATAAAAGGTTTCAAAATGTATCTGCTTAAGTGCAGGCAGCAGCTCAGAAGGGCTTAGAGTCACATCCCAAAAGAATTTCTCTCCTGCTTTTTTAGGCAAGTGTGAGCAGCAGTCAGCACTTTACCATCATCTTCCCAACCAGCAAACCAAGGTTACTCTTGGCTGATGTTAATAATGTAAATGCTGCTGGCTTTATCCTTTGGGGATGGTGGTTTGCTCACGCCACAGGGAGAAGGCTGGGGCAATGTGAGCTGCAGGCAGGAGAGGAGGCTCTGCAGTGCCAGGGCTGGCTGGAGGAGAGGAGAGCCTGGCAGGAAAACCCCACTGCTGAATTTGCTTGGCCTTCCTCCCTGAAGAAGCCAACCTTCGAAGTGCGGTCTCAGGACAAATTTGTGGCCACTGCTCTGCTTTCCAACACGTCCAATGCACACAAGTCTGAAGCTGAAGGAAAAGCTGTAATAAACTAATTCATTAGCTGCAGGAAGAAAGGAAAGGAAAGGAGGACAGTGGTCCTGAGCCTGCTGCCCCCCACACCAAGAGTGCCTCCCAAACCAGGTGCCCCAAACATCAGGTAACAGCAAAGGCATCAGCCCCTTTTTGGGCAAGCCCTCGGCAGATAGATGTGGGTCAGACAGCATTCTCCATGTTCAGAAGACCTTCAGATGACATTTCTACAAACACAAGTCTGGACCTGATGTTACCCTATGGCCATGCACTGCCACAGACAGGAGAGGTGTTCAGCATCCCACTGACAGGTCAAACCCCATCCTCGCCCCAGTGGGGGCTGCCCGCCCCACAGACAGGTACCCAAAGGTAGGTGAGGGAATGCAGCTCAGTCCCAGTGAGTTCACCATGCAGCACAAGACGTTCACCAAAGACGCACCAGGGTCCATCCCCACTGATGCTTTGATACTCATCAGGTCATAGCCACCCCAAGGACAAGAGCCTTGGAGACTCTCACTCCCAGTCAGCAATGCCAGACCAAGCAGAGGAAGAGTCACACTGCCATGTGCCATCAGAGTCAGATGTGGGACAGTACAAGAGATCTACTGGAGGTGAGAGAGGATGGCAGGAAGAGATATACTCCTCTCCATGTGGAAACACATCAGACAGGGAGAAAAGTGCTCCAAAATTTCTTTCACTGTGACTGATACTAGCTGATAAATATCTTCATGTTGACCAAGCCAGTACAACAGTCCTACAGCTTCACATGGTGAAAGCCAAGACAGATACTTAGATTTGCCAAGCACCCACTGCAAAGCAAATACCCAAATTTATCTAATATCCCCCCTCCACATGAGGAAGAGTCTGAGGGCTGTTAGACAGGCCAGTCTGGCATATGAGGGACCAACACTTTCAGGAAGAAGCTTGCCAAGCCTAATCAAGTAAGAAAATGTGAACTTCAAGTATTTAACCACTGCTGCTGGTTAAATACTGTGCACAGGTATGTTAAATACTGCTAAATACTGTGCACAGGTGTCACAGCGACAGCTCTGGGGAGCATTTCCTTTTCAGACAGCTCCCTGACAGCTTTCTCACAGGCTTTTACCATCCGCCTCTGTACCGATGGCAGCCACATCTGTACTGACTGATGGGCAGTTAACTAGTGTGACCCCTGCAGCACTTTTCTCCAGGACCCCCAGAAGGAATGATGGGATGGGTCTCACTTCTCATGGTTTCCATCACAGCTACACAGTACTCCCAGGACCTCCTCTACTCTTCCAGGAATGAGGTACTAATGGAGCACACCTCTAGGGTGGCACCAAGGCTAGACCATGCAGCAGGAAACCTACAGACATCCATATTACCCCTGGACAGCAGAAAGACCTGCTGGAGATAAGGGCACAGCCAATCCCTTCTTCCTCCACAGTACGCCTCAAAAATCACCTGCTTGCTTTAAAGCACAGAGAAGGAGTTCCTGCCAAGGACTGTGCCAACAGCTGCAATGTTCAAGACCTTCCCAACCCTTGCTGACTGTTGCTGTCCCTGCACCAGAGTGACCAGGTAACACCAGCCTGTTTGCAGTTACACTCATCACCAGCACCTCTGCAGAGCCAGGGCTAAGAGGATTTCAGCTCAAACACTGGACTTCATGTTCAGCATCTAAGGCTTTCTGTCCTCCTGCTAGCACTTCTGTAGAGGCAGTAACCTGCAATGGAGAAGCTATGGGACAGCCTGACCCCAACAGAGAACACCTGCAGTCCAGACACCAGGACAGGCCTGGAAGATGCTCAGCCACATGAACCACCAGGTGACCTTCTCTGTCAGTGGTCTCCATCCCACAGATGTGCCCAAAACCTTCTGGAGATGTTGCAGAGGGCAACACAGCCTGTGTGACAACTAAATCACACTGTGAAAACATGGAGCTTGTGGTAACCCATACACAAGAAGGGATCAGACCTGAGTATTGTTTTTTCAATTAAGCTCTCGTTCTCCTTGAAGTACCACTCTACTCTGAGAAATACAATAGCAACGACTCTTCATAAATAAGCCTAAGCAAGTTCTTCTCTGCTTTTGGATGCTGGATTCAGTAGTTATAAAAAGCACTTACGATGTCCCGTAAGACACACGAGCACCCAGACAAGGCAGAAAGCTGCTGCAAATCTAATTCTCATCATCAAATGCTGTCATGAAGCAGGTAAGCACCTTTAGGACTGCTGGAAAGCAAAGGTTTCTCACAAAGGTGACTTGGCCCAACATTCTTCATCTGGTTTATTTGCATCTCCATTACACTGAGCTGAGACACACAGTCAGAGTGTCTCCAAAAATATCTCCATGGCTTTGTTTGCTTTCTTCCTCCTCTGTAAGAGCATAACCATATGCTAAGTTTAGTGGGTGTTTTCAGTTGTTTCCTAGTTTGGAGTTTATTTAAATTTAAAAAAAAAGAAAAAAAAGATTGGATTGCAAACCAGTAACAGAAATATTCTAGTGAAGTCAGCAGAAACCAGGTACAAATTAGCATGAAAACTAGAAGGAAGAGCCTCAGGTACGCCAGTTTCAAGATCATATGGTACGTTTATTGCCCAAGCACAGTGAACTTTTTAGATTGCCATGGGACTTTGAATGCTATTACCAGACAATAACACTCCTTTAAAAAGCAGACAATTCAGACAACTGTACTTTTAACTCCTTATTTTATGCCTGCTCATAGACAACTTGCCTTTTTTTTTAACATAGAAGAAAGCTGCTTTGAAACACGCCATAGCTTAACAATGTTTTTTAAATTAGAGCTCCCAAAGTCAAAATTTATACCCCTGAATTTTTCACCACGCTATTTTCTTTCTTTTAAAATACTCTTCAAAACTTTGATTTGCATATGGAAGCATCTACATTCATAAAGCAAATTTTTAAAAACCCAACACCCCACAAAGCTGGGCTTGTAATTATTTTTAAGCCCTGAGTCTACAGCACAGATACCCAAACCCTGAGCAGTGTAAATCAAAGCCCCTGCAAACACCCAGCATGCATTACCTGCATATTTTTCTATAATACATCACTATCTCCCAATACCTCTCAGCTTACTGCTCAATTAGTGTTTTTGAGCGACCAAAGATGATGTGGGTTTTTGGTTTGTTTTTTTTTCCCTTCCTGACATCTTTAGAAACTGAAAGAACTCAACTAACGATTTCCTGGCTGGGAAATTAAGAATCAGACAGGGTCATACCACGCCTGCCTTATCCAGCCTGAATGGGAAGGCTAATGACTTGATGAGCACGAGCAGGCAGCCCACCGCAGTGCCCGACAAGCCTTTGTACGAGTTGTCACGAGCCAGCAAACCGTGTCCTGACCCTCACAAAAAGCACCAGCTCTGCACAGGACAGCACACACCATGCCTAGGAGAGAAGCTGATGAATGAACTCCAAGGCCATCTGGGTTTACAGGGATGACAGTACGCCCTTCTTTGCTCAAAATGTCTCGGAGGTTCAGTGGGACCTGCCCAGGAGGCAGTGCAGAGCTTTGGCCGATGCCCAGCAACCCTCATGGTCACTTCTGGTGGCACAGTGGTGGCTGGCTGTTGTGCTTCTGGACTGCCCTCCACCAAGCAGTGCAGGCTTGCCCTTCCATTCACACAAATTAATTCAGACAACACTGTTCTTCCAGAATAATGAGGGGGAAGCGTGAGTAGAGAGTGAGAGTTTTCTTGGCATCCAATTCAAATCTGTGAACAGCTTCTCACAAGGAACTATTTTTAAGTTTCCTATCAATCTGCTTGAAAAAGATTCCTTCTGCTGCCTACAAATATGCAAACTCCCCCTTCCAAGAACCAGAGCTCAGGACAACAAGATCCAGCCCTGCACTTGTAACCTGATCAAGACTCAGTATTTCACGACCAAAGCGTTGCACAACCACACACAGCTTCTGCAGAGCACGACCTGGTGAACCCCACCTGAACATCACTGAAGCCCACCCCCATTACCTCTTCAGGACACCCATGTGGTCTTCACAAGCTTACAGGTAAACACACATTCATGTGTGAAACAACCCACACTGAGGCAGCCTGACTGCTTCTGGAAGCATCACTGTTCCTTCCAACCACACCAGAGGCACAACTGCTCTGAGATTGAGGGGAAGAAAAAAATAAGAGGGATGCAGTGAGCATATAGATGCTGTGTGTGACCTGACCAGCGCGGTGAAACCATTGTACGCTGGGTTATCAGAAGTTCCTGTATGAAAGCATTGTTCATGTTTAAGAGCTCTGTGAGAAAAAACCCCACAAGCAACAGCAGTACACAATGGATGCAGATAAGCAACTTCTGAACAAAGCCCTGGGAGACTGCAAGACAACGGGAAAACTTATTAGCTGCAAGCATCCTATATCCTGTCTCCAATAAAGCAACACAGATGTTCTGCTAAGGCAGGGTGTGAAAAGATGAAAAGAGCACCAAGCAGCTACGGAGCCCTATGCAGAAGAGAGGGTCAGTGTTCAACAGCTGTGAGAGGGTAACAGCAGCTGGGTACATACAGATGTCCCCAGGATGGACACAAAAAGCCTCTTCTTAACATCTCTCTTGTCATCAGGAAGGGAGGCCACCATTATGCCCAGGAGCCCCTTGCACTGCAAACAGGGCTTTGCAAGCCGAGCTCCAGCCCAGGAACAGAAACACCATTGTTTGGGAGTTTAGTCACCAGGGCGGTTATCTCCACGGGGAAACGCATGGTGTACACACGCAGGCTGTGTGTGGCGCTGGGGACTGCACCTCTCCGTGACACAGCAGAACCAGGGCTCTGCTCAGAGAGAGCAGTCAGAGCAACTGGGGCCGGAGGAAGGGCGGGCAATGAGTCCCACTTCTTATTAGGGAAGTGGGGTACAGCAACAGTCTCACGATCAGCCGTAGGCCATGCGCTCTGCCTGACCCCTTGTTGCGGTGTACTTCCAAAGGCAGAGCTGTTAGCCCTCCCTAAGGCTTTCCTAAACATGAAAAATCTGGAAAGCCTGTTTCCTGGAAAATTCAGGCCACTTAACTAGCACATACTGGGCATCTGCTACTGTGTCAAGAGGAAACTGCAATGAGAACATTACTTAACAGCCAGTAACACAGGAAGCACGCTGAGCTGTAGAAGTTCATACCCCTGCTCCTTCAGCACTTTTTGCTTTCTCAACATGATGCTCCCCATCCCATTCCCTGCCACTGAAACAGGAGACATGTCTGCTTGTGCCAGTGAGCAGGATCTGAAGCTCAGCTGCCCGTACACTCGGTCCTGCACACCTCACATGCCCGGCTCAGCAGAGAAGGGCCAGCACAGAGCACCTGGGCGTGCTGCAGACACTGCACCCCAACCAGAACATGTGGGTGACACCAGGACACAGAGCAGCTCAGAGCTGAGCTGGGTGGCTGCAGAGCAAGCACCTCTCCACGACACAGTTGAACTTGATGATCTTAAAGGTCTCTTCCAACCAAGCCAATTCCACGATTCTGTGACATTGCAAACCACCACTCAAGTTCTGCATGGGACATGGTACCACCCTACACAGCATGACAGCACTTCCTTCAGTTCATAATTAACTGCTACAAAATGTAAACACATTAATCTCTTCATTCAAAGTATCTGCACTGCCACTGGCTACAATTCAAAAGTTTCAAGGGCATAAAGAACATGACTTTTTTTCCCCTCCGATAAAGTATTTTTGTCTTTCACTGTCAGCAAACCAGCAATGTAAATGAACGCTTGAAAGTCACTGTGTAACTAGGAGTCACTGCATATACTCAGATTAAAGAGAACAAAACCAAGCACAAAAAGAAGCTAGAGCTTCTTAGTAGAAGTGAAAATATGAAAAAGCCACAAAGAATAATAAAATGGGTAACTCCGTGTTAGACTAGATCCACCCCAGGTCCAAATCTGTGCAAACAGATCTCCACCATTCCTGGTACTCATTAGGTTCATGAAAATAAACCCAAATCTTTTCAAGCAACAGTTGAAGTTCAAGGG
Organism: Hypotaenidia okinawae; assembly: GCA_027925045.1. Classification (NCBI taxonomy): domain Eukaryota; kingdom Metazoa; phylum Chordata; class Aves; order Gruiformes; family Rallidae; genus Hypotaenidia; species Hypotaenidia okinawae. The sequence continues at coordinate 11,768,622 of BSDF01000004.1, forward strand.
AAAACTTTTAAGCTTGTGAAACTGACCTGATTCCTTCTAGGAACTCAAACAGGGAAAGTACTCCAACCAACACCCACAGTGTCAAGAGTTCTTAAATGTAATCAGTTGTCCATACTGTCTCTGGGTTTTTACTGTCCCATTTAGAACACCTCTGAGGAGCCACACCTTGGAGAAAAAAGTTTTTTAAAAAAAGCAGCTGTTCCATTCCTGAGAACCGTGATAATGTGGCCCCAACAGAGATGCCCACCTGGCCTCCTGCGAATCCTGAAGCCCCGACTCAGACAGCCCCCGGGTACTTGCTAAGTTCTCAAAGTCACCCCTGGAGCTCCAACAGTGAAGCAACCAAGAGCCCTTTACTGCCTGAAAAATCAACTCTGCCAAGATAAGACCCAGCAAAAAGGCTCAGCTGTAACTCAGACAGGCCCAGCAAATCCATCCTGTGTGTCTGCATGTCCCTTGCAAACACCATTTTCCCAACACCCATTTTTCTGGAAGCACTGGTCTCCAAATATTTTGGCTGTTCCTCATCTACAGGACAGCAGAAGAGTGCATCTGCAACTCTGTCTCCAGGAAATACACATAAAGCTGATTCATTATCTTAAAATGTTGCTTTCATTTCTGCTCATTAAAAGCACATTTCAGATCCCCGTGCCGAATGCGCAGCCGATGAGCTCTACACAAATTAGAGCACCGGGTTTCAGTTCTCCACTTCTCTCATTTCAGTTTCATTTATTGCCCTCAACACGCATTCCCCATTTCGAGGACAGCTGTATCAGACCCGAGCTACCATCAGAATATGTTCTGGATAAAAATCCTCTCTCTCCCTGCGACGCCTGGCACTCCAGGCACTTGATGTCAGACCCAACCTAGATTCCAGGAGCTACATCCTGCACCAGCAGCATCCTTCCCTGCAGAAACAGAGCAATAGCATTTGTTCTGCACGCCCCGCAACCCAGCACGCCGAGCCACTCGGAAGAGAAGGAAAAGCGAGTAAGCTTAGGTAATGCACGTGTTAGACAGTCCTCACCTTTAGGGAGTCAAAGCAGGCAATAACTCGACCATTTTCCACATGGCAACTCCGTGACGGATGGGCGAACTTGCACTCTGCATCAGACCGAGAACAAGTACCTCTCTGAAACTCTCGACACACTTCTAACGTCAGCCATTTTGTATCACGAACCAGGGAAACGTTTACAGCCATATTAAAAAACAAAAATCAAAATGCAAGCAATCGCACCCTTCTTCAGGGCAGTATTTACTGCTGATCTTTTGTTTTCTTCTTTTTTTTTTTTTTTTAAAAAAAGGGTAAAAAAGTGAATTCAAGTTAAACACGAAGAAATAACTAACTTGTTGCTTTGGTAGAACTCCTATTCATCAGCACTTAGGTTTTCATTTAAGTCAAATCGTGTTTGTTCAAACAAGAATTAAACATAAAGCCAATCATAAAATAGAAATCTTATCAGAACAACTGAAAATCAAATTAGAGGCCAGCTCCTAAAAGTGCAATTGTAGAAGTTAAAATATAAGTGTTATATTTTGTGCCACTGCCGAAGTTACTTGCAAATAACTGGCAGACTTTCAAAAGAATTCTGTGCTCTCCAGTTAATGGTTTCAATTATTCTTGCAAAAAGCATATGCTGCTGGCAGCACTTCAGTTTGTGGAATGGTCTCGGTCCTTGGGGAGAAAACTTCGGGCTTTTTTTTTTTTTTTTCCTCTTTTTTTCCTTCTATTTCTTGCTTTTAAAAACGACGGTTCGCGAGCATCAAAACGAGCAAAAGGACGTCTCGATTTTGGTGGGTTTTCCTCTTTCTTTTAGATGTTTGCTACATAGTCGGGGGCAGAGGGGAAAAAAAAAAAAAGATGGCTGAGCAAACTGCGTGTAAATGAGCAAAAAAAACCCAAAAAAAAAGGGGGGGGAGGTGGCAAGGCTGGAGGAGCTGCCGTCAGGGCACGAACCGCGAGCAACGCCGGACTGAAACGAGAGGGGGGCGAGGGGCAGAGAGAGGCAGCCCTAGACAGAAATCCAAGCAGCGGTGGCTTCAGGAAAGGCACTTTTCAGCAACCTGCGGGAAAAAGAGAAATAGAATCAGCCACGAGCCGACAACCGCCCCCGCTCAGGCGGGCGCGGGGCTGCCCGGCCCCCGGCGGTGCGGCGCGGCGCCGGCAGCCATTGTCGAGACCGGGGGCATTTCCCGCACCAAGCTGCGCATGGGAGGAGGAAGCGGCCAATGGCGTCTACCGTTGCAGCGGCAGCCCCTGGAGGCCGACCAATAAAAGAGACCGTTTCATAGCGGTCGAGGTTGGCAGACACTGGGGTTTGTGCCCGTCGCACTGAGAAAGCGCCTCGGCCCCCACGGCCCGGCCTGAGGCGCCGGGACCAGCGCGGCGCCCGGCAGTGCCTGGGCGGGGCCGGGCCGGGCCTCCGCCCAGCTTCGGGCACGGCGGATGCAGGGCCAGCCCCGCGGGGTGGGCTGCATCCACCGCACACCCCTCTCCGGCTGAGGATGGATCTTGCGCTCCTCAGGATCTGTTTTTGTTATCCTTGTATTTTAAACTCGCTACTCCCCTGTCCCCCTCTTCTCCACGAAAGGTCCGGGCAGGAAAAGCAGGCGGTGCCTTTCTTGTACACGAAGCAGTAGGAGCTGCTGCAGCTCAGCCCCAAAGCCACTTCTCGTATTTAAGGTGTTTTCTTTAACCCATGGCCAAGTGCAGAGCCATCCCAGCAGCAGCCTGGGAGGGTACGAGAAGGCAAGCGACTGGTTCAGTCGCTCCTCGATGGATTCAGAACCTACAAAACTAAAAGCAAACCCGACAGGGAAACCTGAGCCACACACACACACGGAAAAAATTAACTCATTGCTCACAGCTGTAGTTTTCCACCAGACTAAAGTCAACTCGAATTACTCTGACTCCAGCGGCTCGTGTTATACAACAAGCAACTTTCAATGCATTCCTATTCAAGGCTTCCTTGGTATCAACTAAAATGTTAAGCAGTCCCTAGAGTTTCCCATTCTAATATTAGCTGTACCAATGCCGCCTGATAGGATTGGGCTGTTTCCAAGTTCCCAAAATCCAGCCCTTTATCTTCCTAAAGTACTGCTGCCCAGTTTTGCAAACACTTGACGGGTGCAGGATGTTGCTCGTGTGACTGCTGTTAAGACTTGAAGCTTTCACAGGAGAAAAGCCTTTAACAAGAAAAGGAAGCTCAAAATCCTTTTTTTTTTTCTTGTTATTGGTGTGTTACTGCAATTATACTGATCAGTAACTGAAACCTACTGGAGCTGGAACAGTCAAACAACGCTACCAAGAAAGACGCGTGGGAAGAGCCTGTCATCAGCAGCGGGGGGTGGGGCACCGAGGCTGTTTGATTCATGGATTAAATTATTTCACATTAAAAAACAACATTCACTAAAGCTACAGTACAAGTATTTTCTAGGCTAATTAAGAGTCAAGTTAATAACAAAAAACCCTGGCCAGATCCTCACAGTCCAGCTCACGGCATCAGCACAAAGGTCAGTCTGACCCATGCTTCTGGAAGGACCTCTGCATTTTTGCACATCAGGTGGGGAACAGAGACTGCAAACATCTGATTTGCTAGGCACATTTTAAACTTCAAAGGGAAGGGGGAAAACTCACATCTAACCATGCTCATACCTTCTGAGTTCTGTAAGGAACAGAGATGCTCTACATTAATTCCAATTTTGCGAATGGGAAATTTATACAGCAATCCCATTGACTGATGTATGGGCTCCCAGTCCAAATGAGCTCAGCAAGCAGGAAAAGATATATGGAAACCTTTCTGCAGGAAGCTAGGGACAGGCTGGGTGCAGCTCTTAAAAACGAGCTAGAACAGGTCAGGTATGGGTGGGGATTAGAAAGAATGCTCTCTCAGAAGCCTCTCAGAGCTGACTGAAACACAACCATCTTGGGGATTAAGTGCCTGTTCCCAGGGAAGTGAGGGTCTGCTAACAGTGAGGCCTAGATACAGTGGGTCTGAACTTATTACAGTTACACCAAGATGTACAAACAGTGTGGTAACGTCTCCTGCTTCCCAGCCTTTCAACCTTGAGAAGTCACAATGAAGGTAATAAACCAAATGTTCACCCCTCACCTGTGTAGCTCAGGAGCACATGTGTGCCCACGCAGACACAAAGGTACATGCCTGCACTAAACAGTCCTCAAGGTGAAGGGAATCATGTTAGTGGAACACAAGTCAAACGAATCCTACAAAACATAAAAGCTACAACTATCACGGCATTCAGATTCATGTAACACGGTTGGTATTTTTCTTTTACAATTCTTAGGGGAGGAAAGAACAAAGAAAAAATGTTAAAGAAATACTTGCCAATGGAAACTGAGAAGAGACCCCCAGCCCCGAAGCCTGCGGAAGAGCATGCTTGTTCCTCCAACGTGCAAGAGCGAGACACAAGGAACCTTCTGTGCTATGGAAACAACCCACCTTCCTACTAAAGGACAGACTGTCATCTCAGACCCTGGGACTAGGGCTCCTGTACCAGGGAGAGCCAAGTAAGTAAGTTTTTAAAAAGTGAGGGCCTCAATTCTGCAGCCTGCGTGCCAGCCGGCAGAGCACAGCAGCCACACGCTTGTTTGCTGTGCACTCAGAAGAGCACTTAAGCACATGCTTAACTTTGAGCATGCTGATAATCTTACTGGAAAGGAGAAAACCTGAAGCCAGTACTTAAGTGTTTTGCTGAATCAGAGCCTAAATAAATGGATCTGATGCACAGGTTTATTGGGACTGGGAGGCCAGTGAGCGCAAGCAGCCGTCACCGCATTTCGGCTTGTATGATCACAGCCTGGAGGAACACGAGGTAGAACTCTTCTGCAAGTCAACAAATACAGCTCTGTCAATGTTTGGATTGCTGCAAAAATTCCTTCTCCATGTGGCCACGGGAAAGCTGAAGACGCAGGACTGACATCACACCGAGCTGGCATTCACTTTGTTCTCCCACTTATTTCAAATGGGAGGAGTGAAAACATCCATGCCAAAACCAACACACAGCAAGGATAAAAAATAGCTCCAGAAAACATGAGCTTCGTTAACATGCAGGAAATACAACAAAGGGTAGGTGCTGCCTTTTGAACCCTTCCCAGCAAGCCAGATCCGCCTGGCAGAGCTCATCTCCTCTGCTACCAGATGGGCCAATCTCATTTCAACGGCAGCAGCAGCAAAGCTGGAGAAAGCAGCAGAGAAGAGAGAAAAGCCCGTGGCTTTTATCCCTATAAGGGAATTGTAACATCCCTGAAAGAGGGGCTTCAGGGCCACTTGCTGGGACAGGTTCTAATTGCCCAAGATACTGGAGGACAGGGCTTGATCCAGATATCAGAACCAGCCTCAGAGGAGTGAAGGTCACCTTGGAGCTCATCTCTGGCAGGACTGAGATGCCCTCACCACTTGAGGTAACCTGAGGATGAGCGAATTCACTTGACACTTGAATTCTTCCTGCTTTCCATGAAACCTATCCGTTTCCACTGACATCCTCCATGGATGTCAACTAGTGAGGACGCTTCCTGACAGGTGAGTTCAGAGATGGTAATTTATGTGACAGGGTAGATTCAAGCAGCTCCCAAGTGTAAATGATGCTATTCAAGAGAGGTCTGGGTATATTTTTTTGGGGGTGGAGGGTGAGGATTTTGGGGTTGTTTTTTGTTTTGACAAGAAAAAGACTCAGTAGAAGTGGCAAGGTGGGTTCCTTATTTATTGTTCCTTGAGGATTTGCAGGTCACGACTGCTCAGATGAGAAGCAAAAGTGCTGTTGCCCTAACAGTCCTGGTGAACAAGAGTGTCAATTCATCCCCATTGACTGAAGGGGAACAGGGACAGGGCTGGTAGTGAAGTGACACTGGAGCTTTCCTAAAGCTGAGTTCCAGCCATGCCCTTTGTTTAGTCTATGTGATGCTGTCCATGCTCCTCTCCTCAACACAAACCACCAGCACATAACAGAGAAACCATGGACCCGCTCTCTTGAGCTCAGTCCTGTGCTGCCAGGCTACAGCACACTTTACACAGTTTTTGAAGTTATGGTCAGTGAAAGCTCAGACCCAGCCAACTTGGATGGATGGACACCCTGGAGGCACAGGAAGAGAGAAACCATGCTCCCAAACTTGCAAAATTCAGACCTCAAATCTTTCACCAATTCCACTACAACTTACATTCCAGCCCTGAAGTACTCATGCTCTGAGTGTTTAGAAGTTGTCGAAGCCAAAAACTTTCTTTTATGGCCTTTCCTCAAAACACTAAATTCAGCTGGCAGCACAAACAACACTCTCACTCATCAGTCCTCACACCTTTGAGGCAATTCCATAATCATGGCTTTTCATTGCATCTTAATGGGTATGGAAGAACTTGGTGCACCCACCACCCCCTCCTCAATAAGCTGGAATGAGGCAACTCCATGCTCAAACAGCAGTGAGATATTTCCGCTATCAAAAAATCTTCCAAATAAACGTTGTGTTTCTGGAAACACCATGTCACAAAGAGAAAAGGGAACCATGGAAATAGCACATTGAACTGTCTTGTTCTGAAAGAGAAACAGAAGACTTGAAGAGACCACCACCACCCATCCAACAGCAGTTTCACATTCCCATAGAAAACCAAGTCTGAAAATCTTCCCCAGTCCTTTATTTGTCCTCCACTTTCACAGTAATAATAAAAAACACCCAAAGCTGCATCTTTGCTCTTTAAAGGAACCAAAGAGGTATAGTCAAGGGCAAATTTTTGCTGGGTAATGTTATATTGGTACATTTACTGGCACTGATGCATGAGGAAAGATAACCTACATCTGTGGGGACCTTTCAGTCAGTGAGGAGGAGAAAAATAACACTAGATCTCTAGGACCCACTGAGCCAGGAACACAGTGACACTAGTTCAGTTGGCTGACCTTAAATACAGAAACTAATGTTGGGCCTCAGAAGAGCCCATGGCAAGTTGGGTGCTGCCATGATCAGATCACTGGGCAACTCTGCTTCACTTGGTATTGGTTCAAAAGTGGAACTAGCAAAACTGTACAACTGCCCAGACAGAAATAGCACCCGGAAGGTCAAGGTGTGAATCCTCCACCACTGAAGTCCTGATTAGCAAGTCTCTTTTTACACTGTATCACAAAATCCAGCAGCACACAGATTCCTGTAGACTGCAATTCCTCCTCTGTTGCAACGCTGACAGTTTGCACGCAGCAGGGCCGCCTCCGACGTGGGCTGGCTCCCACCCCCTGTGCTCACACGGGCTGTGCACTTGGGACAGGAGCCATCTCTGCAAACGGCAGCTTCTCTGTAGCTTCTCCTCGCCTGTGCACTTAATGGGCTGCAGTATCAAGCCCAAAGAAGGTCAATTTATTTTCTGCTGCCTGTGAGAAGTGTTTTTGCCTTCAAATGAGAAAATAATATTCTATTTTTCCACTCTGGCCTTCATACTTTAAAGCAAACACTTTAGGGACGTGGTAGACACTTTGAATATTTCCTTTATGAACATTCTGTACCTGGACACTTTCTCCCTCAGGGAACAGTTTACTTAATTTAAGGTAGACCTTTAGCTAGAAGAAAATAGACCTCCTTTTGTTCTTCTACCAGTTACCCAGAAAAGGAGCAGGTTTCCTCTCCATGGCTATGCATGAGAAGTTTTTCTTCAAGGTCTAAAGGCAGATGTTGGGAGCTGTGAATCACCAGGGATCACATCACGTGCCAAAGAGTCAACTCAGCCCTGAGTGCTGTCTGTTCAGAAGAGGACATCAGAACCCAGAAGCCACATGCACAAATAGAACAAGCCCTGCTGCTGTTGCAATGGAAGAACCTCAGTGACAGGACACAAACCCACTAAATAAGTGTCTGCATGCACAAGGTGGATGTTTGGGCATGCAAATGCCACCCATCTGTGTCAGAGAGGCCACTGATGGTCATCCTTCCCCCACAGTCGTTCATGCTGCTGGCTTAGAGCAGCTTTGCAGCGTGTGGGCTACTGGTCATGACCTCAATGGAAAGAGCAGCACAAGAAAAATCCTCCTGCTCCTCACTTGGGAAGGCTGCACGTCCTGTGTGCCACCTCTTTGGAAGCTTGCCAACCCCGCTAATAAAGCTCCTGGATTTATGGCACCCCAGAAGGTGGCTGTGGTGCTCTGCAGGGACGGCAGTGCTGCTGTCCTTGGGAAAAAGGATCATCTGTCACTTGGCTCTGGGTGCTGCCCACTGCTCTTAGGTGCGTTGGCAGGAGCTAGGCACTGCTCTTACCCGGAGAGATGGCAGCTGAGGATGGGGGAAAAGAAAAGAGGTAAAGCAAAGCACTGTGAGGGAAGGAAGCCCTTCAACTGTAGAGAAAAAACAAACATACAAATAAGCTCAGGGAACTTTAATCCCCCTTTGCATACATGCAATTCTCCACATTTACACCCTGCAGCAAACACTCACAGGAAAAATAAACGCCACGTTTAAGGAAATAATTGAAAAAAGTCACTTTTGTTTCTGAAATCTAGGATTCTTCACTATTTAATAGGGAGCTCCCATTCCCTCAGCTGCCCCAAAGTCTTCACAACCTGTTTCTCTTCTTCACAAACCTCCACCACCTCCTGTCCACCTACGGTGAAAGAGCTCCTCTCCCCTTCGCTCCTGAGGGATCAGTTCTTGTCAAAAATGCCTTCACAGGCCAATGGCTGAGAGCTGTTTGCCACTATCTACTGGGGATTTCTAAGCCAAAAACACATTACAAAAACACTGCAATTTAAGGAGCTTTTTTGTTTATTTGTTAGTCTTTGAACAAAGTCACAGAAGCTGCTGTGCTGGACCCACACACGTGCCTCAGCAGAACAAATACCTTCCCATAGGGTGTTCCAGGGCAGCATGCAGTGCAGTGTTTCAAAGGGAACTTCCCGTTTCACTGAATAGATTTGTTGTTAGAATAACAACACATGCACCTTTTTGTTCTTCTGGGCTTTTGATTCCCTGCCATCAGCTTATTTGGGACCAGTCAGACCCCTTTCTTACTCAGGCTCTCTGCTAGGAGCAACGATGACCCAACTGTGATCTCACACCCGCGGGATACGGGCATTCCTGGGGATGCTCTGCTGATTAGGCAGACAAGTGGGAGTTTTGCTTAAGCCGGACTCCAGCACAGCACCCATCACTGCCCAGACAGAGATACACGGAGAAGTATGTGTCCTTCTACTGGGACACACCTGGCAAATCCCTTCTACCCTCATATGGGAGGCAGCTTCCCAGTGCCAAGGGCCAGGGAGCTGCATCAGAGCAGGGTGGCTAATCCCAACATAAGCATTTCCTCTGTGGTGCAGAAGCAGCTACTGCGCTGCTGTGAAGCAGTGCTAAAATCCCCTCCAGTGCCAGCACCACTTGGGAGGGGTTAGGACCACAATTACACCAGCTGCAAACACAAAAGAAAAGGGAAAAAAAAAAGTTGGCAGGGATCTCTGGAGGTCAGCTAATCCAAACCCCGGCTCAAAGCACAGCCAGCTTCAGAGGTGGATGCTTCCATTTCCAAGCACAAAGAGAGCTGTCTCGCACAAAGAGAGCTCAATTGAGTCAAACAAATTTACAGAGGAGACAGGAAAGGCCAAGGCTCATTAAGGCTTGTTCCCCACCACGTAATCGTAAGAAATAGGATCAAGCAGATGTATCCCACAATCTATCTGATTATCCTACTCAGTGTTCAAGAAACCCCCAAGGTCCTTGCCAATAAGCTAAGTGTCTGCGCGTGTTTGGGCAGGCCGATGGGGACAGCTGAGGGGAGGGAATGCCTTTTACCCAACTGCCCTTCATGGGATTCCGCTCTCAGAAACAACCTATGGCATCTCCCAGGCTCCAAGCATGGCCCAGCCCTCAAGCCAGGCAGTATACTCCGTTAAGCAGGAGAAATACTGAAGTAGGATCCCAGCTCAGCCATTCACCGTGCTGCAGAGGAGCCTGCGTATGTAGGAGACCTGCCCAGGTCTGATGCTTTGTATCTGCCTCTGCCCACATGTCTGGAAAATTCCCACTCCAGACTTCCCAGTCACAGAGTTTGCTGCTCAAGGGGTTAGGTATCCTCCAATGGGAAGGGTTTTTTCCATTCAGGTCCCTCAAAGGGACCTCCTCAAAGCACGTATGTACTCCTACACATACACCCCATAGTCTGACACACTGACGCGTTAGCCGTCCTACCTGGTGACCACAGGCATGCAGGAAGAAGAGACAGCGGTTTGAATTCTCTCTCAGCTGGAAGAACTCACAGAAAACAAAAATAGATTTTCTTTTAACATTCTTTGTACTGAGCGCTTGGATAAGCCATAAGTAGCTTGGCAGCAAACCAGTTTGGTAGAAACACAGAACACCAGAACACAATGCAGTCATCACAAAGCCACCGCTCTGGGCCAGATAGTAATTTTCCCCTTCGCACAGGGCAGGCCTCCAAAGTCTCTACGTTACTACATTTAAGCCCATCTGAATCACATGATGTGTTAAAAATGAGGACTCGTGCACAATAAAAACATTTCTGGACTACCCAGAAAGGGATCCCATGTTCAAAGGTACTGAAGGGATATTTGTGAAACAATTGAGGACTCAGGAAAAGGGAAGCCTTAACTTATTCCTCAACTCAGACCTCTAACAGCATCCTCAGGTTACAAGTCAAATATGTGATGACAGGAGAAGACAAAACCCAGTAACAAAAGCATCCGATGTGTTTAGGATAATTTTTTTCAGGATTAAAAAAAGAAGAATAGGAGCTGCAGGGAATCAGGAAGAGCAAACACAGCAACAACCAAGAGCATTTTTTCCCCTTCCATACGCCAGTGGAAATCTAAAGTGCTTTGGTCCCAAAGGAATTATCTTCACACAGGTAGTGGCCACACATCAGCACTCAGACAGGAGTGATGCTCTCATCCCTGTGTGCCAGAGTAGAACCCTGCAGACAGGGGCTCAAACCCTGCTGCAGCACATGTGCCTCCAGTGGTATGTCACCTTATCCCTCTGCCAATGCAGATAAAACCCAGGAACCACCATCAGGCATTAAGAAACTACTCTGGCAAAGGCTATAGAAGCACTAGGTGAACAGGTTGGTTTCAGACTCCACAGTGATTACAGTGTGAAGTAGGATACAGGAGGGGGAGCAGAAAGCATGCACACACACCCCTCTGCCCCATCAATCCAGCAGGCTGTCAGGCATTTCCAACTACTCCAATCCCACTTATGTGGCAATAAGCAGCCCTCCTGTGTGGAAGGATGGCACTGCTGCAGTACATGCAGGGCAGCAGTCAAGCCAAGAGGCACCTGGAAGATCCAAGTGCCAGTTTTGGCAGTGTACTTTGGCACCAAGTGCCACCTGCTCAGCTAGTGGCCAGCAGCTGGCTGCTTGGTGCTCCCGTGGGACACGAGGGGCTAAGGATGCAGGAAGAGAGCAGCCAACATGGCTAAGCTCTGACAAAGACAAGGGGAAAGGAAAGACACCCTTGAGGCACATGCCATTCAGAGTTAGTGAGTTGGCCTCTCCTGCCTTCCACACACCCCAAAATCTGTTGTTCATTGCTCTTCATCTCAGTGCCAGGTTGATGAATCAACTTTTCAGGGACTGAACATCCTCTGCTCTCCTCAAGATGCCTGAGTCATGGGCACCAACTCAGGTCCTCACATCTTCAATTCTCTCCTCACCTGCCTGCATCAGTAACACGACAGTCTCCAGCTTCTTACCCATTCCCTCCCCCACACCCCCCATGGAAGTCTTGGTGACTTGAATTACTTCCAATTTCCCACTTAAGGCCCAAGGCATGTTTTTCTTCCAGAAATCATCTGATTCAGCATGAAACTACTGAATCAAAGCCAGAAGCCTGAGAAGGTGGGCTCTAGCTAGCCGGGGCAGATGTATGGTGCCTTCCACATGTGCCATCCTTCCTGCCACCACCCCACAGCCCCCAGCCACTCATGGCCAGCAACAACACAAATGCACACATACCCACACCTACCCAGCTGGGTGTCTGTCCAAGCTGACTTAAAGCAGATTAAAAACCCCACAAACACCAAGCAGGGACATATTCCCTCAGATCTTGAGTGTACACTCTGAACCACTATCCATAGGACACTCCCCTCAGCCAAGGGAAGGAGCTTGGTGATGGCAGAGGGAACGGGATAGATGGCAAGTGGAGTCTTTGTTTTAATTGGCTGCTGTTAAGAACATTAGAAGGATGTTTGAAGGAGAATGATTACAGGCAGAGTGCAGAGGTGGTAATCAAAGGTGTCCGACAAACTGAATTTATGATGTGGCTTAACAATCCATCACCTGGCTATCATTCCTACTTACATGCACATACTCAAAATATATTTAGCTTGGGAGGGGTCTGGGAAGAGTGGCTAATCTCACAGCCCCTGCTAACAGGGTTTTGGTCCTGGTAACATTATAGAAGGAATTTATATCAGTGTGGGGAGGGGAGTCTGTTCAGACATAAAGGATAAACTGTTTTAAATTCTTCTAAGTGTGAAGGCAACTTTGTTTACTAAATGCATACGAGGGAACATATGCATACAGCACAAACTCAGCAGTGGAAATTTGGCACCCTGCAATTCCTTGTGATATAGATGCATTTTTTCCAGAGGAAGTCTACTGGTCTTGTTTGTTTTCACCGTGAACGGAGGATTTCAATGAAATTTTCTATTGGGAAAGTCTAATGAGGTCAGAATAACAAAACAGAGTAACTAGGAAGGAATGTCTCTGCATTTTATTTTTAGAAGAAGGATAAAGGTGGGGCCACGCAAGAGGAGGGGATGGGCCTGGTTTGGCACACATGGCTGAGCTGGAACGCTTGGTCCCATGAGCTCAAGAGGGTTTTGAGCTTACATTTGCAACAGTGAATCCCTTGCTTAAAACAGCAATAAAAGGGGTCGAAGGGTGGCTGGGAGAAGCACAGAAGGATGCCTGGGAGAACACTGACAGCCCACATTGCAGCTGGGCAGCTCCTTGCCACGCTCCCCTCCTCCATTTCCCTTTCTCTGCTGGGAAGACGAGAGAACTGTCTTCAGCATCTCAGCTGTGCTGGGTATCTCTCTCCTGCTGCATGTTAAAGGCAATCCAAGTTGCAACAAGGTAAGCATTGCAGGGGGGATCGAGAGCAAGAACTGCCCCATGCAGCAGTGCAGGGGGACACTGCAAAGGGACCAACCAGCATCAGGACAGGGAACAGGATTTACTCTGTTGTTAAGGCTGGATGTCAAAACCTGGTGAGACAGGCTCAGGGAGAGCAGAGGAGGGCCAGAGTATGGCTGTGAAAATGAAAAGGAAGGAACAAAGCTAAATAAAAGAACCGAGGCGGAGCGGGAAGTGGCTTGACTGGGATAAACAGGTAAGGAGGAAAAAGGGTGCATTCAAGAGCAAGCAGGCCGTGGTCTGTTTCCTGGCACCAGCTAATCTGATTGGCATGGAGATACAAGAAACAGAGGCTTAAATAGCTCATGGGAGCAGATCATCAGCTGCAGGAGAGCCATCATCACTCAGCAATTAACTCCCTCACAAGCTCTGCCCCTAAACCCCAAGCTCAGAGCTGACCCTGCCAAGCACAGCCAGTGCAGAACAAAGGAGAACAGGACCAAGCATCTTTGTAAGGGTTAACAGACAGCAGAGAAGCTGTTCCATGCATTCAGGTCAGGAAAAACAGAACTGGGACTTGACACAGGCACCACGCACACATTGCTCTGCCAGGATCACCAGAGCTCAAGTGAAGGACCAGCCAAGTCTGCCTGCTAGGAATGAGACTGCAAGGAGCTTCCCCTTAACATCCACAGGGACAGAGCTAACCAGGGGAGCATCTGGTAGGGGTAAGGGGTAGGGAGCATCAAGGCAGCCAAAAAGGCCAGAGGCTAGCATCTCTGCTCTCTCTAGGAAGGGAGTAAGGGAAGGCAAAGGTGGGGGGAGTGTGCAGGACAAGGTGCAGAGCACCCTTTCACCCCTCCTATGCTGCCCAGAGCCGCAGGTCGCCTATTTGTGCTGCACCGTACATTGAGTCTTTCCCCTGCACCCATCCACAGGCAGGGGCAGGCAGAGCACAAGCCCCTCAAGCAGCAGGGGACTGGAAGAATGACCCCCTTCCAGCTGAAAACAAAGAGCACCCACAAATGCCCAAGAGTAACAGCAAGGCAGACAGGCACTATCTGTCACCCTGATGCTCTCAAGCTTCCAACTATTTCTACCTCTGAGAACTTCCTGAGCCTACTGTGGTTTTCCTGCTCACTGTTCCCCAGCCAATACCCCCTGTGGTACTTGCCCAGTCTCCTCAGCTTGTGCAAGCTTTGTGTGCCCACAACACCCTTTGGCAGGGACCTTCACAGCTCCATCATGCCTCACAGGAAGGAGGAAGACCTTTTGGAGACCTTGGCCACAATTAGACCCTTAGCTCCCTGCATTCCCCCTTGTTGGTTTTACATGTTGCAGACTGAGCATCAGCCTCTTCCCAAAGACACATCCTTTTAAGGACCTCTAGTACCAGCAATGAAGTTAAAATCTATGTATGGCTGCTTACAGGGGAGAGTCCGAGCGACACAGAGTAATCATGGGATGAAATACCACAATCTCCAACCCTTTCTGGGATCTCAGTGCAGCAGATCTCATTTGCAACCCCAAACTTTGGAGCAAGCTTGCAATTAAAAAAATTAACAATGACCTTGAACAAAAGGGCTACAATTTAACTAACCTGCATTCAAGCTTAATAAAGAAGCTCCTCCATAGGCTCCAGCACAAAGGCACTTCTCAAAAGCTCAGGTTACCTCTGCCCTGCTATGCCAGGATGGAAACTTTAGAGATCTTTACATAGAAGCTCCAAGAGAGCACTCCTTTGAGGACACCTCCCTGCCCACTCCCCACCCTCCACTATGCTCAGAGCAGGGTAAGCTCCAGCCTGGTTCAGTCCGTGGGTAAGGCAGGGCTTGCAATTAAGCAATAATGATCACAATCACAAAGCATTTCGATGGACTGATGACCAACTGGGGGGGTTACATTACAATCCATTAACCTAATCAGCATTTTAAACCTCAGTAACTACACAGCAGAGGCTGCCACCGGGATTATAAAACAAAATGAGAACATACTCTTAAAACACGTGTCTTTTCAGGCTCTGGAGAGCCTTAGAGCTACATCTTCACAGATAATCACATCACAGGTACAGGACAAGGTTAGCAAATAAGTGCCCAGAGCTAATGAGCCAGTTTATTCATCTTATCTAGCAGAGAACTGGTTTTTACCCTCCATCCCATGGTAGTGTTACCTTGACAGGTGCAATGCCTGCAGTAAATACTAGATCTGTCCCATATTCTGAATTACCCTGTTAGGCATGAGAGCAAAGAGACACTCAGGGAATGGGTGCTTCCTACAGCCTCCTGCACTCTGCAGCATGAGAAAATTAAGCTGCCTGGAAGAAGAAAGCCTGATGCAGTCCCCAGACCAGAACTTGTTGGGTATCACTGCTCATAGGCCAGCTAAACTAGGGAGTTGCTACTCTAGAGCTTTTTCTACCTATTTCTCTATAAATTGTAGGGCAATGGAAAAACATGAGCTTCAAAGAAATGACCTGGAAATGCCATGTACCTCTGGATATCCCATATACTCCACTGGCAACAGTGCTAAGCCTGACCGTACCCCTCTCCTTAATTGCTATGCTACCTCTTAGCGAAGCATCGATTGCATGCCTTTGCTCTTATTGACAAGCTGGGATATCTCAGCAACACGGTGGCAGTTAGTAATTAACATTTTTAACTCTTGGAAAATCCTTTTTTTATAGGAAGTACTTCCTGCTGGAGTGGGTTTTAACATGCTGCCCTCGCTCCTCTGGAAGGGCAACTCACCAACAAGGGGACCTCAGGTGCAGATGTACAGGTGCATGGACACACCACGGTCTCAGCAGTGCTGTCACACTGCACAGGATCTACCAGGACAAAACGGTCTCATCTCCACCCAGGAAGATGCTCAGCACTGCGATATGGATTTGCAGCTTTCCTATCATTCCCCTCTTTGTTGGTTCAGTCACTAATTCAGTACGTACCCCAAGCTCCACACGACTCCTGCCCCTCCGGGACTCTGCCAGCAGACAGGAGGGCTTTTTTTCTGTCTGGATCTTTGTTCCTTCCACATCATCTAAACATCACTCCCTTAACACCTGATTTAATATTTCAACCCCTTTAATTACACACAGTGGAGATTTTATCGGAAATCTGATTATTGTTTGAAAGTCTGAGCACTTCATCCCAGCCTCAGAATTGATCTATCGACTGCTTTTAAATCTCTCATTTTAATTTAACATTTAACACTTTATACCCACATTAATTACGTTTCCCATGATCAATATCAACACACACTGTCTCTGGCCCTCTCCTGATAGAGACCTCAGAGACCTTGCTCTGCCAAAACTCACAGGCCAGCTTTGCTCTTGAACATGGGCATTAACAGAGCTGATCTCTCCAGTGGGAAAGGAAGAAAGAAAAACTCATGAAAAACAGCGATACTGAGTAAGAAATACGGTTTAGCAAGCAAGTAATATGGTTTAGCAAGCATCTCACCACCGCAGAGATGCACGGGCACAGACCTGACCCCGGCGGTAGCACAGGGACTGGCCTGGCCCCAGGACGTGCAGAGCAGAGACTCCAGCCAGCTCACCATCCATCTGTCCCACCCCCGTCTTGGCTGGAGGGGGAGCAGGCTCTGATGCGGGGAGCCACCTTGTACAGGCTCCATCGTAACTCCTGCCCACGCCGAGCAGCGGGTGAGCTGGGCTTGGGCTGTTGAAGAGCCGCACACAAGCCCTGGGGCACGGGAAATACTGACGGGTCCATCAGGGAAAGCAAAGCTCACTGTCTCCCTGCATTTAACACACCCTGTGCTTGTGCCAGCCTGCAGGTCGAGGTCCCTCACCACAGCACAACATGGAGAGCCAAAGCACTTCTCACAGCACTTCTCCAGTCCCTGAGTGGAGCAATCTTGTTAGCAGATACAGACTGCACGGACTAATTAAGGAAGACAGGTACCATGCTGCCTTTACACCCAGCTCTCAAAGGTAGCTGCTGTAAGGCACTGTAAAGGTCCAGCACTGACAGGAGGACAGTACCAGATTTCCTTCTCCAGGCCATGGGAAGTAGAACTGGAAGTGCTTGAGGGAGGGGTAGGTGCTCCTCCTACAATGCCTGAGACGCATTTGTGTCTGTGTGTTGCAAATGGAGATGGAAGAAGAAGAAAAGGTCCCCAGCACCACAGAAAACAGCAATATTTGTCCTGAATAATTTCTCTAGCATATTAAGCACAAGTCATTCTTATGCAAAGGCTGCCCTGTACAGCTGCCAAGGTCAGTAAGACCTTGCTTTATTTGCTGCATAAGGGCTGGCTGCGCAAGTTTTACCTTGTACATATTTTTTCCATGTGTTCTCCTGTCTTAGATTTCCCTGCTGCTAGTGCCTAGGCATCTTGCTGTCTGTTGGGCAGGTCATGCTACCTTCTCCAGCTGTTGATAATGACTACCCGATATCCAATCCCCAAGAAGAGTCAAAATTCCAGCAAACCAATTCTTACGGTATGTTTAATTCAACAGACACCAAGGACAATATTGAATAACAATTTTCAAGGAAAACATGCTCCACAGCTTTTGCTAACAACATCAATATGTTTCTATTTTCAGGGGGTCACTCACACAGCCATCACTGTTCACATTCTAGTATGTACATACAGATGATTTTTTTTGTGCAAGAAGTGCATTCAACCAAATGGCACTGCCTGCACACACGAGCTCTGGATTACAATACCAGCAAGTGGAGATTCAGGAAGCAGCCAACTACTGAGCAGCCTGGCTCTAAATATATGCCAGGGGCTGAAAATAAGGCCCTCTGCACTCTAACTGCAGAAACATTCTTACAGACTAAGCCAGCGGTTGCACCCAGACTAAGGACTGTGCCTCTCCCCAGCTGACATGGTGGGAACAACAGTCAAATTTAGGTATTTGCATGTGGAAGAATAATAGTACTTTGAAACTGTACAACATCATGGCACTGCAAAGGACTCAAATGTCACAACCCAAGCAGTCCCTTTGCAGAACAACAGAGTTAATTGCCCTACCTAAGGTCAGTGGCCAGGTAGGGAAATGTTACAACAGCCTGTTCCACTCAGGAAGCAAGCTGCCCTGCCCCAGCCTCTAAACCCAAATCAATGGGGAGATAGCAAGCAACAACATCCAACACCACCCCGATGTGCCAGGAGCAGTGCAGCCAAGTCCCCCAGTGACAGCAGTTCTTCTTTCTTACTGGTTTATTTCAAGCTACACCTCACCACACCAGATCAACCGCAGCAGCATTCAGTGACAAGATCTTGCTTATCAGTGCCTGATGCAAACAAACTTCCAGCCAAGGAGGAGATCTGCTCTGGTGGGAACAACAAACCAGGGCTCCAGACAAGGGCTCAGGCATCCTTCTTCCAGCCCAGAGACCAAGCAGCTTCAGCCATCTCACTTTGCCCCTCTGATGGTGCTTGTTTCACAAGTTACAGTTAATAACACTCATGTTACATCTCCCCAAGCATTTGCCCTGAGAGCTACAAGCTCCTCAGGGTAGAAACCCTCTCCTCCTTTATTCTGCAGCACTGTGACCTTGGTGGGACCCCACAGACATTGTCATAAGACAAACCATCATTCAATCTTAAAACATACTAGTGCCAAAAGTCCCACAACCAGACACCAGCAGCACTACAACAGGGCTGCACAGAGGGGTTAGAAGCACTGACCAAAAGGGATTCAGGCAAGGACTTTGGGCTCCGAGCGAGCACACTCGCTGCACATGTGGATTCAAAGGTTAGCATCACTTGTGAGCAAGAACTGTCTGGCTGAACGTACTGCCTTTGTTAACTGAGAACAGCTACATGATGGAGTGGGCTAATTAACTGTGTTTTACTTTTGGGGACCCAGGCTTAAATCCTGGCTCTTGTCACAGCTGAAAATGAATTTAGGGACTACAGTGACAGCTGAGATAATTTATTTTCTACAAAATCATCAAATAATTGCCAGTCTCCTGACAGAGAGGCCCACGACTCTATGCAAGGGCACTAGTGCTTATGTGGTTACTTCTCCAAGTACAGAAGTTATTAATGGACTGATGTGAGTGGTCATCACAGGTGCCAGAGCTGCTTAGCTGGACTGAGCACCTGAATATGAAGAACATCACCATGCACCATGGTGTGTCCTTCACCACACAGTGCCATGCAGCTTGCAGGTCCTACAGGGAGGGACGCAGTGCCTGGCAGGATTTAAAATTAAGTTTTCATACGAATTCATATATCCCCAAAATTTAGAGAGCCAAAGCACAGCCCTGGTGCAACTCTAGTTACTTCACTGGAAAAGAGCCAGGACTGATTGTAGTCCAAGGGAGCTGGGGGCAATTTCCCCACTTCCTCACGGCTAAAGGTCACCCAGAACAGCCAGCAGGGAAGTAAGTACTTTCCTCAAAGTAATTCTCTATTTTTGTTTTAAGAAAGTTTTTCATTTAGAAATTAAAACTCCAGCTTCAGGGAGAAGCCAAGCACCCTTTTGCTTTCTGACTTTTGCCAGAGAAGTTTTCACCTAATCAAATAAGCCAT
Source organism: Hypotaenidia okinawae (assembly GCA_027925045.1). Taxonomy (NCBI): domain Eukaryota; kingdom Metazoa; phylum Chordata; class Aves; order Gruiformes; family Rallidae; genus Hypotaenidia; species Hypotaenidia okinawae. Next base: position 11,788,208 of record BSDF01000004.1, read on the forward strand.
TTTTCCACCAAAATGAATGATCATGGAAAAAAAAGAACAGCAGTCAAGCCCCTGAAGAACTCAAAGCAAGAAGTACAGGTAAACTGCACCCCTGACTCTGTCAACAGCATGCTCCTTCACACTGCGGTTTCCAGCATCACCTCACCCATCTGTGCCTCAGGTCACCCATCCCAAATGATGGGGATCTGCTCTGTCAAAGCTCTTCCACAGCAGCAACATGTTCAATGTGTAAGTTAAGCAGCAGTTAGCACACATGAACTGCAGTTTTGGACACAATACTCTACTAAAGAACAGGGGTTATTGCTTCTGAAGTGCCATCACCCTCCTCCTTCCTCCTCTCTCAGAAAAGAGAGTCTCCAGCATCCTCAGCTGCCAGCACAACTGAAGGTGGGCAGGAAGACGTAGCAGAGGTCAAAAGAACAGAGAATCATAGAATCATCATAGAATCATAGAATTGTAGGGGTTGGAAGGGACCTCGAGAGATCATCGGGTCCAACCCCCTGCCAAAGCAGCTCCCTAGGACATTTCACTGAGATAGGCATCCAGACGGGTCTTGAATATCTCCAGAGAAGGAGACTCCACCACCCCCTGGGCAGCCTATTCCAGTGCTCTGGCACCCTCACTGTGAAAAAGTTTCTCCGCATGTTGGTGCGGAACTTCCTATGCTCCAACTTGCAGCCATTGCCCCTTGTCCTGTCTCCACAGACCACTGAAAAGGGGCTGGCTGATTCCCCCTGCATCCCTTGCTTAAGATAATTGTAAACATTAATTAGGTCCCCCTTAGTCTTCTCTTCTCAAGGCTGAACAGTCCCAATCTTCTCAGCCTTTCCTCATAGGGGAGATGCTCCAGGCCCTTTGTTTTCTGAGGCAGCCTCTGACATATAACCCTCTGCAACACAGGATGGCTTAGCAATGCAGCACCTTTCATCTGTACCAAGCAGGAGACCTGGACACTTAACCCTGTAGCACAACAAAGTGAGGGGTAGGTGTTGTCTTTACAGGAGGGCTTCACAGCATGCCAAAGGCTTGTGTGGACGGCTTCCTTTGAACAGGGGAAGAGGAAAGTCTAAACCAGATATGTACCCAAAAAGTCAGACCTGGGAGAAGCAACAGGTCAGGAGATGTCGATGAACTGCAGAAAGGAGCAGCACCCACCATGCTCTGGGGGCTGCTGAAGCAGCCAGGGACCAAGAGATCCCTGCTCCCAGGCACAGCAAGACTCCCAAGGCCAAACCAAATTCTGCAAGTAAGGGCCACACGTCTCTCCCCACCCCATTATCTTTAAATCCTCTTTACTCCACAGAGCTATTCTTCACCCTCCTTCCCTTTTAATCAGGCCTGACCTACAGATGTCAGCCTCATTTCAGCTAAGTCAACACAACCACCACATATAGGATGCTGTTACAGGAAAAAACTTACACTCTTGGCTGGGATCCAGAATCTACTTCTTGCTCTAGACCCGACCTCGTTCCTCTTCTGCAAACTTAATTCTTTACCTTAAGGGCATAGCAAACACACAGGGACTCCGATGCAGGCCTGTCTACGCTCAGTCCCCCCCACAGCCTGCACAGTCAGGAGACTCTTGATCAGGCTGCACAAACACTAATGGTTATTGATGGGAGGCTCCCTCAGAACTGCATGTTCTTCAAAACCACACAGAGGTTCAAGAGCCAAAAAGCAAACGTGAAACACGCGCTTTATGATCTGCAAAATAGACCCCTACCTTAGAGCTCACCCAACAGGACACAAACCTTCAATCAACAGTCCCTGAAGTGTCCTCAGATGCAGCCCTGGCCTTGCACCAAAACCACAGCTACATCAGACACATCCAGCTTCAATTAAAAGTTAGAATATAACAGAAAAGTTTGGGTTGGAAGTGCCATAAAAATCCACCTCATCACTAAAAAAAACCCTTGAGCCCAGTCACATATCAATAGCAGGAATGGAAAGATCAATACACAGATGAGATATTAGAAGCTGTTATCAGCTTATTCCAAGCAGGCAGATAGCTGTGGATGCAACCTTCAGGCAACACAGGTGTTTACTGGCTCCCAAAGACATTTGCATGGTGCTATCTCAAAGTGTTTGTGGAGGACGTTCAAAACTCCAGCTACTTGTATCAGACACAATGTCATCTGAAGCAACACCATCCTGGGTCACAAGAGCTCTGACAACAAAACCCCACAGAAGCTAACAGGATTCTCTGAGCTTCCAAACAGTCCTCGAACGTGTGCTGCAAGAAATCCTCCATCCAGACACAGCTTTCATGGGTGAGGGTGGGGAGGGAGAGGAAGAAAGATTAAATACAAGAAAAAAGCCAGATCCTCAGGTAACAGAAAGAATCAGAGATGCTCCCTCAGTTTACACTGCCACGGATTTGAGCCAAAGGTGCTTTTAAAATCCTTTTATGGAATATTGTAATCTGCCTTTCTATCTGCTATGTGTGCAAGATAGACAGTGCTTTTCAGAGAAATTATTTATTCAGTTTTACAGTGACTAACCTGAATTTCCAGAACGCTTCAAAAGAAAAACCGATGCATTTCTTTACAAAAGGCAAGGAGCATTAGGCTTCTTCCTCCCTTGTTTTTCTTTTTTCTTCCACCCTTCAGCTGAAACATCTCTACCCATCATCTAGTAAATAAACAAACTACGTATCTTTCCACCACAAAAATGTTCTTCCCTTCACCTCAATGCCAAAAATGTGCTGACAGTTTTTTCCACATTGTTTTCCCGAAGCCACACAAAGTGGAACCTTTTTTTTTAAAATTAATCTCTTTCCCTTTAGCCACCTACTTGAAAAAAGCGAGCCTTACATCACTGGCTGCAGTTTTACACCCTGGAATAAACCAACCATGAAGCTGAAAGCGTGGGATTACCCCTGGCTTGGCATCAGTGGAGCACCCTATGGGAAACATCCCCCTTCAAAAGCAAATTACAGGGTGGGTGAAAGCGGCCACACCGTTGCATGAGCTGCCTCAATGTTACTTCCTAGATGAAAGAACAGAAAGTAGCAGCACAAAGCTTAAATTAAATACAACTAAGGCTCTAATCCAAGCCCATTATATTAATGGCCAGCTCCAGAAGGCAGGGACTCACCGGGATGCACTTCCGGCACCCAGAGGAGGTTTCCTGGGACGGGGAGCTCGGGTAGCACACACCTATCTTCACTGAGGCGCCAACTACACGCCTGCCACAGGGGAAGCGGCCTCACACACAGCGGGTCGGGTTTAAGGCCCTTACAAGTGTATTTCATCACCAGTAAGCTCTAATTCTGGGAGGCAGAGAGCGGATGTACATTTTCTTGTGTGGAGATGCCCTCTACTCAACCCAGCATAAGACCTTCACTTACGCGAGGCTGTGATTAGGGGATTCAGGTCATGAGCAAGCAGATCTCACGCTTTAATTCTCTCTCTCCCTCTCTCGTTTCGGTTGGCTGAATCTCCAGGATGAGCAACATCACATTCTTGCAGGAACACAGGCAAGCTCGCGTGCACCAGCTCTCTCCCTCCAAACAGGGTGATGCGTGGCGTGAAGTCGATGGTGATAACCTCCCACCCAAAGGTGTCAGATGCTGCCGCTGTGACACAGCACTCTCCTCACATTAAAGGCTGAAAACAGTCCTAAGACCAGTCTCACCTCTCCATCTTCACAATCCAGCTAACAATACTGCATCAAGTACATGAGTACTGCTGTGTTTGAATCTTCACTCCAGTACACCCTCCCAGAAAGATGCACATCCAGAAACACAGCAGCCTCTTGCTCTCCCAACTCAGCAAGCTTCCTCCCAAGATCTCCCTGCTGAGAACCACCTCGGCAACATACAAGTCTAAGACCACCCTGAAAACAGCCACACACCTGATACCAGACTGCAGCACCAGCTCCATCCTCCCATAAGGATCACTCAGGATCAGACCCTTGCTAAGTGATCTGGGACTGCAGTAACACAGTCCTAACATTGCTATTTAATTGTGGCAGCTTTCACTACCTGCAGATACTGTCCAAAAATACAGAAGAAAAATTCTGAGCTCGTAGGAGCTCATAGGCTGAAGGCAGAGGTCAGGAGAAACACCCTGTTAATGCAGTTCTACAGAGAGGGGGAAAAAAACCCACAACAGTCAAGCCTGCATGCTTCTCAGAAGCAGATTATGGCTAATAATACAAAGATTACTGACATTAAATGAATGTAAATTCATTCTTCTATCACTCAGAATATTAAGATTTTTACCTTCCTCACAGTATCACTCCCATTTGTAGTCAGCTTCGCTTTCTGCCTATCACAAACACGTAATAGCTGGACTATAATCATCATAATGGACTTCTTCCCCTTGGCAGTTTTGTTGTACCAAGTGTGTTAGAAGCATTTGTAGTGTTAATTTAACAAGCAACCCATCTTCCCTTCCCCCCCTTTTTTTTTTTTAAAGTTAATTACTGCATAACTCTGCAAACAAGTTCTGCAGTCCTAATGGCTTTCTTTTGCCTACCAACAAGTGAGGGGAAAGTCTCACCCAGCATCAGAATTACTTCTGCAGAAGGAGCCAGTGCTGCTCAGCCCAGGGCTCTGTCAAGGGGAGGGAGCAGGCATGTCAGCCCAGCCACGCCGCAGCATCAGTGCACGTCGCAGGCACAGGGGACCAACAACAAAGCGTCTGTCGCTGGTGACCGAAACTCAATTTTGAATTCAGGTTGCTCCTCGCTAACGTTGGTACACAAAGTAAAGGCAGCACTCTGCGCTTCCCCTCTGGGAAATGAACAGTTTTAAAGCCAGCACCAGCAAACTGAAGATGGAGCACAGCAACAGCAGCAAAATCAGCCATGTATTTACACTCGGAGAAGGAACCCCTGAAACTTAGAAGTTCCAGTTCAGCTGCAGGACCCCTCTCCCCAAACACCCTATTGACAGAGCATTACCTAAGAATGCTTACAAGAAATCCATCAAGCAAACCACCAGCCACGTGTGTGCTGCTGAATGTCATGAATGCTCACACTGAAAAGCTTCTCACATGTTTGCATCTGCATTTGACTGAAATAAAGGGAACTCCGTGGCAAACAAGCTGCAAATGCCTGCCTGTCAGCTCCAAATCTGGAGTGCTTGGGTGGGCTGTGGCCCTGTGCTGCAGCCTTCCCTGTTTGCTCTTCTGGTCTGCATATCAGGAAGGCAAGCCAACACATCCCCAAGGGAACAGAGCAGGAATCAGTGGGCAGTTAGAATCATAGAATGTGTTAGATTGGAAGGGACCTTTAAAGGTCATCTAGTCCAACCCCCTGTGCAGTGAGCAGGGACATCTTCTATAGATCAGGTTACTCAGAGCCCATCAAGCCTGACCTTGAATGTCTCCAGGGATGGGGCCTCCACTACCTCTCCGGGCAACCTGTGCCAGTGATCTACCACCCTCATTGAAGAACTTATCTGAGATGTAGTTTGTGGTGAATGAGTGCTGCATGGGAACAGTCCAACTCAACTGTCTGGTCTTTTTGTTTCAAAGAGCAAGTTACTGCTCGTGACAGGCGCCTGCCTTAGCTCATGGCCTCACGCAATGGTTGTATTAAGCACTACTCTTATTAATCAGCACATAACCATAAGAGTTAGCATTTTATTGAATTACACTAACACCTTGTAAAAGGCCATCAGTGACTAGCTCAGCCCCTCTGGTGCAAGCACTCTCATGCAAGTCTGAGCATCCTCCAGCTCCAATTTCACCACCATTTCCAGCTGACCCAAGGATTTGCCAGGCCAGCTCTGCCCTTCCTTGGGGCTGAGGCCTCATTCCTACCCTCTTCTCTTGGACAGAACAAGCATTCATGAGACTAAGCACAAGGCAAGGGAATGAGGACAGCAGCTGGGAGGAACAAGAGGTCACCTTTCAGTGGCAAAAACCATTGGAAGGGCATGAAAAGGCAGGCTCAGCTTCTCATGGCACCTGTAGAGGCCAAAAGCACTTGGCATAGCCCAGGAGCTCAAGCAGCCAATGGCTCTGCCTTGACAACACTCCTCTCTCAAGAGACTTCTATAATTCCTCCATTTATATGTTCTCCACAAGTTCTCCTTGTGGGTACTGCAAGTCATAGACATTAGAAACATGTGGGAGAAACTGGGTACCTTATGAAAGGATCTCAGGACCTTATCAGAATGATAACCTTTCACCTCACATAGGACACAGAATGAACGTGCCTTTCGGCAGCAGCTGCCTCATCCTTGGTATCTGAGCATCAGCTACTGAATGTGTCATATTACAACAGTCACCAGAGCTGGAAAGTCCCCAACCCAGCAGGTCTCTCCCTTTAGCAAAGCTGATACAGCCTCATGCAGAATTCACCCCATAAGCCCCACTCATCATCTGAGTCTCAGAAGAAACATGGATGACAGCTACTCAACTGACTGCTCTGGAGACCCTGAAAATCAGAGTGAAGGTGGTCAGTTCCAGGTGAGAGCCTGGTGAGAGGCCAGCAGCCCTTGGCAGACTGGTTCCAGAGGGGTATGCAGAGCATGCAGGAGAGGAGTGGGGACAATATGCCTGCACTTCTGAGCAAGGTGGAAGAGACTGGTTGCATCCAGAGTCAGCAGGGGAGGTGTCACCTCACTGCAGATATGCAGAAGGGAAGGCAGTCACCCGTTCCTTCCTCTTCCAGGAGAGCAGCCCACTCTGGTCAGACTCATTTACATGACCTGAAGCATAGCTTCCTCAAGCACCACATGAAAGGTGGTGCTGCATTAGCCAGACCACGCCTGGGTGCTCAGGGCACAGCCGATGCTAGCACATTACTGAGGTCATGCTCACTGAAGGGCACTGCAGTTGTCACATTGAACATTTCACTAAGTAATTAGTCAAGCTGAATTCAGAGGTGGTAGACTTGGTCTAAGGAACATGCCAAGGACCTAGGATGGAGGTGTTGGGTTGTGGATCCAAGAGTCAAGTGCAAAGGCAAAGTGGAGATGCCAGTGCCAAAAGTGGGAAAGACTTTCAGAGGACAGGGAGGCCCTTCACAAGACACGCCTGTGGCTTCCTCAGTCAGATACAATGCCAGCATCCAGAGAAAGAAGGATAAACCAACCATAATCCTACTGATGGCTCCATGCTACTGTTCCTTTTCTGTACCTCAAAAACACCTTTACCAAAATGCAACACAATCCCCCAGAGCCAGCACTGCTTATTACCATTTTTAAAAAAACATCCTGGCTGTATTTAAAAGGATGTAATTGATAACTCATATGGCTATAAAAAGATCTACCCATCCTGACTTGCTGGCTGTAGGCAGAGTAGGAGATTCTACAATCAAGAGGCTTGATGGAGAGTAAACAGGATTGATGATTTTTGACTGCATTTTGGGGAGAATCTTGATGACCTCATGCTGCCCAGCCCAAGCAGGGCAACCTTCCCTTCTCCACCAGTTTTTTATCTCACAGCCTGCAGTAACACTTTGCATGCTGTGGAATAACCCAGCGCTCTGGAGAACTCCCAGCAGCCAGCCACAGCACAGAGCAGATGATGGTCTTTTGCAGGAGCCAGTTCTCCTCTGCAGGACAGGTTTCCTCATTAGTGAGTGGGGACATTTGGCAGACCATTCCAGCTTTTACGACCACTTTAACAACAGGTCCACCAACCCACACGTCCTTCCCATCATCACAGCCCTGCACAGCACAACCACCTTTACACCCCCTGCCCTCAAACCCAGGGCCTTCCACCAGAACACCAAACGCTTCACAAATATTAATGAAGCCTCAGCATCCCAATTAACTCCGGCAGCATTATTCCCTCAAGACCAAGGAGTGCAAAAGCAGGCCAAGGTGTCCCCATCTCCCCGTGAGCCTGCTGAGGAGCCAGCCATGGCAGCCAGACCTGCCAGCTCCCTCCCTCTGTTCTCCTCCAGACCTGCAGGATATTTCAAAGGTTCCTTCCAAAACAGAAAGAGGAAGAAAAAAATAAAAAAGAAAGCTTTCTGTTTTCCTTGAAAAGCAGGTCTGTGCAACAAGAAAGGTACCAATAAAGATTTCACCGTACAAATCAAAAGTCAAAGGCAGCAATAGAGTCTCTGAAATATAAGAAACACGTTGTGCCTGGTGTGAAATTTATTGCTGCCTTGCAGAATGAAGCCAAATATCTTAATATGGAAAAACACCGCTACTTTTGACCCAAACAGATCAGGAACAGGAAGTAAAAACAAATTACCCAGCTGCGGCCTCCCCGTTACCAGCAGCAGCAGCGTTTCCTGCCCACGCTTGCTGCTCGCCCCAGCCAGGACCGCCTGGCTCTGCAGGCCTTTTGTCCAGGGGCAAGCCCACCCAAACCAGAGTTATTAAAGTTCCTGCAGGCAAGGTCAGGCCTTTATCTAAAGGGAATCAGCTGGGAAGAGCCAGGGAAATAGGGACTGCAGGACTCACCCCAAGCGCTGCACCCATTTGCAAACCACACAGGGCCAGGCTCCCCTGTGAGGGATACCCCTTCTTTCAGTGGCTTTCTTGATCTTCACCAGCCCAATTCGTGACACAGGACAGGCAGATTTTGGGAGTTAACTTTGGTTTTACTCCATCATCACCAGCAAACCTTGAGAAATTAAGTCAAGCCTCAATTGGCTCAAAACCTAATTGCATTTATTTTAAATAATAGTTTTGCATTATTTAGCTTTTTGTTGGGTTGGGGTTTGTTTTTTTTTTTTAGCTTGTGCATATTACATCCTAATTATATTTTCAAGCTTTCATTTGCAGATACAGGAATAACCCAGAAAGACATACAGATGAGCTAATTATCAAATCATCACTTGAGTAAGAAACTGGAGCTTTGAAAAACTAAAAGACAGATAGAACAAGAGACCTGCAAGAAAAATAAATAACATTCAAAACTCACAGTCCAGCACCTCTTTTGTTAAACCTGGCAACTCCATGCCAGAGAGAATGGCTTTAAGACCTTAGCAGTGCAAGCAATGAATATTGCATGTGTAATACAACAGAAAACGCCATTTACACAAACACTAAACAGCAGCTCAGAACCAGGTATTTTAAAACTCCACTTTCAGAAAATATCATTAGCATCATTTTTACTGGCTCAAGCAGATTTCTCCTACAAGATTTTAAAAGATTACATGCCAGGTATAGAATACTTGATAAATCAGAACAGGATTTTTGACTTGCTTGAATTTTCGCTTTAAAAAAAAATTATCAACCAGCAAATTACAGCCATTGGTACAACACTGCCCTCACAGCAGGTTTACACCAGCATTACCAAAAGCAGAATTTCACCCAACACCACTTCTGGGTAGAACAGACATCTGCTGAACCAGAGGAAATAAAGGCACACAGATGTGCACAACCACTTTGTGCACTGGCCCCCCAAGACTTTTACAAGGACAGGTATTTTGTGACACCACTGCACAAGAAAGTATCCTGAGCACAACCACGAGCAGGCTCTCCAACACAGCAATCTCCATTCCTACCTCATATTCTTTTAAATCCATCACCTTCGTGCTTCTAAATGTGGCTTTGGTGGAGAGGAAACTCCCCCCACGCCCCCGTTATCACGCTGCATGAAATCCTCCCTCTGCCCCAGCAAAAAAAAAAAAAAATACAAAATTTAAAAAAAGAGAGAATAAATCCAAGTTTATCACGCCAAGAAAAGAACAATAAGTAGAAGTCTGAAAAGGCAGTTAGAAGTGCCGCCAAAAAAAAAAAATTAGAGCTTTCTCCAAAAAGTGCCCTCCCTTCGGAAGCCTGCCAGTCAACCCCGATCACGAGGCTGTTTTCTGAGGGTGAATAGAGTTCTTATTGACACAGCTTATGTCTGCAGCATGCAGCCCTCTGCAAGGCTTTCAAGAGCAGATCGGATTACACAGACACATTCTCTCTGATTTTATGCATTCAGAAGCCCTCAGACATAAAATACCCAGCTCTGAAGGCCACCGGTTTTTCAGCTTGCTATCAGCCTACGTGCTTTCACAAGAAATAAAGGCAGGCAAAGAGATCCTGACACCTTCACTTGGGCTGCAGACCTCACCCTTGTGAAGCAGGGCCATATATATATATACACATACACACACACATATATATATATATCATTTGGAGGCCAAGCCACAGATTTGCTCCATGTGAGTAATAGGAGACAACTCATTCCCATAGTGGGTACTTAGCATCAGGACAGGAGAAGGAAAAAAATAAGTATCTGCTGACACCATCGAAAATGGGGGAAGATAACATCGCCCTGGGTAGACAATCCTTCCTGGAATATGGCAAGGAAAAAGGGGAGGATACACACCTCTTAAAAGAGCAATACGCACTGCCACAGCTTAGAAGGCAAAGAGGTGCTGTGCCTGGCTGCAAAAGCAAATTTGGGTACCTCATCTATCTGGGAGCAGCTATTTGCAGACACACAGGAATCCAGAGAAAACAAGCCAAAAGGATCAATCTATATACTGTTTCTGTACTGAGGGAGCACAAGGAGGAACTCTATCCCAGGAGCAGACACGTACAAAGTCCGGGGTACCCGTGATGCTCTGTTAAACGTGAACAGAGAATTACAAAATGTTTTGTTGTTATAAATGCTCCAGCTTAAGTCCTTAAATTATATGACAAATTAGGACCTGAGCATTGCCCTAGAGAAGGATGCATGCCCTGCCCAGAGGTCTGGAATATACTGATTAAGAAGAAACTCATAAAACTGTCTAACAGAAGCAAACCAGGACATTACCCATGAGTAAACTGGTTCCCTATCACCTAAAAGGGATGGACTCCCACATCAACCCATACACTCCAAACCAAAACTTCTCACTGAAATATTATATATGGCAAGCACAGCAAATCAAGCAAGCATGAGCTTCGGAGCTTTTAAGGGATTTTAAGAGCAAATACAAACTGTTCAATAAAGACATCCTTGCCTCCTCCCCTTCCAGGCTGCGATCACTCCCCAGCTAAGTGTTTCTATCCTGTTTCTGAAGATTTTTCTCACATTTTTCCTGCTGGGTGCTCGAAGGCTGGACTTGGCTAACCCAAACATGGGGTGCCATGTCTGTCTGCAGTGGCAGTTCTTCAGTTGGATGTTTGTACTGTTTTCAGAGCACAGCAACAGTCTCACAGCTCCTATGACTACCTTTGGAAACCAACATCTAAGCAAACTCTGCTTTTCAGTGTGGAGCCTCCCCCTCAATGGGCAGACTCATGTTTCTAGTACCCATTTTAGTATCCACACGTGACTTCTAGTATGTCCGTGGTCAGAAAAGCCTGCTCCTGTGAAGACTGCATACTCTTTCCCAACACATCTGAGTCACAATGGTTTGCTCCCCTGCCAAAGCCAAGCTCTCACCACCAGCACGGCAGGGGTGTCCTGCTGCAGGCATCAGTCATCAAATCCTGACTGCAGATTCATCAGTATCACCCGCGCCTGAATTAGCCACAAAGAAAATCTTTCAGGCCCCTGACTACGCTGCAGGCACTGGTGACTAGGAAAGCCACGGTTTGGCTTGTGTGTGAAGACAGATCCATTTGCTAGACACTAGCAGTGCAGTTTTGCTGTCAGTTTAACTCGGTGTAAAAGCCAGTGATGCTAATAAAAGCAACAGTCGAGTCTCACCCTGTCCTGCCTGTGCACCCCAGGTCCTCGTGCCAACACAACTGTTTCTGTGACCACATGAAGAAGTGAGCCAAGGAAGCAGCGATGACTAAAATGAACACTGCTTGCTTTCCTGTTATTCTGCAAGGTTATTCCTACTCCACAAGGATGGTGAAAAGACTGGAGCAAAGGCCTGGAAGCAGGACCGCTTTTTCCGCCACTGCACCAGCATCAGAACTGATCTGCAAACAATACTGCAAAAGGTAAGAAAGGCAACCTCTCCCCCTCAGCAGTCAAGTTTTGAAGTCCCACTTTGAGACTCCTTTAAACAAGCAGAACAGCCTCTCAAAAACCTCACTTCTAGTGGCAGCACAAGTGCAAAACTCTCCAGATCCACGTATTCATCTTGCCAAGATGGGGCAAGCCCAGGAGAAAATTTCTAGGTAGGTAAAAACCTAAGAACATTTCAGCCTCACAGCAACCATTCCCCAGAGGCGGCCACCACTACCTGTGAACTAGAACTGGGCATGAACACCATCTGAAAATCCTTCACATGGATGCAACACCCCAGCTGGATGACTGTCCAGCACCCCTGCTCATCAGTAACCTTTCTGCAGCCCTGGTGGGCTGGCACCAGAAGGGAGGAATGGCAGCCCAGCTCCACTGCTTCATTCTCTGTGGGTATCCCTCACCCCTCCACAGCAATGGGAAGGATGCAGTACCCTGCCTTCTGAACTGGCTGGGAAGCTGAGCAGCAGCACCAAGGGAATAATTTCCTTGCTGACCACCAGGTCTGCTGTGGACCCTTGCCAATATATCCCAAACCACCTGGAAGGTATCTCCAGACCCACTGGGCACAAAGCCGTGCACAGGCTGGACCAGGTGCATACATAAAACTCAGCTGCCTCTGGGAAGGCTGACTGTGCCTGCAAGCAGACTGCACCTTCCCCTGCTGTAAGTGCATCCCATAATACCTAGAAGCTTCTGTACAGTCCATTGTCTTTGAGAGAGATACACTCAAACACTGAAATAGCTCTCAAACTTTTCTGGGCCATCACTACTTTAAAATGACTTCATTTAAATATGTACCATGTCTATATATATACACACACACACCAAGGGAAATTAGCACCCGCGAGAAGGGCTGGAGCCCACACACCGTAACTCTGCACAGCTTCCCGTGTTTGCCACGGCTCTGCACTACTCCAGCCCTACAGCAAACCAGAGCCACTCCAGAGCCCCCGAGCATCCTGCCCCACTGGCAGGGATCTCCAGAGGCCACAGCCTGTGGGCTTGCCACACCAGACCGCTTGCTAACACACATCTTTTTTGGGGTACAGAGAGCTGTGGGGGCAGGGAAGTTTTTAAGACCAAGTTTTAAAGAGTCCTTTAAATCCTTTAAAGTCCTTCCTTCGGGAGTTCCCCTCACCGCCCCACCCCCCACCCCAGGGCTGAGATGCGTGATTTAGACCTTCAATTATAAAGCTCCAAGGAGCAGGACCGTGCCACGTAAGGCATTTCTCCAACCTGGAAAGCAGAACCATTGCAGCTTCCATGTACTACCTTAAAAGCAAAATACCCACAAGGAGGACCCATAGGGGGAAAACATCTCTGCAACCCCATGGAAGCTGCTGTATGGAAACTTTAATAGCATTACTCTGCCTCTGCATAATCCCAGAAGAACTAGCTTAATTCAGACTGCTCCAACTCAGACACTCGATAGTTTCAACACGGTATAGACTATTACCTCGCTCTAATTACAGGATCACGTTACATGTCCAACAACTGCTGCAATTTAGTCTCCTGCCTGATACACCCCAGCTCAAAATTGCTCGTCCCACCTCTCACTCCCATACTTTTTGGCATCCTTTGTTATTCAAAGGCATACCTAGCAACATTTCAGCATCAGCACACATGCAACCCAAGACCCCCCCGAAGGTAAAGTCACTATTTCCTTGCAGTAACGAAGGTAATGACTTTCACTAGAGCAGAACAAACTAGTTTTAGGCAAACAGCACGGACACAACACTACCGCTCACATGCCTGCCTGTGCAAACGCATTACGGGATTTGCTGCTAAGAACCACCGCTGCACAGTACCACAGACCTGCCCGTCGCTCCCCGAGCTGGGTGCTGATCTCACGCAGAGCCTATCTGTGCGCAAGGAAGGAGTTTGCGGAGAAGCAAAAGCTGCAGGATTAGGCCCCTCGGAGTTTCACTACCTCAAAGGCAAGGGGACGTTCCTTACAGCAGCGCACGTCTCGCCTCTGAGCTCAAAAACCGCATCCGCAGAGCTCCCGCTGCCATGAAAGGGAAAAAGGTTCTCTCCTCGCAACTGCTCGCCTGAGCCGAATGCTAACAGGTCTCTTACTTGCCTCTCGCCTCGCCACCGCCTCATGCTCTACAGGGGAATATCTCACTCCCCGAGCGGACGAGCTGTCCGGCCATCGCTCCACGATGATTCAGCAAGGGGGTGGCTCCCCGTCTGAAGGCACACCTACTGCGAACTGTCATACCACGGGGCTGGGTGAAAATGGGAGAAGTTCCTCTATCTATCATGGCTGCACTTTTCAAAATGCGTAGACCTGGCCTGGTAGGGTCAAGGGGGGTGAAAAGGGGTGTATGTATGTGGGGGGGTGTCCATCAGCAGGCACCTGGAAATAATTCCGGGATAAATATCTCGAGGCTTTTTAACTACAGCGCAAGTAGACGAGGCAAAAGAAAAAGACAGACACTTTCAGAGCCAGCATCAACTTCGCCAGGCTGTGTTCTTTGTTTCTAGGCAGACTCCAGTGCGGTGGCAAGAACGAACAAATGCGCATGTCTTCATAAGAGTCAAAAAAAAAAAAAAAGAAAGCAAAAAAAAAAAGAAAAAAAAAAAAAGCCCACCCTCCCCCTGGCCTCGGGCCCCCTCTCGCCGCCGCAGCGGCAGGCCAGTCCTCCGGAGAGTTTGGGCTGCTTTTTCACTAGTAAAAAGTCTGCTCCCACCCCGCTCCGGGCGGGCATTTCGCTAAGCTACGAGGCGCTCTCGGGTAAGGCAGCGCCGGGAACACTTTCGCCTGCCAAGCGGAGTTTTGGTGAGGGGATTTTTAGCTTTTTTTTCTTTAAAAAAACAAAACAACAAATACATAAAAAAAAAAACCCAACCGAAAACCCCACAGGAACAACAAGGACGGAGCGACCCCCTGGCACTGCACCGCGGCACGCCAGACCCCCTACGCAGAGCTCCCGCAGCCGGCGGAGAGGGGCCGCGGCCGACCGGCCAGCCCGCCGCCAGCAGACAAAGGCACGATGCGCCGCCAAGGAGCCGCGCCGGCACCCCCGTCCAGCCCGCCGCCGTTCCCGGGACAGCCGCCGAGCCCCGGGACGAGCCCCCGCCGCAGACCCGTGCGCCCACACCACCCGCCCCCTTCCCCGGAGCGCACCAGACCCGGCCCCGGGCGCCCCGCGGCTCGGCTGGGGGCAGCCGGCCCCCCGGCGGCCAGGCCCGGCCTTACCTCGGCGGCGGCGCTAGCAGGCAGCGGGCGGCCGCACCGTGCCACGCGCGGCGGCACGGGGCGAGCCACGGGGGCCGGTTTAGCGCGGGGGCCGGCTGCGCGCCGCCATTTTAACGCCTCCCGCCCGCCCTCCGCCCCCCTCCCGCCTTCCCCGCGGCGGGCGACCACGCGCGGCGTGGAAATGCCGCTCGGCGGCCGTTCCCCCTCTTCCCTCCCCTCCGCCCCGCCGCCGCCGTTACATTGACGCAGCGGCTCCTGGTCGCCGGGCCCGCCGCGGCGGAGCTAGCAGGGCAGCAGCAGCAGCAGCCGCCGCCGCCGATCGTGGCCCCTCCACCGCCTCCCGCCGCCGGGCGCACATGGTACGCTCCGGGGCCGCGCCGCGCCGCGCCCCGCCGGCCGCGCGCACCGCCGCGCCGCCTGACTGCTACCATGGCAACCGGACGGCCGCGCCGCGCCGAGCGGACGGCCGCGCCGCGCCGAGAGGGCCCTGCTCGACCCGGCGCCCGCCCGCCCCGCTGGGCTTCGCGCACCCGCCGGCGGTGCGGGCCGAGCGGCGGCCCACCCGTGCAGCGGCGCTCCCGGGGTCCCCCGCGGGAGGGTCACCTCATCCGTATCGCCCCCTCCGGGCTCCCGGACCGCTTGTCCCGCAGCTGCGAGATTGCCACTGCCGCCCGCCGCCTGCACCCGAGGGGGAGCCGTGCCCGGCAAGCCGCACCTCACCACAGTGCGGCCGCAGGACCCAAAGCCGCCGGCGCACACCCCCGTCGAGTCCACCCCGTCCCCAAAGCCACTACCGCAGCCACCCGCTGAGGGGGCACATCCCCTATGTCCCCAAAGCCACCCTCACACGTATCTGTTGCGTCCCCTCTGTCCCCAAAGCCACCTTCTCACTCTGTCCCTACTGTCCCCAAAGCCACCCTCACATCCCCCACACTGCACCCGCCCTTGTCTCCGAAGTCATCATTGCAGCCTCTCGCTGAGGGGATGTCCCCCAACGATCACATCCTCCCAACCACATCTCACCTGTCTTCAGAGCCCCAATCACGCACTACCGCTGGGTCCCCTCTGTCCCCAAAGCTATTATCACACACACACCCTCCCTTGCTGAGGGGCCGTGTCCCTGCCAGGCTTGGCCACCCTTACCTGGGTAGTGGCACAACTCTTCCACACTGCAGTGCTCATTTTCACTCCTGTTTTGCAACAGAAAATTGCATACGCCAGGACAGTCGTGAGGGAAAATAGGCGCAATGTGAAGCAGATGAGAGAGTAAATCATAAAGCCGCCGTACATGTTCTGCATACTGCAAACGAGGAGCTAATTTCCTGGCAGCCGTCTTCAGGATGCTTCAAGTCAGTCTTCCCCAAATGTGGTCCTTAAAAACCTTGCAGCATTCAGCTGCAAGCAACCCTACTCATCTCTGACTTTAGCATCTAATTCCCGCAAACAGAGATATTTTAATTATGCATTTGGTTAGGGCAAGCTGAAAACAACCAGCAACTACCGGCTCGCTGAAAGAAAACAAAGTCAATCACATATTTCTTTCAAAAATCAGCTTTTTATGGGGCTTGGCGACGTTTGCTACATTTTATCAGGCATGAGCTCAACCAGCAGCAGAAAGAAGCAGCGGAGGGTTGTTTATTGCACAGAGAAGTGGCCCTCCCTGACAGCAGCACTAATGGCAGCGGCAGTAATAAAACTGCTGGTGTTTGTGGTCTGAGTAGCAACGCCGGAGCCCTGATTCCTGCACCCTGCTCTGACAACCACTTTCTCAGTGACCAGGAGCGGATCGCTTCCCCCGCTCTTCCTAGTTACCACCGCTGATTCACGGTGGAGATCAATTAGTTAATGTTTGCAAAGTCAGTTGAAGATGAAAAAGCATTACATACTGCTAATAAAACCATAATGATCTCACTGTTAAACATTAAACACACAACGATGTGTAAAGGGGAAAAAAAATCTCATTTATGGAAAATTCCTCTTGCTGCAAGGACAAAGGATTAGCTCCTAAAATAGGAAGAACAAACTCGCATTGGCATCACGGGACTGCATCTCAGGGGTCTGGCTTCTGTTCAGGTGTCCACTGCCGATTATCTGCACGAGCATGGGCACATCACTTGGCCCAGCAGCTGCTGAAGCAGCCAATGGGCTGACCCGCCCGAAAGTGGCAAGTTAGGCCAGAGCTAATCAAAAATCACCACTTCTGGAAAATGTTGGTCTTGATCATTTGGTGCCTCTGCTTCCCCAACTGCTAAACAGGGTGAGGATCGTGGCTGCACAGCCTGAGTATGATAGGATAATACCTGAGCAGGTAAGGTAATACCTGAGCAGGTAGGATAATACAGCTGCAAGCAAACCCTTGCAATGTTGCCTTAAAAGCCAGAAGAGCTGCACTGCTCACAAGACACATCACACTGCAGTGCAAGGAATAAAAGTGGGCATGTGGGACTTCCTAGGAGATTTTTCTTGGCAATGAGTCTTGCTTTAGACATAAAACCGGTAGCTGTGCCACTGGTAGGGCTCCAGTTTGCCGTACGTAGACCAATGCATGTCTGATGCTTTGACCTACAGGCAAGAAGGAGGAGAGGAACCAGGAGAACCACGTTTGTCTGTACCTTTGGGCCTGCACGGGAAAACAGTCATGGTGATGAGGCACCGGTGTTTCTGGCAGGGCAGAGGCTGTGGGTGGGGATTTGCACAACATGCTCCAGGCACAGTGATCTCAGACAGAAGAACTCCTTTCCAAAAAGAGCAGCCCTTCAGACAAAGGTAGCCCTCCTCTCCTCAATCGAACTGCCCTTTGCAAGGAGCATCTCTGAGCTGCAACAGCCTATTGCATCTTCCTCCTGAAATCTGACGCTGCCCTGCTTTGATGGTGATCAGTTGTTGACTGCAGAAAAGCTGAATCATGAAACAGAGGTTATAAACAAGGTTATTTTTAACGAAGGAAATGAATCCCACACCATGCAGAAGTCCGAGCAAGGGCTCACAGGTCTCACTCCTGCTCCAAATACTCTCCATGTCCTGAAGCAAATTACAATCTCTCCAGCCTTTATTTTACCTGCTTGCAACACGGACAAAGCAGCAGACTCCAGTTGTGCTTTCTTTGTACAGCAAAGCTCCTGGTGTGACAGTAACGTGGCGCTGGGGGCTGCACAATGCCGGGGCTGGCTTTCACTGTCACCCGGCACCTCACAGAGCTATTTCCAGCCATGCAAAATGCTCACACACCGTATTTCAACAATGTTTGTAGACGTTTTGAATGCAGAGAGAGACTACCCAGTCTGACTCCCCTCTCCCATATTTCACAGCCTTGTATTTCAATTCCCACATGCAGCCCAGCAACTTCTGCTTCGTTCTGCTCACTGACAACTCAAAATATACAAGTTTTGTAGCCCAGTCTCCTGTTACATCCTCTAGGCACTGGCGTGCTGCAGGGTGTGTTGGAGATACTCAACCCAGGGGGAGAGAAGACAAGTCTGGTACGCCTACAGCTAACTGGGAAATTTCTTGATTATGCCACTCCTTATCACGCTCTCTCTCCCACTTAAATTCTTCCCAGAAAAGCATATTTCATTTTCCCTAGGAAAGATACCTCAACTCAGGGAAGCATGAGGCTTCCACATGCTGCCTGAGGAACAAGAACCACACCAAGTACAGATCCTCGTGAACCTGCCTTCTTTGCTCCATGCCTGAGTTAACAAGTGCTGGACCATGTCTCCAGCTTTACATAGGTAACTACTAGGTTTAGAGAACTCTTAGATTTCTGGGAAATATTCTGTAAAGATAGTTAAATGTATATATGTCCACAGGCATATATACATGCACACATAAATTAATGAAATCTTTAGGAGACTGGAAACTTCCCTGCGATGATATATTTACAGTTGTATTTATTGTATTTATTTTTACAACTGTATTTACAGTGGTATTTACAACCCTGCTTGGGGTCTTTGCTACTGGAGTGGCTTACCTTTCTCACTCAGGTTTTCTTTAAGCTAAATAGTGATTTCCCCGTAGAAAACAGCAAATAAAACCCAAGCCATGTGTGGATTTGCTCCAGACCGGGTTTTGCTCCTGCTGTCCATTCATGGGTGCAAAGATCTGGTCCATCTTCCCCTGCCTGCTGTGGAAGCAGCCACCAAATCCCCTGCACACACTCAGGGCACACACAAGGCACCTCCAGCGTGGCTGTGAGAAGTGGAACAGGACCAACCTTGCCAGCCAGTTCCTTCTTGCAGGTGCCTGCAAGGACACATGGCCGCGTGCCAGCAGATGGAATAACCGTGGCCCCGTGCTAGTTATGGGGCAGGGATGCTTCAAGGCTGTGTTAATTAGTGCTTAAGATGCCTCTGTGATCTGTAGATGAAAGGTGATTTACAGCGGCAAATTATTGCTCTCCTTCACGTGAAGTCTATTATTTTCTGGTGTCCCTCGGTTTGACTCATGCCACGTCCTATATTTGGTGCTGGGCAGGCTCCTCTCTCTGGGCAGCCATATAGGTGCTTTACATTTCTAGCTAGCTGCATGCTGTAGAAGCGTATGATCTGCTCGCAGCATCCATTCAAGGCAGCCTGGCTGTGCCTGGGCTTCAGTAACTTGGGCTGGGATTTTCCCAAGGCTGCAGCGCTTCAGCAGGTTGCTTAGCTGGTGGTTTTAGAGGGCCGATATTTGAGGCTGGTTGCTCAGCTGGGTTGTGTACTCAACTCTGTGAACAGGTAGAGGACCAGCTGGGTGAGCCTTAAATTCTGCCACAGAGAGGAGAAACTGGAATGTCCTGGAGTTCTGTGCTTGTGGCTGCCCCAGGGATGGGGAGGAAGACAGAAAGGACCAGACCGGGGGCCCTCAGTCTACAGCTTCTCACCTGTGTCCCAAACGTCCTGGTAAGGAATTACACAGCAGGAGCCTTGTGTCTTTGGCAGGCATCTGGAGGAAAGGGATATTGTGGTGCTTTTGTGAACAGCCCACAGGTAGCAGGAGGAGAGGGTAGATTTGATGTCCTTCATGGCATGCTCACTCCATCAGGCTGCAGCAAGCAAATGACCTCCTAATGTTTTGCTGCTAAATAAACCAGCAGAAAGTAGCATTTGATGTAAGGTAGTTGTAACAACAGAGGAGGAAATATCCCACACTGCACTGGGCTGCCAAGCACACTCATGTGGAAGGGCAGGACTGGTGGCACTGGGCAGGCGTGGCTGCCCCAGCACTGGAGGAATTATCATGTGCAAATGCTGTGACCCAAAGCGATTCCAGCACGGAGCAGGAAAACCTTCCACCATTCTCACCATGCAGGTCTCCAGCCGGGAAGTAAGTGACCCCTCACACTAACCAGCACAAGGTATTTTTACAGTTGAAAGAGATCTCCTACCTCCTGCCCAGCCCACACAAATTTTCCCCTTCTCCCCCAGTGTTTATGAGATTTTAAACCCCTTCAGGTGATGAGATTCCCAAGCAGCCTCATGTACCAGTGAACAAGGAGGACTGCATGGAGCCTCCGGTGTCATCACAGCCCTCTCTCCATCACCCCATTCCCCTGGCTTCACCAAACCCTCCCAACCCCCATTGGCTTACACAGTGATCTGGTCTGGGGCTGCCGTTTCCCTTCCCGTGGACACAGCAGTCACACTCCCATTCCAGCTTTGCCTTGCTCACAACAAACCCATTTGGGTCCCACTGTCACAAGTGGCAGCTGCAGCACAAGTTGGCACCCACTGTATCACCCACATTGGGGCTCCTGCGCTGCCACCAACTCTGACCTGTCCCTGCTGTGTCTTTGGGGGCCAGACGTGGCGATGGCCCTGATGGTCCTCCTTGAAACCCTGCTGATGTGCTGTGGGCTGCCTGCAGATGGAAGATGTGAAGGAATCTGTGTGCAGAGCAGTTACGAGGCCACAGAGCTGCACCCAGGTGGGGATGTATATACATGTAGAAAGATAGCATTTCAGAAGTGTTTGGACCAAGAGGGCTAAAGAAGGCTGCAGTTGTTCTCTGGACCAGTGTCACCTTCACACCCACTTGCAGAACACCTTGCAAGGTCATGAGACCCAGCACTCCTCCGCATCCCTTGCTGGGGGGAACCTGGTGCTCCAGGATGATGCTGTGACCTTCCCCTGTCCCTTGGTCTTACAGTACTGAGAAAGCTACACACTAATTCCTTTTCTTACTGCTAAAGGCTGCAAGATGATCAACAGAATGAGCCAAATACTACTACGGGGGGCACTGGGGAAGTAACTCATTAGAGCTCCCATCCCTGCTACAACAAACCCCAAGGAAAACATGGAAAGAAAATGTGTGGAGACTGTCACCCCCACCATAAAGTCCTGCCCTGGTCTCTCACCTGCTCTTGTATTACATTTTCTTGCTGCAAAGTTTCTTGAGGAGGATTGACCTGAATTCCTCAATGTACGTCTGGGCAGAGGGGCTTCAGCTCCACCATCACTCTGCACATCACTCACCCTCGCAGCAGTAGAGGCCAGTGTTTGCTGCAAGCAGGTCCTGCACTGCATTGCTTTGATACCCTATTGACTGTGCTAACCACGGGAAATGCTGAAAATAAGTCTGCAGCACCTAACCCTGCTCAAGCAGAAGTTGCCTTTAATGGCCACAGGTGAATATTAACCTCATGCATGTTACCAAGAGGTAAGAAGCAGGCACAAACCATGAGCATGGCTTAGTAAACTTACATTTTATAGAAGAGGTGGAGGTGCCATGATCAATTTGACACCTTCAATAAGATAAATCCTGGTAGAATATTAGAGATCTTTTATTTTTATCAGCCAGATATTGGCTAATATCAGTTTTTAATAACTGTGAATGACGATATCAAACTACTATACTCCAAACTGAAATCATTGCTTGCTTCTTCTGGCAGGTAGGGAGGGATCCCTCAGCTTTCCTCCTCTTTTTAAACAACTGCTGCAGCAAAGAGACACAAAAAGGTGGAAAAAACACACAATCTCGCGTGGTGGTGACATTGACAGATGCGATGGCGCGGGCTGTACATGACGTTGTGATTTTTTATTAATAACTCTGCACTGCAGAGCTCAGTTAGGAAAAGAAGGAGCGCCCGAGTGTGTGGGGAGCACAGCTTTGTTCTTTGGACTTGCAAGGGAAGGAATGCAACGTTGCAGGTAGAAACATCGGAGAGGAACAAGGACTCACAAGGGAGGCAATGGGCTGTGGATGGTTGTGAGCATCAGGTACGTGCAGCAAGCAAGACCCCAACCATTGAGTATTCAGGCCGTTAAATGAGCTGACTTGGATCAGCAACAAGAGAGAAGGAAAAAATGCTCTCAATAAGCAGGAAGATATAAGAGGGATACAGATGTTTTAAACAAAAGAGTTTGGGAATGGTTTTTTTCTAACTGATGTAGTGGGGTTACCCACAGGACAACACTTGGTCCCTTCTTCCAGCAAAAGAGTGTTCCTGTCCCCTGGCCCATACAAGTCACCCAGGCAGAGATGCATGGAGCCAGACAAGGCAAGGAAGGAGGGCTCGCTCCTTCTCTGCAGCCTGCAAATAGACATGGCCACCTTGTTAGCCCCTCTCCCGAGCAGCTGCCGACATGCTGCTCTGCAGGGAGGACATGAGTGGCTGTAGAAGCACTAGGGCAGAGTCCCACAGAGACCAAGAGTGCCAGCACACGATGAACACGCTGCCGCCAGGCACATTGCTGCACCACCCAAGGGAAGGAAACCCAGCTTCAAAGGGAGGGGAGGCGGGAGGGGCCCGAGTTTCCGGGGGCGGCTGCTTCCCAGTGTTTGTCATCATCTGAAGGAAGAGTGAAAGTTTTTGTTCTTGGGATAATTATTAAAGACATTTGGGGTTTACTTTCACATGCCTTCTTTTTTTATTTTTTTTAAATGAACTGAACAGCCCATCCTGGCTGTTGAACAGGGATCTGCAGAACTGGAGCCTGTGTAAATGCAGTGATTTATGCTTCCCTGGAAGTGAACTGGCATTTCTGAGGAACCCCACCCAAGTCCCGCGCAGCAAAGCAGCACGCTGACTCACTGGCAGCTGGCACTCAGCTCCTCTCCCTCGATGGCCAGAGCCTGAAGCCAATTCGGGCACACGTGAGACTGTCGTGGTAAGTGAACCCCAGTCCCCAGTGACGCTACCTTACACCAGAGAAAGTGCCTGCTTAAAACCTCCTGCTCCCAGGAGAGGCCAGGATGGGAAGAGCAGCAGCGCTGCGAGGCTGAGTCAAGCTGTAATCACGGGAGCGATGTGCTGAAGGAACCAGCGCGTTGGCACAGCCTCTGCCTCCAGCAAGGGCCAGTAACCGCTGCCAATTCACAAGCGTTGGAGTCACCCGAAGGCAGAGGAGAGCCCCGCAGAGCGGCCTGCCTGGCAAGTCTTGACAGAAGCCCCTTCGCTTTGCCACACTGCGAGAGCAGCAGGGAGGGTAGAGGAGCTTGAGGGAGCTCTCAAAAAATAATAAATCTGCTTATTATGGAAGGATCAGCTGAGGAACCAATCGCCCCACCCCTCAAGCACCTGACACAAGAGACCCTGACTCGTGGAAATCGGTTCAGCCATTTGCAGGTGAGATCTTGGTTAAAAAGGAAAGGGAAAAAAAAAAGGGCGTTACCACATTGTTAAAATGGCCCCTGCCTACTCAGCCGTCTGCTCCCTCGCATTAATGCCGCCGTGTTTGATGACTTGAGGGAAAAAAGTCCCTTTTGATTGCAGCGCTCCTGCCAGCCGTGCAGAGCCAGCCTCACAGGCTGGTTCTTGCCCAGCTCATGGGGCATCACCCAGTGCTTGCACACATCCCATACATACAAGGCTCCCCTGTGGTCACTGGCTTGCTAACCACTCCCCCCTTGTCTACTCCAAAGAAGACCCCTTCCCATGCACCCAGAGGCAGCAGCACCATCCATGGGGGCACCTGGGCAGTGTTTGCCTGTAAGAGTGTGCTCAGAGCTCCTACGGCTCCCAAATATCCCAAAGCCAACCAGCTGGGCTGGGCTTTCCCTGCTTTCTCACTAGCTACCCATCCAATATCTGCTGTAATAAAAAAGGCAAAGCAGAAAACAATCCAGTCTGTTTGTGTGCTGTAAACTAGGAGAACAGCTGCTACTTCTGGGCTAAACAGGAAGCCTTGCTACGAGAGCCATAAAACGTGGAGTTTCTACTTTCAGTTGCTGCATCATATTGCACAGAGTGGCTTCTGCCAGCCTTGCTGCTTTTTTTTCCTAACTAAATTAGGTACAGTAGTAGGGAACATGGGCAGAACACAAGTCGGTACTCAGCTGTGCCTGTGGAGAGTCTGAGATTCATCTGAGGAGAGAAATTGATTCTCAACAGTGGCCAGCACACAGGGAAACCCTAATGCATACTGTCTTCAGCATGTAAAATTATTGCCTGTGAGGGTGCTGAGGTCCTGGCACAGGGTACCCAGAGAAGCTGTGGCTGCCCCTGGATCCCTGGCAGGGTTCGAGGCCAGGTTGGATGGGGCTTTGGGCAGCCTGGGCTAGTGGAGGGTGACCCTGCCCATGGCAGGGGAGTGGAACTAGATGGGCTTTGAGGTTCCTTCCAACCCAAACCAGTCTGTGATTCTATGTTCTTCTGAATTGTAGCATCACCTCTGAACACAAACAGCTCCATCCTCCCTGGAGACCTTTGCCTGCAGACCACAGCACAGACAGACACTGTGCCTGGTGTGCATTTCAGATCACATTGGAGTAACATCTCTGCCTCCAATTTAAATAAACCTTCCTGGGTCATTGGTGGTGATGCTAAGGGGGTACTTCCCTTTCTTCCACTGCCTCCTCCAGTGTTACCACTCCAAGCAGAAGCTCATGTTAGGTTTCATCAGAAGCTGCTCTAAATTTGTTCTTGGGCCAGGCTAGGCAGCACAGCCTGCACACTCCCCACCATAACCAAACATAGAGATGCTTTGTTTAAAGCATTACTCAGCTAGTATTTTTCCCCATGATTTATGGAAGGTATATCACTGCGAGAGAGGACAGGGAGGATTGCTACCCCTCATGTCACAGTGGCATGTCAAACCTGTGGTCCTCAAAATGCGAGCACCTGGTATCCTACCCACTGAGCCATGCATCCACTGCCATGCCACGGTGTGCTGAAATCCCAGAAAGCCTTCCAGAGTAGCTACCCAGTGTCTGCTGCTCTCCCAGCCCATTGCTGGACTTCTCTATCCCCAGTGATGGGTCTTTTGGGGAACTGCAGCATCACACCCAGGGCCCCTTTGAAAGTTTACACAGCTGGGGGCACAAAAAATACACAGGAGCAGGAGGAGATAAACAAATAGATGTCTGCACTTCACTGAGAGAAGCCCTGTTTGATGGGAGAAAACTTTTGTCCTATTTTCTATCAGCGGAGCAGCACTTGACAAGGCCACTGCTCAGCTTTTCTTGTCATTCAGAGGGAAATATTTCTGCCTTAAGAGAGAGATGATGTTCCCTTACAGACAGAAAAGCAGCCCGTACCCGAGCTGCTGCAGAGGCAGCTCATCAAAGCCTCAACAAAGATGCTGTTGTACAGTAGCACAGCAAAGCAAACAGTCCATGCCTGCTATCAGCCACGCCTCACACATGCAGTGCCGTAACGGCCATTAATAATCTCATACCTCTGCCCCAATTTCAGCCCTGTCCCAGTAACAGCCCCAAATCTTTTCCATAAAGCCATGGGTGGAAGCAGTCACTGGGGGGACGCAGCCCTCGGAGCAGCTGCACAGCACGTCCTGGCCTTGCAGCACATTAACCTCCTCAAGGCTCCATCCGGGTGTGGGGATTATTTCACCAGTTCCTAGTATTAGCTCCCAAAGGAGGGGGAAAAAAGATTACCTGCATTTCTGTCATCATAAGTCAACCTTTATAAACAAGAAGTGAGGGAAGCGGGTTCCGGTGGGCAGTCAGAAGCTGGGACTTTGCTGCTGAGCTGGGAATTCCCATTCCCCGTTTCCCGATGCAAAGAAGGGTTCATTTAGAAGAAAAGCAAAGGAGCTCACTCTCTTTCCCCAGCCCCAAGGACTCCCTTCCATGGAAAGCTGCAGGTATTGGGAGCATGGAGGGTTTTGAGAAGAGTACAGGCAAATTTGTAGGTGATGGGCACGTGAGGACTGTGACAGTCCACTCCTATTCCTGGCCTGGAAAGCAAAGATGCTGAAAGCTGGAGGAAAAGTTGGAATTTCAGACGAAACAAGGCAGCAAAATTAATTTCCAATCCCCTGAAATGCATTAATGGGGTCCTGGATACCTTCAACGGGGACAGTTTCTCCATGGAGAAGTATTTCCCAGCTGTACACACAATGCTTCCAAAAGGACCAACATCACCTAACTCCATTCTTGAAGTGCAACATCTTAACACGATGGAAACAAAAGCCTTTTTCCCCACATAAAACTTTGCCAAGCATCAGCATATTCAAGCAACATACTTTTCTTGCAACCAAACTGCTCCTCCAAAGTCCCCAGACAGCTTTTTTTTCTCAGGATTGGCTCCTAAAAAAGAGCCTTCGCCCCTTTCCCAGGGAGAAGGGCAGAGCCTGGCAGCAGCTCGGGGATTAGTTTTTCCGTAGCTCCCTCTAGTGCGGACAGTGCAAAGTGGGAGTGAGCGGACCCGATGCAATCTAAAATAGATTTCAGACAACAGGTGCCTAAGATGCATTTCCAGAGAAGATGTTTGCTCTAGCAGAGGTTCCATCTTTTCGCACAGAAAAACAGCCTTTGGGAGGAGGGGGTGGGGGGAGTGGCCACAGCCACCCAGCTGTGCTTCAGATACTCACAGAGTCTGATTTCCCATGGTTTTGAACCAAAAATTAAAAGGTCAAAAAGACTCTTCTGTAATAGCAGCTCTGGCCTATTTTTCACCTATCGCTTTTTCATTTATTCATATCTTCCTCAGGGACTAATCTACCTACTAGAATAATAAGGTTATTTTCTGAGCCTAATCTAAGAAAATAAATTAAAAAAAAAATTCTAAACCTTTCATTAGATCTGAGAGAGGCAGTATTTCTCGGTCAAGGAGACCTGAGACACTCAGGAATAGATGTCCAGCAAATAACATTTATTAATTATGCATATTCATACCCACAGCCATGGTCGGCAGGCAGCCTCCACAAGCAGACTAATAGAAGGCTGCCTGCAAACTCATGTGTTAAGTAAATAGCTCTTTTATTGGTCCAAGTAGTCACGTAGTAAAGGAGCTCTAATTTCCAAGTATCCACGGAGCAAAATAATAGAAAAGCTATTAAAATCCAGAGAAAGATAGATTGCATTATATTGCCTAAATTAAAGCCTAAATTGGTACGGATGTAAACATTAGGGTTCCTACTTTCTTCCCATTCTGAATACCAAGTGGGGCTTGGTCAGCACATATTAATCCTCTAAATATTCCCCCCTCCCTGTAATTTTTTTTTTAAAATCTTTGTAAGCATTCTAAGCCCAAAAGCATGGCCATACTGGAAAGAGGGGCCCATTATGGCTTCAAATAATTAATGGGGCAGTGACAGCTCACCCTCTCCGGTGCCTGCCAGCTGTGAGGACATGAAGGGTCCATGTCTGATGCCCAGCTGGTGGGGCTGAGGCAGGAGAGACTTTGCCCCCGAGGACAGAGATCCCTGCAGCGGCAAAGAGATGCTCAAATACCTCTGTTCTTTGGCAGGCGAAAGGAGGGTGGACTGTTCAACCCCGTGATTAGCAGCAAACTCCTCCTCACCCAATGGGTAGGGGACATCCTCAGCACTGGGGGCCTGAGAAACAGGCTCTTCTCTGAAGTCTTTCACTAAGCAAGTCACCCTGAGATGTACCTTCTCAGCTGTGTCTTCTCTGTTCCCTGGGATGCTGAGCCCTCCCTTGAGGAGCCAGGATGAACATGAATGAAAGCAAACCAAATGAGTAATTTCCCAATCTTTTGGTCAAGCAAATCCAAGGTGTATCCTGCTTAATTAGCAGTCCTGAGAATTAACCACAGCCATTTTCCAGGATTGGAGCTGTGGAGTCATGTGCAGGGGGTGCATCCAAACCCCTGCACAAGGTGTGTGAGGAAGGTGAGCGCTGCCAGGGCCAGAGATGGGATGAAGGGCAGTCAGGACCAACATTCTCTGCTATGACCTGCTGCACCAGGCACTTATATGCAACTGCAGGAGAGCTCATTTTTGCAGTTGACTCTGACAAAGGATGGTTTTGCCACTCTGTCACCCTCAGAGCAGCCTACCTCCCACCCCAGGGACTTTCTGATCCCCAAAGCAAGGTGCTGCACCTCTCTATGCCAGCATTTCCCTTATGGGGGAGGCTATGCAGCATGCACAGCATGGGCCCCGCACAGCACTGCGGGGATGGAGACAGTCAGCACATCACAGCATTGCTGGAGGCACAGGGGACAGCATCACCAGCCCAGTGGCCAGTGCCAGCTGGAAGATATTTCATTAAAGGATCAGAATGAACTGACCCATGAATATTCAGAACTTACGTTAATAGCAAGACCTTTTTCAAGAGCATGTCACAGCCGTTAAGGGTGGCTGAGATGATCTGATCTTCTCTGCTGGTCCCCTGCACTTGGTGGGCTCCTGCCATGGTTCAACCAATTGCACTTGCACAGAGTCTAACAACCTTGTCTGACAAAAGCATCCCTTGCAGAAGGGGAGCCAGCCTTCATCTGGAGACAGCATGAACTGGAGAAGCCCCCACTCCCCTTGGTGGCTTGTTCCAGCAGTTAATCACCCCTGCCCAGATATGCACACATGAACCAGTAACGTAAAATTAATGATTTTGTTCCTCTCCTGCCTTGGCAGCCAGCTTGGGCTGCTTGTTCTACTGACAGCAGTGATTCAGTACTCTGAAAAACATCGTACTTTGTTTACAGTATTAACAGCTGAACGTACGGATACAGAGATTGTATTTATCCTCAGGAAAAGGTTGTTCTGCAGCCCACAGGTGGTGACAGAATGAGTCACCTTTAGATACTAATTTCTAGTGGTGCCTCTTCAGTCCTTGGTTTGTGTTTCATTTCCATACAGAAGTGACAGAACAAAAACCAGCTCAAATGGGCCTGTGGGGTTAGAGTTTTGAGCATGGGCTGCCAGATTTAGCAAAGACCTAGCAGGCAAACTCCAATCCTTTTTTATCTCAGCTAATGGTATGTGCCTTACTAATCTTGAGCCCAAGTAGTGATGTCCTGTCTGCCACCCAGGCGGCTTGGGAGGAAAAAGAATTCTGCCGGCATAGTGTGATCAGCAAGCCCCATTCTGCTCAAGAGCTGAGCACTGCTGGGCAAAAACTGAGGAGTCAGACATTTCACTTCAGATTTCCTTCTTCCCATCCCAAAAATCTGACCTTGCACTCACAGAAAATCAGTGCAACCAAAGCAGATAATGCTGTCCTTCTGCCCTGTCACAGGGAAAGGAGAGAGATCAGCTTTGACAAATGCAGAGGGCCACAAAAAGCGTGCTGCCTTAAAGAGCCATCAAAGTAATTTTAAAATCAATGTGATGTTTGACAAAAAGCCAGCATGACTCCCTCCAGACGGGCAGCAGCGCATCCCGAAGGCCCTGGGAGGGAGTTAAAATTCTGCAGGCAGATCTTTGCGTGTGCTGATGCTGACACAGCATTTTTCTCAGCAGGGCCATAGAATGGAGGGAAAAAAAAAAAGAAAGAAAGAAAGAAAAAATGCATTGCAATAGTGTGACCTGGCAGCAAGGGAAAGCTGCACCGTGGTGTGTGAGTCAGCAGTGCCGTGGCATCCCCGCAGCCAGCCCCACGCACGATGTTGGCCAGGCAGCTGCAGTGCGTAACGTGCTCTGAAGGGCACCCGGGGAAGGCAGGCCCTCATTAATTTTAATTTGCGCTCTCTCCACGACAGAGCCTGAGGACACGGCAGAAGGCAGCAGCCTTGCTCTTGCTGCCGTGAAATCTGTGGCTGCTCAGGAAAGCTGCTGTTGGAAGCCTTGTCCCCTCGGCCTGTTTTGGCAATGGCACAGCCTCCCCGGCTCGCAGCATCGGCGTTCATTTGGCAGCGCCCAGTGCGTGTGGCCTTCCTGGGCAGGATTGGGCACGGCGCTAGGCTGAGACACAGAGGGGCCCTGGGGGCAACCCCAGCACAGATACAACCGAACTGCAGTGGTGCTGCCCAAAGTGTGGCGGGGCAGAGGGGCACAGAACGGTGACAAGGACCCACCAAGGGCACTGCCATTCTCTGCACACCCACTCACCTTCAGTTCCAAGCAGACCTGGTGCTGCCACTCCGCACCAGCTGATGGGGTCCCTGCTCCCATGTGTGTCCTGACACTCGTGACTCATCAACCCACAGCATCTTCCAGGGTGATGGTCACATCTCCAGCTCCTCAGAGAGGGAAAGAGCTTTCCACCATTCCAGTAACGTATTGCCCACGTGTGGCCTCCTGGTTTAGACACCTGCCAAGGACAGAGCGAGTACCAACAGGACCTGCTACTGAAGGATGCCTGACAGCACCTGGCACTGCCTGGACCAGCTCTGGGTGCGAGTCCTTCATGTGCAATCTCGGGCACTGGAGTGCAGGACCTCAGGGAAACATTTCTACAGTTCCCTCACTATTATTCCTGTACATTTGTACTGTAAGAATACATTTTTCTATATTTTAAAAACTCATCATGTTGCCACTCTTCATTCACAACTCCCTATTCCCAGGAAGCACCCCCAACTTTTATATACATGAATAAAGAATGCAGCCCCATTAATTTTACACAAAATCAAATTCAGCTTTATGTTTGTTAATCAGGGGCGAAATGCTAGCTTTCACAACCTCCCTGCACCTCCATCTCTACTTTATCCCAGGGGATGGGCAGCTCCAGATACTCTCCACCTCCATCCCTTCTGCCAGCCCAATCCTAATCCCCTAGAGCCAAAGACCTCCCAGTTCTCAGCTGCCCAAGCCCGCGGAGCTGGAGAATCACCGCTCCTGGCCGCACAGGTACACCCCAACGAGCCCTGTTGCTCAGTGCTATCACCCTGAGCTGCACCACTTGAGCTGCAGGTCCCAAGCTGATGGTAACAAATACATCCTCTTCTAAAAACCTCAAGCTTCACTAGCCCCAGTGCCTTGGGAGTGGCTGATTTGTGGAAGACCCACAGGCTCCCTCGCTGCAGGGCCATCAGGGCATTTTGTGGTGCAAGCGGTACCTGCTGTGCCCATCACAAGGACAGCATTGCTTCCGAGTCCTCAGTGTGAACATGTTTGACCTGATACAAAACACTCTTTCCCAACACCTACTGCCAAGAGCTGCTTGTAAAGACAGATCAGAGAAATTTGTTTGCCAGTCACCTCTTCCCTCCATGGGTATTCAGAACTGCCACCCGAAAAAGTGAGATGGGGGGTGAGCCAACGGGAAATAAAGACTTGGGGGTGGCTCTGAGCCCTGAAGGACCTGATCACTGCATTCCTCTGTCCACCCAAGAAATTAGCCCAACTACGGAGCAGAGGATGTGTTTTTCTACTTAATTCAAATAAAGTACATGCCCATAAAAACCTCTAAGGGGCAACAGCAGCACCAACGGCACTTCCCAGAAGCAGCAGCAGCAGCACAGGTGACCCCACATCATCTCTACACCTGCAGCACCAGGGTGTTTCTAACGCTGGCAATCCATCCAAACAGCAGGAGTTGCTCCATGTGCCACAGTTCACAAGAGAACACAAAAACCCCAGTAATGACAATAAATCTGTGGCTGGTCTCTTCAAACAGCTCTGGGAGCACAACTGTGGGGCACAGAGAGTGGCATATCAGGATGATCAGCATGTGGTGGCTTCTACCCACTGGCGCCATGGGCACCCTGACCCTGGCACAGAGCCGGATGGACACACAGCCAGCACATCCCAGCTGCAGCATGATCAGTGTCGCTCAGCTGGGATGCGCATCGCAGCACCTTCCCTGGGAGGAAGATTTTGACTCTTTGTGTATTTACCGCCTCATAAACCCACAAAGCTGCTCCAGAGGGGCAGGGGTCCCTGGTCCTGGCTGAGAGACGTGGGCAGCCACCACCTACAGCCAGCCTGGCCACAATGCCCTGGAGAGCGGCACGCTGCGAGGGGCTTCATCCTGCCGCTGCCCGGGTGCGAGTCGGTGCTGTGGGCTGGCGTGCGGCTGTGTGGTACGGCGATGGCACGGGCTGCTGCCGTCTGCCGGAGCGGAGAAGATGCAGCAAGTCCCTGCAGCCACGGCGAGCGGCGGCACAGCGCTGCAACAGCGAGAGCTGCGTTCATGTTGGGCTCAGGCAGCGCTCGGTGAAGGGGATGTCTATTTAGGATGCAGCGGCTCCACAGGGCTCCAGGCTCTTCCTGGTGCTGCCGATTCGTTTTTGCCAGGAATCAGAAGGTGACACGTGAAAGTCAGGTCTGCAAAGCGTGGAGACAGATCATCACCTCAGCAGGCATG
This sequence comes from Hypotaenidia okinawae, assembly GCA_027925045.1. Taxonomy (NCBI): domain Eukaryota; kingdom Metazoa; phylum Chordata; class Aves; order Gruiformes; family Rallidae; genus Hypotaenidia; species Hypotaenidia okinawae. Next base: position 11,820,605 of record BSDF01000004.1, read on the forward strand.
CTTTACTTTGGTCCTGCCGCTCCAAGGTGCTGGACTCCCAGCTGAGGTTTCTCACCCAGGACATAACTATGTCCCTCACCCCCTTACCCCAAAATCCCTGCCGTGGGGCTGTCTGGAACTCAGCTCCCCAGCCACACACACAGCGTGTCTGCAGATGCTCCAGGAGGGACAGGGTGGTCTGGAGCCTCATGCAACCCACACCCCCAACCCCACAGCAGCATCTCCCCAGAGCATCCCCAGCTGGTGACGGGCTGGGTGGGCTCTCACCTGGGCCAGGAGCTGGATCCGACCTCCAGACAGCCGCAGCCTGCAGAGGTGGGGTGCTGCCCTGTCCCCTTAACCAGGAATTGACTTCGAAGTGCTGGCGCTGCTGCTGCAGCCATTCAGACAGCTTTGTTCATTAGTAATTAGGCAGGCGTTTTCTGGCATCTAGATTAATCCCACTTTTAATTATTTTGAAACTGTGTGAGATTTCCCAGGCATTAAAGATTATATACGCACTTGCTGATTCCACAGCAATTATTGTAATGTAATGATGTCTATTAATACGCTTCCCAGCTTGCTGTGCCCAGAGGGGAAATTCCCAGTTTCCCCCTGCAGAGCACACATCTCCCATGTGGCATAACCCCCTTCTCCATGCACTTCTGTGGAACAACACTTTCCGTGTGATTCACCTGACATTAATAACATCACAGAGCTGTTGCTATACTGAGTACTGACTGCAAAGGGGGAGAGGAGACCCCTCAGGGCTCCGTGTCCCCTCTCAGCCACAGAGCAGCAGCTCCTGCTGCAGGGATGGGGACGAGGTCCCAGTTAAAAATTTGGAACATCCTTCCTTCCTTCCCAGGGAAACTACTCCAGATCTCACAACAAGCTGCAGCCCACCCAAAAAACCAAAAAGCAGCTGGTATTTGTAGGACTTTTTGAAAGGAAAAAGTCGCAACATTTCAATCCCAGGTTGGGCTAAAGCACTTGACCTGAAATCAAAGTTTTAATTCAGCTCATAGATAGCTTGAGCTTGTTACAGGTTGCCTTTACAGTTTAAAGGCAGTACTTAAAAAAGAAGTTGTTTCAGAGAGGGATAATAACAAGTGTGAGTTGAGAAACTCAAACCACAGACCTGTTCTGAAACCACCCCTGAAACACTCCTTAACTCATCCCTTTTTGCTGCATCTTTCATCATTCACAAACTTTATTTGACAGAGAATCAACTAATTACAGGCAAAACAAGCATTGTTCCACTGGCCACCAAATTCATACTGTGGAGGTGAGACCTCATTAGAAGAGCAAGGGCTCAAGTGACTGTTGTGCCAGGAGTTGTCTGCAGCCCTCTGTCCACGAATGCTTGTCAAGAAATACATATATTTGACATAAAACTCTATAGTTTATACATATAGTTTATGTAGAGGTTTATGTCAACAACTGCTGGCAAACATCCTCACAAACATAAGCCTTATTTGCAGTCATCTGAGGGACAACACAAATTCAAAAAGCTCCAAATACCAAGAGGCAGCAGTCACATCGTCCTGAAAACGAACACTCAGTCCTCCCTATAAATATTTTGATTGCTTTGCATATATATTGTTTCTGCATTTCATTGCTCCAAAGATAAAAAGCGATACAACCTCACCTGCCTGGCCTAACGCATCCTCGCAGAGCTAAACGGCATGACAAAGCTTCTGGGTAGAGACCATGGGTAATTTGGCTGATAGATCCCCTCAAAGCTTAGAGCCAAATTTGATTTCAGGTCTAAACTCGTCACTCTGTCTCTAGAGATAGCAGTGCAGCGGTATTAGCATGATGGCAATGCAGTTGACTCTGAACTCAAGAAATGGATTAAATGAAATTACACTCTTCCCTGATGAGACTGGTGGAACAGGGAGATTGCTTTAGGAAATCCAGAATTGAATTTCATAGGTAAGAGTTCAGATGTTGTGCTATTTGCTCAGGAAGGTCTTGTGCAGGCTGTTAGTCCCCGCCACGCAGGAGCCACGGCTGGCAGCCGGGAGGGAAGGACAGACTGTGCCGGCTGCCACCAGAGACTGGATCCCAGCCTTATTCCCATCATGACGTGGTTTGTCACTGCTCCAGCCAGGAGATCCCAAGTTCCCCTTCCCAGCATCCCCATAAGCAGTGGGAAGGACCCTCCACTTTCCTCCTCCCATACATTGCCACTCCAGCAGGGCCTAGCAGTAACCAGCCCACCCCCAGCTCTGCCCAGAGACAGGGAGGGTTTTTTAAGTAAGTGGAAGACCAAAATCTTCCACCTGCTCAGAAAAGATTTCTCCTGCACAGGATGTCTCCCTGAAGATGACTTCTCTACCCAGAGCTGCTCTCTGTGCCTGCTGGGAGCACGTGGGCCAGCCTGGTAGCCTTGGTCTGCAGCTGAAGGCTTCTGTTAGCTTGACAGGTTCCCTCAATTATCTGACATTCCTGCCTGAAAGGGAGGAGATGCATCAGGTTTTCTTTTCCTTTCCTCAATGATTTTGTGATCTGAAGCCACAATTTCACTGGTATCCATCAGCTCTCGGTCATTTTAGATAATGTGCAAATTTTAAAAGTTCCATGAAAAAGCAAGCCCATTAGTTCATTTTTACTCACAAGTGACATACTTTGAAGCAAACATGCATTGCAGCATACTAAAACATACCAGATGTGGTATGCAGAGGTTGCAAAGCTCCCTGACAAAAAGCTGAGCAGTTCGCTTCCAATAACCCTTACATACCCCAGAGCGCCACTTTAGGTAAGATTTAGCCACAAACTATAAGCCCCAGATACGTCACTCTGCAAGGCAGCACGGGTTTCACTGCTGTCAGCTTTCCAGTCTTTTTGAGGGCGAGATGAACCAGCCCATTCTCCATAACATTACATATTCCTGCTGTGCACCAGCCCTCGGCTCACACCAACTGCCCCAGGCTGATGCCAGCAGCACCAGTGCTGCTGACACCCAGCTGCTGGAAATGTAAGAGGTATCTCAGTGCTCAGTTTTCTTGTGTCCAGGCTTCTCAGAACTTACCAGAAGGTTTGAGTGTTACTTGAATTCACTGCAGCAGCTCCTCAGCTTTCTGAAGCTTGTCTGTCCAAAGATGTGTGTCCACACTCACCATCCCTTCTCTCCTGGAGCAGCTCAGCTGTCAAAGTACTCCTTGCAAAATGCAACCCCAGTTGTTTTTATTCCAGACTTCACTGCTGTGTGCTTTTTTATTTGCAGGGAAGCATCTTGCATGATCATGGTGAAGCAGGCTGTCCCCCTGCAGCCCGTGGAAGATGATGGTGGAGCTGATACCCACCTGCTGCCCATGAAGGATCTTGCAACAGAACAGGTGGATGCCCTGAAGGAGGCTGTGACCCCATGGGAAGCCTGTGCTGGACCAAGATCCTGACAGGACTTGTGACCTCTTATCAGGGGAACCACACTGGTTCATGAAGAACTGCAGCCCGAGGGAAGGACTCATGTTGGAGTAGTTCATGGAGGACAATCTCCCATGAGAGGGACCCCATGCTGGAGCAGGGGCAGAGTGTGAGGAGTCCTCCCCATTGAAGAGGAAGGAGCATCAGAGACAATGTGAGATGAACTGACCTCAACCCCCATTCCTGTCCCCCCATGCTGCTGGTGAGGAGGAGAGACAGAAATTGGGAATAAAGTTGAGTCCATGAAAACCAAGGCCAGGTTGGATGGGGCTTTGGGCAGCCTGGCCTGGGGGAGGGTGTCCCCGCCCATGGCAGGGGGTCGATGGGCCTAGGTGGGCTTTGAGATCCCTTTCAACCCAAACCAGTCTGGGGTTCTAAGGGAGGAGCGAGGGGAAGGTTCAGTTTTTATTTCACATTACCCTCCTCTGATTTGATTTGTAATAAATTAAATTATTTTCTCAAGCCTGTGTTGCCTGTGCCCATAATGGGCAAGTGATCTCTCTGTCCTTACCTCCACCCAGGAGCCTTTTGTTGTATTTTCTCTCCCCTGTCCAGCTGAGGAGTGACAGAGCAGCTTTGGGGGGCACCTGGGGTGATAGGGCAGGTTTGGGAGGGCAGCTGGCCTCCACCACAAAGAGGAAGGGAACCTCCATCCTCACAGGGGAACTCAACTAGGTCAAGGCAAGGTGTCCTACAGACACCTTCAGGTCTACTGCCCCACTGTGAGCCCTGCAAGCCTGTGGATCATTTATAGTCACCAAGACACCCCCAGCCAAACTGGGAAAAAGCATCTGTTCCAGTTGCATCCAATTCAGATTTTTTGCGTTTTAAAATGACCCAGGAAGGGATAGAGCAGGATGCACCCCAAGTAGGTGGGTCACAGCATCCTCATGAGCCAGCTGGAAGAAAAATGGTGAGTATTCTGTAAAGGGAAAAAAAATTATAGAGACACAGAGATATAATCAATCCCTTAATAATGCTGCAGACCACTGACAATCATAGTCAAAGCCAGCAGAAACCTCAACAACTTTTTCTGAGAACTGCTCTGAAAAGCAGTCAACTCCCTGACAACTCCTGAACCAAAGAAACTCCAAAGCAGTCTCACCGTTGAAAGCTGTAGTTGAAAAATGCATTTTGGAAAAGCTGTGATTTTAAACCCATAGACTTGCCTGGCAACTGCTATTTCATTCCTGTCAAAATTCCCTTTCCTGCAGCATCACACAAAGAAACAACCCCATGAAAACCAGAGGGCTGTAGTTAAATTTTATTTATTAGTTCTATAGTTAAATTACACAATCAAAGTCAGTGGATTGGCCTGTAAATCTACACAATAAGACGGCGTCTACAGTGGAAATCAGTAGAAGTCGATATGGTTATGACAAAACGGTATCCTTATATTCGTACAGCCCCTATATACAAGAAACAGTATACACAAAGGAAAATGCGACTAGTCTCTGTAAACCATGCACACCACAGCGTCGAAACAAAACGCACCTCCTGCAACAGGCCCTCCAGCTCACCCACGGTGCAGTCCTGTTTGCAGCAGCGCCTTTCAGTTTTAAGAGCGAATTATTCCCACCCCCACCCCCCGTAAAAAAAAAAAAAGACCCAAACAAACAAGATACACTTGAGACATCATATTGGCAACTGCAGATCTTATTTTAAAAAAAGTAAAATAAAATAAATTCCTGTACATTAAGTTATTCTCTTTTCTAAGCTGCTAATGCAGGGTATTGGTTTGTTGCTGCTTTGCTCTCTGCTTGCCCCCTCCTCTCCCGGGTTGCGACCCAACATCAGATGTGAAACACCTTCCGGCTAGCTCCGGTGTGGAGCTGTGAGATGGTTTTAAAGCCTTCTGCCTCATTTGACGCCCCCCTGCCCTCCTGGCATACAGAATATTACAGGCAAAAGGCAATAGCGCAAGTGAGGCTTGTAAGCATTGTGGAGGGCAGGACTAAAGCACCTTTTTGGGCGCCTCCATCACTGCACACCGAGGCTGCTGTTCTGTGCCAAGCTGGGGAGTGCTGCAGGCCACATACAATGATCTCTGAACTTGCTGAATGTAAAGCCCAAGCCTTGCAGAGGTCGGGTCTTTTTTTTGTTTTGTTTTTAGGTTTTTTTTTTATTCTTTTTTTTTCTTTTGCATAGAGATTTATAGGACCCCCTCAAACCTCCTGCCCTGTCTCCTCTCCCAGTCACGATGAGGCCGAAGGGCTACAGGGGAGCCTGGTCCAGCCCCAAGCTCTGCACCCTCTGCCCCAACAAAGTCTGCTCGGGAGCGGGCTGCCGCATCCCCGTGTGCCATGCAACCTTCTCGTCCTGCGTAACTATGGCTATGGTGAAATTGGTTCCTGTCATCTTTAGTCATCGCTCACCTGTCGTTGCTGAGAAGGGCTCAAGGAAAAAAAATAAGCCCTGTTTTTATCTGGTGTAGCAAAGACTTACTGGAAGTAAATCCTAATTCGAGCGTAAATCTGCTTCTTCCATTGAGCAATTCTCTTCGTCGTATTGCTGGGATTAGAGAGTTTTATGACTTTAAAGACGCTACACAAATATCTGCAACATAATTTCATCTAGTTTATACCACCAATTGTTAAGGAATGATAAATTCAGCATTATGCCTTCTAATGGGTAAGAAAGACTTAAAATTAGACACTGTCACAGGATTATAATTGGGAAAAGGCTTTATGAAACGTGAAGAGGTGCTGTAACTTTTCCAGAACGTTTAAAATCATACTGCCCTGAAAAATTCTGGAAACAGTGTCTTTAAACATTGGCATTGAGTTCAGAAAAGTATGCACGTCTGGTTATTTTTTTTTTCCTTTTTTTTTTTTTTTTTTTAATATGAGATAGACCAAGCTTAAAACTCTAAACAGCAGTAGGTAGAAAAAGTTTAAAATTTTAAATATTTATAGAACTAGAGAAATTGCTTCTATTCCTTTTAAAAGCCAATATTATACATAAAACTAGTCGATATTTTTCTCTAGACCTTTATTGTTCCCTTCATCGTCCGTTCATTAACTTGGTAAATATCAATAAGCAGTTGGCGCCCTTGAAAACACATTATTAAAATAAAATTAAGATAAAATCAAAGGGAAAAGGGTTTGCTCATATACTGTATTGTGAGAGTATGCTAAATGCTCATTATTAGGAAATGAGTTTGCTTCCCAGATAGATTTCAGCCGAGCATCATAAACATTTTCCAGCATCCCATTTTGTACTCATAACTAATTTACGGAGATTTCTTTTTTTTCTTTTCTTTTAAATAAATGTCCAAGCAACCATTTCCGATGAGCTTACTTAGCTCCTGTATTTCATAAATAATCCAACGAACCTAAAAAGGACAATTTAATTACACGCTAAGATTAAGTGTTCCACGTACAGTACAACATTTACTGGAAAGGCAACTGCAAAGGCAACGTTTTAACCTCTTTTTGCTTCAGACCCTTGAGAAGCTGATTTGTTTGGACTGCTCTGTTGTCTCTGGATTGGGTTGGGTTCTGCTTCGCTTTCCGTGTCCGGCAAGTGCTCTCTTTCCCACCCCCAACTACCGCCGCCACCGCTCCACGTTCCCTATGTAGTCAGTGCTGGAGCCATTCTCGCCCTGCTCTCGCAGGTGGGCTTGCTTGGCCCTCAGGATCTTGCGCTGTTCCTGGCGTTTCCGCCGCGCTTCCTGGTGCTCCTTCTGCCGCATGTACTGGTAGCGCTGCAAAAACAGGTCTTTTGCATAATCATACAACTCCATGTCTAAAAAATTGAGGGCCTCGATGCGCTGCTGAGTCTGCCCGTCTATCTCCACGCTGGAGGCCCTTGTGCTATTGTACTGCGTGAACGGCGAGATGAAGTTCATGTTGAAAGTCTTCTCAAAGAGGTACTGAGTCTTCCGCTGAAATTCGGTCAGGCCGAAGAAGGCCATCCGCTTCAGGTTCTCCTTGGCACTGTCTAGCAGGACCTTATTTCTCTGCTCCTCAGGCATGACCGACAGGTTGTAGCATCCCACCAGGCTGAGGTCAGACAGCATGCGGACCTGGCGGTTGTTGGCAAGGTTGTAGGGACAATCCATGAACTCCTGCAGGGAACAGCCTGACCAGTCGTCCCCCGTGTAGCAGCTGGGCAGCTCCTCAGTGGTCGGGGACCGGCCATCGCAGACGTGCAGGGAGGCCTTCCATGTTGCTCCTCGCTGGACGTGGCGCCATTCGCTCAGGTATCGGGAGACAGGGTCACGCAGAATGGTGATGTAGTAGAAATTCCTGCCAAGGGGAGAGGAAGACAGAGCGTTTAGTCCCGTGTGTCTCTAGCACACAGCACGTTAACGTTCACAATCAATACAAACTTGGAGATGCACTTAAGAGGCTTTTGGGAGCCCAGCTGCAGAGTGTTCCTCGGCACGCTCACCTCTGTGGCGTGAAGGACAGCTGAAACCCCCCAGGGCGAGCAGGGAGGGTTATATCTACCTGCACACATCTGTCTGTGCATAACGAGTTTGGCCTCTACAGAGGTGGAAGGGAACCCCAAATTCCCCTCTGTGTAGCTGCCTGTGGGGCAACGTGTTCCTGCCATGTGCTTGAACTGATGCCCTCCCAGACCTCAGGAGAACAATCAGAACATCTCCCAGGGAGGTCACCTCAACTCCCTCAAGGAGGGACCTCTGGCTTTTTTGCTGTCCTTGTACAACAGGGCTGGACTGACACATTTATGTAAGCCACAAAAACCTCCTCATGCTACCTGTCCTGGTGAGCAGCACGAGCCCCAGCACTACCCGTCTGAGGAAGACGTACGTCTGCTGTGAGACTTTTCCTTTCACAGGCCAGGTACAGGGGATGTGCCCAGAAGCCCCAAGCCACCTGCACTGGGAAAAGCCCACACAAATCCCGTTTTACCCTCTTCCTGACTTCACCTGACACAGGGCTGCAGCGAGGAGAGAGGAGACACAAGTGAGTAATAGCAGGAAATTAAATGATGTGTTACAGCATTTTCTAAGAGAAAAATGTTTCCAGCGGAGGTGTTGGCTTTGGTTTGGAGCAATAGGAGGGTGGGACATGCGGGGGACACGCTGCCGCAGGGAACCCCACCAGGCTGAAGAAGCTGCAAGCTTGACCTTATGGAGAGCACTGAGAGATCACTCCAGGTCACACATTAATATCCGCCACCAAACACCACGTTGTCCCTGCTGGCAGCCTGAAGCCATACACACCAAGCTCCTCGCATTTCCTTTAATACAACCATGACCTCAGCAATGATGTCAGAGGTACACTGTCAGGATATCAGCGATCTGCTCAAGTAAATGGAATTAGAGAAGCTCAATAAGCGAACTGTCCTGCCAGGGAAAGCCACTTCTCCTGGATGAGGAACGGAGGAGCGTGTGCCCAGGAACTCCAAGCCCCCCAGGGTGTGATCGCCAGGTCCTCAGTGCTGCACAAAGAGAAGGGACGTTCATTTGCCTTCTCAGAGTGGCAACGACTGGCCACTCGCAGTCAAATCTTTTGTTCCCTATTGCTCCCTTTAGCAGAAAAGCCACTAGATGTCAATGTTTTACAGAAAATTGTCTCTGGGTGGACTAAAAGTGAATCACAGGTGCAGAAAGCATCCAACAACGCAGGGGAAAGGAACCAGGGAGAGTCGCCATTCCTCTTCCCACTTAGAGCATCCAAACTCATAAATTATTAAGTTAGTAGAAACTACAATAAACCCACAAAACCAAATAAAGCTAAGGAGCCCAGTACAGCACCGGCAGCCGGACACATGGGCACATCCTGCTCAGAGAGCCAGGACACCACAGCCAGCACTACCATGGCCCCCACACTCACCTGCTGCTCCCCCAGCTCCCAGGGCTTTGGCCACAGATTCACAGAGGTGAATGGAGCTCAAACCCTCCAAAACCCCGAGGAAGGTACTTTTCATAGAATCACAGAATGGTCTGGGTTGGAAGGGACCCCAAGGATTACAGAGTTCCAACCCCACTGCCACAGGCAGGGCCACCAACCTCCAGGCCTGGATCTACACAAGGTTGCCCAGGGCCCCGACCAACCTGGCCTTGAACACCTCCAGGGATGGGGAGGTGTTTCCCCCAAATTGTCACTGAATGGTTTCACCGTGAAAGCTGGTTAAGAGGGCACAATGATGATGATGACTTCCATGTTGTGCACCTGGAGTGGCAGCCAACCACCACCTCACATTGTCCCATGCAAACATGGGAAGAGCTTCACTCAGTCACCTTGGCAGGGCTCTGGTTGTGCTGCAGAACCCAACAGGGCAAAGGGCTTTCCATTAGTACCATCACCTCAACCAGCTACTCCAACGAGCAGGAGCTGACCCTGGTTGCTCTTGTACATCAGGCTCCCTCGATGCTGCACTGACGCAGCCTTGTTTAGGTTCCTGACACATGGGAAACCCAGGCCCCTTCTTTTAACTCCTGCCAGGACCCCTCACTCTCAGATCTAATCTACTGGGATAAAGCTGTAAAGCAGTAACCCAGCCCTGAAGCAGTAACTAGCGCCATACAGCACTAACCTCCACGCTAACTGTAGCGACCAACACACAGATACAAACATCTGGTGACTGAGGAGGCAAAAGTAAAGCTCTGCTTTCCCCAGAGCACCCTGCATGACCTGGCCCATCAGTGGTTCGTTGAGGCTGGGAGGGGAGTGGGGTCTGGGCATGGGGGTACTGCCGGCTGAGGGAGAAGGCCAACCAAACTGTACGTCCTAAGGTCATCACAGCAATCGATGGGGAGTTAATGCAAGAAGGGAAACAAATCCTGAGCCAAGATCGATACGTAGCAAGTGTTTTATCATAGCTCAAACTCTTCAGCCGCTCTCCCTTTGTGCTCCCTGGTCACAGGCAGTGACAAAGCACCTCCCTTGGCTGCTGTTGTAAAAACAAAGGAATGAATAAAAACTCGTGTGCTGGCAGAGGAAACTGTGTCGTAAGGGATCACCATCATCCCAGGTGGCCGGCGGGCTCAGCTGGGCAGATATCTCCATCATGCCTGTCAGGGGGAAACGCTGCAGCCGAGAGAGGCCAGGGGGAAAGAGGCTGACTCAAAATGCTCACTGGACTCTGCAGAAGGTGCCTCGGGTCCCTCCAGCTCCCCACACTTAGGAGGCCATCAGCTGGGATGCTTATAGGAGCCCCAGACAGAGCCCATATCCTACCTGGCGCAAGCATGGCTCCCTGCAGACAGGCTCCTGGCTGTGCTCCTTATTTACACCACGTCCTGATTTCCCAGGTGAATCCTGCTTCGCAGACACAACTCACAGAGAGATGCTTTGTCAGCAGCTGGGCCAATCTCAGCTATTTTGTGTTTTTCTCCCCTTCTGAAGTTTCCTTGTTAAAATTCTACTGGAAAAAGGCACCGTCCCTTTTGGGAACGCCAGCTTTTGGGTTTGCCCCAAGCCACTCTCATCCAAGTTAGAAATCACGGCAGCTCCAGAGAAGCAGACACACTGCTCTGCCTCCTTCTGAACGAAGCTTCAAAAAGTCACTAAACCTTTAATGCATCATCAAGCCAGAGCTGTGCCCGGGATGGATTCGTCCATCCACTCAGAGCATCCTTTTGTAGCAACTGGGAGGAAAACTCAAAAGCTTTGAAATTATTTTTAGCTCTGTACGTAACAGCTTGTTCTTTCTGCTATCTTAACATGGGGGTGTTGAGCTCTTGCCCATTCCTTGAAGCTTGTGCTTCAGAGCCCGAGACAACATGTTTGCAGGTAGAGCTCAACCTTCACTGTGAATCATCCCTCCAACTGAGAGCTGCACTCCTCAGAAACGCTGGTTTTCCATTAAAGCTGACCTGGACGTCTACAAAGTGGAGAACAAAAGGAGCTCTCAGGTAGCTCATAAAATAGGTTGGCCTTGGAGCCATCAGGAACGCGAGATGGTGTGACAGTCACCTGCTCCTGGTACCTCCCAGGGCACAGTTATTCCCCGAGGAATGTGGGGACCCAACAGCTCCACGATGTCTGGTGGGTCTGCTCCCCGTGCTGCATCACCCGCTCTGCTGATCGTATCACTGCAAGGTTGAAGCCAGAGCCCTTCTGGGAGCTGTGAACTCTTTGCACATGATCCATTACTACAGAGGAGCTCAGGAAAGGTCAGAAACTCCCCTCAGAAAAACGCCCAGTATCTGCTGGGTGGGAAAGCTGGGCTGTCTTGGTGCTCATGGGAAGGACAAGAAAAATGGGAAAATAGCAAAGACAGGATAGATGCTGGAAGCCAGGCATCAAGAGAGGAGAGATGGGCTCAGGCTCCCCATAGCCACAGCAACACCAGCCCTCACGCTGCATCCTCCCAGCACACCAGCTACCATGCAGTCCTGGCATCACTGAGGTGCCAGGAAAGCCACAGCTCCCTGCGACTCACCCAGCCCCATGGCCAGTCCCAGGGCACTTCAATAGCCTGCACGGTCATGAAGATGCTCTGTCCTCCTCTTCCTACCCCTTATCAACATCCCAGAGACCCCATATGGCAACAACACACACTGGGTTGGGGGGACAGCACCTGACATTTTTGCTATGGGATGACTTTAGGTGAGGTGAGATGCTTTTTGTTGATAGGGACCAAGAAACACGTTCTGTCAGTGGACAGACCTGCTTTCAGCTGCCCGGTTCCTCAGCCCAGAGCAGCCCCCTCTCTCTCTCCTGCACAGACCCTGGAAAAAATACAAAGCAAACCGAAACCTCAAAGATCTTTGTGAATTTCTCTGAGGGGTTTATTGAGACTGAGCCATCTGCTCACTTTGAAGGATAATTCTGTGGTCACATAGTGCATCTGTGCCAGTGCTTCCCCACCACTGCCCATCACAGGGGCTCAACAAGGAGCCTTTTTTTTTCTGATCTAATGATTTTTAAAAAACCCATCCTTTTAGCAAGCCTCTAAAAGCAACATTAAAGAAAAAAACCAAAAAACCCCCACACAACAAGACAGAATTGAAGTCAAAGTGAGGAGGTGTGAAACCCCAGGGGATGACAGCACTGAGTAAAGCCAGAGACTTCAGAGCCCAGAGAAGCTGCCAGGGAAGGGATACACAGCTACCCACGCCGCGGTGCTCAGGAGGCTCATCACGCGTACAGCTGCTCTGCCAAAATGGGGTGAAAAGGGGGTGACTTCATTTAAGCATGAAAACAGGTCAGAAACTCCTGAAGTAGATATGTGTCTCCTCCCAACCCAACCTCCCTGACTCTGCATGGAGGGGCTGCACAGCAGGAGCAACCCAGGCAGAGAGACAGGGGTTATGGCCAAACCTGGATGGAGAGCGTGGGAAAGGCTTGCAGATTCCTTTGCTCCTCCTCTGCTGTGCCGCAATTCCCCTATCAGGAGAGACCTGGTAAAACAGACCATCAGCAGCTGAGCATCCATCCCAAGAACATGAGAGCAGTGGGCTGTGTGCTGGGGGCAAAGGGCTCACCAGGCAACTCGTGTCTAGCAGCTTTAACTTGTGCACTTGCTCCCAGGGCACCTTAGTCCCTGGAGAGGCTCTAAGCAGATGCTGTGGGGTCCAAGGGGTACCATTTCCATGAGGACCACAACTAGGATGGCTTCAGGTCTGCACGGCTGAGCCCCTTCAGGTCAGAACTCCCACTGGTGCTGGAGCAGAGGAGTATCGATCCCTGTCAGAGGCTGCTGTGCTGTTTAATTGAGGCAGAGGAAGGCTGGAGGTCAGACTCTGGCAGCTGCCATGCCTTCAGCCTGGAAACCCGAGCCTGGCTTTTATGGAGCTATGAGGTAAGGAGCTGAAAGCTAAATGTCCACTCCCCATTACATCCATTAGCGTATGGATCAGGAGGTGAGGGATTGAGTGACCTTTTCCCATTTCTGCTAAGAAATGAAGCTGTAGCAAGAAGGGCTTCGTGGGCTATATCCAGCCTTTGCACAGGGAGCAGCATCCCGATCTCCTCTGACCTTGCACAGGGCAAATTAACCTGGGAAAGCACAGCTTGGGCACATGGCTGAGGAAGCACAGCCATGATTTTCTGGGAACGTACCAGGGCTGTCCCATTCACCCAGTAAAACTAAGGCTACACTTTAAGCTGGCTCAAGCACACCAGTTTGTATCTAGGTCAAGCTCACCCAGATGGAAAGCCTGGCTAGGACGGTTTGGAGCCACAGACGGGTTTGTGCAATGAATGGGACGCAATTGTACACAAGTGTCTCCATCTCTTTGGGTGGAAATGGGAGAGGAAGGGAAATCTGGCAATGTTTCCTATTCTGGGGGATTTCTCCCCCTGCCTCAGTCTCTGAATTTAACAGTACGTCAGCGGGGCAGTGTGAAACCAAGTTATGCTCCAGGAGAGGATGGACGTTTTAAAAGGAAAACTCTTTCTGAAGGGACAGGGGCAAAGGACAGAGCAGGTACATACCATGTCCAGCAGAAAAGGAAAGGAAATGAAATGAATGAAAACCCTGCAGCAGATATTCTGCACATGACGCAAAGGCTTAAGGATGGAGTTACTGAAAAAAGAAAAATAATCACAGGGTTGATGCTTAAGCACCAGAAACAAAGCACAGTCACCAGAACTGGCGAGCAGCACAAGGGCGATCAGTGTCCTTCCTACCCTCCCCATAAACCACTCGTACATCTGAATGAAAGCCCACAGAGATCATTTGGAACAGAGCAGTCACACACTCATTCTTCTAAAAGCTGAGCAGTTTTGGGTTGGGTTTTGGTTTTTTTTTTTATTTGAGACAGCAGCATCTCTCCCACAGCTCATCCCAGCAGAGGAACATGTCCCTACACGGGTCCGAGATCCCATCCCCTTCTCCACTGCTCCCAGCAGCGGAGCGGAACTGCTGCAGGCAGGCTCCCCACTCCCCCTCGCCCGCACGTCTCCCAAAGCCTCTCCACTAGGGATAATTTGACAGCAGAGTCGCAGTCAATGATGGAAGGTCAGGAAGGCGAGTCTCACATTTCTTGCTCCGCTCCTAGAAACCCTCCCCGCGCGGCTCCAAAGCTGCCGATGGATTTTAACCTTGGGCTGAGGGTCTCCCCGCCGATCAATCATGCCCACCACGTCTCTATGAGAAGTCAAACTCAATTAGGCCACACTGGGCACTGTGTGCTCCGCTCCCGGTAGGTGAGGTTAATTCCCATCAAGAGCCCACTGCGAATTTGATTTGCTAATACTGCAAATTGTTTCTCCAAGAGAAATACCCCTGCTGCCTTATTTGTTGGAGGCAGGCATCTGTTTGGAGATTGCTCAGAGAGAGGCAAAACGTTCATTTAATACCATGACTCATCTTGATCATTTACAAACTTTGTCACCTAGGGACACAATTAAAAGGACGGGGGTGAGTATCCCGGTGACTGCCTCTCCTGCCTCAACCATGCATGCTTGGAACAACCCCCCTGAAATGGGAAAACCTCTTGCTCTGCTGAGAGGTGCTCCTGCAGCACAGCTCACAGAATTGAGCCCAAAATGCTTGGCAAGCTCACTGATGCAGTGCTGAGAGTCAGATCTTTGCATCTACTCCAGATTGGTCCCAGATACTTCACATCAGTGATGTGGATGGCAACAGCAGCAGCTGAGAAGCATCACCTGTGGCCTTCCCACAGCGCTCCTCTCTGCTCCCAGCCTGGCCCGGCAGGCAAGGGCATCTCTGAGTGGTACAGGAGTAAGTGGGGCTTCTTCAGGGAGATGATCTCAGGCCCAGTGTCCCTCAGAGGCTGCACGTCTGCCTCTATGCCCTGGATCAGCAGCCCGGCTGCCCATTCCAGGTTTTCCCCTGCTGCAGCCGCAGCACTTGCAAGAAGGTGAGCATGGAGCAGGGTTCTGGGAGCAGCTCTGCTCCCCTTCTCCTCCCCTCTCCCACAACCACTTCAGTTTAGCTCCTGCCAAGCAAACACACCCAGGGCTGGCTCCTACTTGTTCCCATGAGACCACTTTTCATTCAATCGTTTAAATGAAACTAAACTTCCAGCTCCACCTCATCCGAAATTAAAAGTACAGCAACATCTAGATGAACAGGTGACTTCTTTGTTGAAGAAATGAAGTGTAAAAATTATGGGGAGGAAGGAAAGGAGGGGGAGAAACAAACACCACTTTGCAGCAGCCTGCAAAACACAAGCAGGCAGCCTATTCCTTTCCTCTGGGTCTCGGGGTGCGCATTAGCTCTGGAACACAGGCCTGGGAGGAAAGGAGATAAGTATTTCAGAACTGTGAATTAAAGCTGTTAGCAAATGTAAATTTACATTTCCTCTAAGTAATCATTATGTTTTCACTTCTATCAGCACCCAATGAATCAGAGAGATGTTTTGTCTAGAAACGCTAATCGTGGGGGTAGGAAGCCAAGCAGCCTTCCCACAGTAACGGCAGCAGGAGGAACGTGCCAGAAGAACCCATAGAGAGGAGCTGGATTTTGCAAGGACGGCAATTACACCAGCCCATCATCGCCTGTGAAAGTATCAAATAGGAAAGATCTGCAAAAGAAAGAAGAGAAAGAGAGAAGAGAGAGAGAGAGAGAGAGAGAGTGCATTTCAGGCCCAGAGGAAGACAGGGATGTAAGGTCTGGCAGCTCAAGACGATGTGTTCATGTATGTGCAGGCATGGCACACACACACAAAGATAATGAAAATAAGGCTTTAAATAAGTAGAAAATATGCAGCCTCACACATGGACATTCCCCCAGCTGCCTTCACGCACAAAGTAATTGTCCACAGCGCTGCCCACGGAGGGGAGAGCTACCCTGCAGACTTGCCAGAGTGGTATTAATTTCATAATTGCCTGTATTATTAAGATCTCTGCAGGATTCCCTTGCTCACAACCAATTTAGCAAGAACAGTGGCCTTTTGACTTTTTTTTTTTTAGTGGTGCATAAAAAGAGAAGCAAGTTTCTGTTTTTAGACTCAGCAAACAGGAGAGTGACCCAAGTCGCTGGAGCCAGTCCCGAATCCACCACCTCCACCCTGGAGTCTGGCATGGGAAAGGGTGGCAATGCTGGGCAGAGTGGCCCAGACCCATCCCACCCACCCAGCCTACTGGGAAAAGGACTGAACTGCCCTTTGGAAACACCCAACTCCCACCAGAACCTGCCCAGAGCGGCAAAGCTTCCCACCTCACTAGCTTCATCATATGATGAAGGCATCTGGATGGAGGGCACCAGTGGTGCCAAGAGTTGCACCTGGGAGGTAAAACCCAAGGACAGGAGGGAAAAGGTGTCAGAGGAGCACCAGCATAAGAGTGTGCCATGTTTCCCTTTTGCCAGATACTGGGCTGCAGTACGGGTGACGCTGGATCTGTGACGCTGGCCTGGGCAGCAAGCAAGGTCTTGGCTTCTTGCTGAGTGAGATCACCCTTTACAGAACAGGACACAGAGCTGGATTTTGCCCTTAATACACACTGGGAAAAGTCAAGGTGTGAGAGATGCCTTTTGAAAAATCAACCTCTGAAGGCAGAACATCAGGAATACCTTTCTACTGGCTCGAGGAACCATCCCTGCCTCCTAGAGCTCATGTCTCCACTGCAGCATGTTCAAGGCACGGTACAGCACCTCCCCATTCACAGAGCTCTTACGGACTCACTAAAAAGCACGGCAGACCTCCCAACGTGAAAAGGAGGTCACTGCAAGAGAGCTGGTGAGTAACCACAGGATGCTGCTATAAATCAGATATTTACAACAGTATTTACCCTATCTAAATGCCGTCGCAGGAATTGGTTTCAACTTGTAACTGATATTTCTGCGGCGGCACAGATAGAGGTTTGCAAAGCCTACACTCCATAAGCAGTGGTTTACAGAGAGGGAATAGTGGCAGTTTTTCATTTTCCAGAGTCCACTCACCCTTCCAAGAATCTTAATGCCTCATTGATTCATAATACAGTACATAAAGATTTCATTTTTTCTCGCACACAGTGATATATTATGGAGGCAATCTATTTTGCCACTGAAAAGTTTGCTTAGTAGAAAAATTTGGAGTTTTGACATTCAGGAAATTACAGTCATCTGTAAAGTACGATTGATATGCCAAGGCTAACATTTTCATTGCACTTACGGAGCCAGAATAACTACGCTAAAGTATTTATTATATTCTAAAAAAGAAAATAATCCAGGCTCTTGTTTATAAAAATAATATATTTAGTATTAAAGAAAAAAAGCCTTATCCTTATATCTATATATATTTTAGCTATGTCTTAAATGCACTAAGTCACATACTCTCTTGACCAGATGAAAACACTTTTAATAATTTAATAAACCAAATACTTGAGACGCAGAGCCCTGAGCCTGTATGTGGAGGACAGAGCTGTGCGGAGCAGCATCGGGGCAGAGACATGGGGACTGTCACACTGAACCTACCCAACATCCCCCTGGACTGTGGACACTCATCCTGCCACCCACCACCCACCCAAAGGATGCACGTTGGATGCACACATGACGCACAGGTTTACTGAACCCCGTGTGCGGAGATCAGCGATGGGCAACATGCAATTCCATATGAATTTCCGGTGAAGCCATTTATTGGGTGAAATCACACAGATTATATACATTTGTTACTGCAAACGTGACAAGCTAAAAACCTGCTAATTGGTTACACACACTGTTCACACCAAACTGATTGGTTAGTGATTATAACGAGTTCTGATATGCGTATCTTAAAGCTAAACATGGTTAGTTTACCTTTGATGTCTAAAAGCATCTGCACACCTGCTGTTTTGACCATCTATTATGGCTGGCTCTTGACATGTTCACTTACTCCCAAGTACCTTCCCATAACTCCTTCTTGGTTTAGGACGATTTGTACCCCTGTCTTCAAGGCCGCTGTGTTTTTGAGAATGTGATTACCAAAATCCTCTCAGCATGAGTAACTTTCCTGTCTCATGGGAACACAAGGATATTGTCAGGGCCTATGTCTTCTGTGAGGAGAGTCAGGCTGCTGGCAGGCCTGCTGCCTTCCCCGACACCCATGCTCTTCACCTGGAAGTTTTGTTGTTACTAGGATCTGGAAGCAAGAAGGCGCAGAGGGTCCCATCTCACCTCAGCACATCTGTTTGTCTTTTGTATGACCATGTATTTAGAAGTTGTGATCTCTTGTGTTTCCTGAGCACCCAGCACGATGTCCTGATCACTGCCTGAATCGCAGTAACACGCCTCCCAACTCCTCCACGTACGATGAACGTGCCCGCCTCAACCCTGGAGAAATCTTGGAGCTCTCAAGAAAAGGATCGTACGCTCAGCTCATCCCACAGTGGGGAATTAATGCCCAAGAGGTATTTATAAACCCAATTGTCACCGTATCAGAGCTCAATCAGTTCTTTCCAACAATACATTAAAAGGAGGTTTGGCTCACGTGAAAAAAATGTAAGGCTGATGTTAATTCCTTCCCTAGCCATCTGCAGATAATCTGCTGTGTGCCAGTTAATACATCCCACAATAGGTTGAATGAGAGTGTTTTTAAAAGCTAAAGCAAGGATATATAGCATGTAAAAAGAAGGCACATTAATGCAACTTACATTTTACTTGTCACAACCATTGGACGTAGAGAAATCCAAGGCAAATCCTTCCTAGGCTTTCTAAAATGTTGTCAAAGGCAGCCATCTATTGAAAACGCCTTTGAAATGTAACTAATGAACCGGTACTAATATATCTCAGCCTACTGCAGAAAGAGGGACCAAGGAACGGACAACGCATTTATGGATACAACTCACCACGATTTTAATTTCAGCTTTCATTGATTTCATTTAGCACCCTGAGACTGTATAATGAAGAAATCTGTATCAATTGGAAATACCAAGTGTGCTCCTGCCCCACCAGGGCACTTGGGTAATATCGTGTAATGGAGGGGGATTCTCATTTAATTGAATTGGAAATGAAACACATATTAGCTAAGAAAACTTAATCAGTGCAATAATATTAAAATGGGCCACTCAGACAAACTATACTGATTAAGTCACTTGCAAACATTTCCGTAATCATCACAGAGACTTGTGGTGTTAATGATTTAAACTCACTTTTCTACTCCAGGGAACAAAACTGTAATTTCATAGCAGACAATTAGAATATTTTAAACCCTCTCTCACACGGTACAATGCAGTCTCCTGGCAGGAGCATGGGATCAGATCCTGCAAGGATGTGCCCTGAACTTTTGATGTATAAGAAGGTCTGCATGGATGCCGGGATGTCATCAAAATGTTTGATTTAAGCCAGGAGACAGCCCAGAACTCACCTCGCTGGCTGGCAAGCATTTCTGAAGCACTTGCTGCAGCTCCTCCACAGACTTCATCTTTAATCTTGACTAGTTACCGATAGCACACACCGATGCGCTGTAAAGCTGGGAGCTTCAAATGTCTCCCAGCAGACCAGGATTTAAAAATCTTATTCCTACATAACTGACATAACTGGATTTGAAAATTTCATGGAACAGCAGAGTGCATTTCTAATAAAACTCCATAGATGTTATTTGTTGTGTCAAAGCTCAGTTGAGAGGGGTTTTCTATCAGCTAAGCGAGCATGACTTCGTCAACCTTAGAGATGTGCAGAACATCCCGTTTCCCAGTAGCCCCACCTTGTGCATTCAGGAGAAGTGTATTTTACTTGGCCTAAATGACTTTGGATGATGCCCGTAGAAAGCCATGTTTGTGGCAAATACCTCTTATACCTCCCTGGCAGGGACATGCCCACTGCATTATTCTCAGAGGAGGACTGTCTAATGCATCCCAAGTGCATAACATGCCTGGGAACCACAGACTGCGCTGACAAAGCCTCCTCAGATGCTTTCCTGGGGGTGAGGATCTGCGCATTCAGCACGGGTATCAGCGAGGACACATTGTGCATTTATGGATTTCAAATGCCTCCTATATTGTTAATTAAGCTGCAGCATGAAGAGGTTCAAGATCTTGTTTTAGAACAGCCAAAAGCAAATTCAATTTTCTCATCTTTTCAGCGCCACGACATGAACTCCAGCCAAACTGGCAGCTGGATCCAGGTCACCGCGAAGGGGAGAAGCATCAACCTGGGCTAGGCAAGGAGAGCAGCCCCACTCCCCCTTGCAACCAGCTGAAGGGGTGAGGGCTGGCATCGTCATGCAAAAAAAAATCATCACTCAATTCCACTGCTGACAAACAGCGCTGCGTGCCTTGCCTTTTGCTCTGGCCCTCTCTCAGTGAGGGACACGCAAGCATGGGTCAAGACCTGACCTTTCCCTGAGCAGCTTCTCACTGTGGTCCTTGATCCCTGAGCCTGCTGCTCAGTGGGGCTGAATTCCGGCACTCCCCATCGACAGGGTACCAAGCAGACAGTGCTTTGAACCCTTGGCCAGGCAAAAAAACCCCAAGTACCCAACAACCCAAAACAAAACAAGATGAAACTCCTCATCAGGAAACAGTTCAAAAAAAGCATCTTCCTATCCACGAGCATCTCCTGAATGATTTTCAGAAGACACAGTTCTACTCCTCCATGGATTATTCTGGCTAAAAATGTGTGTGACATTTTAATTATCAAGTACAAATGTTACTGCAAGCAAGCAATGAAACAGATGGTGTCCTGAATTTTACAGTACAGCCACATTTTCCGGCTCAAATTTACAGTTCACCAATCAGTAAGCCTCAAGTCCTGCCTCTACTGCATCTCCCCAACCCATGTGAACCACCGCAGCCCCTCAGGACCCATCAGAGCCAAGCACCACATTACCAGGGGACAAGAGAGCAGCAAAGGCAGAAGCTTTTCTATTCATCCTTGCTGGTCTACCATCCTGCCAAAAAATAGCACCTATCACCAGGGTTGGGCTTTCACATGGTTTGGTTTTTTTTTCCCCTCTTATAAAAAATAAACGATAATTCAAGAAACAGGAGCCACACAGGGGAACATCATCAGGCATGTCACACAATGCGGAGGAGGACAAGGATGACCCGGGGCTGCCTTCCTCTGACCACAACTCTACAAATGCAGGTTCAGACGTGTCTAAGCATTGTCTAGTAATGGATGTAGCCACAACTTAGAGACTGGCTTCCAGCCAGGTCTGACCCTCCCAGGTCATCAGTCCTGCTGTGCCCCCAGCAACAGCACAGTGCAGGTAAGACCAGCTCTGCTCCCACGATCCACTCATGTGCAGACAGCCCTACGACGTGCAAGCATCGTGCTGGCATTCAGAGGTAAAGATGGCGAGACCCATGGTGGTCCTCCAAGCCCACCTGGAACCTCTTCCTGAAGGGAGCCAAAGAACACGCTTGCAGAGCTGGAGGCCCCCAAGGGCAGAGCTTGTCTTGGAACACAGGTGCCTTCACCAACAGCTTCCAGGGAGCCCTAAAGGCAGGGAAACCCGCCTGGGTATTCGGTTCCCAGACAGCCCCACTGATGCCGGGGTTCGCAGCCTGGTTTGCAGCAGATTGATGCTTTCCCATTCGAACTCAGCAAACAGGTGCTCCAGAGCATGATGAAGTGTATCGCTGCAGCACAGGTTCTGCTCTCAGTCACGCTGGCAGCTGGATTGCTGCGATAAATAAACCTGAAAATCAACTGTCTGAGCGACAACAGCTTCCTCCTAGGTGTCCATCCCTGGAGGGGTTAATCTAAAACAATCTAATTTCTCCCCAAATTGCACAAAATCCAATAAGCACCAGGCAGCAATGTGTCTCTTCCCATTTAGCAGATTAAGAAACCGCTCTGCTGAATTTATCTGAACAATTCATTCCCATGAAATTACACTGGGTTTTGAACCTGAGGTTGATATACTCCATTATGTCTCCACGCTGAGCCATCCACCAAGGGTCTAGATGAATGCACAGCCAAATGTCACCTGAGCAGTGCTTTCTGGGAAAGCATCCGAGCAGGGATGAGGATGAGAGCAGTGAGTAAGAAAGGGCTCACAACAGCAGCGATTTGGACCAGGGCTCAGCCACAGTAGTGGCATCTTTACCTACATCTCTGCCATCCTGTCATTAAAACAGCAGCGCCCCTGTAACTCATTTCAACATACTGAGACCGGGCTTCTCTTCACATTATTTTAAACAAAATGACACTTTCCCTAGACACTTAAATGCATCCTAGTCTCATCACATCAACGGAGGAAGCATATTTCTCCTGTTTATGTGAAAGGTGATACTGGATGCATCATACATAGAAATCGTTTGCTGGCTTCCTCTCTCAACATAAATAAGGGGAAAGCAAGTCAGAGAAGATAAGATTTTAAAGATGTATACATATGCATGCCCATTTTCTAACTCAGAACATTATTAAAATCTTTCATATACTCATGTGAGAACTGCAAAAGATTGTGAAAGTAGAGATGCTATCACTCATACTTTACCAGAGCAAGGATTAGGGAGCCTTTACGCTTAATAAAATCTCTATATTTAAGTAATACCTGCTCGGCCAAGCCTCAGTTAGTACTGGCCGACAGAAGTGAGGCGTGCAGCTTGCAGCCCAACTACGTGGACTGGGCCTGCCTGCAGGTCCTACCCAAGCAGGGCAAGACTGAGCAAGAGATCTCTGAGGACTGCCAGAGCTCTGACCTCTCCGTGGCTATCAAATGCCTTTAAAAGCCAGCAACTTCCACAAGTCTGAGCATCCCCTATGGAAAATACATCCCACACACCCCTATCCAGCCCCATCCCAGCCCTTGGCGAGCTGAGCCCAACCAAGCTCCGCCTGAGCTATGCTATCCAAAGGCACTGTGGAAATCTTCTGGCTTGCAAGCGATGCTAAATTCATCTAAACAGCTTTATTTATGAGTGGTGTTACATCCCGCTTCTTAGGGAGACAGATCTGCTGCTAGAATTGCCTTTTCCTGCCTGCAGAAACTGTAAGTCTGCATAAACATTATACAATTATTTTAAAGACATTATTTAGATAGCGCTATGGTAATGTGTATGTACACCAACCCCGGGCCCGCTGAATTTGCATAGCAGAATTTTTTATCATGCTTCTTAAAGATTAATAATTTAAAACAAGTTGTAACTGTGCTAAGATTTAGTCTTACGTTTTCATCACTGCTTTATATTCTCATAAATATCCAACATTCCCAAGTATACAGGAATCTGAGATGGCATTCAAGAGGAAAAACTGCAACCAATATATCTTCCATTTATGGAATTGAATATAAGATCATATTCAAAGTGCCGCATTTACTGTCTGATTTTGAATACATAAAATATATAGCCATTGCAAATTCACCTTTCATTGCAAAGCTTTGTTCTTGTAGTGACATAACTTATGGCCACATTAGAGCCCTAAGTACAGCTAGGCTGTTTTTCATCTTCTCCATTCCCACAAACACGACTGGGAGAGACAGGTCGTGCTCTCTATCAAAGTTGTGCTTACCACACAGCAATATTGCAACACGTCCCATTAGAGTTATGTCTGCCGAGACTGTGAGCACAGACTTGGCTGCAGGCACCTCCTAATGGAATTACATAATTGGAGGCATGTCATCTAAATCTGAACAAATTGGATTCCCTTGTCATGCACTATTGAATCAAAACGGAAGGAGCTCTCCACACCGTTATCTATGGTAAACCGACGGCAGCAAATCCGGCGTCACTAATATTTTGATAATGTGATGTTTATTAAAAACGGGGGAGGAAAAAGAGAGAAAGGCTCCATGTCAGGCATGCCAAGACCATGTTGTGTGCGAAAGTGAGCTCATCCGAGTGTGGTTTCAGATGGGGAATTATGTTAGCGGTTGAGGATGGCTGAGATGTTCAGAAGATGTAGCAGCATAACTATGCAGAGCTTGTGGCCTGCAATCAGGGAAGTGGAGACAAGAACTTCACCCAGGCCCTTCCACCAGCTCTGCACCAGGAAGCAGTGACACCCACCATGGTGTTTCCTCTGCTGCCAGTCCCACCCCTGGCTCCGCGGTCGGCTCCATTGACATTCATTCACAACTTGCAACCAAATTCTCCAGCCCTCGTAATTCCCAAGCACGCCCTGCTTTGCGTTTACAAGTATATCAACTTTAATTTGGAATTACTGAAGGAATCATAACTAGGGAGCAATAACTTGGAGCTTACTGAACTGCGCATTCAGGGCAGATTTTCACTGAGCGTTCAGCTCGACCTCCAGCTCTGCACGTATGAGAGAACAGAGACATTAATTACATTACTGGAATCACTAATCAGCTCATTGCATCTTTACATTTCATCAGCAACCGCTGGTGCAAAATGAGATGCTTTTTTCCCCCCTTTAATTTGGGTCTTCAAGCCTCACCAGGATATCTCCATGCACACATGGAACGCTTTCATTAACAAAAACAACAACAAAAGAAACTCAAGGAAAAAATTAATTCTGATGCCTTACAGAATTCCCAGTTCTCCTAGTTAACTAACCAGTCAGCCCCCACCCCATCCATACCAGGCCATTAGGGCACCTCAGGAATGGAGTCAGGGCATCCAAGGCAGCAGCGTGCCACAAGCAGGGGAGCTGAGCATCCCACCCATGGTCCAGCCCACAGCACACAGGGCTTCAGGGGCAGCCGGCAGTCTGTGACAGTGAGAGGGGTGATCTGCAGTAGGACTCTCCCTGGAGAGCACACTGCAGCAAGCCAGTTTTTTGGAATGACATCAGCGTGCTGCACTGGAACGCTGCCTCTGCTCCCCCTCCAGCAGCGCTGCAAGTATGCAGTAGGTGTGCCAAGCGCCTATTTATATTCGGTGCGAGGGAGAAACGCTGTCAATTCACCAAATTACCTCAAGTTGTGAGAACACACAGTGCACAGCAGGGGGGACCAGTGTTAACTGCCTACCCAGCCTCTGCCTGCAGATCAACACTGAGAGGAGCCAGCTAAGTATTTACTTTGTGCTCCCGGGTCCCGGCACTTTGCCCTGAGTCGCAGTACAGGATCATGCTGCCCAGCACCCATCCAGCACCAGGAATGCATAGTCCTGGCTCTGCAGCTCCTTGTAGAAGAGACCCCCCAAGCCCCCAGTGGTAGCCCTAAAATCAACAAGCCTGTGCAATTGCCAGTGACTTGAAAGGGACACTAATCCACACAGACAAAAGAACAGCAATAAGAACAAGCGCTCCTCAGGGTTGCCCGGCATAGCATTTTCAACCAAGTGGGTTTCTCCTGTCCCACCGGTGGGAGCAATGCCGTATCACCACCACCAACTCAACTGCTCCTGCACCGAGCTGCTGGAGACAGCTACGCCATGGAAAGCAATCAGCACGGTGGGAATAGGGCAGCTTCTCATGATGGGGTGCAATGATGGGACAGCCCAAGCTCTGACTGTGACTGTTTGGACACTTCTTCAATAGCAATGGTCCTGCTTTGGTGGTTTCTCCAATCCAAAGTATTGCAGATACTTAGTGAGAGAGAAGGGGAAGGAAACATCCCAACCAGCTCAGTGTTTTGCAAGAGTCAGCAATGCCTGGTACATCTTACATCTAAACGTTACTGAGTTCACTGTTGTTGCTTGATCTCTAACCATCCTTGGGATTAAAGCCCAGCAGTTTCAGTACCTCTGACAGGATCACTGCCCCTGCAGACTACCCACCCTGGCAGGAGCCAAGGTGGGACCCGCATCCAACCTCCCCTCTGCCATGGCTCTCTGCTCAGCTCATGCCTTGGAAGCTGCTTTACCTGCTCCTATCAGGCTACAGGTACCACAGGGGAGTCCACTGACCACAGCATAAACATAACCAAACCAGATTGTTGGCTGCAGCATCCCTAATTCTTTCATCACACCATCCTGTGTTAATTTGAAGCTTCAGCCTTTTCTGCCACCAAGTTGTGACCTTCCTCCCCACGCTCCCCTCTCCATAGAGACAAGCTCTCCTCCTCAATAGCAGTGCTTTGCTCTCCTTGACCAAAGAGATCCTCTTAAGTGACTGTGGCATATGCAAAAGATCTGAAAGACAGCCCAAATTACACGATACATCCTTACATCTTCACATCAACCGCCAGCCTGTCTTAAAGCCTTAGCACGTCTGGCTGCACAAATGACCTCAACCACGTTGCTGAGGCTGAGTCTTTACAGGGCTTGATGTCACCGCTCTAATATCGAGTGACACAACTGATACCACCAGCCAACGTGTGCTCGACACAGCAGGAGAGGCTGCTGGCTTGACTAACAAACCAGGGACTGAAACGGGGACCTCCCAGATGGGCAACAACAGATTTACTCCTTGTACTAAAATGGGAATCTGGGGCTGATGCACTTCTTATCTGTTGCAGTTTAGACAGAGCCAGGACAAACGTCTCTTGGGGCAGTTCGGTGGAGTCAGGGTGACTCACGGCTGCTGCAGCGAAGCTTGCAGAGTTGAGTGGTGGAGCCCTTAAGCCACCCCAGAGCCTGCAGCCTGGGCTCACCATGGTTCAATGCTTTGCACCAACGTGTGGAAAAGCCCCTGGAGCATCTCAGCCAGCTGGAAGACACAGGCATGCCAGCCATGACCCTGTACCCCCACACAACATCATTAAAATCTGTATTTTACTTCCCTTTGTATCAGTCCTTATAGCAGTAAGAAACATACAGCTGTGCTTATTACCTGGCAGGTGTAATCACAACTCTCCAGGGTGGCTCAAAAATTCAGACGACTCGACTCATCCACAAACAGAAGGTTATGAAGCTCATTCTTGCACTCAGCCTCCTTTACGGTAGAGCTATCAGCTCGTAATTAATACATTACAACTAATTAATATCACTAATTAATGAATCTGAGCAAGGGCAGGGAGCTAAGAGAGCATTGTTTTTGATAGCTATGAAATGCACTAACAAGAGCCAGCTGGGAATAGAGTTCTCTTTTGGGAGTTTTTACTAGTTTGACTTTCAATCAAAAAAGCTCTGGTTGATATTTAAAGAATAATTGATTATAAGAATGGGGGGAAACACTGCTTGGCAACCCCAGTGTCACCTGTATCCCCCCCCCAGGGCAATGCTGTCAGGCTTTACTGGACAGGATGGGGTCCATGGGGGACAGCATGTGCTTCAATGAGTGCTCACACCATTTTAAATCAACTCACCACAAGACATATATCCCCCAGAAAGCAGGTCCTGTTGGTGCTTGTCAGGATGGTTTACTTGGAAAGGTCTGCGCTGGAGGAGGGGTCCACTCACTGGTGGGACACTGAGCTGAGGAAGGAAACCTTGGGAAACGTCCCCCAGAGTCCTCACCCCATCCACAAGACCTGGGGAACATGGTTCCCCCCTCACGGCCAGGGCAACCTTGGTACCACTCTCAAATGTTCATCTGGGGATGCTCCCAATAGTGATGGGAGCACGCTGGGGACCCAGGCTTAAGATGACCAGGGACTGTGGGGGGTGTGTGAGAATTACGCAGTAATAACAGCTGGTCAGAATAATAAATTAGCACCTAATTAACAGGAGTGTTGGCTGCAAAACACTGAGTTAATGGAACAGAAAAAAAGAAGGCTGCTGTGAAATAGGGAGGTTGCTTTCTAAGTTGCTGTGTCAAGGACACCTCTTGGAAGTGGAGGGTTTAATATCTGAAGGAAGAAGCATCCCGGGCCCTCACCAGAGGACAGGATTCCTTCCCCTGGGAGGCTGCAGCCCACAGCACTGGTGGGTGGTTAAGCCCAGGTTCTCCCCAGCAAGCAGAAGTGGAGGCTGTAGCTGTAGCATCTTGAAGATGTGTGCAAAAGGGCAAGGTAAGCATTTGGGATGCAGATAGTACAATCAGGACAAATATTTATTGGGTCAGTAGTTGCTGGTGAGAAAAAGCAGCTATAAAGTGGTGATAACAAGGAATAATGCTGCCACGATGGGAAACTGCACTAATGACTTAACAGCTCTTTGCACCTCTCCATAAAAACCTCCTAAGGGAAATCTCGTATTCAGCGCCAAGGAAACAGTGGTGTAAATCTGCTCTCTGCTACATCTGACCCCCGCCTTTTCCCCGCCAGGCAGCTACAGCAGCTGCCAGACCAGCTCCCTGCTCACCTTCCTGCTCTTCTGCCCTGGTTTTGCTTCCCTTCTCCCAGCAAGCTGCTCCAAATACCGACCCCCAGGGCTCAGCAGCCCCGATGGAGTGGGGCAGGAGGAGAAACCTCCCCCACACCTCTCCCCTGTGAGCTTGAGGACTGCCACTGGCAGCAAGGGCCACCTGCACCATCCCATACCAGTAACACCCCCCAAGCCCCAGCCAGCGCTTCACCCCAGGACCACACAACGCAAGGCAAGCTCCAAATAAGCATCTCTGCTAGGTAGGAGACACTAAGGACACTGTTAAAGAAAAAAATAAGCCCTGTTTAGCTGTCTTTAATTAATATTCCAAACTACGTGCAAGCCTTTAACACACAGCAGGACGATGGTGAAAGATTTATGAGATTGGTTCACCTTTCATGAGTGCTGCCTTGGGTCATCAGCACAAACTTACCGTCAGCCTGTGTACCAGCGGAGAGCTGGAGCAAGAGAGGAAGAGGAACATCTGCACAAATATGATGTGACCTACTTTTAAAGTAATTTGGATGCATATCTGTGGAAAAAAACCCCACCCTCTAAAATTTTAAGGGAGAATTATAAATCAAGGCATGACAGTAAACAAGTAATTTGTGAAGTCGTACTGTCTCCTCAGTACAAACAAGAGATTCATCAAATAATAAAATACTACTTTAGAAGAAAACAAGCACAATTATTTTATAATTATGGCTGCTCTAGTCTTCTGAGGGCAGGAAACCTTCCTACCTCCATAGAATCATAATCAAGACTCATCAAAGTCCTGTAAAAGCAAATCAATATCTGCTCTTGGCAGGATGAGTTAATTAATACCGGAGTGCTCTCCTGCATGCCTTCCCGGCTGTCAGTCCGAAGGCGCTAGTACAGCTCTCCCTCAACGCTCCATGAGAACAGCACCTAGCATCGCTGTGGCTGTGGGTGACAGAGGGTGCCACCTCCCTGGGTGTAGGCAGGGCTGTGGCTCCTCTTGTAAAGGACACCGGCATCTAGGCATTTAAAATCAGTGAAATGCAATCCACTGCCTTTCTCTGGATCCTTATCTCCATCAAAC
This sequence comes from Hypotaenidia okinawae, assembly GCA_027925045.1. Lineage (NCBI taxonomy): Eukaryota > Metazoa > Chordata > Aves > Gruiformes > Rallidae > Hypotaenidia > Hypotaenidia okinawae. The sequence goes on from BSDF01000004.1 coordinate 11,849,906, forward strand.
AAAAGGCTGTGGGGGAGATGACTCAGGCAGCACCAGGCAGTTAATTTTCTGGTTTATCTATCACCACACACAGGGGGATATCAAAGCTGTGTCCTTTTCACCACTACAGTACTCGCAGAGCTAGTCCCGGGTTACGTGTGGCTATCTGAGGTGCTGGGGCATCCTATATCAGTCAGGGTGCTCCAGAGCCAGTTGTTATCAGATAACTGACTCTGGGGCCAGGGTGGGTTAATACTCTGCCAGGGACTTTGGAGATGCCACTTCAAATACTGGCAATCAGAGCGCAAGCTTTCATCTTGCCACGGCACATCCACTGGAGCTCTGTGCCATTTATTGCATGCCTTTTCCTTTTTTTCCTTCTTTTTTTCTTCTTAGGAGACCTTTAAAACGGAGGTCTTGTCTGCCCTCTGTGATTAGTAAAGATCTCGCAGCCTTCCTGAAAGAGCAGGGAAAATTACAGCTAAGAAGATGACAGCAGTTAGATGCCCAGAGCAGGAAGAAGACGCACTCAGCAGATTGCTTTGAAGCAAAAGCTTGCTAAAACATTATTAAACTTATTTTTAGCCTTATTTCCCAAAGAAATCAGCCTCTCATGAACACACTGTCCACCTCCCTCCCCTCTCACCAGCCGACTCATAATTTTTTAATCAGTTCCCTTATCTGAGACTCTGCAGTCAAGTTTGGGTGGAGGATAAATAAGCTTTTGAGAAGGGGTGTAGGGGAAAACACCCAGCTGGTGATGGAGAGTGGGTATTGCCTTCAGCTACAGCCAGCCCATTGGGCACAAGGGGCTCCCCTCACCCGTGCTCAGGGTGAGATGGAGATGCACAGTGATTTTTAGCAGAGCAAGCTGGCAGATGCAGGAGGGTCAGAACACAGAGGTACTACTCCGTGGCTTTGCTGAACAGCGGCATTCCCCATGTCCCAGAGAGCCAGCGACATTTCACAGACCTCCTGCCAAGAGGAGCTGATACGTCACCTCAAATCAGGCATAAAAAAAATGGGACAAAGACACAAAATGCCAGAAGAATGGGAAAAGCCAACTCTGCTGAACGCCACTGTTACGGGACTTCTATTGCAGTTTAATGGTTTTCTTGGACCAAGGGCGAAGATCCAAGCATGCAGAAGGGCCTGGCTGTTCCCTGTCTGCAGGAAAAGGCACTGAACACAAAGGAAGGCTCAGTACAAAACTACATGGGCTGGAAGAGCACATACACAGGAGGAATAGCTGAGGAGATTGGCTGTAAGGCAACTGGGGTGCAAAAACACAGCTGCCCATTGGGAGCATGCCTGCTGGAGCAGGGACTAAACTGTGGATGCTAGCAGTTGGCTGGGAGAAGCAGTTTTTCTTTGCCTAGTTAGCACTGGCTTCACCTGTGTCAGTGTTTTACTAAGAGGACAGGGAGAGATTGCAGGCTATTAAGTTTCCACAGGGCTAAGTGGTATTAAAACCCATTGCTGGAGCTCAGGTAAGTGGCTGGGTAAATACGCTCCCTGGCCTGACGCTGCTGGGTCCATTAGCCAGCGCTACTGTTGTCAGAGAGCGGAGGGCAGAGCGATCCTTCCAGATGCTGTTGTTTATAAGCTGGCTCTCGTTTCAGTGCAGTTGGTCTGTGAGCTCACTGCTCAGCGACAGTGCCAGTTCTCTGCCCCAGCAGCTGCCTGGGCAACGCGGATGGGCCAGGAAAGGCTCCCTGGGAAGAGACTTTGCTGTCCAAGCCGCACTATCCCCCTGCTTCCACATACTGATTCCTTTAGGGAGCAGGCAAGGACAGGCAGTTTGCATACTCAGAGAGCTGTTTCAGCTCATTTTATCCCCTTCTCCATCATTCCTTGGGGTTTGTTCTGTTCTGGGATTAAAGTGAAAAATAGAAGAGATGAACACAACCCCCCAACACTTCAGGAGCAGCAAAGGCAGCCAGCCACCATAGATGCCTGGGCACACACACGTCTGCAGCCTTTCTGTTCTTCAAAGTGGCTTTGCAATGCAGCCAGCCGGGCTCCCCGCTACTTTTGGCTGCGTGAATGTCACCGCACTATTTAGCATCTGTTAGGGACTTTGCTTCAAACACTTCTTTGGCAGATCTGACCGAGCAGCTCACATTTATCCAAGAGAGAGGAACCTAAATGGCTTGGGCAGTTTGGCCACCAACAGCTGAGCATGCCAGCGCAGAGCTGGCTGACCCCAGAGCAGTTGCTATTGTGTGCTATTTTCTCTCCCAAATAAACCTCTCCATGCACCCCATGCCCAGCAAGGAGGTCTGGATATGCCCCCGCCCCCCATCCTCTGGGTGAGCAGAGGGGGTCTCCCTGCAGGTACCTCACCAGGCAGCTCACGAGGGATAATCCATGCTGTAGGCTCGGGGCTTTGTGCATCTGTGGCTCTGTAGTGCCAAAGGCCATACAAAAGCTGCCCCCATGCAGCTCCAGTCTGGCAAATACAGTCCTCCAGCCTCTTCCAGGACAATACACACAGAGATGCCTGTTCATTCTCAAAACCAAATTTCGCACGAGCCTATGGAACAGCAGAGACCTTTTTTGCTTTCTGGGCACCCTCCCAGCCAGTCCTGCAGAGGGACAGTGGCTGAAGCTGAGGAGAGGGAAAGGCACAGGGCTAGAACAAGGCTATGAAGTAGAAAGGCATGGGGCAAGAAGGCTTTCAGCAAAGGTGAGTCACCAGAGCAGTGGGGCTTGGCTTAGTCCTGGGCAGCCCCAGGGCAGGATGAGCCATGAGGATGAGCAGAAGAAGGACTGCTGCTTCCCTCAGGACCAGGGCAGGCTCCTTGCAAGCTCTGCAGTCAAGCAGACTGCCAACCAGGCTGTCACATCTCAGGGAAAGGCTTGGTGTCCCATACGGAGACCCTCCACAAACCCACACTCATACTGGAGGAAACTATTTGCTTTAAGACACAAGTTCAAAGCCTCAGTGCACTGAGCTGCCTTCTACACAAGAGCCAGGCTTTGCATTCTTGCTACTTCAGCAAAACATTTCTCTGAAGAGTCAAAACATTCACCCAAGCACCTTGTTTCCCCTGTATCCAGTGTTCCTATTGCTGCTGAAGGAGGCTCCAGGAATAGGAAATGCCGCAGACATTCATCTTTTGCAAGCCTCATCTTTCCTGTGGATTTGGCAATTACTGCAAACAACACAGGACAAGCTCAATAGTAGGTGAGTGAAAAATGGGATCTGACAGCCCTAATTGAGCCTGAAGTCCCATTTACTGAAAATGATCTGGCATAATTAAAAATTCACAACTGGAGACCAGTTGTGGTGAGCACTACACATTATGGGTTCTCTGAATTACTTCGGGAAACATACACTCTCCAGGCTTTGGATTTGCAGCCAAATCAGCTTGAGCCACATCGATGGAGTCATCCGAGAGGAGTAACTCAGGGCTCAGGGACGAGGGGAGGGGGAAAACAGCCCCTTGTGCCCAGCAGCCACCACCTGCCACGACAAGAGGGTGGCCATGCTGAACTCCACTCAGCACGGGCTTCCAAATACTCCCTCTGCTTCTAAACTTTCTTTTGATGCAGTTCATTGCTGTCCCAGCCTTGGGGATGCTCCTTTCACTGCCACACTAAGGCAGTAACAGGGCAGCTGTTGTTTTCCTATTTTATTTCAAGGGTTTTTTTGTTGTCTCAGTATAAAGCAAAGGGACAAACTTTCCAGATAATGCCAGCAGCTCCACACACACAAGGGCTCTCCAAAACCTCTGCCCCGTGCCGTGCCCGCTGCTAGCACACAACATCCCCCCACCCCATGCCTCAGCACAGGCACATGCACAACTTTGCAATTGCTTTCTCCTTATTAGCATAATTGGCATTTAATTCCAACACGTCATTTGCAAGCTCCACTTATCCCGAGACAACTTCAGGGAATGCAACTGGAAACATCTTTGTCTCTGCTTTTAACAAACCACCGAGGTATCTCCAGCGAGCAGAGCATTTGGTTAAACACACAGCAGCTCATTGGGGCAGGCTGGGGTACGTGGTGTGTTAATCCAGTTGTGTGGGGTGTTCACAGGGGAATAAAAGCCTTGCACAAAGCATGTGCTGTTCCACACACAAACGTACCCACCCCAGCGAAATAACAGGCCTCGGATCGCTGAATAACACCATGTAACTTTCCATTTATGAATGCTGTGAGGAACAGCCCTCAAACAAGAGATTTAACCAAGCTGAGCACTGAAGGTGCTAATCAAACGCTGCATCACACTTGATAGGCAGAATGCTTGCAGGAGAAGAAGAATAATTACTTAATCATTAGCAATTCTGAAAGCCAACGTATCCACAGTGGTAACATCATTGTATTTTTATCTAGAGTAGTATACCAATCCTCCCATCCTATACCTGAGGCTGCAATGGATATAACACGCCGTTCAGACCTCATTCCTAACAGGGTTTTGTTGCGGGGTGGTTTCTTTCCCCGCTTTCTCCCTGTCAGCTGCTGAGAACCAGCCCGACAACCCAAACTTCCCAATAAATCACTGAGGCACCGCCTCATTTAAACCCTTCACTTCAGGGGAAGAGCAAGGTGTCATCTTCTCAGCAGCGCCGCAGCAATCGTTAGCAATGCAATGCCGCTTTTCCGAGGCACGTCACCTGTGCTGCAATCCCAAAATAGGCCATCCCAAAATAGGCTGTTGAGGCAGGAGAGGGAACCGAGCTGCACATGTAGGCATCTCCACCGGGTAACGCAAAACATACTGACTGCCCAGGCTGGAGGAACAAATAAAACCACAAAAACCCCACACAGGTCTGCCCCCTGGTTAATTCTGCAGGGCATCTGGACCTTCTCGAGCCCTGCTGTGACACTAATTTGAGCATCTAGGTGTGAGACGAGCGTTTACGCACCAGGGTGCCCATCTGCTGCTGGAGGAGAGCCCACGGCAGCACACGCCTGGCCACCACCGTGTGCTGTGGCAGGATGATGGTTGGATGTGGGCAGGGATGTACCCAGGCAGCCCTCCGTGTGCTGCCACGGTAGATATGGGGCTGCTGAGGAGGGTTCCACTGTGGTGGGGACAGCAAAGCATACTCAGCATCTAATGCTCCACTTGGGGCTCAAGGCAGCTGCGAAACATCAGGACTCTGATTTGCCCCTCATTTAACCAGGGAGAACGGCAAGTGGGATCAGCTTCTCTGAAAGCACTGTTGGACTAAATGTTTCCTCAGCACAGAAACCTCAAACTCCCCAAACTTTTGCCTCCTTTGCAACAGACCACAAAGGGAAACAACAAGTGTGAGTCTCCCTGTCAAACTAACACGCTTTTACATTTCTCCTGGCTGTTTCTGGCATCACCGGCTAAAGGCACCCCAAGAAACAGAGGCAAGCTGAAGTGAAAGGAGAAGGGCTTACATCCTCCAAGGGCCAGGGAAAGAGGTAGCAATCTGTTCAATACATTCATTTTTCAGGAATTCTCCCCATCCTCATGGGCTCTTGGGAGGCTCTGCAAAGACAAACGAAGCACAAGCACCTCTGCCTGCCAAGTTTGCAAAGGTCTGACTTAGCCCCTCCTCAAACTGCCTAGGTTCCCTGGTGAGTGTGGCACAAGGAGTCCAGAAAGCCCAAAAAATAGAAACCTGGAAGAAAAAAATGCCACCCAGCACAAACTACTCTCCCTCTGCTGCTTTCAACTCCAGAATTTCATTACATTTTCTGTTGTCTTGCTGATTTTCTGGCACAACATTCAGGACAGTGGAACAGGCTATTTTGCACAGCTTCTGCTGTCATCAGGAGACTCTGCAGTCTGCAAACTTGCACACGCAGTTTATTACTCATATTCCTTTCCTGGATGACCCCTCCTTAATCTATACAGAAGGAATTTGTAACAAGCCTGCTTTGATGCTGTCTCTAACAATTGGGAGTAAAAAACAAACCGGTCCCTAACCCCTGCCCCCAAACAGCAGTATTTCATTTGCTTTTATTTTTTTGTGATTTGATTTAAAAAAAAAGAGACATCCCAAAGCTGCAAACAAAACAAAAAACCCACCCCCAAAACAACCACAAAAACTAAAAAATCTCCTCCTGACCTAGGTTCCTGCTGCCCTTCTCTGAGCTCTCATGTTGTCCTTTAAGGTGTCAGCAAATGTTGACGGAAAAAAATATTCTCCTGGGATCACACACAGCCTGTCCTCATAAATCGCTAGCAAGGATGCTTCTGAGTTTGCCTGAGAAGCATCTTGCCTCAAACAAATCCATATTTATAGGCTCCAGATATATTTTTCAGCTTGGGTTTATTTATTACAACCAAGGCCAATAAAACAAGAAAATTTAGTTCTACACACACACCGGATACGATAGAGAGAGCAAAATTTGCATCACTTTGAAGCATAATCTTCTGCAGCAACAACTAATCTTTCTATTTGCTTATTGCTGCCTATATTGATGGGGAGGTGAAATGGGACAGCACCACATTAGTGGAGGGGAAGCCACGATGGTGTTGGAATAATCTGGAGCTAAGGCAGGTATCCATGTGTTTGTTTTTTAGTTAGGTTAAAAGTTATTCTACCTCATAAATACCTGTCCTTTCCCAAGCTGCTGGATCCCAGAGTATTTTACAGCCTTGGAAGAGTCTCCAGGGTGTCAGTTCAGCTGCCAAGTGATCAACTTTCTATCTATTAAACAACTGAAACGAGCTCGAATCTGGCGAGCCGCCACTTTACAAGCCCACAGAATAAAAAGCTCATTGTAAGTCCTTTTAGCATGGATTAATTGGTGCACAGAGCCGGCAGTGTGAAGAGGGCAAAAAAACAACCACCCAGCTCCCCCATCCAAAAAGGCAGAAAGCTCATCAAATTTCATTTGCTCCGGATACCAGGCGAGTGAAGACTTCCGTGCTACGCGAGCAGGCACAAGCTGTCGGTGAGCCTGGCTTCAGATGTGCAGCACCCTGCTCCTCGGCTGCTATTTTAACGTTTCCTGCCATTGCAGCCCTTGTTTGGGAGAGGAAATAAATTTAAAAAGCATCTGGAAACACTGCAGCTATCGTCAAGGTAATTAAATGAAAGGAAAACAGCCCAAAGTGCATCCGCAAAGAAAGGAAAGCAGAAATCCCCAAGTTCTGATCCCAGCATTGCTGGCCAAGCCCTGCAGCTCCTTGTTCTCCATCTCCCTCCCACGATAAATAAAGAACATCAATAAGGTACCACAGGGATACAGGGAAGGGTGTTATTTAACACAGGGTCAGGGTGCTGACCCTGTGAGGGTTTTTTAAGCACGTGCACAAGTCTCTGGCTGCCACCAACCTGTTCAGAGTATCACCAGTGCCAAGCTGAACCCAAGAGCAACTGGTTTTTCAGCAAACCACTGAACCCACCTTGCTCCCCCCACACCCTTCAAGGTGCTCTCACTTCTCAGCCTGATTCCTTCGCTCCGGAGATTGTACCCACGCAGCCAGGCACTGCACCAACCTGGGCTGAGGGATGGATCACACTTTTTGGATGCACAGAAGCCCCCCAGCCTGTCAGTGCGAGCAGCGTACGACGTGCGTGACCCCAGTGAACGCTGGAGAGGAGAAAGAACTGTGATGAGAAACAGGACGAACATTTTGACATGCAGAGGTGTATTTTTCCTGACAGTTCACTGGGCAAAGGACAGTCAAAGGATTGCGTTGTCTCGTGAATCAATACTTTTTGGAAAGGATTTCATTAGCTGTGACATCTCTTCTCGATACAGGGGTAACTGGAAGTCATTCAAGTCACCGGACCCCACGATAGTATCTGCATACTGATGGAGAGCTAATTGTATCTAGAACATCAAAAGGTCATAAATCAAACTGGCATCTCTCTGGGAATACAATAACTCAATTCATACACGAAGGATTTTAAAGCTTAAACTCATGATCAAAGAGGGAACCACATTTTTTAACATTTCTTCCACTGTGTTTCAACCCCTCAGTCAAGTGGCTGAATTGTCCAAATGGGCTTAAAACTACAGTTAATCAATATCGAATGTGTTATTAAGCAGCATGCGGCCAGAAAACTGCCTGCCAGGCTGTGTCAGCCCATTCTTCTTCCAAAGACCAAGCGATAGCAGCAGTCCCTTTGTTCCAAGCAGATGCCTGAAACGACTCAGCATCAAACCTCAGCTGATGTTACACCTCCTTCCTGCCTTAACATTTCTCTCCTGATAGCAAAATACCTTGCTTTTACGCCACACGGGCCAGAAGAGCTTGTGGTGCTGGCAGGAGGGAGCTGCTGGCAGCATCCTTCCATCCAGAGGGCATCACAGGTACCATAAGGCATTGCTCCAGACCCAATGTGTGCCAGCATTTATTAACTCATTATCGAATTTACTTTCTCTTTGCCCATATGACAAGTAAAAGTAGTAGATGTAAAGGGAAACAAAGAGGAAACACTCAAATGTGAAATGGATCACAGCATGCAGGCTTGCGTGCTGCTCTGCAGCACAAAACCATGGGAGAAATTAACAACATTGCAAAGAAAAACCAGGTGCAGTCAGACCATGCTGAACAAGGGCCACTAACCAACGACACGAGCTTCAAGCGAAGCCAGCCCCGAGCATTGAGGTGCCACAGTGCTCAGAGGGTCACAGGAGGAGCAGCATGGCTCTGCACAGGGAGCTCGTACAGCCTGGTGACATCACACCGAATGAAGCCTGCAGGTAGGCACACACGAACCAGGGTTGCCCAGGGAGGAAGAACAACTTTTACCCAGTGTCAGGTTCAAGATGTTTCTTAGACATCAAGGCCTAGGAGAGCCAACCTTGGACAACAGAAGACAGGAAGAATCTCAGGACTCCAGCGAGGAAGACGTGGTTTTACAGCACAACTTAAGGCAGCCTTGTTACTTTGCAGGCTTCCTCGCTCATGTGCTTTGGAAAGACCCTCCTGCTCAAAAGCCCATCCCCAGTAACTGACCCTTGTGCAGCACCGGCCCTGCAGCTGCTGCCCACCCCTGTGGGGTGTCTGCACCGTCAGCAAGCAGCGCTTACCCAGGGATAGCTGGAACCGTGGTGGGAGCAGGATACATGAGCCTACTGCACTCTGCATGCTTGGCTGCCCCGCTCAGGCTGAATCAGCTGTCATACGCTGTCCGTATCACAGATGAGTGCCTTCCCTCGCCTCTCACAGCAATCCCTTTCTCACTGTGCTGAGCAGCAAATATGGCCCTAAATACTGCCCCGTGAAGGGCCCCTGAACCTTGTCTTGGCTCACAAATCCCAAGGAAAATTCCCACACTTCTGCAGTTCCCCCTCCTGCAGTTAGCTGAGCAGGAGCGAGTTCACTCTGCTGGGGTTACGCAGAACAGGGCTTTGCAAGCACAGCAGGTCAAAGCCAGCTTAAAGCAGAGCATGACAGCAGCCCTGGAGACTGCTGCACAGAGAAGGAGCTTCCAGGAAGAGCTCTGCCCCAGGACAGATGGGATTCATTCCTTTCTCCTACCCCCAGCACACCCCTGTCAGCATCTCCATCACAGAGCCATCTTCTAGGAGCATTGCTGGAAGCTGAGTGGGAAAGAACGGAATTAGCCTTCAGACAACTGCTTTCCTCCCCAACTTTTCTGCAAGGGAAGCCTTGCTCATGTAGACTTTACATTCCAAGTAGTTTTTAGACATCTGAAAGATGGAGGAGATGAACTGCCTCCTGCTGACCCGAGACCAGCTCAGGAGTAATCATGTTTAACAGAAGCGCTGCGGAAGTGAACTTGCAGGCAGAGACTGTGACACCTGTGAGGACTAGCAAGCAAGAGAGAGAAGATGTCTGCATGGCTTCAGCTCAGCTTCACTAAGCAAACAAGGGGAGAACACAGAGTAACTGGGAAGAGGAGCCAGGTCTGCAAAGGTGAATGCACAGAGCTGCTGAGCCCAGCGAGTCCCTGAGCTTTTGAAAACTCTTTATGTGCAGGGGCAGGGCATGGTGCAGCCGTGACACAAGCAATGAAATGGATGGAAAGGCAGCACTCGTGCCTCCATCCCCAGAGGCACCTGGCTGTCCACCGGGGACCTGCCACAGTGGAGGTAGCAGCGTGCATGGGGACATGCCATCAGGTACGGCACAGCCAACAAGTTGCTTTCACACCCCCAAGACACATATTCTGACCTAAAGGTACACATACATATATCTAGATAATTTTAATCTTGTATAGATTATATTAAAGGCTCTGATAAACATTTTCTGTCAGCCACTTTATTCCAAATTCTGCTTGTTTCCCTTCTCCCTCTTTGTATTTTTAATTAAATCAAATTCCCATAATCTAAATGGCAATGTAATGAACATTTTTACAATCGGCTGCTTCTTGATGTCGATCTATGCAATGACAAATCCCCTACAATAATACTGTTTGGGTATTCCCAGGCTATCCCTCCACATTTGTAACAGCCCAGGTAGTCAATGGAGCATGAAATTATTATTTTAATGGGTTCCAAATGCACAGGTGTTAATTTGAAAACTATGAGCAGAGAGAGGGTGGAGAAACTGCAGGTGCATTTATTTAAATGGCACATTCCCAACTTCTTCGGTTTCAGGAACTTCATCCTGCTGAAGAGGACACAGCTTCTGTGCCAGAGATCTCCTCCATGTGCACCTCACACACTGCATGTAAGCAGAAGTCAGGGTGGGCTCGTACAACCAGCTTCTCCTGCTAGGACAGACAGGATGCACAGCACAAGGTCCATCACTTTCAGTGTGGTCACTCAGATGTTGCATCTTGAGTTTACTACCTGAAAGGATGCTACTTAAATTCCACTGTCTTATTCCTTACGTTACCCCCCAAGTCCTGTAAGATCAAAGCATCATCCGACATCGATGAGCTACAAAACTCTAAGCTCACACGATGCCTTCGGCATTTGTAGACTGATAAGGTTAAAGAATAAATGGTTGGGGTTTTTTCAGACGATCTGTGGAGAGCCCTGCTGAGATGAGACACTGGCTTATGAGGCTCATTACGATCATACTGCAGCAGTGACCTTCAGCACGCAGCAAAGGAAAGCAGGATTTAGTGTTCATGTCAACAGCATAATGAAACAACTCAGGGGAAGGCCAGCCTCAGCCACAACTTTCATCCTGCTAAAGAACTTGCAAATCCGTGGCAGCGAGAGGGAGTTTGCAAGCAAAAATAAAAGGAAGCCTTCAGCCGTTTCATGCCAGGCTCCTGCATTACGGAAGAAGTCATAAATAAGGCAACAAAACATTTTGCTGGATAAAAAGCCATTAGAGGAAGCAATTCTCAGCTTTTCATCTGGAGTTTTCCTGGCAGCAGCCATCCGGATGAGAGTGGGCTCCCCGGAGGCAGGCAGCACGTGCCAGCCAGGCTCATCGGAAATCCAGCCCCAGCCAGTGCCTGCGGCTTTAGCGCACTGAGGTGAGCTGCTGGCCTCTCAAAACTGGCTTCAGTCTCCATCTGCAAAGAGGAGCACCACCCCTTGGGTATCTCCATTGACCTCGCCAGCTCCCAGAAAATCCCTTCACACTTGTTTCTTTCTGGAGGTCAGTCAAGCTGTAACACCCTCTGCAATATCATGCTGCATCCTGAAGGCAACACAGTCCAAGTCAGCGAGAAGAGGAACAATTAGTCCTTTCCATATCTCTTGATTTTTTTCCCCCTCCCACAACCCTTTCTTCTTGCCACGTCTGCTCTTCTGGGTTTGTACACTGGGTACCTGTGTGACTCCAGGTAGCAGCCTCAGAGTACCCCACATCTCATTTATAGCATCCCCACAATCTTGTACAGTATGGCACCGTCACTGCTCACCCTGGATTTGGGTGAGCACACGGGCAGATCGCCTCTTGTACAGCAGGAAAGGCAGGTCTGCCCACTACAACCCCTTCGGATGCTTTGAGCTCATCCTCCCCTGGGAAATCCACAGTCCTGCTTTATCTCCACTTCCTTCAGCAATGGAAAAATTGCTTGCAGCCAGCACTGAGCACCATGCAAAACTGCCTAACTGCAGCAAGCCTTTTAGTTCCCTCTCATTAAACCAAACGCACCCGCAGCCCCCAGGAACATGTCGATGATCAATCTGTGGCCATGCTCCCCAACAGGCGAGGGGGAGATCACAGCTTCAGAGCTCCTCTACAGCCCACTGACCCTCTGCTCCTGAGCCAACGACTTCTCATCCTGTCAGCCAGTAAACACTGTGAGACAAGCCAAATGGTATCTGAAAGCCCTTCCTGGCCCTCCTGCACCACATGCATGCAGCTGGCTCTGCTGCAGTGGCTCATCAGACAATAATTTATTTTCCATATGATTTATCCAGCTTGCAATTAGAAATCTGATTAACTTACTGGTAATCCCAGAAGAAGACCTGTACCACACACAGAGTCACCCTCTTAGACATCAAATTAGTACCCAAATTAATCAATCCTTACATAGTGGTTTCAGTAATTTGATGAATTGCCCTCACTGCATTGTTGATTTACCCTGGCTTTGATACTTACTTGATAAGTGTATCGCTGTGTGGCTGTTTTAGCACCGCTCATGGCACTGGGGGGACACCTCTTTCTCAGATCTGCATGAAAACACTTTGTAAAGACAGTGATGCACATTTATACTGATAAACTGCAGCTGAGTGGGGAAGGAGCAAGAAGAAGGAAGGCTTAGAGGAGGATGGGGGCTCGCCTCTTCCTGTGCATCCCCCACCCCCACCAGGGTACACCTTTGTCTGTCCCATACCCCTTGAGCAGACTAGGACCAGAGTTCTGGGTGATGGGAACGATGCTTCTGTCACCCTTCAGCTCCTCCAGCCACCAGGTCTGCTGGATGGGGGGAATGAGGCCAGGCTAGGAGCTGCCTGCTGAGAAATTCTCCTCAGTTACTTACTCGGGTAGGTCTGCTAATGACCGGATCATTCAGAGCTGAGAAGCAGAACAAGAAGAGACAGAAGATGACAGCTTTTGCTCTTCTGTCGGTTTATGAATAAAAATAAGATGGAAGAAGATGGAAATTGCTTGCTCATCTTGAAGGGTAGGCTGACCAGGTATCACCAGGTTTGACTGTAACTGTGGGTAATGTTTCCTTTCCCAGTCAACGCTGAATGCAAGGAAAAAAATGTTTAGAGAAGCTTGCTATTTTTCCTCCATGTCCTCTACCTTTCAGTTACTCTATTCAATTAACACCAAATTCTAAAAAGGTGACTTTCTGGAACGCCTCTTTCAACCCAGCTACAACTCAAGGCAAATTGTAAATCAAAAATAAAACCTAGCAATTAGCTGCAAAGGTAACGTGAGGGGATCCGGGTCAGCAAGAGGTACCAAACAATCAGACCCGACCTCCCTTCAGGGAGACAACCAGCACATGCAAACGGGACAAAACAAATGAAGCCTCCATTATTTAAACCCTGGGCGCTGCTTCGTGATGCAAATCACAATTACAATCAGGAATTTAACAACCGCTTTCGATTTAAGGCCAGTTCATTGGGGTGGATGATTAATGCTTGTTTACTCGCAGGGTGGCTGCACTGGGGGAAATCAAGCTGCAGTCCAGTCCCTTCGCTGCGGCTCCGGGGGCTGTGGTCCACATACCAGGGGAGCAGGAAGCCCCGGAGCACATCAAGGCCAGGTCCCTGCTGTGCCAGGTTTAGCGGTCAGGAAGGATCTTTAAGCATCTGTGAAAGCAACAGCGGCAAAGCTGCAACCCAACAATGACTTACACAGTGGTTTTTTTTAATTATACAGATGAGACAGTCCAAGTCTTAAAGCCTTGGCTGTTTCTCCTTTTGCATAACGAGAATTTGCCACTAAAATGGCTAATCATTTATTGCAAAAAAACAACCAAAACCCAACCCAAGCCCCAGCACCCCAAACCTGCTGTGTTCAAGTGGACGGTGACAACTGTGCAGCCAACAGGCTGCCCACAAGACAGTGATGCACAAAATAGAAGCCTAATAGCATGGTCCTTCATAAGCAGTTCCATGAGAAAGAGCCATAGAGCTTTTAACATCTCTATCTCTACATAAAGGTGGACTTAAAACCCACCAGCACTGTTTCATAAGCCTGCAATGCCAGTGCATTTGTGAGGATGCCTGTGAGGGTAGGCTTTGCTGTTTCTGCCCAGTGAAGACCTGGGAGAGTTGATGTGACAGGCTCCAATTTTAATTTCCATGAAATTTTGGGCACATCTCGTGTTTAAGGAGCCTAACCAACCTGAATCCTCAACTGGTTTGAACTCTGTGGAGACTGTGGTCTGTGGAGACTGCAGGTCCAACACGCTGGAAGGGGTGGGATCATAGCCCAATCCTGCACCAGTAATTCCTACATCCACAGAGCTGCACAGGCACCCCACAGCTCCTTGCAAGGGAACACTGGATGGACTCTCGTGCCCCCCTGTACCACCAGACAACTCCTTGTCTTTGCAGAAGGCTGCAAGTGCTTCTTCAGCAGACACGAAAATCCAGTTAATGTTCCCTTTCAGTTTGATTAACGTGCTTTAACGCAATCCAATTAAGAAAGTATTATGGTTTCTAACATTGCAGCTTTTATATCCTTTTCCAACCAAGGAAAATCTATGACATATGATACAGCCATTAGAAAGGAGCAGATAGCTTTCACTCAAAAGGCTCCCCAGCGCCTGATCCAAAGCCAGATAGGGTCAGCAGAAAGACATTTGCTGACTGCAGTGGGTCACGGATCAGGCACTAGAGAGTGAAATCTATAAATGTCCTTTCACTGGGGAAGTCACATTACTGAAGCCCATAAATTATGGGGGGTGGGGGAGAAATCCCGGCTAAGAACTGCAGTATTTACATCTGTAAACAAACAACTCTTGCTCCAACGCTGTCTCAGCTGTAAAAAATCCTTCCCTGGGATTTGGTGGTAGGGGAGCAGGGACTGCAAAGGACTTTGTGAGAATTACGATCAGATGGATTAGCTGAGCATCAACAGGCCAAAGCTGCACAGAAACATTAGACAAGGAGTATTTCAAAGCCAGCACAAAGTCTTTCCAGGATTAAGTCCTTTCACTGTTCTTCCTTTCAAAATAAGTAAAAACAAGGTAAGATGAATTCCTTGTCAAGTCCATGAAGAACAGACTCCAGCACAGAAATAAACACAAATTGAATTTACTCTGGTGGCTTCAGATAGGTCACATCAAGCCAGAACTAATGCAGTATTGACCCGCTCTTACTCCAGACTACATAACAAGGTAGCAAACAACATTGCAGGCACTGTGAACCCATTTCATTTAATATTGTCTGCACAGCTGAGTTAGCCAGGGATGCAAGCTGCATTCAATGGGCACCTACCTATCAGCGGGCAGCAGGGCGGATGCTGAGAGCTGGATGTTCAAGTGCCCCCTGAGACAGGCGAGCACTCGCGTTACTCACCGCAGCTCGCTTGCAGGAGGCCACACACAGCCCATCACCCACCAGACCTGCCATGCTGTTGCTCTTATTGGCAAAACCCATAAGACTTGACTGGACAGCAAGAGCAAAAGGCCAGCAACCCACCTTCCAGAAAGCCCATGCTGCGGGCACTCACTACATGTTTTGAATCCATACCGAGCTGCCGAAGTTTGAGTAGTGTGGCCACCAAAAGGAAGCCCGCCCTGTGCAGAACTGGATTTGGCAGCACTGGTACGAGACCCCCACAGCGCTGTTCCTGCAGATGCTGCTGAGTTTCCATCCATCTCTGCAGCCCTCAACGGGAACCAGCTGCAGTTATAAGAGTTGTGCTGGGAACCCATCCTCTCTCTTATGCCCTGGGAAGAGTGTGGGATTCAGGTCTGATGTTTCATTTAATGATTTTCATGCAAGGCAAGGAACACACAGAGAAAGATTCACAAGAATAAAGCATTAAGCAGGACCAAAATGGAACCATAAGGAAGTTTTGAACAATCTCCCATCCTCCCTGAGCTGTTACTGAAGGTGACATTACACAGATCACGGAATCTCAGATTATTTTTTCCCCTGCTCACAAAGCACCATAAAATATTTATCATACTCCACAACTCCATTAATGCAAGCATGCAGCTGATAATGCAAATGCCACACAAACTTCAGTCGCCTGTTGATAACAGATGGAGCCAAGTAGACATGGACCTTTCTCCTTTCTTCCGTTGGACCAGGACATTATCCTCTTCCCTCTGCTATTAACTATCAGCTGCATAACGGAATGGAAACCGGGATGGGAAGCATAATGCACCAATAAACACAGCTATCGTGAGATCTGTAACACATCCTTATTGTTGTGTGTTTTAGACTGATGCTTATAAATTAATTTCTGCCCGCTATAATTCCAACAGGCAGTCCCTGGTTGCCCCCACTCGTTAATGCAATCTTGGGAACCATCAAAGAGTCGCTCCCACAACTTATTCAACTACAATAGCATGGTACATCAAAGGGCAAAATGAATCAAGCCTGCTTGTGCAAATAAGGGAGATGTAAGACCAAGGGTGCATGTTACTAAGAACTTTCCTTCACAGCAATTTTGAAGGGAAATTGGGGTTTTGACAAAACTATTCATCACAAAGGGTTCCTTTTCCTCAGGGACCTTCCAGGATTGGGTAGCTAAAAAACTGAGACAAAAGGATCATTTCTTCCCTTAGGTGAGTTGTAAACAGGGAACACTCCAATGAAGAACTTTAATTTTGTCCTTGTTCAATCTGCAACCCATCCTCCTCCTCCAGAAAGTGCATCTGTCTGGGGACCCAACCTCGTAAAAGAAAATGGCTCCATGAAAGGAGAGAAAAATTAAAAAAGGATTAAAAACATTCAGCCTTGTACAGGAGTCCTGAGGATGTCCTCCCCTTTCACTCCATTGACTTGTTCCCAACTCTTCCCCTCCTCACGTGAGCACGTTACCTGATGGCTGGAGAAGCATGGAAGAGACAGATGAGCATAAGAGAGCTTGGAAAATATTAGCAGTAAGCACCTTCAAGACTTCTCCTCCCCTTCACAAGCAGTTTGGCTTCCAACTTCCCATTGAACAGAAACACAGATTATGCCCCAAAATCCCTGTTTCAACCCAGGTGGGCAGAGCAAGCCCTTGTTTCAGAGGAAGAGGTGACATGACTGCTCCAGAAGAGCATCCTCACAGCCAGGCAGAAAACCCGCCTGACGAATCACCTAAATGCCTTGCTGAGTCGGCTGCTGATCAGCATTGCAAATAAGTGCTGCCTTGCACAGCCCAGGCTCCAGGAGCCAGTGATGGACCTGCTCACCCAGCTTTCCACTTCATGCCTCTAAGCAAGCGATATTTATAGCCGCACACTCAACCTGCAATAAATGTGAATCAGATTAAAAACCTGTTAATGCCTCATATTTATTAGCAGTGCATGGAAGATACCCATAAAAATAAGTAAATTATGTTGGTGCAAGCCTGCACATTCACTACTTTAAATGAGTTTTTTGGGTTCATTGCATATTAAATCACTTGGCTCTTGGATTACACAATATCATCCCATTTCAAGCAAGTTCTCTGAAGATACTGTTCTGCACTTGTAGCTAGCATGCTTTAGGACTATCATTTAAGAGCACTGTACCTAGGGCCCCATGATCTCAGTGGCACGTGCTTCAGAGCTTTCCTCAGCCCCAGTGCTTCTTTTGGGCTACATACTGTAAACGTCAGCCACCAGACATGACTTGTGTTCCACAAGCAATTTACTTTTCTCCAGTAACATTTATGCAGACAAAGGCACAGCCTGGTACAGGAAAACAACCTTTAGAAGATTTTAAGTTTCATGATTGTCATTAAAGTGCTCACCAAATCATTGTTCAGTAGCTCTACACTGCTCACGCCTTTCTTCTTGCTCATCACTGTGCAGACTCAACCACAGGCTCTGCAGACCTTGCTTCTCACCTGGGCACAGGCGGATGCCTGTCTCCAAGGGAGAGATGTGCTCTTTCCTAAACATCAAAGGGAAAGCGGCCCCACAGCCTGACAGCGCAGAGCTGTGCAGAAGAGCTACATGGTGAAACACCCACTGTCCTCTGAACCATGTCGGGGTCAGAAAAAAACCCAGAATTCGTGGGTTTGTCAGGTTTCAGGAGCTTTCTGGGAAAGAGCTGTGCACTTTTTAAAATTCCCAAGTAGAGAGTGCTGTGGCTCATGAGTTAGTGGACATGCAAAAGATGGGAAGTGTCCAGTTAGGGTCTCTGCCAGCCTATCCTTCACTCCATCTTAACTATGTCAAACTCGGGCTGTCGGCCCACAACAGCACTCACCTAAGAATTACACTTAAAGGGCTTTCAAGAGAAACGCTGCTCACTGAGGCCCATCTCCCAGCAATCCTGATTCCCACACTACAAGCAAACCAGTTGTTTTTTTGAAGGGGGTCAAGTCTCACCTTTCATGCAGGCAAGACCAACTTCACACCCAAGTTTCAAAAAATCAGACCTGCATATGCAAAGTTCCCCTCCCAAGGGTGTATTTTATCTTCTGGAGTGTAAGATGAACAGGTAAAGCCAGAAAGCAAAGGCGGGTCCCTGTCCTGGCACTCACTATGCAGGAATGTTCCAGTAACAAGCAGGTACCCAAACTATGTCCAGCACCTGGTCTGAGCCCTCGCTTGGAATGACAACAGCAGATACAAGGATCCATTGTTTGGAGACCAAAACACAGCCCTAGCTACATACATTTACATACATTTCATCGCTCAGACAGGAGCTTGGGAAAAGAGCAGACTATCACAAATGCTACATTGCAAACACAACAAATATAATCTGGTTACAACCAACTGCAGACCTTATGATACCGCTGGCTTCGGGGAAAAAAGAGACAGAGGCACTCTGAGAATTAATGTTCTTCCAGTCTATAGAGAAACAAATGAGTTTCTGGTGCTGAACAATTAGTACTCCTGTTAATTATGTGTGTGGGTTAGAAATAACACCAAGCATTTGGGACTGCTTCCATTTCGATTGTTTTCTTTCTGCACTGGATAACAAAAATATATTCAGACAGCTAAATAAATCCTTCATAACACTGATGGGACTTCTTGTTCACAGCAAGCAGTTATGCAAATTGCTAATTACGAGGCAGAGATAATCATAATCTAGCACATTTATGCAACCACATGTACAACAGGGATAGCTAAAGCAATAGTTGCCTTATTGTCCTTGCTGCATTTTTTAAAGCCACGCCAATGCCCTGGCTCACTGCACAGCATCGCAGCCTGGCACAGTGGGTATGGCAGCCCAGGAGCTGCCACGTGTCCCCAGGATGCAGGAGGGCCACAACACAGGTGGCTTAGTATATTGGAAAATAACACAGCCCCAAGAATAAGAAGTTCAGCAAAAAAATATATGGGTAAGTGGGTGTCGAAGCATCCCCACTGGTTTTAAATTGTCCCTTGACAACCAGTTGCACCCCAAGATCATGTAGGTGCTCAGCCACTTCCCTGCGCTGCTAGACTTCAAACCCCAGGCTCTCAGGGCATGGCAGGACTACTAGGTTTGGTTTCTGCCTCAAACCCACCCAAAATCCTCACTTGTTATGTCTGGGATAGAAGCGCATGAGATAGTTGGGGTTCCCTGAGGGTCCATGGGATGAACTCCTTGGGTTGAAAAGAAAAAGATTCAGAGCTTCCCAAAACATATGATTCTCTTAATGCTAATGAAGCAGACACTTCATTTAATAAAATCTATCAGCTTCAAGGTTGTCCAGCTTGCTTCAGCCTGAGGGACTAGTCACAAACAAACCCTGAGTGAGAAGGAAGGCTGGAGCACAAACCTTCCCTACCTAGAGCAGTCACTGCTCATTTGCTCTCAGCCAGCACACACACACCTCACTATTTCTGTCCAGTTTGTCAGGCCAGTTATTCCAGCTCAAACCAGCACTGCATTATCACTTGCACTCGAGGGTCTACATTCAGAAGCTTCCACAACTAGTAGGTAAGAGCACAAAGTGCAGCAATGCTGGGGAAAGTGCATGGTGTCATCCACAAAAAAATCCTGCAAAGAAACAGCCTGGAAATGGCCTCTTTGTGCCCTAATTAGCTATCCTTGTGGCAAATGCAAGGGAAATGCAGTGAAAACAATCCTTTGACTCCACGTATCCAAGGCGTGGAGAGGAGCTCTGATGAGCTCTGAACTGGAAATGATGGATGTGGCTCACTCGTGCTGTAATTAAATCTCCTTTCACAAAACCAGAACAGCAATCTGCGTCCTGAGGAAGAAACCTGCTGCATCATGGAAACAGAAAAGGGATCATGCAGACCTGGGAGAAGCTTCCAAGGGTCATTCTCACTTGTTGGTGAGGTGTTAAACTCAGAAACAGTTTGCTCAGACCTGGCTGCCTCCGCTGAGTGAGGGACTAGAGCAGGGCAGCAGGAGAGTGAGGTCCTGTCCCCAGAGAGCCATCCTGTGCTACTGCCAAGATGTGCTGCTCAGCATGGTCCTCCGATCACAAGGAGACGGAGGCAACCAGGTAAGAAAGTCAGCTTGTGCAGGGCTGGGTTTCCTGGTCAAACCATGCCAGCCAGCATGGCACTGGGTGGCTGCTCACCAACACATCACACCATGCCAGCACACACCAGAGCCAGTCCTGGCACCTTGCCTCCCGGCACCCACCCAAGGTCACCCCAGGTGCCCAAGGAACCACCTCACTGCCTTGCAGAGGGCATACAGCAACAGCAGGGAAAAGCTGCACCCAAGCACGGATGCTGGTTGTAGCAGCTTTCCAGAGATGTGCAAGAGAAACTCAAGAGTAGCAACCAGTGGCGACCCAGACCTTGAAAACCTGAGAAAAACCTCAAGAATCCTTGAGCTATAAAAAAAAACCATCCATGCTTGGCTATTTGTATTTGACTTCTGCTCTCAGAGCATGTAGGTTCTTGTTTTCAAGCTGTCCTTGGGAGTGAGAGGATTAGAAATCTAGTTTGTTCCTGGCAGCGGAATAATCCGAGTAAAATCTCAATTCCTGGAGAGGAACCATCAAAAAATCCACACCAGTTTCAAGAGGTGATCCTCAGTGGTGTAAGCATCTGGCAGCTTTCTGAATGTAATATGCCATGTTTTGGCTCTTCAGCATCGCACACCAAAGTGAGTTTTATGCTGCAGTGTCGATACCTAATCCTTGGTGAAAGAAAAGGAATATACCATAGCCTGATCAGCTCTAATTGCTGGCCATTTCCTCCCCAAAACATAGTGTAAAACCTCAGCTGGACCAAAGCTACACACCTTTCTACTTTCAATAAAAATGAGCTTACCTTCAAGTAGGAATTTCAAGATGAGTTGTGATGGAAAAGGGAAAATGCCAAATATCCATCCATCCATTTCACACATTTCCAGTCATTGTAGGTGAAAGGCATCAGGAGAAAAAACAAGAAGATACTGATTAGCATAACAAATACAGTGTTTGCAGCACATAACTTTAAACACACTAACTGCACTCCTAATTCCTCTAAGAACCAAAAGTTCTCATTCCTGTTTTCCTTTAAAGGATTGGTGTGTGTTTGGATTTATGTATGGTTTTTCAGAAGGCCGGGTTCCATCTTACAGTCCTCACTCAGGGAAAACTCCCACAACAGCCACTGAAACGCAGAGAAGACAAGGAGAGCTTTGCAAAACTTGGCCTGAAGGTCTGGGTCCCCCAGCCAAGAAAAAAACACCACCCCTCCCACCCCCCAAAAAATATATCCAGTCAGGGGACAGCTGTAATTTATACCCTGTGGCATGCTGAACTTCCAATTCAGAGTTTGCTCTGCTTTTAATAAGATTTCTATCTGCAGCTGGAAGGTGCATTTCAAATTCATTCTTTTTCCTTGTGGAAATCAAAACAAAGCCATAAGAACTTCATTTCGGCACCAGTCTGTTTGTTGCCCATATAACTTTATGTGATCAAGCCTCACATAACCGTAATAAAAAGAACTCTGTAAAACATAGTTTTACAATACTTGAGCACACATTTAAACAGCAGAGGAGTTCCTCCAACCTGATGGAGCGTGCTGCTTTCCATCTAACTCCTAGGGACCACACGTTTCAGATGGGCTTTCACAGCTCTGGAGTGGCTTGTGTTTTTTTGCCAGTGGACAGATGAAACTCGCAGGGCACTTCAAGCTATAACTGACCCAGCACACTGAGGAGGAGCAATCCTCGCTGGAGCAGTAAGAGGAATATGCAGTGCATCCTTTGGAAAGGATGGGCTGGGGACTGCTGTGTAGAAATCGTACCTGGAATTTGTTAACTTTTGGTGGTGGGTTTTTTTCCCCACACTTCCTCTTTTAAAAATTAAGGAAAATATGTGAACTGGTATTTCAAAAATAAAATAAATCTAGAGCAAAGAGTGCCTTGCAGTATTGCTACCTCTGTACATCTGCTGATGCACCAAACAATCTTAGCTCCTGGAATCACATGAAATCAGAAACTGAACTGCCTTGAAAATATATGTATTTTGTTAATTTCTACTCCCTGATTACTAGGGAAACTTTCAAAATGTGATCCCTGCAGGCTTGGTATAAGCAAATAAAGAAAACCCAAGTTTGGCTCTGATCCTGCACAGCACTTAAGCACACGCTTGGCTCTGCAAAATGAATGGGACTTTGTGAGCTTCCTGAGAACTCCAAGCACACGAGAGATTTGTGGGATCAAATCAGGAAAAAAGAACCTTAATGTCTTAAGCCTTAACCTAATGGTATTTCAGCTTCGCTAAAGCCTAGCTTGTGATTTTTCATTTAAATGCTGAGGACTGAGCTTAATATGTTTGCATAAAAATATTTACTCAGCAGTCTTTTGAAAGGTGAAAGGTCTTTGCAGACCTTCAGTGGGTGAGGGGATCTAACGGGGCAGCGATTGACCACCACCACCCATGTCCCCAGGAGAGTCCGGAATGACAGTGGCCCCAAAACATTAAAAAACACCCTCCCAAAATCCCTATTTGTCTTAATTGCAGCACTTTGTCTCTAGTACTTTCACCACTAACATTAATTCCACGCCTGTGCTACAGCCTGCAAGGCTTAAAATGGAAAAAAACTCTTCCAAAATTGTTGTTGCACTTCACCCCAAACCATTACAGCCTCAGTTAGAAACATGAAAAGCAAAATAACAGGAACTGTCTACACTTTGATGTTTTTGGGGAGAGAGAAAAAAAAATAAATCACTGCAATGTCTACCAGGCACAAACCAGCCCCATGAGTCTTCAACCAACATTAGTCTTCAACCAACGTGTCTGCTCATATCAACTAACAAGGCCAAGTGACTTAGCAACATCTCCAAATTAACTTGACACTGCTTCTCTATTTCACAACGCATCATACAAACCTCAAAACCCAGCCTGCTTCTGATGGGAACTCACTGTCCGAGGGTTTTCCCAAGGGGCATTTAAAGCACATACTGACAATGGGAAAATCACTGCACACAACTCAGCACCTACTTCTGCTTCTTCTTCTATTACTACTTCTTGTTTTCAGTGTGTCTGTCCTGGAAACCCGTGAGAACTGCCCGATGATGGCCAAGAGCCACCGAGCACAGGAGGATGGCAAAGAGAGAGGCAATGCTCTTCCCCCACCCAAACTGCCCATCCTTATCACGGTGGCTCTTTCCAAAGACCCAATGAGACATCGCAGCACGTCAAATGAAAGCTGATACAGCACCAGAAAAAAAACCCAACAAACCAGCAACTGCACAGATTTAAGGAAGAGAGGAAGAAAAACAGAACTAAATGACATTGCAGCGAGCTAAAGTGCTTTCCAGCCGGTAATGAAGTTGACTGAACCTCCGCTAGCCCCTTTTTTTCAAACCTGACTATTTGCAATCAAAAGCAGGATAGAGAAGATGCTTAAAAGCCATTAACAAGCTACATTTTGAATTATTCCTTTATAGTAGCTGTTAAACCGTAAACACGCATTCTACTAATGCTTATTTCTCATGTTTTCCCCCCAAATGTTATTTTTACTGCCGGATCGCAATGATGAACACCAGCGGCTCCGATATTTCTTTCACTCCCTTGGAGGAGGAAGGCACATTCCCCCAGCAATGTATTCACTGAGGCCCCAATCACATTTTTTAAAGTAAGTGGATTTGATGATGAGAACTGCTGAACAAATCTCCAGCAAATGGTGTTTATCGCCTATGCGAATGTTCACCGTGCCACGCCAGCTGATATACAGGTCCTTAAAGCACTCAGCTCCCTGTATTTATAGGTACAGCTCTCCTGCTCCAGAGCGTGAATTAGCCGAGCGAAGCCTGCCCATTTCCATACCCTCCTGCCACCCTCCAGTGCTGTTGTGACTTGCACTGCAGACTTGCATGCTCACCTGAGCGCACCTTCCCTGTAAAGCCCTGAAGCTCTGCAATAATTAAAGAGCCTTATGTTCTGCAGTTGGTATTCCTAAAGCGCCTCCCAACTAACTCAGGATCTTTCTAAACAGAAGGGTTTAGGTAATTTCTTTCTGATAAAGAGGAGACTGAAGAGTGACCTTATTAATGTTTATAAATATGTAAAGGGCGAGAGTCAGGAGGACGGAGCCAGGCTCTTCTCAGTGATGGCAGCGATAGGACAAGGGGCAGTGGGTGCGAGCTGGAGCAGGGGAAGTTCCATGGGAATATAAGGAGGAACTTTTTCCCTGTGAGGGCGATGGAGCCCTGGGACAGGCTGCACAGAGAGGTTGTGGAGTCTCCTCCTCTGGAGACATTCAGACCCCAACTGGATGCATTCCTGTGAGATTTAATCTGGGTGATAGTGCTCTGGCGGGGGTGGTGGGGGGGTTGGACTAGATGATCTTTCAAGGTCCCTTCCAACTCCTCACGTTTCTGTGACAGGTTAGGTGACAAGTGATTTGTCCAAGCATGGGATGACCATGTGCACATGTGGATTATCCTCCAAAGGCAGAAACCACCTTATAATTCCTGGAGGCCACCTGTTTTGACTTTGAAGCTGGCCCTGCTATGAGCAAAAGGTCACAGCAGGGATGGCTACAGACCCCTTCCAGCCCACCCCTGCCTCTGACTGCACCCTGACACTGACACGTCAGCACACAGCCCACACCAGAATGCAGAAACAGCCCAGAAATGCAAATGTGCAATTCTCTGCCCAAGCAGCACGATGACATCATCCAAAGGCAGCTGCAGAGCGTTTCAATACTCCAAGCAGCCCAATATCCCTATTTTAGAGGCAGGGTCCCCTCTTTTGCCATCTCCACAGCCTCTGTGATGACCATGTCCCTCCCAACACTGAGCTGAAACAACCCTGGACTCACCCAAGGTCACTGCTGCTTTGGGCGCTGGACAGACCTCGCCCTCGCTTTCCCCTGTAAAATCAGCTTCTGCAGAAGCAGAAACTTTGCATACCACAAGAATAAAAAAATTAAAAGAAAATCTAAATATTACGAATATTAAAATGCTACTCACTGAATATTGTGGTCTGAACTATTTTTAATAGCCTGAATCCTTTTCAAGTTGATGGTTTTGCTCAGTCAAGGGCCCATGCTTGCAGCAATCTTGAGAAGATGGAGAAATTGCACATACAGTAGAAACAGAGCAAGTCAAGGACAAAGATACAAACCTTATCATTGATGTGGATTTTGTAAGACTCCCAGAGATAGATATCTATATATATTTTTTTTTTTTTTGGTGAAGCTGATTAATGCTATTTTAATGTGCAATATTTTGTGTTTAATAACGCTGGCCTTGCTTCTGAAAGGAGGAAGGGGTTTTACAGTTCAGCGTTTTACAGTCCGTTTTGCAAAGGGCTACCACTAGATTGCATCCATAATTTTTTATGCTGACACCAGTGACAGCAGATGGCAAACGGCCAAGACAGAGCCCAACTGCTCGCCTGAAACGGCACTGGTTTGGGGCAGATGGGGACAAAATGCAGCTGCAAAAAGAGGAAATACAAAAAGAAGAAATGCAGAAAGAAGGAAAGCAACATAGTTTAGCTGGGGCTGTGAAGAATTGCCCAAATATGTATTTATTTCAGAAGTCTCCATCCCCTCTGAACTCCGCAAACTGGGCAAGGCAAGGAAAAAAAATAAAACAAAATAAAAATCAATCCCTCCTTCCCCCAGTCACAGCCCAGCCCGGCCTGAGATTGCCTGCACTAACCTGCAAAGAATATTAAACGTGTGACAAAAAGCACTCAGGGGCAGACTCCTGCAGCCTTTCCCTACAGAAGGAGCTGAAGGTAAGAGCTGCCCCCAGAAAGCACTGCTCGGTGCTCCCTGGAGAGATGCTGCTGAGGAGCAAAAGCCCCACATGGGGGAGATGGATGATTCCTGCTACACTCCTACACCACCTCGGGAGAGGATTACATCCAGGAGCAAAGCCAGTCCTAACACACAGCAGAGAAACCTGCCGTGCTAAAACCAGCCAACTTCTCTCACCACATCTTTGCTTTTCCAAGGAGCAAAGAGCAACAGTTTTATTAGGATAAATTCCTTCCATAGGAAGGGTTTCACTTTTAATTACACCATTTTAAGGTTATAAATTGTTTTCTGGCCCTTATACATAATTAAATATAGAAGTTCCCCGAGCTTAATGTCAGTTTAAATTCCAGGCCAGAGCAAGTAATTTGTTTGCATGTTCAATGAACAAACCATTTCTTGCAGGTTTCAAAGAACTGTGCTCATGCATCATGCATAAAGGTTGCCTTTCTCCAAGCTGAAAGGTCAAGCAAAGCAGACCTGAAATTACACTTGGCCCTCCAAGGAGGAAGCTAGGGCCCCTAAAAACCAGAAATCAAACTTTCCATCTTCCTGTCTAGAAAAACCTACAGTTCTGAATTTTCCAGACCAGCTAATCCCAGAGTCATCCTGAATGCTCCCACACTGGCTTGTGTCAACACAAGCTTCAGGCAGCTAATGATGCACAGCTACTGCACAAGGATTTGGGATTACAGTCCCTGAGGCCACTGAAATCGATGCCGATGGCAACCCAGAATCCAGGAGAAACCTTTGGACCAGCTGTAAAAATGCACATAAAACACACATCCACACCTCCAAACCGCCCTGCACCATCACTGTTTGCTCAACTACAGCAGACTGGCGAGGAGTCAGCTGACAGGGCCAATTCCCAGTGGGGAGTGTGGGCTCTCCTCATCTCAGGGTTCCCAGCCGAGCTCTGTGTGGGGTGGACGGCAGATGAACATCCACATCCCACATGTGTGGCTGGACAGGAGCCCCCCAGACAAGGCACCAGCCCACCCTCAGACTACACTGAGCCAGCAGCCAGACTGCAATGCTTCTGCAAAAAAACTCTGGCTTAAACCAACCTTGGTCTTCCAAAAATGATGCCTTTAACCTTTTTCTATAAAGACCCTGCCCACTATTTATATATTTAAGGTTGCTCCTCCTAGACCAGTCTGAGTTGGAATGATTTCTGTCCATGAGCACCCATCACCAGTGAGACACGCATGGAGAAAGTGGGCTGCCAAGGCACAATTTGCCAATGCTGCTCCCATGAGAAACATTGAGTTTCTAACCCCAGGTTTCACCCATCCACTGTGGATGCATCCTTTCCTAAAGAACATCGTTCGATTCCCTTAAAAAACAAAAACACCAAGCACTGGAAGGACACCAAAATCACTACTTCTCAGTAATCACTAGTGATTTTGCTCTGCTTACAAGTACAGAGCTTTTACCCCTTTTATTTTGATACCACTGCAGAATTTAGCTGGCATGGGAAGATCAGCCCATTTCTTGATTTATTTTGCATTGCTGCTGGTACCAAATGTTTTACAAGTCAAGTCCTCCAAAGGAGGCTTACACAGGTAACTTGCTGGTACTCAGCTGTACCTTCACAATCACCACAGTTCTGAGGCTTTGAAGGGGCTGAGACCAAAGGTAGCAAAAATTTATGGTTTTCCCCTTAGAAAGGAAAAGTGGTGTTGATTCACCCAGGGAAGCAGACTGGCTGTGTGAGCCAGGCTGATTTATTTCCAGCCACTGTCCCCGGAGATCAGCCTGCCCTTTGACACCAGCTCCAAACAAGCCAGGTCCGAAAACAACTCAGAGTCACAGCAAACCCCTGCCTGAACTTCACCCCATTGGCGCCACGAGGCTGTGATGCTCCCGCCATGACCCGCAGCTTCCCACACACAGCAGCAGCGCAGTGAGGGAGCTATTTCTGCCCTTTATATAACACAGGATTCATAACATTCTCCCTGTGCCCATGGCCCACCTTTCCTTGTGCTACTGAGTAGTTTTTTTGCCACCTCTGGAAGCATCTGCTGCGTCACAGGCTCTGTGAGCACCACCTGCCTCAGGACCTGTCTTTGGGTTTTATCTATTTCAAAGCACAAAGAGGAAAACCTACAGAATGGTGTGGGTCAGAAGGGACCCCAGGGATCACAGAGTTCCAACCACCCTGCCACAGGCAGGGCCACCAACCTCCAGGCTTGGAGCTACACAAGGTTGCCCAGGGCCCCAGCCAACCTGGCTTTGAACACCTCCAGGGATGGGGCAGACACCACCTCTCTGGGCAGCCTGTTCCAGCACCTCACCATTCTCTCTGTAAAGAACTTCCCCCTAATATCTAATCTAAATCTTCCCTTCTTTAGCTTCAATCCATCCCCCTTGTCCTGCCATTGTCTACCCTGTTAAAAAGTCAATTCCCCTCCTGTTTCTCTGCTCCCTTCAGGGACTGGAAGGCTGCAATGAGGTCACCCTGCAGCCTTCTCTTCTCCAGGCTGAACAAGCCCATCTCCCTCAGCCTGTCTTCGTAGGGGAGATGCTCCAGCCCTTTAATCATCTTTGTGACCTCCTCTGAACCCTCTCCAACAGTTCCAGGAGCACGCTGGCAGCCCTGATGCTGCATCAACTTTTCTTCTCTTTGCTGTTAGGCTGAACTTTTAGGTCTGATAGTTAAAGCACAGCCTTGTAAGGAAATCAGGGCCAGGTTATTCGGCTCCTGGCCTCTGGCTCTTGCTATGTATCCTCCATTAAATACAGCAATAGATGTTTCTTGCTTTGCAGGAAGGTGTCTGTACACTAACCACATCCCCTCAGCCGCCTTTGCAGTAACCTGAAAACAAGCCTGTGAAAGGTATCTGCATTCCTCCCCAGCACTCGATTTGGGTATCTGTTTTAAGGAGCTGGTCCCCGTGACAGGAACGGTGGGACAACACACCGTCTCACTGCCCAGCAAGCTCCAGCTGCCAGCAGCATCCACACCACCTCCTCTGCACTACCCTTGGCACCAGGCAGAGACTGTGGGGAAAAGACTGATGCTGGGGAACAAGGGGGGGACTCTTAACTCTGTGCAAAAATGAACAGGGATTTGGTCAGGCCATTTTCCTTCTCACTAAACGTTTTCCGTGCTAAAATAACTGCCGAAGGCATCTGTCTCTTCTCCTCGCTTCCAGCCAGGCTGCTGCTGGAGCACCAGCACCAAGGGTCCCCTGAGCACCAGCCAGGCACACCCACAGCACTGCACTTGGGTGTCCTGAACAGAGGGGAAATTAATGAAAAATAAAAAAGGAAAAAATAAAATCTCCTGGGTAGGCTTCCTCAAACTAACTACTTTTTGTTTTTTTAAAGTGAGTATTTCCCAATTGGCTGCACAATAAATTATTTGCCATGTCATTAATTATGCATTATTGATTTAATACATGGTAATTTATGTTGACTGTGGCAATATTTCTCTGTGCTGAAGGTGCTGGATGCTGACAAGTCACCAAGAGAGATGCTACTACCTAGGCTGAAGAAAACGCTTCACAGCCATTAAAGACATCATGGTTTAGATGCTAACTTTGAGGAGATGTGGGATATGGCAGAAACGCCTAAAGCATCCTGCTAAAATTTCTCTTCACTGAGGCATTTCAGAACCTATTTCCCTCGTAGGAGCAACTGGGTTTGGCACCACTTGATCATCTGGGGTTAAGAGAGAGAGGATGGAGGAAGGTAAGTGACAGTCACACGGGAAACTCTATATTTCGCTATCAATAGTTAATCTACTGTGTCACATTTCTTAGAGAACTAAATGAAATGCAGTGAGCGCTGTGTAAAATTGGAGCTAGGGAGCAAAATAATTTTGTAGAGCAAATAACTTTCTCATACTGGCTGTTTTATGCCCTATTGAACAACCAGCAGTTTATGAAAACAAAGTTTCATAAATATCGGTGGAGATTTCCTTCCCGTGCAGGAAAAGCTCTGTGGATTTAGAGGGGCTCAAACAAGAGGCCAGGTTGGATGGGGCCTTGGGCAACCTTGTGTAGATCCAGGCCTGGAGGCTGGTGACCCTGCCTGTGGCAGGGGGTTGGAACTCTACGATCCTTGGGGTCCCTTCCGACCCAGACCATTCTATGATTCTATGACTGGGGAGAGCGAGCAGAGGGCTGAGGAGCAGCCAGCACTAGCTGGGTCTGGCCCAGAGAACAGCAGAAATCATGGGGATGGGTACTCGTCCCAGAGCAGCATCCTTCGGCTGAGAGGGGCCAGAGCACAGCTCTCAGCACATAGATGCAACAGCGATGGGGCAGTGAAGGGGCAGCTTTTGGTGCCCTCTTGATCAGTTCCTAGGGGAAGGGGTGGAGGTTAAAAACCTGCTGGGATTGCCCCCCACCCCCCACGACCTTGAAAAGTAGGAGGATTTTTTCAGAAAGGCTGCAGGGAAAACACGCCCCCCACGTGAAGCACAGACGGGTTTACCCAGCTGCTTGCAGCAAGCCAGGGCTCATCCAGGAGGAGAAAACATGCCGAGCCTGATACTGCATTAAGATCCAAAGAGAAACAGCATCACTGTTAAACCACTGGGCATCGCTGGTAACGCGGCTGTTTGCACTGAGACTCCTTTTACCCATACCCATCTCCAGGCTTTACCCAGAGCTTCGAACGCTGACCGGTCTCGGGAGACCTGCCTTTGTACAGGCTGGCGTATCACCCACAGCGTATTACCTTATTACCTGGGGCCACAGCACTAGCTGGGAGGACTTGACAGAGACACGAAAGTGTATTACTTTCATCTCAAATAGAAACCTGTCACCTCCGTGACTCAACCTCACCTACGGCGTAGGAGTAAGTATGACTTTACTTACAAAGCCAGGATTTCTGCCAGATGCTATTGCAATTAGAAATTCTATTTTTAACACCTCAAGTAGAGCCAATTTATTATTTGAAGTTGAATCGGGGTGAATCTAAATTAACTTCTATTAAATGAGTTGGGAACAAACACTTAACACAGCAATCAAATATTTTCCTCTGTTGCCCTCTCTCACTCCTCACCTCTGAAAACAACCATCTGCATCAGCACAACACACAGACACATGCCAGCTTTGTTTATGGGATGCTCCAAGATACATAAAACAACTTTTTCTTTGGATTTCCCAAGGATAAGGAGAGTTTAACTTATAATTACTGTGAGCCACGTTGGAAATGTTTCAGATAACCTATGGCCAAGCACAAAATCTGGACTGAAGAATTACTGACCCCCTCTGAAAGCCATTCCACTGTGAGAAAACCACAATTTGAGTGTTACTGCTCTGAGGAAAATTGCTAACTCCCGAAGTATCGAGGCCCTGAAAGCGACACAATGAAATCTAGGCTTTATGAAGTTTCCCTGTGAGAAGCCTCCATCAACTACAACCCCTGAGGGAAGCAGCCGGCGGCCAGCACCAAGGGCTGTGTTTCTGCCAACACTGGCTGTATCACATAGCTCTCTGGACAGCACCCCGGCCCTCTGCTCTGTGGGGTGTCAGGCTGAAACTGGGTACACCATCAGCTTCAAGTCTCCCTTCACCTCTCTGCTTGAGCTGCAACACAAAACCCGGCCTCTCCTCATAGGTCTGCTGGGCTCCATCAGCAGGGGGCTGCCATGCTGGCTGGATGCAGCCTCTGATGTATCTGGTGTGAGAGAGGGTGAGGGAAGGAGAAGGTTGCTGTCTGCAGCTGACTTTCCTGGGCTAACCCTTTGAACAGTTTTGTTTTTTTTTTTTAATATTTAAATGACGTGATAAAAATCAGCAATGAATTATGCAGCATCACTTGATAAGTCCAGCCCCAACAGTTCTTGAGAATCCCATTTTAAAGTTAAATTGGAGTTTGATCCTTTATCTCAAAGCTCTAATAAACTAAGCAAGCCATGTGCTGTACTCTGCACCAAATCACCCTCCACCAAGCAGGGTTGTTGCCCTAACCCTCCCCATCCCCAAGCATCTGGGGAGCCTGGGGAGCTCTCCCTGCAATGACCCTGCCCTTCTACACAATAGTGGTGCTAGCAAAACAAAGGTCCTGCCCATCCCTTGCCACAAACAGGTACATCAGCAGTCAAGTTTCTTCTACCCACCTGGTAACCAGCAAGCTTGCAGATAAGCCCACCCTTGCTGGCAGGGTTGGGGGAAGTGCCCATCGCCAGTGCTATTGTACAGCAGCCCTGCAAGCTGTCAGTCAGAGGAAAGCTGCTGCTTTTCCTTGGCCTTTGCTCAGAAAAGTTTCTGGCTTTTCCAAGAAACCTTCACCATGTCTGTCAGTCGACAAGCCTTGCAGCTGATTTTTATCTCAGCTTAGCAGTTTAACCTAAAAAGCATCCCTGGTCCTACCTCAACACTGCTGTTCTCTAAGAGGGTGACGGCTGCCTGCCTGACCCCAGGGCAGCTGCCCGTCCCCTCCTGTGTGAATTTATCAGCAAGAAAAACATCTCTGGCCATTAACGGGACGAGTATTTTGATGGATGAACTATCACAACACTGCTTGCTGTAACATTTTGTACTGCACCAGCTCCTCTCGTGCCAAATGATGGAAGACCAAATCAGCAGAAGTGAGGGTTTTTTTGTTTGTCCATCTGTTTTCCCCACTCTGGGCAGCAATTTTAAAGATTCCAGCCATGAATACCTTAACGGAGAGGCTGAACGGAGGTATGTCTGCAGTGTTAACCACAGGTCAGGTTTCCAGACCTCTGGGGCTTGCCCTGCAAGCACTTTCTGGAGATGCTGCTGAACACCTAGTGATTCAGGTAGGATGGCTGAACCAGGAGGTAAAGCAAGCAATACCAATGCAACAATAACATGCCTTCTGCCATTATACAAATACTTACTAGAGCGGAGGTAGAGGCCTGAGAGGTACCACATACGCAGACTAAAGTCTCATCCCCAAAAAGCCAGTCTTAATGAAGTCAGGCCTCATTACAGCTTCTGCTCTTGCAGCACTGGGCAAGGCACACCGTGAGCCAGTGTCCCTTTGCACATCCTGCTGGACATGCTTTAAAAGGTCTCAAAGTTTGGAGACAATGTGCATGGCTGTGTGGAACAGTGCAAGACGGGTGCAAGGGGTTAAATTTGAGATCCCACATGATCCCAGTGATCCCAGCATCCAGCAGTGTGAGGTGCTGAGCTCAGATACCTCCTTCTGAGAGCTGCGCAGATCACCACCCCAAGATCATTTTCCATTCAAGAGTCTGGATAAAAAGGCCCTCAAGTGTCACTAATCCAAATGTGTAGATCGGGACCTGGCTCCACCGCAGAGCTGCAGCCTTAGCGAGCTGCTACAGAGAGGACAACCAGCAACACGTACCTCCAACAAAAGCTTTAATACAGCACTAAAAGGCTGCGCTCTGCGAGCCACGTCATCCCACTCCACTCCGGGTCCCGACTTCCTGTGCCTTGCCCGTGACGTATCCAAAATGAACAATTTAATTAATTAAATTAAAATGCATTAAGCAATTTCAGTTCTCCTGAAGCACCAATTATTACAGCAGGGGGAAAGAAAACAGTCATCATCAGTGGCCTGGTGACATTAAAAATAATAACCAGGGGAAAAAAATAAGCACAAGTAATAGCAGAGCACAGTGTGTGGCAGCGTCCCAGTAAGAACTGGGAACACAAACAGCTGCTGCAGAGAAAAATGGGCAGGGATGAGAGCGAAGGAGGCAGGCCTGCCTGTTCCCTGCCATCACTCCAGCGCAGTCCCACACTGGCAGTGGCGAAAGGCGCACTACACCCACCCAGACAGTGCCAGACAGCCAAGCCACAGAGCCCCAAAACAAGCCAGTCTCTCCTTAATCTGAGGCTGAACAGCTTCCAGCTGGGAACACAACGTGGCCTGGGGAAGGGATCCATCTCCTCGTAAAGAAAATCCTTCTCTACACCATCAGCATTTTTAGAGGAGGATACCCTTGGACATGCCAGGGTACAACAGCGGCCACGTTCCAACTGGAGTATCCCAGCATCACCACCAAGCCTGCTGTCTGGCCCAGTAACTGATGTGAACATAAAACACATCCTCGCCAAGATGCTGCAAATAGGAGGAAATCCTCTGTCCCCACAGGAAACAGCCCTCAAATTAAAGCCAATGCCTTGTACAAGCTATTTGTATCTAAGGCAGCCTTTGATGCCTCCACACGCACCGGGACATGATCTCCAAAGGAGAAAACCTCTTCTTGAACACATTAGTGCAATTTCTTTGAGCTTCCAAGAAATAAAAATTGGGTTACTCCCAAACTGACTTGGTCCCAACAAATAAAAACTAAATAAACAATAAAATATTCCCTCAGAAGCAGGTTGACTTGGAAGCTGACCCCTGGCTTCATCCACAGTGTGTTGTGCAACTGGCATGTGCTATATGTTGGTCACTTTCCTCTCCCAAACCCTGCCACTCCAAAGCACTGGGCAAACGACGGGCACCTTGATTCCACAGGTTGATGCCCAGCTTGAGTCAGTCCCAGCGAGGCTTCAGCATCCAGATCCAAACTAGGCCCGATTCTGCGATGATGTTCAGCTACAGCAGCCCTGAAGTGGGAGGAAGCACCAGGAGCTAGGCTAAAGAGATGTCCCAAGGAGAGCATCTTCTAGAGGGATTCCTTCCACAGCAGCCCTCCAAAGCCAATGCAACGCTATGCTCTCTGATTGAACCTCCCAGGTTTCAGCACGACCACAGTAAGGCAGAAGGCTGCTCTGCTTTTATTAAACCCCGAGCTTCCCTGCCATGCCCAGACACGCATGGCATAGATCTAGACACGCAGCATCTGTTA
This sequence comes from Hypotaenidia okinawae, assembly GCA_027925045.1. Taxonomy (NCBI): domain Eukaryota; kingdom Metazoa; phylum Chordata; class Aves; order Gruiformes; family Rallidae; genus Hypotaenidia; species Hypotaenidia okinawae. The sequence goes on from BSDF01000004.1 coordinate 11,884,698, forward strand.
TTAAAGCATTTATCTTCTAGTATGAGGTGTGTCATACATACACCCGCAAGTGCCACAGGCGAGCGATGCAGGCATGGGGTTGGAATAGCTTGATGATATTTTACTTCTCAAAACAAAGCAAGAGAAGGGATTGCAGGCGCAGAACGCCAAGCACATCGCTGAAAGGACTGATCTGGATCGACAGCTATGGATTCCTGCAGCCACAGGAAAGAGGTCAAGACAGAAAAACATTCCTATAAGATACCAGTTTATCATAGCTACCTACACCGGTCCTCGCTCATCTTTTTTTGATAACAACAATAATAAATGGTTTCTCCATTATTTCCCTGTTTCCCAGCCTGCACAGAGCAAGCACCACCACCAAGATCAAAAAGTTCCTGCAACAGATCGCAAGCCTGATTCCTCTCCCGTGTCCTGCGGACTTCTGAAGGAGCCCGCAGAGCCATTATCAGTGCCGGCTCCCATCAATGAGCCTTTCATGTGCTAAAGCCTCGTATTGACACTCACTTATTTATAGCAACTGCACTGCACCATTCATTTAAACACATCAGCATTTGTGAATAAAAGATAAAGTGGATTTTGAAGCCTCGGCCTCAGAACACACCAGCCAGAAACAGGAGACAAAGCTCTCTAAAGGTGAAGCTACAATCGGTGATGGTCCCTCAGCTCCCCGCAACCTGACTTCCACCAGCGCATGATGCATCTCCACTCTCCAAGCCTCTCTCTTTCCAGCCCACACAAATGGCACCAAAGGGCTGTGAGGACTCCAGGGTTCCTTGGCTTTAGCCACCTCACCTTTAAGTGACAACTGCTTTTGATTATTTCTTTTGACTTAGTACTTTGCAGGTACATAACACGTGCCACAGATCTTTGCCATCATGTTCAGTGTCAGCTGTCAACATTTCCATCATCGTAACTCTATTTAATCATCGCCTCTTGTTGAGACTTACTAGCAGAAAAAGAATAGAACTATTCCCAACTCTACTCCAAAGAGCAAACCAGCTGAAGGGAGAGAAGGAAAAGGGCCCTAATACCGTCCAGCTGCAACAAACGCAACTAAGTTGTGAGAGTGCAAGGGTAAGCCAAAAATGTTGAGGAAATCCTCAACATTTTTGACAAAATGAAAGACTTAGTGCCCGTGGTTCAACGTGTCCGTGCTCTCTACTTCAGTCCATGCATTGGTGAGGTCAGTTTGTAATTAAGCCCAAATCAACAATGGAATTCCAAGCCTGGATCTCCAAGTGGCAGATGGATGAGAGCGATGATGAAAAAAACAGGATGGAGATGAGAGCATCCAAGGGTGCTGCCTTTTCAAAACCCCTCGGCAAACACCGAGCCCGCTCAGGATTGAAACAGCCCCGTTCGGGGCCAGCCTTGCGCCAGCCCAACACAGCTGAGCCAAGGTTAAATTGGATTTCAGTGAGTGTAAAGGAGACAAAGATCAACCCCCTGGGAATCAGTGCTGACATTCACATGGCTTTATGACACAATTCACAATATTTGACATTCTTATAGTTTCAGCTTTTGGCATCTGGGTTTCTAGTTACAAAGCATTTGGGTCTTTGTCATTCTGGGGCTGAATAATAAGAAAACAATCAAAATTCAATGTGATCCAAGAGCCTCCAAAAAGCTCAAGATAGAAAAGAAGTTGCTGCTGCCTCATTCTTGTGATTTTAGTGTTTCAGTCAAACATAGTTCATGAGGAGAAGCTGCCACGTGTGAGCTCAGGTCATAGCTGCTGCTACACGGAGCATCACACACGTTATTAGTCATGCAAATCGTGATGCAATTTGAGCTTCCATCCTCAGAACTCATATTTCTTTGAGAAGAGTCCAAGAGCTCAATTAAGCGAAGGTGAATTTCAACTGGGCCAGGCCCATTAACGGATGATCAGCAGGGTCTCTGACATGCTCCTGCAGCCCCCACACTGGGCAAATCTTAACTCCAGGGACTCCAGTGGCAACAAACACTCTCCTACACAGCAGTAAACACTCCAGCATCCAGATGGATACAAGCAGGTATTTCACAACCACATATTGCCAGGTGCACCTTATTTTAGCCATGTTTTTCTGGATAACACCCGCATCAGCATCTGGATCACAACCAAAGTGCAGAGAAGCACATTCTACAGCAAAGAAACTTAAGCATTACTTTTTAAAAAACCTTTATAATATTATTTTGCTTCTGAAAATAAAAATAAAAATCAGAAGCACAAGCAAGAGAGAAAAAACAAGGCAGCGTGTGTGAGAGCCATGGGAGATGCCTGTCATCTCTGGGTACTCTGACCCCCAGCCTTACATGCTGCCTGGATGTGTCACCGAATCTGGGTGAGCATCACAGATAAGACATATGAGGAACAGTTGATTAGGATAAATCTTTCCATGGAAATCAGCATAATGGCAATGGTTAAAACCACTGCTTTTGATCAGTCTGGTTTACTCCACGAGCTCAGCACGGCCAGCTGCCTGCCTTAATTATATCAAAAGCCCACACGGGCCAGGGAAGCGCTTCCTTCCCCCATCCCTCCTAAGCCCTTTAAGACCATCCTATTCTTCCCTATCACCAGTACCTGGATGCCCAACCTGGGCAGGATGCCCATGCCGGTAGCAGGATGCCTGACCCACTTCTACAAATAACAAAATCCTGCACTTAGTTGGTCAATTATAAGGAAGAAGAGAATTTTTTTTTTTTTAATTTTTCCTTTTTTTTTTTTTTTTTTCCCCTGCAGCACCACAATATGTGATAAAATGCTATTCTTTAAAAAGAAGAAAGACTTCACTGGAAGCAGCATGCTACCTAGAGAATCTTTTTCAGCACAGAGGCTGCAGGTAAACACTCCTTTTCCATGGGGAGAGCTTTCTACAGGAGTAGGTTGGAGATAACCTGCTTTGACTCTGCACTGAGATGAACAGTGCTCCAGTAGTCAGCGTGAGGGCCAGCAATACGATGCAGCAGCTCTGATGGTCTTACCTGGCACAGGAAAAAAAATACAAATCTCCCTTTTAAACATCTTCTAAATCCTCTCTCTCACAAGTGAATTAACAGCCTGCGGGAAACAACCTCGTCTGCTCAACAGTAAGTGCACAATTTTGTGTTAAGGCACAATTCTGGGTCTGCAGGAACACCATACTCCTGTGGCCAAGCATAGCAGGCAACCGCTGCTGAAATCAATATCGCTTATCAATGAAGAGGAAAATACATCCAAAGCCTTTGAAGACTTCTAAGCTCATTGTAATGAAGCTTCCTGCTCTAATCTAGCCTGTGCACGCAACAGAAACAGGCAGGCTTCTGTTTGCAATTCCTGCATTTTAAATAATTCACAAAGAAATCAAGAGAGCTTATCACAGCACGCTGGGGATTGCAGCAGGCACCGCTTCGCTCCTCCCTGGGATATCTGTTGCTTCTGGTTCTGCAGGACAACCCTTACTCCTCACCCCAGAAACATCCCAGGAACAGCCTAGTGCAAAGGGCCACTCATATACCTGGAGGACACCCAAGCCCCCTGCTCCAGATGTCCTCTGCAGGCTTCTTCCATTGGCTGGGGAAATCACTGAGACTTCATACAGCAGGCTGCTCTCGTAAACAAGCAGCGCTCATAAAAAAATACAAGGCCTTCATTAGCCAAAGCAGAGGCAGCAGCAGACCTCAGTGCACCTAGTCAGGCCTTGCAGGGCTTTGCAAGGGAGCACAAAGCCTGTGGAGATGGGGCTGCGGACCCAAGCAGCAGGCTCTGCCACAGGACCTCCGTGCTGAGCAGGGTGCAGCCCCTTCAATCCTGTATCCTGCTGGGATGCCACGGGGCTGGCCTCCCACAAGCCATGACCGATGCAGCAGAGTTCTGGTCGCTGCCAGCAGCCCTGCTCCATCCTCAGACCAGCCTGGGCAAGGAGGGGTGCCCAGGCGAGGACAGGCCTTGGAAGACTGGAAAGCACACATGACATTGGATGGGTACACGTGTGGGAACATGTGCAGAAGCAAAAGGGAAGACCAGGAAACCCCCCAGGGAGACAGCCTGACGCCACAGTGAGAATGCATCTTCAGCGCAGTGTTTTCCCTTGTTCTCTTACACTTCAGCATTTCCACTCAACCATGTCCAGCCAAGCTGTTGTTACTGGCCACAGCACTGCTACCCTCAGGGCTGAATTAGTGCTTCTTCTACAGCCAGCTCCTCTCTTGCCTTAAGGGATGCTGGAGACGGGGTGGAAGAAGGCTCCTTCCAGCAGCCAGCCTCCCGGCATGGAAGTGCAATACCTGTATAATTCACTTTGAAGTTCCCAGCCTCTGGGCACGAAGCAGCAACCAACATAGGGCTGATCTCTGTAAACATCCAGTCAACACACCGTGTTTCTCAGCACTTGCATCTTCCCTGGTGGGTTTGTAATCATTGGAACTGCTTTGCCCTCCTCAAGGAATGGTTTGCTTGGAGGTGAGAAGGCAGCAACCCATTCCCTGGGTCAGATACCTATGCAGGTGGCGGTCCAGCATCCCGCAGAGGCAGGGGCTGCTGGAAGTGATAGGATGCCTGGCACACATCTGCTGCAGCTTCCTCTCTTGAACCTTTATGTTCTGCTTTCCCATGACACATACTTACTGCCAGCAGCTATTTTTCTTCTTCCAGTTTTGCTTTTAAAAAACAGGAAAAAGTGAGCTTGCTTTCCTGATAAAATTTGAGGAGTCTCAGAAGAAACGTAGCCTAAAGGACTTGTTTTTCAAAAGATGAACAGGGGGAAATTGTTTCCAGAGCAGTTCACCTGCTTTGGAAGCATCTCTGTCTTCTTTTTCCCCAGAAACCTCCCTGAGTGAGTATGTTCATCAGCCATGTGGCAGGAGCTGAGCCCAAAACACAGAGCTACCTCTGCAGGGGCTCACCTACCTGCAGCCTTTCTGCTGGGCCCCCAGTGCTCCCAGCCCACCTGGAGAACTGAGCGCAGCCAAGAGGCATCACTGCTCATCTCTGGGCTGCAGCCCAGACCCCACCAAGGACCACAAACCACTCTTCTCTCCCAATTGCTCGTGTAGCTGCCTCCAACCCACAGACCACACCACGTCCCTCATGCATTTCTGGGAGAGTGAGGAGTGGAGGGTGCAGTAAGAGGGCTCCTGGAGCAGACCCGAGCAGCTGGGTGGGAGAGGCAAGCATTCCACACATGAGGCACGAGCCAGCCCTCTGCAGAGTGCCTGCCAAGCCTTCAACAGAGGGGCAAGCAAATGCTCTTCATTTTCCCTTCCTCGAGAGGTGCAGTACTTCTTGGCCCCAGCTTTTTAATCCCATACTCATATTTAAGTGTTCTGCTAATTAATCCACTGCAAAGCCTCCCACTCTGTCATGTTCCCCCTTGCCAGAGCATGGCTGCACCACAGAGCAATACCAGCAGCCTGCCAGTGCTAATTGCTTTGGGAATAAGATGGCACTGGCCCCGAAGAGCACCAAACTCCCACAGCTTGGGGATTATGTTACACTTCAACTTGTCATCCATCAAAACCCAGAAACCGATCTCACCCAGTGGAAGAAAAATCAATAGCTTTCTCTTTCAGCACCAAGGGATGTATTTTGTCTCCTCTCCCAGGGCCTTAATCAAGGGACATGATCCCAGATAACGTATCGGTGATGGCTTTGCAGCAGTTAAGGACGTTTGGCACACTGCGGCAGGCTTCAGCTGTGGGCCACTTCTCTGGGTGAAAATTCATTCCTGCTAAGAGGCTGAGGTTCAGTCAAAGCATTAGATGGACCAACACAGGTCAATCTATGCAGGACAATGCCAGAAGGACAATGCCATGTACTCCAGGAGCTGAGCTGAAGACAGCACTAGTGAAATTTTGGGTTCTGACCAAATGGTAGCCCAGCAGCATCCCTCTGCCAGCAAGTCACCTCGCCTTGCAGGGATGTAGCCACAAGCCTGCGGTATCTGTGAGATGAGGTGCAGGAGCACTTACAGCACCCAGGAGTACCAGGAGGGGAAGCTGGAGATGCAGAGTACTTCTTGGCAGGAAGAAAGCACTCATAACCTATCACTGAACACCCTGCCGAGGCTAATTGCTGCATTAGACATCTGAACAAACAACACTAATCACCACATTAAATAACTACAATTAATGCTGCGCTGACAAGCAAAGTGCCACGCTGCACGTGATGCCCCCATCTTCACACTCTGCACAGCCACCCCTACACCAGGTCAGCAGAGGGCCTGAGCCTGGTCACACCAGCTCTGGATGCTGCTATGAACGAAGCCCATCATGAGGCCATTTCTCCTGACTGCCCATGAGCAGAGCAGAGGCACGCAGCATCGGTGACTTGCTTTCATTCTTTCAGCATGCCCTTTGAAGGAGACATCTGCAAGGTGGGCAGAGACATGTTGCTGAGTAGCATTTCACTCTCAAAACCTTCAGCATTCTGCTCCCCTCTTCCAGAGCAGACAGGGAATGCTCTTGGGAAGGGAAAGGTGTTTTAGCACTGCGGTAGTTTGAGCTCCTGGAGGAAGAACACTGACAAGGGGCAGACAGGGACACCACAGCACTTGCGGTTCTGACACCGCACACAGAGCCAGACCCTGCTCCCAGCACTGCTCGGTGCTCAAGGCGGCTCACTGACAGCCCCATAACTCTGCTGGGACCAGCCTGCAAGGCCAAGCCTCCCACCAGCTGGGAGATGCAGAGGAGAGCTTGGTGGTTTTAGAGCCTCTGGCTCAGCAATGAATTTCATTTCATTTATTTACAAAAACAGCATTTCTGTGGCAAGCCTAGGTTAAAAGCATAAATAAAACATTTGATGTCGCTCTGGATTTTCACACAAGAAATCGATAGGGATTTGATTTAGTAATAATGAGAAGAGAGCACTGTTTATTACCTGTCAGAAGGGCAACAAAAAGCACCAAAGGGTCTTACTCACCCTTGGCACTTCCAAGCAGCCACTTCACACTGGCAGTGCCCCTGGCAGAGGGAGCAACCTGTGGTACCCCACAGGACCGAGACAACATCTCGGACCAGGCGAGCAGACACACAGCTCACTCTTACACTTTCTCCCCCTTTAACTTTTCCCCATTCCCTCACTGACTGGGGCCTCTGGCCCCTTCCCATCACGGTTTCCAGGTGGTTTGCATTAAAAGCAGCACCCGCATTTGAAGAATCTTTGCTCTGCACACAAGACCTGCAGCCAGAGATGGTGGAGGACAGTCTAGCCACCCAAGTCCTTCAGTCTGGGAATGCTGCCCTCTCCCCACATCTCCATACTGCCCTTCACAGCACCTGCAAAACCCCACGTGTGAGACTGAAAACCATGCTCCCAGCTAGCAGTGGGGGAGGAACACAGGACAGCTGGGTGACAGAGTTGCTCAATTCACCCCAAAATCCATCTTGACCAATGCTGAACCCAACAGAGGAATATGGCAGTAGCTTTCCAGGAACGGGTTATGGGGACTAGACGATACTGTTAGGACGAGGGGTCATTGAACTAAGAGCTCTCATCTCCACTCTTGTGTTGCTGCTGCTGGATGGAGCCAGAAACACAGAAGAGGTGAAAGAATCCCTGTGCCAGAGGAGGTTTCGTTGCTAATTAGACTTGAAACACAGCTCTGCCTTGCTGCGGCCCTGGCAGACGTCACCAAGCACGGTCAGGGCACAGGGGAGCACTGGTCGAGCCAGGCACCATCTCATTAACGCAGACCGAGTCCGAGCCCTGCTGCATCCTCCTCCCCAGGTGGCAGCTCTTGGTTCCCACTGGAACTGTGTTATTGGGATGGGAAAGCACACACTTGTTTACTAATTCGCTCATCCATATGTTTCCAGGCAAGGATGACAAGGGTTGCCACTGGCACCCTGCTAGGGGCTGTCCCCTCCACAGCCAAAGGAGCAGGACCCTGTGTGAGAAGAAAACCCCCTCCAGATCTCTCCATAACATTCAGAGTGATTTGCAAATCAAGTCTGCTCACGTAGTCATCATCAGGTACATGGGACTTCCAGTTAATTAGTTTCTAATGTTATTAATTACCTGTCTTGCAAGCATTTTACATCAGACACACAATGTTTAATTTCATACATAAGAACCCAGAGCACTCAACTTCCAATATTAATCGGGGGAACTGCTTTTAACACCAGTCTCATTTTCACAGCACAATGCTAGTACTTACATGAGAAAAGCTCTGCTACATCCCATCATCTGGCACTTGGTTATCATCAAGAAGCACAAGAACCACATGCTGTTGCCTAATTAAGTCCCTGTAGCACGGGGGTCTATGGGGAGGGATTGTTTTTTGGCTTTCATTAAGAAAAAGACCCCCTGGGTGCTCAGCGCAGTTCCTGGGGTGCCCTGAGCCCCTCCACAGGGCGCAGCGCTCGGGTCTCACCAGGCAGCTTCTTTATTTTCCTCAGATGTTTGGAGCAGGGTTCGCTCTCACTGCCTGCCCCCTGAATGGGCAACTTCACAGTTTATTTTGGGAGGCTGAATATTGCACTTGGAGCGCATTTTACAAAACGCTTACGCTCCCCCTTTGTCACAGATCTGTGTGCTGCTTCCTTCATCGATCGCTCACCCAGAGCGCGTAGAGAGGCGGGGGGAGAAAGGGGTGTGGAAAACACCACATTTCAGCACTGAAAAATGTAAGGGTGCATCTCTCCCTGGGTGCATCTGCACAGAGAAAACGTCCAGCCTTATTTGCACATAATGATAATAGCCACAGCCAGCAACGTTCTGTGCTCCCGAGTCACAGCCACTGTGCCCACCACATAAGTAGCCTGTGCCGACGATGGAGGAGCTGTGCTCCTTGCAGAGAGCAGTTCCGTGGACGGAAGGAGCCATCCCCCCAAACCCACACTGGGGGCACAGCCGAGCAGCCCACCCTGCACTCTGGGTCAACTATCAACACCTGAGATGTCCCAGCCCCTGCACCCACGCTCCTCCAAAGTAAAAACCCGGCAGTTCCCCCGTGCTAGATGCTAACTTCAGGCCAGCCAGGTGTTCTCTTTGCTAACTTGTACAGAACATCCCACCCCCATACTCCAGCCACGGGCTCCCAGCTGCTGGTAACAGCTCTGCAACTGGGTGAAGTAGGGGACACTATTGGCACAACTCTGATGATGAGGTGCTGAAGAAATTATGTTTCTATGGCAACATCTTATCACAACACTCTTTGGATGCTCATTAGGGTTTTCTAATTCTCCTGAACTTGCTCGGTCTGTAATTCCCATTTATTCCAAAATCATCCGCGTGCTCTGTGGGACCCTCTGCAAACTGCATGGCAGATCCTTGCTCAGAAAGAGCTCTGTCTGCTGGCCTCACCAGAGAGGAGACCTTCACTTCAGGTGTGCCAGGGACCACAGCATCTGTGCATGAAAGGACCAGATTATTCTCAGCATCTTGGATAAGGGAGTCGAGAAAATAACGGCATTCTTGCGACGCTCTGTGAAACGCCTATCGTGGCACATGGAACAATTTATGCCTTAAAATAGACCGAGAACAAAAGGCTAAGATCATTAACAAAAAAAACCCCAGACAGTAAAAAGCTTCACAAGCATAAATCAAGAGAACAGAAGAAAAGCGCTCGCCAAATCAACACCACCGCATTTAGACAATTACCAGACGACAGAGCACAGCCTTCCTCTAGAAACATGGGTCCCATGAAGCAACAGGGCAAACGCAGCACTGCTTATGCAAGAAAAGTATTTGTTTCAAGAAGAATGTGTGCACTGTCACCAAAAGTACTGCCCCTTACACCACATCATCCCCAGAAGCATAATCTCCCCAACACAGGGCTCTTTACAAACCCCAGACCTCTCCAAGGAGGAGATCCATCCCCACAACAACCTGGAAAGGGATACACACACTGAATTCAACAAAAGAGCAACTAAAAATTAAGTTCCTGCTCTCCGGGGCACAGATTCCCTTCCCCAGACCTTCTTCTACAACCTTCAAGCCTTGTAAAGAGCCCAGACTGAAAGGGCGACCTCAGGGCATCCTGCTCTGTCCTCAGCAGCTCAGATGGCAGCAGCGATGTCAGCTAGGAGCAATTACAGCCCTAAAATAGCAACCTGATTTTAAAAAAATAGTAAGGAGGAAAAAATAATCCCTTTTTCCTCATTGCAGCACGTATGATTATGGTAGAACTTGATGCTGCAGTAGAAAGGCAGGGATGCCAGCAGATCTGAGAGGAGGATCTGTCACTCGCAGGCATCACCAGGATCTCTGAGCTTGATACAAAATCCAATATTCTCAGGAATGGAGAATGTGGCCTCAGACCTTGCACACGTCTTACCCTCCTCAGTTTAGCTTATAGTCTATCTGCCCTTTCCTCTGAAGCCCCGTGGTTCTGATGCCATTTAGTAATTCTTTTGTTTGCTGCTGGGTGAGCATGGGCACAGTCCCACTCACACCTTGAAAAAGGATGAAACAACTCAAAAGATTCAGACTCACACCTCAAAAAAAAGATATGAACCAACGGAAAGATTCAGGCATCACTTTACACCGTACTTTGTAACCCCCAAAACGTTATGCTGGAAACTCCACATACAGGAATCAAGATGACTTTGCTGTTTTATTCCCAGTATACAAAACTTCATCCCCAGCACTCCCTGGTTGCCGTAAGACCCATGGCCATATCAGCAGCACCATCTGCGACTCCATCCAAGCTTATAAGCTAAGCAATGCCAGGCATGGTGCTTTCGGCTGGAGCAGCTCTCCTCCGCTTCCCCCATCACGCAACACCAACGATGACAAACTGTGGCTGTACACTACATCCCAGAGATGGCCCTGCTGCAGCAGCAGAGGTTACTTAAAGTTAAGGCTAATGTAACATGCACTTAAATATGCATGTGCAAGAAAAATCAATATGGCACTTTAGGCACAAGTATTACGGGGTCTAGATGTCCATTACCAATTTAAGATATCAGTTTAGGAACAGCTATAAAAATGCCCTCTGCAAACAAATTGTCCATTGGTAATGATCTTGCCAAAAGTGGAAAATTTAGGGTGTGCTATAATTACATTTCCAAAGTTAGAGGAATCACCGTGTGAAGTGAGAGCTCACGAGATGCCATGGAATGTGTCACCAAAAGAACACATTTCAGCTGGAGCCGTGATGGAAAGATGTTTGCTTATTTTTAGCCTCTAGAGGTCACAGCCTCACAGTTAAATCCCCACAGTCAGACAAGCAGTCTCTATTTTTGCTCCAATACATCATTTATAAGGCAGCGCAATCTTTTAAACAGCCCAATTTAAGGTCTCAATTTTGTGGACATCAAAAGAAACTTCGACTGGTCTTTACAGCTCTACATAACCCCCGGGCTGAGCGCAGGAAGGGGGCGTGCAGCAATGCCTCTGCTTCTGCAAGCTGCACAGGTCCCATTCACGACCCGTGGTGCTGAGATGACAGAAGTGGGTAGAACTGCCGAGGCATGAAATTGGTTTAAAATGATGAAGTGAAGATCTGTTTTTCTTCACGATCAAGCCACATCTGAGAACACCGACAGCAGTGTATTTAATTCCCCTGAAACCTGATCCATACCATTGTTTTTTTTCATTCCCTTATTTTCCCGTTCGGAAGCCAACACCAGCCTCTGCTATGTTATTACCTGCGAGTTTTTCACTTGACCAAATGTCACCATGCAGTTTGGCAGTAATTTCTTGAAACGGAGAGGAAGAAATGCCTCCCTCTCGGTTCCTCCAGACTGTGAGAGATGGAGCACAGTGACCTATGCTGTGCCACTTCAGAGATGCTCCCAGAGCCACTCCAACACAGGGCCACCCAGCAGCAGCGAAGCCGAGCAAGGAGAGCAATGTTTCTGGAAGTGATAGACACCTCAATCCAACCATCCCTGGCCCCTTGTTTAGCCCAAGCATGGCAACGACTCGGAGCCATTTTAACACTGGATGCAATGGCCAAAGGCTGCATGTCCTCCTGGGTGAGCGGAGAGGAAGAGGAAGATGCTCAGATGATGACGGATGCCACTCTCTGCCGGCGCCAGACGCTTCAGTCAGACACTTGAGTGCTAGACCCACGGTGCCACCCCAGCTAGACTTTGCATTATTGGACTATGCACCATAAAAGCATGCTCCAAGACTTTAAAAGGGCCTTCTTCCAGAGACAAACAAGCCCTCGCTTTTCACACTGTTCCTTGTTTATAAATAGTTCGAACTCATTAATAACTTAAAGGCAGGTGATGCTTGGTGCGGTTCCATTACAGCTGCAGCATTTAGTGTATTACCACTCTTTAGCATGCCTCCACCGTGTATTATCTGGTAACTGGATAGCAGGCATCCCCTTAGAGAGAAAAACCTTGCCTTCCAAGCAAACAAACTGGTATTTGGCTGAACAGACGTTTTAACGTGAAGGCACTGCTGCAGGTTCTCTTTCTGGGGAGAGAAAAGCTGGGTCAGAAAAGCAAACGCCCAGACCAAAACTGAATGTACCAAACGAGGTCCCTATTTTGCAAATAACACTGGTTAGATGGACAACCTATTCCTCTCTCTGCCTCCTGCCTCAGTGCCTGCCACCTCCCATTAAAGCCATCGTCAGAAAAGCCAGACTTCAAACAACACATTAAAGGACCTGTCCAAGCCCTCGCATCCGTGTCCTGCTATATCCAAATTTCCCTGGGGATTTCAACAAACGTTAGAAACTCAGGTCATAAAAGAGCACAGCAGCAGCACCCCAACAAGATCTCAGTAAGACACCTGAATGTCAAAGCGGCCTCTCCTGAAATCCTCATCCCTCTGGTGGGCAGACTCGTTCAGGCAAAGGCAGTCCTAAAAACCCAGATAGTCCATGCCTGGGAACAGCAGCCAAGAAAACATACTGAAGGAATAAAAATCAGCCCACTCCCACACCCTCCAAACATTACATTTTATTTTTTGGCTGTTGAAAAAGAGACAAAACACAATAAACACATGGGCATCTGCCAAGCACTTCTGCTTCCCTTCAAAATTCATTGCTGGGAATGAGTTGTTTCCTTCCTGCTCCCACATAAGACGCCACACATCCCCATCCCACTGGGCAGCTCAGCTGGACCACTGCTGGCCAGGCTCTCCAAGGAGGCACCCACCCACCGCAGCACACCTATCCTTCACAAAACCAGACTTTACCACCAGCAACCATCTTCACCTAGAACACTTAGTCCAGAGCAGGACACTGTGCAACCTGCAGAGAGCTGATAGCCATGGCTCTGGCTGCAATGTGACCACAGGCCAAAAAGAAAAGAAAGCAGCAGCCTAGCCTGGCCTCTGTCCCCCCACAGAAACATGACAGACAAAGGCCTTAACTGGGGAAGCTTTTAAAACCAGTGGGCAGATTCTGGATCATTTGAGGCAGCTGGATGTGAAGCCTGGCAAAGCACAAATGACATCCTCTTAACAACACACCTGTGCTTCTGCCTGCTTTAACCAAAGGTGTGTAACTGCAGGTAGAGAGAAGCTGACAGGTTTGTCTTCGCTTGCCACAGACTAAATTTCCAAAATTTAGCTCAGTGCTTCTAAACACAGACAGAGGAGCATTTCCTACTGAAATCAGCTGCAGTGCAACATATGTTTGGGTGCTCATTGCAACTGCTCCAGAGTCAACGTATATATTCTCCCACTGGAGATGGGACCCTGCTCCTCCTGGGTCACAGAGCTTGGGGTTGGACCTTCTGCTGCCCAGGGGCTAGAGGAGGAGTATGTATCATGATTCCCAACTTCCAAACAATTTCTCAACTTCAAACAAACAAATCAAACTAAAAGACAGTCTCTCTGCACCTCTTACCTAAACTGACATGGGTAATTAAAGCAAATGAATCTCCAGTGCAAAAGGAGCAGAACATATGCCACCTCCATCGCCTTTATAACCATGGAAATGCAAAACATCTCCATCACATTAGCATGGAAATGCTAAACAGTGCTGGTCCTTGTATCCTCCCCCAAGGAACGATGCTTTTTAATAAACAATCTCCTTTGTACCTGATGGTCCAGACAGTTTTTCCCCCAGATTGCAGTCTACCCATCTAGTCCCCATCTCCCTGATTTGTCTACAAGGATACTACAGAAAACTGCAGTCCAGTTGGTGCTGAGGTGGTCCAAATCCTCATCAAGAGCCAAGACTACAACCAGGAGTGTCCTTGATATTAGACAAAGCTTCATCCACGTCCTCCTCTCCAGCCTCTGCCTACTGCTGGCATTACCTTGTCAGCCCAACTTCTGATCCTGACCCATCACATCAGCAAACATTTACAGAACCATGAACACCAGCATAACCCACAGCAAAGTGTGAGAACAACAGATACCTCCATCTGCATGAGACATTCCCACTTCTGCAGCCTGAGCTGGCCTAGAAATATATCCACCTATTTTCCACCGAATCCCAGTTGAATTAAAAAGCAGTAGCTCCTGTCTCAGTATCATTAAAAAGAAAGCACTGCAAAGCTGCACACTGTGAGCTTACATCGATTTGAAAGACTGGATCCAGCTCAAGGCCATCAATGTCTACCTGAGCTGGGCTGGGGGTCGGTTCTTTGGGGGTTGGTGGTGGGGTTCTGTCAGGTGTTTTTAACAAAACTTACATTAAAACCAATATTAAAAGCCACATACAAAATTAACAACAACTCTGACGGGTTTCTTTTTTAAAAAAATTTTATGTACCTCAATACAAATAACCTTTAACTGTGAATCACTGGCCCGCTATCATTTTAAGGCTGCTGTTATTTTTGAACCCTCGGGTGAATCGGTGTTCATATGAGTACTTTAAGAAGGTGAAATCTGGAAGAACCACATCAGGACAGAGTTTTGGTAACACTGTAACTGCAGATTCATCAAATTGTGCCTCAAAACATCACTCTGCTAAAAATTCCTCAATTGTACGCCTCAGTTCGTTTGGAAAGGCGATGCTATTGTTAGGAAAACGCGCTAATTAGGATTCCTGTGCTAGTTTCAGGCTGAGTTTCTCTTCAAAAATCCGCCTCTAGCAAATGCTGAATCCATTGCTTTTGTTTAACTAAAACAGGCTTATCATTTTTTCTTTCCCCCATCCCTTTGGTATATTTTACAGCTCAGATTTGAGTTAAGAAATTCAGTTCAGAGACAAAAAGAGCTCTCGCCAAGACAACATTCCTGTAACATTGCAATTTGATGGTTCATTTTACTGGTTTTTCCCCCACTTGGATGTTTATTTGCAAATGATTAACCACACTGTATATGCACACAAGGCAAGTTTCTGTTTTCACCTATTCTTTGTCTGCAAGGGCTTAGCCACCACGAGCCAACCTGCATATTTAATGTATTTTAAACCAGTTGTATTTGCTGCATTATTGTTGCAGAGCTTTGGATGACAGCCAAGAGTACTAAGTTTAGCTACAAAACTGGCTCTTTTAAAATAATTTCCTTGTTAAGAAGCTGACTGCAGAGCCTCCGGCCGCTTCTTGGCACCACAAAGCAATAAGCTGGGTGCTGCCAGCGCTGGGAGAAGGCAGCAACCCACGGGCACCCGTGGCATTTGTCCCCGGGGGTGGCACAGGGCATCCCAGTGCATCCGAGGGGGAAAGCCCTGCTGCCTGCCTGTGCTGCTTGATGAAGCAGCCAGTGTGGATCACACTGCTGCCTGCATGGCTCGGACACGGTGATTTACTGCTGGGCAACCCGAGTGAACCAAAATCTGCCTCCCCTGCGGCTGGGAAGCCATGTTAGTCACATAACAAACGGTAAAGGGGAGGAAAAGCTTCCCGCAAGGGTTCCCATGTACCCTCACACACCTGCATCGCTTCCTGGGACAAGCATGTGTGGGGCATGGCACAGTGGCACAGGAGCAGGGGGTGGCACATGGCTGAGAGCCCTCTCCTCCTCCTTCTCCTCTTGGCTGCCAGTTCAGGTGATATCCCTCAGGGATGCTGGGCCATCCCACTGGAGCATCTCCAGAGGGCTGAATCCAAGCAAAGACAGTGCTGGTCAGCAGAGGGCCACCTGACGGCTCCAGCAGACCCTTGTGTGCTGAAATGCCATCAGCCAGTCTTACTCAAAGGGTGTCAACAGACCTGAGGCTCCTCTTGGGTAGGCTTCTTTGGTAGGTCTCCATACACCACACAGACATGCAAGTGGATGCATGCCCACATCATGTGGACTCCCTACACTTTTCCCTGAGATCTAACTGGATTCAAAGGAACCAACAATTTCTAAGATAGCATGCAGCTCCATGAAGAAAAACATTGATGCTCTGTTATGAATTACTCGTGTTATCTTTATTATTGTTTCTTTTAAGGTTTCTGATTTAAATTAGGGTGAAAGGGGGACATTTTTGCAATATCACTTTCTCAGACATGACTGGCAGAAGCAGAAGAGCTTTCAAGACAGTCCAAAGGCTTGTGGTTAGGGTCTTCTGCAAACCAAGGCCATAGTAGTTTGGCACCATCCCAGCAAAATTGTAACACCACATCAGATGCAACGGTCTCCAGGCCTTAGGATAGTGCATTCAATTCTCTACCCTCAGAAAAAAACACACCCCAGTTGCTTCCCTGACCTCTGTGCAGAAGCAGGTTTCCTTCACCGACTTTAAACCAGCTTCTATGAACACATTTATAACTACATTTAACTTTTATACAGATCATCCTCTATGAGGAAGACTAAACATTATACTAATCCCAATTAGATTTGAGAGCAAGAATCGTCTATCTATTTCTTTATAATTATTATGAGAATGTATTCAATTTGCTTCTTTCATCTAACAGCAATTACAACTGTTTACCAGTTCTAAAGCACATACTTTAGGAAGCCATGAGTCATATTTCATGCTAATCACTGTTTATTTGGTATTCTCTTCTGAAAATAAAGAGATTGGTTCACAAACCCTTAAACAGAAATGATAAGAAAGAGGGGAAAAAAATAAAAATCAAACGAAGTGGTGCATCAGAAAGAGATAAAAACCCCGTAAGATCTTCCACATACTAAATAGTTTTACAAAGCACCCATTGTAAAAATCTATCCCTAGGACAAATGCTGACTGTAAATAAGACTGTTCAAGGCAGCACTTTGAAGCCACTTGGAAAAAATTAGCAGCTGAGTGGTACTACAAAAAAAAAAATCTCCCTTTAAGGAGATTTAAGCTAAGTTTTAGAAGAGGAAAGGTTCCAGCAAAGAGAGATGAGATAGCCTGAACAGACCACTAATGAATGCACTGCATCTCCTGGGTTACAAAACAAGCCTGTCTGCTCCTGCCTGGCAAAGTTTGGGGGTGATGACTGCTCACACATCAGAGAAATCCCCTCCTGCTTCAGACGTCCTTGGGCACAGCAGGTGGATAGGACCATGATATCCCCAGCATGTCTCCTGCTCTCCTGGAAGCCTCTCTGAGAAAACGCCCTTAATGCCAGAAGCGTACACAGCACTTCTCCTCTGCAGTTAAACCTGCAGACATGGAAACATGACAGAACCTGAAGTGATAAAGATACCTTACCACCAGTGGTTGGTATGGAGAGAAAAGAATGACGTGGGAAAACCTGGTGGTCGATGGATCAGCCATGGATGCAGCCCCTGAAACGGCTCCATGCCGCACTCTGTGCATGCGAAACAGGCCAAAGTCAAGCTTCATCTATTTGTATTGGCCTATCTAAAACTAACGAGAAGCAAATTCCAGCTTAATCCAATTATTTGTGCTAAATTAAAATCCCCCACTAATCCTTCGTCAATGCCCAGTTATTTTACAGAGGGGAGAAGCTGGGGGTTTCTGTGACTCACTGGAAGCTGCAGAAGGTAATGCAAGCACAGAACCTGCTGCGTGCCACGCATGAGAGCCTGCAAAGCACCAAGGAGTCCCTGGGCTCCATCACAGTAACCCTGGGGCTGGACACAGGCGGCAGGTCCCCACCTCTGTGGAATGCACAACCAGTCACACCAGGATAAAAAAAGGGGTAACCATGCCATCCCTTAGGCTTCCGTATGCTATTTGGGGACGTGTGGTCAGCATGGTACACAGAGGGCATGAGTGGCTTAAATAACTGTGGCTGCATCATAAGATCACGGGGAATATCAGCACACCACAGACATAAATAAAATCTGTTCTTGTCTCGCCCCAAGACAGACCCAATGTAAGGAGCTCCATGGAGAACTGTATGTCCAGATCAGGATCTGAATCCTCACCCACAAAGCCTCACCACGCCACTCATCCTCCTCTTCCCTTAGGGCATTGGTCCCCAGCTCTTCCCAACCACCCATGTACCCAGCCCAGGGTGGGCTGGCAGGGGAGTGGGAGCATTTCCAGTGCCATAGTGCACTTGCTGTCCAGACACAGAGATGTCAGTCTCCACGCTGCCATCTCAACAGGCTTCACAAGACTCCCATTCACACCAGCACAACCCCCCAGCAGCCACTGCCCACGTCTTTTCCAATGAACCAAAATAAACTCATTCATTAAAACACTTGACAGCCTTTTCCCCACAGAGGAGGGAGACGTGCAGAGACTTCTTCTGAAAGCAACGTTATTCACCACTTGAGCTGCTGTTTATTTGTTAGACTATGAAAAAGGAGACATCAATGCACACAGCCCTCTTGAGCAAAGCACTAGTTCATTCTGAAAACACACGACACAGGGAGAAGCCAGGAGGTGCTTCCCAAGCCATGGCAATGCAGAAACCCAGACCTTCTGTGGCTCCAGGACTCAGTAGACATCAGAGCAGACTCCCTCACTGGCTCACAGAGACCTCACAGTCCATGACCATTTCCCTCACCCACTCACACTGATAAATGAGCAAGGCCAGCAAGAGAACTTAAAGTATGGCAACAACTCCAGAAATCCCAGCAGCAAATGCATTTTTGCTGGAATAAAGCAAGGATCAAGCTTTCCTAAACAGCACCTTTCTAAAAGAGAAAATAAATGAACAAACATATAATTCTGTCAGCCACTAATAAAAAAATCAAATGTGAGTTATATTTACTATGCCTATCCAAAAAAGAGCTCTTCTGCTTTGGGAGACGATGGCAAGGACATGACCTTTCATGCTGGAAGAGCAGGGGGTGGGTGAATGGTCAAAGGACCATGTCCTGTGGAAGGAAGTAACTACAGTAGAAACCTACGTCACAGGCACTTTTATCCAAGGAAAGGTTTGAAAATTGAAACCAAGAGGTGCTGCTGTTCGCTACAAGCCCTGCAGTGTATCTGGGGATGCTGTTCCGTTCCCCGTAGTTGTGTTTGGAATCAAGAAATAGTCCTTCAGTTAACAAACCAACCAACAGCCAAAATCAGATTGCAGTAAGAGCAACTCATAAAATGATTGTTAATCAAACTGGGAGTAGGGGGAGTGTTTGAACCTTTATCTTCTAGTCATCAGTAAAAGGAGGTTTTGAAAGGTCAAGGGGTAAAATCTTTAAGTTAAGATGAGATCTCAAAAACCCACAGAGGAGAACTGTGAGAAGAAACCTGTGTACTCATCCCTCTCTAAAAACATGCTTCCCGCTGCTTCCCAGACATGAGAAGTGAAGGCGTTGGCTCCAGCAGTTCCTCTCTCCCCTCCACGTATCTTAGGGCAGAAATCAAATATTTGTGACATTCATAATTCAAGCTCCTTAAATCTCAAAATTAAATTAAGCTTTCTTAATAAGCTACACATCATGCACTTCTTTTAAAGTGCTTCACTTTTGAAAGGTTTAATAAACCCTAAATAAATAAATAAAGCATTGCACATCAAGAAGTCATAAAGTTCAAATAAGATAACCTTGAATTTAGTTTCCTGCACATGGTAATGAAGCTCCAGAGTATTGGAAATTCCTGCTGCTGTGGAGAAAAATAAATTGGGCAGACGCAGTGAGCACTATCCCTTCATACAGACGAACATAAACAAGATGCTAGAATGCAAAGCCAGCATGTGCAGCCAGCTATAATTTTCTGTGATTAGAGACTAAAATGAAATGTAAAACAACATCCCAGAGTGTCAAATTAGTGAAAAAAGTCATGAGCAACATAAAAAGAGGTTTTTTTGAAACTCTTACAACTCCCCATAAAAACGATGAAAATCACAAGCAGATTCACCTTGGTATTCATGGGAGTTTCTGCTTGGCTTCACCTGCACCCCCCTTTTGCCTTTGGAAGGGGAGGCTCGGTGGGGTTCGTTAGGTGCAGGCAGGGCCCAGCTCCCTGCGACCCCCAGGGATGAGGTGCCACAGCACACTTGGCTGGGGCTGCCTCCTGAGCTCGCCCTCAGTACCACCCCAAACCAAGCACTGATTCACAGCCAAAGGCTTTGCAGGCAGGAAACTCTGCAAGGTGAGCACGCATCCCAGAGCAATAAGCACGATGCTGCAAAATATTAGAAGTGCTTCAGGGGAGATGTCCAGAAAATAATCTGGGCTAGAAAGCATTCTTCCGTCCAGACCAAGATATCCTAGCAGATGTCACCACAGTGCTCTGGCTGAGGTCACCAGGAGCAGCACCACTCCTAAGAGCTGATGCAGTACTTGGCCTGCACATCCAACTAACTACATGTTTTCCATCAAGAGCAAGCCATGTCTGAGCCCAGAGGTGTCCAACCAGTTCAGGAGAGGATCCAGGCTCACCCATGGGGAATAATCTGTGCTAAAGAAACTATCTTTTAGAAACACAAGAATCAAAATAACCCCCCCAAACTCCAGCATATGGAGAGTACAGACCAATGTGTACATACTATGCATGTAAGCCCCCATTCCACTTGCCCGCTCTGCAATCACCAATGCATGGCCATGTGATAGCCCCTGCCAAGATGCACTGCTGCAGCAGGGCACGAGGCAAAACGCCTCCCCAGGGAAACAGAAGACACATCAGTGGCTTGTCACCTGTCCCATGCCATGATCAAAAATCACTTGGCATGCACAGTTACCTCTCCTGGAGTCTGATGCCAAGGAAGTCTGCGAGGTTTGGCACAAGAGCAATTCCCTTCCTGCCCCTTAAGAACCCCTATTCCTAAATCTCCTTCTGCTCCAGTCTGTAGCAAGGCTGGGACACCAGCCTGGGAACATCTCCATCTACTGAGCTCTCCCCCAAGCAGCTGCACAGCTTCATCCCCGCTCCTAAGACTACGCAAGCTCTACCCTGGAAATAATCAGGATTTGTCTTTCCCAGGAGGCTGTGAACAACCACTTGCTCTAATGAACATTTTGACCTCCTCATTTTCTAGCCAAAACGTATTTCTGGCCAGCTCATCCCCACAGCAATTCACTGCCCATAAGCATTCAGCTGCAGGTTTGGAGCCTTGCTAGCAGATGAAGATGCATCTGCTTCCCTACAGATAAACAACACTGCCGAGGAGGCTCCAGACAACACATTAATCCTTCTAAAGTCAGTTGTAATTTAAGGTCATTAAACAAGTTTAAATTTAACAAACTCCATGCGGAAAGCTGGTGCAGTGTGTTCCTATGGACTGTCACATCCATCAGCATGTGTGCATCAGGCTGCTTCCCAACACAGTTTTTTATTATCCCACGATTTAGAGAATGGAGCCATAGAGCTCTGCAGTCATAGGCAGGAAGAGGCGATAGGAAGAGATGTGCTCTATCTCCTCTTTCCCTTCCATCCCACCCACCCCCTTGTCCTGGTTTTGCCAGGAACAGAGTTCATTTCCTTCCTAGTAGCTGGTGCAGTGCTGTGTTTGGGATTGGGATGTAGGATGAGAACACTGTTAGTAACACACTGATGTTTTAGTTGTTGCCAAGCAGTCGAGGACTTTTCAGATTCTCAGTGGCCTTTTCTGCCCTATGAAACAGGTTTTTATCTCAACCCACCAGTTTTATTCCCCCCCCCCCCCAATTTTCACTTCTCTCCCCCTCCCTTGAGAGCAGGGTGGCGAGCAAATAGCTGCTGGTTGTTTCAGCTGTCGATCCGGTTAAACCCTGACATCCCTTTGGTAGGACATGCAGTTGGCTATCGAAGCAGCAGGACCCTACAGCCCTGACTTCCGACACATCAGCGTACCACCTGCCTGTCAGTCCCTTGTGAAGAGCCTGAGTGGAAGCTACAAGTTCAGAGATGAAAACTCGCTACTGTGACAAAGGCCAAACAAACGTACTATGATCCGGAGGGAGAGGTGATGGCTCAAGACTCAAGAGCTCTAAGGGAAGCAGCAGAAAGCACACAACTTCATCAACAAGGGCTGTTCAGAAGCAGGAGATAGCAAATCCAGTCTTATACAGAAATGTTACTCAACCAAAGGATTTGGAAAATGTTGCCTCATTTTCAAAAGAGGCTCCACGGCCAGCAACCTGTGCACCTGTCCTGTGTTCATGGCCATCCCTACAACAGCTCGTCCTCCCATCCCCGTTCCCTAAGTGACACTAAAGGGTTACATTGCACATGCCCATCTATAACCAGCCTCAGTGACACCCAGTAACATTTTTAGTCCGCAGCTCTTCACACACTAACTAAACTGCATGTGAAACAGCTCCTCATTTTCACTGGTTGAACTGGCATCAGTAGAGAAATTTCAGAGCATGTGGAGCTAGAAAAAAAGTATCCAAAGGCTCACAGGAAAGTCTCTGTGTCTATTCATTCCTTTAATCTTTACTTCTGGCTACTAAGGGTCTTGAGAGATAACTTCTGTTGGTTTATCACCTTCAGAGGGAGGGCAAGAGCATGAAGTATAATAGTGAGCCTAGAACTGAGATCACCCAGGGAGCAAGGCCTCTTGTTAACGGCAGAAGCAACTTCCAGCAGAAAATCAGAGAACACTGGGCCAAAGGATCTCATGAGGCCATCTGACTTGCCGACCTGTTGATGCTTAAGCCTAGGGCAACGCTTAGCCTTTCCCACCCAAGTGTACCTCTCCACCGCTAACGCTTTCTGTTTTAGCTGGCAGCCTCTCCTTGTTTTTAACCTTTCACCCAGCAGCAATATCAGTAATTACAGATTCTTCTAAGACATTCAGCTCCAGTACACTTGAAGGGGGATCAAAGCTGAAGGTTATGAGCCTGGTTTTGTCATCAACCTAGTTCAAGTCACAGCAAGTCTCTGAACTTATTTTACTGCCACCACAAGACTTTGATGCGAGCTTTTCCAGGAAAGATCTACTTGAACACCAGGCAAAAAACACCATGCGAGAGCCCTGCACCATGCTCTTGAACCTGGCATCAGCATACTTCATGAATTCTGTTAGGGATGAATGGCCCGGGGACAGACCAGGCTTTGAAGAGATCCCACCACAACTGCAGAGTGTTGCTGAAACACCACAAATGCACTTCATGTTACCCCTGGGTTTGCCCAGGAGGCTGCACATCACTGAAGGCACAGCTTGCCTCTCCCAAAGCAGGATGCAGGGAAAAGCACAGCTGGTTCCAGCGTAACTCCTCTTTAAAACATAACTGTGATACTTGCTTAGGCCAAAGATCTCTCTAGCCCAGCATCCAAAGGTGAATTTGTCCAGTCTTTGAGCGAGTACCCACAGTGATGAGGAGTCATCAGGAACCACCTCCCACAGGTTGTTTGAAGTCGATGCCTGCTGGCCCTTGCACTGTGAGAGATGGCAAACAGTCATCCCTGCTCCATGTCCCGCCAAGCTTCATGTGGGTTTGTGGGTTTTGATCATACCTTCACCCCCCATCATTTGTTTTCCAGGCAGCATGAGCTCCTCTGTGTGTGCATCTCTCAAGCTCAGCCTGCTACTGGCAGTACAGCGGTCACAGCTGCTCACCAAGGGGTGTCACCCCTGCAGAGAGGGACCACCATGGTGCTGGGAGTGATGGGACATTCGGGTGGCAAAAGCAGAAGTCTCATTAACTGAAAAAGGCTTCTTAAGCTGACAATGGTTAGATGCAAAAAAATAAATTAACCTATGAGCAATTGTACTAATCTTTTCTTATTTTAACTGCATAACAGAGGCCCAACGTTGAGACCTCTGTGGGAGGGTGGAAGCAGCAGAGTTGTAACCTGTCCTTCAGGCTGTTTCACTCCCCTCAGACATGAAATCCAGAGATTACATCACACATGTTCCAGCATCAAACCTGAGTCTTTATAAAAATGGTGGCTGGACAGAGTAGTGTTCCCTTGCTTTGGAGACTGGGAAGAGTCTCACTTTCCTTCATCATTTGCTGAGGTATCTCTCAGCCCAACCTGCAGCCACTATGCAGAGGTAACCACCATGAAACATCCCTGGGGACAGAAGGCAACAGGTCTCAAAGGCTTGAGATGTAAGGGATAATGCCAGGCACCAAAGAAATACTCCATACTCCAAGAAGAGTGGCTCAAAGCCCAGAGCTTCCATTGGAAAACAGAAAACTATTTTTTGCTCAGACAGAAGATGGTGAGTAAACACAGAGCAGTGGGAACAAAAGTTTTAAATAGGATTTTCCACTAATGACTTGGTCTTTATCATTTCCATTTTTCCACCTCTGCAGGAACACCATCCCACAGCTGGAAGGGGCGAAGGGCAGGACACAGCCTCTCTGGGAAGCATTGCACCATGCCCTGCCTGGAAAAACATCAGATCCCATTTATCACTTCAAAAATGCAAACTCAATTTGGAAATATCAGTATCTCTAATTTACAATTTTGTTTAAAAAAAAAAAAATCTTAAAAAACTTTCACCAGGCAGTATTTTGGTCTTTTTTTTTTTTACACACACACACACCCTCCCTCTGCAATTTGGAAGTTATTCCTTCTCTTTTCCTTACAACAGAAAGTTTTCCTCAGCCCCCAGGAAATCCCTCTACACAGAACAGCAAGACTAAAGGAAAACGCTTCACAGGCAAAAAAAAGCAGAGCATTATAGTAAGATTTTGCTGTTCTCTTAATCAAGAAGAGTTTAAGTCTTAGCAAGCTACAAATGTTAAAGAACTATTTTCACACACTTTTC
Organism: Hypotaenidia okinawae; assembly: GCA_027925045.1. Taxonomy (NCBI): domain Eukaryota; kingdom Metazoa; phylum Chordata; class Aves; order Gruiformes; family Rallidae; genus Hypotaenidia; species Hypotaenidia okinawae. The sequence continues at coordinate 11,909,448 of BSDF01000004.1, forward strand.
TTTCCTTCAAATTAGGTTCTGTTATTCTTTAAAATAGAAAAAAAATAGCATTTTGCATTGTAAATTACTTCCACTGCTTTCCCTTGAAGCCTCAATGAGCTGCACTGAAATTCTCCATCCATCCAAGCTACAGAAACATCTTTAACAGAAGAAAGAGAAAAGAAAAAAATCTACACTTTGCCATGAGCCTGACTGCACCCTCCTCCTTTCAAGACCAAGTTACATTCACAGTAATTTGGTGAGACTTTTTAAATGACATTTTGAGTACAAAAATCCAGCAGCCTATTCCTGGCAGAAGGGCAAGGAAGGGAGGGTCTGTGCACCCACACCAACTTTCTGACTTAATTGGGGTCCGATGGCACGCGGAGTGATGCTGTGCGAGGAGAGCCGTATGTGTGACCAATTAGCATTTCCCCTTGTATCCCGGGCACGGGGAAATGTTACCTCGCTTCCCCGTTGGTAACAGCGGCAGCGAGCGCGTTGCAAAGCCATCCACACGGCATGCTGAACTGATGGCTCGCTTAATTAAATACACTGCTGAGCAGTGGCAAGGATTTCATGGGGTGTTTTGACAGGCAAAGGAGGTAGGAACCCAGAATATTGCGCTATTTCAGATTTATTTTTGCTGCAACCTATATAAAGCGTGTCCCCAGTGGCACTGGTTGTTTTTTAAAATCATATATAGAGAAATTCTACATGGAAGAGCTACAATCATGGAGAATAGGTTTAAACTCAGGTGTAAACCCATCCTGAACTACCTAAAACAGGCAGCAGCATCCTCTTCTGCAATGAAGATTTCAGGTTCTGTTCTCCTCTCACAGGGTAAGGGGCTTCAGGCAGGACAGAACTGAAGTCAGAGAGTATTTAAGGAGAGGAAATACTTTCATGCTGGCACATCTCACCTCTTCAAGTCAAACAGGCGTGGAACTTCTTTTATATGAAAGCCTTGCATACTGAGCAAAACACCCATTTCATTACAAGAAAACACCTTAAAATCAACGATTAGCACAGCAGGTACCTCACACACATCATCCCAGTACAATTCTTGTTCATAAAGTATTTTCTTCAACGTTAAAGATGCACCCTTGCCACAGACACCTTCAAGTGGCAGCACTGTATGTTGCCAGGGAAAAATCGGTGTTGACATCGACACCTTAAGTTTAAAAGAAAATGCAATTTACAACTAATGTGCTTCCAGATGAAAGAAATCTAGTTATCTTTTATGAAAGCAATTATTTAAGCTATCAGAAATAAAACAAAAGCTGCAACATGTTTGACAAGTGACATGCCCCAAAACTGATGAAACAGAAAACAGATAATACCTTTTTTTTCCCCCAGTCAGCCCACGTTAAAGAGGAGCGAGGAGAAGGGGAGGGAGAAAAGCCCCCATCTATTCGGGCATAAATTAAATTGACACATTCAATATCATTCTGCATTAGGAGTACAGCAGTTTAACTGACAAACAATTCAAGAGAGCCCTCCCCACTTTGCTGGTGCTCAGAAAGGTGCGTTAATACCGGGACTGCAACATAATGCTGTGATGTTCCCTATCCGGTAGCTTAGCAACTGTTTTTATTTCTTAAGGGTTGTCTGAGAAAGAGGGGCAAGGAGGATAAAGCAGCATGGAGGAAGCAAATGTCATGTTTGGTTCCTTTCCGAGTGGCTGACGAGAGGGGCTAAGGACACGCGGTGGTGACGGCTGGGAAGGATGTGGTGCTCACGGAGGGGCTCAGGAATCAGCAGGCGGCAAGCCGGACCCAGCAGTTTCGCTGCATACCCACCCACGAAGGCACAGAGAAACCTCACCACGTCTAGAGCACAGCCAAAGTAGAGCAAATGCATTATTTATTACCAGTGGCTCGAAGAAAAAAAAAAAAAGGGGGGAAAAAAAAGAAAGAAAGAAGATGCTCGGAGACTCCTTCCTCCCTGTAGTTCTCCAATTCTTTAGCCACATCAAAATTCTTCCTGCTTAATCTCTGCTGCCTGTTTGAGAGGGAAAGAAAAGCCTGACTAACAAAAGTCAGAGCTTGCCCAGGCCCAGCAAGGCTCCGCTTCCTCAGTGCGGAAGGACGGCCGGCTTGCTGCCAACACGGCAGCCCACAATCGCCCCATCTCACTTCCAAAGATGTACATATTATTACCAGAATACTTCACCTGAACAGCCCTAATAAAATACGAGGGGATATTAGCCAAGCTGTAAAAATCTATAAAAATTCTGCTTTACAAGAGATATTTACCTATGAATCAGCAGTTGGGTTAATTCATTATTCAGTAGGCTTGTTATTTACAGTGTATTACAGCTTTGTAAATTATTTATATGTGCTTGTCTCTGTCTGTGCATGATTTTCCCTTAAGAGACGAGAAATGTTTATCATCTCCCACACAGGGAGGTTGTTTCAGTCAGAGGTAGGATATTAAAGCATCTGATGCTCCGCTCCGGCTTTCTTCTCATCTACGTCCTGTTGCGCCATCGTGTACGGATGCAAACACGCCGAGCGCAGGGATCCCAGGGAATCGACCCCACCGTCTGGGAGCCTTCAACTCGAAAAACACAGCTTTCTTGCACCATGTAGGCGAGCATCTGTTTAGACAGCAGCTACCCTGGGGGCACCACCAGCCCCAGCTCCGGGAGGAAAAGAAACTTTAAGTTTTGTTTCATGTCAAAGTGTGAAAACCCACCATCAAATTAGATTCCTAACAGGGAACTTTTTAGCTGCTAATGGTAGGTTGGATTTTAAAATCTGCGATTTCATGTAGCAGACGCCAAGAAAACCACTGTACTTCTTTCCAGCAGCAAACCCTGTCTCCATCCCTGCAAGCGGAGTGCCAGTGCTATGGAAAAAGCCATCAAACACACGAGCTCCATGCTATCACCATCCGGGGTGCCCAGCACGGACCACAGAAACAGTAAAAGCTGTCTTAGATCCAAATAAGGTTAATGGGAGCTCAGTGGATTTTTACAAGCATCCCAAAAATCAGTCAGCCACCCAGGTCCCACCAGCTCCAAGTGCAGAGGAGTACTTCAGCCCTTGCAGAGCTGTAACAAATAGGGCTTGGCACCCACCACCCTTGCAAAGTGACTCTGGTGACCCGTCTCATCCTGTCTTTCCTTAGCCTAGTAAATCAGGAAAAAATAATGTTTAAACACAGAGGTTTTTAAGGCATTTAGCACACTTAAGACTTTCCATCAATAAAAAAAAAATAAAATTGAGCCTATGTTTCTGTAATAATTAAATTCCAATCCCCATGCAAATGCAACTTGGTGCTTAGCCAAGACAAGCAGTTTGTAGTAAACATGAGCCGTGGCATTTGCTGTTCCCAACATAAAAATACGTGCAGATGGACGTGTGCTAAGCCACATCATTAGCTCGGAGTGTGTCTGTCTGTTCAGCAAGTATAACAACAAATTCAAAGCAGGAACGCTAACAACTGTAAACAGCACACTTTTATGTCCCCATGCACTGATAAAAGGGAATTAGCTTCTGTAAAAATCAAAGTTGGGAAGTTTGAGAAAGATCAATTCCAAACATCTCTCTCGCTGATTTGAGTAGTGAGGACTGACCTCAAAAGACAGCAAATGAGGGGGAATAAAAAAGGGTGTGTGTGTGTGTGTGTGTGAATGAGCTTCAGTACAAATAAAGGTATGAGGAAGGTCTCATCAAAGTAGAAAGCATCCAGACAGGAGCAGCCCGAAGGACTGATGGGGCACAGCAGACACTAAGGGCTAGATGTTACTGTGACCTCACAGGGCATCTCTAATGGTGGTGGTGATCAAAGGTCAAATTTGCTCAACCAGACCACAGGAGGACCAGGACTTGGAAGCTCTGGGGAGCTAGGAGCCCTTTCACAGGGCTGGGGCTGGGCTCTGACCAGCCCGCGTTGTGCTGGCACATGCCATGGCAGCTCTGCAAGGTCCCACACCAGCACTGTCTGCAGAGTGCCCACAGCAGGGTGGGAAATTAAGTCATAAAAGAAAATGACTGAAGCAGTCTTCAACTTGATTAAATATTAAGACCATTTCTATGTAAAGTCGGTGTTAAACCATTCTAACCTCATTACCAATTTTAAAAATACTGTTGGTAATGTCAGGCTTAATTTATGTGGGTCCACGCCAACACAGAACTAGAGTCTTTTTATTCACACTAAAACTACAAAATTTCTGACCTCAAAGAAGTCGGTCACACAGTTACTGTTTCTTTTTCACAATCTACTGATCATGAAAAGTTAATGAAACTGCTTATAGATAGGATGAGAAAAAAAAATCATTTTCTCACTTTTGAATGAAGCTAATGCATTTCCCTCCTGTATCAGAAATCACAGCAGCCCAGAAAAAGCCAATTCTTCGCTCTCAGAGTTCCTATCTCTAGGTCTTAAAGAACACTGCCTTGTTGTCTTGTCATCTTTGCCTTAGCACATGCTCCAAATGCAGTTTATTCTTATGCATGTTGATGATGCTACGGTTTTCCCATTCACAAGTGACTTCCCAAGATAACAAAGATTCTTATTAACAGAAGCTCACTCTTCAGCTGGCTGAAAAGGGAATTTATTAGAAACACCTTCAGTGACTCGAAGCCTCCACTTATACTTGGCAACCAATTTTTCAATGGGCTCCCACATGAAAGCAACACAGCCGTAAGAGCAAGGCGGAATCTGAGACAATAATTTGTGTCGGGAATCTGCAGAGGTATTTTCAAACCACCACGTAGTTTCTTGCTCTCTCACTATCAGCTGAGGATCCCAAATACTTCTGTTCATTATCTGTTGCACAGAAATGGGATTTTAGTCTTTGTTTTGAAGAGAATACTTTTATTAATCTTTTATTAAAGAAAGTTTTACTGCATTCAAGCCACCCAGCTGGGCTAAGCACCTGTCATGTGCACAGAGGGGTTTGGCAGATCCACCCTGCAAGGAGGTACCATGCTAGTCCTGGTTTCTTCAAATAGCTTCATTCTCTCCAATTGGAAACACTAACTGGGATTAGATAAAGTGGGGAACTGAACTTGGGTTTTCTTGCCTACGAAGAAAAGAGATGTACTAATCCTCAGCTCTTTAGGAGCATGTTAACAACAGGCAATCCATCCAAGTTTTTTCCCATTCTGAACTCTCTCATTAGAGGAGCAGCATAGATGCAAAGGACATTTAAGTATTGCTTGTGTGCACCTGAAAAGCTTCAGATAATTATACTTCAGTAGAGCATTGCAAATGCTATTTTTGCACGTGGTAACTGAATTCCATGTTTTTTTCCAAACAGAGTTTGAGACAAAAGTCACAAGCAAAACCAACAGTAACTAATATATCAAGAATGCTACGAATCTTAACAGAGACACACACAAAAATCTATACAACTCATTAAATATTTATGCATGGACACTAGATTTTTTTCCTGGCTAAGAAAGTAGGAACACCAAATCCAATGCTACACGGGCACTCTCCCTCAGTAGATTTTATGGCTACCAGCCCATGAGAATCACTTTAACAAATATAAATGCAAAAATCAAGATTCAAGTCAATTATTTAAATGAAGGCTGTTCCTTGCTGGTCTAAATCGTGACTAAACCCAGTGGTTTAAATCAATGAAGCCTAACACATTTAAGAGGTCTGATGCAAGCCTGCCCATCGCTACGGCCCATCGTTGCCGTGCTTTCCTCGCCTTATTGTTTTTAAGCAAAAGGAGTAAAATCCTGACTCTAGCAGAATCCATGGGATTTCCGCTGTCCTTTTTTATGCCTATTGCTCAAGGACTGCGTGGGAAGCCAGTGACCCATCTCAAGCCATGCACAACTCCCAGCCAGCCCCTGGCAGCAAGTCCCTCAGCCCTGGCACCAGAGAGGGTAACTCAGCCCTGTGGCAAGGACACAGCTTAGCTAAAGATTTCACAGCCAGGCCAACACTGCAGTGGACAAGGGTGAGAGGAGGTGGTGCCCACAGCTCCCTGTGGATGTGCTTGCAAGGATTTCTCCTGGTTTGCACAGAACAAACCTACATTCCTACCAAGGCATGAGCGAACGTAAGCACCCAAACCAAAACAGCCCCTCCAGACCCCGCTGTGTGCCTGCTCACAACCCAAAACCTCAGGAGCCCGGAGCTGGGTACCGCAGCAGAAGACTTTCCAAGCAACTTGCTAATAACACTCCTGAACTAAGGAGGGAACCAAAATAGTGCTTTTCTCTGCCTCCCCCCAAAGCCCAGATGTAATAACACCTCTCTCCTTACAGCTCCTTCCCTAACACACATCTCAGCATGTAAGCTCTAGGTGGGCTTTGGTTTCTCACTGCTAACAGGAATCATTCAACTGTCCTTGGAGAAAACCTGGCTTCCCAGCTGTGTGTATCAACTGGGTATCCGCAGTGCAGAAGACTATAAGCAAACAGAAGCGTGATGCCAACTCTTCCCTCTACAATCTAGTCCTTATTAATTTAAAATTATTTGAAAACTCCAATGAAACATTGAATTAAAATGTAATTGCAGGGGTTGGGAAAGGTTGTGGCACTGAAGCTCTCATGAAGCTGCTTCATCTACATGACATTTTGGCAGCATTTACTGCCAGCTATGCAGTTTGAGCACGGATGCTGATAACCAAAGGGAGAAGGATCCCAGGGCTGCCTATTCTGGAGCATCACCCCACACTCAGATAACTATGCAAAGCACCATGCACAGCCAAGACACCTCATTATAAGAGTTTTTTAACCTGCTCTGCAGCATAAGACACCTCATGACAAAAGAGGCATTCCAACAACAGCAAAAACCTCTAAAACCCAGAAAAAAACCACCCTGTTCTCGGATGGTTTTGGCACACCACCTCAGACCGAGTACATGCAGCATTCTTGCTTCAGCCCTGCAGGGACATTCTGGCAAGCATTTATCTTGGAGGTATGGTGTGCCACAGCCACACTTCTCTTTCAGCTCAACTCTTTTTACCCCACACTGACTCCCCAGCACAGTTCATCACACAGCCACAACTAAAGCAGTGGAGCACAGGCAGCTTCAGCAGAGGGAGAGAAATGCTCTTTAAGCCACAGTCTGAAACAGCGTGGGCAGACACTGAGTTAGATCCATGTTCTCCTGCTCCTATTCCATATTCATCATCATCCAGCAGCAGTCACCAACGCACTCCCCCGGCTCTTCTGGGGCTCAGCCACGCATGGCTGTCCTGCTCCTCCTGGCACACGCTGTTTCCCCTTGCTGGGCTGTGCTTAAATCCTCCCCCACCCCATGCCCACCAGGGAGCACAGCTGCAGGAATAACCCCACACCACGGCCACATGTCCGTTTTCCTACTGCAGTGGCTCTCCCGTGGGTACCACGGCATTAAAGGTGGCTACTCTGCTGCATCGAGTTCACATCCTGCATGTGCTGTGGCACCAGTCAGTAACAGGGTAGCAAACATATCGGATATTATGTACAGCCCCAGTTTGGGAGTGCAGAGCACTTCTGACCTCCCCAGCATCCATCCGGCTGTTTCACATCAGCACAGACAATAGCTCACGCAGAAGCCCACAAGCTTTCGCACGCCCACCGTCGGCTGCATGTATAAATAGAGACTTGCCTGCTCAACAGACACTGCATCCTACAGCAGCTCCAAGTAACTCAATACCTTCCCAACGTGCCACCAGCCTCTCCCTCAGACACCCATATAAAGATGTCTTTGCAGGCATCTTTAAAAAAAACCTGAAAATCCCACAACTACAACTTGCTTCTGCTCTGCTGGAAGTCAGCAGATCCCACACGAACCTCACGTTTCAACCAGGTTGCTCTGCCCACAGTTCCCTCCTGGCATCTCCGCTGCTAAACTGGGACATGGGGAACCAGCCAGACTCCTGCGTCACTTAGCGACGTCCCTAAATAAATCATCACCAACCAGCACCTCCCTGGAAGGTAGCAGGGTGGCACCATGACATGTGGTCCCATCAAGCAGAGGGGTCAGGGAAGCACAGCTGCAGGCTTGTCCTGTTCCCAAACCTGTCCCTGTACACCCACCAAGGGATGACTCAAAGATGAGCGCTGCGCTCAGCTGACTTGGGGTCCCTGGTTGCAGGGACAAGTCCTGTGTGCGCTGCTGCTCCACCACACGCAAAATGAGTTGGCCGCAACTTGTCTTTCATGTGCATTTGCCAGAAACACTGTGGCTGTTGTTTTATTCAGCCTCGAGGAACGCAAAGACACTTGCCAAAGACGTGGCAAACATACCACTTGTTCAGCTAAATATAGTCACTTCTGATTCTCTTCAGGAAAAGGCAGATCCAGAATTTAAATTAAACAAAGTCTACCAAGCCCCTGAACAATGAGAGCTCCCCTCTCAGTCCCCAGCTCTCCACCAGCCCAAGAAGGACGTAGAAGTCTTCAGAGAGATGGATCTTTATTTAGAGACACAGATTAGCATACAGGACTTCGCTGTACAGTAAGTCTCTGTGAGACAGAGTCCAAGGCAACACCAGCCACGGACAGTTATTGATTACGAGTCAAAATGAAGAACAGTCTGTTTTGAACTGAACAATTTTATTACAGCCTTTACTACCAATGCACTGTGGCTCTGAAGACTGGCTTCAGTAAGCAAATCTCCAGGCTATCTGTCAAAGGCAATGCCGGCATATTATTCTACAGGGTTATTCAAGTGACCTTAAAGGAACTGTCTGGACCTCTGGTATTTCTGCAGGTCAAAGACTCTTCATACATTCTGAAGATGTAGAGTAGATATACAACATTGTGTCAAAAGATGACTTTTTTTCCACCCTTTTTCTAACTTCAGTCTTTTAGATCATTTAGTCATCAAGAATGTGGGAAACTTCTAGTTGGGAAGTACTGAGACACCACAAACCTGACAGTCATTCGTGCTTTCTACACCCACAAGGAAGTTACCCAACTTCATGGCAAATACCATCCAAAGCTCAATAACCTCTCAGTCTCCAAAGCTGGTTATTTCACTTGGCTGGGCACTAATACCAGTTTCAAACAAGTATCATCTTCTCAAGCTAAACAGCATTCCCAACATGATATGGAAACTAAATACAGGGATGTGGCTGACACGCAGGAACAGTGAGCTGCCATACAGCGAGACCTGGACAGGCTGGAGAGCTGGGCAGTAAGAAACCAGATGAGGTTTAACAAAAGCAAGTGTAAAGTCTTGCACCTGGGAAGGAACAACCGTTTCTATCAGTACAGGCTGGGGGATGACCTGCTGGAGAAGAGCTCAGTGGAGAAGGACCTGGGGGTCCTGGTGGATGACAGGTTGGCCATGAGCCAGCAGTGTGCCTCGGTGGCTAAGAGAGCCAATGGGATCCTGGGGTGCATCCGGAGGAGTGTAGCCAGCAGGTCAAGGGAGGTGATCCTCCCGCTCTACTCTGCCCTGGTCAGGCCCCACCTGGAGTATTGTGTCCAGTTCTGGGCTCCCTGGTATAAAAAGGACAGGGATCTCCTGGAGAGAGTCCAGAGAAGGGCTACGAGGATGATGAAGGGCCTGGAGCATCTCCCCTATGAGGAAAGGCTGAGAAAATTGGGACTGTTCAGCCTTGAGAAGACAAGACTAAGGGGGGACCTAATTAATGTTTACAATTATCTTAAGCAAGGGATGCAGGGGGAATCAGCCAGCCCCTTTTCAGTGGTTTGTGGAGACAGGACAAGGGGCAATGGCTGCAAGTTGGAGCACAGGAAGTTTCGCACCAACATGCGGAGAAACTTTTTCACAGTGAGGGTGACAGAGCACTGGAATAGGCTGCCCAGGGAGGTGGTGGAGTCTCCTTCTCTGGAGATATTCAAGACCCGTCTGGATGCCTCAGTGAAATGTCCTAGGGAGCTGCTTTGGCAGGGGGTTGGACCCAATGATCTCTCGAGGTCCCTTCCAACCCCTACAATTCTATGATACTATGCATCTCACTGCTGCCGCTGGTGCACAGCTACATGTTTAGCAACCTTCTCCTATGCATCAGCAGCATGCCCACAGCTCGGTTCTACCTCTTCATTCTCAAGTCTGTGGCGTTTATTTCATGTAATGTCTTTCTTACCTGCTTGGATTGGTCCATACCCATCCACACCCACAGATTTTGGCACAGCGCAACACAGCGGTTTGCTGCTAACCTGATGGTCTTCCGAGCAGCAGTTACATGCAGGTAAGCAATAAAGCCACCAGCCTGCTCACCAAGAACTCTTCCCACCTGTCAACAGATGCTTAGAGCAACATGATGAATATTAAACAACCAACTTGTGCACCAACATTCCGCTTGGCAGCTGCTTCTTGCTTTCCTAGTAAAAAAAGCCAACAAAAAAAAGCAGTTTATACCTTTTCTAGATCTGATGGCAAATAACAGTGAGCACTCCAAATCGGCAGCTTTCTACACAATACACCCACTCTGTTGTCATAATACTTCAGCAGAAAAATAATCATGTTCCTTGAAAAAATCTTGCAGTTCAGGCCCAAACCCAAGCTGTTGCCCTACTCTGGCAAGGGACTGCATGCATCTGCAAAGGTTGGGATCTGTTCTTGTGGCCAAGATCACTGCAAGGACATCCTCACTTGTGGAATAAACATCATCCCAGTGGCATTTCCCACAGCAGAAGGGCAGGTGAGCAGCCTCTGTCCTCCCAAGGAACCAACAAAGAGGGTGCAAGCAGAACTTGTTCCCAAAAGGGAAATTTGGGCTAATGTAACTTGCAAGAGCACCCAGGTATCTGCCACTTCCTGGCTACAACCACCTGGAAATTTGGTATATAGAGGAAACCAGCACTACAGCTAGAGCTCTGAGAAGCTCTTGAGTGATGTCTGCACAAAGGACCTACAGGGTTGTGCTGCTCTCACTTAACCAGCACATTTCGCTGTTCAAGTTCTTCACTTTACCCAAGCTAATTCGATCACTCAATTCTTCTTTGTTTCTTTCTCCCCAACATTGATTTTTGCTTTCTCATTCATGACTGAGCATGTTAAAAAGATAAAATAACAATCCATCAGGCACAAGAAATAGAATATTATTTTGCTCCTGCAGTTCCCAACTGGTATATTCTCCTTCTTCAACTATCCACCATATTCCGAAAAGCAGATGGCATCATTCAAACAAAATTAAAATAGATAAGAGCACGCTAACTTTTTTATGCTTTATGACGATCATCTTTATGTTTTTGATTTGAAAGTGCAAAAACTATGCCAGATCCAAGGTAATAGGGAGTGCATCATGGGAACAGGATTAGCGAACACCCTTCCTCTCGTAGAGTGAATGCAGATTCCACCAAGGTTTTGTAAGCCTGTAGTCTTAAGATTAATGAGACTGAGGTTGGCCACAGTTTGGGAAAAGAGAATTTCCTCTCGCTGCAAAGGCTGAGGGCACATGCATTTATGTATGATTATGCACACACAGCAGGGGAAAGCAAGCAACACAAACGTCCACCGGTCTGCACTGCAAAATCCTAGATCTGAGACGCCTGGTGAAAATTCACAGGCATTTGGGGGCAAGGGGATACTGAATATGCATTTTAAAACCAAAATAAATAAAATATTTAGCTAGAACTGTTTGTACCCACACAGCAGCCAACAGTGTGCATGATGAATAAATGGACGGACTGTGGCACTTTCACCCCTTCAATATCCTGAAAAATGGGAGGTTGGGTAGGGTAAGCATCAGGAGAGAAAGCTCTGGTTCAGACAAGAAATTAAGCCGCCTTTATTTGCAATGCCAGTGTCACCAAATGTGTATCTGCTTGGCTAGGAGCATCTAGTCCTCAGGCTGTGGCCATCCATCCCATGCCAGGAGCCATCGTAAAGGGTGCTCCCAGCCCCACAGCCTTGCTCCAGCCCCACAGCCTTGCCTCACCCAACAAGCAGCTGCAGCATGCAGAGATGCTGCTGCACGTGTTTGGTTTTGCAGCAGTGGGGAAGTGGAGAAAGGAAAAGACTCAAAGTCATTGCAAAGGCACATCTGAGAACGCAGCTTTGCTCAGAGATGTTACGATACGTGGAAAGCAGCCGAACTCATTTTTGAAAGCGTTTTTCCTCCTTCTAAAGGCTCTGCTGCCATCCTGGCAAAGTGTACCCTTGTCAGTCAGCGGCTAACCTTGTCAAGGGGAAGAAAAGGCTGGGAAGTGACAGGTTTGACAATCTGTCGGATGTCTGGTGCTCTGCTCTCCTCCTGATCTGATCACTATCAAACATTAAACCACTGTTCCTCCACACAGGAGTGCAACTCGATGCCTGCAAGCCTCAGCCAAGGAAGATAGTGAGGCTGGTGAGCTGCCAAGATCCTTGCTTTGTCCCTTTCTCACATGTTCTAGACTCCTCTTTTATGATCTGGCTGTTGAATGTGTCACACTGAGAGCAGTCCCATAGGAGCCCTGAACAGGTCACTGAAATTACTATCAGGTTTCAGGAAAACAGGAACAACAGGTAGGTGATAGAGCTGTAACATCTGAAAAGAGAGACCCGGGTGACAATTGCCTGGTTGCCAGTCTGCACAATCTACCTTGCAAATCCAATTCCCATCTTGGAGAAGCTCCAGACAGACCAAAATCTCCCCCATCTCCCCAGAGAAGCAAAAGAAGCCCACTCCCATGCCACATGTACTGAAAACTGCAGCACAACATCATTCCCTCCATCTTTAGACACCCACTGAATGAGATCATCTAAACATAAGGACTCTCTTCCTCTCCGTTCAGAAGGGGATAGAATATTTTAATTCATCTCTTCCCTCCACACACAAAACCTCTGCTTTTCCAGAATAGCTTTCAGGATTCACAAGAAAAGCAGCAGCACCAACTGTAAAATCCTGCTCTTTTTACTCTTTAATTCCACTGACACTGCAAGAGTCATAGGCTGAATAGTCAGGAGGAAAAAGCATCTTGCAATCAGGAGCTTGGCTTTAGCACAGTGAAGTTAGAGCTGTACCGTGTATCTGAAGAGGCCATTTAGCCAACAGATGCCAAGGACAGACTACAAGTAGCACTTACATCGTTCTTTCACAGCGCTCATATTTAACTTACAGCAAGATGGTCTGCTATCTTCCCAGCTCCCAGTGAGTTTAAGTTAAAACTTGCATCTTGTTAATTTGTTTCATTAAGACCTTACCACCAAAATGAAATGCCTGCTGCAAAGCCCAGGTGCTTCAACTCAGCACTGCCATCCAACACTCAAGTTGACTTATGCAAAAGGCTTCCTCAAGTCTGAGGGGGCTTATTAGCTCTTCACAGCCTCCTCCGTTAAAGTTTAACTGAAAAAGCAAAGCAGGCAGGGGAACAGTGCCTCAAAAAAAACAGTCCTCAAGTTGCACCATGCAAGCAAGAGGTGGCACGACTGGACTTCCAGAGCACTTGAAGAGCATGGCCTTGCTCAGCCCCTTGTAAAAGACCTGCAGCTGAGCAGCAGGTCAATCACTTGCTGTCTGTTTGCGTACTGCTGCTTCCCCCAAAATGCCTCACATGGGCACACGGCTGCAGCATCCCTGGGGCAGGAGGGAATGATTGCTCCCACTCTCAGGCAGTGGCAGGTAACGAGGAGCGATGGGCTTTGAAGCACTGAGACCTGTGGAGGGGAGTGGAGGTGCTGCTGTGTGACAGCACAGGACAGCAAGGCTCGCTCTGTGGGGAGCTCTCGTCCTTTCAGTAAGGCCAAACAATCGAACTCAAAATACCAGACAAGCTTTCAGGAATATATAAATCCTTTTTTGGGTCTCTGTAGCTTGTTTGCCTGAAAACTTGTGTGTTGGTTGGATCTTTTTTTCCCTTTTTTTCCCCCAAACCAAACAGAAGATACCAAACGCATTCACCTATAACCACTCTATCAATATTTCAGATCCTGCAGCCCAGGACATCACTCTTATGCTGGCAGGACAAAGCTGCCCTTTCCTCCTCTGCTCCACAGCCTCCTCACCTCTGCTCCCTCCACTCTGTGCAAACAGAGATCCCACACTGCAACACCTGTCCACCTGCTTGAAGAAAGTGCACCAGCAAGAGTATTTTTCTCTTTAAAACCCAAGCTTTTACATCTCACGCTGCTTACAGACTTCCAGGGTTGGTCCTTTGCAACAGACAGCTAACTGCTCACTTTGCTCTAATCATCCTCCCTCTCTTTTTACACTCCGAGGAAAGGTTTCTTTTTAAACAAATAAAAATTGAGGCTTTTTAAAACTGATTTCCCTTTTCAAGGTAGTAAGGAAATGGATTCCTTTTAGCATGCTTCATGCTTGAAAAGGTTACAGTGGCCTTTCAAAATACCACATGCTGTGCATCCTGTATAGCATTAATGACTTGGAGGATGCACTGATACTTTCTAGTACATCTTAACCTTTTAAAATTGGGCCTTCATTGTCTTACCTTAATAAGCAGTTTGTTCACCTTATGTCATTTATGTCTCACAAAGGCCACCCTGGCTGAAAATGTACATTAGATGTAAAACCACTTGTCTTGTGTGCACAGTTTAGTGCATGTAACAGCGAAGCAACGGCATCACATAAAATATGCTTATCCTCTCCGTCCCATTATTTCTCTCCACTGTGACTAAAGCTTCCCCATAATCCCAAATGAGCAGCTCCCTGGCTCTTCGCCGCACTCCTTTGAACCAGAGGGTGAGAGGGCACTGACAAAGGTGTAAGATTTTATTCACTGCACAGAAGTTGACCGGCCAGTGCAAACACACCGGCTCTGAGGGAAAAGGGAAGGGCAGGAATCGATAAGAAATCAACAGTGATTAATGCTGTTTGACAATCTTTTACATTAATCATGTTTCCATGCTCTTGAAAATGTGAAGTGGAAAATCTATAGTCATAAAAGTGTAATTGGGAACACTCTTCCTACACGTACTGAGATGAGGGGGAGAAAATCCTAAGAAAAAACTTGTTTAATTATTAAATGTCTAATTTTAAGTGACGCACACCACAGCACTTTGCTATTCAAAGAAAACCTGGAGAGCAAACAGGGCGTCCAGACACCCTCCCTGGCTGCTGCACGCAAGCCCTGCCAGTTTAGACAACGATCTCTTTGTCTGATCCCTCAACTCCACCATTAACAACATGATAAAAAATTCATAAAACACACCTAGCAGAAGTTAAAATACAGCCTCAACGAAGAGTCAATCACTCTTTCTGGAGAACAAGGTATGAGATGCCAGGGAAAGCAATGATGTCTTCATTAGCTTTTACAGTAAACAACCCTCTTGGAAAGCAGCCTTTATGATCCACTAAAGGCAATAAAGATGTCTTTGCAAATTGATGAGACAAATACTTTAGAGGTATAGTTTCCTCCAGAGCTGGTGGGAAAAAAGATAATGTAATTTTCTAGAATTGTATAGAGGAGGGGAAAAAAATTATTCATTGTTATAATGGCAAATTCACACCTCTAACAAAATTAGGGTCAAGCACAAAATGGGCTTTAAGTACATTAGCAAAGAGTGAGGACAGCTTCTGCCCGAGGAGGGGAGATGTCCTGGTGGTACATGAGTTGGACGCCCACCTATCCTGTACTCAGGTCTCCACTAGAACCACGAGGACCATTCTCTCATACAGCTTCTCACCACTCACTGTGGGAAGCTCTTGAGTGACATAAAGGAGAAGGAAAACAGAAAACAAAGAACATCTGACAGACTACGGAGCTGTTCCCAGATTCTCCTTGCACTAATCAGATATGATGCTGACCAACCACATTACACAGAAAAGCCATTTGAGCAAGGGCTGAGTTACCAAAGCTGAATAAATTAAATTTCCAGGTGTCAACTGTCAGTCTTAAAATTGAATTTTATCCAAGACAAGAGACCTGTGTTAGCATGGAAATGCAACATGCCTCAGTACGTAGGAATGAGGAGCTCAGCATGAATACTTCTGGGTTTTAAGGTAGCTGTGCTTTCCGTAACAGCACTGGAAACCAGCAGCACAGGTACAACTAGAGACAGAGAAGCAAAACAAAACTCAAATTCCTTCCTTGCCTTTTCTTGCTACAACTATTTGTTACAGATGTTTCTGAGGAACATTTTGGGACCATTTGGGCGGAAGCCACAGGGACAGGCAGGCCTGGCAGCAACAAGGCCTGCTGCAGAGCCTCACCACCCCCGGAGCTGGCTGCAGCACCTGTGCCGTACAGAGAACCTAAACGAAAGGACTAGCTGAAGAATTCGTCACTGTTTCTGTGACAGCTTTGCTGCCAAAGGAAGTACGCTGCACCCTAAACTGTGACATTTCTCATTAAATCAACTCCTTCGAGTACAGCCTTTATGGAGAGGAACAGATTCATGTTAACATGTCTCCCTTGCAAGGATCCCGGAGGCTCGCACGGTCTCCCATACCCTCCCTACTACACTCTACACACCTGGGTGAGCCAATCCACTTTTGCAAGATGTATTGCTTAATTAATAACTTTGATGTTGGCAATTAAGGTGTGTTTCAAAGAAGATAATGAATATTTTTTTTTCACATGAAAGCATCGCCTTTTTAGTCTAGCAAACCTCTGTGCAAACTGTAATTGATAGTTTGGTTTAACGTGGAATATTCCTGCTGCAATTACAGGGGTTTATTGCTCTATGTTACTGCACTTTGCACAAAAAATATTTTCGTTATCGTAAATTCCCTTGCTAGCAGGCTGCTCAGCATGGGAACGGAAATGAGCACCAGCTTCTCCAACACTGGAAATCTTGGCTTACTCCCTGCAGTACAGCAGTGGAGGAGCTCTCACATGAGGCATTTGTGCCTGGCTCACCAGAAACACATGAAGGACCCAGGACACCTGCAAGGGCGCCACACACCCTCCTGCTCCAACAGCAGATCTGCTTCTGTCATACATAGTGAAGACAAAAAGCAGGTGGTCCTTCTCCAGGTTGCAGGAAGAAACTGAGGCAGAGAGCATATGCGCAGTTTACTGTGACTCACAGATGAGGAGCTGAGATTCAAACCCTACTCAAGTGCATTCAGACGGCACCCTTTGCTCCAGGGACCTCCAAGGAGCAGCAGCTTGCTGGTGAGGTGAGGAGATGCAGTGCTCACCCTGTCCTGACTATCTGCAGGCAAACCAACAAGATTTCAGCCCCAGGGTGTCAACATGCACTCTCTGGGCTGGGAATGCCAACTGAGTCAGGTTTTTCAGCTCACTGACAGATCAGCTTCTGCCTTAGCTCTGGGAATGAGCTTGCAAGCAAGCAGAGCAGCATCTGCTTCCTCTGTACCCCAACACACATCCTGGGGCTACCACACTCCTTGGCTGGTTCACAGGTCTCTGAAGGCATCATTAACTCTCTCACCAGTAGCCCAAAGTATATCACGAGCTATGTTGATGGCACAAGGCATCTTCCCCTCCCCTTGGAAACACTTTCTCAAAACAAAACCACACAGCACCTGTCCCTCCCACAGCTGCAGCGTAGTGCCAAACTGGATTCCTATTTTACTTGTTCCTACGTGTAAAACAGCTCTGCAGGACAGCAGGGTCTTGTGGGAAACCAGCTCTTAAGCCAGTAATGCATCTAGGTAAGGGACCCTAGCCCCTAGAGGCCCACTTTCCAAGGCTGATCCTGTAGCAAAGGGCAACCATGATCTACCACCACTGCCATAGCCATCTGGCAGCACCTTTTCTGAGACCACTGACAAATTCCTACCTTGTCCTCTGCCAAGATCAAACCCTTGTTAACTGGAAAATGCCTTGCCCAGATCCAACAGAAGTCACATATCTGCTCTCAAGAGAGAAGACACTGACTTGAAGAGGAGAAAATACAAGAAAGTCCAGAGTCTCAGGGTTTAGACATGGCACTAAACATTGTCCAGAGGTCCCTCTGTGCCACCATCAAGTCCCAGCTAAAGCTTTAACCTGCCCTCTGCATGCCCAACACTGCCACCTCCCCAGCTAAGAAAGAGGATCTACTGATTGAGAATTGCAGCCTGTGCTGTAATCCAGAAAGCAAACCCACAGGAACCGGGGTTTCAAAGGATGAGATTAACACCAACCTACTTTAAAGCCAGAGATGGCTCCCCAAGGGAGCAGAGCCCCATGTCCAGCCACACTTCCACACCCTGCCAGGGCCAGGAAGGCTGTCACAACCAGCACGGCTTCTGCAGGACCACCCCAGACCAGGCACTTGCTCAGCCAGACACCAGAGCCTAAGCAGTATGCAGGTACTTGGACATGACTTGCACAAAGCTGGTAAACAATCTGGATAGATTTGTTCCAAAACAAGTCTCCAAGGAATCACAGAATGGTCTGGGTTGGAAGGGACCCTAAGGATCACAGAGTTCCAACCCCCCTGCCACAGGCAGGACCACCAACCTCCAGGCCTGAATCTACACAAGGTTGCCCAGGGCCCATCCAATGCCAAACTTTGCTTTATTAGTGCTTAAATAAATGTAACGCTATCTGTAGTTGCAGCCCTAAGTATAGCTACAGCTGAGCAGCCCTGCAGAGTTGCATTTTAAGACATTCCTTAACTAGAAACAATCTGCATCAAGCTGTGCAAGGTGCTGCTTCTTACCAAGAACAGAAAGGTAATTTGTGCTTCTCCCCTCCTCATACTGTTTAATTTCCTAGGAGGTTAAAAGGCTCACCTGGCCATTAGTATAACGATACCACTACAGTCACAGAATTGCCAGAGACCGTGATTGTTAGAGCTGCTGTATCAGAAGTACTTTTCCATACTTCTGCCACAAACCTCTGCTCTGCACTCCTGAAAAAGGACTGTGAAATAACCTCACGGTACTCTTGATGGCAAATAAACCCCTCATGCATATCCCAGAGCAACCCACGCCACTTCTAGATCAAAGCCTTCATATCCTGCACTGCAGAGAGCCTATGTTACAGGAGAACGGATGGGTCCACAGGTCCACCACACATCCTGGGAAGGATTTCTTCCCAAACGCTCCTTTCCATGCTACACTTGCTGCAGCAGCAGCCTGACTACAATTTTTCCACAGTGAATTGGGCCCTAATTACTGAACAGTCTGTGAACAACTGCCCTTAAAATGTTAACAGCTGAAATGATGATAACAATAATTCTGTTTGCAGTTATAATAGCCCTTCATTAGAGCCGCTTAATTAAATATTTTCCAAAACTATCCCAGAAAAGGAGTCTGCTCTCTTGACTGTAAAAGCAGAATCCAAAGCAGCCTCAAGGAAATGGTGGCTTTTTCCAGTTGAAGTATTTCCTACAGCCAACCATGGGGAGTGACCTCACACGTGTCCCTAACACGGCAGAATTTGCCATCATTAATCCGTTCATTCAATAGGAAAAGATGCTGCAGGTCTTCGTGAGCATATTCCCCCGTGAGCGCTGTGCTATAAGTTACAAGAGCTTAAATCTTTTACACTTATTTAGCCTTTATGCTATCTCTGCACCCTGTTCACCAAGTGCCTTTGTAGGATGAAGCAATAATTGAGTATTCTCCCACCACTGAGTCAAAAGGAACAAAAGCGTTTCCTTCAACATAAGCACAGCAGGATAAAGGGGAGCTGTCTTTTATAAAAATATTTATGGCATAAGCAATGGTACGGCACACATTGTCCCACCTTCCCAGCTCCCCACCACCCTGCCTGCACCTTTGTGGAGCCACATCTAATCCTCTTAACCATGCACCAACAAATAGTCCTCACCCTAGCTTCCACCCCATGCAAAGGAGACTAAATAGATGTAATGCAACGCGTCACCTAACTAATATTTAATAGCAAACCATGATTGGTTTACTCCAGCACAACCAGCTGTTTGCAAGCAGAGAGCTGGCCTTGGAAACCAAACACACACTCTGGATCTTGCCATTCATTGCTAGAGGATCTTGAGTCCCACTGATGAAACTAAAACAATTCTTGCCATTAAACACATACTAAAAGGCTCTTTGTCAATGCCTTACAGCTTACGCTGGGTTGCTGACTTCTGCCAAGTGTAGAAGGGAGAAAATCTAGATTAAGGGCCTGGAGCATCTCCCCTATGAGGAACGGCTGAGTGAGCTGGGACTGTTCAGCCTGGAGAAAAGAAGACTAAGGGGGTACCTTATTAATGTTTATAAGTATCTTAAGTATGGGATGCAGGGGGAAATGGTCAGCCCCTTCTCAGTGGTCTGTGGAGACAGGACAAGGGGCAATGGCTGCAAGTTGGAGCACAGGAAGTTCTGCACCAACATGTGGAAAAACTTTTACACAGTGAGGGTGACAGAGCGCTGGGACAGGCTGCCCAGGGAGGTGTGGAGTCTCCATCTCTGGAGGTATTCAAGACCCATCTGGACGCCTATCTGTGCAATATGAGCTAGGGAGCCTACTTTGGCAGGGGGGTTGGACCTGATGTTCTCTTGAGGTCCCTTCCAAACCCTACAATTCTGTGATCCTATGTGATCTAATCTAGGTGATCCCATGATCCTGCTCTGGCAGGGGGTTAGACTAGATGATCTTTCAAGGTCCCTTCCAACCCCTAACATTCTGTGATTATTTTTTTTACTTGTCCCCAGCATCCAACCCATCAGGGCTAGACAGGTTTTTAGTCTGACCTGACAGTAGTCGGACCCTGACAGTACCATGTGTATTTCACTTGCTGTATCAAGGCAGTTATCAATTTAACAGGACTAGGAGAGGACAGCTGGTTCCCCCAGACAGGAGCATCCGTGGCACAAGCTACTGGCACAAGACTTCACTTTAGCGCTCCTGTAGTAAAAACCAAGTTCAGGGGGCTGGCAGACTAATGGATGACACATACACCCTTTTTTCACCCCCTTCTTTTATTGGTGCACTGACTGATGCCAGGGCACGCAGAAACCTGGGGAGACAGCTTAGCAGAATGAGGAATGGTGAGCCTATGGAGAGCTAACACTGCTTGGACTGCTCAGGAGAGGCCTGCACAGAGGGGAGGAGAAATACGTATCAGCTGGCTCAACTGTAGGGTGCAACTCTTGGGTATTTTTGCTCTAAGCTCACACTGTTCCAAAGTCCACACCATGTAAGGAGGCAAACAAGTGAAACAGCCCAAGCTGGCTCTAGGAGCAGCTTCAGTAGCCCACGGCTGTTCTTGTACAAATTTATTCTGATCTTCCTTTTGGGGGTGAACTCAACCCCAAACGAGCTACAGCACTCCTGGCACATGAGGATTCTGCAGTTGCCAAAATTGTGATGCCTTTCTGGGCAACCAGTGACATTTCTTGTTCTCCCAGGCACCTCTGTTCTCCTTCAGTTCTTTGCAAAGCTGCTGTTAAAATCCATTTTTATGAATGAATACTTTCCAAAGTGCTACAAGACAGAAGCAGGGTTAGAGCATCCATTGAAGCCTCAGATAGGCACTTGGAGACATGTGCAAGATACTCCATAATCCCTGCACAGACCACACACCTCTGCAGTCTGACTCAACAGGTTGTTTCCGACTTGACTACACATTACAAGAACATCCATCCTGCTCTAGTAGTTGGGGAGCAGGAGGGGGGGGGGGGGAGGGGCACGAGGGAGAGAGGGAGGAATCCAACAGACTAGCTTGGACAGGTCTGAATTATTCTTTTATTTCTTTTCTGTCAAAGTTCAGCCACAACCACAGTTCAGCACCATGAGGATGCTCACCCACCCCCCTCCCGGCAGGATGGGGAGGAGAATGGGGAGATGAAGGCAAACCTTGTGGGTTGGGATAAGGACAGTTTACCAGGACAGCAAAGGGAGAGGGAAATAGCAACAACAACAGGACTTGATCCATGATGCAGTTTCTCACCGAACCACACAACTCAGACTGTATAGCTCAGACCCATCCCAAAGCTGGACTGTCCCCAACCTGCATGCCCCTCCCCAACTAGCCCCCTTTTATACCAAGCGTAAGGTTATACAGTATGGAAAACGCTTTGGGTGTGTTTAGGTCACCTGTCCCAGCTGTGTCCCATCCCAACCTCTGGTGAAAATCAATCCTACCCAGCTGAAGCCAGGATGTTCTCCAAATACAGCTTAAAAACATTTAGGACCTTTCTGCCACCTACATAAGAATAAGAAATAATCAACTGCAACTTTCTGAAAGCCATAGCTTGAATAAAAACTTCAATTAAAGCTATTTTAATACTCAAAACTTTTTTAAGCCCCAATATAAACTGCCCCCAAAGCCCAAAAACATCTGGTTGGGAATTAAAGCAGAAGGCCATTGAGCTAGGGCCAAGAGGTCAGAACCAGCATATTCACTGTGATTTTATTTTGGGAAGATCTGTGTTAAAAGCCTTTACAAAACCATTAATAACTTCCTGAAGTACAAGCGAGAAACAGAGAGCCATGAGCCAGGAAGCGAAGATGCTGAGAAAAAGGAAGCCTCTAGCAAAGGAGGATTGGAGAGGAGAGAAGGCTGCAGGGACAGGGATGGGAAGGGGTTTGCAGCTAGCCCTGCACTGAGAACCGAGTCTTGTGCCAAAGGCACTCGGAGGCACAGCACACCGCAGAAAATGGGAAGGGGTCCTAAAAATCTGCGTGAGACAGCCAGCTATTAACACCTCCCCCTGAATTTGGGGCACAGACACATGCACAAGCACGAACCAGATCTGAGCAGCACTGCTTTTCCTGCAAATTCTGTCAGGCAAACATCTGTCAGAACGTCTCAGTTGTTTAACCACATAAAATGTTTCCTCTTCATTTTTGGCACCTTCTACTGAAATAGTCTATTGCAAGATGTCTCTGTATCATGCTCTATCAGCGTAATGCAAAAGAAAAGCTGTTTATAAATAAAGGAGGCACAGTTTGAGCCTGATATTAGATTTTCATGTCCTTGCTAGCAGCCAAACATACATAACAGCAGAATAATTGCAAATAAAGTGTGAGCATATGCATGGTCCAGGGAAAGAACCCCTGAGCAGTTCTGCACCGTGCTTTAATTTCCTCAAACATTATCTTCCTAACGAACTGGGAACGTGATGAATGATCACCTTCCTCCACCCAGCCATGTTAGGGGCTGTTTTAACTGCTGTCTGTTGTTTACTGTTTCTGGCCACCTGAACATCATTTTTTTCAAAACAGCACTTGTTCCATAGCGATCCTAACACCAGCAACACAAGGAAAAGAAATAAAAACCCCAAGGAACAAGAAAAAATGTGTAGAAGGGAGAAATGCATCCCCCAAAATTGGTACTGCAGGTCTTCATCTCCAGCTACAAAGGGCCACAAAGATGATTAAGGGCCTGGAGCATCTCCCCTACAAGGAAAGGCTGAGTGAACTGGGGCTGTTCAGCCTCGAGAAAAGAAGACTGAGAGGGGATCTGATCAATGGTTATAAATATCTGAAGTGTGGGAGACACAGGGGGAAATGGCCAGCCTCTTCTCAGTGGTGTGTGGGGACAGGACAAGGGGCAATGGCCTCAAGTTGGAGCACAGGAAGCTCCACACCAATATGCAGAAGAACTTCTTCACGGTGAGGGTGGCAGAGCCCTGGGACAGGCTGCCCAGGGGGGTTGTGGAGACTCCCATTCAAGACCTGTCTGGACGCCAACCTGTGCAACCTGTCCTAGGGACCCTGCTTTGGCAGAAAGCTCTGCCAAAGCAGGGTCAATGAGCTCTGGAGGTCCCTTCCAACCCCTACAGTTCTGATAAGCACTTTTTTAATTATTTTACACTACCCACTATACTTTACAGAGAACTGGACCTTTGTGCATTTTCCATTGTACAGTGTTCCTGGAGACGGTGGGAAGAAGGAAGTACCTGGCACACTGGCTCAGAAATTTGGAAGTCCTTGCTTAGGGCACAGCTGGTCTGTCACACTCACCAGCAATGATTGAGCATGACCAGTTGTACACCGTGAACAGTAGCATCTGAGTCAGCCCACAGGTCTGCTTAATCATCAATCTGTTAAATTACAGCAGAAAGGCTCGTTTATTATTCCCTTTTCCAATGTAACTTTTCCACTTTTGTAGGTTTTTTACCTTAAAACATTAGTATAACTGGGTTAACATCCATGAAGAATAGGCAGTTAGTTTTATGGATGAGATTAGCTAACAAGCTCGAACAGGTTTTATGTTTGACTTTCAGCTGATCTGGACTCGTTAAGTCATTTACCTGGTCTCTGCTGCAAGACACTCATTACCTCGCTGCGTGTAATTCCCTGGAAATTATTTTTTTTAAGTCATACTTGAAGAACCCCTTAATTATTTGTGGTCTGGCAGAAGCTGTAATACTAACCTATTAATGTTAATGAGAGAAATACAGCATGCACAATAATTATCTGCCACTTTACGTGCACCAGAATGAAAGCGAGCAGGTTAACTTAAGCCTGAAAGGCTGTTTTAACTCTAAATTTGAAAAGAGAATTTGATGGTGCACGATGGAACCTCAAATTCTGCAATGAGGAGGCTGTTATTGGAAGGAGAGCATGTTAAGTTTGTAACAGCAGGAAGTTTTATGAAATCTTTCTGGGGAAAAGGAAAAAGAACAAAAATCAAGCTTAAAAAAAAAAGCACTCACTGTAAAATACCGTTTTGCTCTCCTTCTACAAATCTTTATGATTTACTTTTGAGTCAATAACTCACTAAAATTAACAAGATGAAATTATGTTTTGACAAGCTCCAGTGCTGATGAACAGATTTTCAAATCACGAATCCGGCTTCACCTCATTTTTCCACCGCAGCTGACAGTCGAGATGTGACTCATTCATTCCTTCTGGCCTTTGTGTATTTTATCAAATGCTACGGGGAACAACTAACTTCCACTCCCTCAAGTCATCTCATAAAACGCCAAACTTAATGTTCTTTCACACTTTAATAAAATTAAGTTCTATAGGAAAGAAAACATCCGTCTAGCCAAGCTCAACCATTTTGACCATATGTTGCCATCAGATCAACCTAACCAAAACAGATCTACTACACACAATGCCTTCGCTCAGAATACATATAAAATACACCGTTGGATAGGCTCTCCACTGCTCTTTGGCAGTATACAAGATTGTCTTCTGCACACTGCTTCGGTTCCACTTCACTGAACAGATGGGCGTGATGGCTACATCCCATTTAGGATAAATAAAGGTAATATTTGTCCCTATATTCAAGGAGCTGAAACAATTGCAATCCACCCAGGGGACAGGCAAACACAAGTAGCACTGCCTGAAATTTAGTGGAATCCAGAGGAGCTTTGCAAACCTTCTGAAAGAGGCTGATCAACCAGAACAGCAACAAGAGCAGTCCCAGAAGCTGCAGACCTGAGACTCTGAGTGGAGAAAAAATAAGGGACATCTCTAGATTGAATGCTAATTACAAAGGGTGAGCAAGGAAATTGTTCCCTCTGGCCAACTCTCTCCTGTGCTGAGGAAAATAGGGCTTGGTGTCCTGTGTATGCTCAAAAGGGACACAGATAATCTCTAGCTATACTGTTCATCTCCCCTCCCCAGCCAAACACCTCAGCAGGCCCCAGATTCTGGGTGACTAGTCAATAAGGAAGTCAGTCCCCTTGAACAGAAGTTGGACACCTGCAAACTTCTGGTTTCTCCCGCAAAGCAGAGCTGTGAGGATGCCCCAAGTTCCTTCCACATGACAAAACTCCACGGGGAAAAACCCCACAAAGCAATCACACACCAAATCTTGCTGACATCCTCGCTGACAGAGGTGAATCTTAAGTAATTCTACCAAATGCAGTGGGCCTGTAGCAAACAGAGAACATAATCCTGTGACAGTACACCACATCCATAAAACCTCCATTTTTGTGTCTAGACTGGATCTTTATAAATTTTTTAAATGTGGCACCCAGGGTACCATTCTAGCCCTGCTGAATTCAGCAATGACAGCAAGTTTCACCAGCTCCTGCACCCCGCAAAGACACCACTCAAGGTCAGGCACTGTGTGAGCTTGAAGGATGCCTCCTCCTCCTTCTTCTCCCAAAACCTGAGCATCATCTCCCCTCACACCTCTCCCAGGATCAACATCTCCTGGAGCCATCCTGAAGTCAGACAGGCTGCTCTGTGTGCAGCTGCAAATGTTTTATTCGGAAAATTCAGCCAGCACAGCTGTGCAATCTGAAATGTGACTCAGTGGAGTTAGCGTCTTACTGCAGGCAATCACATTTATTATAATAAATAACTATAAATAAATAATGAGGTTGCTTAACAGGGACACGGGTAACCTGTCTAGACTATTGCAGAGGTGATGTACTCTGCACTGGAACATCCTCCAGATTTCAACAATAAGTCTTGATTAAAATTGTATTTATTTCAAAAAAAAACCACCCCACCTCAAAACCCAACAAAAGCAGGGCAATGATTGCCCATTTAAAAATACCAGTCCACTGCTCAGCACTGCTGGCATGTTTAGCTAGTAATACCTCGCTCTCCAGCAAGCCCACAATGCAGCAGACTCTTACAAAGTTCAACCCAACCCTCCAGCGTGCAGAATTTCCCATCATTTACTGCCATATAAAACAAATTCTCCTGTTTGGAGCAGCAAATGACACCAGTCCACCAACACATCAGCCTACCCACACCTCGACAGCGACCATCACTCAGGTGTCAGGGCAGTGGTCTGCGGAGGGGTCAGCTCTCCTTCCCCTCCTCCAGCATCTCACTGCCTGCCTAATGGAGAATGCAATGGCCAAACTAATAGCTGGAACATGTGACCTTAATTAATTAGCGGGCCTAGTGGAAAGTGCTAACTCTGCATTGTCACTGCCTGCTTTCAAGGACCCTCTGCCTGCATCAGCAGCACAGAGAGGCTGGGTCCATTAACGTTTTCTCTGGGATGAGGACAGATGATGCAAGAGTGGCTTTAGCAATCTGGCACACCAGGGCCACCGCCTGAGATGGAGGAGTAACCTCCTGTGAATCGCTTCACAGTGAAGGTCTTCTCTCTCCACAAACTCTTCTCAGGCAACTCTGTGACGAGCTGTAGGAGAAAGCCACCAAGAACAAAGCTAAGGTCAACTGGGAAGGGAGAGAGAGCAGATGGCCGTCTGCCACCTCACCAATCAGCAAAATCATTTGCTTCAACTGCATCATGAAATATCTCTTCACTTCTTCCTCTCTCCATCTAGCCGCCTGCTTTCATCCATGAGTTGCATCCATTGAGGTTACAAAACCCATTTAACATGTACTGGGGAACAGTTGGGAAGGCAAACAGAAAAATGAGACCTTCCCCAGTGACTCTAACATCCTTGAGACAGCTGCCACAAGCAATACTCCCAGCTCCAGGAGTAACAGAACCCCCCCAAACACACATAAAATTTCTTATTCTATCAAAATATCCCCCGCCCTCAGATGGGTCTGCAGTTACAATCAATTTCAATAATAAGCTTTATCAATATCGGGCAACACTCTTCAGGAAAAGATCTCCCTTTGTCCCCTAAGCTGTGCATCTGCCCTTGGGAAGAAAAACCCAGAGCTCTGAACTTCACACACATGAACTCTGCAAGGTGCTCTGCAGGGTGGCCATGAGGACCTCCGTCAGTCAAAGCTTAGGCACGTATCTGGCATGCAGGACAGAACCACGTTCACATGGGCACCGCTCCCTCAGCCAGGTCCCAACATCTGCTGAAATTCTTGTGCATCACAGAGATGAAGAAACACAATCACAGCTGCTTGGCGAGATTTCCATTTTTATTCCCATATTAGGGAATGAAATATCTTGTCGTTTAGCAACTTAATTTCTGCTTTTTATAAAGTACTGTTACCACCTCTAAACCTTTAAGACACATCCAGATGCTTGTATTAAGCCTGGTTTAGATACCTATAATAAATACCAAGATAAATCCCAGGAGAGCTGTGTTTCTTCCAGAGGACACAGCCTTACCAACTTCAGCTCCTCCAGGACCACAGGCAGCCCTGCAATTTAAACCTAAATTCTCCCTCAAATGTTCCAGTACTTTTAAAATTGTTTAATTTTGAGGTTTTTTTTTAAGATCAAGTTCTTTCAGTATCCACCACACATTAGATTTATAACGCTAATCAAATTTCTCCAGGTAGAGATAGAGTTTATAAATTAATCCTGGGTAAAATAAATACATCAGCCAACCTTGGTACAAACATTCCTGCCTCTGATTAAGTTGAATTCCAGGACTGTGCAGCATGCATTTCAAAAGGATAAAGTGGCAGGCGAGATCCCCGCTCTTCTCCCTGCATGCAGCACAAGCACATTTGCATCAATGTGACCTCAAAGCGACAATGCCTGGGCAGGTGGCAGGATGAGACTCTTGGTTACTATGCAAAAGCACAGAGCTGCTTCGCTGTTCCTTCATGCCTCCGTACCCACGCAGAGAGATCCAGGTGCACGGCGGCGGTGGGGTGATGCTGCTGACAGTGGGGAGAAAGGTGTCGGCTGCAAACTCCCCAGTCTGAGTGCTGGGATGACTTGAGTCCTCAGGCCCACGCTGAGGGGTTCAGACTGTGCCCTCCGAGGCTCCTTGGATGCTCAGGGATATTTACAACTCCCACAATAGGAGTTGTGCTTTCCTGTTTTACGCTAACTACAGGCACCTATCAGAAGCGATCAGTAGCAGTCTGTGCCATACCCTAAGAACCCTAAAATATTAAGTGCAGGAACCATCACAGACAAGACATTACAGCATTTATAACAGGCTGAATTCCTCTATCAAAAGCTATTTATACACTAACTCGGCAGAGCTGAAGCGTTCATCTGCTAGCAAAATTGGCTGGGTGGTTTAAACAGAACCCTGGGTGAGAAGCTGGCAAAAATATGAGGAGCTCTGCTGCCCAGTGTCAGGTGTAGCTCTATACTGGACCAGCGACCAGCGCAAAGAAAACCCACAAAAGCTGCACCTACACATTTAAGGGCAGCAGGGCACCCCAGCCCACTGGGAGGAAGAGATTTCTAACACTGAAATAATCTCAATTACACCCATTTTGCTGGAGTGCTGATGCCAGACTGACCACTTTGCCTTGCAAAGTCCACGGGCACAGAGGAGGGCACAGAGCTGTCCATCAGCCAAGGAGAGACCCCTCTCACACACACCCCCAACTCAGGTGCCAGAGGAACAATCCCAACCAGCCATGGCAGCCCATACCTGCCATGATGCCAACACTGACCTTCCTCCTCAGCTGTGCCATGGCATAAAGTCTTGATTAGTTGCCATCAATGCTCTAATTTATCATTCTTTAAAGAGAGAGTTGAAGAGTGCATTACATATCTGATAGGCTTCACTTAAGCAGATGCCATTTGTTGTAGTCAGCACGGTTTAAATTGAGCTACAAAGTGCTTTCCTCATTAAACAAAAACACAGTAGTCCAAATCTCTGCCTTCAATTCCACAGTGAAATTCCCTCTCTTGCACCATGAAGATGATATGATCGCCAATTAAAAAGCGAAAGCAGAACGCAATGCACTACTAAAGCAATTAAACAGGAAAAAGTCACAAGAGCAGGACGATAAGAGCCTATGGGAACAAACATTATAAAAAAATTAGCCCTCTAAAAGCAACAGCAAAACACTATATAGGTACCAGATTTGATTTTAATAAAGTATTAGCAATGGTACATATGCTCAGTTGAGTTGCCAAGAGGAACTAGTTTAAAAGAAAAAAAAAGTTTAAAAAACACACTTAGAAAGCCATAATATAGTTCTGGTTTATGTACTGTCACTCCTATACACTGCTGCATTACAGAACGCTTCAGCGATCACAAAATGCTCTCCCATCACCAGAATGAAGCCCAGCAAATTGCTAGTGGTAACAGTTAAAGCAAGATGTGGAAACCCAGTTCTAAAAATGAAGAATGCCCAAACCTGCTCGCTTGTTTAACAGCCCCAGCCAGGCAGCCAAGTGCTGTTCACAAGCTTGTCCTCCCGGCAGACTGTTCGGAAGAGCCAGGGCAGATCCGGAATTACTAATTGTAAGTGTTTAAGGAGGATGCAGTGACATTTCTTTGTAAAGCTGGAGCACTTTGTAGGTATCACACTGGCTTTTAACCTCTCAGCCCATCATATGACGCTAATGCATGTTGTAGTCCCAGCATTAACCATGTGGAAAACAGCTAGCACTGCGAAAGTCACACTCCTACCGCTGATGCTAACCAGATACTGTTCTTCAAACAAGTGAAGATGGACCTGGTGTAGGGCACAAATTATCTCCTTTCCAGGGAGACCACCCCTCCAGGAAATAGGGTTCTTCACTCGTCAGCAGGATGAGCACTGTTGTCACTTAACAGGGATGAGTTGGGCCACAAAAGCATTACCCCTGCAAAGCCCACGGCACATGGAATAGGGAGCATACAAATTTTGGCTACCCAGGAGCCAGACCAGGCAGCACCAGAGATCAAGCCAAGATCAAACCTGGCAGCACCCCAGGACGCAGAAGACAGGCAGCACAGTAGCACCCCAAGTCACAGCATCTGCTTTGACATTTTCAATGCCCTTCAGATGTCTCCAAGGAGCAAGACAAGGATGAGCTGCTGAAGGCACAACAGCAAATAGAAACTCCTTCCCTGGGGAGCTTGGACTCCTGGCAACCTTGCTGCTACACTGCAGCTCCTGGAAAACTCTAATTTCACCACAAAACTGAAGTCCTCTAATGTTAGCTCTTCTGAAAGCTTACCTTGTGCTGATGAATTAAAGTAACGAGGGGACGTAACCAAAGGGAGTGAAAGGGTTACACGAGTTGTGTGTTACACAGGTTATCAACTAGCCAAATTTCTGGGCAGCTGGGGGGCGTCTGACCTGAATTAGCTAAGAAGTCCTTGATGTTTTACAAAGCTTTACTAGTAAACTCAGCTATCGATCTGGGCACTGACCCTTTCAAGCTTCCACAGACCTAGAATTTCAATATCTCCTCCAGGTATGAAGGAGGAACTTCAAACCAAGGCCAAGTCTTAACAATTCCAAATAATGTTCTTTTTAAAAGAATGCTATTAAAATATCGACAGTGAAGCACATACAGGTATCCTGCAGGCATCTCTAGCACCAACCACCACAGAAACAAACATGCCCTGACAGTAAAGATAACCAAGGAGCTCTGAGATGCCCAACTGCATGAGCTCATCCTTTAAACCAAATTTTGTTCCGAGACTCTAAGACACACAACTTTTATGGGATTTACTGGCTCATCCTCTAAGTCTCAAGTTTACACATTTCATTTTGACAGCCTCCACCCTGGGTTTAAAACCTGTGATACAGAGTGCTACAAGAGTCTGCAGATGAACTCCCTTTCAACCCACCAGCAAGGAAACACACAGCCCTGCGGGTCATAAAACCTCCGCTCAGCAAACAAAACCCAGCAAGATACAGGTCACTTCACTCAGAGAAGTAATTTCCACCCCAGGAGGCTGGAGAAGGTGCAAGACACCGCACACGGCTCTTGTTGGGTGGAACGTGGGAATAAGTGGACAACTGCAAAAAGCAGGCAAATACTATGGGGGAAACGTGGAATTTTGAAAGCTTCTGCTTGCAGGCTGTGGTTAAAGCAGGTGTCTGTATAGTTACACGCAGTGAAAGTGTCTGTTGATACTCCTGCTACGCAAAAGCTGCTCTGATGAGTAATTATAGCTTTAAAGCCTCCTGTGCCTTCTTCAGCCAACCTGTAGGAACATGAGTCTTGAGGAGACCAGCTCTTTGCTGTCTAGGAGCTTGTGTGGCTGCAGGAAGGAGAGCCAGGCTTGCAGCACTCGTGATTGTCCTGCTCCAGCTCCACCAGCAGCTGCCTCCATCAGGAAGGGAAACAAGCACACCAATCCACTGCCACCACCAATCTTCTGGATTTTAATTAAGCGGAAATAAAACGCCTAAAAACTCTATGGGGAAAAACTGTCTGCTGGTTTGCTGCTTACACCATGTTGTTCCTCCAGCATCGGTCTGTCCACTCCAAACTGCTTTCCTATCTTGCTACCCAAAATGACTTTTCCTTCTCTGGGAGGCTGGAGGAGCACCTTGCAGGAAGGATGACCGGATTCCACAATACGTGGTTTTGGAGGTTGGTGTTAAATTTGACACCATAGCTCCGAAGTAATTGTGACTAACCACTAAATCACCATGTGTAATGGATTCCTCCAAACATTTATAGCCAGCAGTTCCATTATGCTCTAATCTGGAAAACATCTAAACGACTCTCCACAAAAAATTAGAGGGGAACATAAACGTCTTGATAAAAACAAGATTCCAGAGATACTCCACTTAACCACAGCAACTTCTGTAATATAATGTCTAGTGCAGTAACATCCATTACAGCACAGTCATTTGCTGTTTGATTTTTAGACCCATGCTTCAGACAGCAATCTAGAGAGCATCAGGTCTACACGAAAGGTGAAACAAGAACAAACCGCTAGGACAGTGTTGTGAGCTGCAAGGAGGAGCGAGTAGTAGCCAGGGAGCTGAGCAGCACCAGGAGGCTCTTGGCAGCTGGAGACAGAAGGTTCCTTTCAGTGCCACTAAACAGTGTATTCAATGTTACCCTTTTGCTCCTGAATGCTCATCCCTGCACATCACTTGAATTAAAACCCCTCAGTCGATAGAAACAAAAACCTGTACTGTAAGAGTGTTTGTTTTGTCTTGAGAGCTTCATCCTCTTCCTAAATCCATGATTTCCAATCTCTGAATGTCTGGGGATAACAGCCCCAGAGAGAGAAGAAACACCTTAGAGATCAGGGCTGTTATCTCTAGTCTAGAAACCACCACCAGTTTGGTGGGGACAGGTCTTTATGCAATCAAAACCCACAATAAAAATAATACAATTAGCTAAGCACACAAGAAGCAAGAGAGGGAAGTGTTACTGATTCATCCCGTTTTCCTGGAAAAGCCTGAACTCTGTTTCAATGGAAGATGAGTAGAAATTTTCCATTAGCGGGGAAAAAAAAGAAAAAGAAAAGCTTGTTTAAAGAGAGAAGGAGGGGGGAAATTCCTCAGGTTAATGTTCAAGTAGAGCAACAGTAAATTTTACCACAAAATCTCTGCTAGGCAGATATTCACCCTGCTCCCAGCACAAGGAGCAGTGGAGCTTGCAAAAAGGCTACTCTTGTTTAACACAAAAACTGGGTAGAAAATAAAAACTAGTAAGAAAATCCAAACCTTCACACAGGAAAGGGAACAGCCAGCCTTTGGACAGCCCTCTCAGCAATTTTTCCTCCGTTTCCCTGCCTGGGTTAGGCATGGAGGCGCACAAGGAGGACAAGCAGGCTGCAAGGGAAGAGCTGTCTGGGCTGTGCGCCGCAGGGGATGCAGCTGCTGCAGGTGACCCTGAAGAGCTCGATGGCACTTGCAGCCTGGAGTGATCTTAACTTACCCGCGGCCAGGGACACAGGCGTCAGTCTAGACCAGGGATTTAAAACCACTTCACCACCACACCTTCCTGAGTTGTACTGTGCACTTCTACACCACAGCCAAAGATCAAAGCCAAGCGATGCAATAAGTGACTGCAGCACATCCCAGCCCTGGTACCTGCATTAAAGGAAAGGCTTTTGCCTTTGTTCTTAACAGAAAGGAATGTTTCATCTTAGCTGCTCAAGCAAAGATGAATAACAACTTGTAAAAGAAAAGGATGCTGTTCCACATGAGCTAAAAAGCCTGTGTTCCACTCCCCCTTCTCCAAACATCCCAAATTGACTACCACCAGCTAGCACGTTGCAGATTTTAGGGAGACTTATACAAGCACAGGTCATTTCCGTGGGACACAACACGCTTTTCAGCATCTGTAAGTCCTGCCATAACCCACTCCCAAAACAAAGCATGTCTCCCAAGTCCTGTAACAGAGCCTGACACAAACGCCCATACAGACAAAAAGGCAATGACTTCTGGCCACCCAGAATGGCAATCACAGCCTTCACACCACGTCCTAGATGCCCTTTCCCTTTCCATAGGAAATTAAGTTATTTCTCTGATTAGTCACTTAGCCACACTGTAAAGATGCGGCCTGAGACAGGTAAGCCATCTGCAAACACTCGTGTGTCTGACAACTTCTACCTGCTCTGAGTTTGGAGGGAGGAGGTGAGGTTTCCAACCTGAAGCTGTCCTCAGTAAGGGAACAGGCTCTAGGTAAGCTGAATGTGCAAAGGTGAAAGTTGCAGAAAAGCAGGTTGGTAACATGCCTGCTGCCAAAAAAGAGCAACTTTCTCTCAACAACCAGATTTCATCTTGAGCATCCATCGCCAAGGCACATCAGCTCTCAGGTTTAACCAACCTATACCCCCCGTTACAAGCTACAAGTACTAGGAGATTCCAGTATGTACTGTGAGGTATCTAAACATCCTCGAAAAGACTACAGGAGTAAAGCGACCAAATTTCACTTCCCTTGATAGAATGTTATTATAAGACATCAAATTATTTTTCTTTACAGTACAAACAGAGTATGATAGGGTACTTCCTACCCACTACCCTTCTGTGAATACAAGTGTTTACTGCAGGAAGTGTTTCACCTTCACAACTTCAGGTGACACCTGAGAAGCAGCAGAAAAACTGTCCTGCTAATTCCAGAAAAATAGCATAACATGACGGGAAGAGCAAAACCAACCCTTTAGACAAGAAACAAGAGAGCCTTAGATTCCTTTAAAAAAGCCTATATTTGCCCTTTCCAAAGCACGGTTAATTTAATACAGGAGTTGTTGTCAGCCTTAAACCTCAATTTCCAGACCTCAGCCGTACCTGGGGGAGTGGCAGGACAGGCTGAGCACACGATCAAATCCCCAGCACGGCTGCTGAGCCAAGCGCAGCCCAGGCACAGAATCTGCTTATATATTTTACAAATAACCGGATCCTTCCATAATCCAGGCTCTGAGAAATTTTTATCTTGCCATGAGCTCAGCTGTTCTTAAGTCCTTTCTGTGGGTTGTTTTTTTTTTTTCCCCCCATGTGCTGCCTGATACACTGACCAATTTTATAAAAGGGATTGGCTGATGGGAGGTCTGGATTCAGGTCAGATGAAGCTGGCCTTTTGGACATGCTCTCCCAGATGCTGGTGGAAAAGAGGTCTAAAACTCCCTTCCCCCTCAACACCCTCCCACCAAACCTGCCCAGGAAAGGCACCTATCCTTCCAGCCTTCCCCTGCAGAGGCCTGGCTGCTACGCAGAGTCCAAAGTAGCTCCTGCTTTTGGTTCTCCAGGTCCCAAACCCAACACACAAGCCAGGACGGACACCATCACATGGATGCATCAACTTACCCACACTGCTCTCTAGGTCTTTGGGCCCTGTGACAGAGAACCTCAATTTTCACTTGTCTCAGCAGGTCTCTAGACCCTCCACCCCAGCTCATCAAGACACAGCTGCAGCACTGACCAGCTCCAAGGTGTAGGAAAGAATTACAGCAGGGAAAGCTGATGTTCCCAACAGGAGCCAAGATGCATGAAATCCCAACTCCACAGAGCTGGAAACTTCACCAGCCCAGGACAAGGAAAGATGTTTGTACCGTTAGACAACCCCTATTCTGCAAAGTGCTTAGCAATGCATTTAAACCCTTTCAGTATATGCTTAAGCAATATATTGAAGTATTTTTGCTTGTTAGAGTTCAGGCTTGACGATTTATCTTGCGTGCACCTTAAAGCTAGTGATGCACAACCTCCTTCAGATGCTTTCTCTGGAATCAGCACTGTTCTCAGTCATGTGCTTTCAGGTAAATGTCCCAATAAATACATTTTTTAAAAAAGATTTCAGGCATATTTTTCCAA
This sequence comes from Hypotaenidia okinawae, assembly GCA_027925045.1. Taxonomy (NCBI): domain Eukaryota; kingdom Metazoa; phylum Chordata; class Aves; order Gruiformes; family Rallidae; genus Hypotaenidia; species Hypotaenidia okinawae. Next base: position 11,944,880 of record BSDF01000004.1, read on the forward strand.
AAGCTGTATGGTACCAAACCTCAAGCCCAACACACTAAGCCACACTTGCAGATGAGAATAATCACTCACACAGTTTTGACCTTGCAGGCAACAAAAGAGCTCAGCAATCCCAATATAGGGCAGCACTCAAGCATTTCCCATGCAGCATCTTCTGCTGACTGTGTCTCTAGCAAAACTGCAGCTTCTTCTTGCATGTGGTAGAATGTTGAATACACCACCACACACTGGGTGCTAAGAGCTCACAGAAGTATTCCTCCATCAGAATTCATCTCTGGCCATCACCCTCTTCAGCTGTTCTGCATCACTGCTAGCCACCTCCAAACTCCAGCAGGTTTTACCAGCTGAATCTCAGTACTACCCCATAAATCTCCCTCTGTGAGGAAGTAGACTCTAGCTATAAAAATTCCAGGAGCGCTCATACTCCAACCCAGAATGCTGCTGACATCCAAAACTTAACTAGCAGCATGGAAAGCAAGCCAGTAGCTCCCCAGGAGAAGCAGCTGTAACTACTCTTTTCATTTGTTTTCTCTACCTCTCCTCTGGAAAAGTGATGGAAAATGGCATTTATAATTCTACTTTGCAAAAGGCATCAGTTACATTCAAGAATAAGGGCTCACATGGGGTCTGTCTGAGCTGCTTCAGAAGCAGGGCTGGTTTAACTGGCTATATAGGGCAGATTTGGAAACTAACCGATCAAGAGATAGAAGGAACTAACTGCAGTGTCTCTTAGCTCTCTGCTGTCACCTCCTTCTGATGGTCTAGTTCTCTCCACTCTGAGCAGATGCTGCCTTGGCCGCACCCACTGCAACTAGACAGAGCAAAAGCTTAAAGCAATGCCTCATTCTTACTGACTTTGGTCAAGACATCTGGTGTTAGATACCCAGCACCTCCTTGATAGATACCCAGTGTCTCCTGTTGTTCTCACTACTCTTTTCTATGAGCCAGAGCATCAGGCCCACAGAAATGCAGCCAGGGCACACTTACACTACACTTCAGGACAGCTGTAGCAGGCTCCTGACCTTCCCAAGCTGTTCCTTCCAAAAAGTAACGTCAGAGAATGGTTCATCCACAAAAAGGGGTGAAAACTAGATCAAGCAAGAGCTCTGGCATGAAAGCACCAAGCGGTGTGACTACACACCAGCAGCTATGTGGTCAGAGAGCTTTCCTCTTCCCTTCCTGGGAAGAGAACAAACACCACAGCCCTCCCTGAGGACATCAGCACAGGGTGTACAGGGCAGGATGGAGTCACCTGCCAGTACAGTTTATATTTTAAAACTACAGCTTCCCCGAGTTCAAAATAAGCATTTAATATATCCCATGTCTCTACCTATGATTAGTCACATAGAGGCAGCAGAGCTATTACACGCAGTCCGGGCACGAAATCCAACATCCTTTGTGTTTCGTACACAAAGAAACACATCCTGATGCAACGAGCTGAATTACAGACACAGCAGAGGCGGAGAGGAAAAGGACAGACACAGTGCTGGACACAAGGCACATCCCAGGTATAATGTCCTGGCTCCTCAAATCCCACTCACATTTTAGTCACCGCCGTTATCTTATGCAGACTACAGTCAAGATGACAGACCCCAGCAGCATCCTGCTGCCAAAAGCCAACCAAGGCAGAACTCTACTCTGAATTTTATTGACCTAAAGTTATTGAAAAATCACCAAAATAGTAAAAAGCCTCACAAATTTATTGAAGTTTCAGCTTAACAGGCAAAGTTAGAAAAAGAAAAGATGTAATAGGGAGACTATGCCAACACAAAAGCATTTCCTCCCTCCTACCCATGACTGACTTGGAGCACACAAGAATTGAAGGGGTTAAACCCTAATTTATGCCATTTATGTTTTTGTAAGTCACTCAGCTATCATCAGGCAGACATACCCTGTTGCATCTGACATTTCCTTGAGCGCTTTTGTCTTCTCCATGCTACCACTGTACTGATTAGGTCCAACACCCCCAGAGAAAAACAAACAGCTCTGTGAAAGGCAGAAGTCACACAGCTATCTTCCTCCCCATCCATGGCTGGGACATCAGTTCCAGGAAGAACGAAGCCTTCCGCTCTTTTGGGAGCATCACACAGACAGATGCCTCCACCCACATCCAGCCCCATTAAAGTCCTCCAAGGGCAACCAGTACCGTGGGAGAACAACTCCCACAGCATCTTCCCTATCAAGAAAGGCTAGCTGATGCCAAAAAAAAAACCAAAAAACAAAGGGAAAAAGTTAGTACCTGGTAGGTTTTGTTGGAACAGGACACAAACACATTCCCAGTATCTTTCTCTGAACTTGCAAGTCAAAAAAACCACCCCAAAAACCACCTCACAAGGGCTTCAGATGGCTCCAGGGAGTCGCTTTCTCACAGGCAAAAGGAAACGCTCTCCCCTCAGTTACTCTGAAAAAGCAGTTCCCAAAAGCAGCTTCTCTGGCTTGGACCAGACTAAGCATTGCTTTGCCAAACACAGGGGTTAAAGCAGTTCTTTACTCCCAACACAAGGATGATTGGGAGAAAATAATCAGTTGCAGAGAGTGTTTCACTCACTTGATTTGGGTGTTTGCTGAAGGATCCCACAGTTCAAATAGCAGCCAGAATGAGAAGATTCCCGCTGCTGGGAGCCTTGCAATGTTTTAATTACCCAACACAAAGCAGAGTAAAGGAAGAACTGATCTTCCAGCTACTCGGACCTCTACGAGCATCAAAACTTCACAGTCCTTTTGATTACAAGAAATTAGGAGCATTTGCTACAAGGATCTCATGAGAGGCATTGTCATCTTCGTGCTTTTATGGAGATGTGCGAAATCATTTAATGCTGCAAGATTATCTCCCTTAGAGCTGCACATATCCAGTTGTATGACATCAAAAGTTTGGCTCCTTCAGAGATGGATAAGTGGCTGAGAACCAAAGAAGTAACACGACTTGAGTCTCACCCATAATGGGTCTTATGCTTTATATGTCTCTAAAGACTAATGGTTTTTCAAGACTAAATAAATGGAGATTTCACTCAAAGCTGTATAAGCGATATCTTAAATGGATTTTGTCTTTAAAAGCATGAACAGCTGAGGAAGAATGCTGGAGTCAGGGAAAAGAAAAAAGCTAATCCTAATTGACACTCATTCAAAAACATTATCTTGTTATACACGTATATATGCTCCCCACCCAGAGATAGGGGAGTGGATGGGAACAGCAACTGTGAGCCAAGAGTTTACCAACAGACTTTTATGTAAACAAAAACACCCCATGGATGTTAAACACAGGTCCCACCCCGTGATAAATGTATTGAAGGAATTATAAATTCACTGTTTACATCAGCAATACGAATTTAAACACAAAAAAAATAGATTGCTTTGGCTTCTTAGTCTCACATTAGCAAATGCAATTATCTTTCATTAATTTTACAGTGTTCACAGTAGAAATTAAATCATTTCTTCATGTCTGTTTAAGAAAAACTTTACTGTGTTAATTATTCATAAATACCAAAGTCTGCTACTTATTACTCATCACAAATGTGATTCATTTCAATAACGCCTGAATAATTTGGTGCTACCCTATTAGTCCCAGAACACACTGTACAATTGCCAGCATCAGCAAATCAATCACAAACAATAATCCACGCTCGCTCTCCAGTGCCAGCTGCCGAGGGAAGAGGAGGAGGAGGAATGCAGGAGTGGCACTGCCTCCCCATCCCAGCCTCCACGCTGCCTTCTTTCTCCCAGATAAAAACGCTGTCCCCGCATCTCCTGTCCCGGTTGGCTTTGCTTTCATACAAGATGCTACGAACACCGACAGGCACTGCTCCGGTGAGCATCCCAGCCCTAAACTGGGAGCGGGAACCAGGCTCCCCAGGGAGGAAGGCTGGGGATGCTCCATTGCTTTGCTTCCCTGCAGATTTACATCTGGGCAGGCAGCTGCCCAGCAGTGGGAATTAGCCGATTGAGAAAGGGCGGGGGGGCGGGGGGGGGGGGGAATGACACAAATTAATCCTCCCAAGTATGTAAGAAGCCTACAAGGGTAATTCCAAAAAAGGCCGAGAGTCACGAGGGCTGCTCAACCACAGTAATCCCCGCAGAGCGAAACAAAGCCAAGGCGCCATTGCTGCAGCTAAGTGGTTAAATAAGGAATTACCCAGTTTTGCGCCCTGGCCGCCAGCTGCTCAGCAGGACCAGCTGCGACTGCACCAGTCGGACATCATGCCGAGGGGAACCGGGGACTGGGAAGTTTCTACATCAGTAAAATACGCTTGAATATGCTGGGGTTACAGATTTTTGTACTGTTCCCTCAGTCATTTTAAAAAAACGTATCTAGCAGCACAAAAAAATTTCCCAAAGTTGCACCGAATTGCAAATACAGGGTTGGGTTTTTTCCCCATAAATCAAGTCAAGACACCGCTGGTACTTTGACACAACTGGGTGGGTGCTCACAGGGCACAGACTGTGCACACAGCCCCCCTGCCACATCCCAGCAGTGGAGACCCCAAACCCGGCGGCACTGCAAGACCCACATCCTCTCATAAAAATCCATTCCCACATCCCATTTTCAGCCACATCTTAATTATTTTGCTTTCCAGTAAGTTACCCGAGCTAATCTGGGCCGAAGCCGTACAGAAACGGTGTCTTCGTTATATTACAGTTGTGGAGAAAGTAAATTAATGCAAAGGATTGCACACAGAGGCCTAATCCATTTGAGGTAAATCAATGCATTGCACATTTAAATTGCTCTGCTTTCCTTCAGAAAAGTACATTGAAGTGATTCATTAGGCACTGAACTGTTCGCAAGAAACAGACCAATTCTCTTAGGCATGCCAGTGCATCTCTGCTAGTTACATTTAAAAAGCAATCAAATCTACTAATAAGTCCTTTTTGCAGACATTTACATCAGTAGAGAACATGATTCCTGACAATTCCGATTAAATAAACGAGGGACAAATTAATCTCTGTTAATACGCCTCAGAACTGATGCTCAAGTTGTTAAACTTAAAAAATCTGTCTTTTAATAAAAATAAATAACCTGCTGGTGGTGCTTGACTTCCAAGCACCTCTGATAACTTTTAATAAAGGTTATTAAGTTATAAAGAGGAATCACAAGGCACAATCTGCATCTATTTTAAAACCATCGATGTATGTATTTATAGTTTAATTTTAATATTTATAAATTCACAGGAAAAATTAGTCGAAAGGCACCTTTTCAAGAAAAAGTAATCACGTCTCAGCACAGCAGCACCATGCCATGATGTTCATTTTCCTTCCCTCCTCTTTGAGGAGGACTAACTCTGGCAACAAATGCAATACATAGTGCCAGGAGGTCTTGCTCTGCTGCAATCACTGCAATTTATGTTTGCAACAGCGAGTATCTTCTCTCTACCCGCAAAAAAATTATCAGAATTTAAAATAAAAGGTAGTAGGAAACACACAAATTTAAATACCTAAAAGTCAATTTGCACTTTATTAAAGATTTAGAGGAGAACAGAAGAGACCTAATATGGAAAATTATTTTTTTAATCCCTTTAAGAAGTCCTTTAAAAGGGCCCGACGCTTTATCTGCAAAACCAGTGATATCAATTTAGAGAGCTTTGTAAGTCCTATAGTCCAGGCTCAAAAAGCCCACGAGCTTAAGCTTAAAACCAAGACCTTCGAGGTCAGGCCCTGTAATGGGAGAGGGTGAAGGATCTGCTCATATGTACAGCAACAACACTTTTTGCTCTGCAGGCTGGCCCACTGCTTTCGATGCCCCAAATCCAGACCCAGGTTGGGTGCCACCAGATGTTGGGTGGGGAAACACAGCTGCTGCAGACACACTGGCCCGTGGCGAGGTGATACCCACCGCATACCGTGTCCTGCAGCCATAGCAGCACCTCACCGAAACAAGCCCGGTCATTAAGAAATCCTGCTGGTAAATGAAGCAGCACGGAGCCGCTCGGGCCTGGCAGCATCTCTGCAAACGTTCCAGTTTTTATTTATTTTTTCCTGCTTTATAATTGTTGCAGAGTTTTTTCCAGGGAGTTTCAGTGATGTATTTCAAGGGCAGGCAGGCAGGCACCCTCCCAGAGCTCTGGACAGGGCCCAAGTCACAGCAGGTCACCCATCTGCTCTCTCACAGCCTCCAGCTCAGCCACGCTGTCCCCTTCTTCCCCCCAACCTCCCCAACACAGCAGCACTCAGGGACGCCATCCTTGGAAGTGGTACCTGATCCATTAGCATCCAGATGTTTTAATTCTCTACCTCCTGCTGAAGCTTTCATTATCAACCCCAAGCCTCAGGGTGCCACAGGACCATACAGTATCTCTCCTGCATACCAGGAGTTTAGGGATGACTTTAGGGCCTTACCTATTGCCCAAATTCCACCGCGAGAGGTGGAACAGCAGAGCTCATCCACCTGCACAGCTACATACCACCCATACTGTTTCAGCAGCTGCCACTGAGCAGGCCTCTCTCCAAGCAGCAAAACTCCCCAGGTGATTTTTCTCTCCCTGGCAGCATTACATGGGGTTTCCTTTTGCCCCCCTCCCCACAGAAGCAGCTTACTGGGAAAACCCCAGCGTGGGGCACAGCCTGCTCAGGTGGGATCTGAGCTCATGCCAGGGCTGATGGCAATGCTTGCCACAGCAAAGCCATCTTCCTCCCAAGGCACTGCCAGCAGCCTGGCTTGCGAGGAGTTGGGCACACCACCGAAGACCACTGAGCAGATGAGAGGAGCCGATTCAAATCCCACCACATTTCCAGGAGGCACGGCACTGAAAACACTTCCAGTTTGCTTGGAAGTGTTCTAATGCACCTTTTCTCTAAATTTTCCTAAAACACAACTTGGAGGAGTGTAATTAACATGTAAGGACAAGACAAGAACATCCTTGTATTGCCAGAGGCTTCTGTCCCACATCACAGCAGCACAGCGCCAGCGTCAAGCCTCCCAAATGCCAGCAGGCACCATCCCTGGTCCTGGTCCAAGCTTGTACTAGCAGTGTGAAATTTCTTCCAATCTCCCAATGGAGAGCATCTCCTCAACACTGGCCAGGAGGGACACCGAACACAGCCTGACCTTCACATCTCTCACCCAACAAGAGCACAAAGCCATGACATCACTTAAGAACGTGGGTATCTCTATTTACTCCCATGTCTCGTTACATTTCCAGTCTAACTCCAACACTTTTTGTTTCTTGCAACAGTGCCACTGGATTTATTGCTATAGACAAGTTAGGTAGATACTTCCCATAATAATTAGCCCAAGCCAAGTGAAATCTCAGTTCTGCGATGCTCTCACACACAGTTACTTTGGATGCTGCCTCTGTTCAGTGTGCCAAGAGCTTTGAGGCTTCCACAATCAATCAAGTGACCCAAGTCAGTCACTCATGACTAGGAAAAGGCACATTTCTCCTTTCTCACCACTGATGCCAAGGGGCTGAGACAACCCCCTCCTTTCTGCCACCGCCATCAGCCCATTCCACCAACCTCCCAAGCAGCAAATCCAGAGCACTCAAAGCATCAACTCTGCCTGCACCTTCCCATTCCCTCTCCCAAGATTTCTGGATGCCACAGTGGTGAGTGGCACTGGTGGAACAGGAGAGAAGCAGGAATGAGGGTACACAGAACACACCCGGAAAAAAAATTAAAAACCCACACCCAGAGATCCACATTTCTCTAGGGGAAGGAAGGACCAAAGGAGGAGATTTTAGCTACTTAAGAAGCACAGGCCACCACTACACAGTGGCAGCAAGATCTGGAAATCTATATGCTCAGGCAGAAAAAGCACCACTGCATTAAAGACAAAACAAGGAATGGTTTCACAACAGCCATCCTGAGTATTTGCATTGCTCCAATGCAGGAATCTGCCCTCCAAGCCTGCAATTCCCAAAGAAAGAGGCAAACCAGTGATAGGATTATGCGCAGAGGCTGAATGCTGCAGGGTGATCCCATCAGATCCTATCAGGCTGATGCTCTGCACCCAGCGCAGAGCATTAAGAAGTCCAGGACATGGTATCCTCCAGACTAACAAAGGGTTTAAAGGAAAGAAACGGCCCTTACAGCACAGCCTGGCTCACCAGCAAACTGACAAGGAGACTCTCCATGCCCCTCAAGGCAAACCCCTGCACAAAGTAATCACATGAAGGTGCCAACTAAAAAGGCTGGTGGGAGGAGGACGGCTCATCTGGCTATTCCCAGACAAGGCCACATAGCCCAAAGATGCTTAACTACAGATTGCACAGTGCAGCTGCCAGGCAGCTCAAACCTTATACAGTGGGTCTCACTTTTTAATCACCTCGATGACGAATGTGGGAATTCCCACCCTTACCAAGGCAAGCATCACTGGAGGAAACCAGCCTCTGCTCCTGACCAAATCCTGGTCCCTGCCCTGATGATGGTCCCCAGGTGGGCTTTGCACATCCCTCCTCACAATCTGCACACCAGGGCTGGGCTATTCTTTCCCTCCTCACCAGCACTAACCCAGCACACACCCCCAGGACAGTCAGGCTTCTCCCCAAAAACCCCAGCACGGGGACAGGCAGGCTGGCCCAGCTCAGAGCCAGCAAGGCTCCTCTGCTCAGGCACCCTCATCCCTCCAGCTGCTCTGAAAGGAGCTAGTTCCTAGCTTTGCATTGGTTACTGGCACTAGCAATAGGTGCTCATTAACTAGTTGTCAGCTGAATGTTGCTACGCTGAGAATACAAAATAAGAGACAAAGTATTACGGTGGCAGGAAGACTTGAAGGGACTATTGTTCATTTAAAACTTTTTCTTTTCCTGTACTTTTAAACACTTAGGAGTTGCAGTCCAAATAATTGCTTGTCAAGGCATTATTTGTGAGACTGACTATTATCTATTAAGCAAGCTGTGTAATGAGGTTATTAAAAATGTAAGATAATTTTGAAGCCTTTGAGAGAGTAGACCTCTACCTAATGCAAAAGCATCACATCTTCATTTTCTTCCCTCTCTCCTGGTTTCAGTCACAAGTCACAAGTCCTAGTAACCTCTCAGAAGTCAGCTACGACAGCAATACATGGTTTTCTAGATGAGGAACCATCGCTCTGATCTCCTGGGCAGGCAGACAAAATGCTTCTGTTTTGACTCAGATACTCAGACCTGGTAATCCAACAGAAGGGAAGAAAGAAGAAATTAAAAAGTCAAACCAAAGCCAAAAGCAGCAAACAAAAAACTCATCTCTCAAAGTCCAACCTTCCCTTTGGCCTAAGGTGGTGGGTTCAGGAGAACTATCCCCGTTTTCTGGAGGGCATCGCTAACCTGGAGCACAGACAGACCCGGCTCTGGGCAAGGAAGGGAACCTGTGCCCCACAGCTAGAAGTCTGCAGTCTCTGGGGGAAGAGAAAGATCACTGGAAGCTGTTCAGCAAAAGAGAGCGCACGTTATGCAATTTCCATTTCTGCTGACAAACAATATATTTATAGGACAGGTAAAATAAACTATGCAGCCTGCAAGGCTCAGCAGCCTGAAACTGGGAAGCTAATAGGCCCAGAGGACAAGGAATTGGTTCCCGACATTTGCAAATGGGATGTCACAAAAACGAGACAATTAAATTTTAAAGCAGTAGGGAAAACAAAAGAGCAGGAATCACAAAAGCCAAGTCTCATAAAGAGATGCTTCTCGGGTACAGGAAGATAATGACGCTAACCATTTTTCTACTAGATGGCAGTGTAGTGTCACACTATATAAAAGGAAATCTAGGAAGAAATTGCTTTCTATTTCAAGTGAATCTGTGCTTAGACTTGACTTCAGATAGCATGATATATAACAGTACCCTCATTGTAAGGGGACCTGCCATTAGTCTAACAGCGCAATAGGAGCGATACTCTAGCTTCTAATTTCCCAGCGAAGCAATACAAAAAGACACCAACCCCCTGAGCTGTTCTGCTACACAGCACAGCTGCACCTACAGCCACGGACAAGCTACTCCGCCTGTTCCAACTGAAGGTATACTGTAATCAACCAGCTCCGAGAGTCGAGGAAAGCAGGTCGCTGCCGCTCAGGATAAGCCAGTTGGGCTGTCCAAGGGCAGGGGCAGCATTGAGGCAACCCCCGAGCTATGGTCTGGGGAGGTTGGCAACTTCAAAGGCGCGGGGATGACGAGCGCTGTCACTAGAATTCAAAGCGCAAACACAAAATAAACAAGGTTGGGGCTGAAGGGCGAAGCAGATACTTGAAAAGCAACATTCAGCCATGAGCAACCTTTACTTCCCGAGGCTGCTGCGCGCACAAGCCGAACTTCCGAGGAAACACGGCGCAGCGGCTCGCCAACTCTCCTAAAACCGGCAGCGATTCCTGGCGTACCCCGGAGCTACAGCCTGCGCACCCAGGGAACTCGGGACCACGGGGTGATTTGCCAGCGATGGAGAAGGCTCTGGCAGTGAGCCGGAGGACCCTTGCTCCTGTGTAAGCCCCGGGACGGACGCCCCGGGGGTCCCCGAGCCACGGGGCTGCCAGGCCTATTCCTGTGACCCCCATGAGCGATGCTGGCCGCTGCTGAGGACCGGGCTCTGTGCTCCCGGGCTCTCCCCGCCAGCACATACAATCGCGATAGCCTGCGGGACACCATGTACAGCCCCCAGCTCGCAGCGGTGCGGGGCTCTGGTTTTGTTTGCTCCGCAGAGCTCAAGACGCCGTTCCCACCGCGCGCCGGTACGACTCCCGGAGCCCTCGCTGCACCCCGGTGTGCAGCCTGCTCCGTGCCGGGGTACTCAGTACCGAGAGAGCTCACAACCCAACCCTCCCCATCCCACCCCCACCCCCGCAGCTGCATCCCCGCCACGACTGCGGCCAGCCGGTCCATCGCCCATCCCGCAGCCGCCGCACCGCGCGCTCTCCCACCACCCCAAGCCGGGGTGGGGAGGCTCGGGGCGCATGGGCAGCCCCCCGAGGAAGGCCCGGTGTCCCCGCACGGGCTCACCTGGAGGGCCGGAGCCGAACCTCCTTCTTGCTGTCCACCACGGAGGGGACGCAGTTGGTGAGCTCGGTCCAGTCGGCGTGCAGCCCGCAGCTCCAGCCGGTGGAGAAGCGGGAGAAGAGCCAGGTCTCCCGCTTGCCGGGCCGGTGGCAGGTGCACTTCTTCTGCCCGGCGCGGCACTCGCAGGGCTGCTCCAGCTGGATGTTGCGGACCAGGTGCCGGCCGAAGGTGGTGCCGCCCGTCTTCTGGATGTGCAGGAAGACGATCAGGTCGTCCCCCTTGATGTTGAAGTCCACCCGGCGCAGCAAATCGCCGGCAGAGAAATTGAAACGGGGAACGAAACGCGCCGGCGTCTCGTCCTCCGCTCGGTACGGGTCGGCGGCGGCGGCGGGGCTGAGGGCGCGTAGCCGCAGGAGCTGGCACTCGGTGCCCGGGCAGACGTACTGCAGCACGATCACGGCGAAGAGAAAGAGCATCACCAGCGCCAGCAGCACCTTGTGGGACCGGTCCTCCATCGTCGCCGGGAGCGCCGCGCATCGCCGCCACCGCCGCTCACAGCCACCGCCGCAGCAGCCGCCGCCACCGCGGGGGCCGCCCCGGCCGCGCTCCGCCGCCATCGCCCCGCCGCCGCCGGCCCTTCCCGGCAGCCCCCGCGCCACCTCCCCTCGGCTCTCCCCCGCCCCGGCCCCGCCTCCGCTCCGCCCCGGACCGGCCCCGCCCCCGCCGCCGGGTGCCGCCCCCGCCGAGGCCTGTCCGGTAGAGGGGCGGGCTGCGCTTGGCGCTTGGCTTCGCCGCCTTGCAGCGGCTCGGCGGGGGGTACCGGGGAGCTCGGCGCTGCGCCACGCTCGGGGCACGGCCCGGTACCGCCGCGCCGCGCTCAGCGCTCCAGTCGCGGCCAGGATCTGCACACACCGAGCTGAGCGCGGCGCGGCACCGGAGCGCTCAGTGCTCCTGCCCCTCTGCCGGACCTCCGACGTCGGTTCCCGTCCCTCTGAGCTCCCTGCGGCTGCAGACTGCCCGGGGCGGAGGCAGCCCTTCAGCAGGGAATGTCGATTTAACAGCCAAATGTGCCGACGGTGCTGCCGTGGCATCACACATGTCACTGGCCCTGCAGTGCGCCGAGCTGCATGTGCTCTCCACCCACTGACACCCGGGTTGGGTGAGCACATTGACTGGGTATCTTGACACCTCTGGTAGTTACAGTTGATTCGGGCGTCAGATAACCGCATACCGAACACCCATCTCTGCCAGCATATGGGGAAACCCCTCTGCACGCTGAGGGCCTCCTGCTGAAGGAGGTTTTGCCCCATCCCCAGTCCTGTCACACAGAATCACAGAGTCAGAAGGGTCCTCGAAAGATCATCTAGTCCAACCCCCTGCCAGAGCAGGATCACCCAGACTAAATCACACAGCAACATATGGTTTGAATCTCTCCTTCTCTGGAGACTCCACAACTTCTCTGGGCAGCCTGTCCCAGGGCTCCGTCACCCTCACAGTGAAAAAAGTTCCTCCTTAGTACTGTCCTTCCATGGACACGCAGCTGGGGCAGGACCTGGGGTCTGGCCGCCCCCAGTTTAACCAATGTGGCTCCGACTGGGTGGCTCAGCTGCAGACATTGCACAGAGGTGCTGTGTTTCACATCACTCCTTTTCTCTCATTAAGCCATGATTTCAGGTAGGGCTGGAAATGGTTGAGCTTCTCATCCCCCCGCCCCGGAGCAGGGAGAATGAGCACTCCTGCCCTGCACAGCTCCTCAACTTTTGCCCACCTGTTGCTTATGATGCCTCTGTTTCTCTGCCAGGAGCTGAATTTTCTAATATGCACAGCAGACAGCGAGGAAAATAATTTGAAACCACTCTCTCAGACCTTTATCCATCATAAAAAGAAAAGGGGAAAAAAATGGCCTGCCTCCTTTCTCCTCTCACAGTGCTCCCACAATTCCCTTTAAATAATTTCACCAGGTACATGTAGCGTTTGGAGGGGATGTCTTTATGGTTTTCATCCTTGAGCAACCTATCCTGTCTTTCCCTTCTTCTTTTTTTTTATTTTCAGTTGTCTCTAATATTTTGAAAACATTTACACTCACAATAATAGGCAATTTTATCACAAAGATTCTAGGCATGAGAACTACTGAGTTAATTTGCTTCTGTTTATATCTGTCTCTCCAAAATGAATGGATTGCACCATTTAATGAAAACGCTGTGTTCTGAAATTCAAGCCTTAAAATTATAAAGATGTTTCTGTGCTTTATATCCATCACTCTCACACAGACGTTTATGTAAAAAAAAAATACATTTGCCTCCAGCTTTATTTATTTTACATTATGAAATAACAAAGATGCGTTCTGGGTTAAAACCCATCCGGAATGCTAATACATGAGAATTAAAAGGAGGGAATAATGATGGCCTAATGTCTGCGCTAAATTAATATATACTATAAAAGATATGATGCATACTGGGTTGGTATTCCCAGCAGAGCCATTATTTTGGAATGGGCTAAACAAACAATGATCATCTTTTCACTGATGAGTGATGGTCTCCAGTCTGCTGCCTTCTCACCCACGGTGTGTAAATGATGCTCCCTAGCTTTGATCCAGGGACACAAAACATTTGCTCAGGCACTAAAGAAATGAAAATTGCCCCGAACGAGATAAAAGTAGGACAGAACAAGAGCTGTTAAGATTTTATAGCACGGCCAAGTTTTGACGGCTGCTGCAGCAGCTGGTTTATGTTAAGAGGTCAAGCAAGAATGCCGAGCTCCTAGTAACGGCAGTGAAAACAAACCTCTGCCTTCTCCCTGGCACATGGTATCCCCACAACCCTAAAACACACGGATCCTGTTCCCGCTCCCCACACATCACCATTCTTCTCTGCTAAGACAGGGAATGCCCACCCCCCCCCCTTGTGTGTGTGCATGATCATGCCTGGATGAGCACATAGGTCTTGTCACTGCTCCTCTCCCACCTATAAGCATCCTCACCCACTGGCTGATCCCCTTTGCCCCCACCCGGTCAGCAGCTGCCCGCACAGCACTGTCTCCCAGAGCGCCTCCACTCCCATCCCCTTCCTGCTGCTGCAGATGAGACAGCAGGGTCAAGCTGAGCTGGTGCAGGATCTCATCTTGGGCTGACCCCCCTAATTTACCCACAGAAACGTTCAGAAAGGGGGGAGGGGAGGAAATCAGTGTGCAAAGGCACCAGGTATTTGCCCAGAGACAGATCAATACAACACCTCGCGCCTCAGGCCCTTCATCGATCTTTGCAGCTTCAGGAAACTACTGTTAGCTCTTCGTGCAGGACTGAGCATCACACCCCTGTCTATTTTCTGAAGACCTTTGTTTCCACAGTATCTGAACCTCACCTCTGCAGTTGGCTGGAAAACGGTGGCTACGTGGCCCTAAGAAAAAGAAACATCAGCTTTGAGGTAAGCAGGCTATCAGTGTGTAAACCAGCTTTTTTTATGTCTCCAGCTTATGGAAAGGACTGAGGTTTCACATCAGTTCAACCAGAGTAGCTCCCGGCAGGGGCAGGGGCACAGGAAGCTGTGAACCCCCCTGGGCTGAGAGGCATGACTGGGCTGCGGCCAGGACTGGGGTAACCCCCACTGCTAGGGCACCTGCAGCTGTTGGGGGTTGTGATCTTTTTCAAATCAGAGGGGAAACTATATTTGCACAATTACAATAACTTGATTAAAAGAAATGCAAACGAGCCATTAACTTTGCTTCGCTAAATATCTTTGTAATGTGATTCTTCTGACAGTACCTGGGAGGGGAGAAGACAAATTAAATAACTGCAGAAAAGCCTCCTCTGTCATGAAAACAGCATATTTATTAAAATAACACACAGAACCATAACCAGCCCAACTGCTGCAGCTTTCTTTTATGGAATTGTCTCTCTCAACTGGAGTGTCTGATGGCCAAACAGGTTTGTGGCCGGGGCATCCAAAACCACTCTTCCCATGATGGGTCTTCAAAAGGATGTAGTAGATGCTCTAGCACTGCCCCAGAAGGTCCTCTCCCCCCGACCACTTCTGTAAGACTTGTGCAAACCCAGTACTTTGATAGTTTTCTTTGTTGAGACTGGGTAAAACTGGATTATGGAGTCAAAAGATCACTGGGGGAGAGACAGCATGAAGACATCGTCCTGTTCCCTGAGGAAACAGGGCTTAGAAAGAGTGGAAAAGCACAGAGCAATGAGGTGGTCATTGCACGGGAGGAGAAGCAGGGCCCAGAGAAAGGAAATGGCCAGCAAAGGACCAAAGAAATACTGTGGTGGGAGAGGGACAGAAGCTCTGCTAGCACCTTGCAGAATAAGGCCCTTATCTACAACAAGGGTATGCAAATGAGCGAAGGCATGGAGCAGCAGGGTGATGAGTAAAACTAATTAGAAAATGAGGCTTGATTATTCATGGACTTGACATATCAGAGAGCAGCTAATCAAAGGAATAATACAAGTTTGCATATTCTTTGTAATGTGAGCATCAAAGCCTTGCTTCTTGTCACGATGACATCACCACCACTCACACCTAAAACCAAGCGCACTTGATGCCAGTGAAACGTTTCACTCTAGATCTTGTGATGGGTCTTGGAGCACCTGAGTTATCCAAAGCCACCACTGATTTTTACAGCTATTGACCTGATCTAGCAGTTATCTCTACTGATAAATCTTACCTTCCTGAATACAAACATTGCCCAAAACTCTTTGGGTGTAGGGGAAACTGGGCAGCCTTTAAAAGCTCGAGGTGAAGACCTGGAAATGCAAAAGACTGACTTTGCAAGATAATTGCAATTGTCAGATAATCCGTTACAGTGTCATTTTTCTGCTGACTGATGGTTAAATACACTTTGTAGACATCACACATGGGAAGGTGGTCTTGGTGGGAGGAATTCGCACAGTATCTACTGGGTGCAGGAAACTTTCAGAAGTACCTCCTTCCCAACCGTGGTGTCAGAAACCATCCATCCCAGTTGTCCCTTGCAGCAGATCTTGCATTTTCCCCATCAGTTGGAGCCAGACAAAAGGCAGGCTGGCTTTCAAGTTACAAGGTACTGGATGTATTTCCATTTCACACATAGATCTCAGTCCTGTGAAAGGTTTTGTAGGAGGACCCAATGTGGGACTGGCATCTGGACATGCACCAAGCTCCTGGGCAACAGTCAGAGAGTGAATAAATGATACTGCCCCATTGCCACCGATTCTTAACCCAGTGTGAAATTGGCTAAGAAACTGCTGAAACATCAAATTCCCTTTTGATGAGGACAGCCTGGGACAACTCCAGGGAACAGGATCCATGGGGATGAAAGGGCGCTTTCAAGTATGCCTCTGAGTCAGTGGGAAAAGTGAGAAGTTGGGACCGCTCCTGCCACTGTTTGCTTGTCTGAATAATTACACTGATGGGTATATTAATACCATCTGGTGTTGGAGCCAAAGAGCAACCAGGCATTGAAAGAGATTACTGGCGAGGTGTGCGAATCACCCTTTTGGAGGTGCTTAGGAGCAGATTAGGAGGAATTAGGAAGGGTGTGAGCCAGCGAAGCCCCGGGGCTGCAGCCCATATGGTCCAAGGGGACATTTTGTGCCCACTTCCAAGATACATAATGCAAACCTGGTGTATCTGACCTACTTTAGAACAAAACCTGCAGCATTTGCCTGATTAAGGTAGGTAAATGGAGTGGTTTTCAGCGGTAGCTTCACGCTGCAGAAAAAGGCTATTGGTTGCATCTTCCTACAACCAAGGGGAGATCATTTCAGACAGCCCTGAAAGGAGCAGTGGGGAAAGGCAGAGTATTACCTAATGCTATCTCAATACATAGTCCCATGTGGAGTAAATACAGTGGGATTTGATCCAAAGGTATTCAGGAAATCGGAAAGGTAAAATCTGCCCTTCACAGTGAAATTATTCCAGTTTAATTACACCAGTTTTGAAAGAGATTTAGTTAAACTGGTACCACCCTTTTGCCTGGACAGTCTTCAATCCTAAAGCAGTAAATATCGATTTAACTTAATTTGGTGTCATTCTGTGTACAGACTGCATCCCAGATCCCATATAAATATTTGCTTATTGAAATTTATGCTGAATCCAGGCAATACAATCTTGGGGGATTAACCTGTGTGAGAGGGGACCAGATACAGGAGCTTAAAAAAAACCCCAAATCACAGGAAGAGGTCTTAAATTTCCACAGATGAGTTCATGCAATTACCTAATTTGTAAAAATGAATGGTAGAATAAATGAAAGCAAAGCAGAAGGAACCCCAAGCATCACCAAATAATAACAAAAAGGGAGCTTCCAGGCCAGCTTCTTCCTGGAGCCTCCCGGCAGGGCTGATGAATCTTCAGGGAGTGATCTTGCAATCCAGCGAAACAAAGAAATGCTCCTTTCACAGTGAGAGTTTTGCAAAAGCAGATTTACCAGGGATGGCAAATAAATAATTCACAGCTTCTGAAGATGTGAGGATAAATTTTCTTCCCTTTGTTTCAAATCTAGCTCTGCTGGTTGCGGGTGGCCCACAGCAAACATCCCCCACCAAAATGAATGAGGGGCAAAGCAGGAGTTTAAGTTTCCAATTATGTGTTAGGACTCCTAAAAAGGGCAAAGCTCACCCCTCCTCTGCTAGCACAAGGAGGAAAACAGGGAAACAGAGTATTTGTGTTATGTTAAACTGAAATGCCTGGAATAAGAAAATATAAAAATACATCAGCATTGAAAATCCAGGCATCACCACAGCAGGATTCAGCAGACAATCCCCGGCTGGGCTAGGTGTACAGAAAGAATACTGAGAGCAGAAATTGCTTGCTGTTTCCCAAAAACATTTAGGGTTCCTGGCATTGCAACACTTTCCAGCATATATATATATATATATATTTATATATATACACCCCTCCTTAATTCTAGCCATTGGGCCACTTGGCCTGGGGCCAGGCTCTCCCAGGGCTCACGGCCAGCCCCATTGCTAAAGGCACAGGCTGCTCTTTGAATCCCCACTTTGCAGGAGATGCTGCCAGTCCTGCATGTGCCTTAGCTGCCACTTCGCCAGATTAAAATAGTAGCAGCTATTTTAATCCGCTGCTGGAATACATCTGAAGGAATGCCTTGCAATCCCTTTCTTCCTTCCCCAGCTGACGCAGAGCCACGTGCAGTTAGTGTCCCCTGGCTGGATCCATCCTTGCCTTGGACAGGAGAGGTGGATGTGCTCCTGGCTATAAGCACCCCTTTGGCTGGTGGGGGGCCGGGCAGCACCGACTGGCCCCATCTATGTCTCATCCTCATGCTTAGCACTTTGGAGAAGGTTTGGGATGCTGGAGCTCCCTGGAAGGGATAGTGGAGGACCAGCAGCACCACCGCAGCCTCAGCTTCCCCTTGCCCATCTGATGCCAACGTGAGCTCTTCATCCTCCAGCTGAGGGCTGTGTGGTCAAAAAATGCCTTGGAGATTTTAAAATGCTCCGTAAATGAGAGACACTAACTAGACACAGAGAACCTTGAACCTTGTTTCGCTGCTAATTGATCTCATCAGAGAATAATCGGGCAGAGGAGAGAGGGTTAATGCTTTTGTTCCCGCCCCATCACATGTGGCAGGGTCTGCTGCTCTTGTGCATGCACTCTGTTCTAGCAAAAATAACCTATGCAAAGAGATGGTAAAAGCCTCTATTACTTTAACACACAGGGCTGGTTCCCTTCCTTTTCCCATTCACCTTTCCCTATTAAAGATAAGCAACACATAACAATAGGGTCCTATACACTAAGGGGTGTATGACAGCACCTCTCAGCATCAGAATTCAGCAGCTCTCCTCCGAGGAAACGCATCCTCCGACTGCACAGAGCTTTTACAGACCTGCTGAGGTTCCAAGCGATGGTTTTATATAGCAGTGGTAAATTCTTGCAGTTGTTTGTGTCTGAAAAAACTCAGGAGCAAATTGATACATTTCTCTACAGTCTTCCAACCTGCCTGATTGATGCAGGCTCGTATTTTTTGAGGGCTGATCCTGGACAGCTTCAAACTCAGGGTTCAGCTGCAGAGGTGGAGGGGTCCCAGAGGGGTCCCAGAGCTGCATCTGCTGCAAGGGAACTCTGATGCAGGAGAGGTTCTCCTTGAGATGTTCCAACCCAGGATTACTCACCCTGCCCCACAGGACTTTCACTGAAAGGGATTTCTCAAAAAGATACGTGCCTTTACACATTTTGGGGAGCAATCTACTGTCACTCTGCATTAACTAAAACACTAAAGCACACATTGGGATATATAACCTCTGCCATGTCTCTGCTTGCAGTTCCCACCTAGCAAAAAACTCTTGGCCAAGAAGACTACCTCTGCTTGCCACCGGCTTTTGGACCAGCTCCATGGGTTTATGTGAACTGAAGAGTTCCAGGAGCTACCTCTAACTCCGAATCTTCGAGAGACTCTGGATAAATTAATCTGCCAGAGACCTGGGACTGGAAATGGGAGGCAGAACACTATGCAGAACACTGTAACAACCAGAAGAAAAATAACTTATCAAAAATACTATTTTCTTTCATGCAAAGAATCAAACTTTAAATGATCCCATCTGTCACTTTCATCTGCACCCTGTTCCATTGGCTGGATTTTGCTCATTAAGATAAATTTCAAGCCAGCAGATCATTTCTACCTTCAGGGCTTTGATGAAATGGAGTGTTTGGGACTTCCTCCCCTCCTCCATTTTTGACAGCTGTGACAGAGGAATAAGTGTATTTCTCTTACGCTGCTCTGCAATTGCATAGAATGGCTTTGACCTTCCAAAAGGAAAAAACACCACATTCAGATTCCTCCTCCTTTCCCCCATGGGACTGGGAGCTGGCCAAGCCCCTCCAATAAAAGTTTCCCATTCGACCTTGCATCGTAAAACCCTCTTTTCTTTATTACTCCCTCTCCTCAAAGCTTCCCCAGCAAACCTCTAGCCCTTTCCAGACGATGCCTGGAGAGCTTCTATGTTGTGCAAATGGTCCAAACACCTTTGTTTCTTCCTTGAAAGGACATAAAAGAGATTTGTTTGATTCCTTACCTCATAACCAAACACAACTGTATACTGTGCACTTTGCATGTTACAGCTCCCCGTGCTTTCAGCCCCAATGACTTATTTTACTGTAAGTGTAATTATGCATCAGAGTGGTTTCCTGAGGGATGTGATAAATCATCTGCTGCCTAAAGTCTTTAAATCAAGGCTGAGTGTTTTCATTGGGGTCCTGCTCCCTGTCTGGAGCACACAGAGGCTCTCAGTGCATTTACAGGAGGGTATATAATCACATGGTCATGGTCAGCCCTGGTATTGAGGAATGAGGGGATGGGCGGGAAAGCCTTTGTCATACAGGATGTAAGGATGTAGGATTAGTTGGACTTAATGGTCTGTTTTGGCCTTTAAATCTACGAATAGGGAAAATGAAAGAGAAAAAACAATAAAGAACAAAAGTCCCTATTACAGCCAAAGAGTTTCCCCTGCTGAAAGCTGAGCCAGAGGGATCACATGCAGCTGGAGCTCAAAAGAAGTCCTAGAGAAATCCAAGGCCACTCCTGTGCACTGCCCCCTGTACTCAGAGCCCCCGTGAAACCCTCAGACAACCTCTGACAAACAAATCCAGGAGCCCAAACCCACTGGGATTTGCTGATGCCTTGCAGAAATCCGCAGCCTTGAGGACATGCACAATGCTCAAAAGATTTTCAATTTCCCCCCCCTTGAGGTCATTTTAGGTGTTCCAGAACTAGAAATCTAATGCTTTTTCTATTTCTAAATTAAGCTAATTAAAATTTTAATCTGGTTGATATTATCTCATTGCATAATTAAAAGAGCTTACAGTGCAGTGGTTTGGTGGGTACCAATCCTTTTCTCTTTAAACTGCGTTCCAGTAATTGAACGGAGCTTAGATAGGTGCTTATAAGGTAACGAGCTAACTGTCTGTTCTTAACAACGTTCTCCATTTTCCCTCCCAGCTGTACCTGCTCTGAGCCTGATCACTTTATGCTGTAACAGTTTTCCTTCAGCAAAGCGTGGATGATTACATCCATGATCCACATGGCAATTTTGGGGACTAGGGGCACCCCTCCTAGGGAGTGGTGCGGACTGACTCCATGTAGGGAACACAGGGGATGCTCTTTGGAAAATGGCAAGTCTAAACTCTACCCTCCGACTGGCCGATATCATCTGCTTAACCATGGGTTATTGCATAATTAATTTCTCCTAGGTCTTTAATAAAGTCCCAAAGAATCTTTCTATAGACTAGACTGGCATTGCTCTGCCATACATCTTAAAGAGATTACTGTTAATTAATTTAACTCGTCTGCATACCAAAAACTCAGCTAAACCGTCTATTGTGCCATCTGCTGTCATTTCAGATGTGTAGGACTTCTAAACTCCCATAGGAATTGAAATGGATTAAAACCACCTACTCAGATATAAAACAATTAAGGAAATAAGTTGCTTTTCAACACCTTCCTCAGTGCCCTGTGTGGAGCAGCAGCCAGGCAGACCCTTTCCTGCAGGTTATCCATCCCACCAGGACTCAACTTCCCTCCAGGACTATTGACCTGGTGCTTTTGAAAGACACTAAATTCCCTGAGAGCGTAAATAAAATGTTAAAGCACAATTTATCTACTCCTGGGGCTGAGGGACCCGCACCAGTGGACGTAAATCACCCAGAACATTTATGATCTACAGACACATTTCCCTCCTAAAATAGGAGCCCAACACACGTAAATCCTCACAAACGCTTCCCTGGAATGGAGCTGAGCAGCAGCACGACTGGCATGGAAGGCTGTGTGGGCATCCTATTCCCATTGTCCATGTTGTGCTTGCTGAAAGCAGGCTGCCATCCCCATCCCATTCCCGTTCATCACCATCCCCCAGACAGCATCACCCAGTCTGGCCAGGAACCAGCACAACGCCAAAGGCCGATGAACCCGTGGATGAGTCAAGGGCTCTTGCTGCTACTGCAAACCAAACAGTCAATAATTACATTAATAATGAGCCAGGCCTTCCAGTTGGCCGAGTCACAGTAGCTGGAGTATTTTTTGTCAGTAAACAATTTAGAAAAAAAGAAAAAGCAATTTTCTGTCCAAAGCAAACAGCTCTGTGCAGGAAGCATCCCTGGATAAAAATTGCTCTGTATTTCCATAAGAAAAGCAGAAACCAATTCAGGTATAAAAATTCTTGTTTTTCTGCAAAACGCACACAAAACCCTTCATGAGAGGGTTTGAAAACACTGCTTGCTCATTTCTCAGGTAGCAGCTTCTTCTTTTTGAGTAGAAGGCTGCAACCAGGGTTAAAAAAGAGCAGCTTCCACCCAGCTTTATTGTCAGCTGCCCTTCACAAGCCTGTCTGAGATTAACAGGGTGACAGCAGCCAGAGAGCCGCCTGAGTGCCGAGATGTGGAGCTCACACTGTGGAAGCGAGCCCTAAGGTGCAGCATGCCCAGGGCCAGCCTGCAGCACTGATTTGGGCAGGGAGCATTGCTGTAAGTTGAGGAAGACCCAAGTTGCTGCCACCTCACCGAGCTGAGCTCAGGCGCTCGCCTGCTTCTTCAGGTCTTGTGTGGAAATGGGTGCAGAATTGCTTCACTTCTCCAAACCAGGCAGCACTTAAGCAGAATCCATTTCCTAAACAGTAATTCCTTTCCAGGGTAGTCAGTAACTCTGTGCAAGGTGAGTCCCAGCAGCCTTCTCTCAGTTTAATTTGCACACTGGTTTTGTTCAGGACGCAGTCCCTGCATTGCTCCCTCTCCAGCACTGGCATTTTCCAGGCTGGCAGCCAAAGGGATGCTAAAGCAGACATTTATGCAGACAGAAAGCTAAAACGGTTTGCATGACATTAGCTCCAAAAGGGGATGGACAGAGGGCAGCAGTTCGCTTCTAGGCAAAGGGGTCTGTGCCAACGCATTGCTTGGACATGGAGTTTGTTTGCAATGGATGTACCATCCTGCCCATGGCAGGGAATGGTTTCCACCTATACCAGACCCTCCACCTCCCTGCCAGCATAGGTGTGCCTCTCAAAAAGGTGTTGAGGCATCAACCTGCACTTTCTTGACAGTCAAAAACCAAGGTGTAGTTGCTACAAATGGAAGGGTCCACGCTCCATCACATGACCCTTCTTGAATACCATTCCAGGAGTACTGGAGCATGGGATGACAGCAGTGTCAGTGGGAAGGAATCTCCAGAACCTCTCATCCAACCTCTTCCTCAAAGCAGGGAAGAAGTTGGGTCATAACCCACCCTTAACGAGCTTGGCTTTGTCTAGCTAGGGCATGAAAACCTTCCAGGATGCGGGTGCCACAACCCCAGCAGGTGACCAGGGATGCAACTCTCTCACAGGGAAGAAGTGTGTCCTGATGTCCAGTTTGAGCCTTCCAAGCTGGTGTTGCCCCTTGTAACATCATTTGCCTTTACCAAGAAGACTTCAGCTCCATGATTTCTGCACCTTCCCTGCAGATAGCTGTAGGCTGCTGTTCAATTCACCTTCACTGGTCCCAACCAGCCCAGCCCCATCAGCCAGAGCCCTGCAGGGTAGGCATCCCAACCCCCTGAACATCTCCATAGCCTTCCTCTCCAGTTTCTCCTGTTAAACTGGATCAGCCAGATCTGGTAGTACAGGTCTAGGTACTTCACAACATGCATCCCACTCCCTCAGAGCCAGCCAAGCAAGGACCACTCCAGGCCACCACTGAGGGTGGCACAGGGACCTCTCAAACATCTCCTCTGACAGAGGTGCTGAGGCACCCAAGTTAAGCAGGCAGAAAAGTGAAAACATTCAGTTACAATTCATCCTGTTCACTGCATTGTCTGAAAGCTGCAACTTGGGTAGGCATTAAAGCAGCTATGGTGTCAGTGGCTCAGATGTTCACTATTTGGTGGCATCCAGCTATGCCCTAAAGCCTTCTCAGCCTCCAGCCTAAGTTCTCCCTCTCCACTTAACTGCTTAGCTTACATGATGAAGCAGCTCTCCCAAACATCCTTGCAGCACGCCGAACAGTCTTGCTGTCAGGCCTCAGACTTCAGTGTGATCGGTAATCAGTGCATCAGCCATCAGAAGTGGGTTATTAAAATATCTGTCATGATGAACAATGTAAAATAAACACAGATAAATTGTATTACTCTGGGTCATTTAGCTTTAAGTGCGGCAGCCTCTGTGTTTTTTGCCACTTAAGTGATATGCAGCATGAAACAGCACAAATAAATACAGATGTAGAGAGCATTAGATACACTTTGTAAGAGCAAATTATGCACGTTCACATTTCATTCTAGTTAGATCAAAATTAGATGGTTTCCTCCATTATCTCAGTAGATACACTAAAAGCCAGTGATTTATGAAAGAAACCGGTGTGAATGCCATTATAAATGATTAACCTAAGAGACTGGTGACCTACTTATAGGTATACAAATATGATTGTAATTGTGCAGTAAGTAATTGAATGTTCTGCAGGACTTCTTTGTAATGTGACTGTAATGCATAAAACCAAGAGGGAGACAAAAGCTTTCCACCCTGCGCAGTGTGCTGAGATCCTAGGAGAGGTGCTGAGTGCTTCCTGCTCTTGTCAAGGTGAATAGGTGTTGAGACCTTGCAGAATCAACCCCCTCGTGAATGGCAGCCTTTCCCATAAATAGACTATCTCTTGGAGAAAAGGCTCTGGCTCGCTTTGTGGCTGGGGTAACTTCTGACACACTGAGCAGATCTCATCAGCCAGGAGATGCTGCAGGCAGACCCCTCCCAATTCATCACTGCTGGAGCACTTTCTCAAGGGGCTTCCTTTGGGTCAATAAAGTGGGGGAGGCAGATCCAAACGAGAAACCCAGCAGCTACAAAACGAAGCTCCAGGTCTGCATTTCAGAACCTCCCCTTTGCAACAGGACTCAGGACTGCTGCAGTCTGTTGGGGAATCTGCCAAACCTCCGGTCTCTACCAACTGTGGCTGAGAGTCCAACCACTGCTGCTGCATCTGCTAATGGGCACCAGCGTCCACATTGCCTGTGTTACAGTCACAGGCAGGGCACAGCAAGGAGTGGGACCGTCTCGCTGCCTCCATTGGTTTGCAGTCCACACACAGCACTGTGGCAACGTGTAGACAGTCCCCAGATGCTGGAAGCTCTTGGGTTGAAGCCCAAAGACCTTATCTAGACTTTGCAAATGTCTCTAACCCTGCAATCGCAAGTGATGCTCTTTGCTAATTAAGTCTCCCAGCACCTTGGCAGCATGCATCTTCCTGGACCACATACCAGCATCACCCAGCCCACAGCTGCCTAGAGGCTCTCACGGCATTATTATGTGTCACAGATTTTCCTGTATCTTTTGCTGCCAGTCACTTCCTCCGACTTAATTTGTCTGAACTCCTCTGCATGGACACGGGCGACAGAGTTAACCTCTGACAATGACACACACAAGCTCTCTGCAGAACAAAATTCTAGATTCTTAATTTGAATGGCTAAATACTCTGAAGCCCAGTGATGAATTATTTAAGATTGATACAAATTCTGATGCTACACACTGAATTAGACTTGAATGTACCTCTGCAGCCGTGACTCCTGCTGCCTATAGCTCCATCATGGAAAAGCATCCATTTAAACCCCCCGGGATAAATGATCTGTTACAATTCCCTGGACTTGAAACCCTGGAGATGATGTGGGAGCCAGGACTTACTAGGATGGGATTGAGTTAATTAGCACTGTGTCTGAGGAGAGCTGTAACAGAGTAATGAAACAAATAGCATAAAAGCAGTCTGAAGTGACTCCAGTGCTTTGGGGGCACTTGCTGCTAGCTGTGGTATGGTCAGGATTGTACCCGCGGCTGCAGGGCGATACATTTATCACACATTGCTCACACAGGAGTAGACAGATGGGGAAAAGGGTGCTGGCAGGCTCAGTACACCCCTGCAAGAGTTTTCTGGCATGGTGTGTGCTCGGGGCAGAAACATGGGAACTGTTGCCAGCAGCCCCTTGCTGCCACAGCAGACCTGGCTCAGTGTCAGCCCTACTCAAGGAGAGCAAAAGCCACCAGCCCTTAAATCCTCACACAAGGTGGGGTCACAGAGTCACAGAATCATAGGGGTTGGAAGGGACCTTTAGAGATCATCTAGTCCAACCCCCTGCCAAGGCAGGGTCCCTAGGACAGGTCGCACAGGGAGGTGTCCAGACAGGGAGTGAATCTCTCCGGAGAAGGAGACTCCACAGCTCCCCTGGGCAGCCTGTCCCAGGGCTCTGTCACCCTCACTGTGAAAAACTATGTCTGCATATTTGTGCAGAACTTCCTGTGCTCCAACTTGAGGCCATTGTCCCTTGTCCTGTCTCTACAGACCACTGAAAAGAGGCTGGCCATTTCCCTCTGTCTCCCACACTTGAGATACTTACAAACATTAATAAGATCCCCTCTTAGCTTTCTTTTCTCAAGGCTCCAGCACACACAGCTCCTGCAGACGCTGCACTCAGGGATGCACTGTAGCACCAAAGCCTGGTTCCCCAAAGTTAACCTTAACCCTGGGTCCTGCAGCAGCTGAAGGTGTCCCACTCGTGATGAGGGGGCCTGGGAGCGCTCACAGGACTCTTGTCCCCTCCGCACCCTGCCCCAGCCTCTTGTCAAGCACATGCTGGCTATGGCCCCACCTTACCCTGAAGGAGAGCAGCACTTCCACTCAACTGCAGTGCCAGATATGTACAGCTCACCCCGGGGAAGAGTTTTCATCCCACCTCTAAGCTGGACATGCAGGTGACTGGATGAAGATGGCTGCGTTTGACTTCTGCATCCATCCTTTCCGATGCTGACAGCTGCTGAGGGATGACTGACAAGTTCTGCTTTTTCAGCATGTTTTGCATTCTATTCCATATTCAGTTGTCTGGAAGAGGAATACATTTGCCCCAGTAATGCTGCCTGTGAGAGAGGTGCTGGCTTCTGCAGAGGGAATAGTTCAGGGTATTTTTACAGTTGGCATAAAAATACTGACACGGTGTGTATGAATAGCTCTGTTATCATGAGTGGGGCCAATAAAGAAAGTGTAAGGGGAAAAAAAGAAGAAAGACACAAGTTAAACTCATGGTTTACTGCAATCAGACTCTTCCTTTTAATTTTTAAACTTCTCAAATCCCAGCTTCCACCAAAATGAACCAGTAAAGAGTAAAGAGAGTTGCCAAGTTGCTCTATTTTGAAGCAGAGAGATGACTCCCAGCTTGGCCAACTATTCTGCCTGCCAAACCTAATATACACTAAAATGACAAAGGATAACAACAGAAAAGACCACGTACTGTCTTCAGTCCATATACAGCCCTATATCTGTCTCTACCACAGGGAACTGGAGCTCTGCCCAGCAGTGGTATCTCATCCTGAGCGTTGCCTGTCTACCAAAAACTAAAGAAAACTGCTGGGGACAGATAGTGGCTATTAGCTGAGCCGGTGAAGTGATACCCGCAGTTCTGCTTAAACAAGGGGAGAATAAATAAACCCAGCCTGGCTTTCCCTGCAGCCCAACTCCCCATGGCTGCTGCAGAAACAAATCTGTTGTGGCTTTGCCCAACCCACTGCTGCTCTGAGCAGGCACAAGCCTGACCCACACAAGCCTCATAGGAACCTTGTTTCCCCATCACCATGACACATCTCTTGCTACCTAGCTTTTCCTCATCCCTTCCAGCAGCAGCTGGGTCAAACCCCTAGTTTCTGCTTAACCCCTTCATTTCAGACCTCCCCTCCTTTAAGTTGCAGCTCTACAAGTCCAAGTGCAGGGACAAGCCTGTTAATATGAACTGTGGGGCAAATCCCTACGGGTGTCACCTGTACCCCTTTCATTCCCACAATACACATCAGCTGCTCTTCCTTTCTAAGCATTGCTCAGAATGAAGACAGTCCTGAAGTGGAACAATACCAATTCCAAGCCTGTTGCAGAAATTAAAAATCACTTGTTTCTAGTTGGATGAGAGACTTACTAATTAACCATCAGCTTTTGGGTGGCAATTCTGCCTCATAAATAATTGCAAGTCCACAAAAGTGTTCCACTGGTAGGATTGTTAGCAGGAAAATGGGAATTCAGTTGGAAAGCATTAATAAACCTCGAGGACAACAGCTATTACGGTGATTGATCCACTATCCCAGTGTACACAACTCATGCAGGATGGAGGAGCAGAGGTTATTGCACAGGGAGGCTATGCTGAGAGGAGGGAAGGAAGGCAGGGTTGTTGTAGAGGTCAGGGATAAAAATCGGTACTGTCAGGTTCAAAAGCATTTGAAAAATCCACATATCTTTTTCAAAGCTGGCTCAAAATTAGATTATTTTAATAGTCTGCAGCATTTGCTACTTAGACTGTTGCTCATTTCCATGGGCGATGGAAGCAGAAGGGGTTTGTGTGTGTCACAGGGCAACTTCTGTGTCCAGTCCCCAAGACCAGGGGATGCTGCAATGCAGACGCCCTGAGGGACAGACCCAAATGTGCCCAGTGCACCCATGCCTCCTCCTGAGGGGAGTGAACAAACCACCAAATTGCTCCAAGGGCTGAAAGAAGAATGAAGGAGAGAACCAAGTTGCCAACCGTAATGCCAGGAATCCCTAGCCCAGTGTCCTGAGGCTGCCGCGAGGCTCTTTCCCATTGGGAGCAGCTCTCCTTCCTGCTGGACTGCATCAGGGGTTTGTCCTTTGGCACTTGCTGGAGTAAGTTGTCGGTCTGCCTGAATAACAATGCTGGTAAGAAAAGGAGAAGGTGAGCCTAAGCTGGCTTGTCTGGTGTGTTAGGAACAAGCAGGCCTGAAACATTGTGGTCTCCTGCATCTCCCTTCCACCTCCCTGGAAACATCCCTTCCTGCAGGGATATCGTATCCCATCCCAGCAGTACAGCCTTCGCAGGCGTTGAGTGGAAAGCCTATGGTCATAGGGGAGACAGAGCACTCACTGGGAATTCAGGTCCCTCCACCCAGGACCACCAGTGGGGCTGGGTGCAGACTGCGATCCACCCCAAATTCTCCACATCACGCCGTTACAGTTCATGCTAACGGCATGACAGGGTGTTGAGCTCACTGCAGTATTTTTCCTTCCAAAAGGAAACAAAAACAAACTCTTACCAGTTTATTATTTCAGCTAATTATATGAACCAACAGTATTTCATCCAAACCTTTTTAGGAAAATAATTGGAGAATGTTTGCAAAACCCAAGCAACCATTTTTCTCCTGCCAGGGTGGCAGATGCAAACATAAAGAGTAACATGTCCATACATCTCCAATCTCAACTTCTTATGAAACAAAATAAAAGCAATCTGGTTGTGAACTGATCCAAAGCAAATACAATATTTCAGAACACTCCACATTTAGTTGGTGGGGCTGATTTATATGAAGCAATCTAAAGACCAGTGTGCAAATAAGGAGGGGAAGACTATTTCCCCTTCACACTTTCTTACCTCGCAGGCGTTGTTTTTGTTCTGCATGCAAGTGAGGAGCCCTCAGCCTGCGCTGCCATTGAAGGATGAGCACTTGACAGGTTCTGATGGCACTTCTGGAAAGGTTTGCCTCACAAGCCAGAGGTTCCCTTTCTCACATATAACACTTTGCCATTTATTGTGTGATCTAGGAGATCATCACACAGTAGTCTTCAAAATAAGTGTTGCCAAAAGCATCCCCTGCCCATCTTTGATTAGCAGGCGCTGTCTCTATTCCCAATTTACTGATGTAAAGAGAGGGAGGGAGAGGCTAACATCTTTCTTGAGGGCAGCATCTTTCTTGGGATAGCTCCATGCACTGGCTGAATCTCCATGCCAGCAGCCAGCCTGCCTCTGCTGAGTCCAGGGAAGCAGGAGGGGAGCATCCTGTGCCATGCCCTCTCCTTTGTCACACACCGTCTTAGAGGCAAAGAGCTCATTGCGTTTGAGGCTTCCACCACCCCTTTTCTGAGGAAGTGTCTCCCCAGCCATTGTGTCTGTTCCGTTTTTAGATTTCATGGTTAGTTTCCAAGATTTAGTGGCTTTTCGGCAGGCAGAACACCACCTCAGGTCTGTGGCACTGCAGTCCTACTTGGAGATAATTGCCAAAGTAAATCAGAAACAAGGGGGACCTAATGAAAATGGGAAATCACATGCTTTAAACGTGAAATTTGAAGGGCGGGGGGTGAAGAAGAAGAGAGGAATACCAAAAGGATAATTGTTATTTTTGGTAAGGAGGCCATTGAAGGATTTCTAAAACCAGTTCAGTCCCAATTCTCAGTTTGCCTTGCTAAACCTTGATTCATCCTTTTGCAATGAGCTTAAGCATCCATTTCTCAGGGACCCACGGGCTCTCTGAATTAAATCCTCCAGCCCTCCATCACAAGCTGCAGTCAGGAGGGATGCCAGGCACCTGCTCTGGAGGGTTACTGCTGCTGCCTTGGACAGAAGTTCTCCCGAGTCCTTCCTCAGCTTAACTCCATCCTATCCCCTGTTCCCTGGGAGAACCAAAGCTGCATGTTGCTTGAAGACTAGACCCGGCCAAATTGATGCTTTACATCCAGGCATTCTCAGTATTTGGGCTGCAGTGGCAAAGCAGCCGCTCTGTGAATTAATGGAAAACCTTATGGCAGTGCCAATAAACAGAGATGCTAATTAATACCCATTTCAGTTCAATTCATTCAGGGCTCAGATTGCTAACCAAAGCTCCCCTTCCCCCACACCCGGATACTTCAAACCTTCAAGCAAGGCTGGATGCTTCCATCGGCTCCGCAAGGAATCTGGCTGCTCCCTGGGCAATGAGCTGTAATGTAGGCTGATTTACTGCACAGCCACGCTGCTGGGTGGGCTGGGATTCCCAGGACGTTCGAGGCCTTTTCTGCAATGAAATATGCTTGACATGGAGGTCAGGTAAACTGCACCGTGCTGCATTCATAAGCCTTTTTCAATTAGCACTGAAGACTGTCTCCAGTCTCAAAGTTCAAATACTTGAAGTCTGAGGGTTGTTTGAGGTTGAGCATGGGTCGAAGTGGGTCTAGCCCTCCATTTATTTTCTAAACACTGACTTTTTTGCCATCTTTATTTACCATAATTAATACTCCCTTAACGTAGACTCTCCCTGGACTTGTTCTAGGATGTGCCGTACTCCTTGTTCTTGTGCTGAGTAGCGTTTCCCCAACCAGAGCACAGCCCTGACTTGATGACTTGAATTTTCAAAGGCACTTTGTTTCTTATGGAAGTCATATTATCAGCGAAAAAACCCTCCTCTTTTCTGTGGCAAAGCAGCCTGTTCTTCTCCAGATGGAAATGGGGATGTTCCCATAATTACACGCTGACCTGTATTGAGCAAGCCAGCTCAAGTGCTATCTTAGCTCTGCGTGGCTGGACTTTATCAGATTTATTCTATCTGGAGGAAGTCACATCAGAAATAAAAAACTTCAGCTGTACATTGGAGTGTTTGAAAAGCAAATTATTTGGCAGGTATTTCCCCTTTCTTCTCCCTTAATTCACTCGGTTTATAGGCCTGTTAATGGATGCACCCTGGGCTGAAAGTGTAGCTTTAGAAATGATGAGACAACCTCACCACTCTTCCACTTCATGAAGTTTTATTTTGAGTTCCTTTTTCCTCTTGCCCTCTAGAGACTTCATGCACTGCAACATTTTCTAGTTGCTGCTGCCAGCCCAGGAGGGTGGCCAGGAGATGAGGTCCTTGCAAGGCAGAGGGATTTTGCTCGGTATCATCCCTGAAGGACAACAGCTCCTTCCAGCAGCTACAGTTCTGCAAGTCCTCTGGTGCATCTCACCTCCTTGCATGCACCATCCTTGCCCCCAGAGCTCTCCCGTGGTGGGTCTGGTCAGAACAGGGTCTGGTTGCAGGAAGGACAATTACGACCTCTTGGATGGGTCAGCACAGGCACTGGTTCCCCCCGCAGGGTTGCTTCTTTCATTGCTGTGGTCCCTTCGTGCTGCAAGCATGAAAAATGCCAGAGCTCTTCAGACATTTTCCTCTAGGAGAATTAAAGTTTTAATGATTAACCTTTATAAATTACAACAGCAATGCTCTAAATAATAAATAGTTTCTGGCCAGGTCTAGCCCTCTGAGCTATTATTCTCCAGCATGATATGCTGAGCCCCCATCTGCATTTATTTTCCATACTGTATTCAAGTCCTCTTATGTCATTGAGATAAGCAGTCAGGAGATATGTGTTTTCCAAAATGATGTCCTCATTCATCATTTCTTCCTCGCTGCTCAGCCTGATTACATTTAATTCAAGAAGAAAGAAGCCTCGCCTGGGCCCACTGAGCATAGAAGGTTAAAAAAGCAATGCAAATGAAGCAATGGCTTCCTGGAGAAATGGCTACAGAACACAAAATAACAGCATCCCTTATCAGCACCAGGGCTGTGTATTCTCCTCCTCATTTGCAGAGAAAACTCAGAGCACAAATGACCCATTCATCAAGATCAGCAGGTACAACTCTGCTTTAAACACATATGCTCAACAGCAACCACCCTCTCCATTAACAGGGAATGAGCTTTGAGCATTAATCCCATCTGATATTAATGCAAAGCTTAATTACAAATAGAGATAGGGGAGCGAAAGCTTACTGCAGCCCAAGCCCTTTGCAGTGACACTTGGCTTAGGGAGAAATATCTTTTGTTTCTACAAGTTCTTCTCTGTTGCAGCATTGGCTGCTCCAGGATGCAGCAGGGAGAAATAATGCCAAAATGTGTCTATGTACAACATTAGCAGTGGCTCTCCAAGCCATGAAGGATTCTTTGTGACTGCACACTCATCCTCTCCATGGCTGCCCAGTATGCTGCCTTTGGGCATGCAGAGCCTCCTCACCTCACAGGGGGGAGCTGGAGGGGAGAGGCAGCCCCAACCTGAAATGCTCATCTGCATCTTCTGCAGGGATGCAGCCACTCTGAGTTGCTCTTTACCAGCAGATTGGTGCAGCCTGCACCAGCTCTGAGCTAGGGAGCCATGCTCTGCCCTGGGTCTGGTGTGCCAGTCCTGCATCCTCCTGGGCACTGGCATGGTCGCTGCTTGTCCCTGTGTTCCTCAATGGCAGTAATGACATCATTGTTAGGAAGATTGGTGTGGTGCAGGCAGTGACTTGGTTCGGTGTGGGAGTCCACACACGCAGCTGATGGGAATGGGCAGCACACAACTCTGCAAGGGACCAGCGACCACCCCCCTAAGCCTGAGCAGGGGGGACAAGATGGGCTGGCTTCTCCAGAGCCAGGCACCCACTCGTTTGCAGAAGAAATTTCCTACTGGGAAAAGCGGTTTGCGTATCTGCTCTAATCAGACTTCAAAGAAACACCAAAGCAGCCAGGGAAATGAAACACATACTGAGACAGCTGAATGGGCAAATAAACACAGGCGAAAAAGCCAGAGTCTCTGACAAAACCAACTCAGACCAAAACTCTGGCTTTAAAATGAAAATTGGAAGGGTCTTAAAAGAGCTGGGTGGCTTCCTGGCACATCCAGAGTGCAGCTGATCTGCAGGTCCAAGCTTTGCCCCAAAGTCACAGCACCATGTGGGTGTGCAGCAGCTCAGGGGCAGTGTGGCTGCCCATCCCACCCCTCCCAGGGGCACAGAGCTGTGGAGGCACTGGGTCCTCAGCTCCCACTGCCTCTCCAGCATCTAACATTCTTCTGGCAGACTTTCTGATGTTTTCTGTCAGAAAGATTTTCATAATTCTAAGTAACTGTTCTGAAAAAAACCCCATTACCCCCCATTGAAAGTTGTGATCAGCACTGATTTGGAGAGCCCAGCTAACTCAGCTTGCATTAAATGCAAATGAGCAGAGGTGGTTCTTCGCACTGGGACTGTTTTCCACACATGCATCTGAAAATACCTAGCTGAGCTGTCCTGGGTTTCTTACAGCTTCCCCCAAGACTGCAACATGACCAACAAACAGGGTGTCACCCGCACTCTCCAACCCTGAGATGTTTTGCTTGCAGTGCCCCATGAATGCTTTTGAAGCACATCCTCAAAGGGATGGAGATGCCCTCTTCCTATTGAGGCAGCCCTGAAGAATAGTTCACCCCAATTTTTTCCCTCAGGACAGTTCAAGCTCAGGCTAAGCTTGCAACAGGCTTAGGGTTTCACATAGCAGCTGTGGCACTCACCTGGAATCTTTCAGTGGGTGCTGGATCCAGACCCATAACTTGCATTTAAGTGTCCTCCTAGGATCTAATGCAGCTGGCTCTTCAAAAGGTTCCTGTGAGCAGGCGAGGACCTCCTAGATACAGACACAAGAGGCAAACATGCCAAAGGATGGTAAAGGTTTGTCCTCCACCTGGAGCAGAGCGGCACGCAATTTGGGTTGGTTGCCTGCCTGTAAAAACTCGTAACAAGAGTGCAGGAAGGTCCCTGTTGTTCAATCGCCTATAATACAAACAATCATGAGCTGAATGGAAAACCAAGATCGTACATCTGAAGGTTTTTATAGCAGAGCCATGTCCAGGAGCAAGAAACCACAACAAGATACCAGCAAATCACTCAGGAGGGCTGCTGCAAGCAGCAGTTGCTGTGGTTGCAGCCTGTGCACAGCCTGGGGGCTTCTGGCATAGTGACACAAGTCTCTTTCTGGGGATGCAGAAGAGCAAATGGAGTTGGAAGAGAAGCAGCCCATGACCTGTCTCTCCCAGAGCCTGCCTGGGCCAAGCAAGCCCATGTTCAACTTGTCTTCAGAGAGGAACCCCCAAGACAGGGATGGGGGAGCAGGGTCACTGCCCCATATGACAGGCTGGGACAGCAGAGGAGGGAAGTTGCATTATCCCTTTGAAGCTACAAAGGAGGCAAAATGTAATTATAATCATCCGAACTGGAGTTCTGCCAGGACATCAGGGCTAATGGTCTTGCTCTTGCAAGAAGTGCCATGGGATTTTTCTAATGATCACAAGTGGTCAGGACCTCAGTTTCACATCTCATTTGGAAGATAACGAAGAAGTCTCCCATTTATTTTTTGGTCCGAAGGGAGGGAAGGACAAATTGACTCTGTCAAAGGGCACAAGGACTTAGAAATGTAGATTCTTTTGCTTGAGATGTGACCGGCAGCTCTGACAGCCAGGAGGGATGGCGGAGGGAAAACAAGAAGCAAGGAGGAAGCGTGTGTGATTTCATACGACTCCTGTTAGTGCTTCAACTTTTTCTGAATCTGCTGTGACTCCAGTGACATTGCTGAAAGGAAGGTGAGTCTTTTTTTCTTATGAGTTATTCCCGCTGTAAAATATATTTGGAGGGAATGAGTTTATAAAGCTATCTCTGAGATAATTGGCAAGGATACTCCACTCTCCCATGAAGGTTATGAGTGGGTTACAAGAGGGTCTTTGCTTTAAACTCAGAGCAATGAGAAATTAATAGATCTTGCAGTGTCAGTCCCAAGGCAGAGGATCGTGATAAACTGGAAACAGGCAGAGAGGCTCTCTGTAAGTTACGGAGTAAGGGAAGAGAGATATATCAGACCCCTGGGAGTTACACAGATTCAAACTGACACCTCTGCCGAACGCAAGCGTGGTGATTGCCAATAAAAGGTCAGTGCAATTGGAGAGGACAGATATTGCCTTATCCTCTGAGGAGAAGGGAGCATGGCATCTCTAGAGACCCTGCCTGTTGCTTGCTTGGAATCAGGAGCTCTGCCATGGGAAGCTGCACCATAGCCAGCATGGGCAAGCACTGCCTTTAAAAAGGGAAAGCTGCTGTACATACAGAGAATGATTTCCCTCTTTCCAGTCACGATTGTTTCCATATCTAAACTCATTGCACAGCCTGCATCACCCTTTTTTTCTTTTTTAGGATTTGTTTTTTTATGCTAGGAGCATAAGAAGAAGCAATCACACCCTGGAAAACTGTAGAGAAAGGTTTGGACAGGAGGAAGAATTGGCAAGGGCTGCTCTGGAAGGTCATTATGTGCATATTGGCTGTTGTATAGATGGAGCTGCCGGAGTGGAGAAAGAACTGGCTGTGATATTGATGAGAATGAGTAGTTAAATGAAAGCAGTTTGGGTTGCAAAATATAGACTGCCATTGAGATCTATACTGGAATCAGTTTAATTAATTTGTATGATCAATAACCTGGAAGGATGAAGGCACAGACTGGCAATGCGATTTGTTCATGGTACAAAACAATCACGGAGGAGCAGTCAATGAACGGGAAGATGCTCTCCAGCTTGGACAAGGAGAAGCAAGGTTCATGCAAAGAGCACGTGAAATGACAGTGGGGACAGCCACCAGAGACAGGGTCCATCTCAACAACCTCCCACAACAAGGGTCTAGCAATGAGTAAAGCTCAGCCCTGTAGCACAGCACTTGACCGTGGGGAGCACAGGAGGCACACAGCAGGAGTGTGCCAGAGGTGGAATGGGATGCTTGGTGTCAGTAGGAAAACGGGCAAATCCTGCACCACTGTGGGCCTTGATTTCTTTGTATGGGAAAGAGCACAAGTGACACACTGAAGGTAAGGAGAGCTCACAAGTTTAGACATGCTTCCATGGAGCAGAGACTGAGCAGTGAGGATTAGTTGCTCCAGGATCCAGTAGGGCTGCTGGGAGCCCACTGACTGAGGACATGGGTTTCAGAGGTGGGACAGACAGTGCACAGCACTGGCAGAGTAGGAGGAGGGAGAATATGCTTCTCCTTTGGGTCTGAGGACATCCTGCATTTCAGGCTTCAGGTGAGCAGGGACAGGATGTAACCTGAAAGCATCAGTGGCAGGGTTGTCTGACTACAGCACACTCCTCAGAGGCTGTAGGAGAGCCCTTCAGACAAGAGCTGATGCTGGTTAGATTAATTTCTCAACAGACTTTGGGTAAAACTCTGATAAAACAAATCCCTTCTTTTTTTGGCTCCCCCGTACCTCTTCATGGGAACCCTTGACTCTGGAGGAGCCATGTGCACACCTCTCCTGCCAGCACTTGTGCCCGAACCACTCAGGGCTGGAGCCCATGCTGGAACCGTGATGTTCCACCTGAGCCCTGCAGTGATGGGAAAGGGGGTCTCACAAATCCCCTCCCATTGCTGGGGCTGGCAGCAAGGGGGAACGTGCCTCAGCCATGAGCAGGAGACATTAGCATAGCTCCTATTTCTGGACCAAAAGGAAAGGAGAGATCGTATGGCAAGGTAAGGACATAAATGTCAGTCCCTGGGGAGAGAGGCTGAGAATTCCCTCGTGTTTGCTGATCTGCAAACCTTGTCAGAGGCTTTCGATTCTCTCGGAGCAGAGAAAGGAAGAGACAGATGCTGAGATAATTACTACCCTGGCAAAGAACTTATTCTTGTATCCAGAAGGAGAGTTATGGCCTCACAGCTGTCTTCAGGATAGAGTGAAAGCATTTTTTCCATGGTACATTGCAATGGCAATTAATTTTCTTGATAAGCTTAAACTAACCTTTATTTTTAAAAGGAAGATAACTTGTTGTATGAAGCCTCTTCTACCCTGGCATTTACCAAGGACAGTGGGATAATAATTTGAAAAGGAGTTAAAGGTACCTTTTTTTTTTTTTAAGCCTCCCAGTGCCTTTTTAAGGTGCTGCAGAGCCTGTGGCCCCTCTGGCTCAGGATGACTCAGTGTTTCTCCTTCCACAGCACATTTCTAAATGCTCGGGGCCTCTTGGAGCCCAGCCTTTGGGGACAAACATTGGCACAGGCTCTCTAAAATAAGAAACTATTCCTCCTTGAGATTTGATCATACGGTTGGGCCATTTTCCTGCGTAGTGGGCATGTGAAACAGGTCAAATTCCTCTAAACAAAAATAGTTGGGAAGCCTTTTAGAAGAGTTCTAGCCTTTCAGCAGAAGAGGATAAAATGTTAAATTCTAAGAGCTGTCCCCTTGACCCCAGTACTCTCTTCCAGATTTTACAGACAACTTTTCCCCTAAATTAACTTTGCTAAAGTGCTTTGGAGAGGAATAATGTCATATAAATGCTCAACAGCATTCTATTATTCTAAATAATCCCTTTATCTTAATGGAAACAATATTTGGACCGTTTTAAATAATGCATTCTAGCTTTTTAATCAACAAAACCTTTATAATAATACACATGTAATTACTGCCAAGAACATGGCGATATCTCATTCTAAATTACAATAGAGGAGGCAGCAATGAGCTGAAAGGTACAGTTCATAGAAAAACTTATCAGCTTGGCCTTGCTGGTGCTTTCCTTGTGAAGCATTTAGTCAGGATTTAGCCTACAAGTGTGACCTGCTCCAAAATAAAAGAAGGCATCCCTGCAAGGGCACTGAAGTGGGAGCCTGTGGGATCAACACTATGCATGTAGCAATTAAGGTGATGCAGCGAAGTTCTCCCTAGTCCTGCACCTTGGAGAGGACCATAGCCAGGGATGTCACCCTTTCTTTATTCCTACTAGTGGGAATGAGCTCATGCCAGGAGGAAATCCTATATAGGCAATGTGGAGCGAGGCTGCCTTACTGTGGGCACTTGTCCAACACCAGTTGGGTACTTAGAGCCTGGAGATGAAAACATGGTGCACTCACACACTTGCATCACACTGCCAGAAGATGATGTGCTGGGAAGAGCCATCGAGTGATCTCGAGGTGGCCTCGTGCAGAGCCACTCTGCACTGCCTGGGCTCAGCGTGCACATGGCAGTGCCCACGTGGCAATGCTGTTCCCAGGGTGACACGATCTGGGCTTTCACCCAGGTCTGAACAACAGAGAGCTTGGACAGGGGAGAGTTCACCTTTTACCTGCCATTTCCTGAGCTGACTTGGGTCCAGAAGTAAGTATCCCAGCCCTGTGAGCTCCAGCTGATGGGGAACCTCTCTCATGCCATCGCTCCAGATATGTACATGACCTGGACACCATAGCCATTATGTGTTGTGAAGTTCTTGTCTCACTTGACCCACTGGCTTTGCCCTTGAAATCAAACCAACAAGCAAACAAAATACTGCTATAAAGGCAGAAATACCTTTTACTTGCAGGGCAGATGAGTGCAGGGTGTGCTAGCAAGGAGAGAGCCAGTCCCACCCCAGTAAGACTTGAGCGCAGCAACACACCAAAGGAAGGCACCAAGGCAAATCAATCAAATAGTTCAGGAAAGTAATTTGCTGCATTTTGCAGCCCCAGGTGCTCTTGATCCAAATTCTCCTGTCACTAAAAGGATTTTCCTAAACAATCTGCCATAGCTAAAAGCAGAGGGATGGAGTCTTTAAGAGCCACAGCCTCACCCTGTACAAGTCAGCCTCCACCCAGGGAGTGGGAGGAGGATGAGAAGGGAATCAGAAGGGTTACCCAGGTGGCAGCCACTAGCCCTGAAAGTGTTGTTTGGTTTAGAGATCTCCCTACCTTCATGTCTTTGACGTGTAGCACACACAGCAACATGATAAAATACCTCCAGTCCCACCTTATTGTTCTGTGGGGTAACCTGTCAAAGCATAATTAAATCATTCCATGCGTTGCTGTTACGGGGAAGCTTTGTGATCCTTGAATGTCAAGCTGTCACAGAGATAACCTAACCTTTGAAATAAAAGGGTGTTAAAATCAGTGGTTATTTATTATTGCAGTGCTCTTTGCGTGCTGGTTTTGCAGCAGCACTGCGAGGGAACGGCAAAGCAAAGCCCCAAGACACAATAATGACAACATGCAGCAATAACTACAGACACGCAGCAAAATGGGACCTGATAACATGGTCTCAGTGGAACAAGGCAGCACTGCAGAGAGCTTCAGAAGCCCTCATGGAGCACTGTGCCTCACCCTGACCCGTCTGCTTTAATATTTGATCTCCTGTACTGGCTTCAGCTGCTCCAGCATGATATCTTGGGGCCTCAGATCTCTCAAAAATATACTGCTGGATTTTAGATGAATGCAGAAAGTCTGGATAAGACTGCTTACCAGAGGGAATTAGGTTACAATATTACTTCAGGCAGAGACACCTACGGGAAAAGAAATTGTTTTAGATAAAACTCCTGCAAAAGTGTAAGAGGGGTCTGGGATGAATTGATAAGAGAAAACAAATTGCATGCAAACAGATGTTCTAAAAGACAAAACACCTAGCAGTCGAATTGGCCAATGGAACAACCCGAGAGGTATCCAACATGCTGTGAGATATAAAGCAAGGTAGGCTACTGAATGCTGGCAGCAGCACGCACCAAGGACCGATCCCAGTCCCACCACCCCACTTCCCAGAGGATCTGCCTGTGCCCCTCTGTCTGCCTTGGCAGCACGGCTGCCATCCCACATGGTGAATGTGCTGTGTACCAGGTATGTCAGCTGGGCTGGTTGGGAGCCTAGAGACCAGGTATCCTGCACCCCACCTTGGCCACAGGCATTAGGAGGGGTCCTGGGAGGGCAACATACACGTCCTTGGGAAAAACCCAATGTGGTTATTAAGAACTCCAATGGTGGAGAACCTGCAACCACTGCAAGGGGTCTTTGCCTTGGCTGTCAACAATTTGCAACTTATTTTTCATCTGAATTTATCTGTGTTAGAGATGGCCTGCACCACCCAGCTGCCTTCCTCCAACACATTCACCGACTGGGATTCAAAGTACTCCTTCACCTTCAGTTTGATAAATGAAACGAGGCAACTCTCACAAACTCCATAGTCTCTCAACACTTTGATCATTCTTGTGTCTCTCCAACACTTTGCATTTCTTCTCCATGTTTCCCAAAATGTGGACACCAGAAATGAGCACAGCATCCAGCAGCTGTGCACCAGTGCCAAACCCGGAGGTAATACAACCTCCCTACTCCTACTGCCTACTATACATAGCCATACACCCGGGGAAACTTACTGGTCTTTCAGCTGCAACCACAAGTGGGAAGTCATATGCATTTAGTTTCCACCGCCCCTTTCCTAAGTTTCTACTTCCTGAGACAGTCTCCTCCTCCACAAGCCTGACCTACATTCTTTGTTTCTAAATGCTTGACCTTGCATTTGCATGTCTTGAAATGCATATTTGCCTGCTTGCCCTTGGCTTAGCTAGCTGCCCGTGTTGTATATCAGCAAGTCTCTCCTTGGTTATCATGTTTCCAATCTTCAAATCACTGGGGAACCTTATCAGTATTTTCAGAATGCTTTTTTCCATACTGTGGATAAAATATTAAAAAAGCATAGGAGCAAGAGCTGACCCTTAGGAACAAGAAATTATTAGACAAACAGCTTTCGTTTTGGACATCAGCTAGCCACTCTTTAACCCGTTTAATGTGTGCCCTAATGACTAAATATCATTCTTGATCGATAGTAAAAATTTGCAAAATCATAAATGCTTGCAGACATCTACATATGCCAGGTCAATACTATTGCTTTTATTGACTCCAGGTGTAATCTAATGAGAAAACAGCATCATGTTAATGTTCTCACAGCCCTGCACTGACTGATGTGAATTATCTCACCTCCCCTCAGCACTTTATTCATCAGAACCTGCCCTTTCATTACTTGACCCAATGTCACAACCCAGCCCACGTCACTCACCTCCTCAGAGCACTGGGCAGATAAGGGCTTTTCTCCAGGCTCTTTGAATTGTCCCTGATTTCTGAGATTAACTGTTTCTGCCCAGCCTAACAAATCAGGACACTTTTTGAGCAGATTGGTTAAATGGGGCACAGGCTACCAGGTTGCAAAAATCCTTCTGGGGCTTCTTTGGGTGCTCTTAGAGGCAGATAAAGCTGCTACGCACCCCAGCTTCGCCAGCCCAAAGTGCCATTGCTGGAGACTTTATCATGGAAACATCTCAACTAAGTTTGGATCAGCACAGTAACACCACAACCATCTCTGGTGCCCCCGCCCCCCTTCACTGCAAAATTAAACACAGCCAGTCATGCAATGCTCTCATGTTGCCTTGGCAGAGATGGTGCACCATCTTACTGCCTGCCTGCTTCTCACAGAGCAGCTCTTACCCTCTTCCTAGCAGAGAATTCCATTTATACTTTGCCAGTGATGGTTACGTACCAGGAAATCAGTTCAACATTATTTGAATGAATATCAGATACAGGATTGTTATTAAGAGTGTCAAAATGTTTCTGCTGAGTGGCAATGAATTTATGACAAAGTTGTGTTTCCCCTTCTACCATGTGATGCCTCAGAAGTTGCCCAAACCAAGGAGCACAGGTTTTCATCAGACCTTCCCAAGAGTTCCATTTTTATGAAGTAAACCTCATTTTTAATAGGGAAGGTAATTACCCACCAGCTCAAAGGCTGCAGTGAATTCTCTAACACTTGGAGCTTCTACTTCAAGAGATGTCAAGTAATAGGTGTGGCCTTGGTCAAGCACAAGAAATTTGGCTTAGCACAAGACTAGTGAAGGGACCTTCCTCTCCCTAGGATTTCTAGACCAGACCAAACTGTAAAAGAAGTCCTATCAAATGCAAAACCCAGGCATCTCTCAACCTTGTCCACCTATTGAACAGGGCTTCTAGGCAGTTCACATCAAATCACGCTGTTCTTACTTTCCTCATACTCTGCATTCCTTCTAAACTTCTGTTTTCACAGGGTCAGCAGTTTTGTTTGCCTCTCTATGACACCTGTAGTGTACAAGACCTACAAGATGATCAGCAGCCGATGGGTTTCTTGCCCTTTGCACATGCAGCTACAAGGCTACGACTTTGTGCCACATTTTTCAGCCAGGAAGTTATTGATATTTATAGCAGTGATATAGAAGATCATTTGGACATGGAAAAGAGACAGGAAATCAATTAGCATCGATACATGTCTCCAGACTGTTAACTTGCTCATACAAATGCAAACAACTTTAGCTCTCAACACCCTGTGGTGCTCAGGACAGGAATGGACCCTGACCATCCTCCAAAGGGGTTTGGAAAACAGGAGGAAACATAGACAGGAACTTCTTGAAGAAAACAGCAATTTCTTTGCAAGCAATAAAGAACGTGATGGCCTCACTAAGCACTAAACAGAAATAACAAAGCACCAGCAGAATAATAACAGAGCAAAACCATTAAAACTGAGACATAAAAGATGCATTACTGATTCACGTGGCAAGCACAGCTTTTCTCCCACCCTTCTTCTGCTCTGCCTGGGATGCAAGATGCAACGCACTGCCAGGCTCTTCTAAGCCCACTACAACCACACACTCTGTAACCACTGTCCCATGCTGAACCTCATGCCCTGACTCAGGAAAGGCAAAATGTCCTGTCCACCCAGAACCACAAGCTAAAATTCTGGTATAACCAAGGGGAGGGCTGAGGAGGTGGCAGGATCTCCACTACACAGGCACCGGGAGCTGTTTAAGTTCCCAGATGCTTCCTGGCATCATGCTGTATGTCAT
The DNA here is from genome assembly GCA_027925045.1 of Hypotaenidia okinawae. Taxonomy (NCBI): domain Eukaryota; kingdom Metazoa; phylum Chordata; class Aves; order Gruiformes; family Rallidae; genus Hypotaenidia; species Hypotaenidia okinawae. The sequence continues at coordinate 11,987,899 of BSDF01000004.1, forward strand.
ATCTGTGACATGTGTGGTCATCTCTGCTGCCATAGCATGGTAGTGCTTCGTGCACAGATACTCCAACAGCCTTTTTGATAGAAAATATTCAGATCTGGGGGAGTAGGAGGGTGAGATGTACTGGTTCTCTTCTTGGGGATAAATCTAGGCTTTCTAGAAGCTGTAAAGCTCTGCAGCTAAGCTCAGGGAGCTGAGAAAAGCAAACCACCAAGGATCTGTGTGATACAACATGAAACCAGTTCCTTCTGAATATCATCTAAGAGTGAGACCATTCCCACTAGAGCTACATGTAGACGAAGGAACCAGACCATAAGGGAGGTAGAAGTACAGCAGAGCCAGCAAACAGTATCTCCATGTCATGACACCCACAGACATCACTGGGACATGCCAGCACCTCATCTCCTGCTGGGCACCCCACTACCTGGAGCCGGAAGGAGGATGGACAATCTGAGCAGACTGTGGCATCTGAGCAGACTGTGGCCAAGGATTGTCATCTCCATACCCAGCGGGTACTGAGAGTAACCCACAGACACAGCAATTCGAGTATCATCTTCCAGTCCAGCCTTTTTGCTTTAGCAAGTCCATCCCCGCTTCCCCAAGGCTCTTCCCTTCATGAGCACAATCCCTCTCATCAGGTGAGGCATCTCACAGCCCCCTGTGGGAAAGCCCATGCTTACACATCCAAACTAAATCCCTCTTTTTTTGTGAGCCAAGGCAGAGCTCAGCAGGAGTCTTGGCAAGGCGCAGGCACACACTGCCATGCTCTGTGCTGCCGGGCTTCCCCCGGGCGAGAGACACTTCTCAGGGGCTGAGTCACGACAGAGCCACATTCAGGTTCTGCCAACGCCTGTGTTGGATCTTGCTTTCCAAAGCTCAAACAAGCCCTTGCTGAGATCCTGATTCCACTCGATCTCCCCCTCCCAGATGCAGAGCGTGGCACAGAGCTGTTCAGCCTGGAAGAGGAGGGGAGCAGAGCCATGGTGTGCACATGGCCGTGTAGTTGGAGGGTTTGCAGGGACACACAGCTGCTCTGCACATACCAAGGAGCTCAGGCAGGGAGAGGATGTCCCCTTGACTGAGTTTCTTTAGGCCACTGCTCCCAGCATTCCCACCAAGTGCTGGGGCTTGCACCCACCAGCTCCCACTCCCCTCCCTGCAGGCACTGCACCCACACTCTTCAGAGAGGCTGTCCTCCAAAGCCCTCTGAAAATGCAGCTCACCATGTTTTGAGCTGGCTGTCTGCAACCCAACAGGCTTTTGGTTTTTTCTTTTTCTTTCTTTTTTTTTTTTTTTAAAAAAAAGAGGTAGCTTCTTGCAAACATCTGAAGGATACTGTGATCCAGGACCAAGGTGCTCCTCTCCAAGTCCCTTCAGGACTCTGCAGCTCCAGCTCCAACTGAGCATCTCCTCATCCCCAGAACTTGGTGATTCACTTGCAGGCTAGGCAATTCTGCATAAGTCTGCTGTTCCTGTCAATCTGTCTCCCTGTGTACAGACAGGGAGAGGGAGAGAGCAGAGATCCCTGACAGTGGGCAGATTAATAATACATTTATTTTCTCCATGCATCATGAGGAAGAGGAAGAGCCGTAATTCAAGAGCCTCCCTGAGAGTTTTGCAAATTCCTCACGAAAGGAGACAAGAGCAGGAAAGGAGCTTTTGTGCTTCAACTCTTTCAAGCTGGTGCCACTCTGTGTTTTAATGTAACATTTAAAAGGCACACAAAGAACAGCATCTACCATAAATATAAAGTGAAGATATTAAACCAGTCGATACAAAGAGGTCATCATTCTTCATAAGCTCTCAGGATCAGGAGCTAGCAGCAAAATGTGGGTCTCTGTGGCACCAATGGCTCCTCAGTGTCCTTAAGGAAAAGCTTCTTGCGGATCCAGAAGAGGTTGGAATTGGAGCTCATCTCCATGAGAAATCACTATGGAGCTGCAGAGCAGGGCTTGCCTGTGGCACCAGCGGAGGTCTGGTTCTCCTGGCCTTCTCATGGAGAAGTATCTGCTTGGCAAGTGAATCGCATGTTTTAAGGAGAAATACTAGGTGTAGATAGCCAAGGTGGAAAGCTGACAATGCCAAAAATAATTGGCATTATTTCAAAGCTTGCAAGCGGGAACATGGCAGCTCCTGCCTGCCCATGCAGTGCCTTCTGCTGCCTTTCCCACCAGCAAGGAGCTCCCTGGTGCCTCCCAGATCTCCCTTACAAGATGGGTTTCTGTTCTCATCTCCTCTTTACCTCTATTCTTCTTAAACCTTCCCCAATGTCTGGATGAAAAGGATGAGGCAGGGGGAGTACATGCTCCATTTCTTGTCCACCGAAACATTGGTATTCCCATTATATAGATATTATATAGATATACATACACACACACACACCTTATTTGCATATTCACCTACATTCAGACAAAGGAAAGAAGACAATGAGATTTCCTGATATTGGTGTTGCTTTACATATCTGACTTGAAGGTACAAAACAGGGTGATAACAAAGACATGTTGGCGTGTATTAATCAGAGACACGCACAGAAAGGCACAGGGTGAGACTAGTAATTTATATGTCTCTTTCTTCACCACTTTTTGAAACCTTGAGAAGAGGAGAATCTAGAGAAATAAGAATAAAAGTTACTATTAGATGTCTGTATTTCAGAGAGCGGATCTGAGCATGTCTCCCCAAGTACACCAGCTCTGTGAGGTCACAGTTTCCTTAGGGCTGCACAAACTGGCATAAAACCAGCAAACTACAGCAAAAACCCCAAATAAGATATGCAGACCAGGATGAGCTGTGAAAAGCCGAGCTTCTTGCTTGGCCAAGAGGCCCTCCAGGTAACCTGGCCAAGAAGCTGTCTTTCAAACACACCGTTTAGCTGAAAGGTTGTGGGTAGAGAGTGGCATGGAGAGCGCTCCTGTCTTTCCTAATGGCCAGCTACTGACCTCAGACCAGACACTGTCAGAATAAGTACAAAAATAACTTTTCTTTTTAAAACTACTGACATGAGTGACACCACAGGCTACTGTTTTTTTACCACTAGGCCCCGTAACCCATGCCAGTAACCTGCCAAAGACAACCCCTGCAGTACGAGTGACCTTGTGGAACACTCTGAGTCCTTACGGTCCCGTGCAGAAACCAGATGCCACAAGGGTGGCAAAAAAACCCCAAAACAGTTCTAAAGGAACCAAATTTAGCTAAGAGCCCCAGTTTTCAACCTGCCCACATTAACGGGAACGCCTACCATCGTGACATAGCATTACGAAGCCTTATGAATGCTTATGTTAGATACTGTTAGGTCATCATTTGAGTCAGTAGAGCTGCTGTTCCATCAGCAGTGCAATTATAAAACTCCTTTTGCAGAGATTAATAACATAGCTCATGCTTTCAGCCAAGAAGCAATATCCCCCCCTTCAAAATTTCATTAAAGCCTGCTGATAGAGCAAAAAGCGCAGTGACTTTTTCTAGTTTCAGATGCTACTTCCACACTCTCTCACCATAGAGAAATTCTGCTCCAGGCAATTAGTCCTTAGCTGGGGACCAGTCGTTCCTGACCTCTAACACTTCAAAGAAAACACAGATCCTATGTAGCCCAAATGCTACTACATGAAGTCTAAGCAGCAACAGCGGTTCTCCCGCTATGGCAATGGCTATAGTCTATATAGCAGTCCTGTACATATTATTGTCAATAATGACCATGTCTCCTGCTGGGTACAGCCGATTCCCAGGAAAATAATTTATTAAACCTGAATTCTGTAAATGCCTACGTGCCTGTTTATAGGCATGACCCACACTGTGGGCTCAGATGGGTGTAAGACACTACACCCCTAAGCACGTCAGACAACTGCATTCCCTGCCTGTTCTCCATCACAGTAACGCCTCAGACTATGAGCAAAACACATTGCTACACCACTTCACATCAGTCCATTATTCCAGCTGAGCGTCGTCGTGATTTACTACCTACCGTGTGTTCAAAAACAGTAGAAAGAAAACATCATTTGTGAGAAAGAGATCTTTTTAGCAAGTCACGGAGCTGTGCTTGAAGCTGTGTCACTTCATATAACATGAAGACATACCTGTGCCTCTTCCAAGCCCAGATTATTGGATGGATTTGGACTATTCTCCCAATTTTCTTTTTTTTTTTTTTTGCCCCATCTCTGTCTTCCCTCCCTCTGAGTCTTTTCCTGGGCTTCAGTGAGGCAAGCAGCAGGATTGCAGAAACAATCATCTTTACCTGAAGAGAAATTGAATCATAACATTACAGGATTCCCATCCAAAAGCATTCAGTCCTCAATTTCCGCCTGTTTTGTCTTGCTTCGCCTTAATGGTCAATAGAAAGATTCCCTCAGACCTGGATAGGATAAAAGAAAACTTGTTAACATAATAACATCTCAGGGAATTCATTGTGAAGTCGCTGAGGGCTTTCTGCTCCTTCCAAGCTGCCTCAGCGGCTTAGTGCTGAGTACTGCTGGCAAAGATTGCATCTCCTTCTCCCAACAGAGTCCTGGAGGACAGGTCCAGAGCCATCTGTAAATTTAAGATTCAGGTTATTAGGTGAAAAGATGTCTGCACACACTCACAAAAATACACCTGCTTCTGTTATTAGCAAAAAATCTGCAAAGTGCAGCACAAAGGCAGAGATAAAACACCAGACCCTCTGTAATGTACTGGGGCTGGGGACATGTGTGTGTCTCACCTGCACAGTACAGGCTTTTAGGTGCCACCTTGCCCTGGCATACCTTTAATTAGCGCTCCAGACAAGCAACAATAATTCAGATTTTTTTTTTCCCCATTTCCCATCTCCAGGGTGAGCGCTGTCAAAAAGTGAAGCATTTTTGCTTTAGGAAGATTGAGAGTTAAACTGATCTTTGTGGGGGGACCAGAGAGCCAAGGTTTGCAATGTTCAGGTGCCAGGAAACTCATCCCCTTGTTTTGGAGAATGTTGCTGGAACACCAGGCTTCTAGGACAGACAGATGCTGCAACAACAATGGCACCAGGTTGCGCAGTCCTGCTGCAGTAGCTGTCAGGGATCACCAGTGTCTTCCTGGTAAAGGCATGAATCTCAGCATAGGGAATTTAAGCCTTCCTTTTGTTAGCTGCTTTGTATGGACTCCCAGAAATGCCCCACAGACCTCCAGAGGGTGGCCTGGACCACGGCATGAAAATCCCATGGCTCTGCAAGAGACCTGTTATCCACTGCCCTCACTTCTGATGGTTGCATGACCTTTTAAGCAATACGGACGCAAGCGAAGGATGCGAAAGGCCAACACCACCACCTCCCTTGATTGTCTGATGAGAAGCCAAAAGCAGAGAGCCAACAGATCTATCATGGCTTGTGGTGGGCTGCAGCACAGCTCAGCCTCGCACAAGGTTGACATGGGACGCAGCCTGCTTGCAGCCGGACCAGCTCTGCTGCCCATGCAGGGCAATCCAGCCCTGCTTCAACAAAGCCAAACCCATGTTATTAAATCACAACCTGAGTATACCTTCAAAACTACAGTAGCTAGTTGTTTGGCTAATTAAACTATTAAATTATGCTGAAAAAAAATAAAGATTTAGAAGTTTCAAGCAAGACAAAGCCATGAATACTAAAGAACTTCCCAACTTAGCATGATTGATTACACAAACAAACCATATGTATTGAAGAAGTGCTAAGGAAAAAAACCATCGCTTTCATCAAATTTTAAGCAAACGGTTGTAGAGTGGGGAGGGGGAAATTAATTAATTACACCCTGAAACATTTTACTGATTGAATCCATGACCCCAGCACTTGTAAGGTCATCAAATGATAGATTAGTCTTGCACGGAGTATCACAAATGGCATTTGCGCTGGGAAGCTCATTATAGGAGACGTCAGGTCATGTAAATCATAGGAAACAAATACAAACATCCATCAGAAAAATGCAGATAGTTATTACAGGCAGCAGAAAGGAGTTGAATTATTATGCAAAATTTATTTTGACTATTAAAATACAAAGAGGTGACACAAAATTGTCCTTTAAACAAACATAAACTACAAAGCACCTTGACAGGAGGTTTTGTTTATAAATGTTTCATCTCCTCAGTATACCATGGCTGTAAACAGTACTTTAAGAAATAAAGTAGGGGGAAAACAAACCCAACACAAACTATCCAATATTTGGGTCCTCAGATCTTTTCTTTTATTCGAGAGAGAGAGAACTGTACTCTCTGCATCTGAATAATCAATGCAAGATAGGAAGAAATAGAGTGTAATTACTGCATGTGAGTCATTTGTTACAGATCCTGTCTGCATGGAGAGAACAGAAACGAGCACTGCTTCTTGACAAGCAATTTTTTTTTTAGGGAGACGCACTAAACAGTTTGGCAGAAATATGCAGGTGCTCAAGGAGAGAAAACCAAGCAGCAGGAGATACTAAACCGGGTGATGGGGGGGTTATTACCACCCTCCAAATGGCTGGGCAGAACCCGTTCACCTGCTCCAAATACCATCCATGACTTCAGCAGGTGAACTGGCTTCTGCTGGAGGTCATGTCCTTCTTGCTCATTAAAAATAAACCCTTGGGCATCCTTCCTATTTCATACTCATTCACTTGGTGAAGCCCGATTCATATGTTAACAGGACAGGTAAGAGTATTTTTGGTTGGTCCTCCAGGGAAGCAAGTTCTTTCTTAAGTCCAAACAGAGCAGCTAAGCACTTGAACCATAACTAATATTGATCATTTTTAAGCACTATAAATTACAAAGTATAATTTCCCCATGTTGAATGCAAATAAAAATGTCCTTTTCACTTTTGAAAAGCTCAGTGACACAACATGTCATTTTTAGAGCAGTATCATGAAGAAGACTAGTGGGTCAGAAAGGAGTTTCAGGAGCCTTCAAGCTGAATTTCTTGATTGGTTTTATATAAGATAAAAACAAGGCTGCCAGGGCCTGTTTTCAGATGGAACCCAAACATTTGGTGCTGAAATCCCTCCAAGGTACCTAGATACCCTAGGCTGCTTTGAAAAAAATCACAGCACATCTTCCTGAGCAATGCGGGTTCCTTCCACCAGCCACAGGATAATGGCTAATGAGTCACATCTCCTCTTAGTCTGGTTCCATCTCTCACTATTGTAAATCACTCTAATCTCATTTTATGAACACCGCCTAAGAAGGCAGGCACTGAAAATTACAAATAATAGGTCAAACTGTGATTTGTGAATGGCAAATGCAATATCTTTTCTATTACCTGGAAGTTGTTTGTATGATGGAAGGGAAGAACTGGACCTTACAATGAAACAGAATAAAGCAGATTTATTGGATCTTTTACCATCTGAAAAAATGTTTACAGCGTTACTAATGTAAGACTGATCGATACCAACCATACGGCTCTTCCATTGCTGCTCCGTGGTGGGATGAATTAGTATGCTCTGAACTTTCCTTGGGTAACAAGCCATGAGTGCCCGACCACTGCCAATCTCAATACATTCAGTGCTGCCAATATAAATTGCCTCGTCCCTTTGCAACCAGATAAATGGAGTACAATTCCAGTAAAATAAACACAATTCCAGCCCTGAGAGAAATTGCATCTGCCGGGGATGCCTTTTCTACCGAAGCACAAAAAGGGATTGTGCCAAGGAGCTAAACACAGTGGTTAGAAATGCAGTGACCAATTCTCCAGTTCATCCAGAGACAGAAAAGAAAAATACTGTCAGATCCAGCTTTCCTGGCCACGATTTTGGAAAGCATTGTGCCAGAGCGCTTACAGGGAGCCTGGTTAGCACCCGGGAAAGTCCCTGGCTGGGGGAGCAGCAGCCCAGGGAGGCTATGCCAGCACCTGCGGGGAGCTGATGCTCTTGCAGAAATGTTGAGACAGGAAAGCAAGAAGGGTACAATAGGAGAGGGGATTAAAATCAGTGCCATCAGCTACCGTGCCATTGTGCATCAGGAAAGACTCCTGGATCTTGTTAGAAATGGTGACCTTTAAAACCACAAGCCCTGGTGAGCGTGACTGAGAGGTTTGTGGAGGTCTGGTTACATGCCAGATTGCCAGACCTACCTCTGAACTTCTGGCATGGGACCACTGCAGGCAGTGCTTGTGCTCTGGGGTGGTATTTAAGATAAAATCTCCATGGAGGCTCTTGTGAGAGAGTAGATAGTGTGATCTGCCTCTGGGACTTGGAGCCTGGCACATCCCTTCCCAGGGAGCCAACGCAGCACCCCCCACACCCTGCAGCTGGCACGGACATCCCTGCATATCTGCGACGCGCAGCTTCCATAGATGGCACCGCCCGTGGGGGCTGTAAGGTGTCGTGATGCTCTGTCATGGTGTGGCTCAGTATGTAATCCTAGAGGAGATCACCTGGAGACATCTCTATCTTGAAAGCAGCAGCAGGCTCTGTCTGTTATTTCAGCTTCGCAGTCTTGTTTTGAGCATCTTCCCCACTGTTTTGTGAGTTGAAGTCCCAGGTGAGTTCATCCCAAAGGGAAAAACACCAATGCCTCAGGAACGTGTTGGGAACAGGGCTTGCTGGTCTGTCCTGACCCATTCCCCTCCTGGGAGAAAGAACCCCCACATCCTTACCTGGTCCAGCAGCCCCACACCTGCTCCTCTCACCTTGGATGTGCACTACCAATAAACTACTGCCGTATTCTTTTAAACAGGGAAGACTCACTGGAGTGTAAATCAGGTCTGAAATTACCACTGCGGTCCCTCCATGAGCTTGAGTCCTGCTGAACAGCTCAAGCAGCTTCTGGTTGAAGCTTCTATTTTAAAATCACTTTTGTGGCTCCCCCATGAAAGCAGCTCGATTTGTAGCCGTATACCTCGGCACAGCGTGGCCCACCAAGCCGGGAGAGGCTCTTTCCCTTTAATGACAGCCATCTGCAGGTTCCTATAACTTAGCAATGTTCCCAGCTATGATTTATGGAGGGTGCTTAGCTTTATGGTATAATCTTTACTATTTTACAGGGTTCCCTTTTTCTCAGTTAAATGTTGTTTTCTGAATAATTCCAAGCTGCCAGTAGGTTTACAGAGGAGAAAACTGGAATGAATCTCTCTTTGCTTTTATTTACTCCTATTTGAGTACTGTGTTTCTGCATCCATTTTGGAGATTTACAATGGTATTAAGGTTGCTTCCCTCATCCTCATTTTATAGATTTCTGCTGCAATCATTTTGAAAGCCAGAAAGCTGACAGGAAAATTAGGAAATTAGATAGCATGTTCCTATTCCCTCCAGTGCCCTGATGAAGAAGGGGAGAAGAAAAGGAAACTGAAGGCATAATAAATAACATATATAAATAAAATATCCCAAAGCCACCTCACCAATGCTGGCATCAACTCTAGGCATCCCACCACATCCCAAAACACCAGCACTGCTCCAATCCTGATAACACCGGGCCACATAGAGCAGCTGCAGGAGGCTCCTGCGGCGGCTGTCAAGGCAGCAGTGGTCCAAATGCCAAGTTCACAGGCTAATTGTTTATCTAATTTTAATTGCTAATGGTGGCCTGTGGCGCAGCGACTCTCTGCGCTGAAGTTCTCTCAGATGAGTGTTCAAGTTTATTGGAAATAATCACCCCACAAAGAGAAAAGTGATGTCAGTGACCACAGGACTTGGGGTGATGATGGGGCAGGACCCCCGTGTGGCTTACTGTGTCTGACTGGAAACATCATCTCTGTCACTCAGCCTCCCACAACGCTCTCTGAGGGCAAAGGAGTCTCATAAGCATGATGAGCTGGACGTGTTGTCATACCAAACACTGGGACACTTGCAGATGCAGTTGGAGGAAATGGTGGTTTTGGTTCTGCCCGAGTCACAGCGACAAAGTGGTGCCATGCAGGGAGGATGCTGGGCAGAGACCCTCCTGCAGCTCACTGCGCCCACGGAGCTGCACTGACTCCAGCACCACCAGCTCCCCAGAAAAACAACCTCCAGATCAATACTTCAAATCATCCACACCACTGTGCAGACTTTGGACTTTCAAATCAAAATAAGCCTGCTGAGGCTTGCAGAGGAGTTGCTTATCTAGTGATGAGCCAGGGTCGGTTATCTCGGGAGAGCTGGTACCACCTGCAGGCAGTGACAACCTCATCTGTAGCACCAGCACTATTCTTCTGGGTGCAGGTTTCTGCTCTTTTGTAGGAATTAGTTGTTGCAGGCAAAAACAAAACTGCTGCAAATCATCCCAGGTCACAAAGTTACCTATTTCTTCTCATTTCTTCCCACCCTGGATTATAAAATTGGGGATTTTACATCGTTTATCCTGCTCCTGTTTCCAGTGATGCGTTGACTAGAGAAGGGGTTGTGCTCCCTCATTTTACCTGGGATACAGCTGGTTTTTCCACCTACCTTAAAAAACTAATTCATCCATTTTGTGTGATGCATTAGCCTTGATTCAGGTTAAAAACAGGTATTTTCATTTAAACAGAGAGAACACCCAGTCCATCTTTCCTGCTCTTTATGGAAACATCTGTGAAATGAAGCAACCGAACACAGCAAAATGTTGAAATTGCCCAGGGAGTGAAATTCTGAAATTGCATCCTACAAAAACACCATTTCCATTTATCCCAGTGAGTTAGAAAGAGATTCAAATATAAAGCATCATTTTGGCTTCATGGACCCAACCTTTATACAACATAAAAAGTGTGACTTTATATTAGTATGTGACATGATATACAAATAAAATAGAAAGCTAACTTTTTTTCCCTGTACATGTTCTTTACATTTGTGTATTTTTCTATCTTAAAATGCACGTTTAAAACTCATTTAAATTATAGTACAAGTTATTCTCATGGAGTGACTCGCATTTTGATTTGACACCCAATGTACCAACAGGCAACCTGGGATTTTCTAATGCTACAAGTACACTGGATATAAAATACAAAGGTGAAAATTGAGAGAAAAATGCAATATAAATAGAATAACAGCAAAGTAAAGAAAAATCAAATGGGCTACTGGCTGCAACATGGGGGCCCAGCTGTCCCAGGGAGCCAGCCAGCTGGGCAGCAGGCAAGGAGGCCAGGCAGATGTCTGGCTTCTGCTGACAGCTTTGATGGCATTGACATGTTCCCACAGAGCATCTTGATACCATCGAATCAGCATTTTCCAACAGAAAGTGGCTCGGAAAACTATTCTGCTGGAAAATTGTTGACCCGCTCGACTGGCGGCTGATCATTCAGCGATACAGCCGAATGTCACACTTCAAAATTAATTAATAAATAAAGAAATGAGCCCTTCTCTGCCCAGACAGGGAGTTTGGCGCTCTCCCTCTTGCACTGAAAGCAACATTCACTCCTACCCACCTTTGCATCACTCGCAATGGCACAAACCTCTACCCCTTCCCCTTCAATCACACCCTTTCCAAAAGCAAGATCCCTCAACATGTTGAGCTTGTTCTATCCCATAGGCCAGCGCCTATGTCTAACGTGATGTGTTGCTTTCCCCATACCTTCTCTTGTCCTCCTCTCTGCAGTGGGCAGCCAGGCCTGCACACAGGATCGGAGGTGTGGCTGTGTAGGGATTTACCCTTGGCATAATGATGTTCCTTGTTCTTGGAGCTTTCCACCACCCTCCCTGTGGCTGTGAGGGTGGTGCCAGAGTTTGGACATGAGAAGCTGCAAAGGCTCCAGCACATTTTCCTGCTTAAGGGTAAGTGCTAATTCAAAGCCCATCATTCTGTATATTTAGGTGGACCTGTTTTAACAAGGGCATTAATTTGCACTTAACGGCACTGAATTTCACCTGCCAGATTCTATCACCCAGCCACTTATTTCTCTAATATCCTCCTGCAAACCTCTGCTTTAGGCCTGGCTAGCCTGGATAAATCTACATCAGCTGCAAACTCCATCACCTCATGGCTCGGCTCTTTTTCCACTTCTGAATATGCTGACAGTGCCCAACACAGTTACCTGCAGGTCTTCTACTCTTATTCCCCCCCGCTGTAAAAAATGACATAGGACTTTATTCCGAGGCCTGGTTTCCTACCTGTCACCATCCACAGAAGATGAATCTTGTGAAAGCCTAGTCCCATTAAGTCATCTTGGTGAGGCTCCTCTGCTTTGCAGCAAGTTTGCATGCTCTTGGTAAGCATTAAATGAGCAATCTTTGCTTGTAGGTAGCATGGAGGCAAGTTTTGCCTTTAAAACTTTTTCATTTAATTCTGTCTCATTGGTTCTTAATCCATTTTAGCCTCTTTTCAATGGTCTGTGGAGACAGGACAAGGGGCAATGGCTTTAAGGTGGAGCACAGGAAGTTCCACACCAATACACGAAAGAGCTTCTTCATGGTGAGGGTGACAGAGCCCTGGGACAGGCTGCCCAGTGGAGTTGTGGAGTCTCCTTCTCTGGAGAGATTCAAGACCCATCTGGACGCCTCTCTGCGCAACCTGTCCTAGGGAACCTGCTCTGGCAGGGGGTTGGACTCAATGATTTCTGGAGGTCCCTTCCAACCCCTACGATTCTGTGGTTCTGCTCCCTTGTTCTCCTCCAGCTTAGTTGTTTAAAATGAAATATTGCTGGGGTAGGGATTCTTTTTTCCATAGGGACACTGAATTTGGTAACAACAGTCACTGCTAGAGCAGTTCATGAGTACTTACATCTTGAGTGAGTTCCTCAGGAGTAAATGAAGAGCTGTTTCTCCTCACCTAGGCTCTCTAATTGTTTAAAAAAAAAAATTCATGTTTTTTTCCAAACCTGGCCTCTGTGTCATCACACTACATGACACAACAAACTCTTTATGGGGAAAACTGGTCTCCCTAATTACCAAGGCAATGCTTTCCTTACACAAACTCTAAAAGTTTGTGAGATTTAAGAGACAGAAAAGCTTCGGCAGGTGGAAACTGGGAAGGAGATTTCAAAGCTCTCATAGAGGGGTCTCAGCCTTGGCAAACCCAAACCCCAACCACGCTTGGGAGGGCAGGGTGAGTATGCAGCATCCATCTCCCAGCCGGTGCAGCGGGGCCACTCTGTATTGACCCATTTGGAATTAGAATTGATTTTCATAGAGTCATGTTGTTATTGCTTTTTGGATCACTGAACGGTTGCGATGCTTCCTCCTCTGGCTGTTTGTGTGCTCTTCAGCAAAGCTGAGCTTTCTCCACCGAGTATTCGGCTGCGTCTGGAGCTCCTGCTAGCAGGCTCAAAGGGACAGGGAAGGGGCTGCCGGGACTGGGAAGCAGGCGATGAAATACTGTACAAATCCTTTCTAGTAAATCAGATTTAATACTTTTATGCTATTACAAGCTCCATTGAAAACACTGCAAAAAAGTCTTAGTAAATCTGTCCCCTAGGTGCCTTATGTCTGTATTTATTCTGTCTTTTGAAATTCATTCATTTACCCAGTTCAGTTTTTGCTTCTGGGTGTTAGTTTTTATCCAACATGATTTAATTTTATACTGGGGATTGGGTTTAAAGCTTGCACCACGATATCTAAATAAGTTCATTAAATGCTCTAAGTTTCTCTGGTTACAAGTATAAATTCATCAGCATGGAAATAATGACATCTTAAACCTATTAAATTTAAAATATCTTTATGCTCAAACCCAGAGCTCAGATATGCCAGCCAATGATAATCAAATGCCACCCGACCACTCAAAAATTCCAGGGAAGAGAAAATGAGCTGGTTTGAGGATGCCTGCGAGGCAAATCAGGCTGTCAAAATCCTATCATTCTTGGGAGGAATTTACATAGCTCATATTAAACTCACCAGAGCGACTGGAAACCTAGAGTAATTAAATGCTGGGGGGAGGTGGGATGCGCCTTAGCCAGGAGACCCCTGCAGAAAAAGGAGATACAGGAGGGATGCCCGGAATGGACTGGGATGCCATGGAGAGTGAGAAGTGATGAGCTGGGATCCCACAAAGGGAAGAGGAACAGCATGCTAGGCTTCCTGCCCCCACTCATCAGGGTGGTGCCTGGCTGGATGGCTGAGGGGAAAAGGCAGGAATTGCACTTCTGCCAGATTTCAGAAGGAAAGCTCTCTGCCTTATTTCCAATGAAGAGGACTGGAAGCTCCCTGCAAGTCCCTGACGTCTCCTTTCTCTGTGGCAGATGGCCCTGACTCCAGCCGCCCATGGCCTAGGAGCAGGTGAGCCCAGGGTTCGGGGAGCTGGAGACCAAGCACAGCCACCAATTCACACAACCATCCTTGGGTTGCAATAAATTAAAGCAGAAGCAGCTGCCTCTATCCAAACCCCCGGTCCCTAGCCTCAGAGCACAACTGCACTGCAGGTTTTTTTGGAAGGCACTGGCTTTTGTTTTAACCCTGTTTGCAGCAGACAGACCCTGTCACTGCACCAAGTGTAAGGGACCTTAATCCTCCTCTTATTGACATGACATATCCTAACGGCTTCTTTGGTTACCTATCAAGTTACTGTGTACTTAGAAAGCTTTAATCTGTAGATTATTTACTCAATAGACTGTAACGGCTTCGCATAATAGCCCATAACGGCTTCCAGCAGTTACGGCCTATTGTGTCACAGGGAGTTTGTGTTGATTTTTCTCCCCTAAATCTAACACAGAGCATCTGAGATAATGTACAGTATTGTGCTGGCCTAATAAGAAGTGCCCAAACTCTCACTTTGTTTTTTTGTTTTGTTGGTTTGGGTTTTTTTTTCCCCCTTTTAAAACGTCAATATTGATAATAGCTTTGGGGTTTTTTTTAATCCAGATCACTGACCGGAGAACAGGACTGCATCCAACAGAGAATGGGATTGCATCCACCGCCTCCCTCTCTGATCAAACCGTGTTCTGTCTCCCTTCAGCTCAGGCCCTTGCTTGGGCTCTCTCCCTGCCCCGCTGTGGATTTGCACAATACCTCTAAGAATTTTTTAATTTTCAAAACTTCTGTCCCACTCCCTGGTGTGACAGAAAGCTCATAGATACTGGAGGCTGAACATTAAAACATCCATACCCCACTAGTGTTCAGCAGTCTCAGAACTGACATGCAAACTGACCTGTTCACCCACTTTCCTCCTTTACTTCTTAGCAGGAGGGCTACGTTGCACCATGAGAAGTTGCAATATAAAGGGAAAATGGTATCTTCAGGCTCCTGTATGACAGGTGTGATGCAGGTTCTGGGTAGCGCATGTCTAGGAGACTATGGCTCTAGCATAGACTAAAAGGCTTTAATTTAGACATACAGTTGTTATAGCAATTACAGTAATGCTGGATCATCCGAATGCTGGCCATTCTCTGGGTAGATGGGGAAAGGAAAGGGAACCAAGTAGATGAGATTTTGTAAAGATGTTTCTAATTTTCATTGTCTTTAAGATGTTCAGAATTTGAAGGACATTTCCCACCAGGTGAAGACAATTTTAATTTTGAGCCTAACTGCTCCAAATTGATTTGATTTCATTTAAGACCTAGCTAATTAATTAAAACCACTTGACAATGCCCCTTTAATGTTTAACCAAAGAGCACGCTGTACTCCAGCTGAGCTGCTAAATGTTTATGTCTTATTAGCAGCCTTCCCAAAGCTTGGAGAAAAGAGTTTCCGCGCAAGTTCTCACCCCGTCTTTTAATTACACCTAAACAACTCAGCTCATTATAATTCTACTACAAACTCTGCTCACGAGAGCATCCCGCAACATGCATTTAGCAGGTACCAACAATACCTACCCCCACGCTCATACTCACACATCTCTCTCCATTTTTAAGTGGAAATTCCCCAGCTGAAGACCTCGGAAAGTCACCCTGCTCCATTTCTGGCACAGTGAGCACTTGGAAGTAATTGCAAAGATGAAATAAACACGCTGTGAAGATACGCATTAAAACCAAGTTATAATTAAGCAATATGGAGATTTGCAGCCAGTAATCAATAAGCTCGGGGAACTTGCAAGTAGCTGGGGCTGTGGGTGGCGTGGGGAAAGGGTGTGAACGGCTCTCCCTCGTTTGGGGTTTCACCATATGCTTCTCCCCGTTTTCCCCCATAAAAGCTGTACATGCACCAGAGAGCTCAAAGCTGGCTGGGTGCTGTGGGTACCCCCGTGGAGCTCGCCTCTTCCAGCCACCCTCCCTGCATTCGGGTTTGCCTTCACGCCTGCGCTTTCCCCGTCCCACTCCAGCATCACCCCACGCCTGTGCCCCTCCCGCAGCTCCCACCCAAGTGCTTTCAAGTGGGGAGCGGAGTCCTTAGGGCTACATTTCTACTGCTCTCTGGCTTGCAGGTGTAAGATGCAAGTGCCGCTCTGCTAGACAAGGGTGGGGATGGACTCAGCATCTCCCATGGTATTTTTCCACAGTAACAGATTCCTCCCGATTTGCAGATGGTTAGTCACGCGGAGCAGAAATAACATCGAATTCAGTCTTCTGGCGGCGTCAGATCAGGCCTCCCTTCTTAATTCAGCCTGGGGGCTGGGATGGTAATTTGCCTGCACTTAAGGAGTAATTCTTTGAAAATATAAACACAGCTTCTCCGTGCTGGCCTTTTTTCTGTTTACTGGGTTTGATTTCACGCCTGAAAAAAAGGCCCGTTGTGACATCCTGGTGGAGGGATTCTGCAAGGAAGTATTGGCTGAGCGAGTGAAATCATGCTCAGGAGTCCTAATTGCCCCAAATGAGTTACAAGCTAAAATAGCCTGGCCCAGTTACTGGCAACCACCATAGCCATCAAGGCTCGACATGGCAACACGGAGGGACGGCCGTGTGTGAGATGAGGTTCTCAGCTCTCTCCCTTTCCCCATTGCTGTCCTAAACAACTCCATTAGGATTTATACTGTCAATGTGGGATTATTCTCTATACTTCTATTTCTTGTTCAAATGTATAGAAATTAATTTTCTGGTCATAATTTCAGTACCTCTGGGACATTAGCAGGCTGGAAGTAAAAATAGAACATCATTACAGTGTCAGGTAATGCGGATGAGTGTGACTAATAACCTGAGTGTCATTGATTTAATAATCTAATAACGTCTCTGCACACTCAGCGCTCAGACTCACCAATTGCAGATAAAGATTTAAACCCGGCTGCAGCAGCAGATTAGAATCAGCACCTTGGCTTTAGGGATCAGAACCAACTCTAAGCAATGCGCGGCTGGTATCCAAAAAAATTCAAGTGGGGGAAGGAGCCGGCTGGTATCTGCAGCTTGCACTGCTGCAAAGGAGGCAGGTTTTCAATTCCCCACGGTGACAGCAGCGGGAGGTCACAGCTCCTCAGTGGAGATGTTTCTCAAGCTCAAAGGAAAATGCTCACCTGCTAGCAAAGGTCTGGCAGCACTCAAAGAGCCGCTGGCCCACCAACAGCTTGTTCTGTGATGCTCTAAAAACAAAAGAAAAGTGTATTAGGGTCAGTTATGACACTGACATGGAAAAGTCCTGTCCACAGCCTTGAAACAGGAGGGAGAGTGAAGCAAGTGAGATTTGAAGTGGGACACAAATCTTCTGACTTGGGATAATCTGGGTGATGCATTTATGGAACAGCTGCCACAGCATCCCCTGGACTCCTTGCAGGAACCTGCAGAAAAGACCTCTTTCCCCTTAGAGATTCCCTTTAGCCAGGTCCATCCCTCACCCTGCTTTCAGGAGCACAGCCTGCTCTGAGCAGCGATGCCAGGTCTGGCCCTGTCCTGCCATCGTTGGATGGTAAAGGTGTTGCTTCCCCCAGCAGCCCCAGGAGGAGATGGATCTCACCCACAGGGTATGAAAACACACAAAGATGCCTGCTAATGAGACATGACACCAGGTTTATTATCATTTAGTTGGAACAGGGACTATCAATCTCCTCAAACCACCTGTGAAAATCCCATTCCCCAGCGAGGTACCTCTGGGCTTGGCTGGTTTGGGATCCATATGCTTTATTATTAATGCAGCAAAACTTGCCTCTACCTGGGATGATGCTGCACTGGCTGAGGGCAAATGCACTTCAGGCAAAATCTTTAACTGCAGGAGCTCCAAGACACTTCTGAGAGGAGGTTCATACAAATAATTCAGCTTTTTTTCAGACCATGCTCTGAAGGCCACATCAGTCTTCTCCAACATCACTTCATCTCAAGCATATTTACTTGTTTCCAGTTAACTTCACCCAGATAACAGGAAAACTCCCCAGGGAGTTGCCATAGAAACACCCGATGGAGACAAGGCAAGATTAGGGCAGCTGAGCCCAAAGATACCGTTAAGATTAAGAGAGATTTAGCTCCCACTCTGTAAGTATCATTCCCCTGGAAAAGCAGCAAAAATAGGAGTTAAAATGGAAAATGTCCCGTGTGGTTAGTGATGGAGCGGCTGCTGATAGCTCTGCTCCCCGGGGAGATTGACTGCCACGAAGCAGCAGAAAAGCTTTTCCAGAGGTCTTCTCTGAAAGTTTCCAACCTCAGTGATGCTCTGATGAATCTCAATTGGACGTGCGAGCCCCATCTGCAAAAAGGTGTTTAAAATGTACCCAGATCTTTTCCATTGCCTGGCGACATTGATAACCCTTTAAGCAAAGCAGTGTCCTTCTGCATAATGGACTGAGGAAGATAGGATTAAGTGCAAGAAAGAAATATAACAAGAAGTCAAGGAGCTACCTACCATTAGCAGCTATTTGAGTGTCAGGCAGTCTCGTTTCAGGCGATTTACCAGCACTTTTGTCCAAGCCATCCATTCAACAAAACACTATTATGAAAATAGATGTCATTAAAAGCACTTTTTAATATATGAAATACTCTCTTTTTTTGCTATTTAACAGTGTACTCAACTCCATTTTTCTGTTAAATTTCCCAGACTTCAAACAGAAAGCCCCAACAATAAAAAACTGGTGTCTTGGTCTTCTGCATAAGCCAAATTTTTGGGACAGTTACTGTGCTTCCTCCTATACACGAGTACTGGGGATCATTAGAAATGAATTATCCTTAACTGCAAAATAGAAGGGGATTCATCAACAATATTGATTCTTCTTGTGCTTGTAGCTCGTTTGGCAATTAGCCATGGAACAACTGTTTCATTCCTGTGAACAAAACTGTAGTTGCAGTTTTATTATTTTAACAGTATTTAGTGCTTCTCTTTGCACTATTTCCCTTACGTGGATTGCCAGTCCGGATCTGCTGACATATTTCTTTTACAGACCCACCACTCATCAGGGTGGTTAATTAACATGTAGCCCATGAGTCAAAAAGGTGGAGCTGATGGGGAAGCCTAAACCCGGATCTTCACCAGGAATGGATGCATGGCTGGTCTGTGAACTGGCAGCCCTTAGGAGACAGATAAAAGCACAGGTAAACTCAGAAAACTTCCAAGGCAATAATTAGAAACAACCCACAACAATTGGTGCACATCAAACACCTTAAAGAATTTTGGAAGAAAAATAAGTAACAGAAAAAAACACAGTAATTTTATAGAAAAGGCACATCCTATAGCCAAAAATCCACCTCTCCCACTCTAACTGTAAGCCAGGGGGTTGGCAGGGCAGGGTAGAACCCACTGGGGGTTTTGTGAGTAC
Source organism: Hypotaenidia okinawae (assembly GCA_027925045.1). Classification (NCBI taxonomy): domain Eukaryota; kingdom Metazoa; phylum Chordata; class Aves; order Gruiformes; family Rallidae; genus Hypotaenidia; species Hypotaenidia okinawae. Next base: position 12,007,262 of record BSDF01000004.1, read on the forward strand.
ATTTATCTTAATTGCATTTATGTGGTTGTGGGGTTATTTGATTTGATCTTGAGATAACTGATGTCTGATTTTTGTGTGTGTTTTTCTGGCAGGTGTGAAGGACGCTCAGAGCAGGGAACGGATGTACCTATGCACAAAGTTGTGGAAAGTATTCTTGATGCCAGTAAAAGTCGGATGTTAAATCTCAGAAAGAAACGGGCAAATTTTGCATCTAACAACTTCCCATGTAAACTTGAAGCCAGAGTAGAGGTTATCAATTTCTGAGGTTTATGAGCACCAGAGAGGCGCTTCATAAAAGGAAGAATAATATGATTAAAATTAATGTAAAATACCGTAGGAAGCATAACTTGTAACTTCCATTTTTCCAATACTGGGACTTCTAGAACTGGTTAGAAGAAAATAATTTCAGACCATATTGCTTTCCACTGTAACTACACACAGAGAAATTAATGCTCCTAGAAACTAGCATTTTCCTGAACAACAAAACCATAATTGATCACCAGCCAGCTTCATCATCCGAGCAAACACTCAGCCGAATCCGTCAGCTGCTCCAGGTTCATTACTTGGTGTGCTAATGCCCTACGCAATAAACACAACAAATGAAATATGGAATTGCTCTAACCACAAAATCATTACTAATTGGTAATCCCCAGCATAGAAAGATTCAGGGAACAAATACCACTTTGAAGAGCTGCCTGCCAAATTACCCCTGGACAGTCTTTCAGGTCTGAGCCCTCCCTGCCACGGAGGAATGGGAGCTCAGCGCTGCCTTGGCAAGCTCGCTTCCTCCGGTACACAATCTGCTCGATGAGGTCACTTGGACTGCTCTTCCCATTCCTCACATCTCATCTGTCCTGAGTTTTATCATCCCGTGCTATGTTCAGTCATTTCAATTTCACAAACTTACTCTCAAAATTTTATCTTGATTCTATTTCTCTGTAGATTATTTATCCTGAAATTCCATGTTGATCCATAATAATCACCTAAAAAATGCAGCCGCATTTCTCTTTTCAACATTGGCTGAACCACGCAGATTATCATGGAAAGCACATCTTGAACAATGCTTAAGTCATTCTAATTAACCCATTTACAGGTTATCTTGTTCTTACCTTACTTTTCTTATTGCACGCAAAAGAGCCTGAAAATTTAATGACCCGTTTCCAGTTTAGCATTGTGGTTCAGGTTGTGCTACCTCCTCCATGCACAGTCCCTGCTGTGTATCACTTAATCATTTTGAGGGTTGCATCAGTGACCTGTGAGGGCTTGGCAAGCAACGTCACATCTGCTAGTCCCTTCATCTCCCGTACGGTAGAGCGTCCCCAAACGTGCTCTTACATATCCTGATAAGAATTGCTCTACTTTGTGCATCCCATCAGAGCTGTTATTTAATTTTCCAACTGAATGTCAATTAAAACATTCTGATAGTCAAACAGCACTTAAGTCTGAACAAGAAATCGGCCTCCTCTCAAAACTGTAGCGTGGCCTATATGAAACTCTTCTGCCTTTGCTCTCAAACAGGAGCAGGTCTTTTCATCATCTTGGACACGCTCAGAGGCTAATGAAGATAAAGCCCAAGAGAGACACATGCAAAAGGACAAAAATATTCTTTCACATATTAACTGTAAAAACGCCTCTTACACAGTGCAGTGTTCCAGGCACCAATGAAGTCAGATTGCCAGCAGAATTAATCTTGGTGTAAAATGTCTTAACACTTGCAATGTACGAAGACAAATTAGCCATACATCTGTGTTGGACAGGATATTGGAGCCTGGCTGGATAGGGCAGTATATAATTCTCCCATTCTCACTGGAAGGCAAAAAGCCTCACATCAGAGATCCTCCAGTCGCTGCTGACAGAGCTCCATCTCCCTTTTCTGCTTCTGCAGGTGGGCAGTCCTGTCAGCACAGCCTGGGACCCCAGATCTCACCTCGCTTCATCACCCTGGTAATCCCTAATCCCTGGGCTCCATAGTGCTCTCTGTCTCCTTTTAAAAATATATTTCCCTATGTTTTGGGGTGGTTCTTGGGTTATTTTTGCTCTTGTCCATTTGACTGTCTTTCTCATGTGAATGCTGAATACCATCCCCTCTGGTGTTCATATTTAAAAGGCACAAACAGAGTGTAGTCACTGGAAATCTTAAGGAAACAGCAACGCATCAGGTAAGAAATATTCCTTAGAAATGACCTCTGATTAAGCTTTCCCTTGATAGGGCCCTGCCAGCCCTGTCACTGTAAACCAACATTCCCAGTCGAGGGTACATGCATGGTCCAGTGTCTCTGAGCTGGTGGGCTCAGCACAAGCCTGTTTCCCCATCCCAAACAAACCAATACCTCAGGGGCTGGTAAGTCCTGTAGGAACCAGTGTTACCTCTTAATTTACCAGAGCAGCTGGTGCCGGTCCTTCTCCTTGTGATAACTGGCTTCCCTGAGGGTCTATCAGACCTGAGGTCTCCAGCTGCAGCCCCAACCCCTCAGGAGCAGTCACAGCAGTTAATGAAGTTGTTCCCATCATGGCTGTCACTTAGTGATGTGACAAGAATTGCTTATATCTCTCTTCTCCTCTGCCAGGATCACCTATTGCTGGTTTTGGAAACACAGAGTGAAAATCCAGTTAATGCGGTTCCCCAGGAGACTGGGGACTCCCCCACACTTTCTGAGTTAGAATTAAAAAATGTATGGGTTCTGCATGCACCTGGATTTAGGGATCTCCATCAACCCTAAATACAGGCACAGGACCTCATGTTTGACTGATTTCAGCTCTGTTCTGATTGTTTAGGAGGGTCACCACAATCCCAAGATATTTATCCTCATAAACCTTCTGGATTTAATACTGACAACTTCTACCAGGCAAATTAGGCAAGTCAATTTTACAGCAAGGGCAAGTCAAATATGCTATAATTAATTCAAATTAACACACCCACAAGCTCCTGAAGTCTATCATCAGGAAGGTGTCATTCCGGGTATGCCTGCAGAAACATTCGGGTACAAGTTGTTGTTAAGAACCTCAAGACTAAACATTTCACAGGAACCCAGAAATAACCTGCACAAAAGTAGGCTGGATTGCAGAAACCCAGATCTTATCTTCCTGCAGAACTTTAATAACAACACGGTCAACAAAGCAAAACACTCACACGTAAATATGATTTTTTAACATTACATTTAAGTGTACAATATTCAGCCTCCATGGAGAATTACTGGAGCACATCCCATGCTACATATGGTCTACAATAGGAAACAATACCTCTGAAGCTCTGAATAGCACGATGCTTTTCAGGAAATGAGAAAGGATCGTGGTTTGCAGTCACAACCTTCACCTATCACTTGCTGATTTCCACCACCACCACCTTTTAGGTGTCCAGCGTGGATATTCAATGCAATCAGGTGTTTGGAGAAAACAAATTATCAAAGCAAGAGCTCTACTGCCAAAAAAGCTGAACCTGAGACAACAAAAATATTATTTAGATGCAGAAAAAAATATAAATTTTGAAGTTAGAATGTGAACACAGTCCAATCGCTTCAGCTCTTTATTTCATGCACTGGACAAGGCTGCTGGAAACAGGTCAGGGAGTGATTTTGGAGCATTAGGTTGTGAAACGAGCTCATAGACCATTGCTGGAGCACAACCAAGATCTGAGCTGTCACATGTTAAATAGTCAATAGTACAGAGAGGGAGAATAGCCAGAGAAATGTTGCTAGGTGCAGAGGACATTATTGCTGGCATACTGACAGACTAAATACTGTGCACAGTACCCCGATGCAGCCTTGGACCAAGCTGGGGTGCAACGCAGCACGTGTGCTTGGCACCAACTCACCACTGCAAGAGTACTGCTTTGGGTTTGATGTTTGACAGAGAAATATACCTCTAATATAACAAAACCGGCCACATTTGCCACTATCCAAAAAGGAATTAGCCTCATTTGGTGACAAAGTCCTGCCAGAAGTCTGGAGAGGCAGAGAGACAGAAATGAAGCATCCAGAGAACCCAGCAAGTGGTGTGAAACAGGGACAGTTTCCAGCAGGAAAAGCACAGCGGCCACACACCAATGTTACCAGTCTTTAGTCCACCAAAAGATACAGGCTATTTAAGCAGAGGTTACATGAGAAAAAAATCAACACTGGTGTCTTGAGGCCAGACACCCACCTCTGCTCTGTGCCAGCCCTGCATCAGCTGCCGGCTGCCTCCTCCCCCCACCGCCCCCATTGCTGGGGCAGAAACCAGTGGTTCAGGGAAAACAGGAGGCTGCTCCCACAGCACCCTAAACATCTCTGTGCTGACGCTCCAGACAGCAGTGGAGGAGGCAGGTTTCCTCAGGCTGGGTGAACTGAAGCTGCTCTGGAGATGCTTTGCATTAGGAAGCACAGAACCACCCACCAGCGTGGCAGGACCAGGCAGGCAGATGTGTGACAGAGGAGGGAGGCTGAGCAAGAGGGGGCACATTCTCTCCAGGCTCTCTTCAGATGTAAATGGCATTTTAGTAAGCGATGCTAAATGACACCACCATTCCTCCACCCTTCGTTCCCAGTTGCCTACTTACATTAGCATTTGCCAACTGTCAAGCTCTTGCTCAGTTCCAGTGAAACCTCCTGGATTTCCTCCACTTCCAGTGATTGTGTTGAGCTCCTGGGATCAGCTCCTGCTGACACTGGAATTGCCAAATCATCCTTTGCTTTTTTTATATAACAACTTCTTTCCCTCTGCCCTTTCTCCTTTCTAGGTTAAACCAGTGAAGAGCCAGGCAAGGACATGGTGTTCCCTAAGAGGACACTGAGGGTCTGCCAGCCCCCTCAGGACTGTGGCCTAATGGAGACTGGGGTTCTTTACCACAGACACAGCTCTCAAACACTGAGAGCTCACATCACTTATCAAAGAAACAGCACAGGCTTAACATCTTCAAGTGCTCTATAAAACAGAGGTGAAAACAAATCACCTCCTTCTGCTGTGTGAGAATGGCTGGACTGATTCAGAGAAGAAGTCCTTCTAGCCTGGTACCTTGCCTCTAACATGAAGTAGTTGTAGATGTCTACAGAAAAGATTAAGAACAGGACAAACACACAACGATAATTGCCTGGCGTGCTTTGATGGTCCCCAGTGATCTGGACTTGGAGAGTTTCTGAGCCAGAGGCAGTCTCCCTGTGTGTAACAGCCCTCGCTGCATCACTCCGTCGTGAACTCATCTAATTGTTTTTTTCCACCATTTATGCTTTGGGCCGCCACAGCCTCCCGTGGCACCAAGTGCCACAGCTGAGCGTGTTGGGAGAGGAAACGGCTCCCTCCTTTACGCTGACAAGGTCTCAAGCTGCAGCTCAGGCCTCCTCCCCTCTGCTAACGCCCCACGAAGCCAGGGGAGGCACCACTCGCCTTGCTACTCACCAAGCTCTGAGGACAGCCCAGCCTCAGGGTCTCACCCATATCCACCAGCCCCAGTGACACTTCCTAATGGGATGGAAAATCGTTAGAGGGCAGGATGAGGCATGGACCCCAGCATGACTCATAATATACATAAACGACTAAAAATTAGGCATATGGTTGAAGATTTACTTTCTCCTAGCTCAGCAGCTGCATTTGGAAAAGTCTTTAAACATCTGGCTTATCTGAACACCTTTGAGCTACTCTGGGCTTCAGATCAGAAGATTTTACCCAAAAAGCAGGCTTGTAGATGTGAGATGTATGCAGGCATGTAGACATCTCCCCATTCCACTCATGAGGTTTTTAAAAATCATTCTCTCCTAAAGCTCAATTTAGCAACTGCAGTAGAGACTCGGTGTTTTTATGCAAATTCTCAAATTTACAGAAGTGCTGAGCTGAACTGGGATTTGAAGTGAAGGCTTCCTTGCTATTCCTCCTGCCATTTAAACACCAAGCAGGGGTACACTGGTACAGCAGCCAGAAATAGATCTGAAACTTCAAAAGTGTCAGAATTGAATCCTGATGAACCAGGGATGGAGAGAGAGCCAGTCAGCTCAGCCTGGGTCTTAGAAGTCTGAGCAGTCACCCGGGGGGTCAGAAAATAAGGTTTAGATAATAAAGCCATTGCTGGTGAATACCATAGCCCTCGTGCTTTGTGAAGGCAGTGTTTTCTGCCATAAGTTTTGGGCTGGATAAACTAATAATTTCCAGTGAGAAATTGTTTTGGTCCAGGTTTCTGACTAGATCTCTGTGTCCCGCAGGGCCCAGATGCAGGATCACAGCCTCGGCCCGGTAACACATTTCTGCACCGTGACACGCAGCCCAGGCCAGGCCGCAAACATAGTATACTGATAGTGTCGCTGACAGTTTATCATTAGCAGACTAGTATGTCTTTAGACTGATTTAAACTGGTTACAGCTTGGATCTCATTTTAAATTGCAGATTGAGTGTAGTTATCTGGTTATTTGCATAGGCAAAAATATTGGTGTGCCAATTAGGCCATAAAACATCGCTCAGAAGGATCATGTAGAGGAACAGATAAAATGCCATGTATGTTACCATCACAAGCATCACACCTAATAGTCGTGCACTCCATGAAATATAATTTTTAGCAAGTTGTGTTTAAAAAACAGATTGTATTACTGATATGTCGTGTCAGCAAGGTATTTAACAGAGCTCTAATGTCCCTCTTTTGCAACCTTTCCAGGACAATAGATACATCACCATCACGACATTAGCAAACATGGAGGGACTTCAGGGACTTCATGAACTAAATTGGGAATGGCAGGCTAACTACTTCAATTGATGATGCAGGAACCTCTGGGCCTGTCACACCATTGCTAGGAGAATCGACCAGCCTCACTGTCTTCAGCATGCAGGGCCGAAGCTTCACCTGGCACAGCTGAGAGCACAGCTGCAACTTCACCTCCACAAAGCCCAGCTGAGGCACGATTAAGGAGCTCCAGCCATGCCTTGGTGGGTGATCTTATAGACCTGCTGCCATGCAGCCTGCCACATACTTCAGCTGCCACTGTAAATGTGGAGGATTTTTTTCTTTCTAAATGCATTAAACATGCAGCAGCATCAACCTGTCCAAGTATCTTCAGGAATGGGATGACCTAAGGAAGCTTTTGACCTGATCTTGGACTTGATAGAAGGATGATGGGAGGGTGAAAAGAAAAAGCTTATATTAAGGATTAAAAATAGTATACATAAAAATAATGACTTAGTTTAAACAAGAAACTGAATAAATAGGCTACCTATTAATGCATTTCTAATCCAGGAGTCAGGAAAAGAGCAGCATTAAAAGACACAACACACAAGCTGTTCAACAGGATGAACGAGAAGGAAACACGACCTTGACACTCAGCAGACACAGGCTGCAGATCCAGAGCAGTCTCCTCCATGAGTGACCATCACCAGGTCTAACCCACCAGCACAGCGTGCTGTTACCATACCCACCTTTTCTGCTGCTAGAGTTACAGGCTCTGAAGTTCACCCAGATGCACCAATTCTTTGAGTTTCCATGGAGGACAATGTCCTGTGGCCATGCAGGAGACACCTTGGGAAGCACAGACCAGCCAAATTGTCGCCTGCAAAAAAGACCCAGTGAAACAACAGAACACTGCATGTGCTGTCTGACGAGAAGGTGGTGGGAAACAACTAACAGATTTCCTAAGCAAATCACAGCAAACCAATTTGTCAGGATAATTAGCATGGAGGCAAAGGGGAGTGTTAGACATGATACATCTTGGCTCAGGAAGGCACTTGACACCATCCCATTTAACTTTCCCATAAGCAAATTGAGGGAAGCTAAATGAAAATTTACAACAAATCTAGACTCTCAAAATTATTATCTGCAGCTTCATCAAACTCAGCTCTGTCCTGTAGCCTGTCTTTCTTCCAGCAGGATGGACAGTTCACCTACAAATCTGGCTGCAAGAGAGCATCACTATGGGTACAGCAGGATCAGGGTTGAGGTGACCTCTCTAGATGGGAGAACTTGACCAGTGTCCCCATGGTGAAGTTCAGTAAAGCCATTTATGGAATGTCACAACCCAACAAGTAGGTTGAGACTCTCTAAGGCTGTCCCTTTTCGTCTTGGAGGAAGATACCATCCCTTTCATTGTGAAACCTTCTGCTGAGCACTGCCTTGAGACCTTCTCCTTGCATTCCAATCTTCGAGAGTGTTTCCAGCACCAGCTGGGTTTCATCCAGACCTCAACTTCCAGATGGATATAGCAGCATGCCTCATTCCTGCCCCATGCTGCTGGTTCCTGAGGGACCTGGATGCTTACCTTCATCCCCAAGCTTGGGCCACAAGCCTAAGTGACTTACGCAAACAAGACAGAGTACTAAAAACCAAACAAAATCCTAAGTTATTTCCAAATTTTGACTCTACCTTTAAGTTTTCTCACTTTTATTTGGTGTACTTTTACCTTTATGCATGATGCTGCCTTCAAACCACCCCGGTAGATAAATAATTTAAAGAGGAGAAAACAGATGCCTTATGAGAGCACCCGCAGTCATCCGGTGGGGTGTGCTAGTCAAGGGCTGCGTGTAGACCTGATTGCCCATTAGAGAGGCATGCATCTCACAACACTGCAATCAAAGCTCTCTGGAGAATTAAGCATTGTGCCCACGTGTAATACGTCAGTTATTTGCCAGCAGGGGAAACACTGTAAGAAGCGAATGAGTTTTACTCTGTTCACTGACATTACTAATGACTCATGCAGGATTATGGGTAACAAACCTTTGAAATGAGAGGTTGAGTTGTACACTACATTATACATCTGAATTTCATGGTATATTAGTGACAGTGATTGGTAATACAATATGATGGGAAATTGCTAACATCAGAGAGAAGTTAATACGATGCACTGCAATTTCTCAGGGAGCCCCATGCTTTTCCTAGCGCCACCCATAATCTCCTCATTAAGGTTTGGCAAAGAGCAATCCCTCTAGGAGAGTGAGGGGCACCGGCGCTCTGACAGCTGGCCATAAATTTGAATAGAAGATACGCAATCTGAAATGTTCATGTTTCCATGGATCGTTACCCAATTGTATCTCCTTTAGGAAGCAGGTGATTTTTTAACACCCTGCGACAGTTTGTGTCTGACTGTACTTTCTCTGTCCAGATAAATCTGATGTCGGCTCGTGTCTTGTAGCATTTCTTCCCCTTCTTCTTGTATTAAAACGCCTGTTACAGTCTGTACACACCTTAACTAAACACCAGTTAATGGAGCGCAACTAAGAAGAATTAATATATTTACCCAAAAAAAGCGCATTTCTAGGCCATAGAAACAAGTATAAAGTGTCTCACATAAGGCATTAAAATTACAAATGTGGTCACAGATTTATGTTTACAGGCTCTGGCAAACCCCATGGCCACGTGTGTTCCCTCAATCGCTCCTGTTCCAAACATTTAAACTCTTCACTTGACAGTAACCTGGAATATTCTATGGCTGTTTTACGAGGCCAGTAAATATCCATCTGACCTCCATTTCTAGAAGATTTGGTGTTTTCTGTGGGGAAGAGGTCATGAATTGAGGAGTGTCCTGGAGTGAGGGCCCTGAAGACCAAACCCCACTTGTCCATATAGGAAATGCACCAAGAGCATCACCTTCACAAGGACTTTGAAATGGGGAGTCAATTCCCAGGACAAGGTGGGAAGACGAGCCTCCACGCCTTGTCCATACTCACACTAAAGCCACATCACTGACATTCATTTCTTCTCTTCTGGCTGCATTGCTAGAGTTGGCCATGTCCAAACATTTCCAGCTATTTTAAGGTTATTTCTGAGCTCAGCTTCAATGTGCAGAAACGCTCGGGGTATAACAAGAAGAATGAGAGCTTGGACTCGATGATCTCTGGAGGTCCCTTCCAACCCCTACAGTTCTGTGTGAATGGCTTGCTTGTATGGTTTGCTCATAACTGACACTCACCTGCTGACCAGTAGCCGAAATCTCTGCTCTCATACTGCTCTATGGAGCTGAAGGGATGAACAAAGGGTCATTTATTAAGCTTCACTACCATTTAGTGCCTCCGTGCTTGTATGCATCAGACCTGACCAGGAGACGGGGCTGATCAAGTAAGATCTTGAGGTCAATGGATCTGAGGCTGAAGCAAAGCCATCCACTCCTCCATTTATCTGCTCTTCTTCTCCCACTGGTCTGTTCTGTGCATCCAACACCTCAGCCAACCAAACATCTCCCAGAGCTGTTTGTGCAAAGTGTCCAACACAAAAGAATCTTCATCTCTCCGAGAGGCCCCTGGTGATACCTTAAACTAGATAGAAGACAGAAGAACTGCACATCCTACCACTGATACAGCTCATCTCCCTTGCCAAAGCAATGGGTTTGATTTAATTTAATTTTTTATTTAATTTAATTCTGCTTTTGCTGGAGAAGCTCTTGGAGCTTGGGTTTTGTTGCCCTAAACATTTGGTGTGGCAAATCTATTGAAAACCATGGTCGAGATCCTGTCAGTGGGTAGGACAAGAACTGGATGGTAATTATGATGAGTGAATGGAAGACAGTATCTCCCTCCAGCACTAAATTCAAGCCCTGACCTTTTCCAACATAATGACTAACTCAACCTTTACATAATAATATGTGTGATATTTGGAGAGTATAACATATGTGTCATTTTAATTAATTGAACAGAAATAGATTCACAGAAGAAAAATGAATTAACCAATCAGCGATCACCTTTCTATCTATTTGATGTCAGAATAATTAGTTTATTCTCCTAATCTCTTGACCCCTCTAGAAATCATAACCTTGCTGACCTCCTTGAGAACAGGAGCTCATTTGAATAGTGCCATAATTGCGCTCTGGGTGCATTATCATCTAGTTTCATTTTTATTAAGGTAATCTTACCCCTTCTTATTGTGCCTCTCTACGAACCGCTGACCCAAGCCCCAGGAAGGTCTGCAAGGACTGTGGCAAGTAACTTTGGACGGAGACCACAGCCAGCAGAACCCTTCCTCTTTGAAGATGGGCTGGTCTCATTAGCTGGAGGATCAGCAATAATTTTACCCCCTCTGTATCTGTCTGCCGTCAGCAATATCCAGACACGTGTCCTGACATTGGCAGTTGCAGACTGTTACCAACTAGCAAATGCTTAAACAAGATCACAATTTGTTCCAGAATGATAAAATGACCCCATGAAGTGAATTACACTGCGAAAAATAAATGTAAAATACTGTGTAGATGCACAAATGATTATTTCATTATCTGGCCAATGTATGAATGACAGATACAAATTGTTCCAATCATAGAGTGATGAAAGAGTAATGAACAATGGGTTCTTGAATGAGCACAGGAAGAAAATAATGAATTGCAGTTTAAATGAAATCAGCAGTCAATGGACTGGATCACAGACTGTCCTTCAGACATGGGAATTCTGCACTAGTTAAACAGTGTCATTTGGAGAAACGTCCTTTAAGAGGAAGGAATCTAAATGGGACAGAGAAAGAGACAAAGATGATGAACCTGGACACTGTCTTGCTTTCAGCAAGCTGGGCTGGAGCATTCCCATTCCTGCTGCTCCATGGATTCACACAGTGATCTACAAATTAGCAGCTGCCACTCTGCAAAGTTAACGCTCTATTTGTACTTCTGCTTTGTCTCTATTTTAAGCTTGCTCTTCCTCTACTACTCAATTACTTTAAGGCAACATCTGATGAGATCTCTTAGAAATAACTTGAGTATAGAATGAAGATCGGGAGACTCAAAAGCTTCTGGGAAAGAAAGTGTCAGTTACAGAAATAACATGTAGCAAAAGCTCCCTTTTTTGTTGGAAAACTTTCTGCAACAGACGGATTTATCTTCTTTTCTTTCGTTTCATACCAATAACCCAAGAATAAGCCAAGGATTCCTAATGCTATTTTCAAAGACATTTGTCACATTTCATGTACCATATCTATCCATCACATTGCACAGCATCTTGTTAGATCTGTACTGAAGCCACATTTCCCTCATGAGCACAGGACATCTGACCAGTTTAACTTGCTGTACAGAATTTCTTTACACTCTATGAAGACACCATAGAAACCAGCAGAAACTAGCTGCTTTCAGAGGCAGGGCTCAAAGAGTCCCATAAACCAGCTGGCTCCTGCTGCTGCTCTGCCCCTGCCACAGCCAGGGCCCACGCTGTTCCCCAGCATCTGCCCTCTTGCCCCTCACACAAGCAGGCACAAAAGTGAGAGACGGCGCTTTGAGCCTTACATGCCTCAGCAAAGGACGCAGTGCTCTGGGCTAGGCATCCCCAAGGGAAAGGTCATCTTTCATTGTCTGGTAGCCTCAAGACATTTGAAAACAAGAAAGTCCCAAATCCAGCAAGTGTGAGCACCATCAAAAGCCAGAGAGTGATGGCAAGAAAGTGAAAAGCAGGGGAAAAAAGTTTTTTTTTTTCTTGCCTTGTGGACTGAAATAAATATTTATTGGAGGAAAAACTACAGGAGAAAGGTGGCATTTCTGCTGTGTAAGTGACTGAAAGGCTACCTGCTTCTGCCTCATGCAATGACACCTTCTGCAAAGGGTGTCTCCCCAGCAATGTCAGAGCTAACTTCATGTGCCTGCTACATACACATACTTACAGCCCCTCACTATTCCTCAGATCAGATTTATGTTTCAGCAGACCCTGATGCACTTAAGCCCCATCAGCAAAGCTCCCTGCAGCTCAGTCAGGCTGCCCAGGGATGCTCAGTGACAGCCTAAAACAACCAGTCCACCACACCACAGGCAGCCTATAAAGCTATAGGTCACATTGCTTATAGGGAGCAGCGGTAAAATACCTTCCTGGGGACAGTGCTGAATATCTAGGAAAAAAAAACCCCAAACTTTCCTCATTGACTCAGAGAGATGAAATTCTCCTGTGTGACAGATGAGTATTACAAAATGCAATGAGGATTGCAAACGCCAGAGTATTTCGGTTCCCCCTCCAAGCCTGGTACGGGGATAAGCTCGAGCTGCAGCTCTGAGGAGAGGAAGGGAACACTGAGGACGGGCTCTCCCCGTCTCTGCTGTGCCTGCCTCCAGAGAGGTGCTTTAAGGCATAGCCACCTCCACCTGCCCCCATGACAGGGCCTTATCCATTTACAGCTCCATCCCTGACAAAAACCTCAAAACAAGGGGACCCCATTCCCCCAGAATTTGATAAATACATCCCTTCAGAAGACGACCCCAGCATTAGACCAAAATCAAGCTGATCCAATGCATTAAGTTATCACTGGCTTTCTGTCAGACCTCCTAGTTGATTTTAGGCTCTCAGCCTAGCATGATCCTTCCCTGTTCTCCTCCAAACCACCCTGATGTCAGCAGTTCATTCAGTCAAGTGAAACAACAGTTCAAACATCTGGCTCTAAAGTGCCTCCCAACCACCACCTTGAATTTGAAACCAAACTGCAAATATTCACAGGCACATGCCATGGAGAGCCTGCTCCCGTCTGCCAGCCAGTCATTGCCACACAAAGACACACAGCACCCTGCCTGGGTGAGCAGAGCGGCCCAGGACAAACACCAGAATGTGGAAGGATGAAAGGATGCTCCCCACTCCCCCAGCCTGGCTCCAGTCCCTGCCATCTCGTTTGATAATAACCAACACAACTTCAGTCTCAAAGAGACTTGGGCTTCAAAAGGCTTCCGCCAGGCTGGGCACTGCTACAGGATGAAAATGGTCAGCAATGGTGGCAGCACTGGTCTTTGGATGGGGAAAAAGAACTGCATTAGATAATGTTGGGTAGGGAATCTTGAAATGTGATCTGGCACAGGCTACAAAGACAACCGGCATAACCTGGACATACCGTGTTAATGGTTCAGAGCCCAGAGACAAAGCAAGACCCCAGGTCCCTCCTCATGTCATGCCCGATGCCGCTGCCAGAGGCAGCAGATCTGCCTCACTGGCATTCCCACCCTACAGAGCATGGCAGCCCCTGGGTGCTCCAGGGGCTCTCCACAAGCAAACCAAGTGCAAGCCACAGCAATAGTATTCCCTGTGCTACAAGGGGTGTGCCCCAGCCCAAGCTCTCTGGCTCTGCTGGCTGAGTCCTGCTTCTCCAGCAGAATAAACGTGATTCTGAGAGGTCCACACAGCACAGTTAGCAGCAGCAACAGCAGCAGCAAATGCTTAATTTGGGATAGCAGCTAGCGCCCAGCTTGGCCCTGTCTTGCATTGAGGCCCACATGTGTTTGGCTTCACCATTTCTGCTAACCCAGCACTTCAGTGACACCAGGAAAGGTTCTGTCTGCGTAGCCGCATGCCCACCCCATGAGACCAAACCCATTCTGCCTCTCTGTGTGGGATTCAGGGGCAGTGTTGCCCTTCCAGCTGGACAAACAGCCAAGTTCTGGAGGCTAGCGATGCCATCCTGCCGCAGTGGCGGGCTCTGCAGGCTGCACAGGCTCTGCTGAGACAGTGGACAGGGCTGAGCCTCCCTGCCAGCGTGATCTCCATCTGCTCACACTGCCCGTGCAGCAGCCGCCAGATGTTAAACTGCAACATCTCTACCTAGCACTGAGCAGGAATTCTTGCTGGGAAGTGTGGAACTTTTAAGTGACACCCACACAGTCCAGCCCAGAGCCCACCTCTCATGCTGCTCAGACCTGGGACTTGGAAGCAAATGACTAAAAACTGTGAGTCTCACAGACAGCCACTCAATCTGTGCCACCAGCCCTCCTAGCTGGCCAAATCCCCCTGAGAATGGTGTTTGCCAGCTTGAGAAACACCTCGACAGGCACGAGCTGCCTGCCAGAGTTTGGACATACCTCCTCAACCTCCCTCCATCCTTACAGGGTTCAGAAACAACCACAAATGCCTCCTTGCTTTGCTGACAGCGAGCGAGGGCTGTAACAGCAGGCTGCCAGGAGCAGCGAGGTGATGGTGTAGGTTGCGAGCCTGTGCAGGAGGGAGGGGGTGAGCTACAGGAGCCAGCCTCTTTGCCAAGGGTAATCCACAGCAGGAAAACATCTGGAAAATAGTGAACTATCCAAAAAAAAAGGGGAAAAGTGCCAGAAAATCCAGTGCACATGGTGGAAAACACAGCATTGCTTCTGTGGGGTGATACAGGAGTGGGGTAAGCATTGACAGTGGGGGATGTTTGCAGGCTGAGCCTTATGGACATGCCTGGGTACCGCAGGGATCTCTGTGGGTGCATGTTGTGTCGGGCTGGGTTTGCTCCGTCCTTGCCTTTGCGTGCATAGCTGCCCAAGTAATGAATGTGCCTATTAAGATCCAGCCAGAACATTTGTCTCTGGCTGGCAGAGAGGTTTCCACACCCTGGCGATATGCTGCATATCTTTGTTTTTGCTCTGAATGCTCCACACGCTCAGTTCAGTGTTTTTAGACTCCGAGACAGATGCACTGAATTGATTTCTAATGTAACTCTCATAATTACCTATGGCTGGTCATGGCCTCAATGCAAACACATGAAGCAGACCTGAAGGCATGGATTTCACTGCATTACACCATGGCTTCCCACGTACTTTATGTGGTTCTGCAGCATGGTGCTTCTTTCTGGATTAATACTTGATAAAAAAGGAGATTCATCTATGTAACTGTACATCAAAGGCTAAACACACAGTCAGTAAGTGGGCATAGCATCAAAGTCATTAGTTCTTACATCCCAATCACCTGATCTTTGGTGTTAAATTTGATTAATTATTTCATTCAAACTTTTATGCAAAACCTGGAGGAGATTTTTCCAAGTTGCATCAGGAAAAAATAATAAATAATAATAAGTGTGCACTGCTCACTGGGGAGTGCTCTATGGGGAGCCCAGGGTGGCCTTTATCATCCGAAGGGTTGTTAATGCACAAGTGAGAGATGTTCAGAGTAGGCTTTCAGCACTCAGCATTTCCTGACTCTTGCACCTTGCTTTTTGCTTTCTTATCATTACATTAACACTTCTGTGTTATGGAATATTTATGATGCACACCACATGCTTAATGGATTTCCTCCTTTATTTGCAGCTAGCCTGCATTAATTCAAGACTCACAGTACTAAATCTGAAATCCATCAAGGATTCCTGGGCTTAATACCACCACTGCTTTTAAATGATAAAGGAAATCTGTAAATCAAACTTGCAAAAGCAAAACCAAAAGCTGTACAGGAACAGCACAAGCAGGTCGACGGCATCCTTCACACTAAAAGCACCTGGAAGTAAACTCCTATTAATTGAACCGGTTGTAAAGCTGTGAATTACAAAGTAACTCTGCCCTATTTCATAGCCACAGTTTCCCCAAAATAGGTGCCGCCACACCGCAGTGCCTGTCCTCCAACATGAGGATCTGGGAGCAAAGCAAGTAGTAAGATGGATTAGAGCTGGCCTTAGGACACAGGTGGCACCCAAACCACTCAGGGCTATACACTCTGGTGGGAGTAAGAGATGAGCTGAAGACCAGGCATCCGTTATGGTACATCTACTTAGATCTCATTTGCTGGGCATGAGCTGCGTGGCCTTGTGCTGTCAACACAATGAGATGCAGATGAATACTCACCATTCCTCAATCCTGTCATGTCTTACTGCACCAGTAAAACTTCTCCAAACACATGTATGGCATAAGGAGTTGCATCACTAGGGGCAACATGGACCTTCCACAGCAAGGTAACACTCTGCCCAACACGACTGATCTGCTATTGCCACTGACAGACACGATTTCCCAGAGTTCTCCCATGCAATTGTGTTTATAGAAGCCATTCTTCCCTATCAATGTTTTCCCATTATTATCTTCTACACACATACACACAAAAGTTAACCCTGAGTATCAGCAGAAGCGGGAAATCTTGCTCCTAATGAGACCACTGCAACCCCCATATAAATCAATTCAATTGCATGCAGTAACAGCACAACATTTAGTGCCATTTAGCTGCAGGACGTGCGCTGAAAATAAATCTGAATGTGAAGAGACAAGCTGATGCTTCACAGGTTCAAAAGAAAAAATAGATCAGCAGGTGGTATGTTCATGAAAGACCCCTTGAAGCCTTCAAGGCCAGACTCTCTTGGATATACATTATTGTAGACCCAACCAAGACAGCAGAATACCTCAATTTTTTCCTGGGATCCAACCCTACATACTCTTTTTTTTTTTTTTCAGTTAATGGCAAGCATCCCTTTACTGGTGCCTGAAAAGGAAGCTCAGCACCAGACTCCTTGTGCACTCACAGCACCAGACTCCTTGTGCACTCACTTCTCCAGCTGCTTAAAGTGAAGCCTCAGTGCTGGTAGGAGCAAATTCAAGCTCCTTGTATTCTCCTCATCAGGCTCTGTTTCAGAAGGAACCTCAGGACATGCCCAACTTTCAGCTACAGCGCTCTCCTTTTGAAGATAATGGGTTAATCACACGTTGAAAGTTAGACACCTCTCCCTCTGTTGGTAAAAGGGGTCCTTAATACCCTCCAGTTTAAAGGAAGACCTTGCAATATTTCTATTCATCATCATGCAAAGGGCAGAAGTTGCAGATTTAAGAGTGGAAGGTAATTTCCTTTCTGTGCTCAGCAACAAAGAATAGTGCCGTAGGCTTTCCAACAGCCAATCCATTTTGGTACTTCACTGACAAGGTTAAAACAGTCAGAAATATATTGTGCCACCCTTGGAACAGAGGGGGTTTTTTGTTCATATGTATCGAATTTCTACTGAGATGTTGGTTAAGGAAAAAGCACTTGATAACCTGAGTTTCTAACCTGTGGCAGAGTCACCAGGTGGGAAGTGGAAGAAATTCAAACAGGGGCTAATTTCCTATCTGCCAAACATTTGATTTCCAGCAAAACGAGCACATTCAACAGATCAAAGTGAATCTGACAGTGCAGGGCCATAGCTGGGGTACAGCATATCACTCCTGGGGTGCATTCAACAGAGAAACAGGGACTGAAGTGATGTCACAGCCTAGAGACAAACCGCCCTGAGATAGCTCTGCTCTCCTCTGTAAAATCCTGGGTGCACGAAGGAGCAATGGTGGGATGCCTTCAGCTCCAAAAGCACGTTGCAGGCACATCTTGTTCTGTGCTTCCCTGGGTGCCTGTAGGACCTCTGTGCAGAGCTAACACTGCAGTTCACCACCCTTTCATGGTGTGACACTGATGGGGAGCTGTACCCAGCCTCTGACTGAATCCAGATGGGAGTCTGAGATAAACTACAAAGGAAACTCGATGTCTAAATCAGCACATGAAAAGAAGCAAGCAGAAATAAACAGATTAGTCTAGACTACAGTATATTTGCTCAAAAATAGGAAAGGCTGCTGCAAACTTAGACCCCAGGTGAGGCAAAAAGCCCACAAGGAAGCAGAGGGTTTCAGAGGCACCACCTAGAACAGGTCCTGCCGCTCTATAAATAAAACAAGTGCCAGGTTTTGAAGAAAAGCAGCTCCAGCAGAAGGTGTCTCAGCAGGACGGGTGCCCAGCAGCATGCTGCAAGGAGTCCCCTGCCAGCACCACACCACCCGCATCCAGCACTTGGCTCCGGCCACGCTGCAGCATCCCATCTGCAAAGCACAGATAATGCTCCCATGGACACTTGCCCACCCGGCACTTTGAACTCGAGGCTCATGATGGTGCAAAACCACCCCATGAGCAGGGACCCTCCACCAAGCCAGGCCCCAGAGTACCTTCATGATCACCCTGAGGATCAGGTACCACCAGCTGTGCCTGGATGAGCTGCAACCTGTCCCAGATCTCAGTTAAACCTGTGCCAAGGCTGTCCCGCAGGCACTGCCGCTGCACCCAGGCAAGCTGGAAGTGGCACAAGTTTGTGCTGGAAGCATTCATCTCCTGCAGAAAACAACACTTGAAATCTCACAGCTTTCTGACCCCCTACGGGGAGCCTGGCTCACATGCCTGGGCACATCTTGCACGTTCAGCCAAGCTTTTGTGTGGCATTATTTAATCTTTCCAAAAACAGCATTTTGAAGCAAGGTTAATTTTCCCCTCCCCTGCCTCTCCAAAGATTAAATAATTGTGGCACTGGAAACAGGTGGGCTCAAAACTGGAAACACTGGGTGTGACCTTTGGAAAAAATAGTAGGAAATAGCAGAGCTTGGAATGGCTGGCCCCTTCTTGTAGCAATTAGCTCAGACTGGGACAGTGCTCTCGCAAAGCCCCAGCCCTGTGTGTAACTTACACCAGCAGAACACGGTGTGGCATTGAGAAGGGGAGGGAGGTGTGAGGAAGGGAGCCCACTGAATGAATATCGGTCCCATGAAGTGCATTTAAGCTCCACCAGTGGCTGCAGAGCACGGGGCTTACCTCCTGCTGCAAGTGCATTGTGTCTGTGCCAGCATCCAGAGGTGGTGAGACATCCGAGGGAGTGGGTTCTGCCCTGGGTGGGGGAAAGAAGAGGGAAAACAAGCCTCAGAAAGGATCTGGATTGGCACAGATCCCAGAGCAAAGCAGAGGATTACTGGCACTGCCACCTCCCATTGGGACTTTCCACACAAAGATGCTCTGGGAAGGGAGGAATAAAAGTCACATTGGATGGAGGAACGCTCAGGACCACCCCAAGACATCCAGCCTGAGGGGAGGCCACCTCACTCCTGTTTGAGCTCACCACGGGCTCAGCACTGGCAGTGCCACTGTATCCCAAGCACCTTCTATCCCCACAGTGGAGCCTTTGGCTCCCCTGCAGCATCTCCTGGAAGTCTCCACGATCCATGCACTGGGGACAACTGGGAGCTGTCACCTTGGCTTCAAGACTGACACGCATCTGTAAGCATAACTGAAATGTGGGTCAGAGAAAACTATGTGCAGGAACAGTGATTCTAATGCTGTATTTGAGCTGGCCACAGTTGAAATTCAACAGGACCACACCATCAGATTTTGCTGGTGGCAGAGAGAGACCCTCCCACAGCATTTTTAGATGACTTTGGGATAGATATCTTCCCCTTCTACTATTTGCTTTACTCTTGGAAGAAAAAAAAAAGAGTTATCTCAGGAGTCCTTTGAACATTAAAATTTATGCCATGCATGCTACTTCCTTCAAATATTTCAAAATATTCGAAACATAAGGACCTTGGCACAGTGCCCAGGATCCTGTCTTTTTGGATGAAAGTTTCAGATAACTGACACTTCCAATTACCATTTCTCCCTGAAGAGGTCATCTCTGCTTCAGCTCCGGAGCGGAGCAGGGGAGGTACCCAAGGTCCCTGGATTTCACAAAAGGTTAAAAAAATAAATAAAAAATCTGCATGGTTGCTAATTAAAGTCGGTGCACTCTGTGTCTGACCTAGTTCTGCCTTGCTTTCAGGAGGTTTTTACCTGAGTATCTTCAAGCCACTTAAAAATTAAAATGCTTAATAATGCATCAGAGCCAAACGTTACCCAGGGGCTCCCTACGTGGGGAATCTTGGTTTTGCTTGCGGAGGACATCCTTTGGAGTTGCTGTGAGTAGGGAACACTACCAGCCTGCTTTCCCTGCCATTACTCTACCCATGCACACCTTTATGCCACTTATGTGATGCTGCAAGACTATTTTGGCTGGGTTTTTTTTGAATAGCACATGCTGGCCAAACCAGGCGGCAGAAGCTGGCTGAACCGTCCGTGCGGTCCCCAGTGCATCCTGTCTCACTCTCAGCTTCTCCCATGAAAAACCTTTGTGCGTTCCCACAGTCTCCTCCCGAGGTTTAATTTGCCAGGATAAATGGCAGGGCATCGCCAGGAACGAGGGCTTAGAAACCCTCTCTTTTTTTGTTTCAGTGCCTTGCACTGCCATCAGATGAAGTATTTACCCAGGGAAGTTTCATCTGACTATATTTTTTACTTGACTGCCACTCAGTGGCAATGCAAAGCCATAGCTCGGGAGGCGAACAGGCAAATCCACAGCCCCGCAAATCAATCAAGGTGGTTCAGCGGCTCTTCCCAGAGGTGTGGGGCAGGTGGCCTCCTCCATAATTCAGTTGTCACCCAAAGTATTTTTCCATAGGCTTTGCAGAAGGTTACAGAATTCTGGTGGAAAAAAGCACTGAAAACATCAAGGCCATTGTGAAGGCAATGCCCATCTCACAGTGCTCTTTAACCATAAGAAGGTGGTTGGTGTCCAGCACACACCTAGAAAGGACTTTCAGAGGGCTGGTAGTTCTACAACGTCCATCAGCCCCCCTCCCCAGGTAGGACAGATAACAGCATCACACGTGGGTCTGCTGCTGCTGCACCCCATAGGAAGGATCTGTCTTCTGTGGAGAGAAAACATATACCCGTTCCTTGCTGAAAAAACAACCTTATGGGAAGTGAAACGAGCCGTTTCAGACACCCCAGTCCCATATCTCATGGGAATTCCCAGTGCAAGGGGAGGACACATCCAATCTCCTGCCTGCTCGCAGTGTTGTGGCTGATCTTTTGAGGCAAAACAGTTGGGTTTCTCAAGTTTCTGCTGAAAAGTCAACATTTTCTATGGAAACAGTGAAAATAAATCATGGCATTGTGATTTTACAGGGGGGCAATAACAGCAACACAGTAATTATCACAACAGGGCAGAATTTTGAAACGTCAAGTGAGGTTTTCAAGAGAGGGAGCTTGCAGGCTTTCCAAGAGGCTCTGTGCTCGAGACTGGCACCCTAGGGAAATGCGGGTTCCTGCATCTCAAACTTTCATTTCTATCTCCACAACTGCATTGGTGATGTCAAAAAAGGATGTTTCTCTTTTTTTTTTTTTTTTTGGTATTCTCTATGGAGGTAGAAGATAAGGGGCTGAAATTACAGCGTATTGGAGCTTTCACATTACAAATGCTTTAACTTTCTCTTCTTTCTTTTCTTTTCTAACATGTATTGATTAATGTCGAGGCAAATTTCTTGGTGTGCAATAGAGGTAAGTCCTTGTAACCAGGCCCCGAACTCAAAGCGACAGTCACATTATCTAATTTAAAAAAAAGTCAGCCAAGCTAGAAAGAAAAGAAGGGTAATATTCCAGCTTCGCCCAAGCCCTTGATTTCTCTCACTCTAATCACAGCTCCTGCGGAAGTATAGCCTTGCAAAGTCACCTGAAGGGCCTCACTGCCCCACAGTGAGCATGACATCCCTCACACACTGACCCAGAACACACCAGAGCACCAGCAGCAGCTCCCACTGGAAGGGATGCCAACATCCGTCGCCTTTTGCTCTCACGCAGAGAGGGTACCAGGCACCTTAACTCCATTTCCTTGCCATACCCAAACTCGTATGGAGACCTTGTCACGCTGGGACCAGGTTGCAGCTCTGCTTTCCCTTACATACCTTAAAAAGTCATCCTGGGAGCATAGGAGAAGCCCCTCCAGCCCACACACAGAGGTGCATTGGACCTCTAAGTCCTCCTCCAGCCTGGACAGGGGCCCCTTGTCTTGCCCATGGGGTAAGCCCACAGCAGCACTTCAAGCCATCAAGCTCAGAAATAGGTCGAAAGAAGCCATTTTTTGCACTGTGGATTTCTTTGTTATGAATTTTAATGGTACTTCAGATTAGTTCGGCTGCTGAGAGCAGTTTGCATCCCCTTTGGACAGCTCTACCTGCGCCGGCATTAGGATGAAATGTTTACTTTTCATATGTCTGCACTTTAAGCTGTGCTGCGGGAATCCAGCTTTTCAAAGCTTGAGCCTGCCTAGGAATTTAGATCCCTTTTCATCTGCTTTATCAATTGTCTCCTCGAGGAAACATTTTGCCAACGCTGCAGATGATTAAAGGCTCAGGAGCACGTGCCAAGAGACAGCTGTAAGCGCTCTGCCACAGGAACATCCCCAGCTAACTCAACGGGACCTGAGGCGGGATGACTCCGTGCTGTTGCCATTTCTAATGGGGAAACCACCATAGATACAGGGAGATCCTCATGGTCAATGTGAAGCAGCAGGGCTGGCAGGGTCTGCTCTGCACAGTTGGCTCCTGATGACCCTCCCCAGGAAGCAACGCTTTGCTCAGTGTGCCTTGAAAAGCTCCGGTTTCCCTGGCACTGGCTGGAGGTCCATCCATAAACGTCCTAGCCCATCAGCAGCACAGTGAAGCTAGAGGAAGAGCTGAGTTCTGGTGGACATTTCCTCTCTGACTTGTGATACAGCACGGGGTAGCGTCTAGCAGAGCGATGCACACAGAAGTCTCCACAGCTCCCATGACTTTGCTGGCCTCATTTCCAACATATTTTACTCACGTTGAACCAGGAGAAAGACTTGGATGGGGTGTCTTCGCTGGTGCAGATGAACACAGCTTCACAGCCAGCTATTCCTAAGAGAAAGCGGAGCAAACTGTAATGGTTTTGCTAATGATTATGTGTCATTGATTTGGTCTAGGAAGAGCCATCTATGACAGGCAGCTGCAGGAGCAAGTAACATTTAGCTTGCTCCTCGATAAGAAAAAGGGGATAGGAATAACACGGAATTGAGAAATGAAAAGGCAAATGGTAAAAACAAGTCACACAAAGTCATCTGCAGGAGAGATGCAAGCTCATGGCACCTCTTTAAGGCACAACTAGTTATTGGGGGCTCTCTTGGTGTGAAGGTATGTTGGGAAGATATTTTAAAACATCCCCTGGCCCTAGTGACTTTTTTTCTGGCCCATACGCAGTGATGGGGAGAGGCAACAGGACCCCCTGGGAACACACTCCCAATGCCTGTTTCATGCTCGCAACACAAAGCTCAAAGCGCTTTGTAGGTGGGAGAGATTCCCCTCACCAGCATCCCAGGGCGATGGGCTCAGCAGGACGGCACTTTTCCCTTTGAGATGATATTTTAGGGGAAAAGGGATAAGTGCATTTTTGTAAAAAAAGGTCAGTGTTAAAACTCTGCTGTGCTGGCCCTGCCTCGCCTGGGGCAAGTAATTTTTTTGACAGGTGAATAAAATATCATTAGTTTCTTCACTGTCATCGATCACCAAAGTGAAGACTGGGCGAGTAACCTCTCCAGACAGTCCTGGGGACAGCATTAGCCCCTGGTTTCTAAAGAAGCAGAGAGGGGCCAAGCCGGGAGGGTCTCTTTCTATCTAAATGCATGGGAGGCAGGCAGCTAAAACCTCTCCCTAACTCTGACTTTTCCCCCCTTAAGCGTTAGAAGCTGACAACAGCATAGAAATGGAGATTTCACGTTGTCACTCCAGCCTTGCCCAGCTATTTGTGGCCAGGTAGCCCAAGCTGGGCTGTATATTGTATCAGGGCATTGCTGAGAGCAGCGGCATAAGTTAAGGAGAGAGAATGACAAATCTGAAGCCTTTGTCTAAAGGTCACACACTTGATGCTTCTTTCGCATTTGTGTGAGTTAATTTACTTTAAAAAAAAAAAAAAAAGAAAAAATCTTCACCACAAAGAAAAATGAACAGAAATCTGTCCCTGAGACTGCCGTGGCCGTGAACTTCCAAAGCTATTGTGATTTCAATAGAAGAATAGGAGACACTGCCATCGAAAATGCCATTGATATTGTAGCAGATCATTGCCTAAATAGACCATAACAGCCCCCATTTCAATGGTTACTGAGAGACGCGTTAACCCCTTCCCATCTGAGCGCCTGCACAATCTCTGCATGACACATCAAAGGAGACACACCAGATAGTATGAATTTCACACCCTTTTTCTGCCTCTGTCAGCTCCTCTGAGCTTCCCCGTCCCTTTCCTTTTCCACACTGCATCAGAGCCAGCCGCGAGGGCAAATCCTTTTAAGTGCAGGCAGAAAACCTGGGGTTAGTGCATTGTCTCACCCCCCTCCAACCCCCCATCCCAAGCCCTGCTTCCCAAACCACCCAGGAGAAGGCAAAGCCTTCCCCAAAGGTCCCTGGCTCAGTTAAAGTGCCAACACTACAAAAAGGACATATATATATATATATATACACACACACATATATATACACACACTTTGTATACATTTTAATTTTCAGGGGACCAATTCCTAAACCTTTCCAACTCTGAAAGGGCTTTTGAGGAGAAATTAAAAAATACCCAACAATCAAACAAAAAAAACCCCCACAACACCCCTCACCCATGCCCCAAACAAACCCAAAAAGCAATATTACTTTTTTGAACTGTGGCTCTTCTCTCCCAGACCCAGGAAGGCCACTGCAGTACCCCCTCAAAAAGCTTCTCTTTGAGGTTGCTCATTTAGCTTGTTTTTAAACACTTGGCCATGTCCTACTGCTTGGATGTTCTGGAATATTAAGCTAAGCATCTTCCAAAATGTGCCGTGCTTCCCTGTCACCTTGATTTACAGATCCTGGGGAAGAAAAGAATGAAAGCAGGTTTCTTTGGAAATAAATAAAGAACTATTTCCATAATGCTCCACATTAATTGAATCTTAATCCTTTAATTCTTTACTAATTGAATCTGAGACCACGTTTGGGTTTATTTAGCACAAGACAGATGCCAGGCTAACCGCCGCTGGCTTTGCAGAGTATCCTCCTGCCTTTCCCACACCACGCTCTGACCGAGCACTGCTCTGGATTCATGGCATACCTTCATTTCTTCTCAGCCATGTTCACATAGGCACTACCTATAGACGTGTATGAATACATAAGAATATAAATAAAGTGTGCCACCCTCCCAATTTCCCCTCTTACCTGTTCCTCTTGAGTTTCTCCAGGTTATTTCCTACTAAATGCTACCCTGTTATACTCCAGAGTTTAAAGGCTCCTTGTTACAGTCCTGCAGTCTCTTCTCCAGAGGAAGACGGGTAAGAAACGCACAAGCAGTGCCCCAGCTTTCCATGGGATGAGGGTGTCCAACCCTGCTCCCTGATGGAAGCCCACAGCCGTGACCCCGAGTCCCTGCTCAGCAATTTGTCACCCAAAAGCACCATGGGGTCACCGGCCACATCGCTACAGGGACCTTTCCTGGGGCTTCAGGCTGTTTCCAGACAGCTTTGAATTAATAGATAACTGCAAAAGATAATTAACAGGTAATTGCAAAAACACTTTTTGATTAGTTCTGGGGAGGACACTCCTTGGACCATGGGTTCATTAATCCTAATGAAAGGACCAAGGGTTCATTAATTCTGCACAGCTCATATTCCTCAGACTCTCTGGGGAGCTCCTCAGCTTCTTCTGACACCATGGGACAACCTACCCTGTGTGGAGCCTCCAGCAAGGGCCCAGGGCACAGGCATGTCCCCAGAAGGCAACAACACACTTTGCAGCCAAGCACAGTTGGACCATCAGCTACTTTGGGAGGTGCCACAGGGTTGGCAAGGGTGCTCGTGGTGCCTGGCATGGACAAACACAGTGCCAGGGCAGTTAGGGATGTTCTCAGTGCCTGGCAAGGATGAGTGCAGCATCCATGTTACAGCTGCTAAGGTCCAAGCAAGGTGTGGTTGAAGACACCAAGGAGGACATTATTCACTTCTCACTTCTAGGGAGGTGGCAGCTGTATTTTCATTTCAATCCATTACGTATGAGACTTAATTACTCCTACTTTTACAGAAGATTCAGAAGTAGATGACCATAAGAATCTCTCTTCTCTGCAAATGAAAAGGCAACAGGTTCACCGAGTTGCCACAAAATGACTCCTAGAACCCCCTGACCTGTTTCATGGAGGCCTTTGGGAGAGCCCAGCACAATGAGAAATAAAGCTACACTTTCGCAGGGCTTCAGTGGCAATTTCCTCCCCATATGTTTCTCAAGACACTCTCTTAATTTAGTTTGCCTATAATGAATTCTGTCATTATTCCAAACATCCATTCTCATGACCTAGCCTTATAGCATATCACCACGAAGTATCTTTTTTTGGCTATACAATCTCCCTGGGGAACTGAAAATTGTCTCCGTCTGCAGCACAACTGTGCTGGGGAGCAGCCTGGAAAACAGATCCGAGATTATTCCTTTCTGTGTCAGTCATTTAAGCCTCTTTGTGTTAAAGTTGACATTTGTCTCGATGCTGTCTCAATAGGCCCCGCTGGCTGGGTTTCATTCAGTGCTTTGGGGGGGGGGGGTGCAGGGGGAGAACTTGCCTCTTGTTTTACTTTCAGGCCATTATTGTGCCAAAGCGTGAAGGGAGGGAGCTGAATAACCACAAACAGGTGAGGCGGGGAGAAGCTTTCTGTCTCTGCTCTCAGCTTGCGAGAGCTGAGCTCTTTGGATGCCTTTCAAAGCCAGGAGCAGCCAAAAGCAATAATCCCCACCATGGGAGCAGGCAGGAAGGAAGGGTATCTGGTGTTGGCCAGAGATGTCCCACTGCAGAGGAAGCGCATTCCCGCACGGTGACATCGCGGTGAGCCAGGACAGCTTCAGCAGGGCCAGAAACGCAGGATCTGAAAAACGTCCATGCTCTACACCCACCCTGGCTGGAGCTGCAGAGCAGTGAGGTGGCAAGGGATGCTTTTTTAAGTCTATACATGTGAAATGGCTGCTGGGAGTAAGGGGTCTTCTTATTAGCCACTGCTGCCCCTGCCTGCCCTGCTAGCAACTGGCTGGAATCAGACCCACGCTTTTTGGCAAGCCACAACCATTTTTCCTCCCCTCTCCTCCCTACCCCTTGATCTCATTTAATCACCCTAAAACAATAGCTATTATTTTTGTCCGACCTTCACAAGACTCCATGGGCTTGGCTGGCAGTGGGGAGGTGACAACAGGAAGCACAGGGAGCATCCTCCGCACAGAGATCGGATGCAGAGCTCCTGCCATGTGCTTGCTGCTTGTGGCCTTTCCAGGTGGTGCTTTCATACATGTGTCTTCAGCACCAAGCCAAGAAGGTGGAATTTTCCTGAGGTGTCCCAAAAGTGCCCTCTCTATACTGTACCCAGCGCCTCTCAGGGGTCCCTATGAGCCTGAAAAGCACATGCATGCTCTTGGAGGCAAATGGGATCAATTATTATTCTTCCCGCACTGTTCCATCCAACCCTGAGTTTTGGTGACCTCCAGGACAAAGGTTTGGCTCCTCCAGTCATCCTGTTCAGGGCTCTAAGGTTAAAGCTCTCCAAGGCACAGCATCCCCCTTTGGGAGAAGCACAGCTAGGCACCTGTAGTAATGCTCCAGCAATATCCCTCCCCCAGGCAGCACCCTGGCTCTGTCCCAGTCCTCCCAGCCCACGTGCACTGACTTCAGGCTCCACGTCCCGGGAAGCGTTAGATGTTACTCACGTGGTACCTACAGCAGCACCACTCTGTAACGAGAGGGAAGAACAAGAGCAGATTATTTGGTATCATCAGGCTTCAGCCCCTGCAATTGTGTGGGCTAATCAGCAGCATTACATGCATGTCTCATGAGACTTCAGACATCTCACCCCAAAAGCTCATGTATTAGGGAAGAGGCTGGAGAAGTTAAAAACTCTCCACTGGAAACTTGTTTCAAGACATTTACAGCCAGGTCCTGTTTAGAAAAGATGTTGCTTCATCTATGCTTTGCCTTGCAAGCCCAAGAACCATGCTTGCTCAGGCCTTGTTGCTGAACAGCAAAGGCAACTGCACTGCTCTCACCAAATAGCCCTGCGAAGATACCAGCAGCCAGCAGGAAGGTGGTACCCCAGGTTGAACCTGGGTCAGGACAAGGACAAAGCACCTCTACACATCTTGCTCTTTCATGGTGGAAGTCCTGGTGTAATTCAGTCACACAGGCATGCAGGATCCCTTGGTGGCAGCAACATCCCCCAAAAAGCTTTGTGTAATGGAAACAAACCCTTTGAAACAGGGTCACAGTCACTGATTAGGGATATTGAAGGGGAAATCCCTGACTAGGCTTGAAGGTATCATCCGGCCTCAGCCCAAAAATGTTCTGCATGAAACAGAACAACTATCCAGGACCTCAGTGAAAGGGTGAACAACGTTTTCAAAAGGGGAAGAAAATATCAACAGAGGCTGTTCATGTCATGGTGATACAACACAACTTCTCTGCAGGAACAGTATGGGCAAGAAGCACATGTAGATTGTTCTGAGCAGATAACCCCAGAAGGTCAGTACCTACGCTGGCCCATGAAGGTCTTTGGAGATAACCCAGAGTCTTCACTCAGCATCACTTCTGGTTACACCACAGATCCCATTTAGCTCTATCTCAGCTCTCTCGTCTTGTCTTTTTGGAGCTTACTCTCTGGGACAGGGCCCCCATAGCACCCTGCCTACTGGCACTCACTTCATGGCTGCACTGTGCATCCATCCCATGAGTAGGCACAGGAGACCAGCACTCCCAGCTGGGACCTTGTCACAGTCACAAGAAGTTTGGAAATATTTGGGGCAGAAACAGCATTTTCTCTTCTCGGGGCCCAGTTTGCATGAGGGAAAAGGTTTCTCAGCCAACTTTAGCTGGCAGACCCGGTTTGTAATCAGCCAGGACATATGGGAACACACAATGCCTTGAACCCAATCAAGAAAACATCCCAGGAATGCCTGTTAATGCAAACCTTTAGGAGGGTAAAATGGTCATTCAAATCAGAGGAGCATGATTGATTCCAACCTAAGAGAAAAGCGCAAATCAAACTGATTCCTATCCAGGGGAAAAAAATAAGAAAAAAAAGAATGGTTTGATCTGAAGCAGAACTTGACAGCAGATGGATTCAGCTTTTTCAGCTTCCAAGATAAACGAATATAATGGAAATCTGGATGCACAGGCACTGAGGAAAGCTGGAAAGCTGTATTACTAAGTCCCATGTTCTGCAAAACCAGCTGAAGGGTTACACTCAAGGCTTGTGGGCATCACTTTCCTCCTAGGAAGCATCCTTTGCTTCTCAGCTTTACCTGCAAATCACATTTACCCCCAGTTGTGTCACCACAGCAGTAAATGAGAGCCAGTCCTTTGGAAGGGCTCGTGCAGCAGTGCCTGCTTGTGAGAGAGGTCACCTCCCCCTTCCTAAAATTGTCCTCAAATGCAGAATTATAATCTCATGTGTCAGTATGCATTTTGGTTTATAAACCAGGCATGCAACACATCTAGAAGAAAAACTGCACCTGTCAAATGCCCTACCCCATGAAATAAACCTGTGCAATTTCACTTTTCACCTAGTAAATACCCAAGTGCTCTCCAGAGTGGCCCCTTCTAGTATTCAAATCTGTTTCCATTAATATTAGAAGTTAGGAGGGTTTGGGAGAAAAGGAAGGAATTGATTAAAAGCAGATGGTATTCATTATCTTGCTAATCACAATCCTGCAGGGTTTTTACAAAGGAGAAGAAAAAAAAAAAAAGAGAGAGAGAAAGAAAAAGCAACATCAAGAAAAGGTCATGCTAGGACTTTTCAAATAAAACATTAGAAAAATAACACTTGCAAGGATTTACTCCCCTCTCATGAGAAAATCAGCTTGGTTCATATCACAGCTCAGCCACGCTGGGAAAATGCCTTTGTGATACAGACATCATTCTCACATTTTGTGCTGGAACTGCAAACCTTCACTGAACATCTGAGAGGAAAAACCTGTTGAAAGGGTCATTACCCTGTGCATCGTCCCACAGCCTCCGGTGGCATTGCTCTACCTCCCAGCCTTTTCTTTTTTTTTTTTCCCCTAAAGGGAAGTTGCAAATAAGCAAATAAAACAAAGAAAACTGAATAGAAATTAAATAAATAAGCAGTTTCTTGGCCAGAACCAGGGTAGTGGGAAAACGCAGGGATGGATTACGTTCAAGCTGACTGGTTGGAGCTCGTTCAGAAAACTTTTCTTGGGAGGATTTTCACTCTTGGTATCTGATCGTGCCCTCCTTAAAGTCAGCCCAAATGTTGGCTTTAATCCCACAGCACTGGGGGAGATGCCTATAAACAAAGGCCTCAGTGCTTTTTCACATTACAGAGTCACCAGATCCATCCTTGCTCCAGGACCGCAGAAGATGCTGTTCATGAAGCGGTGGCTTTGCAGAAGAAAATCCCAGTGGTGCTGTTCAACTGTGGGAGCACCACTGTTTGCTTGTTCACCACCACAGTCTCCTCTGCCTTTTCAAACCGCACCAGACCTTCACCACAACTACCCAGAAAGTGTCTCCTGTGTTAAACCAAACCTGTGGGTGCTCCTCCTCGCCACTCCGCTGGTTGCCTCTGCGCAGCAGGCACCGGTCCTCCAAGGTAGCAGCATCTCTGGGTGGGTTCAGCAAAGACAGGATGCAAAATCCATTTAGGATATGCTCAGCTTCTTGGAATGAGAGGCACTAGGAAACCACGAGCAGTTGTCACTGACAATAGACTTTATTCTTTTCCTATGATTTCTCTTTTTAAAATAGGAAGCGGTTTTACAACACGCAGCCAAAATGTTCCACAAGTAGACATGGGGCTACGTAAGCCAGAAAAGCTATGTGCTGGTGAGTTTTTGTGGTCTTTGGGCTGCGATGCCTAAGGAGCTATTTATATGATAATTTATTTTTTAAACCACAAAAAATGACTCAAGACTGCCCCGAACGGCAGCAGATTCATTGTTAACAATCTTTCTGTGTCATCTCACTAGGTACTAAATAGCTCGGAGACGACTGAGCCCCAAATATCCCTCAACGTCATTCCTGCTCCTCATCTGGGGATGTACAGCACAACTACGCTGATATCTAGGCTTGACCTAAAGTTTTACTTCAGCTATTCCCAGCTTCTCTTGCTGTTATTTTCTCGCTCTCAGGTCAGTCCTTTTGCAAGGCAAAGGTCTTGCCCCCAGTGCATTTCATTTTCAAGAAGGGGTGGAAAAAAAGTGTGAAAGGGAAGGAGAGAAAGGTAGATGTAGGTCTTGTTTGCAGGCACACGTACAGGAAAAAAACCCAGGCTTGTGAACAGTTAAACTTAAGAAATCTGGTTCTCTGTGGTTTTTACCTGTGTGTTTTCTGAAGGTAACTAACCAAGGTTGAGACTCATGCCACGACCTTTTGCCCAAAGGGACCAACTTGAGTCCCCCTCTACGACCATGCTACTCTTCTTTATGAAACTTAGAAAAGCTTCATCTCATCGGGATGCCGACACACACGTGAATCAGGGCCAGGGTCAGGCAATCGGGTCAAAAGCTTTTCCCTTTCTTACCTAAGCACCGCTTTCTTCTGAAATCAAGCTAAAACCCTGATGCCATTCCTTGGAGGAGGTGGCATGCTGTATCCTCACAGAGTGATGGCTGGTCTCTGCGTCCCGTGTGCACGCGGAGCTGCGGTATGTACGTTAGGTAAAGCGTGGCTGCGTGGAGCCTGCAATGCCCACCGGCCAGGCTGCAGATGTCAGTCCTCACTGCAGTGAGGAGTGCCTACATCTGAGCACCGCATCGAGGCTTAGCTCTCTTTTGGAAGAGCGTGGCTTGGGAGGCAGGAGACACCCTCCCGGCTCCAGACCGGTGAGTCACGCCTCACACTGAGTGCTGGCTCAGCATCACATTTAACACCCGTCTTTTCACTCCCAAGCCTTGAGCGCTCACACCTCTGGGGTAGAAACAAAACCAGAGCAAAACTGTTGTGGCCTGAGAAAGAGCAAGAATTAAAATATGTGACCATAGCACCTCCTCAAGCAGTGCAAGAGTCTGGTCCCCAGCTCAGAGGGTTAAAGCCTGACCGTGCCTGCATTGCAGGCAAGAGCTCATCGTTCCCCCAAGCTCTCGTTTGCCCGTTATCTTGCCTGCAAGTCCAAGTCTCTGTGGTATTTGTGAGAGGGAAGGCAGAAAGCATACACTTCTGGTTAGCACTTATTAAATAAAAAGATCCCAGATAAAAGAAAGGAATACCGTACTAACGCTGATGCTGCAGAAAGATAAATGGCAGCCTGGAATCCTCCGGGGCTCTAAGTTATCTAGTTAAATATAGCACCCCACCCCATGTGCTGAGAACAAAGCGGGGTGCGTGGTCAGGGCAGGCTGCGCGGTGACCGCCCGGCGGTGAGCTCAGCCCAACACCCAGCCAAGAGAGACCACCACACCCAAGAGAAGCAAAACCCTCCAGGAAACATGATTCTCATCCATCAGGTTTTGTTTTAATAGTTTTGTTTTACTTTCATTTAACTTCCTTGACCTGCAGAGCAGCGCTGCCGGGTCAATCTGCTGTTTGCCCAAAGCCACCAGCCAAAAGCTCCTCCCTTTTCACTCCCTCTTTCTCCTTCCATATGTGTAGATGTACTTTAAAATAAAACAACCCAAAACCACATAGCATCATACACAGCTATTTCAGAAGAGCACAAAGAAATACACTGCTCCTAATAGCCTTGTCACCAGAGCCCATTTCCATCCCGCCCCAGCTGAACACCATGAGCTGCTGGAGTCACACAATGTGCCACGATCCTTTGGTAGATCCAAAAACCGAGTCACCTGGGTAGAGAAAAGGCAAAGCATCCCAGTAACACTCCCAGTTTGGGCTTTCAGGCTGGGAATAGGTACAGGAGCTCACCAGGCTCCTCAATGGCCCCAGCTACAAGCTTTTCCAGGTATTAATCTTTCTCCCTTGTCCAAATCACTTGGCTGGATTCAGACTAGATCTTGAAGTATCTTTCTTTGTGCTAGCAACACATATGGCAAAATTTCAGGAAAAAAAAAGTCTGTTTTTTCAAAGGAAAGCCTGCTTGCTAGGATAGGTGTGGGCAGTTATGGAGGGAGGAAAGATATTTGATCATTGCCCATAGCGGGGCCATCGAAATTTACCCAGAGGGGGCTTCCACCAGCCCCAGAAAGACACCACCAGCCAAAACAAATACTGAACGTATCCCTTACCATATTTCTTACTTTTTCTTCTTTAAATGTCATGGAGAGGATTGCTGGCTGACACCCTCGAGGACTTTAGCCCTGGAAATCCACCCACATTACTCCTGCACACATGGCATGACATAACCACGTTATCCGCGCCTGGGGAGAGCGTCCCTGAGCCCCCAGCACACAGAGCAAAGCAGCGGCCATGGGAACTTCCAGCAGCTCCCCAGGCCTTGGGAGAGTGGCTTTGCAGGAAAGGGCTCCAGCTGAGCACACGAGATTTTCCCCAAGACAAAATGCCTGCCTTTTTTCTGCCTTTTTTTTTTTCTTTTTTTTTTTTTATTTTTTTTCCTTCCCTCCTCACCGAGCTGATGGGAAACTCTTTGCAAAACTAGAAATATCCCCTATGGAAAAGACTGAAAGCATTTAAAAAAAAAAAAAAAAAGAGAGAGAATGAACCAGCTGCATTCTTAAAAGTCACTGGAGTGGAATTTGATGGAAGGTAAGATCTTCCGTAGTGTTTTGTAATGCCTTTAAGAATTCAGTGGCAGAGATCTAATTTTCTGTTAAGTTCCACAAGGAGGTTATTAACAAAATCCATCGAGATAAAACCTGCTGTTCAGTACCATACGCTTAAGGTGGGGTTTTTTTCCTCCTTTCTTTCTTTCTTCCTAGATAATCAAACCTTCACCCAGATACTAAACTGCAGAGGTTTAGCCGTAATTTTAAGATAGAGCTCACACATTGAACGACAGATCATGTCTCAAGCATATTCTGAAACATATTTTTAGCCATTAATTCTTTTATGAAAGCACTAAAATCCCCCCTGAGTTTAGACAGAGCTGGCTCTGTGCTTACAGCAGAGTTAACAGTGCTGATACCTGTGAAAACTCTGGCGCAGCATCTCCAGGCACACAGCGTCAGGAACATCCAGCTACCGATATGGCTGCAGCAGGGCAGGCTGAGTTGGCAAGCCGGACTCACAGGTTTGCTGGTCACTGAGATAATTTAGGAGACGTCCAAGATCATCTAGTCTAAGCTGCTTTCCACATGAAGTCACCATGTGGTCCTGCAGCCTCAGAGGCCAGTCTCCTCAAGAGAGTCTCTCAAAGTGCCAACTGTCTCGATGAGGGATGTGCAATGAAAGCAGTCAAGCCTGGGGGAGTGAGGGCTGGCTGAACACTCCTGCGATTTAAGTTGCAAATACAAATATCTCACTGTTATTTAGCAGATGAGCCCCACTCAGAGCGGCTGCTGCAAGCGTACTTGGACACCAGCACTCCAAGGCCATGCATACACTTAACTGGCTCCTTTAGTGAAGCTGAAGACTTTGACACACTCTTTTCACTGTCTCACAGAATCATAGGGGTTGGAAGGGACCTCCAGAGCCCATTGGGTCCAACCCCCTGCCAAAGCAGCTCCCTGGGACAGGTCACACAGGGAGGCGTCCAGATGGGTCTGGAATATCTCCAGAGAAGGAGACTCCACATCCCCCTGGGCAGCCTGTCCCAGGGCTCTGTCACCCTCACTGGGAAGAAGCTCTTCCCCATATTGGTGTGGAACTTCCTGTGCTCCAACTTGAGGCCATTGCCCCTTGTCCTGTCCCCACATACACTGAGAAGAGGCTGGCCATTTCCCTCTGTCTCCCACACTTCAGATATTTATAAACATTGATCAGATCCCCTCTAAGTCTTTTTTTTCTCAAGGCTGAACAGCCCCAGCTCACTCAGCCTTTCCCCACAGGGGAGATGCTCCAGGCCCTTAATCATCTTTGTGGCCCTCCACTGGACTCTTTCCAGGAGATCCCAGTCTTTTTTGTACCGGGGAGCCCAGAACTGGATACAGTACTCCAGGTAGGGTATTGTATTTTACCCCTTTCTACAATCACTTATGCTTACAGTAATTCCTAGCATTATGTCCATCCATGTGCTTCCTAATTCATCTCATTAGGAAGGACACTGCAGATGCTGCCACTCTATTTTTGTTGCCTTAAAAATACAGGCTGCACTGCTTAAAGCCTGGTTTTTTGCACAGGGGATATAATTGGTTTGAGATCACATGAAACTAATGAGATTTCTCTCCCGAACGCACAGTAACAATGCACATTTCCTGCCCACCTCAGTCCCTGATACAGATGTTCTGGTTCTCTCAACACACCATAATACCCAGTTCTGCAGGAGTACCAAGGAACAAATTGCATTTTAGGTTAGTAAAATGAAGTGGGGGCAGCAAATTTATATGCTTTATAATGCCTTAGGAACAAAAAAAATCTGCCAATTAGTATGCTCATTTAAATTAAAGGATAAAAAAAAAATAATTACAATACAGCTCAGCATTAAAATACGAACCACCAAGTTTTTGGAGGTTTGCTCAGCAACCCAAGCTTGAGACCTGGCACTTGTGGCTGGCTCAGGCTAACAGGAGAATTGCCCTAATCCATCAGAAAGAGCAGCACGTGGCACTGGCAGGGCTGTCAGTGCTGGGCAGTAAAGCAGGGGGTTAACAGGAGCAGAGAGGCCCACAGCAGCGCTTCTAGCCCGCAGCTATCTCTGTTCTTTGCTGCAGATAAGGTTCTGAGGGAGTAAAACAGACACAGAGGAGGGACTTGCCAAAGATCACACAAAATATGTCTCATGAAAACAAGGCATGAAAC
Organism: Hypotaenidia okinawae; assembly: GCA_027925045.1. NCBI lineage: Eukaryota > Metazoa > Chordata > Aves > Gruiformes > Rallidae > Hypotaenidia > Hypotaenidia okinawae. Next base: position 12,043,283 of record BSDF01000004.1, read on the forward strand.
CAAGAGTCACTGACTGACAGCGCTGCAGTGGCCCAAACAACGCACAGGCCAAGTCCTCCTTCCGGGAACCTCCACTGAGCACAAACGCTCCATTTTCCAAGAGCAGCTCCGCTCCAAGCCTGCATCTCCCAGGCAGGACAGGCAGCCAGCTCTCTCTTCATGGAAACTTGAATACCCGAAGCAGCACAGCAACTCTCCCCACAAACACACACATGCAGAGAAAAGGGGGTTTTGCAAGCCTCCACAGTGGCATCTGATCACGACATCTCCTGTATCACCAGTTTTTAGGGGGTCCCATTAGGAGCTTGCTGCCTGCAGGGAGATTTACCCTGAACATTTTTCCTGAGCACTTCCACAACATCAGTGCTGATGTTGTAGCTGAGCAGCTTGGAAAGTCCGAGGGATACTTTGAGATGCTAACACAACACAAATAAGACTTTTGTTGACTATTAGATTGACTGGCAGGCGCACACCAGCACCCTACACAGACACCCCAGGGGACCAAAGGAACTCTAAGTGAAAAACAAGCTGTGGCTAACCTGGCTGAGTGCTCCGGGAGGATGCAAGCTGGAGATGGCAGGCATTTCTAAGGGAGCATACACCTTACTGGCCACCAACCGGGAAAGCATGAACTCAAGTTTTACTTGAATGCTGCTCAGGATTTTGTTTTCAAGAGAAACTCCAAGGCAGGATACAATGATGCATTTGTTGGAGCGAAGCCTCAGGGCTGGCACTAGCAGGGCAGGAGGTGCTCAAAGTCTTGGAGCACAAATACCCAAGAGTACAACAAGTATCCCTGGCTGCTCAACTCCATGTTGTTCAGCATCCCAGGGGTGTGCCAGGGAGGATGCCCTGAAGAAGCCACCCTGAAACAGGCTTTGGGCTTTCAGGGTTGTGGCTCTGCTGCAGATCCACCCCCAGGCTTCCCTCCCGGGTTTTATTGACTTGGGTTTGCTCTCTGTAAATGGATGTAGAGATAGAAGAGTGCAGAAATGGCAGCAAGGTACCTTTAGTACTTAAAAAGAATCTCAGAGTCCAAGAAGCAAGTGACAGTGCAGTAAGACTCACAGGTTTACGATTCCTCTATTTTTAGGATGTATTTTAGGCACTCAGTGCTGGCTGCCGTACACAAGGAACCAGGTAACAACCACACAGATGCATCCTCTTCCCACACCTCTCATACTTCAGTGTTAGTGACCTCAGCCCAGCACACGCATCTGGTCAGATGCTCAGACAGACAGGATGGGCGTAAGGCTCTCTGGGACAGCAAGAGCACACAGCCTGGACCAGGGAACAGAGAGGTGCTGCTGAACTCGGGGTGTTTCTGGTACCTGGGTTCTTCTAAGCTGCTGATGACACAGCCTCTCTCATATTTGTCCACCTCACCTGTAAGGGTTATTGACAGCAGCAAGAACCACTTCTTGCTGCGTGCTCAGCCAGTGTCCAAAAGCAGGACCCCAGGCTGGACCAGAGCTGTGATGGTTTGGCACAACCCACCCCTGGTCACACTCTGGGATGCCCAGGCACCAGCACCCCGGAGCCAGCTCGTGTCAGACACCACAGCCACATCTTACTCACAGCAGCTTAGAAATAAAAAAATAAGAAGAAAACCCTGGCACTGCTGATGCTCAGAGCACACGTGAGCACGGATCTGTGCACCTTGTGCTTTCTTCTGGCCGCCCACCAAGCGGTACCCGACAGGATGCTTGCGGAGCAGGCAGCAGCCCGGGGTGCCAGCCGCCCCACGGGAGCCCGCTCCCCGTAGCTAAGTTGGCAATGCCATCTAGTGCATAGAGGCAGAAACAGCACAGCGTCTGCGGGCGGCCAGGCCTGCGCCCTGCCAGATGTGCAAGCCAGATGTGCTCTCAGCCAGGGTGGTGGAGATGGCGATGGCACCAGGTTCTGGCAGCGGCCCCTGACCACAGCCCTTCCTCTCCACCTTCACCTAGGCTGATACATCGCCTGCCCTGGGCTTTTCCCACCCTAAAAGATCCCAGCCTCACCCAGAAATCCCTGCTTGCCTGGAGAGGGAGGGGAAATCCTCCCCTTTCCCCACAGGGTTTCAATTGAATCATTCCAGCTCCATCAGCCTGTGGTCTTTATGGCCAATACAGCTCAACATCCTGGCGCTCCGGCGTCACTCCAATGCAAAACATCTCCCACAGAAACACTTTTTTCATGCAAGAAACACTTTCAGTAACAAGAAACATTTTCCTTAGACATGCACAAAGGGTGAGGTTTCTTCAGACAAAGGAACCAAAGGTCTCCTTCTATTGAGAGCACTTTCTGACGCAGACTGGAGCCTTTTGGGTTTGGGGTGGGTTTTTTTCTTGGAGCACCAACTTTTTTTTCCAAAAATATATCTAGGCCAATTATAATTTTCTTCTTGTGCAACTTTTCTGTAATTTTCACCAGTGATTTAAAACATTTTTTTTTCTTTTTAAAAAGGAAATAATTTGCCTTTTAAAAATATTTTTGACAAAAAAAAAAAATAAATACATCTTTCCCTAAGAATGTGTGACCTCTACAAGCAAAATATTTCAACAGCTATTGAAAACAGATTTTGCTAAGAAAATAATGAATTATGAACTTTCTTGTTTTGTCAAAAAACGGGTCCATTTCTAGCTTGGTAAGATGCAGCTCCATCTCCAACTGTTTTCCTAAGTTGTTCTGATTTAAAGGAGACTTTTTTTTTAAAAAAGCTTTCCATTTTTCCCATACCTTTAACAGAATGTTCAGGAAGACTCTGTTCCTCATTACAAACTCTTTGCCTTACAAGCACTTTATAGGTTTAATAGGCACAAAAAGTCAGAGGAAGGGGGAAACCTGGTCTACCTGGGCTTGATTTAGAACCAGAGTTTAATAGACCAGGTCTGTCCCACTTCTTGTTGCTCCTGAAGGTTCTGGGTGTAAGAGCCAGGCTGGCTCCCCACTGCATACTGAATTAGCAGTATGACAGAGAGGTAGAGCAGAGGGGAGACTTCACAGGGCTTCTGGTGTGCTCCAAGGGTTAAACCCACCTTAGCCATGCAAGGTCCAGCAAAGCCCCTCTGCAGATGAAGCAGGACCCGCAGCAGGTTCAATCCAACCTGAGTCGGTGGGAGCCGCTCCACAGGCTTGGAGCTTAGTCAGGGCTTAAGCAGCAACTGGAAGGATAAAAGCTTGTGGGATCAGGCCTTAAACCAACAGCTCCTGACTTGGTGCAGCCTTGAAGAATGTCTAAAACAACCAATATCGTCGTGTTAAAATAAATGAAAATCAATAATGTTAATAGACATTAATTCATGCTAACAGAATCACTGCTCCAAAAGCAGAGTTAATAAGCCCAGCTAGACCACTACCCCTGTCTGTGTATTAAAAAAAATCCAAAACATTTAAATATTGACCACATTCCTTTGAAATTAGTAGTATTTCCTTTGGATTACGCATTGATCTTGGCTGAGCCGTGCCTGACATCTGGAGCAGTTAAAATAGCAACCTGAACAGCCATAGTCTGCCACTAATTTTGAAAGGAGAAAACCAATTTTAACTTATGTGCTCTCATTAAAACCACTCTGCTGTCTCAGTGCCGGGCTCAGGAGAGCCACGAATCCCCTGCCCACAAATTAGCTGAGCTGCTGCCGCTCGGAGGCGGCTGCACCATCACATCCCTGTGTGCCCGAGGTTAATCCCTGGGGCTGCTTACATGGATCCCCAAAATCCCCATCTCCCTGGGGGAAAGGCCCCTTGCACAGAGTCCAGACGCTCATTTCCAAACTGGAGACATCATTTCACTGCTTGCTTTCACACAAGGAGTATGGGCTCATGAAGGGACGGGACTGCTCCTGCACTCAGCTCTGTGCCATGAGGACACACAGCTTCAGCACAACCTTCTCATCTCCAACTCCTAGGAAGCCTCCCGGCATCGCTTCACCCAGCCAGCACACACATGATGGTGGGGCCAGAGGGGATTTGGGTGTTGGTGGGGTTTTTCCCCTTTTAATGCTTTTGAAAACAGAAGAATGGAATCCATTGCTTTCTCCATCCATCACGGCGAGATAAAAGTACAGGTCTGCTCATGGTTTTACTTGTTTTCCATGCACCTCACAACTGTGTAAGGTTAGCAGCTCCCCACAGCTGGGGTTCCTGCTGCATCAATGCTCTGGACGTGGGCAGGAGGGGTGTGAAACTGAGGGAAGGAGCAAACCACCCTTTGCAATAGGGACAAATCCTGCAGGAAGAGGTTCTCCCTTTCAGGAGCCTCAAAGTCATTTCTGGTTCCTGTGATTGCCTGGGTGGTGCAGTGTACAAAACTGTCTCCTGCACCCTGCTGTCAGCTGTACCTCCCTCCTGTCCAAGCTGCAAATGAAACACTCTCACCCTGCAGCGGGGTTCAAACACCGCAGCACCAAGTGCACGTTGGGTGAGAGCCTCTCCAATGCCTTTTGCAGAGGTGGCCAAGAAGAGTGGGCAATAGCTGCAGCCCTGCTGCCTTTTGATGGAGAGCACACTGTGATGCAGAGTAAACCATCACATGAGCAGAGGTCAAAAGCAGCTGCTGCCAGCCCCTCTCGGGAAAGAAGCTGCCAATGCAATACCACATGGCTGACCTTTGATGAGCATACCTTAACAAAGGGCAGGAAGCATTGGTGGCAGAGATGCAGCTCCAGAGCTGCCCAAGGCACTCTTCTTGTGCCTTCCTCTCATCCCTGTCAGCCTCACAACACTGGGACACCCCTGTGCCATGCCAGCACAACGTGATGGAGAACAGCTTTGGGGACAGGAGCTTTTACCCCTTTGCTAATCACCAGTTTGCAGTTCGAGGTGCCCTCTCCAGCAGGGCATGCTCACACCGAACAGCTGAAGGGTAGTTCTGCCCACCAACCATCTCTTTGGATAACTATTTGCAAGCAACGAGGCTCTGGAAGACCTATCAAAGACAACAGCTTCTTTGCAATACTGTCCTGGCCTCTGGCGAGCAGAGAGCCCTGCCCTCCCATGTGAATACTGATCCCCAACTGCTCCTGCTTAAACCTAAAATCCCACCACTATGTTGTAGCAACAAACTCTTACAATACTGAATGAGAATACTTCCAACTGAAGAACTTAATGACAAATAAACAGGAATTATCTTTTTTTTTTTTCCACATGTGGGTATTTTTTCCTACAGGAAAGGTAAAAGGAGCAAAGTCACAACACACCAGCCAAAGTTCCAAGACACAGAGGAGCTGGAGCCTCTCAGAAGCCAGCACCTTGGTACATTCCTCAAGACACTTTACCTGAAGCATCCCCATGAAAGCAGCAGGGCCTATGCTAGTGCTTGGGAAATTCGGAGTGAGCAAAGTCCTCTAGAACTGCTGGAGCAAGAGCCACTTCTTCCTTACTTCACATGTTATCAGGGTGCCCAGCTCCTCACCTGCAAAGAAAGCAAGGCAGCTGCTCACCCCCCAAAAGCAGAGGGTGGTAATCAAGACACACGCATCAAAAGCTGCCTCCAGAGCCCTGCAATAGAGGCTTTATTTAGGATGGCACATACCAGCTCTGATGCACTCTGCTGCAGGGATTCCTATGGAGGCAGCCATGAAAAAAAAAAAAAAGAAAAGAAAAAATAATATCATAAAAAGAAGAAAAAGGCTTTTAGTTAAATCAGCTTTTCTACCGCAACAACCCAGTTGATGTGTATCTGTGCCCTCATCTCCATAAAAGAGCCCCTGGAAACACAGATGCACACTCCTGTCAGTGAAAAGCCTCCTGCAGACTCCACAGCCCTCTCAGATCTGCACCCTGCACAAGACAGCAAACGCGTGTGTGGTACCGGCGTGGGGGAGATGGCTGAACATGCCCAACAATTAGCTTTATAAATGTAAGATCTGGGCTATTGTTTTAGTTGCCTGTCCCTGGGGATCCTCAGCATTGCTGTATTATTGATGATGCTAAATGGGGTTTTCAACAGCGCCGGTTTGAAAGGCTCGTGAATGCCAAAACAGCATTTCAACCCATTAAACATCACAGACGAAACAATTTCTTCTAAAAATAATCATCAGTTCTTCCCACCAGAAAAAATAAAAGCCCAGCCAGTTCCTAACGTGCCAAGTTTCGGGCAGGCCTGATTTTTACAGCTGAGCTTATAAAGCTCTGAAGAAAAGCAGGTTTTATAATGGAAACACACCGACTGAGCTGAGTTGCAGTTGAAGAGCAGCCACCCTACACAATAGGGCTGCCAGCAACCGCCCAGCAAACGCATTCCACCTTGCTAATCCTGAATTTTCCCGTTCAGAGGAAAAGATGAGATGTCTTAACTCCTGCTAACATCCTCACCATTATGTCGATGCAAATTCAGTCACGAGGCAATTACTAGCCCGGCCAAGGGCCAGCCATTGTGGGGCTGACAATAGCTTGTCAGGCCCTTTTGGAGGAGAAACAAATACCCTCAACCTTCTCCAAGATTTTAAGTCTCATTAGTATAAATCAGTAACCCAATTAATGAGGGATTTAGCATATAGATTTGCATCAGATTACACGAATTAACGACACACGTAGTGTGAGACAATGTGATAGGACATGCTGGGAAGATGAACAGCTATGTAGGGGAGTTGTATTACCACGATACACAGAAGAGAGGCATGGGTACCCCAGATTTTGTGATGGGGATGAAGCTGCTCCCACGTAGCTCCTATGAGGCATCACCCAGCTGTTAAAACAGCCAAGAACCAGAGGCATGTTTGAAAACGCAAATCTTAAGAGCTGCTTTTTAAAGTGAAAACTCCTGCTTTAACCACTGCAGCAATCTCTGGTTGGGGGTGAAATGGAGATGGCTTCCAGGGGAGACCACCAAGGTCTGTCACTGCGACACGCTCCTGCCCTGCTCGCGCCAGGCCATGGGGCACACACACACAAGGATCCACCACAAAAAGCAAGGATTTGGGGAAAAAAACCAGGAAGGACAGCAGGGAGATGGAGGGCAAAGCCATTGGGAAAGGGTTGAAAGGAGCCCGAAACTGCAGAGGCCAACAAAGCAAAGCCAGTTCACGGGGGAAGAGCATCTCCATCAGCTCCTCACCAGCACCCAGCTTGTAGCACGTGGCTAGCAGTCAAAGGCACGCACACAATGCTAGGACATATTGTCAGCATCCTCCAGAACCTTCCATGTTTAGCAAAAGCCTCTCCCCCATGGCCACCTGCTCCTTGTGTGCCTAGCAGGGTCCTCCTGCTCTCACCAGGCTGCTTAGCCAAAGGACCACTGAAAAGGATGGTCCTCCCTTCCCAAGCAGAGGGACAAAGGGACTGGGCCGTGCCTGGGATGCCTTCCCCTCCTCCCTAGGCAGGCAGCCCCTCCTTGCTCCAGTAGTTATAAAAGGGCTCTCAATCCATGTAATCCATTAGATACAAATTACAGCAATTTAAGCATACTTGACCCAGAATTACAGCAAGCCCATAAGGAGCTGCGCCTTCCCAGGCAATTTACACTGTTACAAGCCCTCAAACAAACCACAGAGAGGATTAAAACCAACAACAACAAAAACAAACAACAACAATGAAAAACTAAACCCAGAGAACATGCTGCTTTGGAACAGCATCATCAGGAAATGGAAACCATCACTAGGGATAGTTCACATTCAGGAGGACCTAAACCTGACACTACTGCACAATCTCTAACCAGCAGGTCTCTCAGGCACCTTTATACATTCAATCTCAGCCACTTCAGAGAAGATGCTGTGAAGCACAGCACCACATCACCACTAGGGGTGGGGACTGCCACCCCCAGCCCCGGGGACAGGGATGGAAGGGACAGTGCTGACCCAGTGGCTGCTCACCCTCTCGGGGTGGCTGCTGGCTGTGAGACACACCCACCACCACCATAGCAGCTACGGTCACCTCAGATGCCACTATCCAGGAGGAGCATCATGTCATTCCTCCATCAGTTTTCACCCTCTTCTAAGCATTTTTAAATTTATTTTTAAATTACTGCCTGCCACAGGTAGCTTCCCAAGGAAGAGCAGCAGCAGAGGACAGGCCACCCTCCCACCAACCCTGCAGGCACTGCAGGGTTGGCTTACAGACTGCTGCAGGCAGGTGGCCACTGGCCATCACATCAGGCAAGGACCTGAGGCAGGGACACTCAGCAGTTATCTCAGGGACACAGTCTGGCTCACAGGGAAAACAAAACCATCAACACTGAACAGAAAAGGTGCGAGGGGTTTTCTTCCAACTGCAGGGGGTGGATTTATCCAAGTTTAGGTTTTCTACAGCAGCTGTGTCCACCAGCTTTCACACACACTATCGGTGGTCCTCAGGATCTCCAAGATGCTCCAGGACCTCCTGAGCTGGCATGACCTCAGTGTCCACTGTGGCTGGCTGAGGCAATGTGCCAGTGGCACGGACTTTCCTGGGGACAGGAAGAAATGCCACGGGGTTGTGCTGGCAAGTGAAGGACATGAGCAGGGAAACAGCCCCCCAGCATCACCCAATCACTGATCTGGTCGCCACTGTCACCATGGGGGGACACTGCCAAATTCACACAGGGGCTGCAGGTATGTGGGAAGAGGGTGGCTTTGGTTGGGGAGAGGGTGACAAACAGAGACAGCCATTACTGTGGGGGACACAATAATGCAAAGCAACCAAACAGATGGAAGGGAATTTTATGTGCCTTGCTCTGAAATGTCCAACACCAGATGTCACCATGAGAAAGGAGCCAGGACCATGCCAGAGATTTTGCTTGGGCCAAGAAGTCTTACACCCAGCTAAAGCAATGAGAGGATGGTGATGGAAACTCCAGCACCATCAGGTCTAAGAAACAACCAATGTACTGAGAAGGTTGCACTTCCCAGAATTTATACACCACCATGCCAGCAAGGACGAATGCCCTGTTGGCTGAGCCAGGGGCAGGAGCAGGACCCTGCCCCAAGGGTGCAGAGGGCTCCACTTGCTGCCCTGGTCATTTGTCCTGACTAAGGGTCACAGTACAAAGGGAGAGACCGATGACTCCTTTTCCCCTTCATCACTACCAGAAGCATAAATATGGAGGCTGGTTGCTGGAGGAGCCCAGAGCAGCCTGACCGCCTGTGTCACCTGCCAGACTGTCGCAGCACAAAGCTGGATGTGCTCCAGGGGAAGCACAGCACTGTTACAGCAGGTCCTTTCAAGGGCTGTGGTTTTTTATTCCAGCTCTTTGGGAGACAGCCCCTCACACGCTGCCAAGAAAACCACCTTTCTGGTTCATTTTGCTTTTGAAGCTCGTTACCCAATTTCATTCATTTTAATTAATAATTCTTTGCATGGGAATTTTTCTTTAAACTGTGCTCATAAAGGCAGCAATTATGTAAAAAAAAACCCCCAACCCCCAAACAACCAAAACCAAGAACTTGCAGGAAGGGCCCACATGCTTTCTTCAAAGTCCTCAGCAGGCCTCGTCCCACCCATAACCGTTGAGTTTACAAGCTCATGTCAGAGAGCTGATTTCACACACAAACACCAAATAAAAGCAGAAACACAACTTTTGATCATCCTACATTGATGTTTACTCTCGTTTCCTGTAGCCCCAGGTGACAAATCTGTCCTTGGAACAGCGGAGGATCATTGTGCTATCCACAAAAGTCAACTGGAGACGCTTAAAACTCACAGCAGGCCATTGCATCGGTGGCTTGTACCAAACTAAGGAATAATAATTAGTAAGCAATTAATTGTAAAAATGATAAATATAAATTCAGGAAGGTTTTCTGTTGTTTTTTTTTTTTTTTTTTTCCTGAGCAGAAAGGCTCCAAACCAGGAGAATTTACAAGCAACTTTCTTACATATGAACACTTAGGCCAAGAAGGGAGATGTTGGAGAAGTCAGCCCCTCTGAACACAAGGGCTTTTGTTTCACCATTCTTTGAGCTCTGAAGAATTAATTTTTTATTTTTATGGGTTTTTTTTCTCTGCAGTTAACTTTGCTGGCCTGCCAGCTGGGTGTAAGCCAGAAGGGTTATCCAGTCAGACCTTACTGCGATGTATTTACAATGGTAGTGCATCTAAGGTTTGTTTATTTCAGGATTAAAATTCAAATGGCTAGAATCATTTAAATAATTAAAGGGCAATCAGAAAATGCCATGAAACCAAACAAATCAGGAAAAGTCATGGAAACCATCAGCAATATTTAATTCAGAAATTCTCTTTGTTAGGGAACTTAGCTGAAAAAACAGCTGGATGTAGTTCAACCCTCTAAATTAAAAACAATCTAACAAGGTCTATAGGGATAACTCTTTCAGCTACATATTGGGGACCAGATTCACTTCTACCAAGTAAATGTAATAGCACTCAAAGCTAGAAAGGAAATTCCTCAGAACTGAGGTAGTTTCTAAGTATCAGCACATTTTCCAATTCCTTGCAAGGCAACTTAGCTATTTACAATCCATTTTTTCCCACGCATAAATTTATAACTTTTTCAATTTTATGCTTCCATGATTTATTTTCTAAAGAAAAATAATCTAGCCAGAATATCCCTACTCTACTAACATCATGTTTTAATAAATAACTGGCTACTTCTAGTAAAATTAAGCCTCCAGGATTGTTTATACCAGCCAAGAATACTCCATCTTTATAGCTTTGCAGAAATTTGGTGTGAAAATAAAGTTGAGTATAATGCTGACCCTGAGCTAACAAGTAATTAACGCTTCCATATAAAAATAGAAAATTATCCTCACAACACAAGGGTGGAATACAGCAAACCCTCTCTCTCTGGATTGCTCTTCTGGCCAGATCCCAGCATCCAGCCAGACCTAAAGGCTACCTAAAGCAGGAGGAGACGTGCAGAATAATTTTGAGTCTTTCCAAAGACTTTGCTTTCCCTAAACTATTTTTAAAATTAATTCATCTCTTTTCTTAAAAAATATACACATTTCTTTTATTAACGAGCTGCTGTTCATCACAATGCTGTTCCAACTGCAAAAGCACAGGGAGAGAGAGGAGGGGGTCTCATGTGGTGCTGAAAAGTTACAGCCACCAGGCATCAGCTCCCAGGAGACAAAATGCACCAAAGAGGTGTTCAGCCCTGCCACCTCCTGCCTGCTCCTACTCCCATCTACCTGCAGTGGCTGCCCACCTGCTCTTTCCCTTTTGCCCCCCATCAAAACAAAACTCTTGCAAAAAACAAACCTGACACAGCCCCACCTCCCCTCCCACAAAGTATTCCTTAAAAACAGACATCCCCCCCACCCCCAAATATAATTAATCCAGCATTCATCTAACAAACTTGCAGACAAGACACATGTTGGCATTTGGATCTGCAACAGGACAAGTTGCTTCCAAAGGAACAAGTTTAATGCCTTATTCCCACGGCGGGGATGCACGTCGGGAGCTGACCTACAGGAGTTACAGCTAATTGCAAGGATCCTGGGGAACAAATGACAACTCTTCTTAGCGTCTGTGGAGCTGGAATTCTCTGTAGTCTCTTCCAATTTAACCAAACCTCCTGTAAAGAAAGTACAACCTGCTCCTGGCATTAACGCCCTACGCAAACAGGGCACTTGGCACACCGACCAGCTCTGCCTTCACCTCCTGTTTTACCTCATAATAAAGACAAATTACTTCCACTTCTTTCCAGATAAGGCAACTAACATAATGTGGGTAAATGGGAAGTTAACTACATGAAACAGGTTTTCTGCTCGCTGGGCAATTATTTCTTTTTTCCCCATAAGATAACATGATAAATAAAACTTGCTTCTGTACAGATAGTTCTCATTTCAGAAACATACTTGTTACAGGCCAAGAGAAGATTTGGGGGGGAGAGGGGGTTGTTTTCATAAGAAATATGGTAAAATAAAATAAAAATTTAAAAAAAAAAAAAGGTGATAAAGACACAAATTGGAGCTAACTACAGGCTTGTATATACATTTTTGTTATCCACCTCTAACATGGACTCTCGGTGAACAGGACAGACTGGTAGCCCCCATTCCTGTTATTCCCAGAATAGCAAGGGAAAAAAAATAATTGATCAGTATCTTAAAACCAGTGGCAACATAGTAAAAACTGTACACTGTTGTCCATTAACTTAAAAAGCAAAGTCCCTAGATGGTATAAAAGTGAAAGCAGGTGCCTTCTAACTTTGATAAGAAAGTCTTTTTTTGTCTTTTTTTCTTTTGTTTTGTTTTTTTTTTTTTTTAAAATTCCCTACGCTGCACAATTATCTCCATTGTCTTTGCATGGCCAAGAACAAGATGCTAAGGAGCAAGGCTGCTTTTGATAAACCGCTCCTGGTAGCGGCAGAAGTGTTCATGTTCTTATCGCTCTTGTTGGAGTTGCCAGTGACTTCGGTGGCGTTGAACTCGAACTCCGGGGAGCACTGCTGGAGCTCGCAGCCGCTGCCGCTCTCCTCCCCGCTGCTCTCCTCACCTGTGGGAGACAAACACACACTGTCCTCCTCTGCTGTCTGCAGCGCCAGGCTCCGCGTGCAGAAGGCAGGGAGGAGGGGACAGGCAGGCACATGGATATTTGGACATTTATGAGATGTAAGCACAGGTTCTCTGGTTAACACGGTTGCTCTGTGCTGTTCATCATGCCCATCCACACTGGTGGATGAAAAGTTGGACATGAGTGGGGCAACACACGCTTGCAGCTCAGGATGCAGTTGGCTTTCTGGGCTGCATCACAAGAAATGTGACCAGCAGGTTGAGGGAGGTGATTCTCCCCATCTACTCCAAGCTGGTGGGGCTTCTCTCTCTCTACCCCACAGTACTGCATCCAGCTCTGGGGTCCCCAGCACAGGAAAGACATGGACCTATTGAAGAAGTTCCAAAGAAGGGCCATGAAGATGTATCAGAGGGCTGGAGCACCTCTCCTATGAGGAGAGGCTGAGAGAGCTGGGCTTACTCAGTTTGGAGAAGGGTCCAGGGAAACTTTACAGCAGCATTTCAACAAAGGGGCTTTATAAGAAAGATAGAAACAGACTTTTTAGTAGGGGCTGTTGCAACAGAGCAAGAGAAAATGGTTTTAAACCAGGGTAGATTCAGATGAGATTTAAGGAAGAATGAGGGTGGTGAAACACCGGAACAGGTTGCCCAGAGAGGTGGTAGATGCCCCACTTCTGGAAATTATCAGGGTAGGGTTGGTTGGGATTTTGAGCGACCTGATCTAGATGTTCCTGCTCACTGCAGGGGGTTGGACTAGATAACCTTTAAAGGTCCCTTCTGACCCAAACTGCTCTAAGATTCTAAGGAAACGACCATCCTCACACAGCCTGCCAGCAATGCCAGTTCCCACCCCCTTTGCTAACAAACACACCCATAGCTGAAGCTTAACCAGCTACCCCCATTAGCATGAAATCCAAATAAAAGGGAAAAAGCAAAAGGCCAACAGCAGCAAACGTACTTATGTCAATGAAGTCGACGTCGTTCCCACTGTAGGCATTCTTCAGCTTGTTGGTCATCACCCGCAGAGCCATGATTTGCCGGCGAATCACCATGTCTGGCTTGGTAATATCAACTTCCACCTCTGGGTTATTCACTTGACTTGCTAAGCCGTTCCCAGTCACTGCGAAGTCATACCTGCAAAGAAACCGTTCTGCTGGTACCAGAGCTGCAGCTCGGTGGGGTCCCAGTGCTGAAAGGAACTCGGTGATAGCCCTCCTAGGTGATATCCTGAGCCCAGTGTGATCTCCCCACGTGCTAACCCCTCACAGAGCCCTTCTCCTGCTCCTTACCCCATCTGCCCATCCTGCAACCTGAGCAACATGTGGAATTAAACACTGTTTTCATGTACCCCGTGCCACAAAGGCAGGGGAAAGACAATTTTCTCCTCAACTTGAGATGAGAATGAAGATCTGGGCTTTTTAATAATAATAACTAACAACAGCATAAATCAGCTCACTGCAGACAAACAGAGCATACCAAGCTGCTGAGGTGTCTTGATGCCCAGTTAGATGACATGTTTGGGAAAGCAACCTTTGGGGCCATAGTTATCCAAGAGAAACCTATAGCTGCTGTTGGAGGCAAGAGCGTCATCCTGGCTGTGCATAAAGCACGTTCACCATCAAGCTGGGGTACTGAACGTGCATTTCTCACCACACAGACATGAGATGCAATTTCCCTAATAACCCCAGCAGGAGAAACATCTGTGATGTTGAAGATGAGATAACATAACCCTGTGCATTGAATCGGAGAAGAGATGAGCTGCTCAGCCCAAGGAGGTAAGTGTGCTCAGCTCTGAACACACATACAGCCTCTTGGTTTAAGGGAAAGATTGAGCAACAAAACCCAAATGAATACATCTCCTGGAACAGACTATCATCTTACAGAGCAGGGACATGACACTTTTTTCCCCCCTCCTCTAATTACCTCACTTGTAAGAAAAGCCACTGCTGAACAGGAGGAAGCATTACTTTTCTTAGTGATGTCAACATTAGTACAATAAGAAAGAAAAAAGTCCTTTAGCACAATCTACTTGTCCTGGAGATCAGGCAGTGAGATACAAGCACACATCTGAAGGGGGATGCTCAAACCCTCTCCTGTATAATGGAGAATTTATTAATGTTGATGATTTTGTAATGATTTCTGGTCAGGATTATGTTTCAAAGAAGCCAGAGACACCGAAGTGTGGCAGCCTACTGATCATTTTGCTTATTGGAGCCACAGAGGAAAATAGAAACAAGACACAAAATATCTTGCACAATCCACAGAGCCTCCCCTCTGTCTCCTTGCCCAGTGAGGCCAAGACTCCATCTCTCCTCCTTACTAGTGCCAGCCCTCACGCACACTGGGAAATCTGCTGTGAAAAGCCCTGTACAAGCTGCTGAAGAACAAGACCTCAGAAGTGCTGAGCCACCCCTTGTCACTGACACCCAAATCATTGGCCTCGTGTAGCAAGGCAGAGTTTCAGGCACACACGAAACAGTGCAAACTTTATGCAGTATGGCTTTGCACCAAAAAACATCAAGGACAAGACCTGCTAATGCCCAGAAAAGCTGCTGGAAAACTCTGGCTGATTTTTTTTTTAATGGAACATCTTGGATTTTGCTTATTTCCTCAGTAAGCAAACAGAAAAAAGAAACTTCTATTTCCAAAATAAAAGTTAAATAGTTACATAAACCACATGACAGAAAACCTTTGGCTTGTTCATGTGCTGGTAATTTCTTCCTTACAAGAAAAAAAAAAAAAAGAAAAAAATTTTGTAACTATTTTCCATCAAGTGTGCATGAAAAGCACCACATCCCTTGTGCTGCTGACCTCTGCAGTGGAGCAGAGGACCTTTCATCAACCTTCATCTCCCATGCCCTTGCTCAACAAGGAACCCAGCAATAGCAATAGCTCCAAATGGTCATACTGGGGGCAACAGTGCTGTCAAGATTACATGAGCATCCCTGCTCAGTGGCTGTGAGACAGGATTTTGTAGAAATAACACCCCCTCCCCAAACCCATAAGCTTTAAGTCCAAGGAGAGATGCTGTATATGGTTACCTAGGCTCAGTTCTCTCCTTTAAAACAACGTAGAGCTTCAACAACTTTGTGTTCAAGGCACTTCCACCTCCAAAAATAAAGGGTAATGGCAGCAGCCTGTCTCGGGGGAGCTGGGGTCCCTCCTATAGGAGAAGGGGGCTTGGGGAGAGGAGGGCAACACGCTGGGAAAGGCTGGGGCAAGAAAGAGAGAGTGAACTGGGGGCTGCAGCATCACCAAACCTGCTCTTGGCGCTCCCGTTCCAGCACTCGTTCTCATTCACAGTGCCTACAGACATCTTTTCATCGTTGCAAATATTGCCAGGGAGAGATGACCAAAATTTTTTGGCTTGCTTCAGCTTCTCTTTCACATCAGTAACCTATTAAATAAAAGAAAAAAAGAAACATAGGACATAATCCAGAATACCAAGCGCTCATTAAAAGTGAGGCTGGAAAGGTATGCTTTATCACAACAGACATGTATAGGCCAGATCTTCAGGCTGTGTGTTTTGATGGTTGATTTACTTTTTTTAATACAAAATTAAACACCGTTCCTCAAACACATATTACTCATAAGGCAAGCCTTTAAAACAGGCACTTTTCTGACATAGAAGCGTTGAGGTAATTCATGTCTAGAGCCATGGGCAGATTACACCCCTCAGAGAGCTGAAGACAGCCAAGGAATACTAAGAAACCCTATAAATTACAAATGGAAAATTATACGCTGCAGTACATGGGTGTGAAGCGCCTGCGCCGCACCAGCAGGACCAGACACTCACCAGCCGGTCCAAACTCGTGCCCGCAGCTGTCGTCGGCCGCTCCTCTGGGTTGTAGGGTCTGAAACGAGTGCTGAAACCGCTTTCGGAGATGGAGCGAGCGCTCCGCCCCTGGGCGAGTGTTTTTGGCTGGCCACATCCCTGGAAAACCTACAGGGGAGGAGGAAAGGGGTTTATGGAATGGGAGGTGTCACAGGAGCCTCCCTTCTCTGGGCTCCAACCCGGTCCCTCACCAAAATAACACATCAGTTTTATATATACGTGAAAGGACACCACATTGATGGAAAGGGGGAAATAAACCACGCTGGATAAAGAAAGTCAAAGTGTTCTGGATAAAGAAAGCCTATTTACCTTCTGAGACACCTGCATGCTGTTCTCCTGCATGTTCATGATCGCATCTGAAATCTTCACGTCAATGGGGTCCATGACTGATTCGATGTTGAAGGGACCCTCCAGCCTCTCTGCTACCAGCAGCATCGAATCTAACATAAAGAGAGGAAACAAGGCTTTCAATGGAGGAGCTTCAAAAGCAACAGATAACAAGGCAAACAGATCGAGCACGCAGACATTAACCACCGAAACATCGTTTCTGACCATACACATTTCCAGGAAAGGTTCTGCTCCATTCCCAGAGCCTACAGCTTCACCAGGCGCTTACAGGCTGCCAGCACCAAGCCACACGATGACAGGCATCAAAAGGCACATTAAATGATGGTTCTGGAGAACCATCGCAGCCCGCCAACAGGCGGCCTGTAATCAACTCCTCCCATCAGAACAAGCATTACTAACACCCTCCTCTCCATGCTAGTTCATTAAAGGTTGCCTTGTATCATTTGTTTTTCAAGACTGATTTCAAAGCCACTGGCATCCTCGTGCTGGTCCTGAATGCCAGAGACCAATGCAAGAGAGCCCAAGATGATCATCACTACCATTTCCCCCTCATGGAAAGCGACAGGCTTTGCCATGCCTGGGGAAGCCAAATGACTGCATCTTCTAGCATCACACGGACAATTTGCACGAGGGAGACCGCATGAGACATGGGTAAATGCTGTGCACTAGTGATTATTTAACACACTCTAGGCAAGGGCAGATGGAGAAGTCCCTCAGTCAACACAAGGTCACTCTTCCTGTGCCGACATGCACGTCCTCATCAAATACATCATTAAACCTAACAGCTACTGAGTATCCACTACTTCCCCTGGGAAATTATTACTGGCATTAAGGCTTCCACCCTGCATGGCATTTAAGCCCATTCTCGGGTTCTCCCCTTGAAGGTGCCTCCAGGTACATGCCCCGTGCTAAGCACTCATCTCTTCTCATCCATCACAACTTTCAGTTAACGTTAGGTTTCACTGTGGTCCTTCAGTCCCCAAGCACCCTGCTTGCTGGTCTCCTCTCCTGCATCACTTCCCATGCTCTGCCTCACACTCATCAGTTTCCAGTTGCATTTAATTCTTTGATTTTTCCTAGCCTGCATGACATTGGAGATGAGGGCACAACAGCCCCTCCCGCCCCAAGGAAACTCTCTCCAAGGGCTCCTCCCCACTCCCAGGGATACGCCTGTTCCCTTCCATTAAGGAGAAATGGGTGGTTCACAGTCAGTCTATTAATTTCTCCTGAAAAGTGTTTCTCGTGACGTTCCTCCTCCTAAATGCTGAGGGTGCTTTCAGAGACCAGAAACCGTCTGTGGGCTCCAGCTGTTAAAGCCCTAAAAAGATACTGTGCAAACACTGAACAATTTAGTAATAGCCTTTGCATCTGAATCACGTTAAACTACACTAAGAACCCCTACAAACTGATGACAAATATACAATTAGGCTAAATAATAATAATAATCATCAACATCATCCCCATGAACGGCAGATGTCTTCCTAACCTGTAAACCAGCTTTATAAAGACAAATCAATAATCTAAAGATTTGCTGGGTGCTAGTTTCAGATCTCTCAGAGATCCCAAAAACCCACATGAGCCAGGATGTGGGCTGCTCACCGAGATGCGGGTGCTTAGGAGTGAACCTTGGGTGGAGCCGGAGCCCCCAGGAAAGCCCCTTGCCCCGCAGGCACACACCACCAGTATCAATGACGGAGCTGTTGCAGGGCACTGCTGGAATTTAGCTGTCAGGGACTACAAACAGATCTGAACTAAATGCATTTAAGGGAAGGGGAAAAAAAAAAAAAAAAGAAAAAAAGAAAAAAAGAAGGTAATAACAAATGAAACAAAGAGTCTTAGACTGTATTGTGGTGGGCTCCAATAAAGTGATGCTTCAAATCTCTGAGTAATGACTGCTAGCATGAATATACCATTGTGCCAGAGGGGAGAAAAATGCTTTTGATGTGCTACCAAATGGAGACTTTTGTAAACAAGTGGAGCACAACTTAAATGTGTTCATCATTGTCAAAGCTTTTGGGGTTTTTCATGCACATAAAGAACATCCCGGCGCAGTTTGCAGGAAGCCGCTCATTTCAAATAGAAATATTATGAATAGCCAGATACCAAACCATATAAAACACATAGGGTTGTGGTTGGATTTGGGGTTTGTTTTTAAAAAAAAAAAAAATTCCATTTTGTAACTACTTAGTTCTCCGAGTGGCCAGGAAAGGCCGCAGATCAATAAAGTGTTTGTGAAAGACTGAAAGGAAACATAAACCCCAATTCTTCTGGCTGTTTGGCGTCTTTGTAAACTTTGAGCCGGGCAGGCCATCCACAAGACCATGGGAATGTAGAGCGAATTGGGCCCTTTGTTAGCAGGGGTGCCATGGCGTTACATGTATCACAGCCCAGGAATGCAGCCTCCGCTTTGACTGCCGATAGAGAAAATGCATTCGGCCTCCAGCAGAGCTGCCAAAGCTGGCGAGAAAAGATAAGGAAAGCAATAATTGCCCTTGGAGAATATATTCAACTGGAGCTCTTCAGGAGCTGGGATAGATACTGGCAAGGCGCGCTCAATGAAATAAACTTTCATTAAAAAGAAAGGCGGGGGGAAAGGGGGTAGGGGAGGCTCTGCCTTATGCACAGTTTTGATTTTGGGGCCATCCTGCAAACTTTTTACCTCCCACCAGGAGCTGGCTGGTGTCCCCACCAGCAGTTGTGGCGAGCGGCGATTCCCCCTGGCTGCCGCGTCTGACATTAATAAGGTTGGCTGGGGTTCAAGATAACGCCACCACTGCTGCGCTGACACCAGGAACGAAGCTCTGGTGCAACTCATCTCCCAGAAAGATTTTTTGATTATAAATATCAATTATTTCACGTCAAACCTGGTGCAAAGTAACTGGTATGTATAAGCTGTGGTGAGGTGGCTCAAAGTTTTATCTGCTCCACAAATGAAAGTCTGGCAGAGTGAAAAATGTACCCTGGCCATTTATTACAAACACACAGCATGACAAAGACTGTCTCTCCTCCCTGTGATGGGGAGATAGAAGTGGATTTTGGGGAGGGGGGAGGGGGAAGGAGGGAGGGCGGGGGTGAACTCAACCCACACCATATAGCCCCATCCCTTAAAGACCCTTTTCCTCCTGCATACATTTGTCCTTGCTACTGGCATTGAGACAATCCTTGGCGACAAAGCACCTCGCTCTCATGAAGGAAAGCAATTCTTTCTCATTGTGCCACCAATAATCAGAAACTCACATCTTCAGCCTCACTGTCTGACTTGAAGAACAAAAGGCAGTTTTCAGTCTTAACCCCAAGATCTGATTTAAAAAGGGAGGGAAGGAGGGGGAAGACCTTGACCATTCATTAACGACAATCTTTTTTTTCTTAAAGAGGGAAAAAAAATAATCTTTGCACACAAAGTAGTACTCCAGATATGTATATGGACCCTGAATTCGACATCTTTGAGGAGAGTAAACCTTTGGGGGTGAGGAGGGGAGGGGGGTTGGAATTCATGAAAGGCACTGGAGATTAACACTGTTCATTCAAGAAAGCTCCAACCCCGCCAATAGCTTGTTTGAAACAAAGTATACCCCTGTCTAATTGGTGTACAACTGTGTCAGGAATAGAGGGCGAAATAGCTTAAAGATAGTTAAATGGGAAGAAAAGAGTACAATTCAGTCATTATTTCATATGCTGCAACTTTAAATGGTAGTATAAAGTCTTTTTGTCTTGAAAAACCTACAAACTTAGAAAAGCTTTACACAAGTGACTTGCATATAGACTGGCTAACACACGGGAGTATTTTATATGCAAACGCACCCCAATTCCTGCACACTTGCAGTCTCACATTAACTATCTTTGAACAAAGTTAAATAATCTCCAATCTGGTTTTGAGGAGTAAAAAAAAATCATTGTCATAACTTCACATATAAACCCAGGGCACAGAAGGGCACTGAGCACACGGCAGGTGGTTTTGCTGCTGTGTGGGTGCAGGGGGCGTTATTTATTTAAACCTTTAAGCACACACACGTGAAGGACATTTGTGACACATGGCCTGCCCCAAACTCCAGATCTATTTAATTTAATTTGCCTCAAGTGGTGAACTGAGATAGAAACCAAGATCTGCAATGTAACCAGCACCTGTTCAGTTACTAAGTATAAAGTTTAAAGAAAGCATAATGGTTTTGGTATCCCTACTCCACTTTAAGAATAAACCCAGGAACACGTACTGCCAATAAACATAACGAAGCATAATACCATACTAAGTAATGAGTGGGTAAGAAACCCCTTGGGGAGGAAGCACTGCAAGTAAGCTTTGCTTCCAGCCTGGAATCGCATTTATTTATTTAGTCTTGTTTAATAATCTTAATTATTGTATGTGGTCCCTGATCAGTCTCCTGTGACAGGGCTCACTGGCTTCCCGAGGTTCGTTTTTAGCCACATACCACCTACAGCAATTAGCTGCTTGTGCTTTTGTCTGTTTTCTGGCATTATGCCCTTCCCTTTCATGGGATTCCTCTTTTCTACTTGGACTAGATGTTTGCAAGTCTCCTGGCTTTGAGCTATTTCAGCAACAATTGTAGCTGAAATACTTAATATTCTCATGAGAAAGGCGGCTGGGAGGAATGGGAATGGGGGGTGGGGTGTCAGCCTCCCACAGAATGACTTGGAAACCCAATTTAGTGTCACATTTAACTCCCTATATGGAATACACAGGCAAAAAAAAGCCTTCTGAAAATAATACCCTGCACACATCCAGTTGGCACGGGTAGCAAAGTGAAAAGCCAGAGCACAAAACATGGGAAAACAAGTTCTAAGATTTAAATCTACCCTGAAATGCCAATTATCAGCAATTTCCCTTTTAGTGTCTCACAGCTTGATGAAAGGGAAATCTTTTCTTTCTAAGATTTTTTTTTTTCTCCACCAGTGGGATGGGAAGAGTACCACAGCCTTGTCAGTAGCAGCAGTACTTTACATGTGCACTTCATCACACATTAACTGGAGTAAAGCCACTGCTCCCAAAGGATGCTGGTTCACAGATAAATCAAACCTCCTGGAAACAGAGAGCAAACAAAAACATTCTATGGTATCTATTGCCCATGCCCCCAAAATACGATACACCACAAATCACACTGACCCTTGACCCAAAGTAGAATTTAACATTTTGGTCTAAAATTTCATGTATCAAATAATGCCATTTATAAGCATGCAAGAGAAATAACAGGAGGAAGAGGATGGCAAAAGCACTCGTGCAACATCACGTAAGGCTTAGTGATGTTTCAAAAGGATGGTGGCTGAGTGCCAAATGAGCTGTTTAAAACCAGATTCAGACACATGTCCCATTCAATTTTTTAATGTAAAATACAGGCCTACAGCTTTTCCCAAAGCTCACTGAGGCTGGTGGTGAGACTCCCAGACAAATGAGCCTGAAAACTGGCTTCAGGAAGGACAGCTGTATGGTGACAGCAATGTACAAGGACTAGTATGGAAAAACCAGCTTGCACACGTGCTTGATCCCACAACAAGAAATGCTCCAAGCCTAGAAGTACACGTCAACTCCATCCTCCTAAAGCTTGCTGCTACAGAGGTCAGTGGCACAACAAAAGCCTTGTTTACTTAGAAATTAATGTGAGCTGCAAAAGGAGTGATGTATATAGAGGTGTGGGAGAAAAAATACCTATCACGAACACCTAAAAAACCTGCTGTAGCTCAGCACAGCCACTCACAGGAGCCATTTAGGTTGGGAACACAATACCAGCATATTCTCACATGCAGTTTTATCCCATATTGCCTCACCCATAAAAGTATTCCACTCGGTATCTAAGTCGCCTTGGTTGGCCAAGCAACCTCTCATGACATTGAAGCAGTAGTTGTAACAGGGCTTCACAGACACCAGACCTCGGCAGTATGGGCAGTACATCATTTTCAGCAGTGCTCGTGTCCCCTGTGGCGTGGGGTTCACCTGTAAGAGAGAAAGGGAGAAGAACATCATTACCCCCCAGTGAATACAACAAAAACAATCCATACATTTCCCCAGGACAGGTGGGAACAAAGCTGTGCGGAGAAGATGCAAAGGGGTCAGCCACTGCTGTCCAATCAGAGCTCCCCACCTAAATGGTCCACAGTCTAGGATGCAGATGGGAGTGGTCTGGCTCACCTCCTTGGGTGGACCTGCCAGTCCCTCTCTCTGCAAAACATTAACTGCACTGCAATACATGCTGTGTATTGGGGGACTCCTTCCTGGGCTCCAAGGACAGGCACCCCCCCAAGGGACACACAGCACTCAAGGGCAGGGAAGGCAGTAAAAAGCAACCAAACCAAAAGTCATGATGCAAAGCCACACTATCCCAGCCCCACTCCAAACATACACTGAAGATGACAGGATTTCTTGGGAAAAAGTAGCTGAGATGGGTTGCCTGTCACTATCCCACCAACCCACGAAGAGCAAGTCCTCCTCCTTGGCTTTTACAGACAATCACCCAGCAGGGTTCTCCAGCAGAGAGACCAGCTCCTTTATCCCACATTCCACTCCAGCAACACAACATTTACATGACAGATACCCAGGTTCATTTACACTCAGCACCCATCAGGCTAAAGGAGGAGGTGGCAGCTCCAGTCCCACAGCTGAGGACAAGCCTGGAGGACCTTTGAAGCTGATGTGCTGGTGATTCTGTACCACTGGATGTGCAAGTGGAGCTATTTACAGCAGCATCACCCCCTGAGCCCTTGACAGGGCTATTTTCCAAAGTGACTCATGGTCATTCATGTTTGATTCACTCTCTGGCCTGGCTTCAAAACATGCACTGAAACCATTTCTACCCAGCTGGTCGGAGGAGCATTGGCTCCTGCGCCGCATACTAGTGCCGACCACGTGGTGGGTCCGTCTAAAGCACTAAACAGAGGAGCTCCCTCAAGAGCAAGTTTAAGTGTTAATTAGTCACACATGAAAATGGAAAATTAAGATGTGATCAGAGATAGACTGACAAAATAGAAGCGGTCTCTGGTGTTTTGAGCAACACACTTGAGACTTCTTGTAAGGCATTTGTGGAGAGCGCTCTAAGTACGCTATGATCCAAGACTGTGCTGAAGGAGAAGACACACATGCAGCCCCAAGGAAGCGAGAAGTCATTCCATACAGATGGCTGGAGATGTGGATGGCCTCTCCATCTCATCTGCTGGAGGTCTGGAAACTGACTTCACGGCAGCGATGATGACAGGACTGAAGGGAGATGAATGTATGCAAGACCTGGTGCTACACACACGCCGAGGACCTTACTATATCGCAAAGCCCACCTCAGCATCAGGGCTATAAAGAAACTGAGTGGATATTCTGATGCAAAAACTAGTTAGCAGCACATGAAACTAGGAGGTAACATTTTTTTTAAGAAAAACAAACCTGAAAACAAAAACAACCCTCACTAGATAATTAGGCTGGCTTTACTAGCTTTTTCTTGCAGAAAGAGATGACAGAAAAAATCCACTGTGCTTCTGTGCAAGTCCAGAAAGACCACAGTTTCTCTTCAGTAGGCAAGAAAAATGCTTACGAAGGCAGAAGGAAAATTTTCTGCACCTGATGGAACTCAGTGCTGGATTTTGGCTGGCCAGCAATTTTATTCAGACATAACTTTACCCCTCTTTTGTCATCTTTACCCATTGTTTGTTTGTGAGGAGCTTGTTTGGCTGAGGAAAAGGAGACTCAATGTAGAAAGCTATTGGGGGGAATCTGATTCAGATGCTTCAGAGCATATATGCATAGACACACTCACACACACATAAAACTACTTTTTAAAATACATATTTGGAAGGTGTAGCAGGAGCCCCAGCAGAAAGCTCTCTATCAGGACACCCTGGCTTTAAAGCAGAGCTAGTTCAAATACTGGGAAGAGCTCAAGCAACAGAAACCAGCTAGATCAGATGATTTATAGTAGGAAAACTGAAAACAGACATGTGTAAAGGTATCATCTGCCATCCAGATGGTGCAGTCCTTGCATAACAAAAAAGTTGCAGGGGGGTGGGGGGAAGAGTGAACTCTACAGTATCTCACACCCAGAGACAGAGCTCTGAAGGATGCCCCAGTTTAAGTGGCTTAGCTGTTTTCTCTGATAAAAACCTTTTCCCACGACACATGGCAGTAGATGCCAGAACCTCCACACCTAGACCTGAGGCTTATCAACAGATCCCCGCCATCCTAGCACTGCTGGCCCTCAAAGAAGTGTTCTGCATCTTCCTCAGGAAGAAAATTAGGAAAAGGTGGGTAGCACCAGCCAGGTAGTAGAGCAGTTTGAAGTGGAATGAGGCACTACCATGGAAAGCAGCAGCTTTATGCAAGGGAAGGCATGGCAATGTGTTGCTAAAACTCACTCACAGGTCAGGCACCTTTCAGTCTTAGGTTCCCAGCTCGCCCCATGAGCACCGAGTGGCTGCAATCCTGTAGCATCCACCTTGCTTTGATATTTAGTAGGGGTTGATCTTTATGAATCCCAGCAGATACAGGGGAAACTGAAGCTGCTTTCGTGCATTCAAGGGTGGATGACATGGGACAGTCACTTGGATTAGGTCCTTTGAAAAAAGGCCCAGGATGATTTTAGAAATAAATAAGGTTTTGCTTCCTTCACTATGTGGGTTTGTGGCTCTGAGACCTACACAGAGCTGAGCTGAGAGAGAGAGCAAACAGGACAAGACAAACCCCAGCCTGCAGTGACTGTTGAACTAAGCCCTAACTCGTGATGGGCATAACCCACGTGGTAGCTGTTAGTTTGCAATATTGTTACAGGAGAAGAGGAAGACAAAGGGAAAAACTCACCTATCCAGATCTGGCATTTTACGGTGTCAGAAGGCAACAGGAAGGCACAAGCAGAGATCAGCTATGTGAGAGTTTTGGGGAAGCTTATGAGCAATTACACCTCGTTACAACAATGATAAACGCTTAACTGCTGCACATCGCTGCAACGAGAACCTCAAGCCCTGGCAAGAGGCCCGCAGCCAGTCCAGACCAATTCTGGATCTGTCACTGGGCTGTGCCATATGTTGCACTGGCAATTCTTCACAAGCTTTTAATGTTCCCTGTGCCACGCCAGGTGCAAGCTCTTAAAACACCATTGTATGTAACAGTAAACCCAGATATGCTTTGTTCTGGGGTTGTGTTTATCTTGGAAAGCAACTCGAGTTCATTCAAACCCTACTTTAGAATGACCCTCAAAACCAAATAATCTCCTTTCTAATAAAGCAGAGTCCCAAAGAAAGCTTTATTTGCTGAAGAGGATTTACTCTGCTAGATTTGAGCCCAGGTAGTAGTATACCACAGCGCACATAACGCTGTAAAAGCTTATAACAGAAGTAAATGCACTCCAACCCTTCCTTTTATCTTCTGAAATTTATTTCCTTTCCATGGTGTTCCACACCACTGGAGCGATCCATCACCCTGCAGTTTCATCATGTAAATTACAATTTGTCCATGTCTATATGCTTTGTCAAATGTGAAGATTAAAAGCTGCTAACAGATGTGTTTGGGCACCAATCTTCACATTCATATCAAAGTTGTTCCTTAAAAAAAACACGTATTTGCACACAATCTACAACAGTTCAGTGAAAAGAACACAGTTTGGGCTTAATTCAAATGGTTTGCATCATATTTGTTGAGGCACCCCCCAAACCTACTTTTACTGGTAAAGACCACAGAATCACAGTCTCACGGAATTGTAGGGTTTGGAAGGGAGCTCCAGAGATTACTGGCAAAGCAGGTTCCCTAGCACAGGTCACACAGGTCAATGTCCAGACGGGTCTTGAATACCTCCAGAGAAGAAGACTCCATATCCCCTTGGGCAGCCTGTCCCAGGGCTCTGTCACTCTCACTGTAAAGAAGTTCTTACACGTATTGGTGCGGAACTTCCTGTGCTCCAACTTGAGGCCATTGCCCCTTGTCCTGTCCCCACACACCACTGAGAAGAGGCTGGCCATTTCCCTCTGTCTCCCACACTTCAGATATTTATAACCATTGATCAGATCCCCCCTCAGTCTTCTTTTCACATGGCTGAACGACTCCAGTTCACTCAGCTTTTATTCACAGGGGAGATGATCCAGGCCCTTAATCACCTACATCATGTGCTGTAAAAAATGACGTGCTCTTGGTAAAATAAAATCTGGTGCTGCTGGCACCTTGCCACGTCCATCCTATTTCAGAGTGCCACATAAGGGAAATCTTTTTCAACTCACTGGCAAGTGCATCTGGATGTATGTGCCTGACAAACTTCACCACTAAAGCACACACCAACCACGTGAAACGCCTTGTTAACAGCCTATTGCAAAGCCACCAAACTCAAGAAAAAGACCCAACAATGTGTGCAAGCAGATTAAGTTCAGAGAACCAACTGGCATCTTTTTGCTCCTCCTTCCCAAGGCAAGGAATGACAGCTCCAACCATGGACACTCCTGCAGGGAGCTCCCACCAGCTGCCAGACAGCCAGAGCCACATTTTATTCCTTCACTCTACCCTCAAGTTAACATTAAGAATGTTAATAACAATATTTAAAATCCTGTCAGCTTTCATAACTATTTAAAATAACACTGATAACTCAGACTTTCTTGTCTTCCAAGCTTGCACAACAACAGTGTTGCCATGCCAGCAGCACAGCCACCCAAAAAAGAGAATCCAGCAACTTGAAAATAAATGCAGTGAAATTACTTTTGATTTATACTGTGGGTTTTTTTTTTTAAATTAAAAAAAAAATGAGGGCAATACTGGATAAAGAAGAGTGAAGGAGTAACTTCTCAGCGACACAGAAAGATGACTTCATGACCTCCAAAACTAACTCCAAGGCTGACTTGAAGGGCCATGGGATGCTCCAGGTGAGCAGCCACTTTAGACCACTGTAACGTCGATTTTTGGGACCAACACAACCTTACTTGTACTAATTTTTCCTTCCCTCAGTGTTGTGCAAGAACATCATCTTGGCACATGCCAGTCCAGACATTCTGCTCACTATGAAGCAGAAGATCACTCGGGCAGCTCTTGGTTTGCTTCCCCACCCCAAATATTCCAATGAAAGTGTTCTGGAATTAACTACGCATTTAACTGAATTTGCTGGCCCAGTGCTAGCACATGAATAAGTTAGAAAGCATCTGGTTCAACCACAGATTTGGTTCTCTGAGGTCTTACACAAGGGAGCACATTTAAGGAGCGATACTTGGGAACCGCAGCTCAGTGCCTCATCGGTATTCGCTACCCATGGTGATGTCTGCTGCAGCACGAGGAAGAGCTCAAGAGTACATTTACACTCAGTTCCCTACTTACAGCTTGTTCTGCACCACTCAGATGTGACCCTGCCAGAAGTAAGAGCAGAGCTCCTGAGAATCACATTGCCAGTGGCTTTAACATGTCAAAAGGGGAGCGCGGTGTGCTCGGCTTCCCCGCTGGCACACACAGTCCATACAGGGCAGAGGGGACCTCCCAGTGCCAAGCAGACACCTCTTCCACCAAATGCTTGCAGAGCGATGCTGGGGTCAGCATCTCCTGCTCTCAGTGTCCTCAGGGACAACACACCTTTCAAACAGAGCTTGTTCTCCAAAGCACTTGCCACCTCTCCCTGACCTGGAGACACAGCAGATAATAAGGAGCATTCTGTAGTACTCTGTTTGCTTTAATGGGCAAAACAGTGAGAACATTTATCTTGGCTGCTACACCCAAAAACTTCCTTAGTTATCCCTCACATTGTTCTCCAAATTAGCAGCAGAACCACAGTGCAGGGAGGAGGCAAAGAAAGAAAAAAAAAAAAAAGAAAAAAAAAACCCCTCATTGGACTGAAACACTCCTGTGTGATACCATCAGCTCCCAAGCCACAGCCGCATCCCTGCGCCCTCTCAGCAAGTTAAATCCGCGATGACTGCCGCTCGAGCATGCTTTGAAGGCTATGCCTAATGCAGGCCCTCAGATGGCTGGAGCTGAGGCAGATGCAGCCGCATTCTTGGCAGGTCTTCTGAGGGTCATCTTTGATGTGGAGAAGTGCTTGGTATTGTTTTCTGCATTGATGTTTGTCCTTGACACGTGGAAGGCAGTGCCCTTGTGCACAGCCTCCCCTCAGGCTGGCCCTATTGCTTGGAACTTGCTGCCTGGACAGCATTGCTTCTTGAGAGGTCCTTCTGCAACACTAAAAGTACTCGTTGGCTCTTCTGGATGGTTCACTGCTGCTCACAAAGCAGCAGCATCTGCCCCCCATCTCCCCCTCAGCGTATGCAAGCAACAGTCTCACTGATGCCACTTGCCTGGCAGGGTTTGCTCTTGCCCAAAAGGCTGCCCAGTTTTGGCAGACACAGGAACGTGCACTTCCTCCTGAAGAAGGATTAAGGTCAGTTCACCTTGATGGCAAAGAACACACAACGGGAGACTGGACCTTTGGTCTCTGACTAAACTTTTAGATTCCCAAATGGTAATTACGAGGTGTACGACATTTACCAAAATCGGAGTTCAATGCCCTTTTAATTTTGATAGCACATGCCTTAAATTCCCATTTATTCATGGGTTTAGTGTTTTCACCGCTGCTCCTCCTACCTATGCTAATACCTGGTTCTCATTCAGCATCCATGCTGAAAAGCAGGAGCTATTGTTCAGGAGATGCATCTGGAGGTAAGGGAGCTCACACAGGCCAGCAGCAGGTTAGTTTACACTCAGGTTCAGAGCTCCAAGTTGTGCTCCATGGATGACTCATTAGAGATGAGGCAGCTCCAAGCAAAAGGGGTTAAAAAGCCACTGGGCTTTCCCTCAGCTTTGGAGTGGCTGCAGGAAGGCAATCATCTGTCCCCTCTACAATTCTCTTCCATAAACAGTTTGAAGAAAACTCCCTCCGTGGCTGCTATCATCATTAGGGAAGAAATGCCAACACCAAGAAAGCTGAGCCTCCTCCACCCACCATGGACATCTCCAGCTGCTTCCTCTTGGCTGCTAATGTCTCAAGGCCAGCAGATGAGGAGGTAGGAGCATTCCTCATATGAAGCTGTTCATTATTTCATGTGGCTCATATCTGTGCTTCCACATTAAACACATTCTCACATAAAAATTTGAAGCTGCTGCCTTTCCCAGAGTTCCCAAGGACGGTTTGGACACCCTTTCCTAGAATCTCAGCTGCTTTGGTGGCAAATGCGCCTCGTGGCTTTCAGCACACAAATGCCTGTGAGGAGGTGATTTGGGAGTCTCCAGAGTTCCTCAAGTGATCAGACACAAAGGCAAGAGGGAAAAGTGGTAGAAGAATCCCATGTCAACAGCTCATTAGCATGAAATTCCTGGAAGGCTGCAGAAAGCTCACTTCCACTGCAAGTCCAGGAGATCCCATCTTCACATCCCCATTTGCAGCTCTGCAGAGATGGTGACACAAATGCAGGGATTTGATGTCTCGTGGCTGCATCCTTGATCCTTTGTGACCTCCAGCCAGACTTCCCTTGCCAACCCTTGGGTCAAGCAGGCTCCTCCAGAAAACACTGCCAGGGGGCTCAGTCCTTGACTTCGCCATCTTATTCTCCCTCCACAATGGGGACCTCCATCCCATACCTGGATTTGACCTGCACCCAATAAGCCCCTGGGCACTTTGTCCTCAAAGGTGTCATGACCCTTGCCTGGACTGTGCGTTTAATCGCATGTAACTAATTAGGGCAGCATCTCTGCAACTTGAGAACTGCCCAGTTGTAGGTTCTCACCCTTTTTCAGTCACTCTGGCTCTGGCTTGTATTTACTCCTTTTTCCCACCCCTGGCCAGGGCAGGAAATGTCACTGCTGGCAGCAATTTAACCCGGCTGGTTTTAGTGCTAAGTAGCAAACGAGTGATTAGGGGATGGGCAGATTTCCGTCTCCTGAAGGCGAGGGCAGGAAGGTCAGAGAGAAAGCACCAGGCGTCAGCAGGCAGCAGAGGGAAGTTCTGGAGGCCCCCCAGCCCCTTGCAGCCCACCTCAGAAGCAGGACACATCTCGAGCAGGCAGAGACAGCACCCTGGGTTTCCTTCTCTGATCTTGCTATTCAGGATGGATCTGGAGAAGTTGGACTTTTTGAGTCCAAAGGAGGGAACTTGAGGGGTGTAGACTTAAACAGCATCTGGTGGTTTTTAGATACAGTCTGAAAAAAGACTCTGCTTTCTTTCCTTTGTGTGTTTGGGGAGCAGCACAGGGCTTCTTATCCATCCAACGCTGAATCAAAGTTATTTCCCTGCATTCTGGCTTAGAAATCAAGCATACTTGCAGCTTTTCAGTTGTCTCTCCATCTCCCCCTGTACTCCCAAACTCACACAAGAACAATACCTTTTTAAATGCACCTCCTGAGCGAAGACGTAAAAATATATAGGATCATTAAAAATCCATCAGGGTTGTCGTACTGTAAAGAGCTCGTTGCTCTCCTGATAGCACCCCAGGAAAGTAAAAAGCAGATGTATCTTGCAGTAGTTTGTATTTCTCCTCCTGATGATTTTCAATTAAGCATTTTTAACTTGCTTGTTACAAAACACATTAAAACTAATTGACATCACTCTTGTCATTTTTCATATAAAAAAAGAATAGAAGAGTTATCCCTCAAGTTAACCCCTGGTATAAGCAGTCATCCCACTACAACTCCCAGGTAAAAATAATAAGGAAGCAAAGTCAATCGAGTCATTACACAGAGCTCTGCAAAGCCAGGCTAATCTATATGTAATGTGGGAAGCCCCAAAACACAACCGCAAAGCAGCAGGCAGAGAAACATCAGCCTCCAAACTTGCATATAGGATTTCGCATTGTGTCTTGCGGAAACATGATGTTGCATTTCCACTAAATGAGATTAAAACACTACAGAAAAGATGATTATTCCTCCCCCTGCTGCACCTAAAGCCCAGGTTTTCACCAGCGGGGACTTTTGCTACCACTTTGAAAACTCAATCTGTTGCTGAATTTCCAGTGCAACTTGTGAAACTGGAGTGGAAAGTGCAGTAACTGAGAGAGTCCACAGCACGTGAGCTATTTTTGCAGCCGAGTGGGTCTCTGTGTAACCTTCCACACTTGAGCAATTAATTCTAGAGTTGAAGGCAACTCTACACTCGAGGATCTTCAAAAGCAAAAGAGAAATCACGACGCCACCTCGGGTTCATGACTTTGATTCGTAACAGATGCAGGGACCATAGCCCTCATGGTCCCGTGTCAAGTCTGGAGACATTTTGATGAATTCTGAGCAGATGGAGCATAAACACGATCCCTCATCCCTGTACGTTTACTGCCTATCAAGTGATTGCACATTCCCAAAAACTGTACTGGGGCTTAGCAGACAGACCTCCCACCCAAATACTTCAGCTGCGCTCTGTAGCAGTGAAAACCCTTTTCCCCTTTCTTTCTGACCACAATATCCACCACAACGCTACACGAACGGCAAGAGGAGTCACCAAATTTGAAACCCCAACCTAGAGGTCAGCAGGCTTGACCACTGACCTGATAGAGAGATACAATGCTTGCTCTCATCCAGCACCAACCCTCACTTCTACATCTTCTTGCCACCCACCACATCTCTTAGGCTGGAGGATTCTGCAGTCCTCTAAGAGGGACCCAACTTCTCACCTGTGGAGCTCCCCAACACTCTTCTTCAACCAGTGGCATGCAGACACATCTAACACGAGAGTCATCACTAACAACAGGGACTCAAGGTGTCCAAGGACCTAGAACTGCCACTGCTGACTTACAACTTGCTCCTGGATCCTCAGTATATTAGTATGGCAACTCTTTCCTTGCTAATATTCTCTGCCCTATCACACACATGCAGGCTTATTGCAGGCTGTTCTTCTCATTTCTCTTCAACAAAATTTAACGTAGAGGATTTTTTTTCCCCAGACAGGCAGTATTTGAATATTATCCCTGTAAGTCAAAGCAAATTGAATGATTGTGTCACTTAATGATACTGCTTGTGCTGCCTCCAAAATTGCCCTCTGCTCCTAAGAGTACCTGAACAGCTCTTCCTTTCTGGTTTACTTCATTTTTATTTTCCTGGCACTCTGGGTAATTCAAACCGCTGCCTGCCCTGTCAGCCTGGTGCTTTTTATTCTGTAACCAGGTAGAGAGAAAGCAAACCTCTCTCTGCCCAATTAAATGATTACACTAAATCTTCTATAGCCCACAGGAAATGAGCGGAGTTTGTTAAGAGGAAATTGCTAATATTTGTTATCTCACACAATCACTTTAAGGGGATTATTGACTGCTCCTGTTCCCTACACCATACAGCTGGGACTAAGTTACAGACAAATCTCATGTAAAAAAAAAAAGTCACCCCACTTAAACCACTTCAAATTAGTGTATGAGAAGAGGGAGGTAAATGTTCAAGTTCAACATATCACATCTCTTTGACCCCCACAAAAACTGACTTTGCTATAGAAGTCTGAGGCTTAACTCATGCTGCATGTGTGGTACCAAGTCCAACTGGCTCCTGGCTTGCTGTTACCATGAAAGTACTGTTTGTTTATGCTAACAGCCTCTCCCCCTGCCTGGGAGCAAGGAGCAAGTCAACAGCTGCTCCATAATAGATGCCCACAGCATCCATGACTCGGTGTAATTTGAAGGCAATACTAAGAAGAAAACACAGCCATTACACAAGCAAACACGGTTATTTCCACTGCAGAAGGTATTTAATTTCCTGCTTGTTGCTGTTCCCTAGACAGGAGGACAGCATCAACCTGAGGAACATCCCTGCTGTTGTGCTGCAGCACTGGGCAGTGTCCCCAGATGTGACTCCACCACCCAAGAGCACAGCCTGCATAGCTGAAATTCAGTCCCACCAGTGCCTACTGCCAGCAACACCTTTAGCTACCTAGTCAGGACAACACGGAAAGATGCTACCCATCGTGGGGCCATGGGACATGGTTGGGGGTGGGGAGGGGGGAATAATCATGAGATGGAGCTCACCGCAGACACTTTGCTCACGACGTCCCTCGCCACAGCAAGGCCCTGCGCGAAGGTGCGGGCAGCCACGAACGCACGTGTCACTTGGAGCTTGAGCTTCCGCGGCACATCCCCGAAGGGCTTCAGCTGCTCCGTGTACTTGCTGACGCACTCGAGGTACTCGTCCGTGAAGTGGTACTGGGGGTTGACCAGCCGGAACATGCGCTCCAGCAAGCGTGCCCAGAACTCGTTGAGCATCTCCTCCAGGTTGACATTGCCACCCACATAGTACCGCTTCAGCTCCACGAAGAGGTCCTTGAACAGCTCTGAGTTCTGCATGTACAAACGGCCATACGTCCGCACAAACATGTCGTTCAGTGACTTCTCAGCATTTTCAAGAAGTTCTTTGAAGAACTCTAGAAAAGAGATAGAGAAGATACGGTAAACACAGGCACCAGCTTGAATGTTCACACACTTCAACTACTGTCGCTGCTTAACTGGAAAATTCAGCACAATGAGACCATCACCCCAATGAAATGGGAATTTAAAGGGCTCCCTAAAATTTTTCAAACAATTTATATATCTCAAAATTTTTTATTACTCTTCATAAACAAACCCTCCCCCTGCAACTTCTCTCCAGATCCAAAGACAAGTGAAATTTCTTTGGATGCAAATCTGAATGCCATGACAAAAGCCAGCAAGAAGAAAAAAATCCAAACTCCAATTTCTTATTATTTCTTATTATTCAGTCACCATAGAAGTAGTCATTTAAAACCACAAGATTATCAGAAAGCAAGAAAAAAAAAAAGGGGAAAAAACCTCCAAAAACATTTTAAAAACGACCCCAAAAAAAATCTACCTGCAGGTTTTTTCTCCCATCTTGCAAGTTTGTCAGCTCTCAGGGTAAGGCCTGCCTCTAATGATGTAATTGGTCCCAACAGCAGACAGGGTGTTAGAAGTTTGCAGCAGTACAAAAAACCCTCCACAATTAAGCCAGAATTTGCTCAGAATCCAAGGGCTAACTACTTTGCACAGGAATGACAGAGATTTTTCAGACAGCCAGCAGACAGGGCCCTTGGGCTTCATTGCTTTCTAAAAGCGAACCCCTGCTTTGAGTCACTTTCCAAGAGCATCAGACAACCTGGTGCCAGAGAGCTGCCACTGCTGAAGTGCCATCACCACGTTTTGGCAGTGCCACTTACATCTCCGATGCCTGTAACGAGCTGACCTGCTAATGTCTGACATGTCAGTGCATCTGCCAGGTCACTTTAAAGAACATCCCCAGCCAAGCCAGTACCACCAAAGCCGGGCCATGTGGGTCTAAGCAAAGACCACCCTACTGCCAAACCTCTTCCTTGGAGGTTTGATGTAGACAAGCTGGGTGAAAATAAAACATAGGGGAGGTGTCCACTAAGTCAACTGCACTTGGGAAGTTTGGAACAAAACTCCACGCTACATGGACTTGGAGGGAGCTAAGGAGAGCAAGGATAGGTGCCACTAGGACAAACCATCCCATCCCAGCAGTGGTCACACCAGGCTGCTGCCTGTTTGCTCCAAACCCGTGAGGGATGCCGGCACCCTGGGGCGCAGGCACAGCCTCTCCGCCGCTACGCACGGCGCGGGCAAGGAGGCATATTATTTTATGCATGCCACCAGTAATTGAGGATTCTGACCTCTGCTTTTCTGTGACTCACATTCAATAAATATTTTTTAATAAAACATGCCTCCGTGGTTTTTTTAATCCTCAAAGGAGTAATGTTTAGAGCCAGAAGTTGTTAGAAAGGGGGTTGGAAAATTTTGGCCCAGTGTGAATTTAAACCTTGTTAAAACGTATTAAAAGTATGCTGAAGTTCAGATTTTTGTCTTCAAAGTGGTCCAGTACAAACAAAGCCTAACACAGAAAACATTTTCTGGAAAAACTGAAACATTCTTCGAGTTCCTGATGAACAAAGTCATGGGGCTCAGTGCCTGACATGGCTGTATATAATGCAGCCTCTTAGGAGCACAAGAGAAATGATCCAGGGAAGAAGAGATTGATTTCAAACACCCGACACGTCCTCTGTCCAGTATCAGCAGGAACCTCCACTTTCGTTCCCATGACTGGCATTTCCTCTCCAGGAAGATTTTTTTCTGTTGAGTTTATACTATAGAGATTAGCTCGCTGTATATTAATTTCTAATTCACTTAATCATTTTGAAGGCTCACTTCCTTCCTTCGCTCAGACCTTTTAGTATCACCAAATAAGTTGTTTATTTAAATGTTTTTGTGCCAGGCACAAGAGCTGGCAGATTCATCAGAAAACTCTTCAGAAATAATTAGAATTTGAAATTATATTGATGGGAAATCTATTAAATACTTCCAACAGTCAGCGTAAAGTAACCTAAACCAATATTTTAAGCCAGGAAAGTTATCGCAAGTAATACATCCATATTACCATAACCAATTTATCCTCTTGCCCCAACTCATTGTGCTGGTTATACTCCAAAGTGGAGGTTGAATAAACCATATCCAGGCTTTAAAGCACTTCATCTCTTAGCAATTTTTCATGTGGGCTAGAACCAGGTATGTTCGTTAATTATCCTGAAAACAAATAGGCAGCCTAATTAGCAACAAGCACCTGTGCACCTGCACTTTTCCAGCCAGCAGCTTTTCCTTGCCCAAAAGGAAGGTAAATAAAGCGAATGAAAACTTCCCATCACAACCAGCCCCTTCTAAAACCCCAGCACAATACTGCTGAAGGAGGCACCACGCATGTGCCATGCCACTGTTCCTGCCCAGAGCACCAGCCAGAGTTTCACAGGCAGAAAACACCCCTCCTCAAGTGCTGCTTTCCAAATATGAAGGGGAGGAGGACAAAGGAGGTTATGTGTCTGCAACCCGGACTCAGCTCCCACCCTCCCGCCCTGCAAAGCTTCTTCCACCAGCACATGCCTGCATCCCTGACTGGTGCCAGACGGGACGCTCTGGTGACTGACACCAGTGGCTTGGCCCATGGGTAGCCTTGCTAGCACTTCCTGGGGTGGGGAAGAGGTTGGGAAGGTGGGGAGGAAGAATGCTGGGTACAGCACCAAGGGCTTGGGACCACCCTACACCAGCAAACAGGGATAGATCCAGGCACAGCAAAATCTTCCTCTGTGCAATGCAGAGCACTCAACTTGGTCAGCAGCAGGGAATAAATTTTTATATATATATATATATATATATATATATATATATATATATATACACACACACACACAGACACACATTTTACTCTAGCTATTGTTATACTAAAGACTGCATCCTCAGTTTCTGCCTCCCCTTCAAGAAATCAGCTTGGGCACAGCAAGGAACATTAAGCTTTACTCTGTGCAAAGCAGGGCACAGACGTCTGCAACAAAGAGAAGAAAGCCCAAAAGTCCTTTTTATGACTTAAATGCTAATCTGACTAGTAACTCCCTAGATCTAATTAGTTATTAATTCTCCCCTTCACAGAAACAAGCTGATTAGCAAACACCAACATAACCCAGCATTAACCTTGCCACCACTAGAAGAAAAATGGCAGGTTCCTCTCTTACGTCTTGACTGTTTGCTGGGTAAAATAAATGACCACCTTTCATTTGTACTAGAAGTTGACTTGTTCTCAAACAAAGCAAACACACAAAGGCCTCAGTTGCTTATTTTACAGCACTGTAAAAGCACGTTTTACAGCTGTGTTGCAAGCAATCTGTACTCATTAAATTATCACTCTGACAGGCTTCCTGTGAAAAGCTGTCAAATGCAAACATTTTTCACAGATGACAAATCATACTTCGCCGGTGCTCTCCAAGACGCTGAGATCTGGAGGGATGGCAGGGTCTCTCTTTCCCTCCAGTTATCTTGTTTAAACTCCCAAAAGAAGGGCTGGCCCCTCTGTCGACAAACAGATATAAGCAAACATACCGCCTGAGAGGGCTTCACAAACTGACCTGCTGGAATAGCACGTGGCTTGGTGGTCTCCTGGTTCTCCTAGCTAAGAGCAGAGCGCAGAGAGATGTCCGAGTTTTGTGGAGAGAGCAGACAACAAACAGGGTGCTGGGCTATCATGGCTCAGCAAGCTGTGGTCCAACCCAATGTGGGGGCAAGCCCACATTTTACTGCTTCAACCCATCTCAGCTAAGCCCTGTTGATGCAAAGTCATCCTGGGTGATGCTCAGGAGGACAAGTGCAGGGGTGAGGGTGTACCAGTGCCAGCGTTCACAGAACACAGCTGAGCTGCTCGGTGGGATGAGAGACAAAAACCTTTCCTAATGCTGAGAAGAAAGTTTAAAATTTGTCTGTATCACAAAATAAATCTGTAGACAGTATAGACTTTGATGCTCAGAGGAAGATGACATTTCCAATAAATTTGGCTTTCAGAGATTGGAAAGGCAGGAATTTGCAGCCAGGCAATCTGCAGCTCTGGGCCCTGTTTATTCTTTTAACACATTTTAATTTCAGGATAGACTTTCAATGCCCAGCACTCAGGGAAAGCCTGGAGACGTCATGAACCAGTAAGAAAGACTGGATGTGACATATCTCGTATTGCTCTGCAGCAGGAGGCCTGGGGAAAGAAAAAGAATACTTCTGGTTTTGAACTAACCCTTCCATAAAGGGAGCACAGTGGGAAACTTAATCATAGTTACTTGGCAATCTCCCTTTTTTCCAGGTAATAAGATGTATTACCTGTTTGCAGCTGGAGGGCAGACCAGCCCTACCAGTAACCCAGCACAGGAAAGCTGGGTTCTGGTGCTTCTGCATGATACGGGCTCCCACTGCCAGGGTAACTAAAAAAAATTACAAAGTCTTTCTTACAAATTGCAGATGAATTAGGTTCTTGTAGCTCCACCCACAGTGTAAATCCCACCTCCAGACAATACATCCAATTCCTTGTATCCTTGTACCCAATATTAGTTTTGGCCTCAGATTCACAGGTCTCACATGAAAATATCTTGTTTTTAAGGTAAGAAGAGATGTAATGCTTTCCTATTCCTCATGCTAACATTTTCAGGTATCTTAGAGTGGGATTTTCA
The DNA here is from genome assembly GCA_027925045.1 of Hypotaenidia okinawae. Lineage (NCBI taxonomy): Eukaryota > Metazoa > Chordata > Aves > Gruiformes > Rallidae > Hypotaenidia > Hypotaenidia okinawae. The sequence goes on from BSDF01000004.1 coordinate 12,081,708, forward strand.
TACAAGAGGGCTTTTGATGAGGAGAGCCTGCTGCTGTAGGGCACAGTCCTACCTCAGTCAAAGGCAGCTCCTGGAAATCAGACAAACCCATCAAAGGAGCACAGCTCCTGCCTTCACCCACAGGCAGCTTTGGCATTTCCCTAAGAAGGCTGGTGACAGAGGAAGAAGCAAGAAAACCACCTGGCCTAAGCAGGACCAACGCACTGGTGTCCTCTGCTGCTGCAGCCATGCCCCAGGCAGGGACTCTGCAATCCAACTCCTTTGTGTTGAACCCAAAGCTGACCGCTGTAGAAGCACAAAGTTTTGCCTTGAATTTCCCCATCTTCACAAACAAAACACATTTATTTCAGAGAATAATTTCACAGAGAAGCACTGCACTCCACAGCACCTCGCTTACTCCCCTTCCGGCAGCCACAAAGAGTCAAACCATAAGCAACCCAGGGCCCAGCACCGAAACCCCACATTTTGTAGAGCGGAAGAAGCCTTAACTGTGGTGCAGGAGAGGCACAAAGTCTTCCCCAAGAGCCCAGCAAGGCCGCTGAGCCAACATGCTCTCCACAAATCCCCAACCATCGGCCATGTGCAGGTGTGCTGGTGTCCTTTCAAGAGGAGGCCAGGCTACCACACACCCTTCTGCTCCCAACCGCAGCCGGACATACAGTATTTCCCATACATCAGGTTTGCTTTGTTTAGAGCTGTCTCTCCAACTGGCCTTATTCTGCTTGAGGTTTCCAAATTAACTATGCAAACAGATACCAGGTAGACATGCAATTACTCAACACACCTTAAAAAACAAATAAAACCAGGCTCAAGCACACAGAGGGAACATTCTGAATTTTTATGGGCACAATTAATTAGTTTCAGATAATTTGCCACCCAGCTTTTTCGGTATACTTTTAATACACTGTCCAGATTATGACTAATTAAGGACCGTCTGTCTTCCCGAAACCTTTAATTTGCTTGTCTGTACAGGCAATTGCACTTTGTAATGTGTGTACAGGAGAACACTGCCACAAAGAGATTAATTATATTTTTCTCATAAAATGGTTTACTCCTAAAGCACCCACAACAGCAAGAAGGATTCCCAAACGCTCTTGCCCGAGCCCCAGCCCCAAAGGCTGTGCTGAGGATGGACCAGCGCCAGCACCGTCCCAGTGCCTTCGCAGATGCACATCTGTGGATGCACACTCCACCCTGCAGCTGCTCGTACCATGCAAAGCAAAATCCAATCCAGGCAGAAGAAATTTAGGGGGGCGGCTGGGGTGGAGATGAGTGTGGCAAAGCTCTTTTCACCTCAAAGGTGAAGCGATCCATAGCCACACTACTAGGAAAAGGAGCTTTTTTTTTTTCCTAAATGTGCCTCATTATTTTTAATATGCCTTCGCTTCCTTTATTGCATCCATCACATTTGTAATTTCCACCAGGGAAAAACAAACTGTAGCTTAACAACCTTTTTCCAGAAGTGTTGAGAAACCGATGAATACATAGTGTTAACACATTTATTGAATATGAACTCAGGAAGGGCAGGGCAAATCCACAAGCTGTTTCTCTGTCCTGTTTTCGAACATGTGTTAGCACTTACTGACATGGGAAGAACTCTTTCACGGAGTTTGAAGAAGTACAGATTTAAATTGTGCCAGTGTCACAGCAACAGCCCTGACATGGGAACCTTGGAGAGATGGGAGGGACATCATCATCTCCCCAAACTCTGATTTCTGGAAGGTTTCAAGATGATAACAACTGGGCTGCAGCCTCAGCCACCGAAACCTTGGATTTCTAGAACTTTGTGATTCTGGACAGTCCAAGAACATAGCCTTCGTCTGCACCCTGGCGCTGGCAGGAGCCTAGAAGAGCAGGGAAGGAGTTAACACACAGTGTGAGATCACTTGCATCACACTGAGACCAAGCTGGGTAAAGTAATAAGAAGCAATGAAGGAGTGGGGGGAACAGTATGGAGATCATCATCTATAACTCAAGAAGCAAATAGCAGCACAGCACATCCTGCTACACGTAAGAGACATCTCATGAATTAGGAAAGGAATGAGAGCAGAAATGCCCTTGGTCCCCTCCTGCTCTATCCTGCTTTGCCCCATCCCACACAGCAGGATGAGCCCACCTTTCACAGCCTCCCCATCCCCATTTCCAGGGACTGCTCACATGTCCCATTCCAGGTCAGCTAAAGCAAGTTCCTCCTGATGATCCCACACTGTCTCCTTCACAAACAGCAGATCCTTCAGCTCTTCCATCCTCCTCTCTGTGGCCATGACTTGACAGTCATATTCCTCAACACACCTCCCTTCCTCCTGCTTCTTGTCCCTCCATTTGCTTGCTCTTCCCTCCACCACCCCCCATCATCTAACTTTCACCACATCCATTCCTCAAATCTCAACTCTCAAACACATCTATCATTTCTTGGCTGCTTTAGCCTGCTGACCCAGGTCCATTTGGGACCAGCACACCAACTTCCCACCACAAATGGCAAACATCACCCACAAAACCTGAAAGCGAGCTCTTCCCGGCTGCCTCCTGCACAGCCCCATTCGGATGAGATTTCTGGGACACTCACTAAGGTATTTCACACATATGTATTTTCTTCCAAGCCTCCCCCTCCTATAGCTGCTGTTGAAGAGCTCTAGGAGGACCCGTGTTGCTGAATAGTGGGAAGGGCTGTCTTGTTCCTGTTACCTCAGTTCCCCTCATCATATTTGCACCAAGAACTCTTCCTGCTAGGACCACCTCTCTTACTTGTTCATTCAGCATTCTAACAGCTGGACACTAAGACATTGCAGCACCTTTAGCCCTAACAAAATAGCTCCAGCTCTGCACTGGTGGAACATCACACCCCCAAGCCCATCATGACCCCAAAATACCAACTCAACAGGCACACAGAGGAGCAGCTTGCAGAACTCCACAAGCGGTCAAAGCCCACGCATAGGCTAGGTGGCAGGAAGGAGGAAGAGAGAGTCAATTGAAACAGACAAACAATAGCTCATTGACTGGTTGACAGCAATTAGTAACCAGAGAGTTACCAGGCACTTTCCTGTAGCTAAGTATAAAGTGTGCTGCTCATATCTTTACTTTGGGGGGAGGAGGGGAGGAAATATTGTATGATAAACCTGTTATCAACAGGAGAACTGCTTGGACCAATACCAGCAGAAGACTGCCTGATCCCTCCAAGCCTATAAAGAAAGTACTTTACCCGTTCGTTGGTAAAGTATTGGAACACTTACAAAATATGATCCTTTTTTTATTCCCTACCTACAGGGCAGGAGGCCACACACACACACTTTGAGATCTCCTTCTGAGCTAACTTGACCTCAGGATCTTTCTGAGCCTCCCAAAACTGAGGTCTGGTCCCCACCACCATCAGATGAGCATCACCCTCCTTAATGAACACCACTAAAAGTCACAGTGGTTTTTGTACCTCCTTTTTAAGCTCAGCTCTCAGCTGGAGAGGAGCCAGCTAAAAGAAAACAAAGAATAAACAAACTTCCACGCACAGACAGCAGAGACAGCAGACAATTTGTTTCATTACTGCTGCAGTGAATGGGAAAGCACAAACAAAAGCCCACAAGTGGGATTTTCTAAAGGAAGTGTGTTGGTGGTTGCTCCCTCCTGCTTCTCCTAAATCACTCCATCCCAAACCCGGGCAAGCACAGGTCTGAAACCAAGTCTGAAGGACTGTTTCTCAGCAGTAGGCAAGCCCTGCTTCTGCAAAGTTTGAAGGACCTTCCTACCGTTTGTTGCACTGGTTAGCATGAGTTTTGGCGCTGGAGAGGGAAGAAAAAGGCTGCACCTTCATCTAGACGTGAGCAGCAGCAGATAGACAAAGCCACTCTATTATTTCTGTTAACAACGCAGTCATCATCGGCGCACTCACTAGGGGAGGCCTTGTAAATGACAGAGCTCTCTCCACCACACAGATTCATTCAGAAGCACAAACATCATGTGGCTCTGGCACAGCAAGTATCAAAGGGCCACCAGCCTCCAGCCTGAGCACTCCTGATGTGCCACAACACCCAGAGCTGCCTCCTGCAGAGACAAATGTACCAGCAGCCACGACTAACTGCACAGTCGCAGGCACTATGGACATGGGAGACCCCAGCACACAAGCAGAGCAGGAGCCTGGGTCTCTGCTCTCACAGCTAGTTTCTGATAAAAGAGTTAACGTGAGATGAAGGTCCCAAAAGGGCAGTTATTTTGGTAAGGTGAAGCACCCTAATGGTCTGCCAAATTCTAACTATAGGAGCGGTGGGCTGAGCACCTGCACGGCTCATCTTTCACCATTTGCCTCTGCACTGCTCGGAACAGCGGAGATGAGACCACCAAAAGCTTTCCCTCGTCCCTCTGGTCTCAATCCCAGTTAATAATTCCCAGTCACATCCTTCACACCTAGATCCTACCTGTAGACAGCAGCTGGAAAACAAGGGTTATCTAAATCAAGACATAAGTTTACAAATACGGTTTTCTTCAACTATTTTAACAGAGACTGGAAGTAATTTGGACAAGGACCCAACCAAGTAGTTACCTGAGCTCAGACACAAAACAATTCTCAGCAGTAAACTGGTACTTGCGCACCCAGGAGTAACACAAAGGTTATGCTAGAAGACCAGTGGCACCCTTGGATGCTTCAAGATGCATGGCATGATCACGGTTCATAGCTGTAGCTACTCTGCCCAACACAGCCAGGGAGCCCACAAACAGGGGGTCCCTCTCCAGCCCTTCTGCCCAGTTCCTGAGCAGAGGGGTGGGTGCACCATGGTTTCAAGGACCCCTGGCCAGCTCCTACTGCTTGGGTTCAGTTTCTTTCCACTCATTGTCCCAGAGGGGCTTTGTTTTTCTTTCTGTATTTATCTTAAATTCTAATGGGAAAGTCAGGGGGTGTGGGTGAGAAAGGGGACTCTCATATTTACTGTCTCCTCAGAAGCAGGCTCAGGCTGTATCATTTTGTACAAACCGTTCAGTTACTCAGGCACTGGGAATGCCAAACCTATACCAGGCTAGGATGGATCATGAGAATCTCACATTCATCTCCTGTACATAACCATTCATGTACAAGGGTTACAGAAGCTTGCTCACCTTCCCTAAGCCCAAAGAGTGCAGAAGAAAGGGACAAGATTTAGTTTAAGGGCAACAGCACAAGCACTTGTGAAACGCAGGGGCAAGAGAACAAGCAGCTGGTTGCACAGCAGCCACCTCTTCTGAGAGATTCAGGAGGTGTCTTTAGTAAGAACATCTTATCTAGAAAGCAAGAGAATAGCGGAAATGCTGAAGAAGAGTTACGAGCTACGTCCTGTCCCTGCTCCAGTTCCACAAACAGCTGAGCCATTTCCCCAAAGCCCTGCTTGGCTAGCACAGACGCCAGCGTGGAAAACTTCAGCCCGGAAGGGCAAAAGAGGTGAAAGTTCGAGTTTAATAAATGGGACCAAGCATTTATACAGTCCTAATGTCACCATTAATCCTATTAATGTTATTAATCCCTGGGAGAGGGAAGGGGAGGGCAGTAACTGGTAAAGATGAGAGAAAGCAAAGGAGTTTTTAAACACTCTCCCTCTCTAATTTTTTTTTTTAAAGCCCTGACTGCTCTAACAGTTTCTGAGGCATGAGATGTCACTGCAGTTGCACAGCTTTGTGCCTTTCCCATAACTGTCAGTGTCACAGAGGGAGACACTTACGTGGCCAGAGAATCTCACCCGCGAATTTCTCAGTAAAGCCCCTGCACATGTATCTGAGATCACGTGTGCAGGGAGAAAAACCCAGCACATCTTCACCTTGAAACCATCTAGCTATAGGCAATCTGACAACTCCCAAAGTATTTCTGATTTTACTGGGGGAGAGAGGGGCGCACATTTCCCTTCTTGCCCCACTGGAATTGGGCTAGCTGTTTAAACTGGAGCAGGAGAGAGCCCCAGGAGCACACAGAGCCATACCGTTAGCAAATATTTAGACAGGATATGTAAGATAGGAGACTCCAAAGCTCCACTCCTCTCTCAATGTGTGCAAACCAAACCCACACAGGAGCATCTGATGCTGTCACATTACACGTTAGCAGCCGAAATGACTTATGGTCAGCCCTTTGGGGACGGATAATCAGCAGCTTGTTCCATGCTCCCGATTAAGAGGAGATAATCCATTTCTGTATGGCTTTGGTGTCAGATCAGAGCAATTCTGGCAACAGTTCCAACAGCACACAGCGCTCCAGCAACAGCTGATGCAAACACTCCAAAAGCCACGGGGCATCACAGTCTCCATCCAAAGGACGTGCCGCCACTTTGACTGTCCTTTTGCAGTGGCAACTGCTGCAAAGGTCAAGCACATAACCGAGGCAGCACAGGTTTGCCTCTCCTCTTGGACCCAAATGTCAAGGCTGAAGGATTAGCAGCCAAAGAACCTGGAACAAAGATTTCCAAAGAGCAGGAAGACACTGCTTGCTGCTTAGGCCGCATCCTGGAGTTGCCTTGCACAGCACGGGGATCTCACCCTGCAAGAGGAGCATCTGTCCCACTTTCTGGGACACCAGTTAAATGGCGTGAATTTGGTCTCTGCAATAACACGTCTGGCCTGTTCAGTCCCTCTACACAGTAACAGCACAGAGGACTCCTCGTTAAACAGAGGATTCCTGTCAGCTTTATTTTCATTTGAACGGATTTAGCAAGGAGGCAGCCCTAAAGAGCTCCAAATGCCAAAATCGGAGCTTGGGCCCACATAAAGGAAGAGCTCTGGAAGGGATTACATGCCTTTCAAATCTCATCCCTAGAGACTGGCATAAATATGCAGATCTTGATCATCTCTCCTCAAGATTGGGCACAACTCAAATGTGCAAGGCAGAACAGACCACAGCTGCCTGATGCTCAAACACCAGGACCGAAGGAAGGCAACACCACACCACAAGCAGCCCACCACTCAGTAGGAGGCTCTTAAAAACAAACCAACAGAACCACCACAGCAGTCTCAGGCATGGCACTCCAGTTTTCTCAGCAGAGTCTGGAAAGCCCGAGAACCTCAGAGGGGAGACTCCTCAACGTTCTCCAGCCAGCAGCAAGAGTGCTGCTGGAAAGGTGGTGCTTCGGCCTCTGGGTGCCTGGGCAGGAGGGAGAGAGGCAGTCATGATTAAAGGTCTTCCAAGAGGGAAATGATGGGGGATGGTAATCAGATAATCTCTGCTTCCACTCCAAGTAAGATTAAAAATTCTCTGTATCAGCTTTGTCTGCAGCAAGCCAAGATCGAGATCTGATATCAGCAAATGCTCAAAGATGGGGTCATTAGGCTTTGGGACATGCTAAGGAGGTTGTTAATTCTCCTTCGTTAGTTTCATGCAGAGCAGAGAAACACCCTTCAGGGACAGGCTGGGCACAGCAAATCCAACAACAGGCTCACACCCTCCCCTTCCAGATTTGCCTGTCAAGCGCTCCCAGGGCTAAGATCAGGGTGAGACTGGCGCAGGGCATGCTGCAAGGGGCTGAAGGAAAAGCCATATAGCACAGACCAGACACCTTGTACAGAGCTGCCTATCAGCGCTCACCCATTTTGAAGCCTTGTGCTTTAACAGGTATCCAGCTCAGCTTAATTTCCACACCACCACCACCCCACCCACTCCCCCCGCCATCACACAGCCCCGCAGCCATCTCTCACCCTACAAACAGGGAGACACACCCAGCACTACGTCTGCGCCACGTCAGGGATGCTCATACAGTGAACCGTGCACACGCTCTTTTTTCAACACAGCATTTCAAAAAGCCTCATCGTTCATCTGAGGTGAAGCAGATGCTGTTTCTCCAGTCTCTTTGAAAGGGCTTATCTACGGGCTGGATTTCATTAAGTGTCTTGTTCTGCATTTAATAAGCTTGCAAGTCTAGACACTTTGGTTCTCTCTCTATCACCCCTTTGGTGTACCAGCAGGTAGAGACAACAGAGGTTAAGAGGCAAATATTTAGCTAGCAGATTTAGATGCTATCAAGATGATTGCGTAATTCCACTTTGACTCATTGCACTTTCATACTTTTTTGCTCACCCAAGTGCCAATCCTTTTAAAAAGAAATGCACTGCTGCCTGCAGTACAGAGGGGTCCCTGGGAAGTTTAGGGCATGGACTTTGGGATATTAGTAGAAAATTCATGTGGAATCAGTGATCAAACAAGACAGAAGGTGGTCCAGGGGAGCTGTGTGGTGGAATCACCCTCTACTACCAGATGGCAATGACGTAACAGCAGAATGAAAGTCTCATCAACCCAGCCTGCCTGACTTCAGATATCCCCATGTGCAACCTGTCATCACTTCATTGTCCCAGCCAACAAGGACAATCCAGACAGGAGCCTGACACTCTTCCCTCCACACAGAGGTCGCAGTGACTGGGAGCACCGAGGTGCCTGCCAATCCCCATAGGAACTGCCACGACCAAGAGCTCAGCACCAAAGCAGAGAGGTGCTGTTCAGACCTCAGGTGGATGCTGTGCCCGGTGCTTGGGCATTGACTTCAGCTCTTCACATGAGACGTTCTCGAAAAAGGCACGTGGCTGCCAGGTGGCAGTGCTGGAAGGATGGGTGCCAGCTACTGTTAGAAAGAGAGCTTCTTCCTGCAGCTCCCACAAGCAAGGTGTGCTGAGGCTGAGAGATGCCGTGAGGTACCGCTGCGGATCCGAGGGCAATGCCGAGACCAGTCATTTGCCTATCAGTCAGTAGTTCACATCACTCGAGCAATGGGAACTCAGTCGAGACGTCGTTCGTTTTGCTTCTGACCCTGCATCACACTTGAACCCTTGGCCTCCATACAAAACCAGCTCTGTACTTATCTGCTGCTCTGTTTAGCCCTAAGTGAGATGGATACCAATCCTGTTGGCTCACAACATGCTGGGAAAGATCATCATTTTTGTGCATCAGGGCTGCAAGATGCTCCCGTTACAATTACACACGCTGTGGGGATGTACCAAAAAAAAAAACCCTAACTGCAGCATCACATTAAGAGAAAACTGCTTTTTTCAAAAGACTAATCAGAAAGAAAGATCTCTCTCTTTGGGAAACAGCAGCCATAATCAGCAAATATTTCTCTCTCATGGGATTGCAAAACAAGGCATGCTCTGCCCTCTGAGCTGTGAGTCATGAACTTCCCCAGCAAACGGGGAGGCAGAGCAGAACTGCCCAGAAAACAACAGGATGGGGATTTTTTACATTTCATCCCAAGGAGAGCAAGTTCAAGGTCTCTGCACTTACCATCAAACTTCTTATATCGGGAACTAAACATGGTTTGTAAGTGATTGCTAAGCTCTACAACGGCGTTTCTGAAGTCATGTTTACTCTGCTGACTGTACTTCTCCTCCATTTCTTGAGAGCAGCATGTGTAGCCTTGCGAGCAGACTTTCAAGTGGTCACCTGAAAAAAAAAAAGAGAAGAAAATATCTCAAATTAAAAGGATTCTCTATGCAAGGGCAAAGAGGTGGGTTTGTGAGGCAGGAGGATGTGAGGACCCAGAGCATCAACTTCTCCTCCCACGATGACCCTTTCTCACTGTGAGCATGGGACCAGGGTCTGGCATAACAAACCCTGATTCTGCAGAAGAACTTTATAGCAACACATAGGCACCTTGCCTTCCTGCAAGCACGTTAAAAAGTGTCCTCTTATTTATTCAGTTAATAAAGGGAATAAACAGATAGACATCTTGCACCATATAATTTGAAGAACCAGCAAATTGACCCCCACACACCATACTATCTTTGACAAAGCTTTAGTTGACTATTTTAATTGCTTCCAATTCATTCAGTTAATACACAATGCAGTATCTTGGCAAGAAGGACCATTGCCATCGATAAATCCTTTTTTTCCTGCACACACCCCTCCCCACCTCCAATTATCAGAGAAGTAACCTCTAAAAAAAACCCAAACAAACAAAAACCCCACCCTGTTATCACTGATAACAAAATGCACTGGATTTATGCAATGGCTCACAAAAAGGCTTTGCATTTCCCAGCTCCTGGTTTTACAGTTTTCTGTCATCATCCCGGGTGAAACTGGGTGTTTGTTTTTGGAGAATTCAAACAGATTTGTGTTCCTTCACCCTTAAAGATAGTTCTTTCCTACAAGTCATCTGGCTCAAGCTGGCTGAAGTATCATAACACACTTCCATATCTACCATAGCTCCATCACAAAATTTCACAGACAATCTGCAGGATCTGACCCCACATAATCCAGTTTTAGAACATCTCATTGCAGCGTGCAATGAGGCTGTCCTCTTCTAGCACCACTGGCAAAATGTCAAGGTCAAGTTTTGTGAGCCAAGACAAACCCCAACTGCAGCTTCTCCAACAGGTCCCACAAGGCAGCACCACTGCAGGCAGGTGGGCTGGTGCTAAAGTGGCTCAAACTTGGGGAAACTGCACATATCTTTGTCAATGCTGAAGATATGATCAAAACAAGCAGCTAGGATGAGAAACTCATCCTTCCAAGTCAGATGGTATTTTAGAAAGACACAGCCTACATGTAAGCTGCTCTTCTCTCCTGTTTCACGCCCCGCTGCCAAACCGTATCCTTCATCCCAAGGAAGCAGATGGAGAAGCAAAGGCTCTTCCCTACCTGCTCGCACCCTGGAAGCCACAACCAACCTGCAACAAGCCATCGAAGTTCAGAGCCTCACTGACAGAGCTGCAAAGGGCTCATCAGCTCCTTGCACAAAAAATAGCCACGTCATAACAGGCTGTGAACCTGTGCACTTACCAAGAGTCATTCTACATGCTAGGGCACCAAAAGTGGGTTTAGAGAGCCCAAAGCATGTTTTGCACAGCAGAAAACAAAGGCTGCCCGTGACTAGTGTATGCAGCTGCTTCTCTGCCTGCCTTGTGCAAGATCTCATGACAATGTCTTCTGGCCAGCTATTGAACCTTTGCATCACTTTGCATGACTTTCTGGCCCAGAAATGTTAACATCTCTCCATTCAGACACTTAAGGACCATTTTAAAATAAGCTGCATATAAAATTCCCAAGAACCTCTCCTCCTAAATCTATTTCCCTTTTGCACTACAGGGTTTGTTTGTTTTCCCTGGTACTACAGAGTCCTTGACCAGCAGATAATTCTGCCACGGCTAATTTATTGCACAAGACTGTCCCCACTGCTCCTGAGTTATGGAAAGCTCAAAGTCTCTTACAGGAAGCAGCACTACTTTGGCACAGCCCTCAGAGAGCACAGAAAAATCTCACTATTGCCTTAAAGATATATTTTTCTTTCAGGTACTCCATTTTTTTCCATCTCAGGGGAGCACTTCCAGCAGCAAGCACACAGCATTGAGGGGTGCAGCACCAGGGGATGCAGCTCCATTTAGCTTGATAAGTCATTTAAAAGACAGGAAGATGCTCACCCAGGAGATCTGGATCTTATACACCAAACCCGTGCCAGAGCACACCTCTGCATTCCTCTATGAGCATCTCTTACTAGCAAGCATTAAAAAACCACAAAGGTCCAAGTGCCACCTCTTTATTTCTTCTGAAACAGTTTTGCTTTCCTAAATTTCTTACAAAGGGGGACTATGTTTGGAATAGTTTTACCCGAAATGCACTTGCTTGATGCTTTCAGTACCATTTCCACGACATAGGCGTGCCTTTGGTGGGAACAACTTACATCCTTCCCATTCTTTTGCATGGGGGAGGGTAAGCATCCATCCTACTTGGCAAATTCAAGCTTACTGATAGCAAGGTTTCTTTTCCTAGTAACCCTTTGCAGACACTTCTGACTGTTGCCCACAGATGCCCTGGGATCCCTCAAACAGTGCTTTTAACAACTACTCCGATTTATTTATGATGCCTAATGCATTGCACAAAGACAACTAACGGTCTGATATCTATTTATACTCTTAAACTAAAGTTACCATCCCACCTAACGTTACAAAGCAAAACCACTTCTTTTTGGCCCACCTCATCCCTGATTTGCACGGTGCCTCTCTGGGGCCCACAAGCAAAGCAAAGCGAGGAGAGCACCACTGATAGCAAATCGAGCTTGCCCAAATCCTATTTGATCATTAAGACATTATGCTCCAAAATGCGACTCAGACGTTCAAAAATGAATGACCAAGCAATCTAATTATGGAAGATATTTCTCAGTCATGTCAGCACTATGTGGTCTTGGCTTGTGATCAAGAATTAGCTCTGTCTGGAGCTCAGGAGTTCTGCCTACATAGTGCTAATCACAGGAGGATGCACTGTGTTACCCAGTGTTAAAAGCCAGAAAGTTCAGGGACATGGGCTGCTTTTCCTGATGTTTTATGCCACAGTGGCAGACACCAATGGAAAGTCACTAGAAGACTAGTGTCTTCTAGTCTGGTGAAACGAGGGAAATGGGGTCTCCATTTTCCCACAAGGAGGGTTGTCCTTAGCACCTCCACATCTCTGAGATTATATCCTCTCTCAAGCTAAGTGGCATGCACTGACACAGTTTGCAAGAAATCTCCTATCTCGCCTTCCATTTAAAGTCAGCTAGCAGAGATGATCCACTCAGCATCCATCCAGAGGACTCATCCCACGTTTGAGTTTGCAAGGTAGTACCACCACATCCCAGCATCACATTGCCTGTCCAGCAGCTGAACCCACAGCATGTCCCTTCAGCAAGTGGTTGTGGTGTTGGAAACTGCTTATGCCTCCACAGACAGACCCCAAAACACGGTATCCTCAGACTACTGCTTCAAAACACAACAGTTCTACGACCACAGCACACAGAGGAATCAAAACAACCAAGCCTGGAAAGCAGCGCTGCCAGCAGTCCATGTGAACACAGACTACACACACGGAAAACACCGGTCTAGAGCCAAGACCAAAGACAACGCTCTTCATTCTTCCAACCGACCCTGAACTCTTCTAAGGAAAAAGAGTGAAAAACACGAGTATTTAGGCCCATTTAAAACAGAGATCTAATGTTGACATTTATCATGTAAAGAACACTCACGGTGTGCGCTCACTGTCAAGGACAATTATTTCCCCAAGTTAAAATTCATCAAGCAATGCACACACAAGGCAACTCTTCATCTGCTGTTGAGTGTTAAAGACTCGGCAGCTTTTGTAATTTATCACCATGTGAGCACAGCAAAAAAAAAAACCCTCAAAAAACTCTGCCACAGCTTCCTTTCAAGTTTGGCTTTTTATTGAGCTGTTTTTCAGGGTTCATGATCACCACATTGGAGGTCGCATGGCACAGAGAGCTTAAGCAGCAGAGAACTCCAAACATCCACCACGTATGCACATCAACACCACAACTTGCGGCAGATCTCTCCCATCCGTTGCCTGTTGCAGCAAGCCTTTTTCTCTATTTTACATGACGTATGAGCAAGGAGACAAAGAAGAACTAAAATCCTAAAAGCAGCTTGCTCCTTGGCTAGTTAATGGCCCACCTTTGAGGAACAGAGGTGGCAGTTTGGAAATGCAAGGCTAGAAATGCAAGGGTACACGATGTCCATTCATCCCAGGAAACGTGCTCAGAAAGGTAATTCTGCAAACTTATGATTCAAGCCATTACAGAAACGCCACATTTATCAGACTCCAGGCACATGGAGTTTCTTCCAAATCAAATAACTATTTTGCAACGTGCTGGAAAACAAGTTTTTATCAAATGAGTAAGTGTGCAAACTCAGGGGCTCTGTGATCTTGAAAAGCAGTTCCCTTCATCAAACAGTTTTCCAAGACCTTTTTGAAAATGTTGTTTCTGGAGGTCTAACACGCGAAGCTTCCCAGCCTGCTCCTCACCTTGACCAAGCTCACACTTACAGTATACCCACCTTAGCACCAGCTAAACTTTCAGGAGTGGTTCGCTGGGAGGCAGGAGGTGGGTATTTCTTTAAAACACTCCCATGCACAACCTAGCCCTTCATTGCAGCTCGGTAAACGTGCCAAAAGCAGTTTATGGTCTGAGATGTTACTGCTGGACTTCAGTCCCGCTGAGAAAAGAGGCTGAGGTAAGCTGGGCTGGTGGAGGAGCAGGAGGCAAACACTGCCAGGGGACCTGTGAACAGGACCACCTTTTCAGTCTCGCACTCTACCTCTTGCCCCTGACGCACATTGTGGTGTCATCTTTAAAAGAGTTTTATGACTCCCTCTGCACCAACTACCAAAGGAATCCCGGACTGTAATGCCGGGCTCTAATCCGATTTCGCACTAGACTTACCTTCTAATTATCACAGAATATTAGGCTTCCACCCATCATATATAATTGACATGCTACTGAGGCTTTACAAAACCCCCAACAAAGATGACAAGAAACACTAGCATCACCTCTGGGCACAGCTCCACTGCCCCAGCCCCACATTAACAAGGGGAGAGAAGAAGAAAGGCAGGCATGAGCTTGTGATTGATTCCAGCAGAGTTACAGAGACGGACACAGCTACCAAGCCATCCACCCAATCTGATCACCTTTGGTTGTACCCCAAATACCAAAACCTGCCCAATTTTCCTGGCTACAAAATGAGCGAGAGATGCTCAGCACCTCCAGTAACAGCCCACGAGCTCTTGCTGGTCTGCAACAGTGCTCATGATGAGCACTACAGAAACGCAGATATTGTCTTGGCATGTAAATATTTTCAGGTGAAACGACATCAAGAGGCAAACACCAAAAGAAGGGGGAAAATAGCAACCCTACCACCTCCTCCCAGGCTGACACACAGGCATCTTGCTGGAAGGCATGCTTTTTGCCTGGCATAAGCAGGAAACTTAACTGTTTAGTTGATGACTCTTATCAGAGTCATCTTTTTTCTCCAGGTGGTCAGTCTTCTCCTCTTGCTTTAAAGCAGCACTGCTGTGGGACCTGTGTTTATTTTACTGCAGAGAATACCCAAGTGGAGATGTTCATGTGCCAGGAAGGAAGAGATGTAGAACAGCACCGAGGTCCTGCTAATGGAGGTGATGCACCCACCAAGGGCAGCAGAGTTAGAAGTTTCTAAGCTCACATCCTGCAAATGATGCAGCGCTGTTAGTGTCGCCTGGTTGGAGCATGTCAAACCAGGTTGGGATGCTTGGAACTGGACCTCCCTCGATGCTCCCAAGCACACAGTGCTATTTCCAGCCTGAACCACTATTCCAACTGCACACTTCCAGGAGAACTGCTTTGTCTTCCATACATCTATCACCATCAGACAAAAAAATGATACACCTCATTTCCAATATGAATCGTTTCCCATCCTAAAGGCCACCATCATGCAGGCAGTCGACCTTCCTTTCTGCCCCTCTCAAAACAAGTGCAATTCTCATTGGGATCTCAAACCCAACGGGCACCAAAAGACAGCAAACACCCCACGTATCCAAATCCTCACCATGAAGGCCAGTAGTAAGCATCGTCCTCCATCTGGGCACACGGATGTCAGCTCTTCCACAGCCACAGAAGCTCTGGACCTGGATTTGACCATCACAGATGCTCATACCTACCCACATCCCTCTTGTCCAGCCACCCAGGAGATTTTAAGCCAGAAGACACCCTTGCACGCCATCAGCTCCCAGATCCGACTGGCAGGGTTATGGACGTACAACGTGCCAGCGTGCAGAGTATTTAACATCCCACTCAATTAGCGACTGTTTTATATAAATGGTTTATTTGCCTTATTAACATTAAAGCCACTTGTTTCCCCCATGCTTCCACTTAGGTTATTAATCAATGTGCATTCCAGTTTTCTGCTGATCACTCTAATGGCCCAGAAAAATTCCCCAGACTCACAGAGAAAGCTTAGAATATTGACGTGATTTTTTTTTTCTTTTTGCAAACTTGTCAAGTAGTCAAAATACACCCTTTGATACCCCAACCAAAGCCCTTTCACCTACGCTTAACAACAGTGAACTATTTTCAGTCAATCTTTACTGCATCTGTTAACTCAGCTGCTAATCCATCTTGCAGGCGCGGGGAACGCCAGCGCACACAATACCTCAGCGACATACCTCCCTTCAACACAACCAATAATCCTAATTATTTCCATAGCGCGTACCTACAGTTAACTTAAAATACCGTACACAGCCGAGCTCTGTCTGGCTTCTATTTTTCCATTTTGCTTTGTTGACAGCTTTGGGTTCCCAAATTTACTGCCAAGAGGGTCAGGGACCGAAGAGAACAAGAGAGATTTATATCCATGTGTGTACATTAAGCCAAATGCACATTAGGAACCTTAATTTTCTACTGGAAAGAGCAACTCAGGACACAAAGAGGGCTCTTTCCTTCCACCCATCCAAGTCCAAATTACTACTGCAAAGCTTGTCTTCCAGCTGATGACAGAGCCAGGTCCCTGAAGGACTACATCCAGGCAAATGCTGCCTGTTGAGGCCAGCCAGAGCAATTTTGGGTCATCCTTCTGGGGCAGGGGCAAGCCAGGACAGTCCTTACCAGTCTCCTAACAGAGGTTTTCAGCCCTCCACGGCACCCCAGAGCATCACCACTGGTCAAGTGAAGTCCACTCCAACCCTGCTCTCCCATTGTGGTTCGGGCAATGGTGAGGTTCGGGTGGTGGTCCCCAAGGACCAAAATCTCTCTGCAGCACATATAAGCCCACAACTGTGCCCTTTGCTGGTGACGTCCACAGAATCAATAGGTTGGAAAAGACCTTTGAGATCATCAAGTCCAATCTTCCAAGAGAGGAGGGTGAAGGATCTCAGATGCAGGTTTTAAGAGTTCATTTAAAGTTAAAACCCTGCCCACCTGAGGAAAAATACCATTGCTGCTTCATTTCCACAGCACAACCAACAATTTCCTTCCTGACAGGGTGGCCCAAATACCGTGAGGTTTTACACCCTGGAAAAATATGCCATGATAGAGCATGCTTTTATTCCAACACACAGGATATTGAGTCAATTAGTGGCACACCAAACACAAACCAGACAGATGAAGATAGCAAACATCAAAAGAGAGAGAAACCACACAAAGACCTGAATATACAAATAAAGCAAGGGGGGAAAAAAGAATACTACATAATTAAACTTATTATTTAAGCAAGCCCAGAGAGTAAAATAGCTCTGGTTAACTAGAGGATTCTTCCTGGATCTAGGTAAGACAGAAAATTCCAATGAAAACCAAGAGTTGTTACTTAATTAAAAAAAACCCAAACACAAAAAAAACCCAAACAACCCAACTTGACATTGCAGAGCAAGAACTTAGGAAATACAAATTCGCTTTATTATCACCAAATTCTTTAGGCATGAAATAGTTTTCATAATGCACCTCTGCCTAAATGCCCTAAGCAAGTGGTGTTACACAACGGACGAGTTACACTGAGAGCTGCCTTTGGTTTTTTCCATTTCTCTGGTGAGGAGGATGGAGACACCAGGCACACGAGAGACCCGTCTCAGAGACGGTGGAGGCAGGCAGTGCCCCTGACCCTCCACCAGCCACTGGACAGCAATGAGGAAGCCCAACACTTGCAGTCAGTCATTCTGGACACACACAAACTAAAAATAAAAGCAATGATAAAAACAAACGCAGGCAGCAATCAGGCTTCAGAATCAAACTGAAATTGTCCACCAGATTTTATGGGGGTAACCCAAAAAAGCCCCACTGAGTACCATTTCATGCAATTAAAAGCAGGGAGGAGGAGAAGGAAGAGAATCCGTTGGGAACAACAAATACACAGAATTACTGAAGCCTCAGGCACAAGAACAGTAAATATATGAGATCTGGCTGGGAGACAGTTACTTTCTTTGTGAGACTTCTCATTTTTTCCTCAAATTCCCCATTAAGAAGGCAAAACAAAGCCAAGAAAACTGCCTGTTTGTTTTTTTCCATAAAGCTTTAGGATATTTGCCAAAAAAACAGCTTCTAACCAAAACAGATTCTGCCACAAACACTGTCTTTCAAACTAGAGTATTTTTCCTTCTTAAGATTTTCTTCCCCTTTCGGTCCCTTGTCCTCTGTGCTCCACAGACCCTACACCAGTTACCTCCCAGGATGCTCACCAGCATAGGAAAGTAGCATATGTGGGCAGGCAGGAGAAACAGGAGTACGGCACTGGTAACCACCTTATCAGTAATTTTGGAGTTTTTCTTCTCAAACATCAATGATTCCAGCATCAATAAACAAACCCATGCTTCAGTAGTTTCTTGTGAGATGCATCCAGGCTCACCTATTTGTACCACCAGATGCCAGCAGGCTGGTCAAGTCCCAGATTTGGCAGTAGACACACCTCAAAAGCTCATTTAACATTTTGAGGTCATGCAGCTCTAATGATTGTGGGGATTGTGTTTTATTGGGGAAAACCCAAACAAATGAGATATGCACACACAGGAAAAAAAGTATTAAAAGAAGCTGTTCATGACTTTGTGGAGGCACTCTGTCTGATAAAGATCTCCCCAGCTGAGAGTTGGACAACCATGGAAAGCCAGGGCATTCCCAAAGAGTGGCTCCAGCACATTTAAAGGGAAAGACTGCAGTCCTGATGTGCTGGTACCATGGCCATGCGATCAAGCCTCCTGAACATCCCACCTTTTCAATGTCACTAGTTATGCAGGGTCTTGGCAAAAGGGAAGTTTTCCAGCCTGCAAAAGCAAAACCAAGCATGCACAAGGCAGAGCTCCCATTTCCACGTGATAAAGTCCACCAACAGGAATAAAAGTACTGAAGGCATGCGAACTGGAAGCTATGACCCAAGCAAAAATTTTTAAAAGCCCCAAAACCTAAAGATGTTTTTAATTCCTTAAATAAGAAACAAAGCTTGTGAAATTCAGCCACAATTTCCTGTTTTTGACTTAAAATAAAATTAAAAAAATATTCTAGGTTTTCTACAAACAATAATCCAATCTATAAATTGGAACACAAGAGAGATGCTAATCACCTTCCAGAAAGATTCATTCCCTATTGCAGAATCCAAAATAGGTACCACAGAACCTGCAGCAATTTTGAGAGCTGACACAGAAAGGAAGGAAAAAGGGTTAAAGAAATAAAAAACAAACCCCACTGAAACCAAACCAAAACACAACACCCAGCTGCAAACAACTACAATGAAGGGCAGTGTACAAATAAACATGCAAATATCTGAGAAGTAACAGTGTGATGCTTTTCAGCCATAAGGACACAGTCTTTCAGCCTGCCTTGGGTGGTTTTGGGCAGGGATGACAGTGGGTGGCATGCAGGGACTCAGCAGAGAGCCAGGACCAGCCAGGGCCACCCCAAAGTCCTAGGTGACATGGACAGAGGATCTACTTTTGCTCCCCTTGCTTTGACAGCAAAACCCATACAAGTCCATGCAGCTGGCAATGGCAGGGCTTACTTCCCACCCTGCAAAGGCAGCCTGGACTTTGGACCAGTGCACCAAGTGCTTATCTGCTTCCTCCTAACGCCCCGCGTGTCACCAGAACCCATGAGACAGCACCCAGTGCCACTGACACCCGGGAATCCTACTCTGGGGTGAGGGGAGCAAAAAGCAAACCAAAGCTCCACACTGAGAAAAACAGCCCATCTTCTCATGTTGCTTAGCATCCCTTCCTTAGGTTGTCTTTGGTTTGGTTTTGGGGGCAGAGAGGGCAGGAGTTACGACTTCCGGTAATTGAAGGTATAAGCAAAGAGATAAAAATTCTTACGGGTTCAGGTGTAGCAAAGTCCAGCTTTAATCTAAAAGTTGGCTCATGCCAGGAAATCAGGCACCCTCCCCTGCCTCTGCACATCCCCATTGTTTCCCAAGGAACCTCACAAGACAGAAAGCTGAGTTTTGGACTGCTGCTATCAGGAACGGCTAAAATACGAGGGCCAAGGAAGAGCGAGTTCCCTTGGGCATGCTGCCCATCCAAACTTGCCAAGGGCCTTGAGCCCTGCCCAGCACACCCCACAACCACACCGACTGCCCTCCCTCGCCACTGAAGCAAATACCAAGGTGTGTACCAGGCTGGTAAGTGCCCGACCCCAGCATTTAGATGAGGGCAACCAGGCAGAGGCCTGGTTTGGAGGAGAACAGTTTTCATCCAGCCCATGCCCCATCTACCCTCAACAGTGCACTGCCAGCCCAGAGGGTCCTGCTGATACCCCTGGCACCAAAGGCCATCATCCTTCCATCCACCAGTGAGGCTACATGCAAACTTCACTTTCATCCAGGCAGGGACAGACCTTCCCCAGGGACCAGAGCAAAGCAGGTTTAACTCTTTTGGTTGGCCCAGCTCCCTCAGGTCCTGCTTGATTGATGGTCAGCTCCAGGCAGCATTTCACAGCATTATAGCTCACTTGAGGGCCAACTTTGAGGGTCTTTATCCCTAAAATTCCCCCTTATTCAAGCAAAGGGATACCTGTGGCCTTTCTATAAGGCCCGAGTATCCAGCCTGGCCTATGAGGGTCAGACCTCCAAAACACTTCCAACAGCATCACGCTATTCCTCAAAACAAACCTGCTGACACACGAAGTCCTGCAATAAGAGAGGCCTCCTACCAGCCTTCGTTCAGCCCCAGGATGAGCGTTTAGGAGCTGGAGACATCACACACAAAGCCAGTTACACAACACCACCAAAACCAGAGCCCAGGTACGGTGAGAATCATTTGCTCGTAGGATGCTCCCCAACTGCAAAAATATTTGCTCCAGTAGCCTTGAAGTATTTAAGGAGCAGCTTTTTTTTTTAAAAAAAAAATCCCAATCCTTTACTTCCATTACTCCATAAAACAACTAAACCAACCCAAGTCCTCCACGAGCAGACCCCAACTACCAGACTGCCCTTGCAGAACAGAGGCGCTCCCCACGTGGCCACATCCTGCTGCCCCTCGTAGGACAATTAGCCTTAATCCTCGTTAGTTCTGTACGTTTCCTTTAAATCCTGTTACCACATTCCTCCGTGCACTCAAGCGCAACTCAGCCAGCCTCTGCCATGGCGGCGGTGACGGTGACCCCACGGTGCCTCCCGGCTCCTGACCCGCCAGAGCCGGACTGATCCCAAGGGCTGCAATGCTCCCAGACTAATCTATCTTCAATGATTAGTTCTTAATCGGGAAGGCAGATGTGAACGAAGGGTGCAGATGAAAAGAGAAATGGGGAATGGGGTTAAACAGGGGGGAAAAAATTAAGTATTTTCTTCAAGGAAAGGTTCCCCCCTCCACTGCTTTAGGAGACAACTATGAAAACCTTGTCCAAAAGCAGCGTTTGAAGTCTAGCTACTTTCATATTTATAACATTTGAGTCACTCCAGAAAACCTCCGCCAAAGCAGACTGAGTTGGACTACTACATTCATTTATTTTGGAAGTTTATCCAAGCCTTTAGTTAAAGATAAACAACACGCCTGGATGTGAGAGAACATCAGAGTGAGCTGCCAGAGCGGTGGGGAGCTTCCACCTGCTTTGATAGCACAAAGGCACAAAGATGGTATCAGCACGACCCAAAATGTACCTATTCCTTCCTGGAGAGGCATGGAGAAAGTGCTGGGAAATTACTGCCTGTCCTTGGGAAGCATTCTTGCCATACTAATATTATGCAAGGGATTCAGCTTCAAAAATCTCAGGCACAATAAAGGCATTTAGACCCACTTCATTCATGTCCAACAGTTAATAGGTTGGAGCTGTAATTCCTCCGTCTGTGGGCTTGGGGGTGTTTCAGTCAAATCTGTAAAAAAAATACATGTATTACAGCTGCTCCCTTGAGCTGTTCAGAATGTAGGAAGCACCTTCCAGTCCAAAACAGACTGAAAAACAGAAGAAAACCCAGATTTTATCAGGTCTCCACTGACCACCAAAGCCAGTAAGCACATCAGTATTCTTAAACCTGCTTCCAGCAGGGATGTGGGGGGAAAAAAAGTGATGGATAACACATCTTAACGCTCAATATTTTTTAACATGCCCATGGAAAACCCTCCATAAACCCAAAGTTTTACAGAGAGTAAATGTCTCAAGAGCAGCACCTGCACATCAAGACTATGTTTGGAGCCTGCTACCCTCCTCTCAATTTAAAGTTTAAGGCAACACCAACACACACACAAAAAAACGGGTTTTTCTTGGGAAAAGCAGATCTGAAAACACATGGTGAACACATTGCCAAATCTGAGAGACACCCCGAAAGAGCAACAATGCGAACTTTTGGGACTTCAAATAAACAAATTTGAACTAATCAATCTGCAAAGTCTGTTTTCTATTTGTGGCTTTGGGTTTGCTGTTTTATGTTTCTTTTTTTGGTCTTCGTTGTTTGTTTGCTTTCAATTACCCCAACCCCTCCTTATTCTAACCTCTAAAACTTGCTGTGCCGCGCTGGCCAGGAGGCAGGCAGCGAGACACCATAGTCATGCAATCACAAATGTGAGCTGGAGGATGCTCCTTCAAAAGCCATTGGTTTTGCTCTAAAATGAACTTTTTTCCAGCACGTTCCCCCACGGCAAGGGTGTAAGGATCACAAAGGGTACAGCATTGGCAGCTTGGCTTCCTCTCCTCTGGAGCAGGGACTATTTGCTGTTTCACAGGTCATCAGGAGGTAACAAGCAAAGCTTACCAGATGTGGGTTTTATCACCTCAAGTGGAACTACTATTTTCTTTATGGGAACCTTGGTTTTTAAAGGTTTTTATCAGATCACTGTGATTACAAAAGCTTCACTTACATGCTCAAAAAGCTCCTATAAAACCTCTAGTTCAACGTTTATTTGGTCTAGGTGGTTTTCAACTTGGGGGAATGACTTGCAGACACAAGTAATTTGTCCTATAAGCTCTGACTGACTAGTCATTCCGTGCCTTCGAACCGCACCTGCCTTCTGAGCAAAATTCCATCAACTCACTGACCAAAAGATGTTCTTTTAAGAATATTTTAAAAAGAAAAAAGGGGAGGGGAAAAAAAAAGCTCGCAGCAAAAAGGAAGTTTCAATTACTTTGTGAAATCAAGCAGAAAAATTAAGATCCAAGCAAACTTTATTAGCTCTGACAAGCAAATGCTGATGCCTTTGTTTCCGATGTGCACAAAACTTTTACTGAAGAGGGGGTGTACGTATGCTTTTGGGTTTGATTTTCTTTTCCCCCTTTTAAGCCACAGAAATATGCTTTTTTTTTTTTTTTTTTTTACAACACACTTTGCTACAACCAGGGTTTTGTGAAGATGTTCAAGTGAAGGAACTGGCACAGAGCTATCACAAAGCAGCTGATTCTTCTCTAAGCATCCACCAACTTCACGACCACATTTATCTGTGG
This sequence comes from Hypotaenidia okinawae, assembly GCA_027925045.1. NCBI lineage: Eukaryota > Metazoa > Chordata > Aves > Gruiformes > Rallidae > Hypotaenidia > Hypotaenidia okinawae. The sequence goes on from BSDF01000004.1 coordinate 12,104,771, forward strand.
AAAACTCACATTAATAAGCCCTTCCCCTGTTTGCAGAGCTTGCCAAGGACATAACAGTGCAGATAACTTCAGAATTTAGAGCAGGTTAAGAGACTCCAGAAGGAGATACGCAAAAGGCCAGATTTCCAGATGCATTTTGCAACCATGCTGGCTTTTTTTTTGGAGACACTTTGGCTCTTATGAAGCATTTCATATTCAGTTTGTGGTCTGCGCTCCAGGGCGACTGGAGGGGTCTGTGGAAGCACACACATAAGAATTGGTCTGAAGCTGGTGACGCAGGAGGCTGCACACCCCCTCCCGCTTTGAAATGAATTTTCAGAGGTCTTGCATGCTAAAATAGTTTGGGAGAGCTATGCTGCCCACTGCCCCATTCAGCCCTATGGAGGTCCTGCTGAAAAAACCATCTCCTCTGCCAGAAATCCTCCTGGTCACCATCTCCCTGAGGGCAGGTAGGCTCCAAGCTGGTGGAGCACTTATTTCACTGCCATCCCATCCCACCTCACCACCGAGGACCAAAGTCTCATTTATTTAGAAAATAAAGTTCAGTCCAAGAGCACGTCCTGGGCAGACATAAATGAGACTTCAGTTATAAGCAGAAACTTTTCCACAAGACATTTTCATAACAACACGGAGACCGTTTGGCACCAAACAGAAGGCAGGGCATTTGCACTGCTCCATGCTTGCAGCTCCCTGGTTGTCCCCCCAGCTTAGCTCAGTGCAGGATGACCACCTCAGCCTGACACTAGCAACCCCCTTTCTCTGAAGGCCAGATCTCCAGCCTGTCCCACTTTTAAGACCAATATTTCAGTTGGGAAGGTCCCACCGCAGAGCAGCTTTCCAGAATCGGAGTTTGGAGGAGGCACTGCCATTAACCCACAGATGTTTCTCCACAGCATCACAGCCATCCCTCCATTTTGACCTTACCTGCAGGAAACCACGCTACGTTTCACTACGTAGCTGTGCACTATGAACACCCAATAAAGCAGTACATTTGACTCACAGTGCCTTTTTCAGCCTTGCCCACAAAGGCTTTTCTTGCTTCACTGGTGAGCCAGCAATGTTGCCAACCCCTCACCCCAACCTGTCTTCCCACCAAGGAAGGCCACAGACAATGCTGCTCTGCCCCATGTTTTTTTTTCTGCTCACCACTGTAGAAACAGTTCCTTAATTTCAGGTGGACCAGAAGATGGCACTAATTAAAGGTGTTTCAGAAATAATTAACTCCCATCAATCTGATGCAAAACAGGGTTGGGGAAACAAGCCCAGATGAAGAGCTCCGGAAAGGACAGCCAGCACAGCTCCATCTCACAGCAACTCCTCCACTGCAGCCAGAGGACCAAGGCATGCACACGTGCTTCCCAGCACACCCTCTCCCCAATTTCCCAGGCACTGGGGCACGTGATGGGTGTTTTGTGGCTATCAGGTCCTGGCTTGCAAGGTCATCAGAAGAAAGGCTGTCCAGGAATTTAACAAACAACCTGTTTGTATGATAGTGTGTGTGTGTATAATAAAAAAAAAGAAAAAGAAATTCATACGTTGCAGGACACCACAATTTGAATCACTTTCCATTTTTAAAGGTTAAAGAAAACCTCACACCACATGTTGCTGCAAAAGCCAGGAAAGAACACGTTCCTCAAAGGGGACGCCAGCACCAAAAACAAGGAGGTGGGTCAGATTTAAATCTAAACAGGTCCACCACACATCCATCCTAGGGCCACTGTTTATAAGCAGAGAAAGGCAACTTTATACACAAAGATCACACACTAGTCGTTGCTGGCTGTTCCCAGGAAGAAAAGCTGCTTTTCAGCCAAACCTTCTGAAAACTGTTCATGTAAATAGGACAAACCTCCAAAAATGCACACGGCTGAGCCTGAAGCATCACATGGAGGAAGGCAAATAAGCAGCACAACAGGAGACGGGAAATCCAGTGCCAAAAACTCAAGGTGCAGCTTCCCCCAGCCCTTTGAAATGCCCCTGAAATGGGGCCACCACACACAGCGAAGAGCCAGGTGGAAACCTTCCCTCCAGCAAGTGGCACAGCCCCAAGTTTAGCCTCCCTGAAAAACAGGGGTGCAGGCCCCTTCCAAGCCACAGAGAGCAGGAGGAATCAACCCCTTTATAGCAGGCAGGCTGTGGGGACATGGCAGCACAGCACCCTAGGGTCACTGCCTCCTCTCCTGGGGAGATCCCATCTCTTGGGAGCAGGCACTGGGATGGGAGTGGGAACCCATCCCAGCACCCTGACAGTCTGCAAACTCCCATGCCTCAGAGTTATCTCCCCTTAAACAAGCCACCTCAGAGCTAAGACCACAACTGAGTTCATAAATAAGATTTTACCTGGAAAAAAAAGTGTTCTTTTAAGGTTTTGCCTGCTACTCCCACCAAGCATGACTTTTTTAACAGCCCAGGCATCTGTTGCAGAAGCCACCCAGCTTGCACAAGCAACACACTGTGCTCAGCCAACACAACACAACTGACGTCCAAAAACCCATCTCACTGCCCAGACTCCTGGTGCATTCCCAGGTCTGGAACCAGGAGCTTGCCAGCATTTGTGGGAAAGGCGAGGCTGAGTTGTTTAACCTTCCCTGGACCAGACAAGAGGAGCAGGAGGGTAAAGATTAAGATAAGGGCATCTCAAAATTAAAAATCCCTCCTTCTCCCCCTCCAGGATGCCTTATCTACCCCTCTCCCCAGGGCAGCTCTGCACACTGGCCTTATCTGCAGCAGGTCCACACGAGTGTTGCTCCTCCTCCTCACATTAGCACAGATAAATCTCAGCATCTTTTCAACAATTTGCAAGCCAGCTTCTGCACCACAAAGTTTATTTGAGCAAAATCCTCCCGGAAAGCAACAGCGGCATCCCAGAGGAAGGACACAGCTGTGGAGGACAACTGCCTGCAGAGAGGACAGAGGAGGCCACTTCAGCCTTTAAAGCAATCACTTCAGTTTCCTTACCCTCCTTTCAAATACATTTCACTGCACAGCCATGCAACTCTCTGGCAAGGTGGCAACTGTGGTGGGCACAGGGCAGGCTGAGCTGCTCTGCATGGAAACATAGCATCCCTCATTCCCTGAGTCTGAGGTGGCTCTGCCACATGTTTGACGGCTCACACTGCCCATGCAAGCTGAGCCACGCAGGCCCTGCCTCCACTTCTGCAGAAACCCTTTCCTAGGCTGGAAAGGGACCCAAAGCTTGGATCTGCCCTGCAGCCACCAACAGGCCCTACACCCACTCGGGAAGGTCTCCTCCCCTCCAGCCAACGCGGGTTTACGTTTTCTTAGGTATCTGGAAAATAAAGTAAGCCTGGGAGACCTCTGCCTTGGGTATCACAGAAGCTTTCCACCTGCAGACCTGAATTTTGATGCCCTCTTATGTGCAGCAGCCGGGCCTGTACAAACAGCTGCCCCGGCATGGTGCCCTCTGCTTCGGTGGGGTGGAAAAACAACACGCCCCACTGAAAGCACCTTATCATACCAGGGGACAATTGCATCAGGGCTTTTGCTGGCAGGCATCGAAGGGGTTTATTTTGTCTTTTTAAGCACAGCCCTGAGCAACCTTGGGGGGAGGAATGAGTGCAAACAGGATCTTTGCCATCCACCTCCCAGGCAGTACCATCTGAAATCCACCGGCTGGAAAGCAAACAGCCCCCGGCATGCTGCTGAGCCCCAGGGAAGGGACGGTTGATTAGAAGGATGGGATGCATTTACCAGTTGTGAGAGTCCTTCCCAAGCAGGGAGAGGGGCTCCCAGCCTCCCCTGCCGCCCGCCGTGCCATCCCGGCACCCTCCGGCAGCAAAAACACTCTATAAAAAGTTTGTAGCTAAAAAAAGCCCGGAGGAGAGACAGGCAGTCCCCGCAGCAGAGAGGCGCTTAGCAACCCACAGAGACACGAAGAGACACTAACAGGGCCGAGACAAAGATCTGGCATGGGGGCTGCTGCTGGTGGTGCTCCTGCGTGGGCCGGGTGTCTCCAGGGGATGACTGAGCAGCTTCCCACTGTGGGGATGAACCCGTCCTGAGGATGCAACAGGGTCAAACATGCCAAGAACCATCCGGAGAAGCACCCGCAGCAAAGCTGTGAGGGGCCACCCTGGTTCAAACCCACGTGGCTGGGGCACAACCAGAGGGATAAACACAGATCAGGACAAAAAGCACACAGAGAGGAGAGATCCAGGAGCCAGGAGGTCTCCCATGGAAGCCCAAGTGGTGACCACGACCAGTTCCCACGTGCTTTCAGTACAGCCAACCATCAGCATTTCTGCCCACCAGTGATGACTTTCCTTATTTTAAACTCTTAAAATAAACAAACAAACAAAAAAAACCACCCAAGTTTCCCATTCTTCACCACCAAAGCGAGAGGCAGGGATGGGAGAAGTGTCATCTTCCAGCTCCAACACCCAGGGACAAAAGTCTGAGCAAACACTGAAGCCCTGCAGCTTCACCTGAGCCCCCAGGTAAGAAGAACATTCTCAAGACTGTGGCAGGCTTAGGAACAGTCCCCCTTCTGCTCTCGTGCTATTTTCAAACAATGACATTTTTTCCAAAACAAAGTGTTTTGCAATCCTTAAGCAATCCTTTCATTTTCCAATAAAAAGTGAAATTCTCTTCATTCTCCATCGGTCGAGACGCACAACCACAGGCACAACCACCAGCTCCAAATCCACCCACCCTGCAGACATCCACGTCAGAGCCCTCTCCCCAGGCTCCCGCACTGGGCTGGCACTTCTGCTTGCAGAAGATTTGGGAAAAGGTTAAAATTTAACTTGAAACGCTTTTACTGAACAGCCTGACTTGTCTTCTGAACCTAGCTCCTGTAATGGAGGGATTTCACTGAATCTATTTAACTTCCAAGTGTGCTGCTTCAGCCATAACTTGTTTCCCAAAAAAAGAAATTGCTTAATGTCTCAGAATATTAACATATATCTATTACCTGAAAAGCCATGGAGCCAAAGATGACCTATTTCTCATAGCAACATAAAGACTTCCAGGTCCTAACAAAAGGCACAGGAAAAGTAGCTCTACATCAAAATGTAACTGAAGCAAACACAGAAATTCGCTCTGAAAGAAATTAATATGAATCAAACCCGAAGGAAGCGGATTTTGTGGCACAATCCTATGTTAACTGCCTGGTAGTCTCCCAGACTGCCAGTCTAAAGGCAACATGCAGTAGAATTTATGTTCTGCCGTCACTCAGACACACATCTGGTGCAAAGGCCCAGGCTTTAAAATAAAAACCCAAAAACATTTCTAGAAGAATGCTGCAATTTAAAAACAACACCCAGGAACAAACTGGGATTGAACAATTTAATCCCAGAAGACACAGAGGCACGTCGACGGATCCAGCTAGGAGAACACAAGGGGTTAAAACTCACGTTGGGCTCACGCAGCAGAAGCATGAAGAGCCTATTTAAAAAGAAGAATCAGAAATAAGGAATTCTGCCAGTTTTTACCCCTGATAAATCCGCATTCCAGTCTGTCAGCTATCTTGTTATCCCCAGAGCTGCTGAAGTGTCTTTGGCTGTAACTATGCATGACTCCGGCTTTGAGTAATGGAAATAAAGTATGTGCGTTGCAACTGCAGTGTTCCTTTTCTGGGGTTGGGAAAAGAAAGGCAGAGCAGGAGGAGATCCTAGAGGAATGCAGGGATTCTGTATGGGGAAGCTGGAAAGCAGCTCGCACCCTACATTAGCTGCTTACCACACCAGACCTGCCAGGGGAAGGATGCCTAGAAGTTTTAAAGGGATGCCAAGTTTTAGCCTAATACAGCAGCTTTTATTGTCTGCAACAACAAACAAATAAATACTCTTCCAGATTAACAAGTCCAGTTTAGCTGGCAATTCATACCCAGCAAACATTTGGAAGCAGTATTGTAAAATTAAACAAAGCTATCATTTACAGGAAACCCTGCCTCGAGTACAAATTATAGAGTTGTTAAGTTTATCTGGCAATGCCTTACCCCTGAGTGCTATATAATTATTCCTAAATCTTTCAGGAAAGAATGCAAATATTTTAAAGCCGTAATTCATTGACAAGGAGGAAGTCTCATTTAACCTTTTGTGCATATTTTGATACCTAGAAATTATCCCCAACTCGCCACAACTATTTTTCAGTATCCTCTTGAGCTGACTGGCAAGCAGGAAGGTCCTCAGGTTCGGCAAGGCTGGCTGGGAGCACCAGGCTCACCTGGCACCCTTGCCCGCTCACAGGCTGTGTTTTCAGAGCAGTTGCAGGCTGGTTTGGAGCAGCACCATGCCAGCCAGGCTGTTCCCCGTGCAGGAGCCTTGCCGGTAAGGGAGGTTTCAGGCTGCTGAAAAGGCTGGCTGTTCTCACGGGGGTTATGGCAAAAAAGTGGTATAAAGGAGCCTTTAATAAAGTGGAGGACTGAGTTATGCAGGGCTTTGCTAGCTAGGCGCCTGCCATCGGGATCTCCACGTCCCTTTGGCAGCCTGGATTCAGCAGGGCAGGAACAGCCTTGAGACCCGTCCTCCTTCAAACCTCCTCCACCCACCAACCCAACTAGTCCAAATTAATTCACTTTAATTAGCAGATGCCACGTGGCTGAGAGCAGTGCTTTCCCCAACCCAAAAAAGTGAGTTCTGTTTCACAAAGGAGAAGGTGGCTAACTCATCCCCTGCCCCAAACCTCCTTCCAGCAGCCAAGCCCTTGATCTACCACAGCCAACAGATCATTTGGGGTCTATTTCTAAAGAAATGGTCAGGGCAGCAGGAGGGGAGAGAGTGCGCATCCCCCCTAGGACAAGCAAGCAGCATCTCCAAAGCCACACATGCAGCCCCCCACCTTCTTGATGGTACCCGCTGCCCCACAGGAATGCATCCTGCTCTGGAGCATTATTGCATCCACAGGGTCAGCTCAGCCAGCCGTGCCCTGCCTGCCAGCACTCAGCTCTGCCATCAGGACTGCTCTGAAACCGTAACACGGCTGCTATTCAGCTCAAGCAGGAAAAAAAATAAAACACAACACAACCCAAGAAAACAACACCCAGCCTTACCTTTTCAAAAGGTAGGACTCACACCATTGTATTCTCCTCACAGTGACATTATTTATTTAATAAGAGCTCAGCAGTGGGTGTTATCCACCCAGCAGCTTCCCGGCACCACTGCTCGGATGGCAGGATGGTGTGGGAAGCAGGTGCTGGCACAGCCTGTGGTACAGCAGCACCACCGCTCACAATTACTCAGACACATGATGCAAACAAGTACAGTAACAAGGTAAGGCTGCAGCAGCTAATCCAGTAGCTTTGTCCACAAACAGTATCCATGATGGGCATCGATCATCATGGATTGGTGCTTCTGACACGGTGGGACTTGGAGACAAAAGGACCCGGGATCTTCCTCCCAGTGGAAGCAGGGCAGTGGATCCCCTTCCTTGCCAAAACTCAAGAGTTTCTAGAATGAAGATGAGCACTGTACTGAGAAATCACCCACAGTGGATTTAAAAGCAGCTCCATTAAGATCCTACAATGCTCCAAACCGCTACCTGGGTCTTTCAGAAGTTGTCCCAGTGATACAAGTCCCCTTTACCTCTCTCCATTGCAATGATGAGTTGGTTTGCTTCCCTCTGTGCCTGGAGCCAGAGAAGGGAGGCTGGCCAGGCTTAAAGCCCTCACCCCAGCACAAGCCCAAAGCTGTGCTCAGGGAGCAGGGAGGCAGCAGCATGTAAAACCAAACCAGCAAGCCACTGCACTAGAAGAAAGCAATCTCATTATGAGAATGAATAAAAGCAAACCACAATTATTCTGTAAACAGCACTGAAGCATTAGGAGACACTATCAAAGCCATTTTCCCCCCACTGAGGTGGGGGCGGAAACTCACACGGTCCTGTGGCACCCTCAGCTCCACCTCTGAACCAAGCCAAAACTCAGGAGGAAGTCTACCTGTTTTCCTCCACTCCAAACCAAACCAGTCGCACTGCTCTGGCCTCTGAACTGCATGCGAGGTCCCTGCCAGCTGCCCTCTCCTGGTGCCTCTGCCTGGGCAGGGGGCATTGCCACCAGCACCTCATCTGGCTGGGCACTCTGTGCTCCCCCAACCTACCAGCCATCACACCTTGGAAACCCTGAGGTGGGAAAGAAACATCCATCCCACACTACTCAAGCGCAAAGGTAAATCCCGCCTGGGTACCCACATGTACCTGGCAGGAGAATTATTTTCCATGAGGCTTATAATTGTGCTGGTTTCTTTGATCACATTAATGCCCTGTCTTCCCAAGGGAACTGGCCAGGGAGAGCCAGGGAGAGTGCAGGAGGTTATTCTTCCCCCTTACTGCCATCACACAGTCTCTCCCTATCAAAAATTTCTTTCTAATAGCACCCACCAGCACTGGGTGATGCTGCTTGCTCTTTCGTCTCCCAAGGGGCAAAGTTACCTTTACAACAACCAAGCAAGCTCACTCCCTTGTAAAGAGGATGCTGCCAGCAGGTTGGCTGTAAAAGACACTCCAACAAGATACCTGGCATTTGTAGAAGAAGCAAAAAAACTGCACCTCAGCCCAGTAAAAATCCTGGCTCCGTCTTCATGTTACAAGAATGCAAACCAGGCTGTGCTCTTTAAAGAGAGAAGAGTACAAAGAAGCAAAAAGTTCGTATTAAAACCCATGTAATCTTTTTAAAACACCATTATTAGAACCTGTAGCACCAGCCAAGAGTTATTTATCACCCCCTGTCATCACAGCCTGCAACACAGAGCTTTTTATACCTAACTGTCAATGCTACCAAGCTAAAGCCCCAGCTCATAATTTCCTAAAGCTGGCCCTCAGCTGCCAGCAAATCCCCTAAACCCTGGGGATTTGGGGGTCCAGAGCACAGCTCCTCCAGCAGAGCCACTGCTGGGGGACCAGCCACCCCGGGGCGATGCGACCTGGCACCAAGCATCCAGCACCAGCTCTGCAGGGTGCTTCAAAGCAGGGGGATGTTGTAAGTCAAGGTAGGTAAACAATTCTCCAAAGGTTATTCCAGCTTCTTCCAAAAGGGAAGTCAGCGGGCCGTAAAGGCTTTAACTACACTCTCTGATGTGAGCACATCCCTGGAGAGATGGACTGCAAGGTGCTGGGTTTTCACCGTGACGGTGGTCAGAGCTCCGCAAAACCCAGACACCCTGACACTTCATGTTTTCCTTGTGAAGTTGTTACTCTAACACACCCCAAAATCACCAGTAATTTCTAAAATAGCACTACAAACCACAGGGTTAAACTGACTGCACATTACTTTAACCCAAGTGTGACCCCTCGAAAGGAACAGCTATTGGATGCTGTGGTTCTGTAGAAACTCAATTACCAAAGCCAATTTCCTATGAGCATTTTAAAAACAGAAGAAAGCAAAAAAAAAAAAAGAAAAAAAAAAGCAGCAACAATGCAGACAATGTGTAAGGGGCACATACTTTCACCTCCCAAAAGCTGCAGCCTAGCCGGTATAAGAACAGTTCCTATTCCCACAAAAATGGTGAAACATATTTTAAACATTTCATCATTGTTTGCTCCCATCTGAATTTGCTTAACATCCAGACAATTCTCAACTTCTAAATTGGAAACATTAAGAGAAATACTCCTTTGAAATCCTTCGCTTGGGGGCAGCGCTTCTGATGGCCACGTACCTTTCCTACACCAAAACCAGCCAAGTGAGGAGGTCCCTCACAGAGGAAACTCACATACATCCAAAGTCCATCAGCTACTGACAGCAAAAACCACAGAAAATCTGAGTAGAATGACTGGGAGCAAACAGATTCTGGTTTTTTTGGAGGGTTTTTTGTTTGTTTGTTTTTTAAGAAAAAGTATTTCTAAGAGTGCTTCTTGGTGGGGAGGAGAAAATGGGCAATGCTCTCTACATTGGGAAAGAGAAACTACAACCTCAATTTCACATATAAAATGGACATTGGCAAGCCCTTAACAAAGTGTTGATCCCAACCGGTAGGTACCCCACACACGTTTTAAGCACTGATTCCGTCCCTTCAAGCACTGAACTTAGCCGGTGAGGTGATGCACCAATGTCTTTGGGGACCACCATCCCATCCCACCTCACCTCTCTCCCATAGGGCATGCCAGACTGCAAGGCAGAAACCAGTAGAGAAAAGCAAGGATGCCAGCACCAGCCAGAGCCATTTCTATAGGGGAAATGTCATCCTAAGAAAAAAACAGCATAGCTGCATCACCACAGAAGCAAAGCCCGATGACAACCTGCATGGCCACACCAGCCCTGTGCATATAAAGCCTCTGATGCCTCCCCATTAGCTCTCCTCTTACCAACACACTGCTTTCATCCAAGCATCTTTCCAGGACAGAATAGGGGTAAACAAGAAGAAAATCCCCAGAACAAACACAGTGCTTCAGCCACAGCCTCTGTGTGGCCGCACACACAGAGCACAGGCAAAGACAGACATAGAGGGCCCAAAATCACTGATAGAAAGGCAAAATAGTATCATGAAACACAAAGGAGAGTCTTTAACAAAAGAGGAAGCAGGTAAAACGAGCTACAACGAAGTCATTCTCCTTTAATTAAAATATTCAGCAATTAAAAAATATAACAACAACAACAACACAAGCAGCAGTTTTCTTCAAGACACACAAATCCCAGGAAACACCGCAAACCGCCCCTTCCAGGGCACTGGAGGGTTTTGCTATGGGGCACTTTGGTGTGAACACAAGGTAATTTAGGGAGCGAGGGGGAAATTTTCCTGGGCCCTCACATTGCTTAGCAATAGGAGAAGGAAGTTATCTTCATAATCTCAAAAGAAAGAGAAAGCCGGAGGAATGCAAGGAATGCGAGGAGGTTATTGCCCCGGAGACCGGAGCTGGCAGCCCACTCTCGCCGCCGGGGAGGAGATGTACACCCTGACCTCTTTGGCTAACAAGAATTTCCTTGCCAAAAAAAAAAAAAAAAGGAGAAGAAAAAAAGGCAGCAGGACAAAAGCAAGGAATGGGTACTGGAGGGGTGCTCCCCTTCTGGGAGGATTTGGTGCAGATGGGCTAATCCTGATGCTCCATCCTGTGGTTTGGGGAGATGTGAAGAATTGAGCCCTTGCAACCCAACAGACACAAGCGCGGCCACAGAAATCCAGTGGTGAGCACCCCACTGCATACTGGGGGAACGGCTGGGAGCGGAGGGGATGGGAGGAAAGAACCACACAGTCAACACCTCTCACAAATTCTGGCAGCCCTTCTCCATACACACAAGCTCCAGGGCACTGCCAGGGCTGGCAGCCCATTGCACGTAACCAGGATGATCTGCATGGGCCACCAGCCAATGCCACAGAGCAGGCTAAGACCATGGACATCGCCACTCCAAATAACCTGGGACTGTTCTTGCCTCCTGACACAGGTCCCAGCCTGGCTGGGCAGATGCTACCTGCCCTTCCAAGACACAGATGCTTATCCAGGACCTTCTTCTCTCTCTGCTTTTAACAGTGATGCTTCAGCCTAAACTTCCCTGACTCCACAGGATAAATACCACAGTGGAGGGGAGAAGCAGAGACCCGGAGCAAGCCCAGCACCTCACCATCATGCCAGCCTTGCTCTGCTGCCGCTTTAGTGAGAATAAAAAGTCTGTTGACATTCGAAAGCCACAGAAAATCTCCCTGAAACTACAAAACAGTTCCGTGTAGCTCAGGCCTCCTGCACAATGTACACACTTCTATTCAGCCTCTTAAAAAACAGCTACATGTCTAAGGAAACATCTGATAATTAAGGCAATTTTAACAATAGATAATAATTTGACTATGAATTGTATGGAATGTAATGACTGCTTATTCTGGCAGAAAAAACAGAACTTTCTATGAAGTGTCTGCCAAGGAAAACGATACTCCCACTCAGCCCGGACCACTGCAAGCAGTTGCTGCTAACCACATGCTTCGCGCTGCCGGCTGCTAGGACACAGCGTGCTGCAGCAGTCAAACAAAACCCCACACTGCAGATTTACAGAGAGAAAGTAGAGTCCCAGGCAAGCGGCCGCTGGAGCCATGAGTCAGCCGGGATCCACTGCTGGCTCTCACCAACACTCACCAAGCACCCTGGTCACCAGCACCGGATGCCAGGGTGCTTGCCGCCAGCTCCCCACTCTGCTGTTTCCAGCTGCTAAATGGCATTACAAGCCGCTAAAAATAGTTCAAGTGACTCTCTCGTTTACTTTTCCATACCAGCGCTTGCTGCGAGGACGCTCTCCAGTGGTCACCTCCCCACCCATGGGTGGCCAGGCAATTGCTCCATTAATCCATGTCAGGAAGGAGAAACCACCCTGCCTGCCAAGGACCACTGCTTTCACCGGTCAAGAGTCAATCCAACAGCTACTGCTGGTAGCTCCAGACCTTCAAATGGATGGTGAGGAGGACCAGGTATTTATTACCTGGTTCTTCTCATACCCCAAAACAAGCTCAGAAGCTGTCTCATGCAAACCGACTGCAACAGGCTCAGCAGTGCCAGACGGCACAAGTAACACGGTCCTGGATGCAATCCAGAAACCGTTTCTCAGTTGGAAGAGGCCACATGGAATGAAGCACGTGAAAAACTAAAAAAAGTCCTTGCTGAACTTCCCACACAAACAGCAATGCCAAAACCCAGCCTTCCTGCTCAACCAAGGCAGCACACCTGGGTGATGCATCAGCACCCAGCCAACAGCCATAAAAACAGGTCGGGGACGAGTGAGCAGCAGGACATCGGGGCACTTCTGCCAAAGGTACTTTGGCAAAATCCCACAAGTCCAAAAATCAAGGGCTAAGTGATTTCCTCCATCAAACTGCTCTCCATCACTCACAACAAGTAAACACAGCGATTTCATTAATTCAGCTTAAAGTTTACATTGAGCACCTTCGCTAATGCTGAGCGCCAAGCTCTGCTTGCACCCAGCTCCCCGCAAAGGCAGGCTCCAGGCTCACTCACTGCTCCCCATAGGACATCTTCCTCTCCAGCCTGCCTCCACATCACCATGAAATCGGGACAGCAGGGCCAGAGGAAGGCATTATGCTTCTGTGGGAAATTCACAGGTTAACTGGTAAGGCTTTACACCAACAGGCTAGAGGGGTTACCCCCACCTTTTCAATCCAGGAAAAGAAGCATCTATTTCTTCCACTCAGCAGGAAAAGGGAAGGAATTTCCATCCGTTTAGTACCTGAGGGCAAAAAGGAGCCTCCTGAGAGAAATGGTGTGGGGGTTTTGTTTTTAAATTACAGCCACCAACTGTGGGTCTCCGGATGCCTCCGACACTGGTTTGCTTTGCATGTTGTTCTGCGATCACACAGGACCAACCAGTGTAAGCAGCCCCTGCAGACGGTCACTGCCAGGGAGCTCTGCTCCATCACCACCACAGCCCCGAGACACATGGGTTCAATAAGGAATACTCACGTAGTGTCTGAACTATATGAGCAGCTACATGTAGGACCGAGACCTACCCAAGATGTGCCCTTGCCTCAGGAAACTCTTAAGTAATCTTAAAACCAGTGACAAGGCTGGTGCTCTCTCAAGCTCTCACCTACCAAGAGTCAAGTTTTGCAAACCATCCATCTACACCAGCTTTATGCAAGCACCGATCTCTCCTGCAACAGAAGCAGGACTGCATCTCCCCACTGCCATGAGCTTTGCAGCACATACACCACAAGGCTGTAGGTGCAGAGACCAGTAAAGATCACGGGGATACACAGAAGTAACAAAGGGCTATGACTTATGATAACGTTCCACGTAGATTTACAGTGATAGTCTGCCTTTCTAGTCCAACTTTGCACCTCTAACACCAAGTTAACATAAAAGGAAACAGCTTCTGTATGTTCTTCACTATAAATAACACATCACATAACACCTCTTATCAAGCAAGCAAAGAGTTGACCAGGTGGACGCTTCTCTCACCTTGCCATTTCTGCAGATTCTAATTACACCTGGTCTAAACAACTATTAAACTGGTCTCCTAGATAGTTACGGATGAGCAATAACCATCTGCGACTGAAATAGTAATGATACAGATAAAGGCTGCCGGAACGGGCCCTTTCTTGAAGGAGTGAAAAAAGCTGCATACGCTGCTCCAGGAGAAGACAGACATCACAAAAAAGCCCACGTGAGACACTGCTAAACCTAAAATGACTCCTGTGCCCATCCAGCAAGGGACAGTTTCACTTGCTGTCATGCAGCCTGGTGCAGGAGCACATCTGCCCACATCGCCCAGCTGCTTCACTCAGACAACTCAAGGCCAGTAAATCCTGCTTCAACAGTAAAGAAGTCACCACACTTACAGAAACAGCCCCGTCCCAGCTTTTGGAACACCTTTGTGGAAAGGCACTAGGAAGTTCCTGTCTGTGCACTGTGACCTAAAACATTTCAGTAAGAGAATGAGATGCAACAGCACAATCCACCAAACCAGCACAAAGACCTAAAGAACTTGATGGACTTGGGTTCATGCCAGCTTCCAGATGTTGTCACATCACCACCTCAGCCCGCTAAGCCCTTTCCAACCTTCTCTCCACCATGGTTTAGCAAGCAGAGTGGTGCCACCAAGCAGAAATCACCAGTTCCTGCCCTCACCCCGACGAGGTACCCGTCCAAACACACGCAGCTCTTTCCCATACACATTTATCTCGTTCTCACCGATTAGCCAGGCTCCCAGGCAGCTGCCTTTCCACTTCTCTTCCCCACCTGAAGAAAAACACACTGCTATCACCTGAAACACTGCCTGAAATCAAAGCTTTGGCCGAGTGACTCGTTTTTTAGAGACTCAACACACACCTTTCACCCTCGTGTCAGACCTCAGCCTCCAGTGTTATCATAGGCACCTTTTCCCATACAGCCCATAGCACCCAGGTTGGTTCCCTGTGCTGACCCCACAAAGGCTGACAAAGCACTGCACGCTCAGAAAGTTAAAAACTAGTGTTGGGGTGAGCAGTTACTGTCTGCGTACAGCAGCTGAGGGGCAAGAGAGGGATCTGGAGCCCCTAAAAACGACACACCAAATGCATGTGCCTTTGGAGGGGAATGTGAAACTGCAGAGGGTATAGCACCCCACTCAAGGTTTAACTTGAAGGGCAGTCACACTTTCAGTACAACACACTTTAAAGGTGTACACAGCCCACCCCCTCTTTTAGAGGCTTCCACCATCCTCCCCGAAACACGCCGCAGAGCGGGATGACATTTAAAATGTAACTTTGCAAGACCTGTTGCTTCCCCAGAGAAGCCAGACACAGGTTCCCCATATCCCTGGAACGGCAACATAACCCAGCCAGCATTCACAGCGTGCCTCTGCTGAAAGCTCTCCTTTTGTCAAATAATCTTACCTCGCTCATCACATTTCTCTGACCCTTTTATTTCAAAAGCACCGGGTCAAACCGACAGACCCATCAGCATGACCTACTCTCGACATCCTCCAAAAGCTCATCAAGTCATCTTCAACGACAGTATATAAAATAAGGACCAATTCAAAGCTTCCCAACACCAGGCGTACGAGGAAGCCTGATCCTGATCCTACACTGGTGAGGGCTGGACTCGAACCAAATCCAAGCCTATTTATTAGAGACCATTTCACAAAGCAGACAGGGTGTTTTAACCGCAACCAAGTCAGACGTTTCTCATTAAAATATTTCTCGGAGAAGTAAACGCACCCGCAATTTTATTCCAACAGATGTAGGCTAAATGCATATCATTAGCCTGACAATATAAAAAGCGCAACCAACTGCAATCATTTTAGTTTTGTCAGTAAAAGAAGGATAACGTATGCGTATCTGGAGGGCAGGCCAATGGTAAAGATTACCCCTCGCTTCTACCCTAGCCATCTAAAGGTATTTACTTGGGGTCTGTCTGTGTTGTGACAGTGTCCTAGACCGAAATGAATGCCTCTAACACTCGACATTTTTGAGCCATTCAGTCATGCATTTTTGTTATTGTTGAAAGTAGTGCGAAATTGCAGTGCATGAGCCGGAGTCCTTGGTGGTCTCCGAGGATTCCAGCTAAAAAGGCACTTCCTTTGTTCCGCGGAGAATGCGGTCCAGTAGGTCATTCAGAAGGGGAAATAAAAGCAGCGGCCCTGGGAGGGAGATGAAGGATGAAACAAAAAGAATAAAATGTTTTGGGGGTGAGCACATTAGCTACCATTTCCTACTGCTGCCGGCTGCGAGCACTCCCGTCCCCTGGATGCGCAGCTACCTCGGGACGAAGGTGGAGGGAAGAAAGGGAAAGAAAAAAACCCCAACAAACCAAAAACCCAAAAGCGAGAAAAGAGCGGCACCTGGGGCGGGACGGGACGGGACGGGGCCGCCGCCGGGAGAAAGGCAGCCCAAGGGCAGGCAGCTCTCACTCCGCCGCCGCGCAAACCGCGGGCCGGGTGGCGGGGCGCGGAGCCGGCAACAGGCGCGGTCCCGCCCGCCACCCCGGCACGGGGAGGGGAGGGAAAGGGAAGGGGGTGCCGAGCGCGCCGGGCTCCCGGGCAGCCGAACGGAGCCGAGTCGGGAGCTCCGCGCCGAGGTCCGAGCAGCCGAGCCGGGCAGCGCGTCCCGCTCCGGGCCGGGCCGTCTCCCGCGCCGCGGGGGAGCCGAGCCGGGCCAGGGGGGAGCCGGGCGCAAACCCCGCGCTCCGCGGGGCCGGGCCGAGCGCGCACAAAGGCGGCGGCGACGACGATCGCGACTCACCGTTGATCTCGTGGCTGGGCGCTTCGGTCTGGCTGAAGCCCTTGGCGGCGTACAGCCTCCGCACTTCGGAGCAACTTTTGGCGCGGGGCTCGGCGGCCAGCAGCAGCGGCAGGCTGAGGGCGGCTAAAGTGCAGAGGAGGGGCGGCAGGCAGCCGCGCCGCCGCGGCATGGTGCGGGCGGGCAGGGGCCGCCGGGGCCGGGCGAAAGCGCCCCGAGGCCGGAGCCGGCCCTCCGCCGAGCCTGCCCCGCCGCGCCGCGCAGGAGCCGCGCCCGCTGCCGTGCACCCTACTCCGCTGCGGCTCCGCTCCACTGGCCCGGCGTGCGGCGGCGCTCTGCAAACTTGGCCCGGCAGGAAGCACATGGGGTGGTGGTGGTGGAGGAGGAGGAGGAGGAGGAGGAGGGAGGCGGGGAGGGAGGCAGCCAAGCAGGATCGCGCAGGGCCGGGACAAGCCTCTGCAGCCCCCGGGAAAATCAGGAGCTGGGATCCGCCCGCCCAGCGAGGCGGAGCGGAGCCTGGGGCTGCCCGTCCGCCCGCCCTCTCCGCCGCCGGCCTGGCCCCGAGCGGCCGCCCCCTCGCCGGGCCGCGTCCCGCCGCTCTCGCTGCCCGCGGGGAGCTGGCCCCGAGCCCGCCGGCCCCGGCTCTGCCCGCAGCCGCTTCCCCGCCAGCCCGGGGACTCCGAGCTGCTCGCCTCCCAGCACGGCTGGCCGGGCGTGAGCATCCCCCGCCCGCGGGGAGGTCCCACCTGGCATCCCCGCCGCAGCCTGTCCCTGAGCTCCAAAGTGCCCCGCGAGGGAGAGAGGGAGGAGGCAAAGTTCTCTGGCAGGGGTCGGGAAGGGCTGGCATGGCAGGTCTTCCTGAACTGGAGGTGTGGATGGCTCAGCTCTGCTCCAGGCTTAATAGGTTCACTAAGATGATGAATTTTGACATCGCTGTGACAGGTTTGAACTATGTGCATGAAAGACTTGTCAAAACCGACTGCTTTTTTTCCACTCATCCTCCATTTCCAAGAGTTTGGCAGGGCAGAGGCCTCAGGAACACAAGACACCAAAGTGCTCCAGCCACTCTTCCTCCTTTGTACCCTGGTCCCTCACAGACACACTCATAAAGTGTAAATAAGTCCCCTCCCCCACCGCCCAAGCCCTTGAACCAAGGATTTAAGCTCAACAACTGCTGCTTGCTGCTGTTTACTTGAAAATCCCGTAAATAATACTGCAAGAATGACAGGCACTGTAATAATTTCACGTGGCTGTAATGCCACTTAAAGGCTCTCCTAAGGAGACCTTGCTCCCTGTCACCTGGCACTGTGAGGTCTCGATGTCCACGTCCCCTCAGTGTGGGCACTGTGCTGCTCCATCCTGCTCCAGCGTCCGTGCGTCTGTGCCCGGTGCTGTGTCTCCTCTCAGTGTAGTTTGCCCCACGACAGTGCAAAGTCATGGGGCATCATTGAAAAAAGGAGGAAAATGTGCAGTGTTTTACATTTCAATATGCCCCTTTATTATACTCATTTCTCTCCTTGCCACGCTGGGGAAGGACAGGCTGAAACAACAGCAAAGGAAGTTGCCAGCTTCACCCCCTTGCTCTCAAGCTTTTGTCAGTGAAACGCCAGGCGGGTCAGGAGGAAAAGACCCTCTATTCATTTCCCCGACGAGAGCGCGCTGACAGCAAAGCATGGCCACGCTGTCCCGCCAGGCACTTCTCATGGGAACAAGATGCTCGTTTAGCTCTGAGCTTTCCAGCGGCGATGGCGATGCCGGCAGCTCACCGCAGCCTTGGGGCAGCGCAAAGGCTGCTGCGATCGAGGAATTACACCAAAAGCAATGGAAAGGCACGTTGCTGCAGCCCAGCCTGAGCCAGGCACGATGGAGAGGCCCCTGCTATGGTGGGGCTTCCCCTCTGGCAGGGATGCAGGGAGCATCCCCTGCCTGCATGGGAAATGGGCCAAGCCGTCCCAAGTGGCAAAGCTAAAGTTTGCTTTATCGCTATTTAAGAAGTCTCCAGTGACAAACCCAGCCATCCTGCTGGAAAAGGGTGCAGGGATCTCAGTCACCCCGCTGGCCCTCCGGGGCCACTCACACCGCTGGTGAGAGAAGCCAGGCCAGAAGTTCTCATGAAGTTATAAAGTGTCCTGAGAGAGAATAATCCTCTAGGACCTGGCCCTGCAATGTATGACTGAGTTCTGGTTTTCAAAGCACTACCTCACCCTCCCAGCCTTTATTTGAAGAGACAATGTGAATTTTAAAGAGAACTCAGCAGGGAGCACTGCATTTTTTATTCCAAAGTGAGAGAGAAAACGAGAGTGAGAAAGTCTGTGGGGTTAGAGACAGCTTGCCATTTGTTGTTTCTCATAATCCCATACCTCGGCAGGATTTAAGAAACCTCCTGAAAAACACGGAGGGTTTTGTCGAATACTTGATCAAGTAGTTAAATCAAAGGCTGCAGCAAAACAATGGGACTGCCTGAAATTTTTCATGAAAAATTCTTTCTTTTTTCCCCTTCTTTTTTTTAAGGAACGGGAAAGTAGCCTCTCTCAAAAAGGAATTCTTTTTTTCCCCCTGAGAGTTTTCCCCCTTCTCCAGCATTTTCTCACATCTGGCAGAACCTCCCCAGCCCCTCACCCCAAACTGTGTGAGTAATTCCTTTTCCCCACTTCTGCCCCTTTCCCAGGAGAAAAAGACAGAGTAAAGCCAAGGGTAAAAGTTGCAGTTTAGTTTTCCAAAGACATTGATTTTTTTTCAGGGCAAAAAAACCTTCCGACTTCCCACCTCCCCCCAAACTCTGCTTTCTCCCCATGAGTTATTTCTGCCCTCAGACTTGCTGTTTCTTTTCCAGCCCTAGAAGATAGCCCAAGGCCTGCCACAGTGGCATGGGGTGCTCGCCAATGCTGGGACTCGTGTCCCCATCTCCCCTAGCTGTGCAGAGAGCCAAGCCCATGCCGCCTGCAGGGATTCTGGAGCTGTTTCGGCTCTGCCCGCTCACAAAGTTGGCTGCAATCCTCCCCTGCTATTTGAGGACAGCCCCACCTCAGGTGTTCCTGCCACCAGCACAGGCACTGCTGGGCTGGGCAGAGCCGGCTGTGGTACAGACCAACTGACACAGCCGCTGCTGGCCCTGGTACAGGAGACGGAGACAAGGTGACATCACCCGCGTTACGTCTGCATCGAGCCTCCTTCCAGCATATGCCATGGGCCTTGCACAACTTGGCATTTCCAATTTCCGTCATCTCATTCAGTGGAAAGATTGCAGCCCTGCCAGCGTTTTGGAGAGAAGAAAGGGAAGAGAAGGAGAAATCAGAGGATACCTGTCTGCTCCACAGTGCCTCTGTACCTTCCTCTGGTGTGCCACCCCTCCTCTCCAGCACAGACCCCCCCACCCCATCGTGCTGCCTGAGCCTTCATCCACACACCCAAGTTGTGTTGGTTTAATTAAAATTGCTTTGAATCCACACTGGAGGAATTGGCACAAACCCTTCACGGGGGTGCTGGTAAATCAGTATAAATCTTACTGGGATCGACCCAGCCCACGTCAGCGATGTCCAGGCTCATGCTAAAAATCAATACAGGCAATTCCCACCCACGTGGGAGTCACTGGATCAATTTTAACTCCGGGTTGGTGGGAGTAAGACCATCCTCTAGCACTGACAAATCTTGGTGGTAGAAAGGAACCCCAAGCCCAGCAGTGGCATCAATTACATCCACAAATCCCACTGGGGTCCCATGAGGGCTTAAGCTTTTGGTTTGATTTAATTCTGGTCCTGGCCAGAGGTCTGCCACAGCCCTTCGGCATTTCCAGTCATCTGTCAGGGAATTTACCAGAGGGTTGTTCTTGGCTAAAGATTTCAGATGTAGCCCGTTAGGAAGACCTGGCTGAATGCAATCCTTGGGCTGGCTATCATTAAAGGGTGATTAAATCCTACACTCCAGCAGGAAAACCAGGGCCATGAGGAGGTTAGGAAGTGTTGAAAGGGAACTGGACAGGCATGCCTTCCCAGCTCCAGCTCATCAGCAGGAGCCCTCTCACTGTAAACCCGAACCAGGCGTGTTCACTCCTCTGCAGCAGAGCGGCCGGGCTGGAGCGAAGAAGGCTGGAGTGGAAACAGCCTCCTTTGATAAAACTCCGAATGCCACAAATCTGGGGAGTGTTTAATCCGGGGCGTCTGTCATGGGGTTGGGGGCATTCTGCTGGTTGTAAAATGGCGCTCTGAATCCGGGTGTCAAATGTCCATGGCCTGATATTTTAGGGCAAGTAGATCCGGTGATTCGGCATGGCCTGATGTCTCCATTTATTTTTATCACTTATTTTTATCCCAGGGCTCCTTGACCCTGTCCAGCAAACAGAAACCTCCTGCAGTAACTGCTCCTGTCTGAGGAAGGGGTGGTTTAGCTCCTCGCTGCCAACACCCACTGGGCTGTGCCGTGCCACAGCAGGGTGCAAGGTGCTGTGCACATTTCCCAAAGCAATCCAAACCAATGGAAGGATGGTAAGAGGGCAGGGGGAGCAGGCTAAGGGTGGGGGAAGCAGGCTGGGTGTGCAATGAAGCTGCTGCAAGGGTTTCACTCGGGGTCCTGTGTCTGAACTGTTTTGCAACGTACCAGGCTTGCCTGAGACCACCTCCATTTTAGGGAATGCAGGACAAGAAGTCATCCCAGCTCTGTCCCCAGACAGCACCAGGAGGAGACCTGGGGACACACAGCTCTGAAGGGCACAGGAAATCACTGGCTTTCACAGATTTTCATGCCTGCACCTCCAGGCTCTCCCAAAAACGACTGTGTGGCAGATGGCTCTGACGTGTAGCACACTCACACCCAGCAGATAAAAATATTCCCCAACGGATCCCTGGCAAGCAAATGTCAGTCACTGGCACTCCAGAGCTGGTCATGACTTCCTCTCCTCCCTGCTCCTCCATCATGGCAGCACAAAGAGGGTCCCCAGGCTGCACCTCCACCACATGGCTCACTGGACTGATGCTGTCAGCTGGGCTGGTGTCCCAGATCCACACCAGACGATCCACACTCCTTCCCACAGCACAGCACAGCATCCCTGGGGACATGTCCCCATCCTTCCCACCGCAGGTGGCTAGACATCCTGTGGCCGTGTCAGCTTCCGAATGCATCTGGCTGGGTGGCAGGATGGGACCTTGTGCCTGCCTTACATAGACCTTTCTCAACCTGAGCTGCAGCCATGAAGTTCAATTCTCCATCCACACTTGCATCATCTTCCTATAGCCATGAAGCATGGGGGCGCACAGGGCAGAGTGGGTGGAGGGCAGGGGAGGAGAAGCATAGCATCCTTTGGGGCTGACAGGGGAAACCAGCCCACAGGTCAGTCTACATTTCCATCCCTTCCAAGCAGCAATTCCCAGCTCAGCCCTTCCCCAGGCCCTCTGAGCCATATTTACACAGACATTGACACCTGGGCAGCGTGTTTTTTTCTTTTTTTTCCCTTTTAATAGTTCAGTGGGTGCCAGTGGCAGCCCAGCATGGGGTGGGCACTGGCATGGAGGCATAGCAGGTTTGTAGGTGCTGCAAGTAGTGGCACAGCCAGCCCAATCACCCCAGCCTGCCTGCTTGGGTTAGTCTCGCCCATTAAGCACCCAGTCTCCCGGTTCACAGATAAGCATGGCACCCAGCTGGTGGGTTCCCAAAACACCAGAACTGCAGAGATTAGGACTGGAAAAAGCTTCAGATACCTGATGCTTCCCACTCTGGCCTGGCAGGACCAACCTTGAGCTGTCCCCTCCCTCTCTGTTCTCAAAAAATCCCTGCTCACCCCAGAATGCACAACCTCTCCCAGCTACTGACTCAGGATCTTATTGCAAAAAAGCGTTTCTTAATGGCCAACCTAAACCACCCTGGCCATGATCCAAGATGAGTATTTTTTTGTTTTCTTCTATCTCCTATACATGGAGAAAACATACCTTGCTCTCAGCAGAGCCCAGAGCTCTTGGAACGTGCAGGTGGCTCGGCATAGCTGGAGATGGCCCCAGTTGTTGTCGGTGGCCCTGCCAACTACGTGATCTCGGTTTTTGGAGACCTGGGGCAGAGGGGAACAACCCCATGTGCTGTCTGGAGCAGCAGGAAATAATCCCCTGCCCTGGAAAAGGGAGACAGGGGGAGAGGCAGGTTCAGAGCAGCAGACAAGCCAGCCAGCTGGCACTGCTTCTAGATGAGTAATATCTACATATTACTTGAGCTCCCCCGTGCCAGGTAAAATCCCATAGAGCAGGGCCAGGGGAAGAGGCAGCCCGTTGCTCTGCAGTTGTCAGCAAGACCATCCCAGTCCACTCCAATGCTGGGCATCACTGCTGATGGCATTTGCTCCCTCTGGGTGGGAGGCTGGTTTCCACCAGCAGTGCGCTGCAGGTCAAGCCATGCTTATCCAGGGATGGAGCTGCACTGGGATGGTCAGCAGAGAGGTCAAAGTTGATTTCTTAGGTCCTGGAAAGATCAGTGTGAGCTTGACAGGGGAAGCTCCAGAGGTCCTAATTACTGCACCCACTTCATCTATGGCCTTTCATTCCCCTCAAAGCCCTTCTACCTGGGCACCAGTCCAGCAAGCACTTCATTTGTAGGCATCTGCCTCATTACAGCAGGGATGCATGTCAGCGCCTTTGAGGATTTTGTTAGTGGAGGAGAGCAGAAGTGCCTAACCCCTTTAATATCACCTGGAACATGAGAGGCAAAACAGGTCAGCAACAGAGCAGGGCGAGCACTGGCTCTGAGCTGGATTTGTCCCAGTTCTGTTTTGCATGGGGCTTCAGTATCCATGTAGTAATGAAAGATAAAAATAAAGAAAGAAAAAAAAAATATTTCTTTTTCTCCCCCAGGCTCTCGCTCCATTCTGTTTAAAGGCTGTTTCAAAAGAGTTTGTAAACACGGAGTGGAAAGCATGTGTGCTTACATGGGTGGCAGGAAACAAAGCCTCAGCACAACTGGCACCACTGTGGACAGAAGGCATTGGCACTGCACACACCGCTCACCCGCTGGCTCCCCAGCTCAGCACCAGGGCTGGATGGGCTGATGTGGCTTCTCTCCCCAGCAGTGCCACACCAAAAACAAAACCCATGAAGGAGCAGTCCAAGAGAATGGGGTGCAGGGTGACTGCCTGCTCAAGTCCCGCTCCTTGAAGAGGAAGACTCATCCGAGTTCACCTTGGACCGAAACAGCCACAGCTCACATCCCCATCCCAGGTGTGATGCCCATCTGAGGGTGCAGCGCAGGGCTCTGAGGGTGCAAACATCCCGGCTCCTGCATGGATGCTTCTGGGCAGCCCAGGGATGCGCTGTGGGACCAAATGCTGCTCCTGGACTTTATGTTTTTGCCATTTGAGGGGGACACCAGCAAGGGGCCTCCGCACTCCTCCGGCGGGCCCATTGGACAAGCCTGCTCCTGGACAAGGAGTGCGGAGGCCACTTGGAGTGCGGAGGTCCTTGTCCAATAGGCCTGGGGCGCCGCGCAGGCTGCCAGACGTTCATGGTTATATCAGTACTCCTTCAATCCCTTTTTTTTTTCCTAATCTTTTTCATTCCGCTCTCGCCCCTCACCCCCCGTGGCTCAAATGAAAATATGCAAGTTGTGACTTGCGGGTAGTGAGCTGGGGGCTCGCAAGGAAAGCCAGGAAGGCGGAGGGAGGAAAAGAAAGAGCGATCTGCTCCAAGTGCCAGCAATTGTTTTTATCCTTTCCAGATGAAGGAAAAAGATCATGTTATTTGTTCGGCATAAAGTTCCAGATTTTCAGGAATGAAATCCGAGAGCAACATGTCAACAGTCTGTCTTGAGAGCTGGGGTGGATGGCGGCCTTTGTGCTCCCAAACACCAGCGGGGCCTGTACGCTCGGCTGCGAAAAAAAAGGCCCCATTCTCACACTCTGAAGTGGTGGCATTAGATATCAGCAAGATAATGGGCCCAGGGTCTAGCCCTATTTCTGCTCCCAACTGAACGGCCCCAGGCAGCTGGCTTTGATGTGCTCATTTATTTGCCTTTTCTGTTGGCAGATGATATTTTTAACCGATATTGCAGTTTGGGCACAGACTGGGGGGAGAATGCAGGGGAATGAAAGTAATTTTATTGCAATTGTAGATCAGGAGGGAGGGAAAGGAGAAAAAGAATTTTTTAAGTGTGTGTGTGGGGAGAAAATCAGCCATTTGTTAACCTGCAGGTTGGTGTTTCCTGCCGTAAATCAGCCGGACACAGGGACACACAGACACAGGGTCTCGCAGCTGGTGGGAGATCCCGCTCAGCCTGGGGAACCTCGAGGTGCTAGGGACCTTAGGCTCGCAGCCCTGAGGCATTTGCACTTGAATCCCAGGGGGAAAGGAGGGAGATAGTGGGGTCAGGGAGGTGGCCAGTGGCGAGATTCATCGGGGGCTGATTGATGTGCAGGGCGGCGTGGGTGGTCTCGCGCCACGGGGCTGGGAGCGTGCCCCACATGAGATGGGGATGGTGGGAGCAGCCATTGCCCCTTTGATGTGCTGCCCCAGCCATCCCCACCACGGAGGGCTGCGTGGCAAGGCCAGACATCCCGCACATTCCTATCCCCTGGAAATCCAGCCCATGGGTTGGGAGAGCCGGCAGGCTCCAGCCACATCCAGGACAGGATAGGGAAGAAAAGAAAAAAGGGGGTGAAAAGAAAAGGAGTAGAAGAAAGGACTTCTACTTTCCAAAGGTCACATGGGAGCAGCGCTCAGCATCCCCCTTGCTGAGGCTGGAAACCCCCTAGGATGACCGGTGAAGGTCTGGGCACAGCCCCATATCCCCTTCCCCTTGGGAGTATACTGAGGGGGTTGGCAAAACAGCAGCCACACAGCCCTTCACTGGGGAGCCTGGCATTCCACTGGCTGTTACAGCCACAATTTGTACCAAGTCAGTTCCACCTCACCCCAAAACAGCAGGACCAGGGATGTCACCTCTGTGCTATGCCTTGCTTCTAAATTTGCTGCATGCAAAATCACCATCTCTCCTTGCAGCACACACAACACCCTGCCCCTCACCCCCCCAAAAAAAAACCAGCCCCACAGAGCCCATAGTAAGGATGCTCACTGCAGGCTTTTGAACAAGGGGGAAGAAAACATTCAGCAGTTTTGGGTATTTATGGCCAAGCAGAAGTTCCCCATGAAAAATTTCGTTCTGACTCACAGCATCTTTGTTTTGGTTGAGACAGCGAAGCGTCAGGTAGCTGAATGCTCACTCCTCTTCTGCCACACAGGTCTGAAAGTAACCATCAGCCGTGCTGAGCTCTTGTGATTTAGGTTTCACAATACTTAACCTAAGTGCCCAGCACTTGAAATTGTCATCTCAGCTTTTTAAAGTAGAATTTGGGGTTGGGCTTTTTTCTTTCCAAGTCCTGCAGCTGCAGCGGGAAAGCTGAAAACTCACACCCAAAACATGCAAAACCAGATGGCAGAAATGGAACTCCAAATTAATTATTTCTTAATTTTAAAATTCTTTTAAATTTAATTTGGTTTCTAAGGCAGGTCTGGCTGCCTTGGAGCCTCATTCACCAGCTTGTACACTGCTGGGATGACGATACCATGACATTTACAGTGTTCACCAGCTCCTATGGGAGTTTTTTTCTAATGCAAGCCAGCCCACAGGTCCCAGAGACACAGGCACACTCCTTAAGCCACATCCCAACAGCATCCGGCGCAGGATGGGCCCCTCCATCGCAGGGCACACAGCACAGCTGCTGCCTGTGCATTGCCAGAGATGGGTTGTGCAGGAAGGAGGTTTGGCTTAGACCCTGCCAGCCCCCACTGTGTCCCACTTCTCGCTCTGGCCATGTCCCTTCCTCTCCATCCCTGGACCTCCTCTTTGCAGCACGCCAGACAAAGGGTGCTTCGGAGGCAATCTGCTCCCAAAACAGGTTCCCCAAAGGTGAGGTGAGGCAGGGATGCTTCACAGGATGCCCTCCTGCCTCAGCACCATCAGTTGTTTGGAAAAATGAGCTGTTTCCCCACAAAAGATGCCCTCTGTAGCAACACTGAGGCTGAGGGATGTTCTCAGCCTGCAACAGAAGTGTGCTTCAAAAGCAAGAGCATCTGGCTCTGCTCAGAGTGATGCTTTCAAGTGGAAAAAACATAAAAATGAAAGTTCTCATTGGCCTGGAAATCCCTGCTGGTGCATACCTGCCCAGGGCCTTGTGGAAGGGCAGGAGAGTGATGGAAAAGCCAGTGCCGTAAGATCACAGGGGGTAAGGCATTCGCACCTTCCACACTGGAAGAGCACCTTAGTGCTCATCACATTCAGGAACACCAAAAGCAAATTATTTCTTATTTAACACCATGGCCAACTGTGACTACTTTGGAATGACACACCACAGACTGCACAAATCCCTTGGCCAAATGCTCCCAGGGATGAGCTACATTTGTGGTTGAGACCCCCTGAAAGGGGCAGAGCAGATTTGGCCAGGCTGACATGGCGAGGAAGCATCTCCTCATCCCTCCTGAAAAACATGCAGTAGCTCCCTCTGATCTTTCGTTGCACCCCTGGCAGCAGTGATTTTATTGCCTGTGTACACAGCCAGCTCTCCCTCGGGTTTCACAGTGATAACAGGAACAAGGGGGGCAGGAGTGACCCCCTCACCAGCAGCCCAGAACCCGGTCTGCTGGCCACGTGCTGCCAGGAGCCCTGCAAACCATCCACACACCTATCCCATGCTGCCAGGAATAAGATCAAGAGCAAACAGCGTTAACCAAAATGCCAGGTTAGACTGTGTAAAAGAGGTGGTAAAAGCCATCTCAGCAGTGATCCGGGGAATCCACTTATCCCACAGCCAGAGGATCCTGAGCACCTTTAAAAATTCCATTAGCAGGTCAAGGTCACAAAGACCAGAGGCTCCAGCCAGGCAGTTGCCAGAGGTGGAGTCTGGCAGCCCATCAGGCAGCGGCATCAAGCAGTCTCCTTAGAAATAATTACATTATGGCTATCTTGCCTAAAATGACCATTCCTTAAACACTTAAAAAAGTTTCAGGCAATCAGCACAGGAGCCACACAGAGGTTTGAGGGGTGTATGGGTTGAGCTTGTCATTGTTATTGCCCATCACCTAAGAGTGCCCTCTCCTTCCCCAGGAGTTGTGGTGGTTCCTGAGGAGGGAGGTGACACTGATGCTTGTCTGGCAGCTACACACAAAGCGGCTCCCATGTCCCCTCCTTCTCTTGGTGCTCACACCCTACCTGCACCCCATACCAGGGCCTCCTAGCATGCTCTTACTTCTCCCTCATCCCTGCTCTGCTCCCCAGACCTGGGGTCATCAGCTGTGGTACCCACTGCCATCTCCTCCTGCATCTAGCACCCGCACCGCCCTAAGCAATGACCCTGTGGGGGAACAAGTTAGTCCCCAACTTCAGGGGGTTTCTCCACTTGTCCCTGGGGGAGAAACATAAATTAATAGTCATTAAATCCTTCAGCCTTGTGGTATAGCAGCATGAGGGCAAGTGGCAAGTCAGGGAATAATTTCCCCTCAAGATTGTGGCAGCACTGGAGCTGGGGCACTTGTGACGGGGTAGCCTCCCTTCTCTTAACTTTTCTTCCCCCCCCCATCTTGGTTTTTTTTGTGGTCTCACATTTGGTGTCTGCAGGGCAGTTTGTGCAAGTGCAGCACAGCTTATGCAGCACTGAATAAAGCAGCACGCAGATCCCATCTCCACAAACACAGCCCACAGACAGGCAGCGTCTCAAAGGTGCGAGACCCACGTCACTATTCATTCTTCCATCAGCGGATACATGGCTGCTAACTGTTTGTCCCCAAGCTGTGGGACACAGCTACCCTTTTCATGTCGGCTCATTTCCCTGTCCAGTCGCTGCCTGAGCGCTGTGGGTTTGAAAGCAATCCCTGTGAGGCTGGTGAGTATTTTCCCTCCCTAAGCAGCCTTTCAGTACTGGACCCCTGGACTGGTCCAGTCCCCCAGCAGCACCATTGTGGGATGGCTCAGGGCACGGGGCAGAAGCTGGAGCTGTGACTGTCCTCTCCCCATGGCTTTCAAAGAGGTGTTTACCTCTGCCAGGGCTTAAAAAGCAGGGGGTCACCATTCCCTAACCCAGACTTTGGCTCCCTCTCTCTCTGCAGGAGCATCTCAAGGTGTTGAGCGAGCACCAACAGTTTCGTAGAGGACAGGGTTCATTTCCTTCCTAGCAGCTGGTGCGGTGCTGTGGTTTGGGTTGAGGATGAGAGCAATGCTGATAACACACAGATGTTTTTAGCTGTTGCAAAGCAGTCAAGGACTTCTCAGGTTCTCACACTCCCCTGCTAACAGGAAGGCGGGGGTTCCCAGTAAGCTGGGAGTGGACACAGCCAGGACAGCTGACCCAAACTGGGCAAGGGATATTCCAAACCATGTAACGTCATACCACATGACATCACGCTCAGTACATAACAGGGAATTTGCCAGGAGGTGGTACAGCTCAGGAACTAGCTGAGCATCAGCTTCAGGTAGTGGGCAACTGTGCTGTACATCACTTGTTTTGCATTTTTTAATCATTATCACTGTTGGTAGTAGTCTCTTCATTTTCTGTCCTATTAAACTGCCTTTCTCTCAACCTGCAGCTTGACCTTTTTGTCCTTTTCAATTCTCCCCCCATCCCAGTGCAGCAGGGAGAACGAGCAAGCAGCTCTGTGGTTGCTTTAGCTGCCGTCCAATTTAAACCATGACAGTGCTTCAGGCACAAGAAGGACTAAAACACTCATGCCTTCTACACCCTGTGAGGGTTTTTCTCATATCTCCAACCTCAGAGACACCAAAAGGGCCCCAGCATGGCACTCAATGCAAGGTGCAACCCTCTTCCAGGAGAGGGTTCCCATCCCACAGGGCTGGAGCCCCGGAGATGGGGCAGGGTGGCCAGCAGCTGCAGGCAGGGCAGCAGAGCCTCTGGGACCATCCAGAAGACACATGGTTCTGTGTTGTGCAATAGGAAAACATGCAAGAAGAAGGACAGAAAAGGGAAAGCTTCTCTATTTCCAGGTTTAGGAAAGATTTCTGTTTTCCCAAACTCCAGCTTGGGTAATAACAACTCAGCCCCCACACCCTCATACCCCCTCCAGCTGCCTTTGTGGGTGCTGAGAGGAGGCAGCCACAGCACCCTGCCTCACACCTTTACAGAGTAAATCACATCCCTATAAATAACCTTAGTGATCAAGACTCTGCACCCAAGCCCACACAGCAGATGCTGCCCTTCACCCCAGCACCATGGGGAAGCAAGGCAAGACTTGCCACATACCTCAATCCATAGCACCTAGCTCAGAGCCCTACACTTATGCCTCCAGGTTGCCAGCTTCCCAAAACAAGGCAAAGCTAGCTGGCAGCAAATAGAGACACCACCATCCTACAAACCTTCCCTTGTTATAAGGTGATAAAAGGCAGCAATAAAGGAAAGAGCTTCCCCCCTTGCTGCCATCAGTCATTCATTACCAAATCAACACCCACCTGTAGACCCTACATGCAATTATCCAGGTTAATTAGTGCCTTTGCTCCCCAGCCAGACAGAACCTCCTTGCTCCATGCTGTCCAGCCTGGCCCTTCAAACCACCAGCATCTGCTGGAGGTACTGGCAAGGGCTTCCATGGGCCACTCAGGTTGCAGTGCTCAGCCTGGGCTGGCTCTGACGTGCAGCAAGGCAATGAGCAAGTCCTTTACAGGGGATTTCATGACACCAAGGCTGCTGACGCTGGTCTGAAGGCTCTTCATCCCTTGCTCAGCTGCTTTACCATCCTCAGCAGGAGCAGAACAGAGAAGAACTGGCTGATTGCATGTTTGGCACAATGAATACCAACATGTGGCAAGGGCCTTGCCAGAAGGACTGCGAGGAAGCAAGAAGCGTTGTGCCTTGTTGGGCTGGAAATAGCACCCCTCTCCTCTGATGAGACTGTGCACAGCAAAACCAGCCCAAATGCCTCTGTGGCACCACCATGGAGAAGTGTCTGTGATGGGTACCACACTTTGGAGCTATTTATCACATGCACATTGACAGGCAATAGCAGTAACTCATGCCACAGGTCTGGCACCCTGGGCCAAATCCTGGATCCTTCTGCAGGTTTCAGCTCAGTGTTGTGATTTACTCATGCCACCATCCTCCTTTTACTTGTTGTGGGTTGTTTTTTTTTCCCAGAAAAACATTTTTTTTTCCTTCAAAATGGAACAAATACACCCAATACCAGGAATTTTGCTAGATAGAGTCCAGATGACAAGTTCTCAGAAAACACTGTCAGCTGCTGATATTCAGCTTCAAGAGAGATCATCCAACATTAACCATAAATAACAAGGGCAACAAAATGTCTGGCAGATCTTGAAGTGACACGAGATGCTTGTGCTCCACAACAAACCCATTTCACACCACGGGAAAGGTCACCACTTTAATCCACTTCTGGGTGGAATGTACACAAATGTCATTCTTCTTAACATCTGTAATTAAACAGCCTCTTGCTTTGCTATCCAGCCCATGTTTATTTTCCCATTTTCTAACAGGGTGGATGGTAATATAATATGACACTGAAGGGATACAGGCTGCTACAGGCGGGCTTGCAACTTCTTTTTGGTGATTTGCCTGCAGAGATCTGGATGCAAAGGATGGTTGGGCTGTTTTCTGGATGTGCAGCATCTCTGTGCGCTGAAACACAACCAGCGAAGAGGACAGTGAAAGCAAACACAACCTACTGGCAGAGATCCCCACACGTGTTGACTCGTGAGCAGTTGTCAAGGTGGAGACAACTATGAGGGTGGAGACAGCTACTAAACTGGGAGATAGAGGATAGGTCTGTACTGTGATGGAAAAGCCTTGGTTTTCAACACCAGTAACGTGTTCAGGAGAAGTCTTCTCTGTCCCTGCAGCCACCAAGGAGCACCTGAGATAACCCCCAAGATTCTGTCATGCGGCCCCTCCTTTCCCACACAAAGTGCTCTCAGGTACCAGCACCAGCTCCCACCGCACTCCAGGAGGAAAAAACTCACAGCAGCAGGAGGGTTGGGTTTCTTCCCCCTCTCCAAACCTTTTGGGCTGCAGGGCTGGCACACACTTCACGGGGAGCTGGGATGGCTTGTGCAGGAACGAAACAGAGCACTGGGAAGGGCTGTGGGATACAGCGCTTTGCAGCCCGGAGGCGTGGATGTGTACTTCAGATCCTAGCATGCTCTCAGCAAAACAACACCAAGATGTTTATTTTCAAAAGGAAACAATGTTTGACAAAATAAACTGTATTTGATTAATACTGACTCCTTTGCTGTTGGGTTTTTTGGGGTAAAGGCAGTAAATTTGCTGACTATATAAACATGCCAGGGCTGCTTCATCTGCCTGTATCAAAATTTCAGTTACCTCATCTCTGGGGAATGTCCTTCAGTAACATTTTGACAAGCTTATTGAGGGGGTTGTCTGTGGGTTTGTTGCTGTGTTTCACACACACACACACACCCCACCCCTGCACCCATTTTTACCTCTTATTGAGATCTCCCATGAACAAGCCACAGGCTGGAGCTGGATACCTCAGCTGAACAAAACCCACTGCCTGTCTTCACACAGAGAATGTCACCATGTCCCTAATGGAAAACCCACATTCCCCTGCTGAGGACCAGTGAGCATCTTCCAATGTGATGGTTTCACCTCATTCCCCTCCAGCTGCGTATTTCATCCTCCTGACACCTCCATACCGGGCTCCTCGCTCACCCAGCAGGTAACACGCAAAGACAATTTGTGGGTTTGCTCGTTCCCAGCTGAGTCACCCCCAGTTTTTCACACTGAAAAATCCCTGGGTTTCTGGGAATGGACACCTGCTTCTGAGAGCTCACGATGCTGTAAAGCTTTAAGCAGCATTTGTCAATAATTAAGCTGCTGCACTACTGGAAAGCTAAGGAAATCTCTCCCAGGGCACCCAAGTGTTTGGGAACCAAATGGTATTTCTGAGCTGCTTTAGCTGAGGTGAGCTGGAGAGCCTGCAGGCAGGGTTTGGCCAGGAGAGACTTGGCCATAGCCAGATCCACCACTGAGCTACATGCTCTGAGGTTGAAAGGCAGCGTCTCCGCAGCACACGTGGCTGTTTCGGGCATTCTGAAGTCCTTCTGTGGTTTCCTGTATTTTACTTTAGTGACTTATGCAACATCCCATGTCTGGTCCCGTCCCCACCAGCATCCTGCTTGGCCCTCCTGCTGCCCCTTTTGCTCCAGGACCGCTGCCTCCCCAAGCCCCCATGTCCCACGCAGCTGCAAAAGTCTCACCATGGGCTGGCAGCTGCCAAGAAAGCCGGGCAGGAGGCAGTATAAGGCAGCCACCTCCTCCCCTCCCAACACAGCAGTCCCCAGCATACCGCTTTGCCAGGACCCTGTGCCCCAGCCAAGCACCTGCCCAGCCTGTGGATTCCCCGAAACTGCCCTCTGGGTTGGTGGCAACTCCTTTGAGTACCCATCACCCAGCATGCACCATCTTTGACTCTGAAGCAAATCAAAACACCTGACAGCTCAGGTTTGCATGTGTCCCTGCAACACGGACCCGCAGGAACACCCCTGTTTGCAGATGTGGCTGGTGCTCTCTGCAGCCTCCACACAAGCGGGATTCTGTTTGCCCCAGTGAGCCCAGTCCCACATCCTCGCTGGGTGCCGCTCCAGAGCACTTGAGAGCTCTGCCCGTGAAGATGAAGGAGCACTTCTGAAAAACTCCCTGAAAACCAAAACAGAGACGCTCTAGATTTCACTTCCCGAAACAGCACGAACCGTAAGCACCAGCTGTTTCTACCAGCTGTTCTGCGCATTAGATTACGCCATTCCAGCACTAAACTATTAGTCAATTGATTAATGAACTTCGACTTCCCATCCAACACAAATATTTTGGTTTTACATTATCATCTGATGCATGGTTAGTACAGACATACATTACACACACTAAGCACATGTTTGTGTCTCCTCACCACCCTCGGACACGGGGAAAAGGTGCTGGCTTCTCCACCTTTCCAAGGCTGCTAGCAAAGCCACCCAGAGACACTCTGGATGTCGTGGGTGACGGGATGCAGCTCTCTCCTGTACTTGGGGTGCACAGGGTGGCAGATGGCTCCTGTCCACCCCCCGTGCTGCCCCCTGAGCTTGGAGCCTCAAAGCCAGACAGGAAACATAAAGGTAACTGGCAGGGAGTAAGGGCTCTAACCCCTGAGATTGGGAACCTTCCCCAAGGCCACTAGGCCTCCAGCACAAGATGACAAGTCCATGAGCACTGTTGGGACACGGTGCAGACAGATGGAGGGTAGCCACACCAGGATGAATAGCCCAAAGATCTGCAGAGGAGCACTCAGGGATCAGAGTCAACAGCAGCCAGGGACCAGCTCTGGGTTTCACCCCAGGGCTGGAAATTATCTAGAAAAGGTTTTTTTTTTCCTTTTCTTTTTCCCCAGAAGCACCTATGACATAAACCCCTCTGTTCAGCTGCCTTTCCCTCTGGCAGAAAACCAGGCAGATATTTACTCTGGCCACACGCCTTGCTGTCCGGACGCAGCCACCGCCAGTGCTGGAGCCACATCTCCATGTCATCCCAGCACTGCCAGCGCAGCTGGGACACTGCCCCAACACCCATCAGCAGCCCAAGCCCCACACCTCTGGGACTCATGTAAACATATTACTGTACCTATGCTACATATACTCGTTACTGATAAACTCACTAATAATAATAAATAAAAGCTGAAATATATCTTGGCTGTGTGTTTGCAGTTAAACCCACAAACCCCGGGACAAGGTGTGGAGCTCTGGGTACACGTGCACAGGGGAGGTGACAGTGCTCATCTCCTGAGAGAGATGTCCCATCCTGTGGGAACACAGGTCGCAGTAAGCAGAGGTGGGGAGGAGAAACAAACAGGGAACATTCAGTCCTTCTTTCTCATGACGTAGGAATGAAGCACTGTCCAAAAAACTGAGCTCCAGCTTTCCTCTGCCTCGGTGGCCAGGGCATCCCTCACCAAACCCCTGTTAAAACATGTGCAGAAACCCACCGCAGGGTAAAATTCAACAGCTTTTTCTCTAGTTATGATGTGTTATTTTACAAACTTGGCAGGTAGCAGGCTCAAAGGCTGTTTTTTTGCGATCTCTTATCATAATAAAGTCTCCAGCCACACAGCTTTGCTAAACAGCATGTGCATGCAATGGGAAACCTGGCTCAGCATGCTACAGAGGGGGTCTTCTGCTGAGAAGCATCAGCATCACACTGCAGTGATACAGAGCGGAAAACCCAGTGGGATTTTGAGACACACAGCAAGGCGCAGCCTGCACCTTCTCCCTATAACAAGAAAGCACACTGGACTTGCACTGAAGAGCTGGTGTCACTATCCCGTCCTGCTGCTTATCCAAGGAAGGAGCACAGAGGGTATTTCCGATGCAGTGATAGAGGGAAGAATGTCCCTGCACTGGTTCCAGGGATGGATACCTGTCGAGGCAGAGGCAGCATATCATCTCCAAACAAAGCCAGCAGCCCGCTCCCACCCCCAGCGCTCCAGGGGGATGAAAGGAAATGATCAGAAGGGAGGAAGCAATGGGAACTCAAGTGGCTTTAATAAAATATTCCCTTTGGTGGAGCAGAGGCTCATGGGCACAGCCAGCTGAGGCACGGAGAGCAGGGATGATGGGAAAAGCGGGGCCAACACACAAATGAAGCAGCAGGAGCATCAAGAAACACCTCTGCTGACAAACAGGGATGGGTCCCCCCTGCATCACCCCCAAGTACCCCCTGCATCACCCCTTCAATCCGAGGGCTCCCCAGCGAGTGTTGATCCCGAGGGACAGGGAAGATTGCAATGTGGTTTGTGAATGTGTAAAATACAACTCTGTGTATTCAAATGCACATCACACTGTCATGGAGGTATAAAAATCAGCTGCTCGGGCAGCACTTATGGCATCCACATTGCCCAGATACCCCCAAGTGCCTGCTCTCCCTGATGCAGATGGGACAGGAGAGGTCTGAAACCCAGAGGATAGCTCTCCAACCATCTGCCAGCAGGTCATGCTGGGGTTTAGCCCAGATCCACTCCTCTCCATCAGGAGGAATGAACTGGGAGTTACTGTCCCCAGGCAGAGGAGCAGGGTGAGCACCCAGCTCTCCCCCTGCCATGGCTCGTCACAACAAAAATGGAACTGAGGGTCAGCCAGATCAGCCTCACCTCTCCGCAGTAACACCACACAAAGTTACTGCTCCCTGATCTGATCATGTTGTTGGGATTTATCTACTTTCTCCCAAACATACAGTTGCTTTTAAAGAGGTCTGGGACACACAAATATTCAAAGCATGCATGTGCACGTGAGTGTGTGCATGCACACATCCACACACACACTGCAGCTTAAGACACTGAAGATATAACACTCCAGTAAAGGCAGCATCTTGCACAGGAATACGTACATAACCACTCTGGCCAGGAGCCAAATCAAACACTCCCTGGCCCTGGCCCATGTGTTTGATCAGCCAAAGCTGAGCCTTTCTGTGGTGCCCCAAGCCGGACACCGGTGGCCTTTCCAGGCTGCCCACTCCAAGAACAAGGCAGAGCGTCACCTCACATATGTGGCAGGTTACTGCTGGAGCACCGTCTATAGAGCAACCGACCTTTATTTCAGAGATAGCTTAAGTAAAGTAACATGCAAAGAAACATGTGAGTAAGAGTCTCATCTGCCTCCAGGCTCCTGCAAATCCTTTTCTTTTCCTCCCTCGTAGCACAATGCGTTGGACGCCTGTTATTCATCCCCGTAAAGCACAGCGCGTACATCCACACCGTCTGTCCTTTGGCTGGAGCTGTGTCTGCAGATTTCCCGTGGGAAAGGAGGTGTTTCACTCCTGAAGAATAAAACTAGGGCATTGCAAAGGGCCACGGGGATGCCAGAGGGGCCCGGCTGCCTGCACTGAAGAGTTTTGTGGGACCTTGCTGGGAGGTGAGCAGCAAAATCGCCTGCAACTTGCCACAATGCAAGTGTGCTTCATGCCCAGGGGAGCACACCTCTACAACAATCCAAGCCAGCACACAACAACTCCTCTTCTGCAGCATCTTTCCTCCTGCCATACGTCTGACTTTCTCTCCCCTGGCTTCACGTGCCCTCCTTACGATGTGCCTGGCCAGATTCCTAGGGGTGAGCCTTGAATTTGGAGCAAGTACAAAAACTTATTGAACTACAGAAAAAAATCTGTATGAAGTCAACTAGGAGCAGGTTTTTTGTTTGCTGAGAGCATTTCATAAATCGTAGGTGTTCTGTATCCCATGCATGTTTGAACAACTCAAGATGAAACAGGGTCCTCAACTTCACGGCAACAGAGACCTCCCTCTTCAAAAACTGCAAGGAACATGGTTTAAGATCAGCCTCCTTATATTAAAGAGGATTATCTTTAAAAAGCAGTGTTACATATTTACTAGTTTACCATCAACAAATGCTTTTTAGGGTGGTTTTTTTTGCATGAAGCTGCCATATTCATTTTTAAAACAGGCTTGAGTCATTTGCCCTGTCTCTGGGAATGTGCATACATTTCAGGAGAGGTTCTGAATGCCTTCCTTATCAAAAAAAGACATGGAGAGATGCTGAGCGATACCACCAGCACTGCTCAGGGCCAGTGGCCCAGCAGCAGCAGCAGGACCAGGGCGACAGCAGCGGCAGGGCTGGGGCAGGGTGCTGCGCTCCTGGGGTCACTGCTGGGGATCGCGGCACCGTCTTTGCTTTGCTGGTTCAGAAGCTGCTTGTTTGCAGAGGTGTCGTCCATATCCAGGTCATACGCCAGCTCTGAAAGCAGAAGGAGAGAGATTATTTGCAAGAGACGGTGCGTGCTGGCATCCTGACGCGTGGCACATCCAGCCCCCACCAGTACTGTGGTCCCCAGGGCAGCCTGTGCTGGCACCTGGGGACAGCTGGGTCCAAGTGTGGTCAAAGGCATCATGGCAGGGGTGGAAGGGCCAGAGGAGCTTAGCAAACATGTCATCAATCCTGCACCCAGACACAGAGAGCCTCCCAGTACCCCACACCAAACCTTTTCTTGCACAGACCAAAAAAAAAAAAATCACAGCTATAAGGTGTGCCCGTAGGAAAGCAAAAGAGATAAGAGGGGTCTGGCTTACTGGAGAGCTTCTCCCAGAGAAAATCAGCTGAGTTTTGGATGGGTGTTTAGCGATGCAACTCATGTCTGGTCCCCAGACACCGCAAGGATGCGTGCGGTGAGGAAATCCAGGCAGACACAAATAGTCCCCCAAACCCCAGAGGCAGCACAAAGCCTTGCTCACCAAATATCATCTGGTTGGAGGACCTGAGGAGCTCTGCATTTCTGCGGTCTTATGTAAGCATGTGCAAAATATGTTCCTTACAGCACTTTCAAAACATCCATTCCATCCCCTGTCCACCTCATCAAAGTGCTGGAGCATGAGCGATGCAAATGGATCATGCACCTCAGGGCATGCTGCTGTTGCAACAGGGGGACATTGAGATGAAACATGTGGGAGCTCCAACTGAAGAAAATGCCCAGGATAAAAGTTTTGATAGTCCTGGCAGAGGAGCGTGAGATTAACAAGGAAAAAGCTTGTGAGAGTCCATCACTGGCTGCAAGGGACCCACTGAGCAGTAAGTCACAGTTGTCCTTGTGTTCCTGGGACAGAGAAGCATGAAAAAGTCCAAACAGACAATGTGGAAAGGCAAGAAACCAGCAATTCTCAAGGCCAAGAACAAGAAACAAAAGGTGGTTTAAGATGCCATTAGCCAGATGGACCTGAGGCATTTGTACCTGTTGAGCATCTGGACTGAGAGGGCACACCCATGCTTTACTCAAGGCAGTGGGTTCCTCCCTCCCCTTCCTGTGCTGCTGCCATCTCCTTCTGGGGCCCAGGCTTTCACCTAGATGGGAAGCAGTTAAGCCCATCTGTCTGATCCTCAGAGACTAGCCTTTGGAAGCAGAGGAAGCTGGTGGTTTCCATCAGAAGAGACCCTGGCACAAGCTTTTCGCAAGTCATTGTGGATCACCAGCATACTGATGGGTTTGGATCATCCCACCCCACCCCTGAGGAAGAATCCAAGAATCTGAATAAACACTCCAGCTAAAAAAACGCTGCATCAATCCAAGGAGCGCCACTGCCAAGGCAAACAGGCAGTATTTCTTAATCAAAAATACCCAAACACTGCAAAACAAAAGCATAGTGATGTTAGTGTGACGAGTGAGTCAGGCCAGGCCATCAAAGAGGGTCAGAAATGGCTGAAAGGGAGCAAATACCTACTCACACAAAGGGCCAGGTGCAAGCAAAACCTGCCTGGTAGACACTAACTTCACCAGGAGATTCCCACAGATACTGTGACTCCTCTTCTTCACAGCTTTGCTGCTTTTTTTTTTCTCAGCAGTACAGATATGCTGCTGTCTTCTGGAGCTGCACACACACAGTAGAGCAGGAAAAGGTCCCACCGTGAAAGGGATGTGCTGGAAGGCCAACTCTGCCCATCCTGTGCTGCTTTCCAAGCACAGAGAGAACACATCCCTCTGGCACAAGGGATGCTCAGACTTTGGGGAGGTTTGGGAGAAGCCTGGCTGCACCACCTTATTTTCCCAAGCTCATTTCTGCAGAATAAGTGAAAGGATTTCAATCACAGCAAATTATTTCTCAGTTGGTTGTTTTTACACACGACTCCTCAGGTAGCACAGCGCCCCATCAGAGCAGTGATGGCTTGCCCTGGTGTGTTTGGGAGGGTGTTTCCACACA
The DNA here is from genome assembly GCA_027925045.1 of Hypotaenidia okinawae. Classification (NCBI taxonomy): domain Eukaryota; kingdom Metazoa; phylum Chordata; class Aves; order Gruiformes; family Rallidae; genus Hypotaenidia; species Hypotaenidia okinawae. The sequence goes on from BSDF01000004.1 coordinate 12,144,033, forward strand.
CTCCAAGGACTTGTAAAGCTTAAAAGATGCCCCATGGGGTCACAGTACCATAAGGTATTCAAGTGCTTCCAGACCAGCAACCTGCAGCTGACGGGTACAGCTTTTGAGGCAAAGTAATCCCTTACTGAACATCCTAGCAAACCAAAAACGGTTCACAGGAACCAAGGAACAACTCTTGCTTTCAGTTTAGAAAACAAATTGGAAGCCAAAGAGATCTCCAGCAAGGTGCTTAACAGTACAAAGCGTTGTGACGTTCCCATTTAAAGTCTCATTCATCATGCTGTAATTTCCTGTGTGGTTTGCAAAGCAGCAGCTGAACTGGGGTGGATGTGTTCAGCCAAAAGCAGACTCAAATTATCATTTCAGACATATTCTTTTGCAGGGGAAATTTTTCAAAGTCTGAGATTTCACCTGGATCTGAGTAAGGGCAGTATTTGAAATCATGGAATTTCATCCAAATAGGAATGGTGATTTTCTCATTCATCCTCTCTAACCACATTACAGAGAAGTGAAGAGAAACCCTCTTGTCAGAAATTTGAGAGCTGTTTTCCTAGCCTTGTTTAACTGCTTCAGAAGTTTAGGGCTTGGGTGTGTCATTTGTTTTCCCTGTTCCCTCCATTGTTTCCTTCTTTGATTTTTTTTTTTGGTGCCAAATTGAATCTTTAGGCTGGATCTACTTAGATGTACGTCCCTTATTCTATATTCATGGATCTGTAACTCTTGCAAATCCCTTTCACTTAACTCTACCGACCTTTGGTACATAGGAGGAAAGCAAAATAAAAAGTAATAGCCTCTAACAGATCTGAGGCAGCTGATAACCAGGCCCAGGCAATAACATTAAAAATATAGAAGAATCATAGTTCAAACCCAGGAATCCAAATTAGCAAACATTCCTAACCAGGTACTTCCTGAGTGGCCTTCATTACGGTTTCCAGCCTTCATTAGGGTGCCCAGTTAGTCCGGGTCACTGGCACATCTTGCACCTCAAACTCCCACCACCACTGGCAGGGAAGGAGCCCCCACACTGGGGATGGAGCTGCAAGGTGGCTGGTGGAGTAACAGACACAAACCCCCCGCTTACACTGTTTCATTTATTTCCACCCAAAGCTCTACCTTTGCACTGCAAAATAGCCCGAGAAGCTGCTCCTCTTTCCTCCACGCTACCCAGCCATCCTCTGTGAGAAGGTCTCACTGAGATCACCCACAATTTGCTGTAGTATCTGCTACAAAGTGGCTCCCTGGCCAGCAAAAGCTTTATTTATTTATTTATTGAGCAGGGACACACACCCCACTAGAAAAATCTGTTTCTGTTTATAATCAGTCAGAGTCCACAGGGTATTACCAACAATCTGCACTAATTACGTATTCAATCTTCACTCATTTTGGCCCCTCTTGTCCTCTGGGCTGTGGATTAGATAATCCCCTTAAAATAATAGTCAATCATTAGCTCTGCTTTTTTTTTTCCCCTCCCTTCCCCCTGCACGCAAGCTGAGCGTGCCGCGCCGTTTCCGGAGCTCTTAACACAGCTGGTGAAAGGTCTCCAGCCGAACGCAAGCCAGTCCCTCCGGAAGCATCCTTTGTAACAAAAGCCTCTCTAACACAAAGCTGCTGCGCTTTGCTCCCAGGACAGCAAAAGCCTCCACGGCCTCACAGTGTGGATGACAAAACCTGCTGCCAGCTCCGCAACGCGCACTTTCCGCCCTCACAAAATGAAACCGTGGCATTTTCCCCATGGATTTGGGCTAGAGTTAGGTGTATGGACCCTGTGCAAGCTTATCCAGTAGGAATCCTTAAAAACCTCTTCCTGCTGCCTCACATCAGCTTTGGAGGTGGCTACAAAGGACGGCTGAAGCAGGAGGAGATGGGTTTTGAGTTGCTATAGTAAGTCCCGTGGCAGCTGGCGCAGGAGAAGCTGGGAAGATGAGTACCAGCATGCAGGCAGAGTTACGGCAGTGCCAAATCCACCCCTGCCTACAGAAAGACCTCTTCTCACCCCTAGAAGGGCAATGCGGTCTTAAGCAAAGAGGTGACAGCAAACGCCACTCTGGTGAATGACCTCTAAGAGGACGGTGCCCAGCATCCCCAGGCTGGCTCGGCTGCTGCCCAGAGCCTGGAGCCAGGGAATGTCATCTCGCAGGCAGGCATCTGGGCTGCCCGCCTGCCAAGCCTGCCCTGGCAGATGGCTCCAGCAATGGACCTAATATAGCAACAGAGTCATAATGGATGGCCGTGCATGAAAACTGCTTCACTGTGTCACTTGATAGCTCTGCCAGTGCACCGCGCAGCGGCTGTGGCTGTGAGGGAGATTCCCCACACACCCCATGGGCAAAACCATCATGCCTAACGTAGTGTGTTCACCAAAGGAGGCTGCTGAGCGGGCCAAAGCATTTGTGGGGACATGGTGATGGCCCTTGTTTGCAAATGATGGAAGCTCTGCTGTAGGAAGGGACTGGGGTATGGATCATGACCATGTGTTTCCAATAAGCACAAAACAGATCGGGTAGAAATGTCAGAGACAAGTAGGGCAGCTTGGCAAGCTCCAGCAGCTCTTGTGGTCAGTTGAGAACACCTGCCTGCACATGTCCTTCAGCGTTTGCCTAGGAGAGCACATGCTAACATCACCAACAAGAACTGCAATCTCTGGGGTGCGCTGCTTTATTTAATTTTTTTAAGCAGCAAGCCTCATCACTGTGGGGAACAAGCTGCCAACAGATGCCGTAGACTCTGGCTGTCTCCAAAGGAAGACTGGATTTCTTAAAGAGAGAGATGTTTGAGTCAAGCCCAATCTGTTGGCTCATTATAAGGTGAAGCGTAAGAGCCTGTGATTCCACAGACCGGATTGCCTGATCCTGGTTCCCAACTACATGTCTACAGCACCAACCAATTCACTTTCACAGGTGTTTGCACCTGAAATCTAGAAGAACAGTCCAACTCCATCCCAAACTCTTCTTGTTGGAACACCAAAAGCTCTGCTCACAGCTCATGCTACAAACACACCTTTCCCTCCAGAAAGACAATACCTGAACCCATCCACGGAGTTACACAGCCATTACTGCGTGGATACTGCCAGTTTCCCCGGTCCTTTGCTTGTCCAAATCATCTTAAACACCTAGCCAAGCATGGTTTCATCTCACCAAGGAGGGTTTTGCCCTCTGGCTTGTTACCACTAAAATCCTGGAGCACCAACTGGTTTGCCAGTTGTCTGCTTGCGCAACGAGCTGCAACAATGCAGCCATAGGTGTGGCACTGCCGGCGCGTAATTAAAGCACCGAGCCAGGGCTGTCCGCGATGCTTGTGTTGGCAGGGCTGTGAGATCACCGAGATGGATGCACAGCATGTGCATGGTCTTGTGCCTCTGCTTCTCCACCTCCTCCGCAGCAATTTAGGAGGTGCGGCTCTTGGCAAGATGAATTTGGGGTGAAAAAAAAAAAAAGGAAAAAAAATAAAATCCAGCTCAACACCATCCTGTTGCCATTGGCATCGTGGCTGAGGGAGCCTGGCACGGCTCAGCAGTGAGTGGTAAAATGGATTTCCTGGGCAGAAACCCAAAGGAATCAGGTTTGGATGGCTGATTTGCAAACCAAGACTATTCCCCCTTTAGACTGTATGACATGCACCGCCGACAGCCCATGGCCTGCAGCGCGTGCCACCTGAAGGCCATGGGCCCCAACACAAAACCAACACCTATTCAGTGAGTTCCCCCAGGATTGAAGCGATCTTGATTGAGGGGGACCACACAATCCAGCACAGAGAGGTGAGGAAGCTCCAGCTCAGCCCAGTGCCAGGGATGCAGCCAGGTGCTCCTTGGGATGCAGGGGGCAACTGTCCATGAGCTCTGTGAGGCAGCCAGTATGCACACAGCGGTTCTCCAACCTCCGGTGCTACCGCAAAAGTCTTGTCTGCAGACATCCTCCAGCTTTCAATGGGGCAAAGAGGCAAAACACCCCCAAAACCCCAACACATCACACGGTACAAGCAGACAGCCTGCACCATGACTCCAATTCAAGCCACCGCTCCTCCACCCCTCTCTGGCCAGAGGCTGGTGGCAAGGAAGGGTTATCATTTATGACCTGAACATATGTTTACTTTGAAAACATACTCATTAAATTACTCTCTGCTCCTTGGTGTGCTCTAGATTTACCCCGAAGAGAATCTGGCGTCTGCAATTGCATTAATCATTTTCCCTTTGGCAGCAAGAGAAAGAGTTTCTGAACTGTTCTTGCAGAGTGGAGCCACAAAAATGTGTTCCACCAAACACGCTCATGTAATCTATTAAAAATTAACAAATCTCATTAGCATTATTAATTGGAAGCACTGGAGTCCTTGTACTTTGATGACGAAGCAGCATGCCCTGGTCTGATATCCAGCTGTACTGTCCCCAGAAAGAGCTGCTATCTAAAGGCTCTTAGGAGAGAACAACTGAGAAGTAGGGAGCTGAACATGGACAGCCAAAAGTATGTACAAAGGTAGGAGTCACGAAAGGAAAAGCTGGAAACAGAAGAGTGTGAAGGGAAATGATTTATGAGGCAGCAATATACGACTGGATCAAGCAATGTCCCTGCAGATCCCTCACGTACCTCAACCCATCCAGACACCGAGTCACCCTCTCTAGAGACTTTCAAGGCCTAAAAGCTCAAAGCAAGCCCTTCTGATCACTCTGTTGTCACCTCAGACATCTCAGAACAGTCTTGATTTTGAAAGGTAACATGCCAAATCATAGCAGAGCAAAATGAAATGGCAATTATTGCCTCTAAGGACCAAAACCAACATCATCACACCAAACTGAAATTTTCTCCTTCATCTTTGCTCCCCTAAAAGCTCTTTGGATATGACCAGGACAGACACCTCTTGCTTGCTACCCACTGGCCTTCAACTCTCCCAGCATGGGACATTCAGTAACATTCATGTACTAGCAAGACCCACCAAGACACAGACCTAAAGTGGAGCAGCAATGGTGCCTCCCTTCCAGATGCCAACTTCTAAAAGCAGCCCTCAAGGCAAAAGGATGTTTCTCAATGCTTGATCAGAAAACCCATGGTAGTGTTACAGCACCCAGGATCATCTGACATCTTCCTTTGTGACTCATGGCACGCAGAAGCCAGACTTGAACGGGTCCCAGGCTACAGGGACCCAGGCTTTGTGGCATTCATGCTCCAAGTAGGTAACTAGGAATGTGCCTCTTCAACTGCAAGGGACCAGGACTTTGTGCAATGTCTATGCTTAGCCAAAAATCCCTGGACATCCATCATTGCCTTACACTCATAAGGAAAAGAAAAATCAGAGGTGGCTGGTGTTTTGCTCCTTGAGCACACACATAAAAAACGCACCTGAGCAGCATTCCCAGCCTAAGGATCAAACTGGCAAAGACTCCACCAGGCTACAACTCAACACCAAGGAAAATATCTGGAGTGAGATTTTGGATCATAACCCAAGAATCTGGGTCAGAAACAGATGACTTACCCGCTCAGCCCACAGGTAGAGTCAACAGATAGGATCAGGCATGGTCACACACACATGTCTGCTCAGCCTGTCTCGGCTCCTGGAGAAACTGCCCAAGGTTTTGTGCTCTTACACTTCCCTGGGATCACCAGCATGGATGGAGAGCAAACTCCTCCTGCCCGTGCTGGGAAAACGTTTACAGAGCATGGGTTGAGGTGAGAGTCCTGCCAAGGGAAGGGAGCAGAGAGGCTACAGCACCAGACGGTTGTTTTAATTGTGTTAAGCTGCTAAAAGAAATAAATAAATGAATGAAACCCTGGCTCTGCCTTAGAACATTAAAGTGACTTCAGCCTATAAAAATGGGGTAATGCAGGAGGCCCTGGGAAACATCAGCACACCCGACCTTCCCACTTTATATAGAAAAATAAGGGTTGGGTTCGTAGGCTGGAACTTTTTAACAGCTTCAGGTCATGCTCGCTGTGCTGGAAGGAGCCCCAGGAACCGCCACTGAAGTCTGAAACCAGGACCTGCCTTTGCACTGCCTTGCTACAGAGAAAGACCCCAAATACGCCCAGCTGCTTATCAGGTCTGTGTAAGATCTGACACAAAACTGGGGCTGATCCTTGTCCCCCTCCCAGACTGAGCAAACCTGGTCCCCGTGCACCAGTAGAATACATGATGCTGGAAGGTAGAGCTAGGAGGTGGTGGCAGCCCATATGGGAAACTCAGTGTCATCCCAGCTGAGCGCCAGGACACTGTGGCTGCAGTGCTTGGACTGTGCCAGATCAGCCACATCACACCTGCTCTTCCCTGAGGGCCAAGGGGCTCCCCCGTCACCCTTGAGGACCTCACCAAGCTGGACCATGGTGGAGCTCAAGGAGTCCACCTTGGCTGTCCCTGCTCCAGGAGGATGGAGCAGGAGAGGAAGGGGATTGCTCCTGCCCAGCACCTCCCTCAGTCAGCTTGTACGTGCAGCCATGGAGGGTACCAGTGATGGGGATGCACAGCTCATGTGGGAGCATCCAAATTGCTCTGGGGACACATCCCCTTGCCCACAGAGCAGTGAAACGAGGTGACGACACAAGAAGGCTCCAAGGTCCAAGTCCATGTATTCTTCCTCCTCTATCCTATCTGTGGCACTCGTAGCTCAATCTCAGGAATGTCACAATCATGGTGGAAAATCAAAATAAAAAGGCTACGTAATCTAGTTTGCAAATCCCTTGAAAAATACAAAATCCTCTCTTAAACGGATTATGGAGATTAGAGATAAAAGTTTCCTGGAAATCAAGAATTGCATTACAGCCTCCCTCCTCTCCCACCCTCCCAGAGAAAGGAAAAGAGATGCGCTCATGCCCCACGTCACCCTATCACACTTCTCCCCAGCCATCACCCTTGGCCTTGGGAAGCAACAGCAGCTCCCTCCAGCTCCTGGAAACAGCACTGCTGTTTCTCCCTGATTTTACCCCAAAACAGTATTCTGGGCCATTATCTCCTGCATGTTTCTGAGGAACATGCATTGGTGGTAGGAAACTTCCCTGGATGAGGGAGAGGAGGAGATGCCCACCAGTCTCTGGCATGCTTCTTGGTCCAGCCCTCTTCCAAACAGGCTCCAGGGGACTGTGCAACATGCTGCTGTGGTTTTGTGAGCTGCAGGAGCTGTACCCACCCAGTGAGTGCCCAGCAGAAAAACATCCTCTTAAATCAGGGTGGTCTTCTAAAAACTGTGCTGTTTCACTTGGCTGTGCCAATGGTGACAACAATGGGGGAAAGGCCAAACACTGATGTGTGGATGACACGAAAATATTTCGTGCCCACACCATTATTATTATTCTGATCAATTTCAACCAGCATTTGGTTTAATATTGTGACTCAAATATCCACAGTCAATGGCTGCAAAAATTATTTTCTACTGGGAATTTTTATTTAATGAGATTTTTGTGCTTTTGGTCTTATTTGGAACAACAACAGCAGCAGCAGCAGAAGATTGCAATATTAGCATTCCTGGCAGAGCACGCCTTCAAGTTCCTGACCTGTTATTGCTCAAGGACTTCTGCAGCTGCAGATGCCTGTGTGGAGCTAGAGTTAGGTCACTTTGAATGATGCTCATAGAATCAAGATCAAAATACTTACAGCTTGATCAAAAGGACATTTTATGAAGGTTGCAGCCCAAGTTAAGCAATGATGTGAATACTGACATTCGCCCTTACATTAGCTCAGCTCAGCTCTAATAAAATTAATGCCCTTTTAAATAATGCTCTCCATTTTTATTAAGTTCATGGTTTTGTGCGTCATGGCTTTGAAAACATCTCCTCAAAACCTTTCCATCGCTCTGGGAACGTCTAGCTGTGTTAGGAGCTGGAAACTAACTTCTCTAGAGGAGTAAGGGTTTTTTTCTGCTCTCTTTTGTTGTTCCACCTGCTCTAACCTAAATTGATCCACCAAAGGTTGAGGGTTCCCCCCTCTACCAAAAGGGAGTAACACAGTCAGACTCTTTCTTTTCCTAGTAGGAATTATTGCCTGTAAATAAACAACCAAAAACTGATCTACCAGCAACAGCAATGCTCCTTTGAATAGAGACAACAGAAAAAAAAAACAAAGCAGGGGGAGAAAACCCAGTTCTCTTTTCTGCATTTTGCTTCCACATCAGAGGCAAAATGAACTTACCAGCCCAAGACAGGGGACGTCTTATTGGTGCAATACAGCCAGTTAACTGTTCTTTAGAGATATTCATCTCAAAGGCCAGAACAGAAAGAGCATTTTCCCCCCTTTTATTTATTTATCTTTTTTTTTTGTGCCAACTCACCTTAGCTGAAAAGCACATTGAGATTGTAATTATGGGAAGGCCTCATCTAGTAGATTTGTAAACTCAGCTATCGGCTTGAATTACTGGAATTAGCAAGGCTAATTTAATGTCACTGTTCAAAATAGCTCAGATTTGGAATTTCTTAATGGCCTTAGGAGAAGGAGTCTTTATGCATACTGCAATCTAGGCTTCATTCTTAGACTAAATTCCTTCTCATAGATTTTGTGAATGCCCTGTTTTGTAGCCAACACAAACTCTGTCCAGTAAAATAATGTAAGGACTCAGAATGAAAAGAGATTAGCTGTTCCCTGCTCCTGTTATTTTAAAGCAGAAATAACTTTGGCTTCTACTGATTCATAGACAAAGCTTGAAATGCAAAGCATGCTCAACTCCAGATTCAGCATGAAAAGGACCTTAAAATATTCCCGAGTGCAAGTAATGGACTTATTAGAGGGATGAAAAGAGCCACTTTTCACAGAATCCCAAGCTCTTTAGTCCTGTCATATCAATAATCTGGCTTAAGAATTTCATTCTATTTACATTTCTTTCCCTTCCAAATATCCTGCCTGACTCCTATGAAATGGAACATTTACGCTTTTAAGGTGTTAATTTATTTCTGTTAATGCTCGGTGGCAAGTGGTGTAAAACGTCTGCAGATCACCCAAAGCGTGAGGGGGTCGGGACTGAGTGTGACAGGGGGAAATTGTGCAGTTTTACACCTGACAATTGATAAATGAGGAGATAATTTTAAAGACTTGGTTAAAAGCGTCTTCTTTAAACCCTGACAGTCGATTGTGCTGGAATTCAACATACCTGCAATCTGTTCTCCTCTCCTTTATGTTTAACACCCTCAAAAACAATGCTGACAGCGAGAAAAAAAACCCAAACAAACCCAAACCTTTATAGATACTGGGAAGGAAATCTGCCTGGCTGTCCTTAAGCTACCAAAAGATACCTTTTTTTTTGTACCTGGTTTGCTTAGTCATTGCAGGATGGTTTAATCTAAGACCAACATTAAACACCTAGTGACTATTTTCCCAGTTTATTTGAAGAAATTACTAAAAAAACCCATAAGGTATTTCAGGAACAAATTCCAAAAGCCTGTGTAGAAACACCAGCAAAGCAGATAGAGATGTCCTCTTTTAGGTAGAAAGAGGAGATTTTTTTTTTCTCTGCTTGGCTCCGTGTCACTGAGGCATCTTGGACCAGTCAGGGACCATCATAGCACAGAGGGAATAGATGTGTTGGGGTACATCTGCCCACAGCCCTCCACAAGGTCCACTGGCAGAGACCAAAAACTTCCCAAACACCACCCTGGGATGGCCATGCAGGGCACACAGTACCAGCCAGGGATGGTTTCTACAGACCCAACCATGCAGTTTTGCTCTGAAAAGACAAAGCGCAGTGACTGCATGCTGCCTTTCACCAGAGGATCTCAAAGCACACTGCAGGCATTAATTATGTCCTCTGCTTTGCAGAGATTAAACACTGAAGCCTTATGGTTCCTGAGAGCCGAGTGCAAGCCCCCATTCACTAATGGTTAAAACTGAGCCAAGATTGCAATGAGGCTTCACAAGCATTGATGGGTGAGCTGGGAAAAGCACCTCTGAGCGCCCGAAGTTGATCTGCAGTGGCAGCCTCCTCCTCCTGGGATGCTTTTAATTCCTCCAGACACGTCCCAGCAAGTCTCCCTGTGAAGGTTTTTCTCTGAAAACACTCTTTATGGCAAGGCATGGAAAGTAGATGGACACCAGGGAGGGTGAGGAGTGGCCCTGTCCCACAGACACCTTGCAGTGCACCCACTCAGCCCCTCTTTCTAAGGATATCCCCAGCAGATCTGAAAGCAGCAGGTCATTCTTCATAATGATGACCTTGCAACCCTGATGGCACATCCTGTGTCTGTCCACCACGAAGCAACAGAGGCTTCTCAAACCATCCTCATCCTCATGTGCCACTGGCTGCCAGGCTGCTGTGTCACCTCTCCCTGGGTGGGACAGGCTGCAGAAGACCACCAAGCTGCCTTTTTCTGCCCATCCTCCCAGTCCATCCAGCTGTGAGAGAAATCCCCAGCAGCTCTCCCAGTGGAGCCATGGGAAGGCATGGGTTCTTCATAAGGCTCCAGAAATTGCCTTTGCTACAGCATTTTCAGTGCTTTGTGGGGTCAGACCCATGCATTGGCACAGTACTCGTGAAACCGTGGTCACTTTGGAGACGTCCCATGGTGCTCCAGCAAAGCTGCAGGGAGAGGCAGGGGCTGAAGCTACAACACTGTGCTCAGTTGTCTGGATAACCCTGTGTCTTCTCAGAAGTTGGTCAAGTCATTTGCCCAGGGCACAGGGCCAAGCAATGATGGATTTAGAGGAGTAGCCTGAGCAGCCTGCTGACCCAGTGTCACTGTTTCTTTAGCAACAGACGTCTGAATGAAATAGGTGACAAGTGGATTAAAAAGATAAGGTACCTGTGCAGCAGAGAGCTGGAAGGCAAAGGGGGATGGCCAGTCCAGGCCGCTAACAAAAAGTGCTGGCTGTGCTGCAGCTGTGGCCTGGGAAACCCATTAAGGACACACAGGGTGTCAGATTGTATGTAACATGAGTGTTGAGCTTGCAGGCCCTGCGTGACCACGGCCCTGCAATGGAGCTGGATGGAAAACATGTCTGAAGAGACTGGAGACTACGAGAGTTCTCTGCACTCACCTGCCTTTGCCTCTCAAGAACTGGGAGGAGCAGGTGGAGAGGCATGGCCCTGCACAGGCCCCTGAGGGAGGAAACCCAGAGACTGCAGGCCCAGGAAAGCCTGATCTGTGGGCTGAGGCAGAGAAGATTATCCCAGAAGGGAAGATGCCCAGAGAGGGATCCCTTGCCACAAAGCTTGCTGTAGGGGCTGCATCAGTTTGCTTTGCTTTAGGCCCAGCACAGTCCCACATCTATCCAGTTTCCCAGTGAGGTTTTCAATGGGATGAATTGATTTAGGAACCTCCAGGCAATCCCACCATGGTCCTGGTTACCCCCCATCCTACACAACAGGAGCTGGTTAAGTATTTTTACAGAGATGTTTCTGCTCCTTAACGTATGCAACTGGTCAGGGTTAGTCTCACTGCTGTTAGCAACCAAAAATGATCTCAAACCTTATGCTTCCCAAATCACGCCCAGCAGTTCCCCTCATTCAGTGTATAGAAATACCTTGTTATATCCTTATTTTGGGATTTTGTTTTATCTTTCTGTTGGTACACAGAACCATTTCTTTTTCTTTTTTTTTCCACATTTTCTAATGAGTTTTGGCAGGGGGAAGTTGTTTGTAAATCACACAAGTATTTGTTTTACTGGAAACATCTGCTTTAACACATTCATCTTGAAAAAACATTTTGTTTTAAAACAAAGGTATTAAGCTGCAATGTAAATTGGGCACATCTGTTTATGAGTCACTGCAACAGCGCTGCCTCCAGTGCACCAGATCACAGGGATCTCCAGAGGCCTGATCCAGCAGAAATTGGAAACCTACAGCTCACTCTGCTCCCTTTTCCAGCACTGCTTCTCTGAGAGTGTTGCTGCCTGATTTAATAAATTAAGACCACTAAATAAGAAAGGCCTATTTAGCATCTGCTAATAGCACTGAGTGTCTGGCCCAGCAGACACTTAAGTAGCAGCAAGATACTTAAGCTGGTGCCCCACTCTACAGCCACCCCAGGACCAGTTCAGAGGAACTACTTGGGGGGGAGGGGAACTTCGATAGCTGGAGACTCCAGGCTATACCAGACCTACCTCTGCCTGCAGTGCCATACCACCTCTGCTGCCTCCAGCCGCTCAGCGCTGCCGTTAAGAGCATTTAGAGAAGGAAACGATGCAAAGACATAAGCTGAACCTCCAAGATCAAATGTGGCCCAACAGCTGGCATTCACTCACTGGAAATATAAGGGTCAGCAGATCTTGAGCAGTAGTCTGGGGCCCAGAAGAAATCAGCTTTGTTCTCTGGAGTGGCATCCCCTGATTCTTCCGGGCTAAATAAAGGGGGCATGGGAAGGTAGCATCAAAAAAGGGTAAGGAGATCCCTGGAAGGGGCAGATTCAGTATCTCCATCCCCACAAGAGCTGTGAGACCCCACAATCCCACAAGGGCAAAGTTTTCTCATTGCTGCTAAAGCCACAGCCAGGCAGGAGTGTCCCACCAGAGCCCAGGAGAAGTGTGGTATGTGTGAAGCCTTCGCCACAGCAGCTCCCCAGCATGGCCTTTCTGTCCATATGAACACCTCCAGCAAAAGCACCAGGGTACCACTGTGACCTCCCCCACCTGATATCTGCTATTGGTCCCACATGTGGAAAACCCAGTCCATTTGTCGCAGCACCCACAGACAGACCATGCAGCAGCCATGTGTTGGCTGTATAATGCTGGGCACACCTTTTAGAATCACAGACTGGTTTGGACTGGAAGGGACCTTAAAGATCATCCAGTTCCACCCCCTGCCATGGGCAGGGTCACCCTCCACTAGCCCAGGCTGCACAAAGCCCCATCCAACCCAGTCTGTAACCCTGCCAGGGATCCAGGGGCAGCAACAGCTTCTCTGGGCAACCTGTGCCAGGGCCTCAGCACCCTTACAGTAAGGGCTTTCATCCTTACAGCTGATCTAAATCTCCCCTTCTTCAGCTTAAGGCCATTCCCCTTTGTCTTGTCACTCCCTACCCTTGTAACCAGTCCCTCTCCATCTTTCTTGTAGCCTCTTTAGGTATGGGAAGGCTGCTGTAAAGTCTCCGCCAGACCCTTCTTTTATCCAGGCTGAATAAGCCCGACTCTCTCAGCTTGTCCTCATGCAGGAGTGGCTCCAGCCCCAAATCATCTCCATGGCCCTCTTTTAGCCTTTGCAGAGGCAGAAATAAAGCTGCAAGTGCCAGGAAGGGAAAGCAAAGGTGACAGCTCACCAGATGCTCCTTGCCAACAGACACCAGAGCACAACTGGGGAAGTTTGCCCTTAGAGGGGAGGGGAGAGGAGAGCGTTTTGGGTGTAAATGTGTTCTTTCACATTCTCTGCACTTGCCTTAGCAGCTGATTTATGTGGACAAGGGAAGGAGGATACATATTGCAGGCTGTGTTCTGCAACGACTTTGGGGAACACACAACTTTTTTTCATTTACTCTTTACTAGAATGATCTACACAGAACCAGACCGGGAGGGGTGAACATACTGAAGCTGCAGAGCAGTTATCAGGGAGGCAGAGGATATTACTCAGACTCTGATAATAACCACCGGCTCCCACCTGCCAACTGCAGCCTGCTTAACACAAAAAAGTCCAAAAACAGGCTGCAGCAGATGTCTGCCTCCCCATGCAGGAAGCATCTCCAGTATCCATGGGACGCAAGCAAGTCCAAAATAGCTTTGAGTCCGACAATTTTACAGAGACCCAAGATACTGAATTAAAAAAGGAAGGAGGGTTAAAAAAAAAAAAAAGGCAGAAAAAGGATGTGTATCACATTGCAGTAGTGATTTACATTTAGAAATCCTGCTGGGACTCTTGCTGGACTGAGATGGTGACAGATGCTCTGACAGTCTGTCCAGCTGTTGAACCCAACGCAACCATCAAGGTCCCACAACAGCCAGCAGTACCTGCCACCACAATACAAACGTTCCCACACGTCATGGCGTGTGCGGGGACACCAAGGGAGCACTCAGCCAAGGGATGCAGCAGCATCCTGTGCTCGCAGCAGGGCATCCAGCAAAGAGTCAGCCCGAGGCAGCACTATGGGCACCAGCTCCTGGCTGCTTAGAGATGGAATACACAGAAAGGGTCCTGGGAGGAAGACAGGCGTGGGAAAGGAAAGGCACTGCTGGCAGGAGACATCCTTGGGCTGGGTTTGAGTTCAAGATCTGCACTGGGTGCAGACATGGCCTCTCACGGGAGAAAAGGGCCAAGCATCGTCCCAGGTCCCGCGGGAAGCAAAGAGGGAAGGAAAAGCAGCAACAGACAGCATGGAGTTGATGAGAGCCCCAAATGCCATTGAAGACATTTTCTGAAACAACAGAAGCTGGTCAAAATGCCAGATTTCCATTCCCACAGAAAACAGGGAATGTGCTACTGCTCCAAAGCAGAACAAAAGCAAAATGCAGCCAAATTTTCTGTTGTTTAAAGAAAAAGAAAAAGGAGGAAAAAAGAAATTTAAAAAAGAAGGCAAGTTGACATACCACTTCAACAAAATCCAATCAATTCATTTGGATTTAATTTTTTTTGAAGGCATAATTAAGAGCTTAATCTCAAGCAGACTTTTAGGCAGGAAGCAACTCTGGAGTGAAAGCTGACAGCATTACCTTGCGGTATGGGCAAGCAGGCTGTTACTGCATTTCTCCACTGCAGGAGCAGAGAAAGATGTTTCAATTTATTTCCAAAACAAAACAAAAAAAAATCCCATCCAAAAACCCCAGTGTGCTTCACTGCACCCAGGTTCCAGCAGAGAGGCATTTTATAACAAGAAGTCTTCCCATCAGAAAGTTTCTGACCCGCCCTAAAAACATGAGAGGAGGTTAAATTTTGGGGTCAAGTTGCTTTTGCCCCAAGCGAGATGCACCATCAACTCAGAAAAGCTGGCAAGGAAGATGAACTTCAGAAGCACTTGGTTGCATGAAATGTGTTGACACAGAATAAAGCTATCTGGGCTCTCCTTAGAGCCATGAAAGCCTCAGAAACCCACCGGGCTGGGGATGGATGGCAAAGGCAAAGCAAAGCCCACCAGCTGAGAAGGAGGGCATCTCTGCTCCACTTCACATCTCATCCATCTCATCCACACAAGGGGTGGGGGCTCTGCAGGAGGTCCGCCTGGGAATCAGGAGCCAGTGCTCAGATGGACACACCTGGTTCAGTTCATGTTACTCCTGGTGTTGGCCCTGGCAGATGTGCACACACAGGTCACAGCAAAGCCCGGGAGTCAAAGGGAGCTTCATCCTGAGGGATGACGAATCCCGTTTCTGGAGCACACAGAGCAGTGTTGACTCAGTAACTGATCGTGTCCTGGTAATACATTGACTGATGAGTGATTTGCAGCCCAGACCCAAATGCACACTATTTTTGCTTGCAAAGCAAGGGGTAGGGAGAAGAGGGAAAGAAATGCGGATTAAAGCAATGATTCCTGAGAGATTTATCTGGAGGGCCAACCCTTTTCCTCTTTCTGATATCTTTTTTGACAAGGATTAAAATGACAGGCTGCTTTCTGGCCAGGTCTTCTGCTGAAGGCAATCAACCACCATGCTCCAGGATCAGGCCCATGATTACTCCAGCATGGTCACTCTATTGATTTCATTTTAAGAGCCTCATCTCAGGCGATGCCTTTCCCTCCACCCAGGCTGCACCCCACAACTTTCTAGGGAGCATCACTGGAAAGATCCAGTTGTTTTCCAGATGCTTAACTCACAGCCTCATTTAATTAGGCTTGATTAGTTCATATATACATACACTTATATTTATGGAAAGATGTAAAAACTAAGTTTCAAGAAAGGGATACTTCCATCTGCAGCAAGTAGGAACATGTTGGATCTCTGGTAAGGAGATGGCCGCTGTGTAGGCTCTCATTCAACCTGTCTAAGACCAGCTCCCCAGAGCCTTTGGCTGCTGTCATAATGCAAGGCTGCAATTCACACTGCTAGGTCATCAACACAATATCCTGTGTAAAAAAACCCCACATTTGTTCAAATTTGAACAGGAGAACTGAGAGGCCAGGATTTTTAAGGCAGTCTGGAGAATTTCATCTTTTCCCATCTTTTTCCCTTCAGGGCTCAAGAGCACTCTGAAAGTTGTATCCAAAAGTTTTTCATGTTCATGTTTGGACATCTCCCTCAGGGAAAGATGATGAACAGCAATGCAGCAGCCCCAGCTGAGAGCCCAGCACCCTTTCTTAGACCTTTTCAATGAGACAGGGCCACCTGGCCCAAAGTTAATTGTGTCTCCAGTTATTCACATAGCTGTATTCCCCCAAGGCGCTTTCTGGGCAGATGCAAGTCAAGCTCATCCCGAGCCAAGCTATGTTTAATAGCCCTTGGTGGACCTCAGTTTCATGAATTTGTCTTCTTGTGACTTTGACTCCGTGTAACCTCTGGGTGTCCCCTCTGCATGACATTCCTCCTGTTCAATCCTTCCCGTTGCCTGTAGCCAAATCCCCAGCAATGTGGTGGTGTGTGTCAAAGGATGCCAGTCCTGCTAACCCCAGATTTGCATTCACAGCTGGTGGCTGAGGTTTCTGAGTACCACCAAGCAGTAGCTCAGCCATAGTGCTGTCCCCGTGCTTGCCCCCTTTCAGCAGTGCCCAGGCAGTCAGACACCTGAAGTATAAGCAGATATGACAAATTGCAGCATGATCCCAAGGACCGTGAGTTAATATGGTCACACAGACCTCATCTGTCTTCATCCTGCATCAGGCCTAATGACAGCACAGGGAGGTACACTGATCCAGCAGTCCACAAGGAAGGAATCTCAGCTGAACCAGCCTGTCCTGGAACACAGAGGAGTGGAAACACTGCTAGGAAAGAAGGTGGCCCTTCCTCATGCAGGGCACATTCCCCATTTTCTGAGACCAGGAGCCACAGCAGCCACAGGGCAAGAGAGGAACAGTCCAGTCCCGTGCCCAGAGGATGTATCCAGGATGGTTTGCATCCAAGTGCCAGCACACCAACATGAGGGGGTGTGCATGGGGCAGCATGGCTGGGACACGCTCTGGGGACAGAGCCCTCTCCTGCAACACCAACCAGGGCTGTGCCCCACAGCTTCGTTTATTAGATCCCCATAATCACTCTTATCAGCTTACCTGCAGTAAGGCATTAGGAAAAGCCAAGCCACTCACAAAAGGTACACCCTCCTCTATGTGAAAAGTCAATCAACACGTTATATTGTTATCGGGCTCAGAGACAAACCTCTCTTTGTACAACAAACTGTGCAGATACGATGCCCTGACTATCAGCGTAAGG
The DNA here is from genome assembly GCA_027925045.1 of Hypotaenidia okinawae. Taxonomy (NCBI): domain Eukaryota; kingdom Metazoa; phylum Chordata; class Aves; order Gruiformes; family Rallidae; genus Hypotaenidia; species Hypotaenidia okinawae. The sequence goes on from BSDF01000004.1 coordinate 12,161,208, forward strand.
TTATCTTGTCGCTCCATTAGCAAGTAGCACCTGGTCTGCTTCTGTCTGAAATATTCCTTTATTGTCGTCCCTTAAAAAGAAATCCAGCCTCTCCACAATGAAATACAGCTCAGAAAGGAAAGGAAGCTTGCATCCAAGTTGGGAACTGTGTTTTCCAGCTTCAGAAGAAGTCACATGTTTCCAGCCACAGAAAACCAGATTCATCATCCCTTAACGATAAATACAACTATCATTGTTGCAACTGGAAAAATTTTTGCATGCTTGAAATTGTTTTGATGTGTTCAGTCATGTAAAATGCTGCACTCTGTAACAATTTAAAGAGACATTAACTCCCAAATTACACTGTTGAAAAGTATCTCCTTAGATGCTCTGGCACTAATACAAGGTGTTATTCAAACTTACAACTCAAATAGAGGGTAAGCCTTCTGCCAACAGCCTGGCATTATAAGCATCTGGGGCTGAAAAGAGATCATAAATTCACAGAGACTTTTGTGCATTTGTACAGGGCAAAAGCAAAAAGTCATCCGACCTTCACTGTGTCTCCAACCCTTCAACGGCATCCTCATCCTCACCTGAGCCCAGGAACCAGCCTCATCTGCTCTGATCTGGGCTTTCCAAGGAAGGATTTAGGCCAATGTCTGCTCACATTTGGAATATTTAATTTACAGATACGAGGATATCAGGGATTTACATGCCCTCCACTGATCCTGCTTTAAAAAATAAATGTTGCTTTGGGTCAGAATGGACTGAGGCAGTGGCAGTCAGCTCCTAATGATACCAGATACAAATTGCTCAGACAAATGGAGATCTGCAGCCTGTAAGCACAACACTGAAAAAGTTTTTAAAAAATAAATTCAAAATTGAAGAAAAATTTAAACCAGAAAATAGGAGCATGAGATTAATATATCTGGTAGATTTACTTGCTAATTCCATGTAAGTTTTTTATTATATCTAGCTTTTCTCAAAGTGCAAACTTATTCTTATAGATAAATTTCTAGTTCTTCAGTTGTGGACTTACTGTTTCTTTGGAAAAACTCACAGAAAAGCTACAAGAACCCTTCAAAACATCTACATTGTGAAGCCTGGAAGAGTCACAGCAGCACAAACAGCCAGCTGATGGATGCTATAAACAAAACCATTGCTGAAAGCCGCCAATATTTTTTCCACTCTGTCAATAAAAAAAAAGAATAATCTTTTTTTGCTGACGTCAAAAGTGAATTAATGAACTTGGCACTCAATTAGAGCTTCAGCCAACTGCTACATGTGACTCCCCTCCGTCTTCTAGCATGTATTTGACCAGTGAAAAAGAATTCTTGATTTCCAACCAAATCTTCATTGAAAGGAGAAATTTCAACACACACAAACACTTGAAATAGAAAAACAACAATCAAGCTTTTGCACTGTTTCAGTTGGTATGGTTCCAGCCCTTCCACCAGGATCATCTAGATGACTTTTTTTTGGTCATTTTTTTGCCTTGGGACAGGATGAATGTCTTGTAAAAAAACAGTGTGTTTCTGCTGTCCTTGCTTCACTCAAGAATTCACTAGCACCCTATTTGGAAGGAAAAAGAAAAGAAAAAGAAAAAAAGAGAAAAAAAAGAAATAAAAAGGGGGAGGAAAAGGCAGAAAGGAAAGGCAGAAAGGAAAGGCAGAAAGGAAAGGCAGAAAGGAAAGGCAGAAAGGAAAGGCAGAAAGGAAAGGCAGAAAGGAAAGGCAGAAAGGAAAGGCAGAAAGGAAAGGCAGAAAGGAAAGGCAGAAAGGAAAGGCAGAAAGGAAAGGCAGAAAGGAAAGGCAGAAAGGAAAGGCAGAAAGGAAAGGCAGAAAGGAAAGGCAGAAAGAAAGGAGAAGGAACAGAAAGGAAAGGCAGAAAGGAAAGGCAGAAAGGAAAGGCAGAAAGGAAAGGCAGAAAGGAAAGGCAGAAAGGAAAGGCAGAAAGGAAAGGCAGAAAGGAAAGGCAGAAAGGAAAGGCAGAAAGGAAAGGCAGAAAGGAAAGGCAGAAAGGAAAGGCAGAAAGGAAAGGCAGAAAGGAAAGGCAGAAAGGAAGAAAGGAATGTTACTGCTACAAAAGTTATCATTAAAAGACCAAAGGTTTTCAGCAGAATAGAAAGGAAACAGTGGCAGGATGCTGTGTCAAACCGACACGGCTCACCCTGCCATGTGAGCCAAGGACAGGGCAGCGAAGGCTGAGCAGAGCCACGTATGATAAATATTGATACAGCACACACGGTGTTTTTCAGTAGGACAATCCATGCCTGGGGGCTGTACAGTGGGAAGGCACAACAGCCACGTGTCCCTGCGCTGTCAGCAAAATCCACACAGATGGGGACATTTTCCACCTGCGAAAGGAGTGTTTGTTAAGTCAATCAGGGAGTTGAAAACATCTCTCTCAGCAGACAGACCAACATCCCCAGACCCAGCACCAAAGGGATCAGGGCCCATCGGGAGACACTAGCCGCTCAGATGTGGGCACCCTGAAGGGATTTCCAGGGATGCAATCACCATGACAAAGGGTGGGAAGACAGGATCTTGTAAATGTTTTAAATACTGTTGGTCTGTCTCCAGAGTGGGCTGAGCCCTGGCAGACATCTGAGCAATCCCAGACTGAGAGCGACCCCTTTTCCAGCACAAATATCCACTTCTAAGGAAACCTGGCTGCAGGAACCAGGTTGGGTTGCGCCCCAAGAGACCCTGCCTGGCCTCCAGCATTGCCATGCACAACCACTGCCATGGCAGGGAAACCCAACAGTGCCCGTTTTCTCCCCAAAATGAACCGCCTGTTGCACCCCATGAGAGAGAAATCGAAATGTTACTGTAGCAGGAGTGTCTCCTGCTCCCTGCCACAGCAGGGGTTGGAAGGAGCTCGGATTGACCTCCAGAAATAAACATGGGAGATGATGGGGTGACAAGAGGAAGGTTACCAAAGGCTGAGAGTAAGAATGATGTCACAGCACCGAGACCTCTAAAATGGTTTCCTGGGATGATTGGGGATGTCTAAGAAGAGAATAGACTGAAAGTTGCAACTCACAGGGGTTCAGAGCAGCTTCCAAAAGCACGGTGTGAAGCAGAAAACAGCAGCATCCTGCTCCATGCCTGTGCAGGACACAGCCCCACAAACAGCCCATTTTCTCTGGAAGGGCGACTGCCAGAGACATCACCCACTCCACAACGTGCCTGTATTCCCCTTCAAAAGCAACACCACCTCTGTAATGTATATAAAGGGGTTATCCACAAATGGGCTTTCCACATGGGAATGAGACCACACTCAGCCAGCTCAGAGGTGACATTTAAGCCCACGATTGGACAAGAGCTCTGGAAACAACCCTGCTGAGAGATAAGCGAGCAGCAAAGCAAGCCAGAAGCTATTGAAGAGTTACAGATCTGGGTAAATCAAGGGGTACACTCTGCTGATCTTGACTTTCATCCAGCACCTGGGTATGGCACAGGCTGCTGGAAACCCACACAGAGATTCAGCTCACCTGGCTGGTCTGGCAGCACACGGCAGCCAATGGAGCAGCAAATGGGCAGGGTGCAGGAAAACCCAGGGCTTCCCCAGGGGCTCCAACTACAAATTCTCCCTTAGAAGTAACCAAGGGAGAGTGGAAAGGCAAAATTAATTACAGGTTATGCAGCAGGAACAACCAGGCACGGGAGCTGGTTTATACACACAAACTCGCAGACCCGTCTTTATATATCTTTACTGCACACATCTTATCCTTACATATCTCATGGGATGAGGCCAACTTCCCTTCCCAGGACAAACTATTTCTACTTAATTCTGCCAAATCCATCTGTTCCCAAGACAACTTTTGTTACTGCCTAACAGAGATATTTTGGAAGGGTAAATCTTCCCCTCACCCTCTCACCCCCTGCCCGGTTGCTGAAACACTCAGAACATTCCCTGTGTGATGCTCCAGCCACCAAAAGGGATTTTTTTTTTCATCCTGGCAACACTTGTGAGATGCCCAGGGGCACAGCATCCACACACAAGTGAGCTGTGACACATTACCTTTGCAAACCCCTCCAAAAAACCTGCACCTCCTCTCTCCCACCACCTGCTAATGCTGCCCACCCATCACAGGAGCCTCTCCAGCACCCATGTTTTACTTTCAGGCTCCCTCGCAATGAGCTCATGGGTTATAAGTGGCATCTTGAGTGAGAATGCCAGAGGTGAGCTTAGTGGGCTGTGCAGCAGCAGCAAAGCCCCAGCCACCCCGGGATTTGTTTGCTCTGGGTGCCCAATGTAGGATGGCCAGTCCCAGTGGGGTGTGAGCACATCTGTGTCATACAGCCTGGAAGACATTTGCACTGACTCGTAATTTGAGGGAAAATACTATAATTTATTCCCAGGCATGATTTGTCATTGGTGTGGCATAAATATATGTGTGTATGTACACAGCTCTATTTTTAGAGCTGCGTGGCCTGGGTGCCAGCTCTACGGTTACTCCATTGACAAACAGGATGCGCTTTTCTCTGAGCTGGGAGGTTTTCAGTCCTCCCCCTCATTGTAAACATTATCTGCCTTCAAAATCCTTAATGTGTTGCAGATGTGACAAACAATAAAAGACCTATCATAAAAAAAAAGGCCTGCCATTTCTGTGTTTCCCACTGGGGCAACATAATAATGCATTTATTAGCATATAGCGCTCACCAACATATGTTTATAGTCACTCACAAACTTTTGACTTGACAGTTTACAAGTATGTTTAAATCATTAAAGTTTAAGTTGACTGTCCAGTTATTACAGGCTCATTATAAATAGGAAACAAAGGTTACATTTTATACAACAGGCGATAAATCAAAACTAGCCTGTATGAGAGATCTTTCTTTTTTGCTTTACTTTTTTTTCATCTCCACCTTTTCAAGACCTTTTGAGGGGACACCTTGGTGATGCCAGTACTGAGCAGCTGCTTGCAGGACCAGCAGTACCCACACCAGTGAGCAGAAGAAACTCTGCCTGCATCCGAGAGATGCAAAGACCTTGGAAGTGGCAAACTCTGCCAATGTTTTCACTCAGCTTCTGGCCAAACCCAGCGCCAGTCCCAGGCACCCAGCCCTCCTCCTCCTGGAGGCTTTGCCAAATCCATTTGCAAGTCCTGAGAAACCCTCCTCTGCCACAATGGGGTAAAGGAAATTTCCTCCTAAGCTGAACAAAGCCTCTAAGAAAAGGAAAGCAAAGCACCCGAGCTGTGTTCCCTGACTGCAAACCTCTGAGGGTCAGCAGAGGCATCAAAAGACCCTCCAAGGGGGTTTTAGGTTTGAGCCCACTGCTATGACACACATCTCCCCCTCCAGCCATCCAGCCGCGTTCCTGCAGAGCATCCAGTACAGGATAAAACCAGTCAGTAACTCAACCCTGCTCCTTTCTGTGTCTATTAGAGGGTAACCACCTTGGGAAGGGGAGAGATAAAGCCACGCTAAACCTAAGAGTTCATTTTGCAAAGTATTTCCAGATTTCAAAGCCTGGCACCATTTCAAATCGGCATGCTAGCCTAAAATTTAGGATTTGTGGAAACTGGTGGGGGGAAAATGTGGAATGGTTTCTGCTCCCTTTTATTTCGTGCTATGTACATGTGATACGATATGCTGGGGGGAAAAGAATTAATTGAAAAATACCCTTTCAAAGTAAAAAGAAATATCATTCTCAAAAATGTTGAAAGTGAGTATTTCCACACCATCAGCAACTTTTCCTGGGCTTGTTTCCAACATAAAACTCAAATGGAGTCACAGTTTATATCCAATACCAACCAAATAGGATTCTGTCACTGTCAGATCAGCTCTGCCCCTTCGCTCTGAAGCAAATCACACAAAAAGAGCGTTACAGCATGGAAGCACCAGGAAGGCTCCCTGGCCACAGTGATGGCACAGCTCGTGTCCTCAAAGGCCAGGCAGTGCTCAAAAGCTCTCAGCAACCTGAAAGACCTAACCTGCCAGGGAACACAATGCCCCAGAGCCACCACTGCTTTAAAGTTAATATTTACCCATCCCATAGCAGCAGCAGCAGCAAACACCCTGCAGCAGAGTAGCAGAGGGAGGACAAGCCCTCTTTTCCTACCACATGTTCACATACCGCAGTGACAGGAGGGGTCTGAATTGCCAGACAGGCAGCTTGTTGGGAAGATCAATACAGTGATTAGACTAGCCTAGAGAGACTGGAAAAGGCAGAACAGATTGTGTACCTGGCTTCAGAGATCACTGATGATGTTATGGGGAAGGCTATAAGAGGAAATTAGAAACACATTAAAAATAGCATGAAGGTGTGACACAAAGATCATGGAAAATGAAACACGTTATCTCTGCTCTCAGCTCAGGACGATGAGGATCACCTGTATTTCCTTAAAGCACACTTTGATATTTAGTTCCTAGATGAAATAAAGTACCTTTTATCCTTCTCAGAATCCTGTCTTTCTCTTTCAGACCTAGACTGGAGGAGTTAAAAAGGCTTTTTCTTTCCCATATCCAATATTTTAATATATGTATTTTATATATTTTACATAATGTGTCAATAATATTTGATATGAAACTGGCATTTACTATTTCATCTCTCACTTCATTAAGGATATTTTAATTATCTCAAACCAATGGAAGGGAATTTATAAACATCTGTGCTTTGTTTAAGAGCTCAAATTTGCCTCTTAAACTTCAAAGCTGTAAAGCTGATTTTATCCAGGTTCAGTTGTCTGGTCTATCAAAGAGCAACTCATAGCACTAGAACCAGCATTAATTGGGCCAAACCTCCAGCCTGTAGACCCACACATCCAGCTTACACCACTCATCCACGATGGACACAGCCTCTAACAGCCTGACCTTGTTCATGCAGGCACAACAGATGACACTGAGCTCCAGGGAACCAGAAGAAGGATGATAGTGGTCAGTGGGTCGAGGAGAAGGTACGCACCAAGGGTATTTGCAACTGCCCAGGTCACAGTTGGTCCTTCATTTTCTCCTCCCAATGGGTGACCAGGGATTACCTTATTGATAACTGTAGCCTCAAAGTACTAGGAGTGCCTCACGGCCATTTTCAGTGCAAAGTCATGACTTGTACTAGTAAACAATGCAGTTTTAGGCTCCTGAATACCTAAAATCACGTCTGAGTCATTGGTGAAAAATTACCATAGGTCTCCAAAACCCTAGATCAGAAATAACCATCATTTGCTGCAGTCAGTCAACCCTTAACAACTTTCCTCTAGAAAGCAGAAAATCTCATCTCTAAGCTCATGAGCACAGGCAGCGGTAGGAAGGAGAGAAGAGGGTAACTCTGGGACCTACAGCAGCTTTGCAACCTGTCTTGAACCCCCTCCCATGGGTTGCCCTCAGCACACCTTTACAAAACCAGCCTGGAAAAGCAGCAGCATTCCTTCTCCAACTGCTGTCCCTGCTGGAGCCAAGGCCAGCTGACACAATGCCGAGCCACTGAGCATCCCTGGTGCCTGCAGCAACCAGATCTGAGCAGACCTGAGGGCAGCTCCTTACACCACCCACAAGACCTACCACCCCCAGAGGGGCAGGTGCTGTGGAGCCACCATCCCATCACCTGCTAAGAACCGGAGCTGGTTCCTCACTCGCAGCTCTCCATCCCCAGAACCTCTGTCACATTCATCTTCATCATCGCAGTCTCCGCTTTCTTCTTCCTCCTCTGGGGTTTTGCCTGGAGCTCTTCGGCGGGGCAAAGCCATCCCTTTGAGCAGCTGAAAGACAGGAGGTGCCACGGTCATTCAACAGCTTTCCTCCAACCACACTCACTGGGGCATTGGGTGACAAAAGGGGAACAAGGCTCACTGGAACCAGCACAGTGGGACAGGACCCCATCGCATTCAACATGCCAAAGCACTGATGAGCTCAGGTTCATCCACAGGCAAAGCCACACACAAAACCTCAGTGGAAGGAAAAACCACTCTGAGAGTCTCTGCCCTTCAGCTTCTGCTCAATGAGCATCGCATGAGCTGGAGCACATCTACCAGCCATGTGAGACCCCAGTGCCACCCAAGCTCTGGAGTCAGCTACAAAACATGTGTCCAGAGTTAGGCCAGAAAGAACAAAAACCAGCAGTGAGAGGAATCGCTCCTCGGGGATTCTCACTGCTTTTAGGGACTATCTCCCATCTGAGAAGCAATGCGTGTGGAAAGAACCTCTCTGGTCCGTATGATGCTCCACAAAAATAACCAAAAAACCTCATTCCTCACTCTTGAAGTGCAGATGATGCTAGTCAAAGGTTTTGGGATAGCCAAGCAGCACAATAAAAGGATCCTTTAGAGGATGCTTTAAAGCCAAGTCCTAATGAACAGGGACAGGTTGCCCACCCCAGAGATAGGGACTCAAATGCCTCCACTGAGCCTGGGGTCAGGACTGCTTTCCAAACACAGTGGGAGCTCCCACGTCACCCCTTTATAGCACACGGGAGGATCAGACACATTTTAAACCATCAGCTTCCTCTTCCCACTGACTTTTCTGATGTTGCTGTTGCTGAAAGCAGCCAGCTATTTCATCAGAAACCCAGATCCACTTTGAAAAAGTGTGAGTCAGCCAGTTAATATATGCTGAAAATTTCTATCACTACCACTCTGCTGTTAAAAGCCTTCTCCAATTTAATCTCAGCACTAAAAAATAATAATGAAAAGGATAAGTAACAGAGAAGATATTGCAGAATAGGAGCTCTCTGCATACTTCAGGGGCTTAGTTAGTTCCATCCATCGCAGCAGCATGCGTGCCTTTCAAGGCATTTTTTAATATCTGGAATCTAGGTTATATTTTTAAACTATTAAGCTAGTCTTAGAAAACAGTTTCTCAAATATTTAGCTGCTGAAGTTTATACAGCCTTGGAGGAATGCTTTCAGCATCTGGCTCGCTCTGTCCACAGCAATGTCCACATACCTCAGTTTTTATATTAGAGGAGCAGAATGTAATGAAAAACAAATGGCTCGACACGAGACCCCGTGGGGTTCCTCAGCTGTGTCTCGTGGGGAGAAGCAACACAGCAAACCTCTCCATGGCCCACATGAAAGTCCATCCGGCCTGACAGCCATGCCCAGTCCCACATCCCTGGTCAGAAGGAAAATGCAGCCCCTCTTGCCAAAACTCAGGGGATGCTTTTCCGTGGCCTGTAACAGCCTTTGGCTCATGCTGGGTTAGGTTCACTTTTCAGGAATTTTGTTTTATTTAGACATTTACGGGTCTTTCCCAGAGTGCAGCATAACCACAAAAGAACAACAACCAAACACACAAGGTAAATGCAGCACTAGGGGTAGCACAGGGAGGAACTTACACATGAACCAAACATGCCTACCTCCAGTCTTTACACCATCACTTGGAATTCCCTCCTCTGAGTGAAACCTACAGCTAACAGCAGCCCTCAGCATAGAGCATGTCAGTTCAAGGTATAACAAGGGTCTCCCACGCACAGCAGCTAATTCCAACATGCCCCAATTCAGACCCATTGCCCCAGTGCACCACTGCTAAAAACCCGTGCCCATCATGGTGGAAGGGGACCACAACCACTCAGCAGCAGGATGGTCACTCCTCTGCATCCAGGGCACAGAGCAAGCCAGCCAGGACCCCACCAGGCAGCTCTGTGGCACACCTTCCATTACTTACCTGAAACAGCAGAGGAACTTTCTGGCAGAGAGAATTAACTAATTAACTTTCTGGTTTAATAAGCTCAGGGGGGAGGGGGTGGGGAAAAAAAAAAATCAGGATTTTTTTCAATTGTGTGGTTTCAAACATGAAAATTGCTGAGCATTTCTGCCATCACTATATCTTTCTTGCCATCATATAAATTAGCAGCCTTATGTCTCCACCTTCATAGCCACAGTAAACCAGGAACTTTCTGAGGGATACCACACAGGGCCCAACTTTGGATCAAGTGAACATGACAACTCTGCACCATCCTGCTCCTTCCTTTTCCAGGACAAAAGCTTCATCCTCAGCCACATGCTCCCCAGCTGCTGAGAGCCATGGGGAGATTCAATGAGCCAAATTTTGAAGCCGGAGATAGAAACGTACCAGCATCGTTAGCTGTCACACAGTGGAAATCACACCCCACTATGCTGGTGCATCCAGATCTTGAAGCACTGTTGGATTCTTCAGTTTTGGGCAGAGCAGTAACCACAGGCCCACTCAGCCACCATTACACAACCTCCCCAATAGTGTGCACTCTTTATGAAATTATATTTGGTGAACTGAATATAGATTCCCCATCCTTAAATAGTACATGGAGCTGACTGTACTCTAACATTACTGTTTATTCATGTCCTGTGGTTTAAGGCCTATAGTAAGATACGGGAAAATACATAGTCCAGTGATTGCTGAAGTGGTGTGTAACAACAAGATAGCTTTAACTTAATCACAAGCCATCCAGCTGTAAGAGTTTACAGTCGTATCTACTCTTCTTCACTAAACCATAATGGCAAAAATACACTATAATGTACCCAATGTAAACAGGAGCACTAACTGTGGGAGTCTCTGCATATGTACACATCTCCGAGGTGTCTGCAGGGCATTGGCCTCCCATCTGCACGACCACCATACCACCACAGAGTCACCGAGGCTGGACAAGACCACCACGGCAGGGAACGCCTGGGCCATTCACTCCATCGGCTCAGACACGCATCAGTTCTCTTTCCAATGTCACCCCTTTTCAACCACGACTCTCTGGATGGCAGGATGGGCAGTGCTGTGGTACCTCCGCTGCCGTGTTAGATGCTGGATCACCGGCACAAGGGATGCCGGGCAGCCTTGGATGGTCTCCCTACACATCTTTGTTGCTTGGCTTGTCCCATGGTCTTCCTACAGCTTAAAAACCAAGCCAGATGGGAACGGTGTGCTGAGCCTTTCCGCAAGGAAAGGTCTCCAGGGCATCCCAGCATGATTTACACAATTATTCATAACCGTACAGTGACCAGACGAAAACAGCTGCAGCAACGCAGGGTAATGACTCAGCTGGATTTGGACGGGCCACTGTATGTTGAAATCTTTGTAACTCCTCATTCTTTACAACCACTTTACTCAGACCTCACCAGCCCACTGAGCCACCTGGTCTTGTTTTTCCAATTTTTACATAAACAGTGAGAGCTGCAACATACTCTTTATCATTAATCTCTCGTCTCCGAAAAGAAAACAGCATTGTGTTCCTTGGACTGTGGTTTAATAGTTGTTTTCTCCTTCTGGAAACTACGCCTGCGGTATTGCAAATATCAATTTGAGCAATACCCCAAATCGTGCCCACAAATTCAGATAAAATATCTCCAGTGAGCTACAAGCACTGTGCTCCTTTAGGGCAGAAATCATCCCTTTCAACATACTTCAAAAATATGTAAAGCAAAGAGAACAGCCAAACAGATTATTAAGGGGAGTAGAAGACTTTTAGAAAAACAGTTAATTCCTCCATGAGTTTAGGGGAGAAGCCTGATTGATATTTGTAATCTTTTGGTGGACAGAGCTGTCATTTAATTTAGCTTGCATGACTGAAAGAATTTAATAAAAGTGTTCCACAGAGTTTTGCTGAAATTCTTTGCATGTTTTTAGTAAGCCTCTGGAATAGGATCAAACCTAAGAAGCTGGAGAGGATGGAGACTGAACTTGCAGCTAAAATAATATCCAGGATTGTAATATACACTTAATAATCAAGTGTTTGCATCCAGGAGGAAAAAGGTGCCTTAGTGCAGAAACTCCTCTGGATCCCCAGCCGCATGTCGAGGTGCTGCCTGGCATCACTGAGACCCCACAGACTGGACCCTGCAGTGAAAAACAGCCCCTGGCTCTGCTAGAAACCTTCCCAAACTCAACTAAACCCACCAGCTCAGAGCTGTCTGCAATCTTGGGATGCCTGCCTTTGATAACAAAGAGTTTTAGAGGAGCAAAGGTGTTATTTCTCTTTGCATTGCACAAGACGCCTGCTCCAGCCACGCGCTTTCAGGTACCCAACAGAGATGCCACTGTACTTCCCACGCAATTCCCGAGATTCCCGACAGGTCAGTTTTTTCTGGTTTAAATTCCAGCCTGCTGAAAACATTGGGCTGGGGGGCGGGGAGGGGGCAGAAAAAACTAGATCTTATGGCCAATCCTGACCTTGAAATGTGCAATACCGAATAATTTATGGGTGGCTTTTAAATCAGGGCAGCATCATGGGAAACGTGCAGATTTTCACACGATACTGTTCCCTGTTAACAGCTCATTACAGTGTACAGAAGTATATTCCCATTATGAAATACAGCTGGGGTTGTTTTGCTTACGAAGGTCATTATCTGATCCCAAGCAAGAATCAGGGAAAGGAACCCATTTTAAAAGGCTGAAGTCGTGGACTTCTTGCAAACTCATGTGTTTTGAATTTTGTGGCCCGATCACAGGCAAGCATGCAACAGGAGAATCGATTTTCTCCACTTCCCCTGCTTATTAACCCTGGAAATAGCACGGAAAAAATTATATTTTATTAGCAAATACTTACTTTATTATTTAACAAACCCTCATCGTGACATCTCCTGGTGCCCTCCACTTCACTTTCTTATTTCCCAGCTCCATTCAGTTTATCCTTTCTGTGGACAGGGGCCTTGGTGGCAGGAGAGCATGTATAAGCAGAAACTCAAGGCAACATCAACACCATCATTTTCACTTGCCTTTTTCCAAGCCCTAGAGAGCTTTCTCCCTCTTGGGCGGCAACAAAATACAGCAAATTACAGAAAAACTCACTGTGCCCTGGCACTGAACACCAAATGCCATTTAAAAATAAAGATATTTAAAGCTTTTTAAATATCTGTAAACACCAGGATTTGTGCTTTTGTCTTACAAGAGTGAGCGCTTGCATGCATAGGCAGGCATCATTGCTCTTCCAACCACATTAGCTCATGGACAGAAGAGCCTATTTTGGCAGAAGGACACCCAAAATGTTTTTCCTTATTCAAGTTGGACCCACCTTGGCAGCACAGACATAGCAGAAAAGAAACCTGTTCCTAATTGTGCTCCTGTTTCAAGGTCAGCAGAACAAGCAGCGATCACTAATCAAATGTTAATGAAGTGAAAGCAGCCTTTGGAGCTGGAAAAGTAATTTTTAGTGCTTGGAAAAACAATGAATTGGGTATGTCAGCTGCTCTAAGAGCAAGTCCTGCCCTTTCCTGTGCTGCTTGCTCCAAGACATCACAGTTTTTGCACTGCTGAAGCTGAACTTAGCAGGCCAAGCCCCTGGCAGTACCTCACGTCTGTTCAGGGCAGAGTGGGCAAGGGATAGCCCCAGGATGCCCTTCCCATGGGTCACACCTGCTTTGGGGCTCCACACCAGCCCACCACAACATGTGCCTAAAGGGGTGAACTATAACTCTGAGTTTATATTGTGGCTCTTCAGCCATAAAAGCGTTTCAGTCTTTACTTGTAGCACTCAAAATACCATGTCCTGGAACAGGGAAAATCCCTACCATCCATCATTCAGGGTCTACCAGCACAGCAGGGACCCCCTTTACTGTCTTCACAGGCTCCAGAGGAGATGCTCTCAGCTGCCAGTAAATCAGTTTTCCTGGTCACTCTCCTGATAGCACAAAGAAGTTGGTGACAACAGTGAATTATTGGCCAAAGGGTGGCCCTACTTTATGGATCATCAGCTTAATTCTAGATTAGCTATCAAAACTGACAACATCCCTATGGGTAAAAGAAGACAGATAAAGACCCCTAAGTGCTGGCAGTAATTAAAATGAGTCCGGACTGGACAGTAAATCTCTTCCGACAGCAGCAGGGGCTGCCAAGCCATTATGAATTGCTCTGGTTCGGTGACAGCAGGCTGATGCCCAGGACAGGATGCTGCCCCAGACACAGGGGTTAAGCCCTCGCTGGCACAGCAGCAGGCAGAGGGACGGGGTCCTGCCTGCTCTCCCCCAGGCAGGGGACGTGTCACTTCCCCTACTCGAACAAATGCTCATTCATCACAGGGCACATGCAAAAAAGATTACTTGGGCTTTACGATCAGTTCATTCACCTTATATCCAGTTCCTTCCCCTTCCACTCCACAGCTATTTATGGCTTGTTTTTGTGCAGTAGGAGAGGAAGGAACAGGACGGTGTGGGTGCCAAGCAGAGCTACAGGGTGCAGCCCAACCTGCTGAGGACCTGGACAGTCCCCGTCCGCTTCTGGTTCATCTGGAGCCCTGCATTGGTGTCCACACCAGTGAAATGCTGCGTTTCTCTTTGTGAGCTTCTACAGCTCCTTCTCCAGTGCTTCAGCATCCCTTCCTACCCCCTCCATCAAACATAGACATCAATCAACCTCCAAAACCCAATTCTTAAAACTAATCATTGAACACATGGTTGGACCAGGCAGTAGATGCCTTCAGCACCTTCCTGGAGTCTGCGTGGACTAGACAGACACCTACAAGCAAGAAGTGACATAGGATTGCAGCTCTTCTTTGCTTTGCCCAGTCTGACCTGCACCATTGTCTGTCTCAGTCTCTGCCACAGGGCCCAAAACTGCTCCAGATTTGATGCTACTTGTGCCAGAGCACCTCCTGAGGATATTTCATTTGGTGCACAACTCACTGCTTACAGACAGACCAGGCTAAACCTTTAAACCTGCACCAGGATAAAAGCAGGTGTTTCAAGACCACTTGGGTTTTCAGACTGCCTGGGAGAATGAAACATGGAAACAAAGTCGCCAAAAGAGCTTTTCCTCACCAGGCAGATAACCACCCATGTCTGTTGAGGGTAGTAAAGGCATCACAAAGGTCTTCCCTTCCTTGCTACCTGCAAGGACTCTCTGCTTCTAACCTTTATGACATTTGTCATTGGCATCATATTCCCAGTGTTTCAGCTTTTCAGTCTCCTTCCAGCAGCCCCAGCTGCCTTCCCATCTCCTTTCCACGCGTGCTTCATCACTAGACAGGAGAACCTGGACCAATTTCTCCACCTGCCCAGCAGCCACTCCTCAAGGGGTTGGCAATGGAGCGAAGAAGGGGTGTGGGAGCCTACATGTGCCAGGACCCATCACTGCTATTATCCCTATTTTCCATGTTTTCTTTAGTTTCTGCAGAGGGGGACAAGCATGCCCAAGCAGGGTGTGCAGGAGCGAGCAGGTCCCCGCAGCCCCCTCACCACCCACCAGCTCAGCCCAGCCTGGTCGGAACGGCTGGGAGATTTCCTCTTGGCTCAGGCTCCAGCACACGTGGCCGCTCGCCGGCTGTCGGCAACGTCTGCCGGGGCTGCCTGCGAGACAAACACCTCGTCCTTGGCACCAGGTAGGAAACTGAGCCCAGAGCTGCACCGGAAGGATTTTTTAAAACCCCCTCTCCTTCTCCTTCTGCCACACAAATGAGGCAAATCTCTGTCCCAGCTGCTTCCCTTTCCCCTAAAATTTCCCAGCAGCAAGAGACTTCTCAAATCATGTATTTCTGTGCAATGTCATCTTGCACAGAGGCTTCTGCCAGAACACCAGCCCCTCTCCCCCTGGCCACATCCTTCCCTCTCAGGGGCTGCTCTTTGTAGCTTTCCTTTTGCATTCACTTCACCCCAAGGCACTGGAAGCCCCCAAACCATCTGCAAGCAGTTCTGCTCAATGTCCCCAGCTCCACAGAGCTCTCACAGGGGACCAAACAACTGTCTCATAAGCCAGTTATCTCCTAGCAGACAAGACAACTCCTGTGCAGAGCTAATTATCAAGCAGCTGATGTCAGCAGAGACTTAAATCAGGCAGGAGGAGGAGGAGGACTCTATGGCAAACATCCCCCCAAACCTCTTAGCTAGGGAGGAGTGAGCAGCTGGTCTGCCCTCCCTGGGGACCTGCAGGCCACTGCACCAGGGCAGGTTGTGCCTGGCTGAGTCCTGGACATGGTCCTTGGGAGCTGAGGATCAGTGGCCTCCAGCGTCCTGTAGCCAAACTCTACTTCCATCCAAAAGGGCCACCGCTCCATCCTGCATGGAGAGTGGAGCAGGGGTCCACAGGCAGGACTGGGCTGGGGCTGGTGCTGCTGGTGAAGGTGTCCAGCTGGAGCAGGGAGCCCAGAGCCCCCAGCCCTGCTGCCACAAGTATTTATGCACTTCACATTAAACAGGCATTCGACTGAGATAAACCAGACCAGGAATAATCCCAGGAACAGGGTCTCTCCAGCCTCTGTGGTCCCTAATTAATGGCTGATGGCTGGGCTGGCTCCTGGGCAAGGTCACAGCCCTCCTCTGCATTCAGAGCATGGCTGTTGCTTGCTAAAACCCAAAGAGGAGAAAATTTAACTTCAAAACCACAGCTTTTCCAGTGACAATATTGGCACCTGCTTTCTGGGATGGGTCTACACAAAAGATGAGGAAACATCCAGGCTCCAGCAAAGGAGCCACTGATACATTGGGGTGTACTTCATTATTGGTCCCAAATGCATCCAACAGAAACAGACCCTGCAAGGCTCAGACCTCCAGACCCACAGGCACCCTACCCTGGGGTGATTCTCCCACACAGACTCACAGCCACCAGCTGAGCAGCTGAAGCAACTCAGCATTTAAATCAGGTTCAAAGCGGTGACTTTATACCCTCCCCCGGGGAGACCCAACGCTCGCAGAGGAAGCCCTGAAATGCACCTACCCCAGTCTCACCCTCAGCATTCAGGAGAATATGTGCTGCATGAGAAGGTCAGCAAACTCCTTCCGCTCTGGTAGGCGGGAGGCATTCAAGGGGTCCTGCCAAAAATAAAAAGTAATTTCCTGCCCATCATGATATGTCCTGATGACTCGGACACCCATCCTCCGCCAGCTGCCTCCCAGCTCCCCATGCTTCACCAGGCAGCATCTCCTTACATGTGTCTTCAGAAAGGCCAGCCAAGCACATTTTCTTCGTTCAAATGCTGTTTCCATGCAATACAGTCAAGAAAGGCCACAGGCAATTAATACCCCTGCAACCTAAACTTCCCTGTCTGCTGCCCGGCCGGATCTCACAGTGTCTGCCCCAACAGCCAGAGAACTAAAATACAATCTGGTCTTCACAGTCAGTTGTGTGTCTAAAGCAAGCTAAGAAGTTTAATGAGCAACAGCATTAATTGAGAGAGCCCTCCTGAGCCTCAAGGGTCATTTACACCTGCCCTGATGCAGACAGGTCTCACTGTCTGGGGACAGGGCTGGCCAGCACAGAGACCAGCCTAATTACCAACATCTGCTTTGTCAGCAGGCTTAAGAAAGGGAGCCAGATTAGAAATCATTCATTACCTAAAATGCACAAACCTCTTGCACTTTCTGACAGCAGTGCAGCTTGGATGAAAGCTGCAGCAGCCTGTGCCGGACATTGCCTCCACAGAGGGGGAAAGAGCATCTGGAGAGGTCCTGGGAACAGCCAGTGCTTTAAAAAAGGGACCACCCTTTCTCAGAACAGGAGTGCTGCAGAGGGGTATAGGTCTGATGGCTCTTTTATTTCAGTCCAGGAAAACTCTGGTGAGATTTGTTACAAGGAGGATGCTTTTGAGATCAGAAGATGAACCCCTTCAGCCAGCTAACATCTTTCTGCACACCTCACACTGCCCTTTCCATCAAAGGGATATCAGATGAGTGAGTGCTTTCAGTTCCTTCCATACAAGATACCCACAAACACATAGCAGCCCAAGCAAGCAGGCTCAGGAAGGATTCCCACGCTATCCATCCCTGGCTGGTGTTGGAGACCAGGTATGCATTAATGTTTCTAGACCTTGTTCCCACTGCAGAGTGGTGAAGCTGCAAAAATCCCCAGCTCAGACCTTCCCATCACACGGAGAGGGTCAGGATGGAGCAGGAATCTCACAGGCATCCCAGCTCAGGGAAAGCTGCTTGCATGCCACACCACAGCTGGGTGCAACTCCCAAAGCAAAGCCCAGCGTGCAGAGCAGACTTCCCACTGGAGCTGGCCTTCCCTGCCCACAGTGTGTCTCACAACGTTGCTTCTCCTCTCTTCCCCTGAGAACATCACCATTAAGCCATTACACACCATCAGGCTGGAATCAAAAGTGATTGTTAATGAGGCTTTTGCTTGGGAACAAAAGAAATCAGATTCGTTCTGCAGCCAAGGAGACCACAGGTTACCATCCAGGCCTGTTCTGGACTATGGAGATTAGCTCCCTGATCCCCAAAATCCCATCTCACTCTGGACCCCACTTTAAAACCCTCGACATTAAGCCAAATTTTGGAGAAAAACACATAAATGAGAAACCTACCAATCATCCCACTAACACCAGAGCGAGCTGTGTGCTGTGTCACTACCAGAGGACACCTATCCTGGACATCTACTGATGAAATTACCATCCCGAGTCACAGCACAAGGTGACACTAGATACAATCAAGGAGGCTCAGAATAACTACAATTAACTGTTAATTTGGTACCAATGTTTCCACTTACACTGTGTTTTGCTGCACAAGGATTTCTCCAGGTTGCTTTCCTCCACAACAGGATAAACTCCAGCGCTGGTACAGGATATCTGGTGTTTGTTTTAAAGCACTGCTGTGCATCAGCTGCAAGTTTTGGACACAAAAGCAAATGTATCCCTTTTAAAGGTGGGGTTTTTCCCAGCTGATTTCCATAGCATTGTTTGGAGGCTGGTCCCTGCAGGACACACCTGAGGCACCTGCCTCGTGGCTGGAGCTGAAGCTATGAGGGCAAAGTTGAATCCCTCCTCATACAAGAGACCGCAGTGAACAGGGAATTTCAGGGAAGGAGAGTAATAAAATGCTATTTATGTTACCAACGCCTAACAATAAACTAGTGTGGAAACCAGCAAAATTTGCTACCCATCCAAGCTCAGCCCCAGCTTCCTGGTCTTGCTGAGAAAAGCAAGGAGCCAGATTCACCACCCAGGAAAGCTTTGCTGCTCCTATAGTCCCAGTGGAGCCAAACATCTATTTCAATACTAAGAGGTGGAAAACCACAGATGAATGAGGCATCTTTCAGAAAGGCAAGTGGGATTAGCAAAAAGAGGACATGGATGCAACATTCCCTTTTCATACCAATAAAGGAAATAAATGGCTTCATACAGGAACACACCTTTCCCATTCCTTTCCCATGTATTCCTGAAATTCATTGCCACAGGAAGGGCAATTAAAGTAGGAAGGACAAGGAAACAGAGAATCTTATCTCAAAGAAAGACAGCTCTGCAGTCCCATTATTTACCCGAACAAAAAAAAAGGGACAGGCAGCTGTAGACCAAAGGACTTGGGTGCCCCAAGGAAAATTCCACAATGAATTATTTTCTCCAAGGACTGGCTGAGGAGGACTTTGGCTATTTACAGGCATTTTGGCATTACGTTCAATAACTCAGCTGGTAAGGAACAGCAGCCGTAGCTGGGTTTATGCAGTACACAGGAGATGCTCAGGCCCTCAGCACAGCTCCAACTTCGTCGTCACTGAGAAGTACCAGAAACGTGCCTATTTACCACCCTTTCCTTACTGAAAATGGGAAATACCTCACATTCCACAGCGAATTTAACTGCACGAGCAGTAAAAGCACGGGGCTTAACAGCACAGCCCTCACGCTCCGCTGTCCCATGCAAGACTGTAGGTAAACTAGGCAAGAAACTTCAGCAAACACAGCCCAGATTACGCCTCTGTTTGAAAACACCCATGCAAACACACCAGGCCCAATTAATCTCAAGCTGTTAACAAAACCCCACGTCCGGTGACCCACAGGTACAGTGTTCCCACAACAAACCTGATAACACCAGGACACTGGCAGATAGTGTCCCGCCGGGCGATACCTGGCGTGAGCAAACGCCGCCTCTTGCTACGGTGGGAAAGATGGGCTTGGGTTTAAAAAGCAACCCGGCAGTCAGATATGTTCAAATTTAATTACATTCTCGTTACAGAGGGTCCCACTTCCCCTGATTTAACTGGCCTGGCAAAAACCTGTAATTGCCACTTGCACAGGGAGTGGGAGAGCATTTACCCGGCGCGTTAACGAGAGCCGAGGCACGGCTCAAAGGGAGGATGGAGTTAGTCTTTAAGTACCAGGCCTAGACTTGGTGGAGCTATAGATTACTTTGTGCAGTAAAAGAAGAATTAGCTGATCCATTCCAAAATGCATTTATCATTAAAATAAAAATCTTCTGTCATTTTATTTAATAGCCTTACAGAGAAATAACTGCAATGTCTGGTTGCTTTCAACAACATGTGGTTTTAATACTTTAATTGTTACAAACTGTTTAATAATGTTCAACAAAAGGCGTGTCCAAGTAATTATTGTGTTTATTAACATTTCTTTTGAGGACTTGATAAATTATACTACGCATATACAGCACTTCAGACTCTGTAGTGTTAACTTACTAAATTTAAAAGTGGAAAATTAGCCAAAAGCAACTTGTTTTGGTGCAATTTAAATATTGTATTTTAAAGTGATAAGCGCTGCACATCACATTATTTAACAATCTGGCAGTTTATGTCTCTTTCTAATTATTATGCTGCTTCATTTGGCTAGGGAATTAGGATACAGTGGGAATAATAAACCCCACAAAGCCTAGCAGGCCACAGAGAGATGTGATTTCATCAAATTGTCAAAGTCACGGATTTTTCTGAAGGGAAAATATATTCCTGAAAAATCCTCAGCTCCCCAGGGTGTCCCATATTAAGCTCAAAAGTTTTTCCTGTGTGGAGCCACCTGGGACAGGGTCCGTCAAGGCAGCCCCCTGTGATCCCACATCTCCCTGGGGGGGCACCTAGAGCTGCCCCAGACATGGAGAGCAATCGTCACACCATCCAGACAGCTCATTTGCAGGTTCCCTGTACGCCTTGAGCAGGGTCCAGATCTG